>JAUMJL010000239.1:0-1232302 GCA_033558185.1 Dromococcyx pavoninus | reverse complement strand
GTTTTTCCATCTCTTTTAGGAACATCTCTTAACAAAATGGACTAAAGGATGAATAGAAGTATATTTTCTACAGTAGAAGTCAGCCTCTAGCTATCTCAGTCCTTTCCACACCTGTCAGCAGCACCAGAGAAGGACAGACCCACACAACATGGGAAACATCACACTGCTGCAGGGCTGCTCTGCCCTCGGAATGGCCACATCCCACTGCTCCCATAGGCAGCAGCTGGTTATTCCATCAGTGCCTTGGATTTAGCGGACAAACTAGAAAGCTTCCCCAAATCTGATAAAGGCAGAGCGTGCTGAATTGCACTCTCTGCTAACTCACAGTTACTAGGCCAACTGTGAGTTTAGAAATATTTCTATCTCAGACAGCAGATGTCTACCAAAGAGTATGAAAACCCGCAGCAAGCATGGACAGTGTCTTTCCCAGCCTGCAAGAGTTCAGGACCCTCCTCAATCATACACGTCATCTTAGTGCCCAGGAGCCCATTTTCCTTTCATTAGTGAGTCCATCCATTTTTAGATTGGACATTAGCATCCAGTATTACCAATATTTCACTGCAGAGAGTTCCACTTAATTATCCATTGAGTGAAACACTACTTTGTTTTAAATATTTCCTTATTTCATTTGTACAGAAGCGTGCTATTAAACACCAGTGTTGCTATCAATCTAGTCCAAGAGGTGGTGACAAAAATGCCTTTTTAAAGGTGAAAGAAGGGTTAAAGAAGGAATGACTAGATGTTATTTAGGAAAAACTACTGGTATATGCACTGATTGAAAGTGTGTGCACAGTAACAGACACAAGATACAAACTATCAACATATATGTGAAATTAACAGTACTGATGACAAATGCCACTTGATATAAAAGCTCACGTACAGTCCTCTACTAGCTCCTTGTCTGCCAAGAAGCATCCTCTGCTTCTGTCAGAACTGGTTAATTATAATGTAGCATTAAGTTATTCTTGAAAAGTTCACTCCTTTTTGTGAGAAGTAGATCTGCATTGAAAGATACAACTAATCACAGAATGAAGAGCTTTCAACTCTAGACACCCTTAGATATGCTTATTTCTGGTTGCGGAGTTACTGTAGGAGGACAAGCTACTTCCTTCTACAGTCAGAGATGAAACATTAAGTAAAATAGCATTTAGTAAAGATGAAGAAGCCAGCTAATAAGCAACTCTCAATTTTTTTCATTACTATTAAGTATAAAATTCAAAGCACATTTTTTTTTTCCCCAGAAAAATTGTAAGACAGTTAAATTATGAAAAACTGAATACTTTAAAACATTAATGTCTTTTCAATACCAACCTACAGTCCAGACAGAGCCACAGGAAATAAATAAACATACTTCAGATGTAAAAATGTCAGAGGAACACTGTCTCCTTATAACTGCTTTGTCAGATACACTTCCCCATAGTAAGTACCTGCTAAGCCAAATTTAACATAATAAATTTTAACAAAAAATCCCTCACACCCCATTGAATTTAAGTTAATTTAAAGTGATGGGTTCAAAACAGAACTCTACTCAGTTTGGGGGAAATTTACATATGAAAGAAAATTATGCATCTTTAGGGTATTGTGAAGTTTCCACGAGTAATTGCTTTGGATTTAAAGAAATCCAATGATAAATTCGACTTATGGTTAAAGAGTATTAACTTGTCTTAATCCTACAATAAAACACTACTGTAATCCAGAGACAGGAACAAGAATTTAAACTTGTAAGATTAAAGGGTTTTCAAGTGTCTAGCTAAAAATTTAGAATATCACAGTACCTGTGACTTCATATAGTCTTCTCTAAATATATTACAGGAATAATTGCATTAGTCAAAGCTCTGAGATGAAATTGCTTCTTCATCCTCTCCAGAAACCACGACAGGAAATAGAGATTAATGGGATATTAATGCTTTAAAGACATGCACATGTGCAGGTTTACCAGTTATCCTTTTGCTCTTAAGACGCCTTCATATGAGTTTAAGCTTCAGCTGCAGGAAGTTCAACAGAAGTGCAGTTTATAGAAGTTACAGAATATGCTCCATTTTGTGATGCATCTGATGCACCAAATTTACCACTACCATTGCATAGGAATTCCTTAATTACACACTGCAGCCCTAAACCCAGTAACAATGTACTGGGCATCGTTTCAACTCAGGAGAAAAAATAAATCATTGAATATTTTAAGACATATAAAGTAACAATAGTAAAAGCAAGAACACCCATTGGACAGATCTCTGCTGTACAAGCCATTTTCAAAGTTGTAAACAAGTTTAATTCTGATAAATAAAATTATTAAGCTTAAAGTTAACTACTTATCTAGATGACAATATTTCAGATAAACCATGTGGTACTGTCTTACCTCTTCTCCTGAAAGATAATAAGCTGAAAGTAGTCCACCAACAAAACGGATGTTCACTTCAAATACCGAAATTTCAGCATTCTGTTGAAATAAACAAATACTTTTATTGCCTGATACTTTTGTCTATGGTTTGGTTTTAGTTTTTTTATGCACACACATGTATTAAAGTACAGCAGCTGTAAATGGCAAAACCTAGAAGTTGTTGGGAAAACCAGCGCAAGTGAAGGTAGAACATTTTAAAGTATCTCCTTCTCTTCCTCACCTAACAAAACATCCTCTCTTTTGCCCGCATCCTTTAAAACTTTTTTGTTCCATTTGGACATAGGGCATTCTATAAAACTACATATCTATTTATCTCCCTGGAGATTTTGCACTCACACAGAAACTGTGTTCTCAGATCCTATGTCCTGCACTACCTAACCTCAAACCATCATTTCTCAGTCACCTGTTCTTGATCAGAATGTCATAACAAGAATTTTCCTACCTCAAGTCTAAATGCAGGTTATTGTAAAATGAAAGGTAACATTAGAATGAGTAAATTATATTTACACAATAAAAATGTAATCTTGGTATGTGTTTACTAGGAAGCAGAAGACATTCCACTGTTACAGGGAAAGCCCTTCCCAAGCTGGCCTGGTCTTTATCAATGAGAGAGACTAGGTTTGTGGTACTGAGCAGTATAGATATAGTCATTATCTATTTCAAAAGTCAAAGCACATTCTTCTCTGCCTTTTTAAATTCAAGTCTAAATGAAGAGTCTGAGTCTCATGATCACTACTTTCTCTTGTTCTTTACCAAGTCAATTCCAATTTTACCCCAACATACAACATTCAGACTACTCAAGAGGCATTCAGCTGCAAAACTGTTCTACTGTATTTTCTTAATTTTCTCTTTTATGTTATACTACTTTTTATATTTCTGTAGAAAAATGGTACCCAGCAGTCAATCTTCTGAAGTTTTTGGCACGTAACTAAGGTGTTTGACTTTCATGTGTTCTGGGTTGCTCTTGCTTTTATTGAGTTACTTTTCCATCTTTTCTTTGCTGGCATACACTGTAGTTACACTGATTATAAATCAAAGCATAGTGGAGCTGTAGGATTTTCTTCCAAAGGGCTTACAGGCCTTTCCCATTCAGCTAGTTTTTGTAATTTTCCAAGTTAAACGTTCAGATGTCAGTTTATATAGGAGTGAAGAAGTAGCTCTCTATTTTCTATGGATTTTGAATTCTAGTAAAATGTCTTTGGAGAAGAAAACAGCACTAGGTTACTTACTAGAAACACTACTTCACACTTTCCAGTTTGCAAGCCCCTCTGATTAAGGAAAGGTATCTAGACACACTGCAGAGTTGTTCAGTGTTTCATCAGCTGCAAAGGTACAGACCAGAAAACACAAAGACTTGCTACAGTGCTTGTCTTCTTACTCTCAGGTATTTAGCTTTCTCCTCTGAAATCCATTCTGCACTTCCTCCTCTAAAAATTTAGGATATATGTTAATTCCCAGAACTGCTCTAATTAACATATAATTCTTACAGTATATATCTGCATGTGTAGTTTTTTGATACACACAAGCACAATTCAAAGAGGCAGTCAAAATAAAACCATCACACACATCTGCCTATTGAAAACTCACACCTGGCATCACATGTTAAGACTGCAAACCAAAAAGGTTATCTTGCTGTCTTGCACTGTTCAGAATATTACATTTTCCCAAGCTTATTTTAGCTGTATGAAAATCCTGCAGTTTCTTCTTGGTCACTGCTCTCCCTACACTGGTCTACTCTTATTCTTTCTGAAAGAAACTACAAAGGAAAAAAAGAAAGAAGAAAAAATGAGGCTTAATTTCTGTTTCCAAAATTAATCAAATATTTCTGCTTCTGAGCGTTCCATCATTGTCTCATTGAATCCAGCAAGAAGGAGAAAGAAGTAACTGGAAGCAGGTGTTCAAATTTAAAATGAAATGCACAAAAATGGCACTAGATATTATAGCATGGTATACAGTTAACCTGGGGAGATGGATATAAAAACATTAAAATCCTCTAGAAATCTAAACTAACCAGACACTATAGCTGTTCACTTATTAAGCAGGCTACATACATAAGACCTCTTTAATATTTAAAGAAGTCTATCTTAACTAAATCCAATGCATAAAACTGCTTGTTGAGAACTGATCTGACTTAAAAAAAAAAGTTGATCTGATCTGTCTGAAGAAAAGATGATTAAAGGAGTGATAGGGGCAGATTCTCTTCCCTGGAACTTGTACTAGCTGAAACTCTTATAAATAATATTTTACTTGAGAACCTTCTTAAATAGTTCAGGTTCCTTCCATTTCAATCATGGGCCTCAGTACATACCAAGAACTTTTCTTTGATGTCCGAAGGTTGAAGCTGTAAATAGATAGTTATTAGATAAGGAAATGAGTTAATCAGATATCCCAGACACTTGGGTTTCCTTTTAAGGATTGAATTAAATTATTTTTTTAATTTGGTTTTGAATTGCTCAAAGGAAACTGAGTGATATATGAGCTGAATATTTTGTCCCAGAACCTTATATTTTGCCTTTCTGGATTTAATATGGCCACTTAACTCACAAACTATTGCTATCTTCCAAGGAAAGCAAAAGCGCTTTAAGAAAAGCTCAGTATGTATGCACTGAAATCTGCTTCTGGAATTCAGTTATAGACAAAAACAAGACTTTGAAATAAAGTGAATAAAGATTTTACTGTTGAACCTCAATGACTAATTGCACTGTAATCCTGAATGTTTGCTGAAGTGGTCATCTTTCAGGACTTCTCTTGAAGCTAACAATTGTTTTAATGTACTTCCCTTGCACACATCTCTGAACCTTTGTTCGAAAGCCTCACCTCTTATTAAAATCTTTACACAAGCCACTGAAGCAGATGCGATTAATGAAACTGACAGATATCTCATTAATGGCAGATTTGAAAGCTGTATGCTTAACAGTTATTTTTAAATTCCTTATGCCAGGCTATGAGTATACTCAGAAAGCACAGGAATTACAAGAATTTGCAAAACAGTATCAAAGAAACATTCATCTCTACAAGGAAAGATCATGTGAAGAAGTAGTCTGTTAAGAAAAGTGAAGTCCTAAATGTAGCAGATTTCTGCTACACCAACTTTACCCTTCTTTCTCATTTGATTTTTAAAAGTTTTTGGTACGGTACATTTAAGGTGCCACACTCTGATCATTACCTTCTTCATATTTTTAATCATCACCCACATAGAGTTTGCACAAATAAGTATCTTTCTACTCAGCAATCAAAGCCTAAGTAAGCAATGTTATTTTTTATTTTGCTCTCAGATCCAGCTGTACACAAATACCTTATGATCCACGTAGCATCATCAAAATATATAGGAAAAACCTTTTACCTGCACTTCCAAAAGTTCCTACCTCATCAGCTAATGGAGCCAGAATATTTGACTTTATTTTTTATTTCAAATTTAGCCTTCTCTTTCAAACCATCACTATATCATGACATATTAGGTCTAAGAAGTGGCTGAATTATTCCATTATAATTAATGGAACTTTCGTGAGGAGAAGTGACTGGGCATGTTTATTTTAAAATTACTATGATGTTCATTTTGTAAGATCTTACTTATGTAAGATGACTCTGACCAACTGGATAGAAGTAATCTCCACTTTTAGAGTACCCTTATTAGACTGCGTGGTCACGTGCTGTGTGTGATGATAGCGGAAACACCTTTGTTAGCACACATCAGTGCTAAGCCCTTATCATTCCAATGCAACATCATCTTTCTCTGGCTGCTGTTTTGGAGGTTTCCTATTTTATAAAGGATTCTGAAAGTATGTTGATGCTTGGTAAAGCGACATATGTATTGGGAACAACATATTTTTGTTTTACTTCCAGGGTTTTTATGTTAATTTAAGTACATGAGTAATTTGGCCTTTCATCTTACATTTGATCAATATTTATCATCCACTATTTGATCTTCTTATAAGTGAATCATAAATAGGATAGTGCACGTACAAAATCCATAGAAAATGCAACTGCTGTTCACTGTATTAAGACAAACAGAAACTCAAAAGCAATGCATGTACCCATTATCATAGAATGTCCTGAGCTGGAAAGGACTCACAAGGATCAGAGTCCAGCTCCTGTCCCTGCACAGGACAACCCCAACACTCACACCCTGAGGGCACTGCCCAAATGCTTCTTGAAATATTGCCAGGCTTGATGTCATTACTGCTTCCCTGGGGAGCTGTTCCAGGGCTCCACCACCATCTGGGTGAAGAACGTTTTCCTAATATCCAACCTAAACCCCTTACACATCTTCCTGCCATTCCCTCAGATCTTAGCGTTGGTTGCCAGAGAGAAGAGATCAGTGCCTGCTCCTCCTCCTCGCCTTGTAAGAAAGCTGCAGACTGCAATGAGGTCTCCCCTCAGTCTCCTCTTCTCCAGGCTGAACAGATGAAGTGACTTCAGCCACTTTTCATATGGCTTCCCCTCTAAACTCTTCACTAACTTCATGGCCCTCTTCTGGACACTCTCCAGTAGCTTGATATACTTTCTATGTCATGGCACCCAAAACTGCACAAAGTACTCAAGGTGGGGCTGCACCAGTGCGGAGCAGAGCAGGACAATCACCTCCCTTGACCATCTAGCAACACTGTGCTTGGTGCACCCCAGGACACGGTCAGCCCTCTTGGCTGCCAGGGCACACTGGTGGCTCATGTTCAACTGGTTGCTGACCAGAACTCCCAGATCCCTTTCTGCAGGGCTGCTTTCCAGCATCTCCCTCCCCAGTCTGTACGTACATCCAGAGTTGTTGTGTCCCAGGTGCAAAAACTGACACTTGCCCTTGTCAAACTTGATGTGGTTGGTGACAGCCCAGCTCTCCAATTTGTCTAGGTCCCCTTGCAGGGCCTCTTTGCACTCAAGAATGTCAGGAGCTGCCCTCAATTTTGTGTCATCCAAACTTAGTTATTAAACCTTCAAGTCTCGCATCCAGCTCATTTATGAAGACATTAAAGAACACTGGCCCTCAGATGGATTGCTGTGGAACCCTGCTAGCGACTGGTCGCCAGCCCAATATAACCCCATTTTCTATGGCCCTTTGAGTCCGATTCATCAGCCAATTGCTCACCCATCGCATTGTGTTTATCCAGCTGTTTGTTGGACATTTTGATTAGGGCAATGCTGTTAAGAGACTGTATCAAAGGCTTTATTGAAATACAGGTGTTTTTCAAAAGCTCCCAAAATAGGGCTGGACAGGAAATGTGACCCAAAACTGACCAGAATAGCCTAGCAGGCTGAGTCAGGGCTAAAGCGTTGAGTATTTTATTTGCAAACCTATAACAGGGCCAACCCAATCTCAGTTGCACCTCACCTCTTCCCTCCCCTTAGTCTTCCGTAAACCAGAGGATTAAATCTACAACTGGTAAACTGCTGAAGCTGCAAGCAGCTGTGGTTGAATTTAATGTTGAAAGCACTATTCAGACCACAAAACTACTGTCAGCTGGGCTCTCCTAAAGCCCTTCTCCTATTGGACTCCTCCAGCTTCCCAAAAATCAGTATTTGCATCCTTCTGAATCATTTCCTTAACACAACTCTTTCTTGAAAGTCTTCCTCTCCACAAATTTGTAGACCAAGGCCAATGCAATTTCTGTCTGTTTCCTCATGGGAAGTCATCCTCACTTAAAAACACAACCCAATTTTATTTATCTAGTATCAGCTTCCACCTGGCACTCATCAGCACTTGTACTCGCCCTGTCATTCATAATTCAATTGCAGAAAATACCGTGTGCTTTTTATGTGGATGAACATATTCGCAACAACCAAGTCACTGTAATTTATATTTGACAAAGAGCTCATTCTCTTAGTTTTTATAAAGATCCGAATAAGGCCATAACTCCTACCAAATAATTTCATACAATCACAGAATCAATATAACGGTTTGGGTTGGAAGGGACCTGAAAGATCATCTAGTTCCAATCCCCCTGCCATGGAATGGGACATCTCCCACCAGACCAGGCGGCTCAAGGCCCCATCCAAACTGTCCTTGAACTGTTCCAGGGAGGGAATATCCACAACCTCCCTGGGCAACCTGAGCCAGTGTCTCACTACCCACATCATGAAGAATTTCTTGCTAACGTTTAACCTAAAACTTCCCCTCCCACTTTAAAGCCATTCCCCCTTGTCTTATCACTACAAGCCCTTGTAAAAAGTCCCTCCTCAGCTTTCTTGTAGCCCCTTCAGGTACCAGAAGGCCACTATGAGGTCCCCTAGAGCCTTATATTCTCCGGGCTGAACAAGCCCAACTCTCTCAGCCTTTCCTCATAGCAGAGGTGCTCCACCCCCCTGATCATCTTTGTAGCTCTCCTCTGGATCCGTTCCAACAGCCCCACATACTTCTTAAGTTGAGGATTCCAGAGCTGGACACGATACTTCAGGTTGGGTCTCACAAGAGCAGAATAAAGGGGGAGAATCGCCTCCCTCGACCAGCTGACCACGCTTCTTTTGATGCAGCCCAGGACATGGTTGGCCTTCTGGGCTGTGAGCGCACACTGCCAGCTCATGTCAAGTTTTTCATCAATCAGCACCCCACGTCCTTCTCCGCAGGGCTGCTCTCAATTACATTGTCCCTCATCCTGTATTGATATCAGGGGCTGCCCCAACCCAGGTGTAGGACCTGTCTCTTGGCCTTGTTGAACCTCATGAGATTCACAAAGGCCCACTTCTCCAGCTTGTCCATGTCCCTCTGGATGACATCCTGTCCTTCTGGTATGACCACTCAGCTTGGTGTCATCCACAAACTTGCTGAGGGTGCACTTGATCCTGCTGTCAATATCACTAATGAAAATATTAAATAGCACTGGTCCCAGCATAGACCCCTGAGAAACACCACTTGACATGGGTCTCCATCTGGACATGGAGCTGTTGACTGACTATTACTCTCTGACCATCCAACCAATTCCTTATCCACCAAACAGACCACCCATCAAATCCATATCCCTCCAATTTAGAGAGAAGGATGTTGTGGGGGACTGTGTCAAAGGCTTTACGTAAGTCCAGATAGACGACATCCATTGCTTTTCCCGTGTCCACTGATGTGGTCACTCCATCACAGAAAGCCACCTAGGTTGGTCAGACAGGACTTGCCCTTGATGAAACCATGTTGGCTATCTCCAATCAATTCCCTGTCCTCCATGTGATTTAGCATAGCTTCTAGAAGGATCTGTTCTGTGCTTTTCCCAGGCACAGAGGCAAGGCCGATGGGTTGGTAGTTCCCTGGGTCCTCCTTTGTACCCTTCTTAAAAATGGGCACAATGTTGCCCTTCTTCCAGTCACAAGGGACTTCCCCTGACTGACATGACTTTTCAAGTATTATGGAGAGTGTGTGGGCAACAGCATCAGCTAGTTCCTTCAGGACTCTGGGATGCATCTCATCAGGTCCCATGTATTTGTATATGTTCACATTCCTCATGAACCTGATCTCTCCCTACAGTGGAAGGGACTACACCTCCCTGGTCCCCATCTTGTTGTTCCTTGAACCTGGAGGGGCGAGGAGAGTGGTTGTCAGTGAAGACTCAGGCAAAGAAGTTGAGTACCTCAGCCTTCTCCTCGTATGTTGATACAAGGTCACCATTTGCGTTCATCCATGGAGGTACGCTTTCTTTAACCTTCCTTTTCTTGTTGACGTGCCTATTGAGGACCTTCTTGTTATTCTTTGCTTCTCTTGCCAAGTTCAGCTCCAGCTGCGCCTTGGCCTTCCTGACTCCATCCCTACACAACCAAGCATCATCCTTACACTCTTCCCAGGTCACCTTCCCCTGCTTGCACTGTCTTTGTGTCATATTGCTTGCTCTGCACTTGTTTCAGTTGTCTTTATTGCATGGATTCTTTCCAAAATTTTCTTTCTGTGAGTTCTCCTGTTCTTGTCTCATCAGCAGTGTAATAAAACTTCAGTCATCTCATCTGCATTTCTATTGATCCTATATACAAGGAAGATAGCGACACCCCTCTATGTCCACATATCACCCCTTACCGCTGCAAACAGTCCATATCCTGCAGATTCACAAGCTTTGCCGGTGAAAGTCAGGGACCTTACACTGAACAATGCTGAAAAATATGTATAATTATACAACACAATTAACACAAAAGGACTCACATTTCAAATAATACGAGATTTGTGCTTATTACTATTCAATAAGAATATCCACCTGTTGAAGCACAAAGGTTGGAAACAAAACCAAATCATAGCATTTTGAAGCAGTCCAGATAGCTCACTTTAAGCTACTGTAATCAAACAATGTTTTTTTAATTACTTGCTACTGTGGGGGGAAAAGTTTCATTCATATTTCACAAATAAAATGCTAAAGCACTCAGTTCCCATAGACAAGGAAAACAATTTTAGCAACCTTTCTATCGTACATGCCAAAGTCTGGCTATTGCATAAACATGCTATTTAACCTTGCTGAAGTCCCCACACAGAAAACTGTAAAAACTTAAATGAGCACAAAAATAAAGTGTTACTAAAGGTATTAACAAACTCTAGCAGCAGAAGAGCACTTCATAATAATTTTGCAGGATATCCTTTTAGCCCATCAAAATAATTTCTCATTCATAATCAAAACAAAATTGTCACTTTAAGTCTGACATTTAGAGTGTACTAACAAAGTCTGTGGCAAACTATTAAACACATAGTCCCACAAACTGAAGAACCATTTTCAACTGCTGCCTTTCTTAAATTTTCACGTTAACACATGTACTTGAAGTCCATTTACTCACACCTCCCACATACTTTTTTTAAATAGGAAAGATATTTAAATAGGAAAGATTGCAAATTGTCATATTAGGAAACTTTCTGATTTTCTCACTTAATGAGACAAAACCACCAAGAATGAAGCACCAAAGAAACATCTGCCCCCAAGCCAGAACATTAGGTTACGGACTGTTGAATATAATTACAAGTCAATAATAATTTATACAATTTGAAAGTAGCAGGATTTAAATTCGTAAATGCAGAAGCTTGAAATAAACAACCTGGATTCTAAAAGTCTGCCCTGTTACTGACTGCCACACCATAGATAAATTTGAACTAAAGATAGTTAATGCTAGAAGCATTAATCATTAGATCCAAATAGTATTTGCTATTCTGAGATCTTGGAAAAGGGGTACGTCAATCTAACAGTGGCAGTAGAGATAAGCATAGTTTCTACTTTCTATACTTTTTCCACTCTTTTCTAGTTCCCAAAATAGTAGACATATTACATGCAAAACCTTTACATTGCATGAAGCTGCACAAAAACCTTCTTTAAAAGATACTCAGGTCTGCAAAACTATGTAGAAACACAAAGACTAGAACTGCTAGGTAAGTCTTTGAGCTCCAGGGTGGCTTATAAAGTCAGATAAAGTGACTGACTGATCTCTGTAAACAGCTTTAAGAGAGCTGGCAGGACACAAGAATGAATGTATCCTTGCCGTCACACTCATTTCCTTCTCTTCATCCAGTTCCTAAACTCATTCAGTACCTACGTCCTTGAGAGGAAATAAAAAAAAGCCTCACGCTTTCCTCTAAGCACAGGAACCCTTTCCTAGGTTGATCAGTCCTGCATGGTTAACAAGGGAATATACCTGTGATGAGATGGATCATGCCTGATGAGTCAGTCTTCGCACAAAATCTCAACTAAAGCCAACTAAATTATATCCACGTAGACAGAGTTATTGCAGAGAGTGCTGCCACTTTCATCCAACCGAGCAATCATAACTTCCTGCCATCCTCCATTTTGACTAAAAAAGAGATCACGCAAAGAAAGCAACATCCACTAATAACCAACAGGAAGGTTATCTTACTTTGAATCCAAACATACATTTGAGAAATCTTCTGGTAGAAGAAATAATTTTCCTCTTCTCCTAACAAATGCACAGCTTACTGCTCTGTATTTATTCACATTCTGGTCCTGCCTGGCCACATCCACAGCACTGGATGGCTGACCAGTGGGTCAGGGCATGAATTGAAGCACTGTCCCGCATTCTATTCATTTGGTAGCACCTTCTGGTCTGGTTTAGCCTCCTGCTATTCCACCCAATATCCAGGCATGCTTTTGGGCACAAGGACTGTTCTCTGTGTGCAATATGGGCAAGACCGTCTTTTTGGAGGAAGGAGTTTAGCAGGGCTAAAGAAAAGGGGGATGGATCAGTTACTCTCTCATCTAAAGAAGCTGGGGCATGTCTGGGTGCAGAAAAAAAGCACCATCAATTCCAGTAATGAACAACTCTCAGGCCTTCACTGCTGAGCCAAGTGGCTCAGCTCCTGCACCATGACTACCTGATTCCCGACCCCTTCACCTGTCTCATTAACATCCCTCTTACAATCACTCTTCTCCAATAAGGACTCCTTGTGTTCCACCCCTTGAGATGCAGAGACTGACAGCTTTTTCCTTCCCAGCATGGCGCGGAAGCTAGGTGGTGGTACAAAGACTCTTTCAGAAAGCTATGAATGTTCCATGTGTGTGCAGGTCCTAAAGCAGAGAATTAAAAAAAAAAACCAAACCAAAAAACAGCAGCAGTGCGTAGTTGTAGCTAAGAAACAGCCAAGCTCCTCAGTGATCCTGTGAAAGACTGGCTCCTTTTTCCTTTGTTGCAATGTGTTGATACATAACCCAGCTCAGGGCAGCCCTGGGCAGGGTCATGCACAAGCACTGCGAAAAGGGTATGCAGGCAGCAGCAAGCATGGGGAGATCAGACCAAATCCTCAGCTATATTAACTGAAGAGCAAAGATACACCTCCACAGAGACAGTGATTTAAATGAAAACAAAGCACACATCCATAATGCAAATACCATGGAATTAGCCACTGCTAAATGTCAACTCTTTCCAAACGTATGAGTATGTCTAGATCTTTTAAAATACTGACAAAATCAGAAAATACAACTTAATTCCTGAAGTTTGGCTGAAACTTCAACAGTGTATCAAGTATGAGGAATTTCAGCAGTTATGAGAGAACAAAAACTCCAAGCATTGCAATGTGGATATCTCAGTTATAAAATCACAGGGTTACCAGCTCCAGCTGTAATAAAAAATAGCCTAAGTGTGTTATACTCCAAAAGGGGAAGCTTCTGAACATGTCCACTCACAAACTTAACAAAATTCACAAATTGGTCAAGAAAGGTTGCACTTATCTAGAATTTTCCTTCAAAATCAAAAGTTTGCTTTCTTCGGAAAGGTAAACAAGAGTAATCCTGACAACTTATTAACTTAATTAAGGGACTGAAATCTAAAATGTGAAGACATAATGCTATTTGCCATTAGGTCATTTTTTATTCCCTGAATCCTTTTACGTGGATAAACTAGTGTCATAAAGTGACATTTGGAAACTTTTATGATCAGGTGATGAGAATGATAAAGTGCTGGGCAAATAGTTCAACAGGTACAATGAGCACCTGATGTATTACAAACTTCTAGAGAGGAAAATTTGCTTTATCCAGCTGTATTGACGTAGACTAGAGAGAGAAAAGATCCTGCCATACATACAGTCACAGCTACTTTTGTAAAGAACATCTTAAAGAAAATTTAAGATTTAAAAATCATAGTTCTAAGATTAAATGAAAAGAAAACTAATCCTCTTTATACAAAGCTTTCCCAAAAGTCTAGGAATGACCACCAAACAAACACGGTTTACTCTAGTCAGAAGGAATAACACTTACATTATGCCACAGTGTGTCAATTACTAAAACCTAAATCACTACCATGGGAGAAAGGTTTCTAAAACAGGAGCCAGTAAGAGTGCTACAAAACATGCAGAAAATGTCAGGTAATGCCTGATGCATGATAAATGCTTAAACACAAAAGAGAGGGCCCTGTAGTTCTCTGTTTTAAGTAATTTCCAATGTTAAATTATAAGTTACAAATACAAAGCAGCATTTGAAACTAAAACTTATATTGAAAATGGAAAACTAAACAAGAGTACAAGGTGAGTAGCTTCAAACAATTCAGCCATTAAACAAACTGACGTCAATCATTAAAGTTGGTGGTGTCGTTACTTATTCTCATTTCCTCATTCCACTTTGGGAAAATTCATCTATTCCTTACTGATGCCAATGTGAAATTAATTTCTACATGATTATGAAGCTTTACAAAAATAATTTTGTGAGGTGTCAAACTCAAAGGAATATCAGGAATAAGGTATTGTTCCTCATGCATACTAGTATTACATGTAAAGTATTTTCAGTAATTCTGCTGAACTGGCTCATTGACTGACTAATGCAATATAAACTTTCAGATTTTTAAAGACTTCATAGCTTTTAAGCATTATTGAGAAAAATAAGTGCTACATAATTTTAAAAAGTACATAAATTAACAAAAGGAGCTGAAATTGTAAACAATACCACCTAGAAGTTTCTAGTACAGAGTACAATTGATGTAAACTCAGAGTTTTAGTCTTAATAACGTAAATGACACTACAGAGCCTTATTATGTTCCTCAAAGTGGAGCTCAGCTCTTCCTTTAAGGTGGACTTTGCTATTTTTTATGATGATTTGTTCTTACATTTTTAAACATCTTAATAATGTTAAGCTAATAGACAGTAATTTTATATTATAAAAATTCTTTTAGAAAAAAATACCTTATGCACAAGAAAAAGTTAGCATGTCATTCAGACATCTGACACTACTCAGAAGCACAGTTTAATAACTTGTACTTATAGTATTAAAGTAAACATAAATGTACACTAAATTACTGATTATATAAACTATACAATATCCAATCTCATTAACTCCTCCTTCTTTAAAAGATAATTATTTTTCAAGCATGTAAGAGAAGGCAATTAATCCTGACTTTTGCATAACACACTAGAAAATGTACTTTGTTTTCAGAAAATGCTTACAGCACTACGCACGTCAACTACAAGAGCTTTTAAGTGCTCACTGTACCATGCCTACGATGCTTTCCTACTTTACTACATCAATCAGCAGAGGTATTGCATTAGCCCTCTGCACGCAGCAGTTGCAATACATGCTCTGGCCCACAAAAGTGAAGAAAAAGGAGATCAAAATCAGGACTACTCAATTTAATTTAAGTTTTAGAGAGGTTCCTGCCTGTCCAAGGCCTTTCTATAATGAAAAATTAATAATAAACTTTTCACTCAGCTATGTATTTACTAGCTAATAGGATGATGTGATGACTTGATGTCTCACAAGGTTAAAGCAGCCCAGTTTGTGTGAACAGTTCAGCCTAACTCATGCGATTCAACTTTACTAGAATATGCAAAGAATCTTAAATGTTTACGAAGTGAAAATGTATTTCTGTAACTAAAAAAATAATGCTTAAATTGTCCCAATTCTTCTGTCCAGAAGGACTGAAAAGTTTGTTGTTTACTTTACAATAGCAAATACTCCACTCCATTTTTCTTCCTTCAGTCCAGCTCTTTGCGTCCTTCCTATCTACCTAAATCTCTCAGAATGAAAAACTCTGTATATGCAGAGCAGTAAGTTTATTATGTTTCTACTTTCCGCCTTGTTTTATCTAGCAGTCAATGATTCAAATTCTGTAGCCTTGTATCATGCTTGGAATATTAGAACCCTGTCCTCAATTGGCCCCTGGAGACTAAACAGAGCATTAAATGTTAATTTAATTAAGCAACACTACTTACCACATTGAAATCTAAGTTTTTTTCAACCCAGTCCTTGGCTTCCTTGAATTCCTCTTTCAATTCCATGATGTATAGTGTATCAAGGGCATCCACTATTGTTGCTCCTTGTATGTTACCTGAAATACAGGAAAATCCAATGACTTCCTTTTTAACAGAAGGCTTTTCGGTTATATCTAATTAATTTAAATTAATTCTTATTTCAAAATCCAATTTCAATTAATGCAATTAAAAAATTGGCACATAAGCATTCAAGTGGGCAACTAGTAATTCACAGTCATAACTTTGATCCCCATGCCACAACACAGCATCATAATATTTACGTATTTCTACCATTAATGAAGATTTGAAGTACATCTCTAATGCACTGCAGTTTCAGCTATGATTTTGCATTTTTAATAAACAATGGAACAGTTCACTGTAAAATGTAATTCATAGAAGACAATAAATCTCAATAAATGGAGAAATGACTATTTCTTCCAGTTTGGAGTGAAGAAAATCAGCTACATTTTTTGGTTTTGTACTCAATAATATATGTACATAACACTTTAAGAAGCTGTTAAGTAGTGATCACATTTCAGTTAAGCAAGTCCTTTAAGAAGTACCCTCTCCAAAACAAAAAATTCTGGTACTCTGCATCACCATGTAACCTGCATAAAATAACACTGGGGGAACAAAGGCAAACTTGCATACATCTGAATTTATCAGCTCAGGACAGACTGTCAGACATTGGTTTTCAGAGCAATTGGTTGTTTGCAAAAGTCATGTCCTTCTGCCTCTATTATGAAGATGGATAAGAGTCAGTTTACCAGCCTTCACCCAGATGAAATATCAGTATGTTCACTCTGGCATGGATTAAGTTTATGATCCTGTACTAAAAGGGTAATGTGGAGGGTCAGGGAGGAAATAAAGCCACTCGAATTTCCCATGCTTCTCTCAAAATTACAACGACCTTTTTAAAATAGTTTTCCTTAATTTTGCATTTATAAATTCGACTCTAGCAATTTTCATTATGAATGCAAACTACTGTTGAGCTATTCTTTAGAGAAGACCTTAGATTTAGAAGTAAGCATGTAGAATTGCAGAGTAAGTTAGGTTGCAAGGAACAGAGGAAATCATTAGGTCCAATCTCTCTCTCCCCCAACAGGACTAATGACTGGAGTGGACAGTTGACTACTCATTCAGCAACTGATTGCGCTGGGGGAATAAGACAGCAGCTATCACTAGCTTTACATAACTTGACTATAATCTTGCCTCTGAATTACCTGATGAAAAAATAAACTCAGTTTTATAGATTTATCAGGTATCAGAATTGAATTATTCACTTTTAAATAGGAAATCCATTAATTCAGTCAACTCTTCTGGTTTGCTACCATCAAGGTTTTCCGATTCCTCATGAAACTGACAAGTGATTGGAGACCTCCATATAGCAGAATTGACATAGCTTTCTTAACCTTCTAGTAGAAAATAATTTTCCATTTGTATTGCTGTAAACAAAATAATATTTGAGACTATTATAAGAGTTACCTGGTATACTTAACAGAACCACACATTCTCTCTGGTTTAGTTGCTGCTACTTTCTTATACCATCCTTTTATTTTTTTATCCCTTTCCTACTGTGAAAATCTAAATATTTTCCTCCAGATATTGCACTAAAAAAATTGTAGCTTCCTTTAGTAAGAAGGATATTAGATCTTCTCAGAGCTTATTTGAAGCCCGGCTGCCCTTTTCTCATACTTGGCTAAGTAACTTGTATTTTTCTTGAGCTCATAAGAAAACGTATTTTTCTTGAGCTCATGAAAAAGCAATTGGGGAAAACTGCTGGGGAAGATGTGCTCAAGAACACCACTGCAAAGACTCTGGAGACATTTATGACTCCACAAAACAAAAGCAGCTCCCGGTGAGTTTGCAAGGTGTCACTGCAGGGGGAACCACTATGGATGACAAGCTTATTAGCACAGCTCTGTGACTGAGCTCATGTGGCCATATGGTATTAAAACCACAACTGGTTTATGGCCAAAGTGTTTGGAGAGTGGGCCAAAAGAAGCTTTTATTGGTCTAGCCCAGGCTTTTAGACATGGTTTATATTTTTGCCAAGAGTCTGAAATAGAACACAGCCAGAATCAATGTCAGTGCACTTAATAGTTTACAACTTTCCTCTCATCCCTTGTATACCAAGTTTAGGGTTTAGTTCTCAAGAACACAGACATTCTTCAAGTTAAAATAGATTTGGAGAACCATATACACACACTTATATGCATACTTTTTTGTGAAAACAGATGAAGATTTGTGATCTGCAAGCATATCATACAGAACATTACATGGAGAAAAGTTTCCTAATGCACTGTCTTTAACAGGATGGAAGACAATGTTCTTGAATTCAGTTGATTTCTTTTTCTGACTGGAAGGAAACTGTAGCAAAGCATACTACAAAAATGGAAGATAATGAAAGATGAATTATGAGGTAGCCTCAGGTCATACTATACATCAGCTATCTCACATGTAGCAGTTCACTATTCAACGAGTGTCATAAACTACGATTTCTTGTTCATGCATGACTGTAGAAGAAGAGTGGGATGTTCTTTTTTCTTCCAGAAAAACAGTTACAGTTTTGCATTTCTGATGTGAAGTACGAGAATTAATATAAGAACTTTCACATTTGTAATTTTTTTAGAGATGCTAATCCAGCATATGCAAGTAATAATGGATACCTCTTCAAAAAAGAGTGCAAATGTTCAAAAAGATGTCTCCCCTATTATTGCCAGAAAACCTGGTTTTTAGGGCTACTTCGTACTACCATGGAAAAGAAAAAGGAAGTTTTAAACATAGCTGTATTTGAATCTCACTCAGCCTCACCCCGATGCTCTTAGTCTCTTCATTGTTTTAAGCCAGGGAGGAAAGCTTGTCACCTTTCAGTTATTGTAAGTTGAAACAGCTCTGTCAAAGCAGATGTATTCTGTAAAACCTTCCTCCAGTTTGTCATTTCAGACTCAAAATTTCAACCAAAAATGCAGAAATACAATCGGTAACAAGTTTTCCTTAATCTGGCCATTATGAACAGTTTCTTAACAGGAGGAGTAAGACCAGATACTTTGCGACATTAAATATGGAAATTAAAAACACCAATCAAGGATCCAATTTTTCAGCTTTACATGCATATACACTGTACTGTAATGGCCAAACTACATTATTCTCAACATCTTCCAGAATACATAGAGGTTTGACAAAATTAATGTTTTGATTAGCGCTCTAAGTTTTGAGTATTGTTTTAAAAGCTGACTCAGATTTTAAAACAGTGTTTTCCTTTATTTAAAGTTCACTGAAAAGGTTCTTTCCAATATCATTAGCGATTTAAAGTGTCAAGAGTGATTAATTATTAAAGCATGCTATGCCAAAACATGAAACTCGTATTCAAGTACTGGCAAACCCCCAGCAATACTAACATTTTTAATTTCAGTCATCATTACCAGCTGGTAAGAGTGGGAAAAGAAACAATACTTCCATATTTTTTTTACAGATCTAACTTTTCATATGTTTAACATGAAACAATACTGTGATATTTCTAGAATACTCTTTCAGTCTCTAGTGGTTTATATATCTATGCATTTTTAAGCCAGCTCTGGCGCCTTTGTATTTAGCAGAGCTCAGTGAATTTTTCCTCCATTGCTCGTCTCTTTGCTTTCCATGGAAGTCTTCAGCATCTGCCACACTTCTGGCACCAATGCAGCTCAGCTACACATTTCATTACCAACCACTTTCCTTTGTTTGTTTGAAAATGCTGCCTACTGATTTGATATTTCCACCTCTTACAAAGGGTATTGTTCCTCACAAAGAACAATAAATCTTAACTCATCCCATCTGTGACAGTTTTTATAGGCCTCCTTATATTATACTGAAAAGATTTCAATCTTTACTACTTCTTTTGAGTTCAAGTCTGCCAGTTCTGTGTATTAAACTAGAACTGTGTCTCCCTGGCCGCTATGTGCCAGTTTAAATTCAGGTATCTTAGACCCCATTTGCTATTTCAAAGTACTATTATTATCATCTGTCAGGGAAGCCTTCTTGGTTCATGGAATCACTTTGCAGTTTGCCATTCCTGTGGCTACCTTGAGTAACTTGTTAGTGCTGCCAAACTCTGGTCACTTGGTTTTCCAGCTCTGTGATAAAAGCAATTTGAGAGCATGGCCACAGCAATAATGGATCCCTGCAAGATGCCAGTAACAATCCTCAAAAATGCTTTTTGGAAATCTGAAAAGACAATAAACTTCCTTGTCTTCATATAGACCAACTACTTTGGAAAAACAGCAGCTGTGCAGCATGACCTCCTCTCACAAATGCTGTGTTGAGTCATTCATTCACAGATTTGCTAGTGTTAGTCTTTAGAATAGAGTTTCTATTAATTTAGTTGGGAAAAATATAAGGCTCACTTCCAAATTAAGACCACTTACTGAAATCCAAAATTCCTACGAATATAACAGCAACAGTGATGAGAAACAAGATGGGGGGGGGAGATGGGAAGATGGTGAAACTTTTCAATTTAAATGAACATACTGTTTAAATACATGTACAATTACTTTTCTAGTGCTATATTAATAAATTTACAGTTTAAAAACACACATTGTTGTACACTGCAAGGCAGTGAATTTTGGAAGGATTTAAAACCTTCATAAACCTCAATATTATGTATAACAAACTACAAAAAATCAGTTCAAAGTGGGAGGAACAGGATCTTGCTAAATTACAGTATTTGGGCTTTGCAGATTGTGAGTATTTATTAAATGCCTCCCTTTTCCCCTCTGGAAAAGGTCCTTTTTCACTTGCAGAGACTAATTATAATATGCCCACAAGTTACAATATTATTAAACTGGCAATACCGCACATGAAATACTGTTACAGATAATTAGAAAGCCCTTTATTAACACTCACTTAAGTGCAGAAAACACCTCTAGAAAAAGCTCTCTGCTAGTGCAGCAATGCTCATTAATTTTAAAATTAGTACAGAGGGCTTGGAGAGGAATAGCTTCTCGGTTGGGGGGCTGGTGGCAGAATGCTGTGAAAAAAATTGGCAAAACTGTGATTTTGCAACTTCCACACTAGGAAGGTAGATGGATAAAGCTCTATTTTAGCAAATATTGTTAACAGCAATCTGAAACTTTAAAGGTTAAAGTATTAAAAATTAACACCCCTTACTGAGGGCCTACTTTCTACCAGGTATGGACAGAGAACAATTATTACACACAAGCAGAAGTCATACCAAACATAGGAGATATGCCTTGTTTTGCTTATGCACAGGTATGGTGCAAACAGATGCTTAGCTATTGCCATTTACTTGATTAGTCTAGAAATAGTTGTATAGTTCAGAGGCAAACTAATGAGAATGCTACAGAGGCAACAAACGATGACTTTTCACTTCTGCGTTTTCCAATAGTTGTTACTGTAACTTAATTCTTTGCAGTTAGAATAAACTCCAAAAACCCACAACGTTAGTTATCTGCCAAGACATCATGGTAAAAAGCTAAAGTGGCGAGTAAAAACAAAACCAGAACATTACATGTATGTGCTGAAAAGATTTTGCAATGGTCAGAGGCACGTATGTGGCTTTGACTTGAAACAAATATTTCAGTTTGCATACTTCAGCCCTTCTCTAAAAGTTAATTATTTTAGCGTGCATATGTAGAGAAGGAAGAAACTTCTGCTCATAATATGAATCGTCTACAGTCTAAACTTCCTCAACTAATCAAATACATCCTCCACACATGCTGCTCACAGGATATGAGAAAGATCAAGGTAGGTTCTTGTCTTCAAAAGCTGGTTTCACAGCTTAAGTTTAAGACAAAAAAAAAAAAAGTCACTTCCAAGTTTGGCAAGAGGTTCTAAGCTACAGAAGACCTCTACTATCCTTGATTTGTAAGAGATGCTAACACCGGATGCTTTTCCTTCCTCTGAGCTCAGAACCACTAGTAATCACTAACCTCTCTCCCACCATCACCAACCTTCTTCCCATAGTCAACCTACTGGCTCTACTCCTTTTCCCCAGCCTAAAAATAGTGTCAGTATATTTGTCAAATTCACAATGGTATTGCTCAACAGTCACATCTACGTGTAGTTATGCTTCTTAAAAGCCCGTCTTATTTTTTGTGTTTCAGAGAAACACATCATGATGGTTGTGTCTTGCTTTAAATGCAGCTTTATTTTCAAATTCAACACTTGTCCTGTATCACAGCAAACAGTGCCTGCAGTGACTTATTCTTATGCAACATCCTCAGAATTCCTGCTTAAGAATTTCACAAGTCAATACATGCGTAGCTTTTTCTGTGAATTCATACAATATTATTAAGAACTCAAACCTCAAATTTTTATACCACTTCTGATTCCAAATGAAACTACATTAAGGACTTCATATGCCATTTTGTTGTCCTCCGAGAAAACAAAGAAAACAGGATTGCTTCAAATAGTTCTTCAAATATGGTACAAAATTGCACAACTATCAGTTTTCCGACTTAAAATAACAAAACATTTTCGTTTACGAGAAAACAGAAGCCTGACTTAACCCTAAAGTTCACCTAAACTACTTAGGTTTCAAGCACTCAGTCGATTTTTAAAGTCCCATAATTAACTACATAACAATTCCCTAGTAACATTTTTTATGTTACATTGGGTAGACAAGCAGTGCAGCAAGATCAGTGTAGATGTTGTATTTTCAAAACTATTTTTGTAATCACAACTGCTGTCTCTTAGCAACTTCCAAATATAGTTAAGGATTTGATAAGTGCTACATTTAGGCTGTTTTAGGAAATGTTTCCAATTCAAACTATCTTTTCCAAACATTCAACAAAATAAGTTCCTGTTAAAATCAAAATAATGCATTGATTTTGTCTCAGCTATAGAAATCAATTCACTTTTCTGTTTAGAAAACAAGCTATTTTGAATACAAGGATTGCTGTCAAACAGTTTAATTCTTCATTTTTCTGCAAAATTGAAGATGATGACAGTTCACAGGATTGCTTTCTCATGCTTCCTCAGAATGCTGTTGTTCTTTAGGTGGTATTTATCCAGCCCTATGTCCCACTTAGACACTGAAAAAATCCTGCCTCATTACAATGGATTTCCTCAGTGTACCTGTCCTACAACAACATTTCAGCCCCATATTGGTTCTACACTGATAACAATTTTGGTGTTATTTAAACATCTCCTTTGCAACATTTAGAGGTGCAAATAATGATTATATTCATGAAAGAGAAAGCCTGATAAGAGAGTCTGATATAGACTCCCTGATTGATATAGACTAGTAAGTTTTTTCATGACTGTAGAGAGCATCTTTTAGTCCTTTTACAGAACTTATTTTCTTTCTCTTAGTTTTCATTTCCTGCTGATTTAATTGTGGTGTCAACGAGTTCCACTTCATAGGAAAAGTTTAAGGCGGGGCAGTATTTAATGCAACAAAACTACATCTTTAACATGCAGCAATGACACGTTTCATTTATTCTCATTTAGAAGGGAATCAATGAAAAAAGTCATGAAAAGCATCACCTTTATTTACTATTACTTTTACGCACAACATAAGGAAGAAATACCACACTGCATGACAGAGGATAGAAAGAACACATTTATCACCATAAGATTTTCAGCTGTTTTACTGTTTTACGCTAACATCACTAAGTACAAAAACATACGCTACTCACCAAATAAATTGCTTGAATGTCCTTGCTTAGAGATAGGTTTCAGTTCATTTAATCCCCATGCGTAACGTTTATAATTATTCCAGGCATGTTCCATCATCTGCAGGGCAATAAAAGCAGGATTATAATCTTGATTTAGCAACAACGGCAAAAACTGACTTAAGAATATTCTCAATATTAAACACATTCAATCCAATGCTTTATTGAATTCATGTTGCATGCACCGGAACTATGAAATACTCATTACTGAATAATAGTGGCAGTGGGATGGTTACTCTAAGAATTCCACGTCTGTTCCATCCACCTCTACCGTTACCTACACACTTATGGTCAAGACACACTAAAATATAATTAATTTTTAGGAAGAGAATTATTTTGTTATATATAAATTAAAATAAGATATTATTTCCCTTAAGCATACAAGTCTGAAAGTGAGGGTAGTGACATTATAAAAGAAGTTTTTTCTCCTGAAGCAGGGATTTTTTGAGGTCAAAATTAAGATCACAGTAGTTTTCAGACTCTGGCAGAGACTTTCTTGCATAAAACTAGGTGTTTGAAATGCCATATAGTTAATAACAGAAGAAGGAGGCTAAAGTGGGGAGGCAGAACACCTAGAAAAGGTTTTAAGGTTATGATAATATCTATAGACTATAAATGCTACTGTATGCATCTGTAGCTACTTTCACATGTCATTTTGCTCAAATAACCAGAAACTTTAGAACTAAACATATCACTACAGAAACACGTTCTGTGTAAAGAGGTGCACCACAAATAAATACTTCCTCAAGGAACCCAGCAGCTCTGTGGGTCACAGCAGAGGACATCAATGTCAGAAGCCAGGGCAGCAGGTTGACTCAAGGACACCTCACTCTCTACCACCACAATCAGCCAGATCCAGCGCAAACCATCCCTTTTGAAGGTGGTCCAGGTGCATGGCCAGACACCCACCTGTCCCTCCTCAAACCCACAGTGAGGACAACACTCACAGCTCGGCAGGCCTTGTGAAGAACTACTGCCACTCTAGCAGGTCCAACACCCCCTTTTACCAACTATCACCTTTAACACCTGCTCAGGAAGAGTTTTCTTTCAGGGCCATCACAATCAGCCTGACATTACATAACAGAAGGATTTTGCCTCTACTCCCACCTCCTCTCTTCCATGTGGTAGAGCAGTGCTGGGAATGCCAAAGGTCATCTTCTAAACAAAAAGTGACAATTTCAGACCTTTTCAAAGACATGGCTTCAGGCTATCAGCTGACAAAACAGCTCACTCTTGCTTTCCAACTCTTCTTGAGGCCATGTGAGTCAAGGATAATTCTGTTAAATAACAGTTATAATCCTAAATTTAAAAGCAACAGCCTTGGGACACGCTGATAATAGTAATCCTGCACTTTCTTCCTCTTTTCTCTGCTCATATCACAGAGAAATTATGTCAATTAAAAATCTGCACTAAGGCACACTATAATAAAATAGATTTTCTGGAGTACTACTGCACTTGTGAGAATAAACATTTCTTTGCCATTTACACAACTAAACGTTCATCTATCCTGCAGGAAAATTCAGGGATGTTTATTTATTCTAGAGCCCTTACAGGTCCAGCTTTACAAATGCAAAAAATGGCACCTGCATTTAATACCTCAGCATTTTTAACCAGAAGGTTAGCCTGGTGTCAGATCTCAGTTGAAAGGCAGCAAGTAAGATGCTCTGTGGAAATGGTCTCAGGGCATGGATGGCATCAATAAGCTGGATGGCAGGAGCCCCGTCACTTGCTTGACTTTGTTGCAAAACGGCTTAGGAGCTCTCCAAGGTCAGAGGATGCTGTCCCAATACAGAATGGTAATAGGCAACCAAGTGGTAGACTTCATGTCTATGGAGCATTCCCAGTCCCTGGCTGCAGGGACAATCATATCAAACTGATCATTTGGCCATAGCATATTTTCTAATTTACCAACTGAAATTTTCCACCAATTTTGCACATTGTACAATAAAGATTTATTCTGCCCTGCCATCATATGCAAGACCTGCAAGCTCAGCTTTAGATGTTGAAGCACAAATTCTCCAAGATTTCAGCAGGCTAAATCCTGCCCTGCACTGAACCTGACATTTTCTTATGCTTTGTCAAAGCTTATTTTCTCACCAAACCACATGAGAATCTTTTAATTTGCTTAATCTTAATCGGGGAACACCACACAGAAAGCAGGTTGTTTGTTATTTGGTTTGGTTTTTCTTCTTTAAAACTAAACTAGTAATTAAGTGGTCTGAATCAAAGTGCCTAAAGATGCAGTACTATAACAAAATTAAAATTGCTCAAGCAACTACCGCCATGGTCCTTCCCCTTCCCCCTCCTTTTTCTCCTAGAGCATCCTTGATCCTTCTCGTGCATAAGAGATGCAGTGCTCACCTAGCTTCACACCAACTCAGTTCATGAAACAGAAACTTTTGCAAGTGAAATTTGTTTTGAGGATCATTTTTGCTCTGTCTCATTCCGCAAGTCAGGTTGCCATGACTATCAGTTACCAAGCAGGAAAGGCAGGAACAACAACTACAGAGCTAGTTCAATTCAACCAATACAGTCACAAAGTGCACGACATTACAAGGTGTCCCATATGTACTCAGTTGCCTTTACTTTTTCCAACTGACTTGACATTTTGATCACATTGCATTGTAAATGCATGTGTGAGTTCTTAACAGAAACCGCTCCAACCATCCTACTGTTAGTCCAGATACTAAAACAAGAAGTGAACTCACACCATAGACGCCATCTTCTAATAATATTTATCATGCATGTCAATGAAGAACAATATTTTTTTTTCCAAAACGTCCTTCCATTTTGCTGAGTCTAACTACTCAGGTACATCTGGCTAATTGCTTCTTAGGAAATTACAACGCGCAAATCCAAAAACCCACGATGACACACAAACCCAGTAATTTGAAAAAAAAAAAAGAAACAAACAACCAAACCAAAACCAAAACCTCAAGAAGTAGTTCCAGGGGGGAAAAAAAAATGCCAACAGAATCTACTAAGCAAAAGATTTAATTAATCTCTTTTGGCTAATCAAAAGCTTAATTTAGAACTCTTCCAGAAAGTCTAGATTTAGATAAAACCACCAAGCTTAGTAAGTACGTTTCCTCAGAAGAAAATGCACCTTTAGAATATCCTTGCTTTAGGCATGTTGAGGTTTATGGATGTAACATTGAAAGCGGAAGGCAAGTCTAAAAGCAGCTAGTGAGCCCTCTAGTGTTTCAAAAGGACAGGGGTTATTTCAACTAGAAATAAATGTGAAAGGCTATTTATCAAGAAGTTACTAGGACTCATTGTTACTGTACTTGCTGTGCAAATAGCCCATAGATATGGTAGCCTAAAAAAACCCACCTTAAAACAACATTGCCTGCTGGACAAGTGAGTTTGTCCTTCTTAGGAAGAAGTCTTAATTTCTAGAATTCAGAAAGATTCTGCATGCTTTTCCCTCTGTGGACGTTACAAAACTCTATTTAAAGTCTCCCTTTAAAATTAATTTCTTATTTGTTAGTAGCTTTATTGTCTACAAAAAAATGAAAAAATCATAAAACATTGAGTGACAATTTAAATAGACCCAGCCCACTGATACTTAAGCCTTTGCTTTGGGTCAGCACTAAGAGTTCAGGAGTGAATTTTAACAGTTCGGAGAAATTCATCTGTTCCTGCAGTCTTCACCTTTCTCTTTGCATGAGACATGGCCAAATCATTAGTTCCAGACTTTTGAATTCACAAAGGCCCTTTTGATCACATCTCTGACTACTTGTACAAGTACTGTTCATAACTTGAAATGTCTAAATAAAGATCACCGCTACTGAGAACATCTGTATTTCAACAGCACATTATAGAAACTGTCAAAAAGAAATTCCTAACGATGAAGTGTCTAACAGCTCTTGAGCAGATGATTCCAGATATTCTCAAACTCCTCTACAGTGTAACTAATAAAATTATTTCACCTGAGTGCTTTCAAATAATTCTTTATTATTCCTCCAGGATGTTAATAGGTAGAGATATATTTGCATAGATGTATTCCTCAGTTCTTCTAGACTTACTAAGATATGTTCATTGAACCTCAAACTCCAGAAGAGCCTGACAGCTCACTAGGAGGCCTTGTACTATATTAACAAAGTGTTTCTGACAGAGCTCTACCTAAGGTTATTCACAATCAGAAATGGCAGCTGAAGGCTTGACTAGCTAGCACTGTCTCACTAATAAGTTGGCTGCTTTTACATCTTCAGAAAAACATGGAGCACTGATTTTTACTTATGAAGTTAGAACATGCGAAAGTACTACCCCACCTCTGTCAAAGAATAATGAAGTGTGACATTGCAATCAATATCAGTAAAGTCACTTAAATGTGAACATCTGACATCATGCAACAAAAGGACCCGTGCATTTCTTCTGTTATCTCTAAAGGAAGCACTTTGAAAGATATTTTTAAAATCCTTCTCAACACACTAAACACAAAAAAAAAACCAAACAAAAAATCAGGTTTGTTCTCCAGAAGCAGAAAGACAGACCTTTACTACAGCTATAATGCTGGCCAACCAAAAGATGACGATAACGCACTCCCATTTGTTGGTATTTGACTTATTGCCATCTTCCAAAGCACTCTAACACAACGTACATAAGAAATATGCAAAATACAGTTCTATTCAAATTGGAGTACACAAGAGTTCAGGCATAAACCAGCCAGAAAACAAGAGTGATGCTGAATCAGCACAGTAACAGTGGTATTTAGATGCACTGCTGCAGTACCAGGTGAAGTGAAAATAATAAGAACTTAATAAGGTCTATTTTTAGCAGCTGGATACAAGCTAGAAATGTCAAAGAGGATGTCAGGAAAAGAATTCAAACACGTTCTAGAACTAGAAAGTTAAAGGAAAAGAATTTTGTTGCAAGAAATGGTACCATCCTGACCTTCAACCTTTTAAACCATACCAAGACAAAGGAGGAAGGCAGAAGACTAAGATACTTGAAGCCCAAAAAATGAAAAGACAAGTTAAAAGAAAACAAAACAAAAAAAACCACTGAAGAAAATGTAACAGTTTTCTTGCCTAATCTTTACTAAACTCTCTTTACTATATTAAATAATATTCTTCTCTTTCTCAGTTCACACTCAAGTTTTTACACATTTAAGTTACTTTCACCCTTAAAATTGTTCCTTACCAGAACTTCATGTTCACTCAGTCTAGTCTCCCTGAATCTTCTCTCTTTCCTATTGTTGTAACTAAAATGTATCAGCAAGGGTAAACAAATTCCCTAGAACTACCATGAAATCTTTATACACGTTCCACTTAAACTTTCCTCCTGCACAATTTAACTCACATGGTCAATGTCTGTACTGGGTCTGGCTGGGACGGAGTTACCATTCTTCATACCAGCCTATACAGTGCTCTGTTTTGAATTTGTGGCTAAAATAATGCTGATAACACAGGAACATTTTGGCTGTTGTTGAACAGTCTTGTATAACATCAAAGCCTTCTCTTTTTCTCATTCCTGCCCCTTTCCAACTCCCCCCCCCAACACGTAGGTTGGGGGTGGCCTAGACATTGGGTAGGGATATAGCTGGGAGAGCTCACCTCACATGGCCAGATATTCTCTGCCATGTGATGTCACACTCAGCAATAAAAACTGGGGCAGAGAAGAAAAGGAAGGGTTTTCCAAGGTGGCTGTTGCTCAAAGACTGACTGGACATCAGTCTGCTCACGTTATTGCCTTTGCATCACTTGTCCCTGCCCCCACCTTCCTTCACCTAATAGACTGCCTTTATCTTGACCCACCAGTTTTCTCGCTTTCATTCTTTCTATTCTCTCCTCCAGGCCACCAGGTGGCCCAACAGCTGTTGGGTGCCCAGGTGAACCCACCATAATGTATCTCCGATGCAGGAAATTTGTGACCACAACACCACCTCCCTGGTTTCTTCGCTCTCATGACAATGTTACATTAATCATCTGCAAAACTTCAAGCTTCAGGGAGCCTTACTTTCTTACTTTCCCTTACCATTACTGTTACCCAATAACTGAACCTAAAAGAGACTCAGTGAATCAGAATCACACAAGGGTTGAGACTGGAAGGGACTCTGGAGGTCATCTTGCTTAAGGCCTACTGGAAGACCTATTCTCAACTGTTTTCACATTCCCCAGGTATCAGTCAAATTGCAGTACAGTTGAAAAAATTCACAATCATTCCAGAAATCTGTTATTAGTAAATGTAACATTACTTTTGAAGGTACTGTCACCAATCAGGGTTTCTCTGTGAAAAGCTGTATGATCTTTTTCAGCTGATTCACTATCAATTTTCATAAAATCATGCTGCACACATAAGAGCTCTGTTTCATATGCTCTTATAGAATCTGATTATCACAGTGAGTAATTTTCAGCAAACACTGTCTTTTTATTTTAGTTATCAGAAGTTATGTTTCATCATCTTCATAATGGTACTTACTGCAATCATGCGCTTGTAAAGGAATGTTTTTAACTGAAATAATTTGCATCTTGGAAACATTAAGTAATAGGTGGATCTCAATAAATAACACTTTTTTCTAGGATTAGGAAGCAGAACTACATTCTGAAATCATTTGACAGTTGCCTTTTTTCAAAACATGTTTTTTAATCTATTGTAATTCACTATGATTGCTTTGGTGGTACTTCAGACCCTTTATTTCAATCTTTTCTGGAAAGGTCTTTTCTATCTGGAAGCATTTTGATCACAAATAACTGCCTTGAATTGCCTTAAAAAATTAAATTGGATTTTGAAAATAATTTATATTGGTATTTGCAGCCTTTTACCCTGTTCAACGTGCTCTATAGTGGAAATTCTGGGTGAAGAAGTAGGGTATTCTACTGCATTACTACTTCACTAATTAATTCATAACCTTATCTAAGTAGACATGCAGTTATGACTATGAGCAATACACTTCTGGATGGGGGGGGTTTCTTTCAGTTACACTGACACTGTCTCCTGTTATGCTAGACTGCTGACAATATTAGTTTTAAGCAATTTTTCATAAAACAAAAACTCAGTTAACTTCTTGACTGAAGACCCAAGACTCACTAGAAAACTAGACAAAACTGGTTTACATTCAGATCAGGTTTCCTGTAGGTAGAATTGCATCTAGAGTCTGATTTAAAATTAAAAATTACCACTTACAGTCAACAACATTTTATTCTACCTCTTCATTTTTAGTTACCATTTCTTACTCCAGAAACAAAGCTGAAACAAGAAAATTCTCAAATATCCATAGAAGTTCTATCTCATTGGATATTGTTTACTTTTTCTTTGAAGCTGACAAAAGAAGATATAATGACAACATACTCCCTTTTTCTACTGGCAACAGAAATTTGTTTATCTCCTTCAAGACACATAAAATAAATCCTGCCACTAAGAACCTTTGTATACATATAACCACTTCTTATCTGTCAGCAGGAAGATTATTGCATATCAAGAGCTTGACAGATTTCTGGTGTTTATAACTTCATTTCCTAATGGCATCATCCCGAGTTTAAAAGCAAGCTACACACTGTCAATGTTTGTTTAACAGTCATTGTCAAAGCATAATCATTTCTAATTTAGCAGGTGGGTGACAACTGTGCTCTGAAGTGCACATAGGCTGGAGCAGTTCCTGCAAGTGCTTCCTGATGGGACTTTAATTTAGCCAAGTAAATCCTCAATGGAGACTTTGCATTAGTTAATGGGCCAGTAACAGGAATTCCCAGTTGCTGTTTTCCAATAAGTAGCTAGAGATTTGGGGAATATTTAGGTACTTGCCATTTAGCTGACGGCTTCATTTTGCATTGTGATAGAAATGAAAAAATCTTAACAACTCAGAAGTTCACCTGAGAGTGTTACCAACAGCACAGGGCATGCCACACATCAAGTGGGGGAAATACTTCGAACTCTTAAAATGACAATAGAGCTAAAGTAGCCAAACCGATTATACAGAATTCTTCATTAATATTAAACATGCACATCACATCATGAAATATTTTATATGGTTCTGTACTTAATGCTCTGTATTAAAGGGTTATGTGAGCAAACTCCTGCTATGCTTCAGTCTTTCAAGATCGTACCAATAATTCATTTCTTGCCAAAAAAAAATTTTTTTAAAATCTAGTATCTGCATATAAAAAAGGAACTAAAAGGAAAATGAAAATACTAAGAACTATCCTGAGGATTAATTCACCATTTATATTGCAAACCACTTCAAAATCCTCAAACGGAAAGTCTGATAGAAATGCTAAGTATTATTCCCACACGTGTTAAGTTAGAGATAAGCTTCTATTCTTATATTTTCTACTCCTCACAGTATCTTGTAAGTCTTTTCAGTAGTGTATTAAACTATGCAACTAATATTCATCATATGCTGTTCCCAGCATCGTTTGTTAACCAGGGACAGACACTGCACAGCGCTTCATTCTGTTGCACATTTTAAAAGGAATAAATTATCCTATTAATTCTGTAACAAGAATTTTAATGAAAGGCAGCTAAAGAGAATAGGAAATTTGCAGGTAAGGTATTATCTACACTTATTCTATTACTGTATAATTTATTTAATACACAAGCACACAGGAAAAGTAAGACTATTTTGTGTAAGGAATAAATAATTAAGAACTGCAGCCCTGATGCTTTGACATTTCTGCAACAAAAAAAACAAGAAAAAAAGAGCTAATTTGAAAATGATGGTACAACACACCAAATTACTCAATGGTAACAAGCTATGTTTTACTTATTTGTCAGGCATATCTCTTTCCAGAACATTCTAAAGGAACAAACTTACTGAAAAATGGGAGATATTGGAATGTTTTACAGTTAGTTTCTAAGTGAAGCTGAGCCATAGAGCTTTACAGCTATTGCACAGTTCGCTTTAATAGAAGTCACAGGATGATATAGCAGAGAAACTCGGGGTTCAACTTTGGATCCCAAATACATTCAGTACAAGCTCTTACCTGCAGTTTGCTTCTTTACCTGGATATCCCAACACCATAGATAAGAAAACAAAACTATTTTGCAGCACAAAAGCATTCTAGCTGATACCCCTTCCTGCGCTAAACAAAAATTAGGAAGGTAAAAGCAATGCGTGACCCTCCCCACAAAGAACATTTTGTGACACCAAAGGTCTGGCTTATTTCAGCCAAATGAAATTATCAATTTCACAGAAAGAAAAAGAGTGTGGTTCAAAAATCTTGCCCTGAATGTTACCCAAATCTCTTATAACAGCATTCATCCTATCTTGAGACATCCAAAATAGAAAAGTTTCAGCACAATTTTAGTTCCATTTGCTAAATTTCCGCTGTCTTTCACCGAATGTATAGAAAGAAGAGATAGGAATGAAATCACTTTCCTTTTAAAACCAAGGGGTTTGGATGATGTATTTGTTTGTTTCTCCCCAGGTAAGCTAGGATTTGAATATGTTCTGTAGGCATTTTTTTCCGGAAAACATCTGCCTTGAAAGCATCAGTGCTCTTGAGCTGCTCTGGCCTCCAACTCTCAAGTACTAGTGTGTGAACTAATGGCATGTTCTCAGTAACTACACCAGTGGAAAAAGAAATGAAAATATGGCTCTGAAGTTTGGCATCATGAAATTGAGCATAGCTCAACATTGAAGATGCTCTATTTTCAACTTGTTTCAGTTGCCATTTACATCTGTATGCATAAACAAGATGGAAAACGAAATGAACCATCCAAGTCATCCAGTTTCAGACAGAAGAGCAGTCTAAAGAATAAGCCATTGAGTCCTTATCTTACAACTTCACAAGTATTCTCCATTTCAGAAAAAAATGAAGCTTACAGATTGTCACTTAAGACCAAACACCACTGTACTTCTCCAAAGCTGAGTCCTCTTCAAACACTTAACAAAAAGTCAGATGAACTCTTCAGCAGATGGTGTTTCTTTAAACAATCTACAATTTCATCAGTTTGTATTTTTTTTAAATCCATGTAATGAGACCAATCAGTGATGTTCCTTTTTTTTTCCCTAAGAAAAGCCACTGATGGCTAATTTTTAAAAAAACAAAATAGACGGATATTTTGTGTTAGTGAAACGTCCATTAAAAAGGAAACATCACATCATAAGGTAATGTGCAAGAACTCAAGTCATTGCTTATTATCGACAAAAAAAAAAAACCACAAAGAAAGCTAAGAATTTTCACTTAAAGCAGAAAAGCACTGCAGAGTTGTAGAAAAAAACTGACGTATTTCTTTGATCTTGTGCAGAATTAGTAGCACAGACTCTTAAGTTCATCCATAATTTGACTAAGGTCATAAAAATGAGAGAGAAAAGAAAGCAATCTGAGGATCTACTACTCTTATGAAGAACAGAGGTACACACAGTCATCCTACTCAGCGTCCTTTTTTTTTTTTGCTGGTCTACACATGACTTGCTACAGTTTCCAAGAAGTACCAAACTGAATAGTGTGAACAGCTAGGCTCCTGCAACTGCATGATACAATCATGCATCTGTTCTCTGTTTTTCCCTACTGTTCCTTAAACAGTTATTTGATAAGGTTTACTTCTAATTAGTTTATAAATTATTCATGGCACAGACTGTATCCCCTACTTGTTTGTTAGGTACCTGTCACTACATAGCCGTGCTGCTACTGAAGTTCCCAATCTCAGCAGGGGTAACACAAATAAAAAAAATAAGCACAGTGCTATGCAGTACAACACATCCAGGTGAAGTGATTAACATGAAGGTGATTCAAGTTGCTGTTTCAGAGCAGGATTAAAATCCATGAAAAGGAAGTAAAGCAGATTTAAAGAATCTGTTTATTTTCTTTCCCACATTTTGAATTTGCAATCCTCCCTCCCATGCTTGTAAGTTTTACTCTGATGCTGGAGGCAATAATTAACAAACTTTTGTCCATCTCATTATATGGAAAGTGTCGATATATTCAGGTCTATCCAGGATGTCTTTCAAAACAAAAACCAAACAGGAATAAAAAATAAGAAAAACAACAACAGCCCAACAGAAGTTTCTCCCTCTTGCAGAATGAAACTACATTCATCCCACAATCATGCTTCCCTACCAGGGGACATATCCGAAACAGGGAGGGACAAGAGAGTATCCTTGCTGGTTAAGAAGTTTTAGTGGTGATAGGAATGCCAGACTAGCACTGAAAAGAAAAATTTCAGATGTATTTTCCAAGAGCAATTTTTCTTTAATTGTATGTTCTTTTATTTAACTGTGTTCTTTTGAAGCAAGCATTTTAAAACACCTTTTTCATAGGATTTCTTTTAAGTAAAAAAATTAAACAGTAAGCCACGCATTATTCATAGACTATTACTGGACTATCAACAACCTAGTTAAGTAGCTAGTAACAGTAAGTAAAAACATAAACCAGTTATAAAAACCATTAGAGACCAGTTAATGAGAAAATTACTAAGCTTGGCACTGTCACTGAATTCACGAAGTGCAGGGCACTTTGAACCTTCCAAAATACTAGGTGCTGGCAATAAATACTTCCCTATTTTCAGGTCATCATCTTTTGACAAAAGGCCAGACCAGTCCATATCAAATCCTTATCCATATGCCCCTAATTGCCACCTGTATTTTCTTCCTGTACCCCTGTTCCCAATACATTCTTCATTTCCAGTCCCCTACCCTTTCTCAAGCATCCAGTCAAAGAAGCTGAAGTACTCCACCAATAAAGGTCATTATTGTGGCCATGGTGAAAATGCATTTTCATAAGTTACAGAGCTTGTTCATTAAAAAGTATTTACATAGATGAATCTCATACGCAGTTGCTGCATGGATCAAGAGCTAAGTCTGCATTATTACCTCTACCCTCAGAGAAGTATCCTCAGTCTAATAGCCTGAAATTAGAGCAAAAGTATTTGACTGTTTCCCAACATCTGAAAAACAGTTACACAAAGGTTGAAAGCAGATGATATTAATTTATTACTTTTTTTCCCCCTCCTTTTAACTTCTTTATCAGTGACCTGGAGGATATGATGCAGTGCACCCTTATCAAGTTTGCAAGTGACACCAAGTTGGGGTGGGGAAAGGAAATCCCATCAGCTAGTCAGGGTCATCACTCAGAGACCAAGACAGGCTGAAGGAACAGGGCAATGGGAACATCATGAAATTCCATGGGGACAAATGCAAAGTCCATAACTCCTGGTGACAGTCTGGGGAGGATTGGGCTGGGGAGCAGCTCTGTGCTGGAACTCTGGTGCACAGGGAGCTGTGCATGTGCCAGCACGCTGGAGCAGCAGGACTACAATGGACTGGATTATATCTCTGTTCTCAGCACTCAAGAGACCATGTTCAGATACTCAGTCCAAGTTCTGGGCCTTCCAATACAGGAAAGATATTAATAAACTCCTGAGAATTCAGCTGGGGTGTGTGCATGTGTGTGTGTGTAACAACAGACAATGGACGCTGGACAGACATGGAGGGGCATGCTGGTTGTGGGTAGAGCAGTTGCCCAGGGAGGAGGCTGAGGGATGGGACTCAGCCTGGGGCAGACAGCCCCAGGGGGGCTGGCAGCAACTCCCCATCTCTGTACCTGTGCAGAGATGGTTGAGAAGTATGAGCCAGAGAGACAAGGGGCATTGGTTGAGCCAAGCCAGAGAGGTTTAGATGGGACCCAAGCAAAAGGGTTTTCCCGTGGGGCCAGAGGCACAGGCTGCCCAGGGAGGCTGTGGTGGCTTTGAGGGCGCCCAGCCCAGAGGAGCCCAGTCCAACCTCAGCACTGAGCCTGCTGCTGCTGCAGGGCCAGACCAGGGACCTCCTCAGACCTCCAGACTGAGTCATCCTGCAATCCCATTAAATTCAGCATATTTACCTAAATTTTACAGAGCAAAAAAATTCATCTGCTCCCCATTGACAACAAGGATACAACTCCTTCCAGCCCAAGATTGTAGCTGTTTAAAACATTCCCAATGAGAATAATGAGCTATAAAAGGCTTTTCCCAGCCTTCAGAAATATTTCAAGGTATTTTCTATGTTGAATAAATGACTTCAGCTATGCAAAACACTGCCAGCATATCTCCGTCAAGAAGTTAAGAGCTATCTAGTTATTGCCTTAGTACAGAAAATTCAAGACCAATTAAGATAATCAGACCCTGGTGAAACATGATGAAGATCCAGTGTTACGAATGAATTCATGATTTCTGCCCATTTCACATTTACATGTACTCATCTTGGTCAGGACTGATCAAGCAGCTTACCCAGAAGAAAATTATTTTAAGAAAGATTTATTTCTGAAGCCTTCAGTCTATCTGCAGGAAACACAGGTTGTATTGCAGCAAATTTGCTGAGGTGAAAATTCGTTGTTGCAAATTAGTCAAACATCTCTCTGCACAAACAGTGCACAAACCACCACAACAGAAAATGCGAAACAGTTATTTTCCTTTAGCAATTTCAGCATAACATTCAAAATCGATACTGTAAATCTAAACATTACCATTCATTGTGTGTTCTCCTCTTGAAACATTTATGTGATTATCTGGCCTGTGGATGCTGACACAAACAGTGCTAGTGAAGTTCCCAGACATATGGCACTCAGACATTGGACCTTTTGCTTAATTCCACTACCACAATATATATTTATACATGTTACAGAACAGTGACTAGATTTGTAAGCTAGCTTTCCAGTTCACAGAAACACACCTGCAAAAAAGTAGTAAGACACCTGCTCTCATGTCCAACAGACGAAATTCACCTACTGGTATCTAAAATTTCCTTTCCTTAAGCTGGAGCTAAGGATGACAGCTTGGAAATGACAACTTTATACTGAGTAGTATATATATATATATATGCTGTGAATCTTATTGTGGAAGGATGTAATTCAAAACCATCTTAAAAATTTATACAAATCTGCTTTTAAGCACCATATGTAATTTAACCCTTAGGTAGCATCTCTTCCAGTGCCATACACAGCTTATCAATGTTTTACACAATATTTTTCTTATATATCCAAATGTTTCTCAGAATGAAGCCTTTATAAATAAGATACAAAATTATAGTACTGTTAATATTTCAACAGTTCTCCATGAATTTGAGAAGAGCTGTCACAGGCTTCCGGAATACGTCTGTGCTCATGCTTTCAAGACAGGCAGGAGAGATCAGGTACTCCGTTGTACAAGGAAATGAATAGGAAACCATGAAACTGATATGCAACTAAAACAGCCAAGATTAATAGTAGTAGTATGTTCCAATCATCTCCTGGCAGCAGGGGATACAGAAGAAATACAAATAATTCAATTAAGAGGCATGAAGATATTTTCATCAATGGAAAGGCCAAAATATTAGCTCTACTTATTTGTAAATGGACAAGAAGAGGACAAGATAAAAGTAAAGGCATACAGAAAGTACGAGCTCTTCCTGAACATCTTTATGAAAAAGGAGAAAATAAAACACAAACATCAGGTTTGTTACTGAAAAGGCAAACACTCCGAAATCATTGCCAGAAAATACAGACAGTGACAACTTAATGGGATACTGAAGGATCTGAGAGAGCAGATGGTCATAGTGGCCCAAATTCCACACTGCACTTCCTAAGCTGTTAACAAAAAGTGCTTCAAATGTCTTACAGCTTTCACAGCACAAATGGAACACGATTGCAGTTTGTGCTATCTGTAACACAGCTAATGGCAGTGTAGTGTTATTATGAGGAGATGTCTTCCACCCTACCCATCTGGTAGATATTCCCACAATGGGCAAAAATTGTTGCCTTGCATTGTCATCTAAGCTTCCCAGTTTCTTGGCATATATGGTGCCTCACACAAATACTGACAATACAAAACTTGGAGAAGTGGCTGATACACCAGAAGGCCGTGCTGCCATGTCAGCAAGACCTGTACAGGCTAGAGATTTGGGGGAGAGGAACCTGATGAAGTTCTATAAAGAAAAGTGCAGAGTCCTGAACCTAGGGAGGAATAACCCCCTGCACCATTACCAGTTAAGGGTTGACCTGCTGAAAAGCAGCTCTGTGGAGAAGGACCTGGGAGTCCTGGTGGTCGAAAAGCTAACCATGAGCTAGCATTGTGCTGCCATGGCCAAGATGGCCAAAGGTATCCAGGCGTGCATCAACAAGAGGCTAGCAGGTCGAGGGAGGTTATCTTCCCCTCTACTCTACCCTAGTGAGGTCACATCTGGAGTATTCTGTCCAGTTCTAGGCTCCCCAGTTAAAGAAAGACAAGGAACTACTAAAGAAAGTCCAGTGGAGAGCCATAAAGATGATTAGGGGACTTATGTGGAAAGGCTGAGGGACCTGGGTCTCTTTAGGCTGAAGAAGGAAAGACAAAGGGGATCTCTCAATGCTTATAAATACCCAAAGGGCAGGTGTCAAGAGGCTGGGGCCAGACTCTTCTCAATGGTGCTCAGTGACAGGATAAGGGGCACAAACTGGACCACAGGAAGTCCCATCTGAACATCAGGAGAAAATTCTTTACTGTGAGGATGACAGAGCACTGAACAGGCTGCCGAGGAAGGCTGTGGCGTCTCCTTCTTTGGAGATATTAAAAATTCGCTTGGAACTGTTCCTGTGCAACCCCCTTTTAGGTGAACCTGCTTTAGCAGCAGGGTGGACTAGATGATCTCCAGAGGTCCCTTCCAACGCCTACCATTCTGTGATTATATGAAACACAAAAGGTATCATAAAAAAGTGTAGAAGATGGGCTACTCCTCCATTATATAATGCAGTCAAACAACTCTGAAAGTTTTGTCCCTTCCTCAGCAAGAACAGGGAAGCAAGCTATAGACTCAACAGACCTGCAAGCCTGTAGAAAGGACAGACTGTGAATGGGACTTGTTTTCCAGCATATACTACCCCTTTCTTTTAATTCTCTTTGCTTTTTTTCAGGCAGGTGTCTAAAACTATGCAAGTTTCCCACAACAGCTCTGTTGATTCCACACTTTATTTCAAGTTTCCCAAAGGAGATTAATCAAAGTATTTATTGTACTTAAAACTACAATGCAGAAGAGACAAAGCCTGTGCTCTCCCTCAAACTATCCAAAATAATCTAGGGAGTTTGCTGCACCTGTTTCTAAGAAATATTTCAAAGATAAGCCAAATTATCTAGCAGAAGTGAAAACACAACATCCAAATCACCATAATAATTTCCAAAAAATAATTACCTGTGTCAAGTCACTGAGCTACAAGGTGTCTGATAGGGTGGAGCTGATGATGAAGTTCCCTGTTGAAAATCCATCTGTCCATGTTTAAGAAAACAGCCCCAACCCACCAAAACCAACCAAACAGAAAAACAAAACCACATCAACTTCACTTGCTGTAAATGGAAGGCAGAATTTGACAAGTCCCTTCTAGGCAAGGCTGATGGGAGAGGAGCTGAGCAGGATGAGCTTCCCCAGCAGCATGCTTGACAGGTCCTGTCAATTTTTGTTCCTAGTTTACTCGCTGCCCATGAGTAAATTCTGTAAATTCTGAAGATTCTATTTTTGAGTATAACTTTTGGAAAATAAATAAATTCTTCTTTTGTCTCACACTTCTTCCCTAAATCTCAATCTTTTCCACAAGAAATGTTCTCTATCCACCTCTGAGCTTGATCTCTTTTCCAAGTCTACCCTTTTTCAGCTACCAAGTCACCTAATCTCCAATGCCAACAGCTGTGGTTATCCTGATATAATGACTCTAGGAAATCCCCAGCCGTATCTACAGTTACATAAACATTGAGGCATATGTAAAATACATTATCATGCAATCTTTTCTGGGACTCAGACAAAAATAATTACCAACTACAAGACTTTCTGTTTATCAGGGTAGCATGTGAATGGCACGCCCAGGCTTGTGGTGCCTCTAACAAGATAACACCGCCAACATATGTGAGATGCTACAGATAACAGAGGAGTAGTGTATATACACATGGCTCACCCTGTCCTGTGGCACTACTAACAAGGCAGCAACACGAGAAAGGGCAGGAAGGCACTACAGATAACAGCAGGGGAGTGCTAGCTTAACAGAATTTACCAGTCAACAGAACTGAGGCCAGTGGAGACAGGGAAACAGGACCGAGACGTTTAACTGGGAAGTGATGAAGACGGTAAACAGAAAAACCTTGGAAAGGGAAAAAGGGCCAAAGGGAATACAAGGGGAAATAAATCAAGTGTTTGAGAGCACATTATCAATGCATCTTCAAACAGAACAATAAATCTGTCAATGCTCTGGTTGTATTTGTATCTGACTTACATGGTAGAGGGGGAACCTGGGTGAGGAAAGAGCTAGAGGGTACTTTCTCATATCCCAGTAAAAGTACAGGATGTAACAGATCTCTTTTCATATTTATAGCTCATTGCTTGAGCATTTAGGCAATACTAATGTAATGCTATTGAAGACAGGTAGGAATTCTGTTTGTGTCATTCTGAAATAATTCCAGCATTATCTTCAAGGTCTTTTTTTGATGGTGGTTTCTCTCACAAAATTAGATTTCTCTTAGTACAAGCCAGGCAAAAACCATTCCAGTTCTCAGAAGATCCTCAAAACAAAAAATGATGAGGCCTATCTTCCTATCTCTAACGGAAGTTTAGCAACAGGATAAGCAAACAGAAACACTTCCTATGACTAATACGAGTGTTGAGAGCTTGAGAGGCAGAGACTTTCAGATCCAGATGTGATGCCTGTATGATTAATAATCCCCAGTAGAGTTTTCTTGCATGAAATTACTCAACTCTTTTCTGAACTTGTTTAACTTTTTTATATTCACAACATCCTGCAGAAAGGGCTCTATAGCTCTACAACATAATGCGGTAAGGAACAGGTTTGTTCTGATCTTGTCACCTAGCAGTTTCATTTGATGTGCCCTATATTCAACAAACAGGAATATTTCTCAGAAAAGGCTTAAATAACACCGCTAAATACAGCATAAAAATTGTTGTACCATTATTACCACTTTCTCCCAATCGCATTACCTTCCTGGAAAACATTGAATCTATTTAATCTTAAAATTCTGAAACAAAGCATGCTTTATTATGTATTTTGGTAAAGATTATTGTAGTGGAGAACAGACTGACCGTCAGGAATGTGTAATTTAGCTTCCTTTTAATTATCTACTAATTGTTTATTACAAGGAGTTCAACTGCTTTAAATCTGCCTTAGTTCCTGGGGAAGCAGTTCGGATCTTCTCTGAAATGCTTCAGAAGATCCACCCCCAAAAACCTTACGTAAAACAGCCATGCGTCATCATAGCATCCAGTTTCTATGCTATGTTCATGAGCAACACCCTTGTACTCATACAGCCACGCAGGTTATCTGCCTATGATCTCACAGTTTCCATACATTTATTGATCTCAGAATCAAATTACAGAAATTCAGAGCTTTTAACTTCTAAGAATACAAACATAGCATTTAGCCCATTAAAATAACACACCTCAGATATGACAGTTTAGGACAGAGGTTGCAGTCCTTCTAAGGATATTGCATTTCTCTAGAACTATACAAAGCTCTCTTTTTGAGCACAGAAGTCAAACATACAAGCTATTTAGACTGCTTCTTACAGTCTTCTCAAAACTGCAATATGTTTAATTCCTAGAACCTGTTCTTTTATAATGTCTCCCTTCAAAAATGAAAGGGGAAGAAATAGTTGTTATTCTAAGACTACATTTTCACAAAAATGTTAAATGTTTCACCCTGACATCAAAAAGTCTGAGAGAGACATTTCGTTTCTTCCAAATGCTCCCCTGCTGCTGTGCTTGAGACTAGCACAGAAAAGCTACGTCGGTTTCTCATTTCAAGGTTCCCATTCTGTAATGGCCTCTTGAAAACCATCACAAAAATCTTCCTGACATATGTGTAAGACTGTCTTGTCTGCTCATTTTCACAAAATGCTGAATTCTATTTTCCACATGCACGGGAAATGATTTATCACACACAGAGAGCCCATCTACACATCACAACTTGGATCCATAATAGTAATTTTTTTTTGGTTGGTTTTTGGATGCTTTGATAGGTCCTGGCATCACTTGTTTGCAGTAGAACACAACGTATCTTGGTTGTTTCCTGTTAATTATAAAAAGCAAGATCCATCACCCTCCGTATCCAATGATTTAGGTCTGCCAAGCACACAGAATATTTCAGGACTCTTTGACTGTTGAGGCATACAAAGGCAACCTGGAGACCTCTGTTCTGACATATCCAAGTTCATTTTAACAATTCTGTCTTGATTTGGAGCATGTTGTTAGGTGCACTTCAGAATATCTTAAAATACCTCATGCTCCTAATTTTTAGCAGAGAAACACATATTTTTCTTTAAAAGGTATGGTATTAATTTATAACCCAAGCAATGTACAGTCCACTATGGGTAGACAGTAGGAGACTCAATTCCAGAGTCCACTGACTTTCACTTCTACCTTTTTCACACACTTATTAGGTGTTCATGAAATAGCAAACCTGTTGCATGTGAAATATGAGCAGAGGGCTAGTACAAAGAAACGTGTGTCAAAATCAAAATTTGACTCGTCTATACAATTAACATGCTACTTTCTAACAGGAAAGCGGAACTTGTAATAAGTAAATTACTACAATAGCAGTCACAACACAGGATGCTGCATGGCCAGGAGATTCAGATTTGATAGAACTAGCTTGTCAGTTAAATAAAACACTATTAGTCTGAAATGTCATTTAAAATAAATCAGTTCTGTCAGATCTGTTAAGTAAAAATTAAGCCCAGCACTAAAGGTCAAAACCTTTCATTAAGTTATAAGCAAGTAGTGTACCCAAGGATGGGAAAATAACGCTTTTTATCTACAACAACAGAACATATCTGGAAACTCAACACTGTGCCGCATGCTAGTATACTACAACTGATTTTGCTGCCATAGTAACAGCTCTTAACAGTAATGGCTACTTACCAAAAAGGTCAGGTTAAGCCTATTTACAAACCTTTATCTAGCATGGTCAACTAAGAGTGAAAAATTCACTTGTACTAGCTAAAGAAGGCAATGAAATGCTGATGTGGATATTGAAGGGTATTGTTCCATCTGTCAGTCATAAAAACAAACAAGCAAATTCTATCACTGCCTTATCCTGCTGAACAGATAAGACTCATTTCCTTGTATTCTGCTTGTATCCATTAATAGCCTATATTCTTTTAAGTTGTCATTTCTTTGAGGAGAAATCAGCTTTCAGTCTAGACCTCTTACATGTACTAACACAGTAGTTTTACAAAAGTTACTAGGCAGGGTGCTCATCTGCGACTGACTCTGAAATAGGTCATTAACCATTGCTCCAGCTAAATCAAAGCGCACCCCTCCGGAAGTGTCACGCCAGTCAGAGCCCACAGCTGAAGTGCTGAAGCCTAGAGCTTTTCACATCCCATCCAAGAGCAGCAAGATGTGACAGGAAAGCCTCTGGGCTGTGCAGTACAAGAAAGAAGGCTTTGCTCTGGTGCACGGTACTGTTGGAGCTGATCTTGTATCTAGGTTTCTGTCCAACAACTGAAAGCCAGAGATAGGCCTGTTGTTGGACCCACAAGCAAACCAGTGTAATTAAAATATGTAGCAGCTCAGCTTTCCAATTTATCTGACTCCATGCCTACCTTATATATGATGCCACTGCTGCTTGCTAATAGGTAATAACCCGAAGCCACAGCAAGAAACTATCAAGCTTAAATGCTAAGCAAATATTTTACATTTTTTGAGGAAGTTTTAAAGTCAGCATCAAATGTACACACTTGCTTCTAAAAATCAATGACTGCTAGTGCAAGCTAGTGCTATAATCAGACCACAAACTAAACCCAATAGGGTGTCAAACAGAATGGAAACAGAAGGGTGTGCAAAGCAGGCAAGACATCAGAAATACATCTGCATTTGAAGTTTCCTGACAGTATTAAACAAATTCAAATTAAAAAATTACAGTCCTCACAGTATCACAAGGTTGGAAAAGACCTCTGAGATCATCTAGTCCAACCTATGACCCAACACTAGTACCCACTCGTCATTTAAACCATGGCACTAAGCGCCTCATCCAATCTGTTTTTAAACACCTCCAGGGACGATGACTCCACCACCTCCCTGGGCAGTGCATTCCAATGGCCAATCACCCTTTCATTGAAAATTTTTTTCCTAATATCAAGCCTAAACCTCCCCTGACGAAGCTTGAGACCATGTCCTCTTGTTCTGTCACTGGTCATCTGAAAGAAGAAACCAACCCCTGCCTGCCTACAACCTCCTTTTAGGTAGTTATAGAGAGCAATAAGGTGACCCCTGAGCCTCCTCTTTTCCAGCCTAAACAACCCCAGCTCACTCAGTCGCTCTTCATAGGGCTTGTGCTCCAACCCCGTCACCATCTTCATTGCTCTCCTCTGGACACTCTCCAGCATCTCCACAATTCTCTTAAACTGAGGGGCCCAGAACTGGACACAGTACTCAAGGTGTGGCCTGACCAGCGTCGAGTATAAGGGGATGATAACTTCTCTAGTCCTGCTGGCCACACCATTGCTGATGCAGGCCAGGATATCATTGGCCCTCTTGACCACTTGGGCACACTGCTGGCTCATGTTGAGTTTCCTGTCCACTATCACTCCCAAGTCTCTTTCCATTTGACTGCTCTCCAGCCATTCTGTCCCCAGCCTATAGTTCTGCATGGGGTTGTTGTGTCCAAAGTGTAGAACCCGGCACTTGGACTTGTTAAACTTCATCCCACTGGAATCAGCCCATCCCTCCAGTCTGTCAAGGTCCCTCTGTAGGGTCCTCCTACCCTCCAGCAGATCGACACTTCCTCCCAGTGTGGTATCATCTGCGAACTTGCTAATGAGAGACTCAATCCCCTCATCAAGATCATCAACAAAGATGTTAAACAGGACTGGGCCCAACACCAACCCCTGGGGGACACCACTAGTGACTGGCTGCCAACTGGATGAGACACCGTTCACTATCACTCTCTGGGCTCGGCCATCCAACCAATTCCGAACCCAGCACAAAGCACTCCTGTCAAGCCACGGACTTTCAGCTTCTCCAGGTGTCTATTATGAGGAACGGTGTCAAAGGCCTTGCTGAAGTCCAGATATATCACATCCACAGCCTTTCTCTCATCCACCAGCCAAGTCACATAGTCATAAAAGGAGATCAGGTTGGTCAGGCAGGACCTGCCCCTCTTAAATCCATGCTGGCTGGGCCTGATCTCTTGGTCATTCTGCAGGTGTCACATGATTGCACCCCTCCAAAACACATGCCCTGAAAAACTTAAGATTTGCAGTCTGGTGGTTTTTCCATTGTTTTTAAGAGAAGTTACTTACTGCTTTCTTTCTCCAGAACAACAGTCCCTGTACAGTAACATTTGCCTTGTTTGAAACTGATAGATATGGACACAAAGAAAGGAAACATTCACTGCATTGACCCAATTCTTACTTATTTCCATTCCTAATACTAAAGAAGAGATATTAGGAAGGTTTTAGAGCATTGAGAAATGCCAGTTTCATGTCACAGATATCCTTAAAAGGTAGACAGTAAGAGAGTTTAAGCCCTCACTTAGTCCCTGCAGTCTACAAGGCTTGGTACCAAGTGCTTCTTTGATCAACACCAGCATACGCACTCTGCCTTCAAGGAAGAGGATTTTTCAGTGGCGAAGTGTGTGCCGAAAAACCACTGGGTTTTTGGTGAACTTGCCTCAAGCTCTGATCTGGCAGAGTCATGGCTGGTTAGATTTTTAAGTGTACTGCCAAAGTCCAAGGGAGAACAAAAGGAACATGGGTTTGTGCTGGTTTGGGAAAAGTGGTTGGCTGTATAGATCTTAAAATGTTAAGAAGATGTAAAAATTATTTGGTTTTCCGTACAATACAGTATTTTCTGCAGAAACATAATCAAGTAGGTCTAGGGATGGATGTTAAAAGAAATTAAAATACTGCCAGAAAAAAATCAAAAATATTTCTGAATTCACCTGGAGGTGTTACTAAAGTCATAACTACTTTATATGATACCATATCACAAAAGCTGGAGAGCATGAACAGATCTGAGTGATGTCCCAAAGTAAGAGGGATTAACTACGTGGATTAACTGTACAAATTAATTGTTATCAAATTCCTTGTATAAAAAGCTGATCGAGAACTGCTGATTAGGATTTTCAGCAAGCTATAAAATAGTGAATAAAATTTAAACGTGTTGTAACTTGCAAGCAAATACAGTTCTTATCCAAAGAGGTCTATACGTCATTAGTAGTAGCACTTCTGAAGATCAAAAATGTTATTTTTCCCCAGCAGTCCAAAGGGCAAAAGGTAAAATATATGAATAATAAAACATTAATCAAGCTTCAACCCTCATATAAAGCTATACAGCAAGTTTCAAGAACTACCTTTCATCATCCAAGTCAAAAAACACTTCCTCCCTACAAACCAGCCAAAACAAGAGACTTTCCCGGGTTTCAGTCTCACATCCAAACCATAATAGCTGTGAAACATTCATGCTAATTACAGTAAGAGCAAATACAGGTAGAAAAGCTTGCTACAACTCTATCTTTACCATGTTTAAAAAAGATGGTGCAAATTATAGTTTGGCTTTACTTTTTTGGCCATAATTCCACTTTTTAAGGTATAAGCTTCTTCTTTGGTCTTATTTCACTAATACACATATATATACTTATATATACATACACACAAACACACAAAGCTTCCTTCATTTCAGACACTCTTTTATATGTTAGTTTCTTTGATAAGATGTGGCATATCTGTAATGCTCCCAGTTATTAGTTTTCAAATGATGAGCAAGTTTTCCTTCACATACTTTCATTGTTTCTTATCCCTTCAGAAAGCCTGCAGAGTTTCTCTCCTCCTTCTATGTAAGACCTTTGAGGAATTCAGTCAAGTCCTTACCTATTTCAAGGAAAAGACAGAAATTGAACTTTCAGTGGGTTTTTTTTGCAGGGGGGCAGAGTATTGGTAAAAAAGATAGCAGGTAACAAATTCTGGGTTGTTTTAATGACAGCATGTACAATGTCACCTAGGATATTTCCTATAAACAGCATATTTGAAATTGGGTATTAAAGCACAGCAGGAATATCCAAAAGAAATTACAAATAAGTTATTTTCTTTCTGATTATAGTTCATTCACAGCTCATTTTACAGCCTGCAGAAGTTTCCCACAGGACTAACAGCAACATGAAGTTACCGAGTAGAAGAGATTCATTATTGGTGAGGCTGCAATAAGACCAGCCACAAAGTTCTCAGGGAAATGTTTCACCATGTGGGCATAAGGTAGGGCTGGTAAAACAGACATTAGCTGTGTTTGACATTGAAGTAGTAGATTGTGTCCCCATTTGTTAGCACTGCAGTGTTCCCATGAACACAGAGGACTTCTAAAGCTGTTTTTGAGACTTGTCTTCGGCATCAACTGCTTTCCTCAGAAATTAATACATACACATTTTTCAAAGAGTGGCATGATTCTGAAGTGGATAAGACTCTCATGGCAAATAAAGAATATAATAGGTATCACAAAACTATTGTGTTCAAACAGAAGGGAAGAAAAAACTCCACAAAATCTCTCCATCACAAAACACAGTAATGGGTAATTAGCACACCAGGAAGCTACTACAAAGTCACTCTAAAATGAACAAGTGTAACACCTGGCAGTACACTATTATGTGTTTAAAATAACTTTGCTATAGTTGAATCCTTCTAGGTTCTCACAATCAAGGCTACAACGATCAAAAAATGTTTTTCAATGCCCAGTACACACAGATCAGAAGATCATTCATCTGAGGTTTCTTTTCACATGCAAGAGACCCAAGCAGTGTGACCTTCAATAGCTTAGACTACAGGACATGCTTTACATCAGGAAATGAAATGCTGAATTTTTACTTCAAGTCACAGATCAAAAATGTAAAAGTGGAGACAGCCACTGGTCACACTTTTGTTTGCTAAAAAAAATTCAAAATAACTTACTTTCTTGATGAAATGAAACCTCCTTATACAGGTTCAGTAGAAAATTTAAGGAAAATAAGTTTAACGGAAGTTAAAATAAGCTTGACTCCTCTCCAAAACTCAGAAGCCCTCTCTTCAAACTTATTACCACCAAAAGTACTCATGTAGCTTTTACAGCTACCGTTTCACACTTTTGCTTTAAATGCCAAATAATAACTATGGGTGATCACGGTTCTCATAACAAATGATCATAAATTTAGGGGAAAAGGAAGGTTATATAGACCTTGCTATAGCTGGAAAGAGCTCTGCCTAGACCAGGCATGTCAAATTGAAGAGATTCTCATGTATCGCTATAATGCTGGAAACCTACCCTTTTAGAAGTGATTAGTGAGTTTGGATGCTGAGCATGAGGCAGTATAAAGAAAGACCTCATTTTCAAAACCAAGCTTCCGTAAAGTCTTTGTGATGTCAAAATGACAGAAAATCAAATCCTGAAGACTCTCATGAACTGGTAATGCGGTGCAATAGTACAACTCTACAATAAAAATATTTACAGTGCCCACTGTAAAGCATGCAATAAATCATACAAACCAGATGTAAAATATATAAAAAAACCCACAAGTTTGTAAGCTAGCAAATAAGCATTTTCTAAATGAAGCTAGACCCTTAAGAAAGAAAGCAAACAGAACTGTGATTTAAATGTAATCCAGTGGTAGCCAATTCAAACTCTTAACTTCTCAACTTTAACTGACACTATATTATCTTTTACACCCTTAGGCTTTTATTTGCAATGTATAAACATCATACAATTGATACTTTGATCAGAGGTTTGCAGAGGAATGACATTTCAAACAGCACCTGAATCTTTGATAGTATTTATCTCAGCCTGTGTCAGTATGCTAGCAAACCATTTGCACCCACAAAGTGGCAAAAACTGCTTCTAGGAGTTCTGTTTTCCATCGACAGCTTGTATTTCAGAAATTTAAAGAGGAATTCCATATTTTAATCATATCTGTTTGTCCAGTAAACATTTCCTGATTTTTAAAAATTCCAAAATACCCACTAAGCTGACGTGTGGTTGCCTGCTTGGCTTACCTAATGAAACCCAGAGAGAAAGTACAGACGCAAAGCAACCAAGAAAGGCTGTATATCTTCTCCCTCCACCACCACAACTACCATAAAAAAAGCTCACTTCAAAACAATTAATGCATAAATGAGAAAAGTCTAAAGCCCAAGACTATTTAAATGCTAGACAGGAGAGTTTAAGATCCTAGAGGAACTGAGGAAGACTACTAATAAAAGACCTCAGACTTCAGTGGAAGAAGCTCAGTTTGTTCATGGATATGGTTCACAGGATCCCAAGGAAGAATTCCCTGTAGGGCAAAGGCAACCAACGCCAAGAGACCTTGATGATCTTCAAGCATGAGAATGGCACTTGGCAGGAGACTAGGGTGTCTGCAAGGGGAGTGTCCAGCTGAGCCCAAGTCCCCAGGGAGGCTCACAGAGGGGGGTGCAGGCATTGGCTGCCTCACGGCAATACAGAAATGCTGCCCAGGCACAAGGGGCCAATAGGCCAAAGCTCAGCTGGAAATACAGCTAAATCAGCAGCAAAAGACAGACCAAACAGAAGAGGGACCTGCTGCTCATCAGGTTGAGAAAAGCAGTGGCAAAGGACACAAAAAGGCTCAAGCGCTGTTTTTTTTACTTTGGTCTTTACTGGTCAGGCATACTCACAGGGTTCGGTGGAAAAGACCTAGGGAAAGGTGTCAGGTAAACTACGATGAAGCAAGGGACAGAGCACTTCAGCAAAACGGACATACCCATGGGACCAGATAATATGCTTCTGACAGTGCTGAGGTAGTTGGCTGATGTTATTGCAAGGCCTCTCTAGATAACCTTTGAAAGGCTGTAGTGACCAAGGGAGGCCACTGGTAACTAAAAAATAAAGCAAGAAGGAAGATCCAGGGAAATGCAGGCCAGTCAGCCTTATTCCAAACCCTGGGAAGAAAATGGAGCAAATCCTTCTTGAAACTATTTTCATGAACATGGAAGGACAGACACACCTTTGTGAACGGCAAGCACAATTTCCAAAAGGCAAAATGCGTTCAGCCTACCCAGTTACTTATTATGATGAAGCCAATGGCTCTATGGATGAGGACAGAGCAGCAGACGTCATTTACCTTGACTTTAGCAGGCTTTTTGATGCAGCACTACAGCAGCCAAAAATGCATGGACTAGATGTCTACTCAACAAGGTTCATGAAAGAAGTGGCTGGATAACAAGCTCAAGGCAGCAGTAGCCAGTCTGGAGTCTAGTGGTCAGCTATGAGTGACATTTCCCTGGGGCTAATCTGAACAACAAAGCAGAATACACCGTCACCACCTTGATGTGTAACATCAAAGTCCAGTAATTGAGAAGTTGGAGAGTAGAGCTCCTACCTGAAGGACCTCAGCAAGCTGGAAGAGTGGGTTGACAAACGTTTTGAAGTCAAGTAAAAGCAAATGCAAAAATCTTATACCTAATGTGGAATAATCTCATGCCACAATACATGATGGGAATTTACAGGCTAGAAAAGAGCTTTGCAATAAATCTCCTGGGAGCCCTATGAACAAACTGTTGAACACAAGTACAGAGGGCATTCTTGAAGCAATGAAAGCTAACTGTACAGTGGGCTGGGTTAGCAAGAGAACTTGCTAAGCAATAAAAACTCTCTATGTGACATTCCTGATGCCTCAAATGGGAATCCTGTCCTTTGTTTTCAGTTCCCTTGTACCAATTAGAGATTTAAAAAATAAATAAATAAATGGAGAATAAGTAATATATGATTAGAGGGAGATGGAGTTGGGTTTGTTCAGACTACTGAATAGAAGGCTTCTTAATGACTTAGTGGGTGCCCACAGAGAAAAGGTAGACAAGCTCTCCTCAGTGGTGCACGATGAAAGGAGAAAGTGCAGCAGTCATAAGTTGAAGCAAGAAAAATTCTAACTATATACAATAATTAAAAAAAATAAGGGTCTTCAGACACTGGAATATGTCTGCAGAGGGGCTGTAGAATCTCCCTCTGCAGAGGTTTTCCACACTGGAGTGCACAAGACTGAGTGACCTGACTTGATTTTGAAGTCATCCCTGCTCTAAAGCAGGAGATCGGGTCTCCAGAGGTCCAGTGGTGAGTATTAATCTCCTCGCTTCTCAATAACAAAATCATATGGTAAGCAGAAGGATGGGAGAAAGAAAAAATACGACTATAGTGTGGACAAATGCAGATCAACTATGTCTCCGTAATGTTTTCAGATGATCACACTGCATATGAAAACTGTTTCCATGAAGTCTAAAAACTTTCTCACTAATACTAGACCATCTACTTTGTGCAAGGTTTAGATTTACATAAAAAATAACTTGAGCTAAACCAATTATTGAAATAAAGGATTTCTTTGCCCCATCCTAATGTTCTGGATTTTGCTTGCAGCATATGTATAATTATCTTTTCAACTGACATGACTATTCGTTAAAAAAAAAACACTAAATATGTCTTTAATCTTTTTCAAGGTGTTTATTCAGATCAGAGCTTGCCCCTAACAAGCTACACTTCAGTTACAGACAACACAATTTATCATTTACCAACTGCACAATATATCTGGCTGTTATGTAAAACATATACATGGAGACATGGAGAAACATACAAATATATGTCTCAGTATGAATATAGACTCTTTTTTTTTAAAAAAAAGAAACTGTATGAAGAGACTTATAGGCTTTTCTTCAGAAAGGTCATGTTTTTAAACATCCTTCTTTATCTGTGATGTCTCTTGACAAAAATCACATACATTTCTATGAAGAGTCAGTTCAGGTTCAGTGATATGCTTACTCTGGAGATTTACAGAATAAAAATATCAGTCGACTTGCAGTTTGTCTTTACATAGCATAGTTTTTCCCATGGTGATTCTTCAGACAATCTTACCAGAACAAAGAAAGCAGAATGCAGCTTTGAAATATTATGACTTTTTATATATGTAATATGTATAACTCTTCAACTCTCTAAATGGTAATTAGGTTTTCTGTCGGGGGGTAGGGGGCGGGCAGAAATCCATCACTGCAAATGATTAACATCTATTTTTCTTTAAAGAGCTGAGCATTATTTCTAGGTCCAACACAAAATTTCAAGTGCAATTCTCAAAATCACAGATGGGTGGAGAACTATAACCACAGTAACAAGCAGATTTCCCTACAGACAGCAGTATGGGCAAAGCTTTATCATTAGTATCACCGTTCAGTGCACCAACAGATGTCAGTGCTCAAAGGCAGTGAGAAAACTGACAGCAGAATTAAAGACTGGGTCTGCATCTGTGCGTGTTTATCGGTGAATAGTAAAATTACTATCTTCTTAAGCACTACACTTTCAAAGCAAAATGTTTTTAGTCTGGTATTCTTTTACACAAGCTACTTCCTATTTCCTTAGAAAAAAAAAGAAGTCCCTGAACAACAGAAATTTCAAAAGGCACGGAGATGTTTACTATGCTGTGAACTAAGCGAAAGAAAAATATGCAGATACTTTAAAAAAAAAGCCTTACAGTGGTCTGAATACTAATTAAAGAAATAAGCCACACTGATATGAGGCAATTTCATTGCAATGTTTTAAAAGCACATACTGACTTTGAATAAATAATTCAAAAAGAATTTACCTTGCCAAGCAATAAGATCACCCCTACACAAGTCAGATGATATAAAATTATGGAAAAACAGTATCAGCCATTCTTTCATTTCTACTTTATTCATATAAGCAATACATAGTACTGCCTCTAACCTAAATGCCAGCAATATATATCTTCACATGAGAAATGCAAAGCTGCATGTTTTTTTACATTAAAATTGCAAATTCTGTTTCTGTCCAGCATCAGAGAAAAGAGCTGATTCTTCTGAAATAATCTGAGATGCACTCAGGAAGTCTTACAACAGCTCCATAGTCAGCAGCTTATCTATTGCAGAGCATGACTGTGGTCCTCTGCTCAATATTGCCTTACCATCTCTTCTGATCTTCACACCCTTTCTTACCTTATTAGAGATTTGTATAAAAAAAATAACGAAAACCACAAAACCAAAAAGGGTTCAAGTTTCCTAAAAGCCAGACTTCCATTCACTTGCTTTATTCCTAAAACAATTTAAAAGCCAAGGAGAGGGAGTGGGAGGACAAATGAAAGTAGATTTTACACTTGTAGTTACCTTTCCATAAGAGGTTGCATATCTCAGTGCTCCCATAAGGGCTATGAATGCTTAACTTTAAGAGTTATAACAATGTAACAGCAGGTTATGTGCTCATTCAATCTGTTTGAAAAGCTTTTAAAATTAGAGGCATCAGAATGAGCAATATCTGTATCTTCATAAACACCAGCTATAAAATCCAGTCAGCTTACTGCAGAGAGTTATAGCAAGTTGTCATATTATTTCATACGAGCATTTCTTGGTTACAACAGAGTTCAAAATGAAGATTTCAAGATGGAAGAAAGACAAACCGGGAGTTTTACTACCCTCATGTGTTATTTCAAAACAGCCCTGGATCAAAGCATTTGATTTCAAGTATTGCTTAAAAAACTTACAGCTAGTGACCTAAACATAGAACCAGGTACTCTCAGGATTAGCCTCCCCCTGTAATAAACAGCATGGTTAGCAGCAATTCAGTGGCAAACCCCAGCTGCCCATGTGCAGCCATGAACGTGGCCCCAAATCCCAGGTTTAAAACAACCCTCACAAGCTGACATGCCCAGACTAGAGAGGTGCAGAGTGAGCAGGACCAAAGACAGCCTTCACCCTTCACCAATCCTGGTTTAGAGGGGAAAAAAGCACAAACTGGAGGCAGGCAGTCAAGCTCTGCTCTTTACTGTCACACTACACAATTTGGCACAAGTCACTAGATCCTTCTCACGCTGGAAAACCAAACTGCTTCGGCATATTTATAAAGTCTTCAGGACTCTGTGGGGAAGGCTGCCAAGCCACTGCAATACAACGACTTAACTATAATTCAGTAAAATGTTTCTTTTAATCTGGTTCAAGCAAGAATGTGCTTTGTTATTCACCAATTATGTTCTGATGATGGACTTGCAGATCTGATTAGAAAAGTCATGAAAAACAGAAAAGCAGAGATGCTGCTCAGAAGTGTGCACACATGCTTAAAAAAATAAAAATGAACAAAAAAAAACCTAAACAAATTTTGTGGCTCAAGGAGATTTTCACAGAAAAGGAACCAGTATATTATCTTGTACATTGCCCATATTGCTTAATTTATAGGCTCGCCTAAACAATAATTTTCTTCATTTGTAAAATGACATTTCTAGAAATAATTTAGAAATAGACCATAAAATCCTTCAAAACTGCATGTCCAAAACATACTTTATACAGAGACACATCTGAATAGTTTAGTTTGTTACCAAAAAAAGCACTCCACCAGAGTGTTTTTCTGTTTATTGGCAGTTTATTGCCAGAGAAGTGTTGCACTGTTAGACAGCAGTGAACACTGAATCAAAACCACTTTCCTGAAGTATTACTCTGCCAAGTAAGTTAGGAAGACAAATTTATTGTTTGTAAACAAAGGAACTGCTTGTTATGATATATTTAATATGAAAACCACAGAAATTTACACCTATGCTGGCTCCTCAAGCTAGAAAAGAAAAACCCAAACAGAAAGTTAACATACTGAACAATTCTTAAAGCTGTGTGAAATATACTGCTGTAAGTGAAGGTCTGTCCATCAGTCATGCAAGTGCTTCTGTAACTGCCTTCTACAGAAGTGTCTCCTGTCTGTCCATGATTTCCTTTTCACAGTTCTGTGCTTTCATTAACATTCAAAGAAGCTATCAAAGCCTGGCCATATATCTTTCTTATTTTCCCCTGAATAAGATAAGACATTCTTCAGCTTTAATGGTAGATTTTAATAAACAGGTGGAATTTTTCTGCTTCGGTTTGGCCACAGCATAGAACTACAGCCTTAGGCAATTGTACTCACTAACATTATGATTTACTCTATTTCTTTATATTAAATGGCTGCCATAGACCACTAAACTAACATCAGATACAAAATTATCACCATGAGAATATAACTTTTGACAAAATGCAGGAGACATTCCATTTTAAGCTTTACCTCATGTCTTTACATCACCTTATTGAATTTTTATGAAAAGAGTCTGGAATTTAGGTTTTACCTCTATTTAAAATGTGCACGTGGGTTTTCAGTTAAAGAATTAATCATGTGCTTGATTTTTTTTGTGAAAGCCAGATGTTTTCCACTGAACAGTTAAAGCTTTTTCATTTTCCCACAAACCTAAGGATCTGGTTACATAAGACTTTCAGTCAGTTTTGGTAAATTTACCTGTTGGGAACACAGACCAAGTTGGAACATAAAAACTTAAATATTATTCTCATCTCCCAGAAAGCATGTCTCAGGCTGAAAAACATGAACTAGTAGTGGGAACACATCTTGTTGTGGTGAAAAATGCACACTGTCACACTGAGACATGCTTCAATCTCATGACCAATGTTCAAATCAGACAGATATTTGCTTGCATGGCAGAAACTCCAAGTCATTTGACTGAGAACAGGCTGCCAGTTTCAAAAAAAAAAAAAAAGGCAGCTGAAGCAAGTCACCTGAAACAATATCCTCCCCTAAAAAGGCATTAAGGGCTCCCAGCAGAAAGAACATTAATTTGGCAAAGGCATACCCGACTTGACATCTTGTGGACAAAAAAAAATGACACAGGCCTATTCTTCTCCACACTGTTCTCTTTTCAAATGCATTGGCTTAGTGGGGCTCAGACCTCCACTAAGCCATTTCAGCTCCCTGTTTGGCCAAGCCACAAACCCAGCAAAAGCAGGGGTAGCTTTCTGTCTGGTTGAACTGGCTCTGCAGAGCGTGTGCCAAGTGACAGAATCAAGAGGTTGCTTAACAGATTCACTGAATCATACACTTAGTAACTCAGATGAAGCTTCTATATATCTTGTAGAGCCAAGTTATCCCTAAGCAAGCAATTTAACTTACTGTTTCATGATATTTTTGATGCCATAAGAAAACCCCTGACAACTCCAGCTGCCACTTCACAAGAGCACAAATCTCCCAACAAACCCAGGGAAAGCGCCTACAATCTCCACGAGGATGCCCGTAACTTAGGTGAGTAAGTACCTGCCTAGCACCATATTTGATTCCCTTTATTTAGGCACTTAATTCACATCCTTAGTGTCTTTTTCTAAAGTCACTAAAAAGAACAGAACTACAACAAACAGTATTTATTAGGAAGGAAGGCATTTCAAAATACTCAAAAAGAAGCAGCAGATAAAAAAATACTGAAGATTATAGGTAGGTAAATAAAGCCTTAGGGGAAAAAAAGCCAAGGTTCATTTTAAAATCCTTTGACAAACTGAATGACAGCTACAGGACATCAGCATTAAGGTCACAAAGTACTTTAAGAAAACTTCCTTCAAAATGCATTACATCATCAGCATGTTTCCAGGAATTACCACATCGCTTACTCTTTACACTCAATTCCTTTTCTTTTACTCTATCTTGCTCTTAAAAGAAATGTATCACCAGAGAAGGTGAGTTTTTCTGTTTGAAACCCAAACAACTCAATACTTCTACATCTGCATTTTAACTCTTTCTCTCCCATTCCTGTGAAGACCCCACAACCTTTCTCCCAGCAAAAGCACTCTGAATTTCCCTCAGTAGGAGCTGGGGCTTCAGTAAATCCTGCCACCAGGTTTATTTTCCCCTTTCCTGCTCTGACAAAATGAGTTGGGAGGCAAGAGATGCACTTCAGCCTGCTGCAGAAGGTTATCACAGTAGACTGAGCCTTTGCTATGCAAATGTCACATTGCAGAGATTCAAATTTAATGGAGAAGCTAGGCTATAAGATCAGATACCAGCTCCTAAAAACAAGGTTGTTGAAAGAGGTTCTGTACCTCTTTCACTTTCCTCACCACAGCCCATACTAGCATCAAGCGGACCCTTCCACTAAGGCCTGCAACTCACCAACTTGGCAAAAACTATCCAACATTTCTGTTCTGCCAGTTTTCTGATGGTTTAGTGACCTGAAGCAGCTTACAGAGGGCTACAGTGGAATCAATAACAGGGTACAAAGGGAGAAAACAGTCAAAAGTAAGTGGCAAGAGATTTCCCTGCCTCTGACAGCAAGAAGTATTAGTGAGCTCACTATATCTCATAAAAATCACTAAAAGGAAATAAATCTCCCCTCAACCTGGCACTGTTGATCAGACACCCCCAAGCAGCAGCACCACGATACAAGACAATAGGAAAAAGCAAACAGTGGAAGCAGGCAGAAAGGCACAAAAGGCTGACCAACCTCTTTCAAAAGCAAGCCACCTCCTATAAGTTTATTATCAGTCCTCCTTTTTACCAGAGTTGTGCTTACATCCAATCGCTGCTATATCAAGTGTGTATCAGATCTCTAATTAGCACTTTATTTCCATGCTGACCATCTTTCCTCCAGATACTTCTGAATTTTCATGCAACCTTACTAAGATTTCTTGCTTAATCTAATGACTTCCAACAAAACCAAATTAAAGCCACCACAGAAAACAACCAAACAACAACAAAAAAAGAGTGTTCAGAACTTGGGAAGGTCCAGAATTCACACTGCCAATACAACCTCAATTCAGTTCTTTATAGAAACACAGCATGAAGTAATATTCAGCTGCAGAGTCTGTTTTACTGATTTGTGATCGTTGCCCTGTTGAGCTCAAAGGGCTAATACTAAGGAATGACAGTAGAACCAGTGAACAAAATTCTCCTCTCCAAGACTTCTACTAGATGGCTGCAACAGTTGAGAGCTGTGCAAGTATTTGGAGCATAGCAAGGTACATAGAACATGATCAGGTAAGTTCGGAGATCGATTCCAGTTTTCCAAGGAGAATTTTATCCTGAAGATATGTCCAAACAGCACCGAACAATAATGTGTACAGTTTAAGATAGCTACCTTGTGCAAGAGCAGCACAGCTGCATTAGTATGGTGCTCCACTAACACCAACAGCTTGCTGTTTGGCAGGATTAATTAGCCCAGGCAGAGCACTGCACTAATGTGATTATATTGCTTCTAGTACCTGAGCTAGCTCATTCATCGTTTTCTATTCCTTTCCTCTGAAAGAGTTCAGCATTTGCTATTTTCCTAAAACCTGAATAATTCAATAACTTTTTTGTTTATTTGGAAGAGAGGAATGAGACTTGGAAAAGATTCAAAATCAGATTTCCCTAATGGAAACAGCATGTCTCCTTCCTCCATAGCCTGTCCCCGCTATTACAATTCTTTTCTAATCACTTTTTTCACATCAAGCTGCCGCCTTTTCCAAACTGCCAGTGCAGTGGCAAGTCTTTCCTGAATATCAGAAGTAAAGATGTTCAGCCATAACCAACAGTGACAACAGCAAAAACTGGAAGACTTTCAGTTTATTTGAGTGGAACAGAATCATGATTGCCTTCCATTTCCCCTTTTTACAGATGGGGAACAGGTATCACAGGAGGTACTTGCTCAAAAAAGGGGCCACCTCTGAAATCAATGAGTGGAAGAGCAGGAATACAAAACTACAGCCTCCTCATTCACAGTATGGTCCTCCTATCAGGAGACCAGTGTGAGAGGTACCAGATACCCAGACACTGTCCCAAGTCACAGAGACAAAAAATACATCTGTGTAACTACCCAAAGAATCCAAGCACTGACAAAATACAAGCACACTGGTATGCTCAAAAGCAGCTGTGTCTCTTTGCTCAAGCCTTCCTGAAGAATGCGGCATGAGGAAGACACTCAGAGAAGGCAACATCAGGTCAGTCAGTAAAACACTTAGCAGCCACAACAACTGACAGTGGTTTTACAATAGGAAGAACTGGGCAAACCCCACTGTCGGCAGTACTGCCAGACTTTCTTTTCAGGATCAGTCAGAAGAGAAACAGAGAAACTGCACCCATGAATATCTCTGGTCTTTAGCCTATGCCCCTTCCCTGTATGGGCACACCTGTGCACAGGTAGGCCCTGAAGGTGTAACAAAGCAGGACCGTTACCAAACACAAACCTTTAGAACGACTGTATTATTGTGGCAGAGTGGAGGGCCGTGACAGTAACAGGATTTCCACTTCTCCATGTTTCCACAAGTTGTTTACTTGCTTGATAAGCTTCTAGCAACTTATTTTTCTAGTTATTTGTCATACTATGTTGGTTTTGATACTAAATAAAGTTCAAGAATCTTCATATTCCTTTTTTTGTTTCACTTGTTTTCAAATGAAAAAATGTCATAGAAAAAAGGGTTAAAATTTCTATGACAAAACTTTAAGAAATGCTATAAAACCACAGCATTTTATTGTTTTGTGATCACAAACCATATTAGTACCAGATAGACTTCTAAATACTTATTTCACCTTGAAATTTAAAACAGTAAATGGACAAAATATCTCTGAGTTCTTTCCCTCCTCAGCACTTCATCATCATGCTGATGATAGAGTTCTTCCAAGAATGCAGGGAAGAACCACCTTATTTCTTGGCATTCTTTTCCTTTAAATTAGCCCACTTCCTTCTGTCAGAAGTATCCACAGGAACAGCTTCAAATTTTGAGTTCTAGGAACAAAACATACATCATGCAAAAATGCAAGAGCAATTAAGTAAACAACATGTTACAATCACATACTGAACCAAAAGAAGAGGAAACTCCCAGAAACACAGTACTGAGGAATTATAGTGAGATATGAAGGAAAAATAAAGACCTGGAAAATAAGTGCAGTCTCTCTATCATTTCCTATGCTTACAAGGCCAAAAATGTGGTTTAGGGAGTTAGTATGTTGCTGGTGGCTCCTGTGCAGCAGTAAAGGAAAAAAAACAGAGTAGAAATGGGAGTGAAAAAAACCTTAAGAGATAGTGGGATACATATGTATGTACACACACATATACACACAAGCATACACAAATACGTACACATACAGACATGTATCCATATATAATAAAACACAACTTTGACAAGCTGGCACAGACTGGTACCAGCAAAAGCAGTATAATTTTAACTTCCTCCTGCTTGTTTACTTGTTGCAGTCTTCAATGCTACACAGAATCATGTACATCAGGTCTGGAGACTAATTACTTCTAAATACTTCTACATTGCAATTCAAAACAACTGGGAAAAGAGTTTGCTGGTATTTGTAATTGTTCTGTATGCTCAGGGAGGCTGTGGGACTACAACAGAGGAGAACAGTCTCTGCACACCAAGATGCAGCCTATATATCATGCACTCCTGAGAGTTTCCCTCCTCGAAATACCTATGTAGTGGTATTTGCTGCTTTTATGACTTACAGTTAAACTGATGCAAAGACTCTAGAGCACAGAACACAACCTGAGATTTGTGGGAGCTTATTATCTGGTGCTCCGTGTGATGTCAAGAACCACTTTTCAGACTGCTCCATATAGGCATGCAATAAAAATAAATCAGTCCAAATAAGGATACCGATGTTTCACAAACACACAAATACTCAGTAGTTACAGTCTCACTCGTATCTCATCTCTACCACCACAGAACACCAGATATATACTACTAATTAATTCATAAACCCTAATCTCTGCAGGTAGTTGAAATTGTCAGTTCGATAAATAAACCAGCAATGACGGGAAGTTGAACTATATTATCGAGGAAATTCTTCGTCTGTCAGCGCGCCTTGTCGGGCTCTGCTCACGACATTCTTATCCATCCACAGTTTGGAGAATTTCTGTAAGGAAGGACTTTAAACCGGCTTATGAACCAACCGAGCAGCACGAACGAACAAGATAACCCAGGGAATTCGTCAAAACCCATCATAACTCAGATACTTCGCCTTCATAACCCAAATCGACTGTATTTTACCAGAACTCCTCAACTCTTCAGACAGTCGGTATCACAGAACAGCGAACCGCACGGACCCGAGCCGGACTGCCGCATCCCCGGAGAACACGCATCCCTCGTACTTGGAAACAAACCCGCTCTGTCAGCGCAGGACAGTCCAGGGCAGCTCCTCCTGCACCACCAGCGCAGGCGGGAAGGAAGCCGGGGACCGAGCTTGCGATGTCCCGCGGGGCGCGTAGCCGAACCCGCGGCACGATGGGGCTCCCGGCTGCCGCTTTTCCCCTAGCCCTCACCCCGTGCTCCGGCTCCCCCATAGCCCGCGGGGCTTTGCTTCCTCCTCGAGTTTCGGTGCAACAGCTTGGGGAGGCCGGTAGCGCCGCGGTGGAGCTGCAGCCGGCACGGAGCGCTCCCGGGTCCGCGGGCACAGCCGTCGCGCAGGGGCGCGGAACGCACCGCGGGCTGCCAGGATGCGACGGCGGGGGATGAAACAGACACGCGCGGTGGCCAAAAAGAACCCCTCGCACAGAGAGGATGAGGAGGCAGGAGGGCTCAGGGCTCCCCCAAACCCCGGCAGCGACCTGTTGCCCCGCGCGGGGATGCCGAGACGCCGGGCGCGGCCGCCACCACCCACCTCTTTGATCTTGTCCCTCCGCTGCCGGATGATGGGGTCGGCGGGCTCCTGCCCCACGGCGCCCACGGGCTGGCGGAACAGACGCTGGGGCAGCCCCGGGGCGCCCACCTCCTTCCTGCCGCGGGCGTCCTGTAGAAGTTTCTCCTTGTCCTGGCGGATGTCCCTGCGGATTTCCTCGGGCAGCTTCTGCAGCGTCTCCTTGGCCTCCCGCAAAGCCCGCTCGTGGTCCGCACGGATCCGCTCCAGGCTGCCCGCCCCGCCCGCGGCCGCCGCCGCCGCCGCCGGGCCGCCCCCGGGCTGCGGCGGGGCGCGGGGCTGCCCGCCGGGCGGCGGCGGCGGCGGCTGCAGGGCGGCCGAGTGGAAGAAGACGCCGCTGAGCAGCTTGGAGGAATCGGGCAGGAAGAAGATGGCCCCGAAGCAAAGGGTGATGAAGGCGCTAAACACCAGCAGCAGCACGAACTTCTCCGTCAGCCGGAACGCGCCGGGGCCCGCCGCCTTCCTGACCCCGCCGCCCGCTCCGCTGCCCGCGGGGCCGCCCAGCGCCCCCGGCCCCGCCGCGCTACCGAAGAGCGGCAGCAGGCTGGCGGCGGGCATGGCCCCCGCGGTGCCTCAGCCCAGCGCAGCTCAGCTCGGCTTGGCTCGGCTTAGCTCAGAGCAGCACGCCCCGCCGCGCAGGGACCACACCGCACCAAACGGCTCCGGCACCCCCGTCCCGCCTCGCCGGCAGAAAAGTTTTCCCCGGGCGGCCGCGGCAAACTTTTCCCTTCCCCGCGGTCGCGCTCCCCTGTCGGCAGCGCTCGACTTGTGCGGGGCGGGCGCTGTCAGCTCCAGCCCATGCTGCTGCTGCTGCTGCTGCTGCTGATGCTGCTGCTGCTGCTGCTGCTGCTGCCGCCGCCACCGGGACACGGGTGTCTCTCCCCACTCGCTCCGCCCGCGCGGAACTGCCGGGCGGCCGGAGGCGGGGCGGGGCGGGGCCGCCGCCGGCCCAATGGCGGGGGAAGCGGGCCGGAGGCGGGGCGCGGCTGAGAGGCGCGCGGGTACCTCGGGCTCAGCTGCGGCCGTGGGCGGGGGTAACCGCTTGGTCCCCACGGACGGGGGCGCACAAGTGCGCACGAGTGCGCGAGCACACACGCCCACGCGTGCACACACACATGCACACGCACACACACCACCACCCCTGAACGTGCGTGCACATGAAGGTACAAAAGCACGCACACGCGACATGCGTGCAGGCGCGTTTGTGCCCCTACAGGGATGGACGCGGGTTCTTGCGCACGCACCACACGTGTATACACACACACACACACACACACACACACAGGTGTGCACGCAACCAGACGCAGCGTGAGGAGAGGCAGCGGCAGCGCACCTGGGCCAGGTGAGCAGGCCAGGCGACACAGTGGGACTGAGTGTGAATCCCTCCCTGCCCGCTGTCGCAGGAGGAGCCGTGGTCTTTTTTGTTGGAAAAGCAAGGGTCTGGTTTTAGGTCCTTTTTCTGCAGGTAAAAGGTACATCGGCTGGGAGGCAATCAGGTAACTGTATCAGTCAGTGTGAAAATTCAGCTTTGCATCTATGATGGTGCAAATTGAAAAAACGACACATCTTGTTGCAAAGATATGTCGCATCTGATATCTGACCAGTTTGCTGCATCAAGCTCCACAAGCCTTCTGAGAGAGGAAAAGGTTTTTTTCAAAAAAAGATACAGAATTATTATTTTGCTCGAGTTACAGAGCAATGTAATAAACAGGAGGGCGGGTGAGAAGCAGGGAAACTCAATAAAATGCTGGCTTACTTCAACTGAAAAAGGGCATCCAGCCAACACCCAGAGGTTTCTCTCCCAACTTTTCTTTGAACACACGTGGAGCCTACCTAGACTTTGACAGCAGTTCAGCACCATAAACTTAAATGTGTCCTCCAAAATGTAAACCACAGAGTCAGAAAGAAAATAGATATATTGTTCCTGAAGTTACGATGCTGAGGTTGGTTTGTTTGTGTATTATTTGCTTGACTTTATTTTGCAAGGGGGGGGAGGAGAAATGGTAGAGGTAAGTTTGTGCTTTAAACAAGGAGAGGGAGAAGGCGTTGCATAAGCTGCAAACACAAGATTTTGAATATAGGCTTGGAATGGGGCTAATTCTGCTCCCAGTGGAACTGAGGGAAGTTTTACTATTGACTTAATAGGAATAAAGTAAGACTACTGCCCAGTGCATTTCTAAATCCCATTCTTTAGAAGTTAGAATATGTAATAGATTAATTAAAAACAGGTTTAGAGGAGATGGTTACATAGAAACGTTGGACTGAGTCCCGCAAAACTCCCATAAGCATATGAGCAAATACTTCTGTAAAATTTCAAGATTATATGTAAAGCTGAAGGATCAGGGGCCCAAGACTGCATCCAGCAAAATCAGTAATTTCCTTTAGTCTTTACTTTGGTTTTCATTTAAATCCTATTATTTTTTCCTGAATTGCATTTCCCCATGTTTAGATGTGAAGCTATTCCTTAAATTAAATAATGAGCACTTCGATATTGACACACTTTTCCACTTTTCCCAGAAGCGTGTAACATAGCCTCATATCTGTGCCAAGATAAAACTGTTTAGGACTGAAGAACTCAGCCTGCTTGGAAAAGGAGATCAGAATCTATGCTGCCTTTTTTTTTCTTTTTCTTTTTCTTTTTCTTTTTTTTTTAAAGCAATGTTTAAGGTAGCAGATATGGAGTTTAGCTCCTGAAAGACACTTGACTGATAAAGTTTCCTAAATAGTGAACTACCACGCTCAGCTTCAGCAAGTCTCTTCTGTTTCAATTGCTGTGTATGTGGGTGTATAATCTTTTTCACAGATTGCCCTCTTGAGCTCATCACTACTTATATGATAATATTTGGGAGTAGAATTTATTGCTGGAAGAAGTGCCTTTCTTCAGTATTCTGAAGTAATTCATTAGGTTGCCATATTTCTATAGCACTTCATGAGTGGAACTGAAGACCTTAGAACTCACCAGCCTCTTGCCTTCTTTTGGTGTCCATGCTAAGTGCTAGGGCTTAAATGTGAATCCACACCAGGGGTTTCATCCTCATCATTGTCTTTGGGATATCCCACTCATTTTCTGAGCATGTGGGAAGCAACAGCCAGTATTTTCTATGCAAAGAAAGAAGTCATTAAATTCTCTAGCCTCTGTGGCGAGATGATCATTCCAAGGACAATGATAATCTAGGCCCTAAAATGAGACTCTTCCTCTGAGAAAAATTCTAAATTTTATATGCTGAGTTTTCCCGTTGTTAGCACGTACTGTTACAGTTACCAGCAAAGTCACGTGGGAGCTATTTAGTGGGATTATTGATGCATGCAAAGTTGCTGGCATAGAGAGCTGTTCATAAGATGAGGGCAATGGAAATTGAAAGGAAAACCAAACTGCCTCAGCCCAACATCAGTATACAAGCCCTTTGTTTTTCATCCATAATTTATTCTAAGCACAATATAGAACAGTACAAGGTATTCCAAAGAACATGAAAATACAGTATCTCAGGAAAAAACACCTCCAATGCAAGTAAATGAACCAAGGATTGTACATGCTCAGTTTTGAGCGGGTGTGCCCAACAGACAATGCAGCTGTAAGGTTAAAACCACATTGATAGGTGTGTAATAGTGTAAAAAAATCCAAAAAACGCATGAAAAAATGAAGCCTGGTGTTTGCAATAATTTAGTGACAGCAGTAGAAAACCTACCCGCATGCACCAGGGCCAACATTGGGAGGGTGTCTTTTATTTTTTTTAAAAAAAACAACTAATTGAGCTATTTTACATCCTGGATGACATCAGCTAAATGGGAGGAAAAGCAAGTCTTCAGGCAGTTTTTTTGCTGTGCTGGGTAAGAAGACTGGGTCGAATCCAGTTTGGTTATGCCAACAAAACACTGGACTGCATCTACCCCATGAAGGGAAGTGCCTCTTCCTCAAGTTCAGCTGTAGGCTCAGGAATCATTTTCCAGCAATCATGCACAGGTCAGGCATTTTTAGAAAGGTAGAACTGATGCATGAGAGAGATGGTGAGAAGGAGATTTGCATAATCAAGTGACAAGGCTCTTTTCTATAATAAATGTTCTGAATGAGCAAATTTGCTGCATATTGACTGAAAGCTCTGGAAAAATTACTGTTTCTTGCCTTTTTTTTTAATCAGCAACATCAAATTTGTCATGGTTCTAGCCTTAGATCTTGCCTAGTGATAGAAAATTAGCCTGCATGGTCCTAAACATAGATGTTACAGATAAGGAGGGTATTTAAATTGGCCCATTTTTATGCACATTCAGCTGAAGCAGAGATAATGACTGATATATCTCTCTGGAAAGCGAGTTTGTAACACCACCACTCCCTTATAAGGGCTTCCCAGTGTTACATTCTGGTTAAGACTACTGTGAAAAATTCATTAACAACTTCATTTTGGCCAGCTCTTTGGAGATACTTTTAACAGGCTTGCCTTTGATAATGGGATTCATAAACTCAGGTTAGACATCCAGCTCTTCATAGAGCAAGTAAGTAGCATGACATAGACTTAGGGTTCCTGGTGTTCACAAGCGATTTGTAACATCGAGCATGCTGTTTGGAAGGAGGCTTTCAACATTTGAGTACCAGATGTGCATGAAATTCTGTCTCTGATTTTGGTGCTTGGCTGAAGTTCTGAGTTCACTATGAGAGGAAAGCGTGATTCACAGACACAAAAACTTTGCTTGATCTTCAGTGCTTCGAGAATAAGGGACTGCCTCATGCTTTTCTCTAAGAGCTCAGAGGAGAGAAGTGTTGACCACTTTTGTAGAAGTCCTGTGATTAAAGCACTTGCTAATGAAGTTGGAGGTCTCTGTTCAATATATTTTGTAGTCTCAGGAGATTCAAATTATCCTTGTGGTAATGTCCTGGAGAACATATATATTTCCCACATTTTCTTTTGAAGTAGTGCTATGACTCAGAGCAGAGTGCAGGACTTTGAGGGCAAAGAGGAGAAAAGTTTTCCATAAGGAGTGTTGCTGAACAGCCCTGAAGTAAGAACACTCCTAGGGAAGCCTACAGTCTAAGAGCTAGGGCACTAATCTGAGAGATAAGAGGCACAATCTTATTCCCTTCTCAATGAGACAGATGTTGAAGATCAATCTCCTATTTGAGGATAAAAAACACCAAGAAAGAAAATTAGATTCTTTAACAGTCTTTCTCAAACATTTTCTCTAATTAAACATATAAGATGAATGTGGCTAATATCCAAACTTTATAAATGCTGTAGAAATGTAACAGGAGTATGAAGCTGATTGCAGAACTTCTTACTCCACTCTTTCACTCTTCTCTGGCATGGCCCATCAATGCTATGAAAGGTCTCTTTCCTACCAGTATCTTTGGAGTTATCATTTATAACTCCTTATAACCCCACTTGAGGGAGGGGATCATTCATTTCTCAAAATTAAGGTTCTGTAATGCATGCAGCTTTCAGTACTTATTACGAGGGTTCACTGAAAATGTCCAGCTAAGCATCTAGCTAAGGGCAGAAAAGCTCTGCCCTTTCCCTGTTCCCAATATTTCAGAAGGCGCAGAAGATGAACAGCAAAAAATACTGACTGAAGAAAATATTGACTCTTGTTCTATAAAACCATGAAAGATCAAAAGCATTTTCTTCAACATTACAAGAAGCCTGAGTCTAGAATTTCAACTCTGACCACTTGCAGGATCGTTCAGTACTAGCATGAAGCTATCATACTCAACCCCAGATAGAATCTTGGAGAACATCTCAAGTTGCTACTCGCTTTTCATCTTTTTTTTTATTGCTTCTGATATAGACTATTTGCAGTCCCTCAGAGCAAGCAAACAAGGTCGTGGTGTTATGTGTACAATGGAGAGGCATAAAAATAAAGGAAAGAAAAAGAGTTACAAACTTTTGTTCCTCTTTCCAGAACAGGTTATCAATAGTCTCATCCTTGAAGAGACTTTTAGCTACTGAGCTAAGAAACGGTTTCGTTTTTATGGTATTTCACCATTTTAGATTCAGGTCGACATCTCATATAATTATTCTCATAGCAATTGAGGATGGATTTGTTTTGAGAGGTCTCATGAAATTCCATCTGGACCTGAGATCTTTAAGAGATTATTAAAAGTCATGACAGGCACCTCTGTTCTACTCCCTTGACCCTTATAATTGAAGAGACTGCTGTTACATAGAGGTTGATATGTTCTTTTACTTCAAGTCTCCCGTTTCTGTACCCACAATAGCCAGCAAAGGTAAAAGGCCGCCAGATACGGCATATATTTAAGGAACAAAGCTCAGTGGATAGTGAGTGACTGAAAACAATTTACTATTGTGCTTTCCTTCAATTTTAATGATCTCCAATAGCACTAAAATATCTTATGCCATCAATGCCTGGAGCAATTGTTTTCACCCAGCAGAGCTTTCTTGGTTGTCGTCAAGTCTGTATATTGCATTTATAGGTATGAACTTAGAGTTTATTCTGACAAATTTAAATCAAGATAAGGAGGCAAATAAATTGTGAGGAGATCCCTGGAAAAAGGGTTTACTTTTCTTCCCAAGGTGTCATTATTTTCCTGAAGCAGAAGGAAGTGTTGGCAGAGAACAATACATGGCCATTGGAGCTGAGTTTTGCAGCTATTCAACATCTGTATTTAGCAGTTGAATAATGGGAATAACTGAACCTTTTGATTGCAAATCAAAGGTGGCTCTTTTAGTATATAGCCCCAAGGAAAAGAGTAGATATTATTAACCCTGTAACCAAGCTAAGGAATAAAAGTATACTGTAATAGATGAATGAAAGTATCAACAGGGCAGGTGAACTATTCATTTATGTCTTTGCATTAGGAGTACTCAATTTGTACAAGATTTTAATTCCATGTTTAATGGCTCCTTGGCTATTTCATAAAAAACAAAACTGAAAATATTCCTGAGCTTTTATCACCCCAAACACATGTGGTGCCATGTGAATTATGTCAATTGCCCTCATGTAGTAGTTGAAGTGGTGTCCTTGTGCCTTTCTTCCCAATGGTTATTTCCCTAACTAGATGAGTTAATTGTGGTCAACATCACATTTTAATAGAACAAGCGCAGACGTGGCATACTGACTGTACCCTGATTGACCGAGGCATCACTCCAACTTTATTTTTTAGTCTATTTTAAAGGTGCTTTCTCTTTCTGTATGTCTTACATAGATTTAGGATTAAAACCAGCAGAGGTTATGTATTTAGTTAGTTTCTTAGTTAATCTTTCCTGTTGAAAATATTCCACTGTTTACTGGCTCTATAATCTGGACAAAAGTGGAGCAACATTTTGCAGTGGTTCTATTTAAGACCACTATACATTTCCTCTTCACAGACTTTTGTTCAAAATTGTTGTGGCTGGTTCCATCAGGCCTTGATGGATTTGCTTACCCCAAGCCACAGAAAACTTTTGGTGATGGAGAGGTTTTTTTCGTTTTCCTGTCTGTGCCATGTGTGTTCTGGCTCACCTTGCCACATAGTGATAATGTGTCAGATGTGTCCAGCTACCACCTGACAGGCCGTGTAAATCCCAGAGTAATGGCTCTCAGCTGCCTACTGCCAGCTGGTGTGTGTGTGTGTGTGCGCACAACACACACGCATCTGATCAGATCTTACACAGTTGTGAATTATTTGTCCTTTCTAAATGAAATCCAGGAGTTTCAGCCCCAGTTCAAATCAGATCTTTTATCTTACTGAAACTCCTATGTTTGATTTCCTGCTTGGGCTAAATGATGCAGTAAAAATTGGAGCTAATCTGACCTTTGCTCTTGCTGTTTGGCTAAATCAGGATCTTATTAAAAGCCCTGGATAAGAAAAATGGTGTTGCCATTTTTTGTCTGTCTGATGGTGAGCCCTAGATTCCACAGGTGTAAAATAAAAACTAACCTATGCCACAGTGAGTCCTAGTGTATGGAGTTTGCTTTGATATCCTTAGATGAAATGTTGTTTCGGGGTGCAACGTTTTGCTTTGTGTTCCTTAGAAATTGAATTCTTCGTAGTATTCAATGCCCAATTACTAATTGAAGGACTTGTGGTATGCCACTGACCATCTATCTGTCCTAGGTCAGTTCTCATTCATTTCACTTTTTTGGCTGTCTTCCTGAAACACAGGTCTCCTTCATCCTCCACATATGACCAGTTGTCTCTGAGCCTTCTGCTTTATTGACAGCTGTATTGCTTCAATGTCATCTGATGCTCTGGTCCATTGCTGCAACCATGAGCTTGCAATATGCAATGCTTTCCTGAATTCAAGGCATATTTGAGTGATTTATGTCTCTCAAAAGCAGCAGGCAGTATGTAATCCCAGACTCAAGAATGACAAGAGTGAATTAGCAGCAAGCAGCTTTCAGACAGGCAGATTTCTATTTAAGATGAGACTCAGGAAAATAGTCAAGGCTGAAAAAGGAAGATAATTATTGAGTCAGAAGCAAATATTTCTTAAGGAAACCCTCCTAAGTTAAAGAAGATGCTTAAGGCTGAAGAAAGTATTTTTCACTTTTGGACTGGTGTCTGTGACATGAAGATCTTCATGCATGTAGAGTACTGTCTTGAGAAAAGGGTAAAAACTTATATGTAAATTAAGTCTACAAAGTGGGGTACAAGTGGAAGAATGTCCCTTAGTCTTTTCATAGTTTCAAGCCTCTTTGTATGTTTCTCTAGTTCTGTTTTGTACAGTCTGTTCCTTCAACGTCTCTGCCATCAGGGTGGGAACCTGCATTTGTCTTGAATAAATCTACAGGGCAGTTGCAAATGTGGAAAGTAAATAGTTAGGTTTTATGACAGTGGTTGAGCATCAATATATTTAGATAATATATCTACTGGAAAGGGTAATATCTAGTATTTTCTCAAGTTAACCAGTAACTGGCTGCATTTGAAAAATGTTCATGGTCTGTTCCTTATTTTTGGCTCATCACTGGCATCAGCTATTTCTCTCCAATGAAAACAATTTGACGTGTCTTTCCTGTAATGCATTTGAATCAACAGATGAGAGATGGCAAAATAAGTTAATTGTTAACACATGTATGTGAACACAGAGGACAAATTCCAAATAAAGCAGAATGGGGCATCTGGGAAAGGTTGACATGCTCCTGGAACTACCCATTAAATATAGGTTTACCTTGTTCCACCTTTTTCCCCCAAAGCTTAGCGCGGAGGGAGTTTCTTTTCATAGGCATACACCTTATTGTTTGATTTATATTAGGAACACGCTGATTTGCAAACTGCTCTGAAATAGACCTTTAAAGTTAGGACTTTTTTTTTCTTTATCAGTAAGGAGTGTTTTCTGACAGACAATGAACTTTACGACATAACATTTAAGCAGCTGCAAATAATTTATTCTTCTCTCTAGTTGGAGTGTAGGAAAGAATAAATCCATCCTACCTTAGCAGGCAGGGGAAAGTCATGTTTCTCTAACAGTTTGGGCTGGCATGACCTATTCCATGAATTCTGCAAGAGCTGGTACATAACTGCTTTTGAAAAAAGAGATGGGGTTGTCTTTAAAGATCTTTATCAGAGGTGGTTTTTTGTCCTGCTGTCTTTTACTACATCCTCACCATCTTTCTTCAAAGATTTCTGTCTTGTGTCACCTCATGTTTACTCCTCTGTTTCAATTCGTAGTGACAATTTGATAACATAAAACTGAGGTGGCTGGAAAAATTAATAGTCAAAAATCAATAGCCTCAGAATGTTAGTGGAAACCCATTTATACAACAGTACTAAAAGGAAATGCCTTATTTGCCAAAGTTATATCAGAATGTTTGAAAAAAATTCAAAGAGCTCTGAATATAGTGAAAATAAATTTGAGAAATTACTTTCTGACCAACATTGTGCTGCTTTGTTCTGAAAAGAGTTGTTACACTGGGGAAAGCTTGTGCTGACTTATTCTCTCACCAGTCCTGTCTTATTAACAGTCCTACTGGGGCTGTAGAGAGGCCTCCACAAGACATCTCAGGGATAACACCTTTACTATCAAGGTCTTTTTGCACCTCTTGCAGTTCACTCCATCACTGATGTGTTTGTGCCACATGTAGCCATCCTGTTGTCTTGTAGAAAAGCGATAACTTCCTTTAAGCCATTGCCCATCAGCATCTCATGGCAAAACTGGGAGATTAGGAACATGGACTGGTGCCAGACTTTCAGGCTGCTGAGTTGCCTGTGGTATCCCCCTCTATCCAGTTGTCCCAAAGGACCAAACAACTGACTCTCTCCCATCTTTTTGTAGCCTGCACAGAAGAAGACATGCTCCCCAGCGTGGAGCTGGCCTTATTGGCATATCCTGCCAATTCTCTTCCATGATGGAAAACCAGAGTCCTTACACAGAGTAATTAATGACTGACTACACAAATATGGATGATTTGTCCATGGAAAATGGATCATATGGCATACGGACTGCTGGAAGGATGACAGTAGAGAGCAGTTCTTAGGGCTGTCTGTGGAAAGAAAAATTGGGAGTACAAAGCAGTCATTTGGAAAAAAAAGTCTGTCCCTGTGACACTGTGTCAGGAAACCAGATGTTGTCACAAGACAATATTCATTGCTAGCTAGAGTCACAACCCATAGTTATTGTCCAAGACAATATATATTTACAGCTGTCTCTTGCACTGGCCAGAGGCAAGAAGGAGGCCTTAAAACAGCTATCCCTCACCTCCTTTACACACCAGCTTGTCTTAGTCTTGCTGACCTACTGTCATCCAGATATTGACTGGGATGGTGCACAAGGACCAGGGAAAATACAGACATGGTATGAGCCCCTCAAAACTGTCGGTGTTGTCTTTGTTAAAGCCAATTTTGTTACCGTTAGTGCTGTTACTTACTGCTGAATTCCATCCTGTTTTAGTCAATTGAATTACATACTGTGATGTGGAAATAATCTGTATAATGGAGTGTCAGCTGTGCTCTGAAGCCTTGACCAACAAATTCTGCATAGGAGCAGTGCTGTTCCCATCAGCTGAATCTGTTTATAAGCATGGCTCGGTGGTTAAGCCACCAGGGCACCAGGGTTGCTACAGTGCTCATCTGTGAAGTGGCTCGTGAATGGTTAATGAAGTGAACTAAACACTAAGATGAATCCTTAAATATATAAGTACAGTAGACATAAAATTAAGAACTAGGAAATATGAATGTGTTGATTTAGGTTAATGCATTAACCTAAAAGGAGTTACGATACTGTCATTCCCAAAACAGGGTGAGTGGATATGGAAAGTAGATCCATAAATAGAAGTTGCTGAATTGTGTCCTGTGTCAGACGTCAGACCTGTCTAGTGCTCCTTATCCTTTGCTTTCCTTCAATTTTTAGCTGTGGATATTTAATCTGAGCTGCCCATCATTGAGATAGAGAATTAGACCGGGTAGCAAAGAGAATCTAAGCATTTGGGAATATCGGAAGTAACCAGGTATAAAATTAAAAAATACCATCCAGATGTTTTTATAATAGTCAAAAAAGATATGAATAATCTTTAAACAATTACAAAAATTAATTTCGCTTGAAGGACTATTTCTAAACCAGTCAGAATTTATTTCCAATGTTTGCCACTCCATTGCCAGAGTTTTTTTCTTTTACTGTAGGTTAGATAGATTGATCCTAGTGAAAGATTCGTGAGGTGGCAACTGGCCAATACTAAAATGTCTCTCTCATACTATCTGTACAAACCTGACAGAGACAATATGTCCTGCCTAAATGTTTCTCAGAGGAACAAAATAGAAGTAGCAGGAAAGAACATAGTTCCCTGACTGAACTGTTTGCTTGGCAAGGTATCACTAAAAAGACTTGAAAGAGTTTGGATGCAGTTTAGGCTTTATCTTAAACCAGCTTTGTAGGATTAAACAAACAATCCTTGCATAATCAAAAGCGAAGTACATGAGATTTTCTTGTCTCTAAGTAGGGTACTGGCCCCTCATAAGGTGTCATTTCTACTCCTTTTTTCCTTTCTCCTCCCACACATCCAACAATAAAACAATAAACTGCAAAAATTGATTTTCCTTTGCTTTTGTTTGCTTTTAATGAAAAAAAAAGAATAAAGAATATAAGTAAGTTATCTTATACTATGCAGATATCTATTAGTTGTAATGTGTCACTAAAAATGCCACTGTGAACATTATTCAAGGGCATGAAAATGATGAATGGATAACCAAATATGTTTATTTTCTTTTTTAAGCATAGAAATCAGATGTTTACAAACATCAATCTAATCCTGCAATCAATTATAATCAGGTTGATTATAGTCATCGAAAGAGACCTTGAGGTCAGGCTGTAGGGCTCTGCAGACTGATAAAACGTGTCTCGGTTTCTCTCAATCTCAAGAACTGAGTCAGAGGGATCTGGCTTTGTTTGGGCCTTGATTAAGATGAATTTTCAGGATGTGAAATATAGGACTGAGATAATGTTAATAAGGAAAGAAACACACCAAGAAGAGGAAAATTTATCTTTGACCCTTTTTGAGTGGTTATTACCAAGTCCTGATCTGTGATCCCACTAAATCTCCAGCTTCTTCCATGTGCCCAGGTATGGGTAGTCAAGAACACTTCTGCCTTCTCTCTTTTACATCACTCTAATTGTTTGCCTTGTCAGACTAAAATACACTAAAAGGCTACTGAGAAACTTGAGTCGATGTGGTATGCAGTCAAATCTAGGTATCTAGAAAGTATTCTACAGTAGTCCCTAATCTAAAATGGCTTCTAGGTATTTTAGAATAAATATGAACTATTGGTATAGACCTCTTGATTCTGCAGATGGTCTGAATCTTGATGTCTTAGAAAACTCTGTCTCCTAAAATGATAGTACTAATTTTTAATATGGACATTAAAATCAGTTGATGCTTCTCTTGTTCTGTTGTCATTTGTTACTCATGTCCTGTAATTTAGGAGGTGAAGACATTAAACAATCCAATAAATATGTGTTAAAAAATATTTTGTTGACATAATTTCTTTTGCTAATAAACATTACCAAAAAAGCCTACAAAGCAAGATAAATTGTAGGTAGTCAAGCTTTATCTTTCCTTTTCTGCCTGCTTGTAAACAGAGAGAATTAAAGTAATGGAAAAGGATACACTCTGCAGGAAGGCTACCCTTAGGCTAGTAACGACCATTTCCGTGTACACCTCTGTAGGTGGAGAAAGATAAGCTCTTTCAGATGTGATAAGATACAACTACTTTGGGCTTTTGTTCTGAATCTCTCCTGGAAGACATGATCTCTCTCCATCAGCAACAGCTAAAACTCCTGGAGCTTATAGAGTATTGCTTGTGATAATCGCCCAGGAGCACCTGACGAGCTCCTGAGGTTTCTTCAGAGGTGTAGGAAACCTCTGGAGATTTTGTTTTTTGAATCAGATGGGGAAGCAGGCAAGTGAATAAGCTGGTATATAATATCAAGAGAAAGACCACTCTTGCCTGACAGCAGTATGCAGTAGTAGTTCTGTATACCTGTTCATAAAGCATGAACTATTAGTAAAGACAAGCTTTTCTCTTTTACAGTCCTCTCACAGGCACCGAGTAAAACATGAGGACTTGAATGCAGTTCCCAGTCACTGAATTAATGCAAAATAACTGAAGTGCACTCTGATAGGTTCCTTTCGCACATCTGGTTCAAAAGCTATGGTGAGATGCACTGAGGTGCACTTCATTATCAATGTTCTTCACTGTAGTGCCTACAGGTGATCGGCAAAGAACCCCAAGGCTACATTATTCCTTTGGGATGAATCCTATAGTCCTGATCATCCTTTGCCTTTCACTTTTGCAAGGATTTTTTTACCCTGTGAAGAGGAAATAAAGTATCCGTGGTATGATTTGGCAGTGCCCATGTGCTCTGAACTGTGCACGCTAGGTACTGAAAGCCTGTGCGGTTAAGGTATTTTAAAACTGGTGTAGAAAGAATGGAGTCAGCGCGCCGCTCCCACCCCCCACTCCAAATGTTTTCCTTTCCCCTCCAGCCACTGCTTTCAAAATTACCCTCACAAAATAATTTCCCTCTTATAAAAGCCATTTCCATGTAAAGCCTCTCCTGTGCAGTGGCTCAGGCAAACAGAAATTTTGAATGCGGAGAAGCTGCTTCCTTATAGATCACAGTGAAGAACTGAGATAATTTAAAAGCATCAAAGAGAAAAACTTCCTAGCTTATTCAAGTGTAATATTTTTGTAGTTTTCCCATTAGCTGGGTAAAAAATAGTAATGTGTTGTGGTTAGTGTTAATGCAAGTGTATTTTCTTTCAAATTGCTGGATTGGCATTCAAAGGATTCCCTCTGTCCTCGGTTTTCCTTTAAGGCTACCTTTAAACACACTCTTTCTGCTTGTTCAGGAAGCTGTCATTAAACAGCAATAACCTTTTATTATTGAATTCAGCCAGATTTGAATGGGTGACCTACGGATTAAAATTTCAGACTCTGTTACTAATTAACATTCATTTGAATCACTGATGGATTTATTATTTAGTACCCAGATTTAGATATTTTGTTTCAATTCACCAAGGTGGTTTCACGTGTCTTTTGTGATTTGAAAGCTACCATTTATTGCAGAGCAAAAATAGTATGGTTATTTATCACTTGGCAGTGATGGGCACTAGTCTTCTTGGGCCTGATTCCTGCAAACTTTCAGTCACGTTCATCTTTTTAAACACAGAATTAAGTGTGTTCCTAAAGGCTCTACTGATGCATGAATTTATCAAGCTAAACTCTGCCTTCTAAATATTTCCTTGGGCAAGTGCTATATGCTGGGTTTGCATTAAATGTGGAAAAGTAGAATAGATATTAAATAGATATTAATAAATATGTTTTTGCTTATTTGTAATTATAACAGCTTTATATAAAACATGAAGTTTAGTTTTTCAGTAGAAGAAATTATTTTTCTAACACATGAGATACTCAAACAGCAGAAAACTGCTACTTGTCAGAATATCTGACACTGCTTCACTGGAGACTATTGAACAGCTGAAGAGGTTTGCGCTGCAAACTTGATTTATAAGTAAATAACCCCACTTACAGTATAATAAGGAAGCTCAGGAGTCCGAATGTCAGTGGCCTAAGTAATTAGAAAATACAATTTGGAGGTTAAAAGTAGATTACTAGAACTATGCAATTCCTTCTTTTCTATATCAACAGTGACTGAAAGAACCAGACAGCTAGATTTCTAAGGACTGAATTGTAATTCCATGTAAGCATTTCATTGACAAAGTTCAGCACTTTTGCACTCTTTAATAAAATCTTTATTTTATAGTGTAATTTTTTTTATATTACAATGCATGCAATGTTTGTGAAGCAATGTATTTGAAAACGTAATTAAAAATAAGACTTCAAAAACTCAGAAATTCTTTAGGGATAATCATCAGGTCTTGTGTGAAGTTTCTAGGTTACTTAAAAGTAACTTAACTTCATCCTGGAAGATTCTAACCAGAAGGCAGCCTTGCAGAGCTTATTCTACAGTTGAGGTGATGCACTGGGAACAAAACCAAAGGGTAGTTTAGTGTCAGTTTTTAAATTTGTAACTAATTGGACAGTCTGCTTTTTCTTTTGTGTTATGTGTTTGTGGCAAGAAAATAGACTTTTTTAGAATGACTTTCAATGGGATTTTTACTTTAAGTCTTCAACAACATAGTCTTCAGTTTCTTTTAATTTACAATTCGTTACATTACCATTCTGAATGAATTATTAAGGAAGCTTCTTGTTATTGAAGTATTCTAGTAAGACTTAGGTCAAAGCTTTCAGATAAGGAAAGTATTTTAAGTTAGCTCTTTTACAGTTTACATATCTGAAATTACAAGGAACAGGTTTTTCACTGTCAGCCTTAATGTAGCCTGAGCAATATCACAGTCTCACAGAGATTAAAAAACCCTTGCCTAATAAAATATTGTTATTTTTCCTTGCTATTGTAAATAACTGTGAAACGCGTGGAAAGAGCAAGCCCGGATACCACCCAGGAACTCTTCCCACAGCTGACTCGATCAGGTGTGAGCAGCAGAGACACGATACTCGTGGTCAAGCTGCACCACTCTTTTCTGTGCTTTAGTTTCCAAGGGAATCACAGCTCTAACGTATCTGCATTATTAGAGGGAGAGGACTATGGAGCACAGAGCAATGAACTCTGCCATGCTACTAAACAGGCAGAGCTGGGATGAATCACTGAATCATCAAAGTATGTCATTTACATACCCAAATAAAGATCTGGGAGAAAATAAACTGAATGACACAAACAGAAGCAGGAGAGCACCTTTTATAGCAGTAGGTTTTATATGGTCCAATGAATAAATAGGATTTGAGGTTGAAGTGCATGTTAAAGAGCAAGGTTGAAACTGTGGGATTTTTTTTTGTTCAGCTGTGTTGTGTTCTTGTATTTCTGCCTTGCAGAAGGAGTAAGCAAAAACTGCATCTTTGATACAACATCAGTCAAGAAGTGGCACCACTACCAGAGCTATTAACTGTATCTTGAACTATCTATCTGTATACGGAGATACATAGTTTAAATACCACCTTGCAGTAAACAGAAGTCCTGTCTGAGCCAAGTAATTCTTCTTTCAGAATTTCAGAGTGTACTCCTGAGAGTTGTTCAGCTGTTCTGTGACAATGTAATTAAAAGCAGAGTATTGTATAGGGCAAATGAGACTATCTTCATGAATAACTTATATTCTACAAGAGGAGACTTTGTGTCAGCATATATATAATAGCCAGAAAATAAAGTGATGGATGCCTCATTTGTGCAGTTGAAAATCAGTGGGCATTTATTTATGTTCACATGGATTCCTTAACTAGAAAAAAAGGTGTTTAGCCAGATGGCTAAAAAAGAGATACTTCCAATAAGCAGAGGACAAGGGAAACAAGACGGCACCAGAAGTGAAATGAGAAAGCACTTCCTGATGAAGAAGCTGTAGAGTGGAATTGTTTTCTGCCTTTCACACAGGTAAAAGGCATTTTTTATTTTTATGAAAGTAAAAACAGTTGCCAGTTTAACATTTTAATATTTCCAATCATCTGCTGTAAATTTAAAAGTAAAAGTTCCAGAAAACATGAGGAGATGGCAGAATGACTTTATAGCTTTTTTGGAAGGCAAAGGGAATATATAACTTTCATCAACAAACTTGAATGAGATGAGAGGATGCTCTCTGGATTTTCAATCTGCGTTTTAACCTAAACTTTGGAGCACATTAAGAGAGATTTTCTTTCAGAGCAGCTTACCTTTGAGATCATAGGGTACCACTGTATCTAGTAGTGGACAGGTACATTTGAACTCGATGATCTCAAAGGTCTTTTCAAACCAAACAATTCTATGATTCTGTGATTCCTTCATGTTAGGCTGGCTCCAGTGCATGAAAGGACTCAATCTGAAGGGCATTGTAGGTGCTACACTCATGTACAGTATGGGCACGTTCCCTGAAGAGCATAGTCATGTTCCTTACTCCTGAGTGTCAAGGTTTTGATGTAAGAAGGTCTTAATAATTGAGACTACCAAGGAATTATGTTTCATTTTTGCAGGTTGAAGGAACACCATGCCTTTTTACTGTAAAAAAACCTATATGATTTTAGCTATATGACACACCTCTACTTTCCAATAAATACCTTATTTCTAGCAGCACCATTGGGAAGAACAGAATCTCCTTTCCTAAATGAAAATACAATTTTTTTTTTCTTATTGCCATGGATCAGAAAATAAGGCAGAAGGCCATGTCTTTCTTCCTGTCTGCCCACAGTCAGCAATATTGTGTTAGTAAATGCATTTTTCAGTGCACTATGGCATACCTACCTCATTGTATTGGCACCTTATCCCATACATCAGGGGTGTCAAACTCATGGCTCCTGCCATTCTCCTGCTCCTGCAGCATAATGCGCGTTCCACATGCTGCACACATGACTGATGCTGGCAGGAGCATAGGGCAAGGAGCTTGGTGCTGCCACCAGATAGAAACACGGTGCTCGGCTGGATAAAACAAGGTGGAGGGATGAATTCGGCCCGTAGGCAGTGATTTTGACACCCCTGGCATACTTGATTGAGGAGCAGACAGCGTTCAATCTCCCGTGGTTCACTCTACAACTCTCAGTGCCTGCAGCCAGTGCTGTTGGTTAGTCTGTGTGCTTGAAGGCAGTGGGAGGAAACAGCAAGGTGCAACAGGAGCAGGTCCCCTTCACCCAAGCGATCAGAGGCAGGCAAAGCGGTATGCCTTTTGCTTCTGCAGTCTCCTCCTTGTCAAAAGGCTGGTGTGGAAGTTGGCTATGAACCACCTGATGTCCATTCCCAGGATGACATTCCCTTATTCTCCCATCCCAGCAGTGAGGCAGGACCAGGTCTGTGAAGAGAAGCTCTTTTCTGTCTGTGTAAACGGTATTTTTATGCATCTTTAGCACACAACTGGGTTAGTGACAGGGTAAAAATGACAAATTACAGGGATACTAGTCTTAAGAAGAAATTGCAGAGATCACCTATACTTTTTACTGAGCAAAATGCATGCTATTTTCTCACTTTCCTAGTAATGGATCAAAGTAATCTCAGCTTCTTTTTGGGAGAGGGAGACTTAGATGAAATGGTATTTGGGTGGAAATGTATTTAATAACATTTTATGGCATATTATTTTTTACAATAAGCATAAAGCCTGTTATTTTTACTTCTCTACCATAAGAAAAATGGCATTCTGTTTGAACACTGTAAGACTACACTGTGGCACAGCATTTTTAAGTCTTTTGTCTGTGTTTTCAAAGCAGGGTTGAAGCAAACATTTAGAAGTGAACTGACTATTTGACCACTCAGGAAGTCACAGCTGATATTAGAGGGTAAAACCTTACTCAAGTCTTTCATAATATTACCTTGCCCTGATGATGTGCTTAACTCTCAATTCATTCCCCCATGCAGATCACCTTCAACCTGCTGTATTCTGAGTCAATCCAAGTACATGAGGTGATGATTCTGGGCTGTGGGTCCCTCTGAGATAAATGTTGTCCCTTTCTGACTGAAAAGGAGAAGAAATAGGTCTTCTCAGCCCTGAGGTCTGCACCTGTGCTCCAGACCCCACTGATGAGTTTGTGCATGTGTACCCAGAGCACTGCTCAGAAGTGGGTCAGTTTACGGATATCAGGGCAGCTTTGGGTTCCCATGTTTTTGCCGTTGGCCTCCCTCAACGTGCATGCTTGGTGCTTTGTGGTCTGTCTGGTCCTGTGACCAGGCAGTGGTTAGTGAGGTGCACTGCTGTATTTCTGAGGATGCCATTTGTGCTATTTGAATGCCTCTTCCCAAAGCTGCGTGAACCAGGTCTGACTCCTGAGTGAAGTGGCTGCAGGACGACCTGCTGGGAATTGTGGCATGACACTGAGCGCAACTTAGGGGGGAAGCCAGAAGCCCACCAAGAAAAATGGGATGGAGGCTGAGCAGGCAGATTATCCGCAGCCAGAGGTGAAGGCAGTAGTGGAAGTGTGGTGACACGGAGGCAGAGAAGTGCAGGTGACTAGAGTGAGGACCAGGAGTGCTCTCAAGCATGCGCTTGTTGTAGTAGGTCTTGCACTGTGATCACCTTGGCTGTGCAGTGCCCAGTGCAAGCTAGCACAGGTCTGCCCTATACCGCTCCAAGTTCTGTCTGAATTACCATTTGATGAGGATATAGATGCATGAAAGCAGGGTATGATTTGGGGAAAACCTGCAACTGAAGTGTGCAGAGAGGAGAAAACAAAAATGTTTCTGTGTTCCCATTGATCTCTGAAGTTGTCCCCAGACACTTTTAGGTTAAAGAACTGACAATTACTTGGCAGATAACCCGTGGAGGCACCAAACTTGACAGAATTAGGAATTGCAGGTTCCAAGGATGATGTGTCCTTGAACAGCTTTTGGGAAGTATTACTTACACAAGTGCCATCCCTAGGCATCATTCATGCACGCCTGCTTGTTCAACTGTCAGAGCACTAAGACAAATATGTTGTTGTGGTCAATGCAAGAGAACACTGACACTCAATTTCCAGCTGAGTTCTTCCCCACCATTTTTAAAACAGACTATACTGTTCATTGAGTGTAGTGGTGTGTTGCATATATGTGCATTTTTTTCTCAGATTTCTTTCTGGAGAGTCCAGCAACAAGTAGTTTGCTGAAGCCCTCACTGATCTCTCCAGCATTTGAACACTGAAAACTTTTTACAGACAACATTAACATTGTTTAAATAAAGCTGGTATTTTATGGTATAATTAAACCAGTTCCCATATCTCTGCCACACTTAGTTTACTCTTGTTAAGAAAAAGTTTATGCTAACCCTAATGGCTTATTTGCCACGTGTCAGGAGTGTAATTTTTAAGTTATTTAGGGAGACTATTATTTAGGAAGGCTGTATAAACCTTCTTGAATTAGAGGCATGCTCACACAAGGAAGTACATATAGAGCAATTTGGGCTGCAACTTTAAAATTGTAATAGCTGTTACGTTTTTAGCCAGATGTCCTATGCGGACATTCAACATTATTTGTAGGAAGGAGAAATAGAAAGCTGGAGCAAGCCATCAGTTTTTTGCTGTAGAATACCTTGATTTGCTAGATTTATGGAAAAATCTTAGCAACATGTGGCAAGGTTGTAAGCAGATGTTTTTGTGGGTTTTAGTACGATGCAGGTGGGAAGGAAAAAGTCAGTGGCCCTTCACCTGTGCTGGAAATCTCATAGGAAATCACTACCCAGGTTTGTACCTCTGAGATTCCCAACAGGAGTTTGCTTGTCTTTGAATATGTTTCCTTTCCTCCTTAGGCCATTTCATGCTAGTCCATGAATGTGGTGGGACTTTCTTAAGGAGATATCATCAGGAACATCACAAGATACCAGCTTTTTTTTTGTGTATATATCAGTTGCTGCATTATTCTGGTCAGTCTGGAAAATTCCAGAGGTTTAATTCACAAAGCGCCTACGCTGGTGTCCATCACCAGGAGAGCGCCTGGTAGTGACTCTTTGTCTTTGGGTGCATTGTAGCACAGTGCGAATACTCCACATTACATTAGAGCCACAAGATGGACCAGCAGAGCCTTACAGCTAGGAGGTGTTGAGTCAGGGCTTCCAGACATGACGATTTCATGTGTCTATCATCAGCAAGCACAAGTTTCAACCCACCTGCTGTAAAAAAATCACTGACAAGGTCATTAATGCCAACTTGTTTATGCTTCTTGCTCTCCCTTGAGCGCATCAGCCTTTAGTAGGCACTAAGTTTTTCAATTTCCATCTCTCATGCGAGTGGTTGTGAATTACGGCACTGTAATTTAAAATAACAAACACATAGTATGCTGTCTAAAATAATGAGAAATCTAGAATAACTGTACGGGCAGATGGTTTTATGGCCCAGCATTCAAACGAAGATATAATGCTATTCAGTCTTAAATTTAAAAAGGCAGGGATCCTTTGAAGTCATCCAACTACTGGGCAGTCCTCATTACAAAAAAATGAGCTTTGTATCTTTGCGAAAGTATTAACATATTTCTTCAGAATGGGTGAAACTAAATGAACACAGAGATCTTATAAGTTTTGAATATAACTATTTCCACAAAACTATAGAGCAATACTGATGCCAAGAGCGTGATTAGATCTCTTATTTGTTGCAACTGAAAATACACAACTCAATCATTTAGAGGTGTTAGACAAATTTTGCTTCAGACAGACCTTTGTTGAATAGAATAATTGTAGAATGGTGTGTAGCAGCTAAATAGTTCCAAGAGAATTAACTTTTGTAATTCCAAGAGAGTGACCACCCAGAAGTGCTTGTGCTGTCCTTAACAGGATACCAGGAATGGGGAAAACCAAGCAGTTAGAAATCAGAAATAATCCCCTAAATTTCTAATGAGCATTAGCCTTTCAGTTACACAGAGGGCAATTATTGTATTTTTTTTAGCCATAGTGAAGTGCAGGTAAGTCATAACAGTGCAGGACTTGTATCATTTTTCTGCATTATTCTGCCACATCTGAGCTCTTGACAAAGTAGCATAGCCATCAGGCTTTTGGCTGGAGACTGAAGGAAACTGATGATTAAAACATACCTTCCTCAGAATAGATTGCCTTGCTTACATAATTATTATTTGTCAGAATTTAATTCTTGTTCTGTTTTTGTGATAACACTGAGGTAGCGACAGAAGTGTGGTCTAGGTGTTATCGTGCTGAATCCTGGCTGGGAAGGCATGAATTTCTTTTTTGGTTCTGCTCCAAATTTCCTGTATTGCCTTGTGCAAGTAATTTAATCAGTCTGTGCTTTACTTCTTTGTCTAAGAAACCTGGATGGTAAGCAGCCCCTGGCTCATAGTTCTTCTCCAGAAAAGTACCTGGTAATTTTGGATCCTATAAAAGCTGTGTCCAAGTAGAAAACAATGGAGATGAAGAGACCCACTAAACTACTTTAATTTTACTGAACTGGAAAACAGGAAATGGCAGACAATGAAAAAGGAGGTAATCAGATGTATTCTTTTAAATGACAGGCAGAAATACTGTTACAGTTCTAGTATATTTAATTTCTTTTCCTGTGGTCACATGTAACCCAGCTTTTCTCAAATGAATCCGTATTACTTTTTCATCAGCCTTTACAAATTGTTCAGCTTTTTTTAGGCATTGTTCTAATGAAACCTTTAAGAAGAAATCAGCAAGTAGGAGAAAAGGTCTGGCCTCTTCCTATTAGCAGTACTATCTGTTCATTCTTCCTAGTGTATTTCTCGTGCTGAATGTATTTTCTTTTCCTTTGACCTTGAAAAATAAATTTAAAAATCTTCATTGACAGAAAATATCGGTTTATTGTCAATATGCATAGCAATCAAGGAATATAGCTTCTCTCCCTGTAACAATTTGCTCTCTTGCACAAGTGTGGCACATTCCTGCTATCCTTGGCAGTGCTTGGGCCCTTGATGATGTATGCCTTTGCATCATCATGAGGGACATTGTAATGCTAAATGATTGAATTCCTTATGTAGCTCTTAATTGCATTAGGAAATGTAGAAACATTTTTTCCTAAACATGCTTTGCTCTCAGGATTTCTGTCCCAGTGGATGTCTCCCTAGTGCCTTATGGTCTGATCTATAGTCCACTGGGAGCAAAACTTGAAAGTTTCTCTTGGCATTATTGACTCACTTCTGTTCAGACCCTTAGACTAAATAGTTCCAGAATGTGAAACTCCTTCTGTAAGGAGCACCTCATTTTCAGTGACAGAAAAGATTTCTGAGACTAGAAGTATTAGTGTGGACCTGAATCAAGGGACAACAACAATCTATATTATGCTTATTCTGCATATTTTACAACTCCCAGAAAAGATATACAAACCCAGATTTATATTTTTATTTAACCATCTCTCACTTTAATCTCTCCACCCTTCATTAAGTTAAGCACAGAAGCCTTCCTCATGTTTTTCTCCTACTTGAGACTTCCCTCCCCTGTTTCTCCTCAATCTCTGTAACAAGCTAAACATAAGCATCTGCTGCTCCAGGAAATATTTTGTGGTTTTCCTAGTAACTGCAGGTGGCTATGCTTGGCTGCATCTCCCAGTTCTACTGCTTCCCTGTTGCTCTGATAGAAAGATACAGAAGTAATAGCATACAGAAATAGCGTAGTTTGGAGAAAGAAATATCTGTTTGGGATTTTATGCTTCCCAGATACAGATCCCCATATATTTTACCTGCCATGAAAATTTTTGAGATTTCTTCTTCCTTTCCTGGTTTGTACTGAGAGTAAAATGAAACCTTTTAATGTTATTTTTATTTATTTATTGGGTGAAGGCAAGAGCAGTGAGTAGTAGTTGAGTATTTGGGGCATTCGCACTGGATAGTAAAAACCCTAATAACCTACTTTAGCCCAGGGACAATACCCTTTCTTACCCACATTTGATATGAGTACAGAACTACTCAGCCATTCTAGAGCAGAGCTGTCTTCTTCCTCTGAATATTACACTAAAAAACCCAACTGTCCCCCTGCCCCACAGGAGACGTTGGGAGATCTTTCCCAATATATTTCTACAACAATTATGCCACTTGGATTAATCAAATTTTGCTAATTTATTTTCCCCCAATCATGTCTCTGAATTTGATCTCTTCCTCCAGTGCTGGTTCATCCTGTACCTATAGACTATTGCTATAGGCATTTCTGTGTCCGCTGCACAACTGCGTGTAAAACAGGGATAAGACATTTTCAGTTTCCCTGGGATGTTATAGATGTATTTTGATGTAAACATAAATAAATGGAAGAATGCTAAAATTTACTCAAATGAAGAGTACAGCTATAGGTATGCCAGCTGAATGTAATTCCATTTTAAATAAGCACATACTTATTGCTTTTCATGACTTTACTTTTCATAATGGAGTCAAGGTGATAAAACTGGATCATATATCATACGGGTAGATAGAGATAAATAGGTAGATTGACATATGCATTTGTTTGTATTTTGAACTTTTGATGGTTCCTTGTGGGGTTTGTTTGAGCAGTTGTTTTATTCAAACACAAACAAAAAAAGACAATGAGTTATTTTAGATTGGCAAATATAAATATTCACAATCATTTGTGTTTATTTCCCAGACAGCATGCTCAGAAGCTGTTTATAGCTCTACGTATTAAGTTTTGGTTGTTTTTTCGCATTCTGTTTGCAATGTGGCTTACAGGTATTCATGTAATTTACTCATAGTTACAAATATACATGCTACTTCAAGGTGTGATTTTAAGACTGGCTGTACAAAAAGTGAACCATAAGAAAGTCTGTGTAAATTACAATTTATCTGTATAAAAGTATAGGGACATGAGGTATTTCTCTTTTCATGGAGTTTTGTTGCATTTGGAGGCTTTATGTTGTACTTAGCACTAAAAGCAGAAAGAAAGTTAAGGCAGTTTCTGACTTGTATGATCAAACATGCTGTGAAGCTTTTGCCAGATCAACCATTAATACTTTGTTTTTGCAGTTCCGTTTCCTGAGAGAGAAATTGTTTTTGTTTCAGGAGTCTGTACATCATCAGTGCTATTACACCTAACAAGGGTGGCCAGATCCTTAGATGATACCAGGGAGAATCTTCCCTCTGATACTGCACCATTGAAGTCAGCAGGACTTTTGCCTTTGATGAAAGGTAGGCATGGAGGTGGCAATAAGCACAGACTGCTCCACTGGTGCTCTGACTGTACGCCCTGGGCACAGGCAGAACCTCCTAAACTCATGGGGGTAGCTTTACAACAAGTGAAAGGAACTGAGATATCAGGATATTATCCTGTTTTCCCTGGTTTTACTTACTCCATTGAGGATATCAGCCAAGATGCTGTGGAGATCTCAGGACAAGTCACACGTCGTGTATCCCATGCATGTGGGTTGGTAATTTATGCTGGCAGGTAGCTGAAGGTAACCACAGAACATATTCCTTTTAGGCTGTAACTTTCCCCAAGGAACACAATGAGCTCAGAATGAGGTACTAAAGCCACCATAGATGTAGCTGGTGGCTATATCACAAGATGCTTTTGGGCTGCCCTGAGTTGTGCGTTGATGAAAAACTTTTAATTCATGTTCCCACCCAGAACCATTATGCAAAACTAGTTCTGGTAATGCAATGAACTGCTTCCTGTGGTAGACTTAGGTGGGTTTTAGCAGACCAGAGGTATCGTATCATGAATTACAGTGTTCAGTTCTGCTTGGCAAAATAAACATGACTGATGGTTTGGATTACAAAGTGTATAAAAATTCCATAATTAAATAAGTTAAACTTTTCTTCTACTTTTGACAGTCTAACAATCCTCACACCTTTTTCATGCTGTGTTTTTTGGCTGACCCATATCTTTCAGCATCCCCTTTTGACCTGTCAAATGCTTAGGTCAGGAGAAAGAGAGTAATAAATACGGCAAGGCTCTGTAGTATTGCAAAGATGTGAAACTCTTTCCATGTTCTCATGAGGGCATCATAGCCCATAATTCATAAAGAATTCCCGTGGTTAGTTCAGGTACTTAGGAGTTTACCTCATTCTCATAAAAAATCAAAGACGTGTCTTTAGAACCTCCAGTGATTTTAATGGAGACAGCTTCAAAACTTAATAAAATACTTTATAATTTCAAAATTTGAGAGTATCTGTTTCTGATTATGAAAGGTTAATAACATTTTAAATTGGAACTACAAAATATTAATTGTGCTCCTCCTTGAGTCAAACGCACTTTATTTCTGTTTCTATGGCAATGATAATTAATATACAGGGAATGATGACAGGCTCAAACAGACTGGATCGTGCAGTCAGCTAAGCAACTCACTCCCGGAAGGGCTGAGTGTCCTCAGCTCCCAGCAGCAATAGAGAGGAGCATCTCAGTGGAAAAACACTACATTTTGCAGGGTCAGGTCTTGTAACTTTTGCCAATTAAGAGTAGAGTCTGTTGTACAGTACTGCATAATCCTATTAAAAGCAGCCAGTTGTGACACCACAGCAAGTGGCAGCACCAAATGCAAAACATCAATCCTGCGAGGCACAACAATCTCATTTCCTACTGGAGTTGCACAGTTAGTGCTTGTCAGCTTAGGTGCTTACCCATGACACCTTACTCAAAGCACTGCTAAATGAACCCACCCCACCCCACCCCCAACCCCCGCAAAAACATTCCAATGCTGGTGGCAGAGAAGCAGGATAGGAAATACAGCTAAAGTGTCATTTAGGAAGCCAGGTTTAGAAGTGGGTTTTACTTCTGCTTTTCAAAGAACTGATAAGTGAAGTGAATTAATTAATTCATTTGCTACACCATTCACTCTCTTCTCTTCCTCCTTCTTCTAGCCATTGCTAGAATTTTTTTTCAATCAAGTATGAACTCATTTTTTAATTAAAAATAATTTAAAAAATCAAATAGGAAATATTATTTCCTATTTGAATGGATCCAGGAATTTTGAGAGGACATACATACAAAAGCATGTCAAATATTTTTATATGGACTGTATATACGTGCCTGCTAGGACCTCATTTTTTCTTCCTCAGAAAACAGAAAGATGAAGGTGGATTTTTACTTTAGTTTGCTGTTAAATGAAACTGTGAATTTTTTAATATGTCCATAACTGTGCATATGCTATTGAAATTTAATTTATATATATTATATTTTTGACAAATCATGTTGTTATTCCTGTCTTTCGGACATAAATGGACCAAGGATCCAATTTAATAAAAAATGAAATTTGATTTATTTAAGACAATACTGCACAGAAAATCATTCATTGGAGATTTTAATCTTTCTGTGGCTGGAGGGTTCCTTCCATTCCTTGTGTGAGAAGTCTTGCATCCCACGCCTACCCTCCTAACTAGTGTGACATGACTTAGCTTTTTTAGGTCAAAGATGAGACTCTTTACACAGGTCTGTTGATGGGATAGAGTTGAAGATGTAGCCAGAGGTATGATTTTATAAAATACTTTACAAAATTGTATTTCTCTTCTTTCTGCTATAAAGTAGAAGTAGTAGGAAGTGGCCATTACTCACGAGGGTAGCTTAAACTTAATTCACCAAAACAACTTTATAGAATCACTGGAAATATTAAGAAATCATTTTAACTTCAAATGAAAAAGACTTATCTTTTATATGCTGTTTTGAATTTTGGCATACAAATACAGATGTAAAAAAGTGCAAAGGATGGGATGAATTTTTTATTTTCCTAAACATTTACCACCTTGGTGAAAAGCAAGACAGGCATTTTAAAGCATTTAAGCAGGGCGTTTATCAGGGACACTGAAACAGAAGACTGATGAATTCTAAATTACAAACGTGGTCAGGAACTGACTGTTGGACTTTGCCTTTTTAGCTCTCCTTCAAGAGATACAATCTGCCTTTGTGGCTATCAGTGTCTCAGAGAAAAAAGGTGACAGACAGCTCTGTAAGGCTCTCACAAGAAAACAAAAGCACATATAAAACCTTTTAAATTAGGCAACATCTTTGTTAGCTTGGAACCTGTGTCGCCTTTGCTACCCAATTGTACAGAAGTACTCAGCACCGGTTTTGCCTTGAACCTCTTTCCCGATGGAAAGATCAAGAACTAAAGCCCGTGCCTCCTCTGTTGTGGGAAGCCAAGGCTCAGGAATCGGTGGTACGGGCACTAATGGAGTGATGGGATTATTCAGCCCATTGACAGGTAAAGAAGGTGGCAGCATACCAATTTCCTTGTTTTTTTACAAGCCTCTAAACTCCATATGTAATTAAAGAGACTTTTCATATTTAATAGTATTTATCTTGTGTGTCAGATAACACTTGTTAAAAGTCATCAGCTTTTCATTACCAAGATCATTAATACTATTGGTGATACTGTGACTTGAATAGCTCTTCTCTTGTTTGTCACAGCTGCAAATTGACTTTCTAATGACTGATTCAGTTGTAAATTTGCGTTTTCAAGAAAGAACCCGGAAGTATCAGACTTGTTCCTTACTTCGAATTCTTTTATTAACATTTGCATTTAATGTAAAGCAATGTTAAAACCAGTGATTTTGGCAGGAAGCTCTTTTCTGGAAGGTCATAATTTCAAATATGGAACATGCTGCCTGGCTAAGTAGCTTTTTTGTGCATCCAAATTTTGCTGATTTTCCCATCTGTTCCCCCCTGCTGTGATAGGACACCTTGCAAAAGGACCAGATCCTGTTTTTTCCTGCATGTGCACACTTTGACCTGCTAACCTTTGCATTGCTACTGCTGTGTGTGATGGAAGGGACAAAATTGTGCTGGACTGGCAGGCAGGAAACCCGTGTGCTCTGTGCTTTCACTTTTACTTGCGGACTGAGCCAACGAGTTACTGGAAGGCATCAGACTGGATTCTGCAGCTCTTTCAGAGGGCAGGTTAAAGATTTTGCTTATTTTTTTGCATTTTTGCATACAAAAAGCCCTCAATATGAGTTTGATCTCATATAAGGCTTTAGATGGACAGGTAAACTTAGATTTCAAGGACAAAAGTAGATGGGGAGGTCATTTAGTGTTAGGTCTTAAGAGAGTCAAGGTGTGGGTTTCTTCCAGTTCTTTATTCAGGCTCAGATCTTTGATTAATCTCTAACTCCCAGAAGACATCAAGTAATTAAGAGCACAATGCATTCCTTTTAGGGTTTTTTGCCATTACTCATCACCTTAATGCTGTTTATTTTTTCTGTTGTAAATATTGTTCCACAGTTTCTGGATATCTCTGCAGTGAGACCCTGATTCAGTCATTATTCTTGCACATGTCAAGTAAAGGCAATGTTCCCATCACCTGCCAATAAAGACAGCTATGGCTCAAAGAAATTCTTTGATTTGCAGGTCTACTCTATCAGAATTCTTATATTGCTTGTACTTTCTTGGTTTGCAAATTACTTTTGATAGGTTTGTGTAGGCTTTGTTTGAGAGAAAAAAAAGTAACAGGAAATTCAGAACCTCAGTTCAGACACAAGCTGTTAAAGGTGTGTTTCCAGTGACTGCCCAGGTTGGAAGCTGGGGACAGGGGGATTGCCACCTCAGGCATGACATGAAGTGTTATGAGGAGCTACTGGTTTTTACAGATAAGTCAATATATTGTAAAGGCAAAGAGTGTATTCTCATATTTAGCTGTATTAGACAACAATTTAATTACTGCACAAAGCCAGCTTTAATTGTTGTTGTGTTGTCATCAGGTACAATGTTATATACTGGCAGAATACTACTTTTTTAGAGGGGGTGTCAAATCAGAAAAAAACAGAACATCACCAAAGCAGCATTGCAGTCAGAAAGTGATTGTTAGGGGCAAAATAATTCAGCTTGGATGTTCAGCTGAATTCCTTGGTGTGAACTGGAGCTCCAACTTCCTGAAGGTGTCCTTGCTCAAGGTTAGAACCAAGCCACAGAGATCATCCAGGCTTGCAGCTGAATCTAGTGCAGTGCTAATCACTGTGGTCCTGACCCAATAAAACTGCCATGACCAGACTTAAATTTGTGGACCTTGATAGTCCTCTGCCTGGGCATGGTAAGGGGTGGGAGGGGGCAATAGGTTCTGACTATCTCATCGTTTGCTCTGGTTGTGTTGGTGCTTGCATCATTTTCACTTTGTGCAGGGGGTCTTGCAAGGGAGGTGATTGAGGGACCATTTTTCCTAGCACATCAGGAGTAAGTCAGTTTGGTCGAAAGCCCTGGGGAATAATCATCAAGTCATAGAATGGATTGAGTTGGAAGGGACCTTAAAGATCATCTAGTTAAAACTCTCTTGCCTTGGACAGGGACACCTCCCACTAGACCAGGCTGCTCAAGACCCCATCCATTCCGGCCTTGAACACTTCCAGGGAGCGGGCATTTGCAACTTATTTCAGGGATATAGGCACAACCTTACATTCACAAACTCCGGTCCTCGTGGAGGACTTCAACCATTCTGATATTAGTTGGAGGGACAACACAGCAGGGCATAAGCAATCTAGGAGGTTCTTCTCCAAGTGGTAGAAGATCCAGTGAGGAGACATGCTCTGCTGGACCATTTTCTCATCAAAAAGGAAGAGCTGATGAGGACTGTGAAGCTTAATAGAAGCCTGAGGGCAGAAAGGAGGGTGCACAGCAAATTCACTATCCTGGACTTCGGGACAGCAGGCTTTGACCTCTTCAGGGATCTGCTTGGTAAGGTACCATGGGATAAAGCCCTGGAGGGGAGAGGGGACCAAGAAAGCTGGTTAATATTCAAGGATCACTTCCTCCAAGCTGTGGAGTGATGCATCCCAATGAAGAGGAAATGAATAAAAAATGCAGGAGCCCTGCAAGGATGAACAAGGAACTCCTGACCAAACTTAAGAACAAAAAAGGAAGCCTACAGAGGGTGAAAGCAAGGGCAGGTGGAGAACTGTCCAAACGGCTAGGGATCAAGTTAGGAAAGCTAAAGCCATGATAGAGTTAAATCTGGCCAAGGATGTCAAGGACAACAAGAAAAGTCAGTGATAAAAGGAAGACTGTGGGAGAGTGTGGGCCCTCTTGGAAGGAAACCTGCTTAGCCACGATATGGAGAAAGCTGAGGTACTCAATGACTTTTTTTTGCCTCAGTCTTCAGTAGCAAGGACCCACGCCACACCGCCCAAGTCATAGAAAAAAAAGGCATGAATTGGGATGTTGAAAAACTGCCCACTGTAAGAGAGGATCAGGTTCAAGACCATCTAAGGAATCTTAAGGTACATAAGAACCTGATGAGATGCATCTGCGGGTCCTGAGGGAACTGGCGGATGAAGTTGCTAAGCCAGTACGCATCATATTTGAGAAGGTGAAGTTCCTACTGACTGGAAAAGGGGAAACATAACTCTCATTTTTTTAAAAAGGAAAAAAGGAAGACCTGCAGAACTACAGGAGGGTCAGTCTCACCTCTGTACCTGGCAAGGTCATGGAGCAGATCCTCCTGGAAACTCTGCTGAGGCACATGGGAAATAAGGATGTGATTGGTGACCGCAAACATGGCTCCACTAAGGGCAAATCGTGCCTGACAGATTTGGTGCCCTTCTATGATGGGGCTACAGTGTTGGTGGATAAAGGAGGAGTAACTGACATCATCTACCAGGACTTGTGCAAAGCATTCAGCACTGTCCCGTATGACATTCTTGTCTCTAAATTGGAGAGACATGGATTTGACAGTTGGTCCATTCAGTGTAAAAGGAATTGGCTGGATGGTAGCAGTGAAAGAGTTGTAGTCAATGGCTCAATGTCCAGGCAGAGACCAGTGACAACTGGTGTTCTAGTGTTCAGTATTGGGACTGGTGTTGTTTAACATCTACATTGGAATTGAGTGCATCCTCAGCAAGTTTACTGACAACACCAAGCTGTGCAGCACAGTTGACACACTGGAGGGAAGGGATGCAGTCCAGAGGAACCCGGAAAGGCTTAGGAGGTGGACCTATGCCAGCCTTCTGAAGTTCAACAAGGCCAAGTGCAAGGTCTGGCACCTGGGTTGGGGCAATCTCAAGCATGAATACGGGCTACATGGAGAATGGATTGAGAGTAGCCCTGAAGAGAAGGACTTGATGGATGAGAAGCTCAACATGAGCAAGCAATGCGTGCTTGCAGCCCAGAAAGCAAACTGTATCCTGGGCTGCATCAAAAGAGGTGTGACCAGCAGGTCAAAGAAGGTTAGTCTTCCCCTCTGATCTGCTCTTGTGTGACCTAACCTGGAGTACGACATTCAGTTCTGGAGTCCTCAGCACAGGAAGGACATGGATCTGTTAGAGTGAGTCCAGAACAGGGCCATGAAGATGATCAGAGAACTGGAGCACCTCCTGTACAAGGACAGGTTGGGAAACTGGAACTAGATGATCTTCAAGGTCCCTTCAAACCCAAACCATTCTATGATTCTGTAATGATTCTATGAGTCTTAACTCGGGTATACTTCATATATCCCTGCTTCATATAGTTGATGATGAAGTGATATATTAAGAGAGCTCACCAAAGATCTCTGTGTAGGTAAGATTTTCTTATATATAGAGAGATTGAACTATAGGGATCTTCTGAGGGTATAAAAGCTTGACAGCAAGGTATCAGTGCAATCAGAGTGATTTGACAGAAATCTGTGGGAGGACCAAGTGTTCAGTGTAGGGAAATGGAGGTGCATTGGTAGATTTCCAGTCAAAGGGCACCCTGAATGGGAAGGTTACCTGCTTTGTTGGGTCACATTAAAAGAATGACAGGAGTTCCTAGTCACTGAGATAAATGACCCACAGAGAATTATAAATAAATATGAAAACCATGGCCTTTGTAGTGGGAGCAGCAAATGTTTCCTTTTAGAGGCTGCAATTACTCAGTATGGAGAAAAAAAATGCTGTGTTTCCACTTAACAATACAAAATAAGATGTGAAAAAGTTACATGACCCTGGTAATGTTCTCTTGCAATACCACAAATGATTTCCTTAGAATCAAATAGTGAACATATAAATAATTTGTAATTGGAAAAGTGTTTTAATAATAACAGTCATTTTAGATGGAATGAAAATATCTCTGACAGTGATAAATCAACATGTTACAACCTTGCTTCTAGTGGTGCTAATAGTGCTCTCTTTGCAAGAGAGATGGCAACAGACATCCACTACAAGAATAGAAGAGCACCATCATAGTGTGGCAACTGAAGAGAAAAAGCAGTAATGGCATGGCAGAAGTATCCACTACTGTCATTTTCTCTCATGGGTGAAAATAAGAAAAACACTATGTTCTTATGCACAATCAACATATGGATTGTCATCCCACTAGCAAAGGTTTACAGTGAGATTCGGCTCCAGTAAGATCCCTAACTGAAGATGCCAACATATGAACTTGGTGTGTAAAATACCTACATTTAGTTGTCTTAACCTGAAAACAAGTCCTTCCCTTTCAGCTCTGAGACAAAGCAATCAAAACTTGATCCTTGGTGTTACTAAGAAGCTCCGAGTAATATCTCATTTTTTAGAAAGCGGCTATATTTATATGGATCTTTGTTAATGAACTAATGGAAATAGAGAAGGAGGATGATGGGAGAGCTTAAAAACATGGCAGTTAAGAAAAAAATAAGAATAATGAAATAGCAAGAAAAACGTTATGTTGATGATGGGGAGAATTTGCTCTGTATTATGGTCTTAACTAATAAAATGCTACAATAATGCTGGGAAGTGGAAGATTTTAGCTCTCATTTTATGAGTCATCTGAGCTTTCAAAGTAATGAGTGTATATTAACATCTACATTGCTTTGGGCTGGATGGAAGTTTAAATGAGTGACCTTCACATCTCATGCTTTAATGCTGATGATTCTCAACTGTACTCTCATAGTACCGTCTGTAAGAAGATGTAAAGGTCTTTTTGTCCATATCACTGCCTTTGGCTAACATTGAAGAAACTAATTTTCCCCTTTGACTTGTTATCTTTGTGCTCTTCTTGGGCAGAATAAGTGCCTAGTTTCTTTCTGTGCTTCAGAATTTTTGTTTGCATCACGTTATCCCAGATGCCAAGGTCTCCTCTTATAAATCTGCTATGACTGCCTCATTCCCCTCTGCCTTCTATCTTGCATACTAATTTACCTTTGTGTGACCAGAGTGAGAAAAACAGCAGGAAAAAAAGGGAAGACATGCAAGGGCATTTCTGTTGGGATAACTCATACACCCAATACTGGAGGGAAAGCAAAACACAGTGTCTCTTGCTGAATTATGAAAAATCAACAAATCCTTTGCTTTCTGTAGGATGGCCTCACTTCCCCTTTTGGAAGGAAGGAAACTTCCCTTCCCTTTGAGTACCTCTGAGAGGAGGTAGTATATCCTCCATGCCCTTCTTTTTTTGAGGAATGATACCCTGGGGCTAGTGGCGGAAAGGCTCAGGGGATCCCTCTGCCTGGCCTGGCCTCTGCATGCATAGGTTCCCCAGCCTCAGCCACAATCAGAGCTCTGAGCCTGCCCCTCAACCATGCTTGCAGCAAGGTATCACTTGTGTCAGTGACAGGATCTTGCTGCCTCTGTTGATTTTTTGAGTTAGTGTTTTTCATTTTTACTTGTAACCAATCTCTCGCTCAACTGGTCCCTTTCCTCTTTCCTGCTGGTACTAGTGACTGTGCGAAGAGCAACACATTAGTTAATTTATTCTACAGCTTGCTAGAGAATCTTACAGTCTTCACTTTTCCTCAATTTTCTCTGTTGCAGCATACATGGAATGGCGAATCCCTTTGCACACATGCACAAAAGGTTATAAACTCTTCTGCATGGTCAGATAATTTTGCTCACCATTTTTAATGTCAGTTTTACTCTTGTTGCTTCAAAACCTCTTAGTTTCACAGATCCATGTTTCTCTTCCCGTTGTGCTCTTTTCCTCTTTCTCTCCACCCATTTTTTTCCCTGTTTGTAAGGGACTGTGAACGTGTACACACTGACCAACATGCGTACATAATAAACAAAGCTATTCCAGAATAAACTCCTGCATGAGCAGTGTTCCAGAGAGTATTACAGAATAATTGTCCTTTCTCCAAAGCTATGCACTATGTCCTCAAATTCTTGTGTCAGATTCTTATCAATATTTCTCCAGTTTAATGACTGGGAAACCCAGAAATGTCTCTGTTGGATGACATGCATTGCTTATTCTGATGTAAAGTTTGTGGAACACTGTAGAAAATAATTTCCCTGTTTCTCTCTGTCAGAAGGATCAGCCCAGTTATTCCAGATTTTGTCTACTCTAGGTCTGAATGTATCAATTTCCATTTCTTCTCACTATCGCTTAATTTAGTTGTTAAAAACTTAATAGTCTTCATAAATTTGGAGGTGTTTAGTCTCTCATAAAAATAGCTGTATTGTAAATGATGCAACTCAGTGAAAACAATAACATTTTGGTATACTATCACAACCACATCCTAAAATAGTCATAAATTGATTTGGAATTAACATAATAATTCTAGAAAAGAAATAAGAATTTATAAAATGAATGTGAAAAAGGTTTAACTTTAGCATAAAGCAGGAAATATTATAGATCCTAAGGCAGAAATGGAAAATGCTTAGTGGCACGTTAAACAGTAGGAGATAAAGTAATGACTTGAAAACCCATCGTTAATACAATGAATGGCTGTTGGCTGAAATCTTAACACTATGTGAAGGATTAATGGAAACCATCCTAGTATATCAAGAACATATTAAATGCACTACTGTTCTGTTAGGATGATTTGGATAGATTTGACACAAGCATTTGACTAATGAGTATTTCCTTGTAAGCAGCAAAAGGCAGGCAGACTGAGGCACAGAGTGTCCCTTTAGAAAGTGTTGCAGTTTTACTCCCTAATGTTCATTCCTGTCTGATCCGTGGTGCACTGGTGGGCTCACTTTGTAAAGTTCCTTTCGTACCATCCCATAGGGTATGTCTGTGGAGACACTGCAAAAGAGAACGCGTATCTCTAGTAACTGGGAACATGCAATGGTTTCACGTCCATCAGCTTTTCATTTAAGTGACACAAATTAGTGTTTTACTCTAACATCTGCAAAGCTGAGAAGCTGAGGCTCCATGAAGGCCTCTGCCTGCCCTTCCAGTGGAACTGCCAGCATGCTGATTGACTGTGAGCAGAACCTTCAGGCAGCCCATTGTGCCCCAGTTGGCCAGACAGCTGCTGCCAGCATCTGAGGGGCAGTTTCTGGGGGAGCCCTTCTGCTGGAGCAGGATACCCCTGTGCAGGAATTTGGTCCCACAGGAGCTATGGAAGCAACTCACATAGGGAAATTGTAGCCATCCTCAGCATAGAGAGGGAGACAGCCTTTTCCACTGTGAGGAACATGAGGTTTCTGAGACACAGAAGGTGCAAAGGAGAAAAGAAACCGAGAAGATGGGAGAGTGAGGATGGAGTGTGAAATACTAGGTCAGAGTGTGAGAGAAAGGAAAGGGAGAGGACTGTTAAGACAGAAATGGGAAGCAGGGGGAGGATAAGTATGAAGCAAAGGAGCATGACAATAGAAGGTCTTCACTGGTCCCCATTTTCCTGCCAAAGTGATGGAGATGGTCCTGCCGTGAAAGATACCCTCATTTTCTGTCAGCTCTGTGTCACAAGGCTTTTCTTCCTGCCCTGCCCGTTTCCTAAACGTAGTTTACTTTTTCATTTATTTTGTCTTTCTGCTCCTTCTCTATTGCCTTTATCAGCAATACCTCTTTTGACTAAGGTGACTCGTAGCAGCCATACACAGATTGAGGTCTCCTGTGGTAAAAATTGTTCTTTGACATCTGCCTGAAGCAGAAATGCAGTTGAGGAGGTGGGGAGAAGAGAGAGAGATCAGAAGAAGGTGAGAAAAACAGAAAGAGGTCTAATGTGTTCTGAGGAGATGAAAACAGCAGGTGTCTTTTTTTTTTTTTTGCCAGGCTAATGTAGTTTTCTCTGAGTGTGACCCTTTTGAAGCGTTATCCTGTGGGTAACATGAATACTTGACCAGCCACTCAGAAACTATTGCCAGATGTCTGCCCTGCGGGGCAAAGCACGTCCCTGCTTGTAAGGGGGCAGATCTTCTCTAGAGGTGTTTCCTCACTGATTAGCCTGTGGAGCTTGTTAGCAAAGACATTGGTTGTCTGGAATGGAATAGGGGGTTTCGTCTTATCAAAATGGTTAAAAATACATGAAGACCCTCTCTTTTCAGACCAGTTGCTGATGTCCACCTTCGTTGTCCAACTCTGAAACAATGAGCAGTTGCACTGCTTACTGTAACCACATCTGGAAAAAGAGGCTTTGCACTTTTCCTAGGTATTTTCTAAGCCATCTAACTTTATGATACAGTTAAATATGTTTTGGTTTTTAGGAGTTCTGAGTGGTGTCAAATAGGGGAATATTTTACAAACTAATTTGGGTAGAATAGGAGATATATTTATTGCAATGTTCCTTTTGTGATAAAACATAAATAAAAGTTATAGCTAGAGTGCTTTTGAAATGGGTTTAGGACTCCACTCTTATTTTGACAAGCAAAGATTTTAATGTATTTTCTTCTTCATGGTGTTGGATATTATATACATCAATTACAGCTCATTAAGAGCAAGAGAAAGGCTTTACTTGGGATTAGAAAACTAAATTTGTTAGTTGGATGTGCTTTGTTGTATAGTGGAGAATATTGCTAGAAAATCTATTATTGGAAAACCGGAAAACATTTTTCAAATTTGTGTCTGAGCTTTAGTGAATCCCATCTTAAATTTTGTGGAAAAAACCCTGACACTTGACTTGCTGCCTTCAGAAATTATGCAGATTTACAGGAGGGGAAAGCCACATTTGCTCCTGACTCTATCTGCTCAGCCCACTCATTTTTAGAGCTTCTCTCTCCTCCTGTTGGATGGCTTAGCTGTTTGCTTGGCTCCTATAGCTTGTGGCCTGTTGTACTGAGGCAACATGAAATGAGAACCAGATTACTTTGGTATGTGGTATATAGTCTCAACAGGAATGTTTCTGTCACCTGTACAGTGGAGGATGAAAAGGGGTCCATAGAGCTGGAAGTGGGAAGCACATTTGCCATTCCAAGGTAGACAGTCTGCATTTGTCAATCAGAGCCCTGAATTTCAGGTAGTTGTTACCGCTATGGATCTGCCTCAGACAGCTCTAATCTAGATGAAAAATGCTATCTGGAGGGTTTTTTTGTCCTTGAAATTCAGTCAGTGCTAGATAATAGGGATATATTGATTGCTATCATGATGAGGGCAGAATAACTACAAGAAAGCTGGGGAAGAGCTTTTTACAAGAGCATATAGTAATAAGACGAGGGGGAATCGCTTTAAATTGGAGGGATGAAGATTTAGATTAGTCATTAGGAAGAAATTCTTCATGATGAGGGTGGTGAGGCACTGGCATATGTTGCCCAGGGAAGCTGTGGATACCCCCTTCCTGGAAATGTCAAGACCAGGTTGGATGGGGCCTTGAGCAGCCTGGTCTGGTGGGAGGTGTCCCCGCCCATGGCAGGGGGGTTGAAACTGGATGGTCTTTAAGGTCTCATCCAACCCAAACCATTACATGGTTCTATGAAATGTGAAAAATGGAAATAGGTCAGTGGAGGAATCTCCGTGGCAGAAAGTGGAGAGTGCTTGACATTACAAGTGCCTGTGCATAGCATCCAGTAAGACATTTCAGCAAAGAGCAGGCTGAAAGGGACTGCTTGCTGCAGCCAAAGGGGCTGCATGTTCTTCATACCTGCTCCCAGGCTGCTCCTCTGAGAATTCCGTCCAGTGGAAGCTCTGCTTCCTCCCCGTGCAGGTTTGCACTTCCTAAGCATGATTTAGTGTGGGTACAAAACTGAGTCAGATTTAATTTGTGAGTTTACTGCCAAACCTGAACCGGTTTTTAAGCCAGCTATACAGCACTGATTTAACAAGAAATGGAAACCATTCAAAGCTCTGTGAATTTGGCAGAAATTAACAATTTTGGCTGAATTACTGTGGCGTTTGGACTAGTTCAAACGTAAAGCTCACAGTGAGATTCTGGAGGCTTGAATCCATGTCAAGGGAAAGGTTTGCATAGATCTCTGCAAATTGGAAGTGTCAAGGTTTCAACAGCTCTGCTTGATAAGTGAGTAAGGAGAGATTTCCCCCTGAAGTCTGCATCTCTCCTGGAATCCAGAATGAATGTGTCATGGCAACATACCTCACACCTGATAATGGATCTTGGTTGAGCAGCTTTCTCTGAATGGGTTGTTAATGACAGAAACAATAGCAATTATAAATATTGATATTATATTGACAGGCTGTGCAATGGTTTGGTGATTCATTCTCCTAAATTAGCTTTTCTCTATTATGCACTGTGAATACTGCTATTACTGATAGAAAAACAAAAATAACTTAAGAAATAATAGAAAAACTATGTTGGAGAAAGTATATTTGGGGTAAATATTTGTGTAGTGATTGGAGCTGGGTATTGTACTCCTTGCAGATATGTTATGGCTAAACTGGTCTTCTTTTCTAAGTATAACTTTTGCATTCATTTCTGTACAAGTATTTGTTAGTTATAATTAGTTGCCAAATTGGTTGAACAGTTGTTAGGTACAATGGCTGTTTGCATTTTCTTGCAATGAATATTTATGATGTGCAAAAATGTCTATCATATGGTATTGGATCCGGCCTTTAATGGAGTAACTGAAACAAAGCAAGTAGAGGGAAAAAAACCAACAAAAAACTAACAACAAGATTATGAGAAGTGAAAAACAAATATTGTTCATACACTGATAGCCATGCATGCAGACAGCTGTTGGTATTTGTGTGTAAAGCAGCCACTTTCCAAATATTCAGGTCTACAAAGAATTATTTTCAGGATTTTTCTTTTCTATAAATGGTACCATAAGTAGCATGAATCACTTATAAAAAATGTTTTAATTATGAAGATATGAACACAAATAAAAAATTTGAGTTATCCAGTGGTGCGTGCATTGGAGAATTAGAGCTTTGGGTTTTCACACCAATATTGAAAGGTCAACATTTTTTAAGAAAGGAGATTTCAGAACCTAAGCATAGACTCCTGTTTTTGTTTTGTTTTTTTTTAAATTAAGATTTCGACTTCATCTGCAAAGACCTCCATTCTGTAGCTACTAATGTGTACCACTGGAAAAATACTAGTGCATGGAAGAGAAGATGCAGGATGGAGAAGAATTTATCTTCAGTGAGATTAATGGCGTACAACTCAGTACTGTTTTATTGTTCTGTAACCCCAGATTTTAACACCTGATATGTGCAACAGTCACAAATGGCTGGTTGTCTTGCCTTAAATCAGAGTAATTTGTGATACAGTTTTAATATTTATCTCAGTCACATAATGTTTATTACCACAGTGATGTCTCTCAATTTCTTATTATTTTTGGCATGCTTACCTGCAATGTTTCAGCGTAGTTGGTGAATACCCAGCAAGCTGTGGGCATTGTGGCAGGACTACACAGAGTGCCATGTCCTCTGATTCTGACCTGGCCTTCATACCTGCACCTTAGTCTCGGTTACGCTTCATAGGTATTAATAATCACAATTTAAATAGCTTAAAACACAGTAGTGAGCTCACCTGACCACCTTTGCAAGAGTGTTTATCAGTCATTGGAGAAATAGTCAAAAAAGTGAAAAATCAGCACACCAGAAGCTGTGTAATAAATCCTGTAAGACTAGATATTAGAAAGATTAAGCTGCTCTTTCACACAGCAATATATATCAATAATGAGATAGTTGCTTTTTACAAATGGGCCACAGATTAATTAGTTTCAGAATACGGCAGCCTGGTCACAGTACCTTAAAGGCTCTTGAATAATGACATCCATGATAGGGAAGAGAAGTGAGTTGGTCACTGAGAAAGGCAAACTTGACTCTATGCATTGTCGTATTCTGGGGAGACGATTTCTCTTTAATGACTTCTCACCAAAAATCGTGGTAGGGTGTTACAGGTGTGACCTTCATCTGTAAGTTTTGAATTCGAATAAGTCAGTTAAGGAGAATCAAGTTGGCAGAATACATATTTCTCAAAAAAATGTGTGCAGTGTTTGAAGACCCTAGGGTAAATATTGTTTTCATTTCTTCCCTTCCTGCTTTAAGTATAACTTTTTAAGTGATTCTAATGTTTTCAACCAGATGCACTGGGTCAGAAGTATTCAATTGCTGCACAATTTAAGTTAAAGAGAACATGTGCTGTGTGCCTGCATAAGTAAATGCTATGCCTACATATTCTCTTTTCTGTTTGTGTTTTTTCTTCAATCCATCTCCCTCAGGAAAACAGAATTGCATTGGACTATGTATAAAACACACAGCAAAAACCCCTCAAACTATGCAAGATGCATTATGGAAAGGGAAGACATGGTAGTGTCATATAAAGAATTTATCAGCATGAGTATGAGATGCCTGTTTTACTCAGGAGAAACAAAGTCCAAAGCTTAATTATATACCTCATCCCAGCAAATAACAAACAAAACTTATGCAGAGACTGTCCTTTGTTATGTGATACACAAAAATTGTTTGTATTCATTATTGAGAATTTTTATTTCTGCTTGGACGTAAAAGTTGATGTTTTATTTATAAAAATAATATCTCTAGATGCAACCTGAAATTAGTTTTAGATCCACACAACTAATGATGTAGATCCAAACGAACCATATGCCATCGTGTGGGAGAACCAGAATATTGGAATTCAAAGCCCAAGGAACCAGAAGAATTCATTGTCAGTGAGGTGGAAAGAAAACCTCTAGCAGAACCTCTAGATTTTTTTGATCAAAGGTTTGTTCTTGTTGTTCTTGTGGGAGACTTCAGCCTTCCAGATGTCTGCTGAAGTATTATACAGCAGAAAGAAACCAGTCTAGGAGGATCATTGAGTGTATGGAAGACAACTTCCTGACTCAGCTGGTGAGTGAACCAACTAGAGAAGGTGCCCCACTAGACCTGCTGTTTGTGACCAGAGAGGGCCTTGTGGGGGAGGTGACTGTTGGAGGATGCCTGGGGCTCAGTGATCATGAGATGATGGAATGCTCAGTTCTTGGAGGAGTAAAGAGGGGGGGTCAGCAGAACTATCACCTTGGACTTCAGGAAGGCAATCTTTGAATTGTTTAGAAGCCTGCTTGATGAAGTCCAGTGGGAGACGGTTCTAAAAGACAAAGAAGCCCATGAGGATTGGGTGCTCCTCAAGAAGGAAATCCTGGCAGCACAAGAGCAGGCCATCCCCAGGTGCTGTAAAATCAGCCACAGGGGAAGAAAACCAGCCTGGCTGAGCACAGAGCTCTTTATTGATCTCAGAAAGAAGAGGAAAGTATATGAGTTTTGGAAGAGGGGGCAGGCATCCCAGAAGTGAAGTGAGATCATGTAGAGAGAAAATTAGAACGGCTAAAGCGCAACTGGAACTTCAACTGGCCAGTTCAGTGAAAGATAATAAAAAAAGCTTCTACCAATATATTAACAACAATAGGAGGGCCAAGGAGAATCCCCATCCTTTACTGGATGCAGACAGAACAATAGTGACAAAGGATGAGGATAAGGCTGAGGTACTTAATGCCTTCTTTGCCACAGTCTTTAATAGTAAGGTAGGATGTTTTCTGGGTAATCAGCCTCCTGAGACAGAAGACAGGGAGAGGGAGCCGAACAAAACTCCAATGATCCAAGAATTGATTAGAGACTAGCTTGGCCAGTTAGATGTCCACAAGTCTATGGGGCCAGATGGGATCCACTCAAGGGTACTAAGGGAGCTGGCAGAGGTCCTCACCAAACCCCTTGCCTTCATGTACCAGCAGTCCTGGTTGACTGGGGAAGCTCCACTTTACTGGAGGTTGGCAAATGTTATGCACATTTACAAGAAGGGCTAGAGGGAGGATGCAGGGAACTACAGGCCTGTCAGTGTGACCTTCGTGCCGGGGAAGGTCATGGAGCAGATCATCACAGCACACGCAGGACAACCAAGTGATCAGGCCCTGTCAGTTGGGTTTATGAAAGGCAGGTCCTGGCAGACCAACCTGATCTTCTATAACAAGGTTACCCGTTTAATGGATGAGGGAAAGGCTGTGGATGTGGTGTACTTGGACCTCAGTAAAGCCTTTGACACTGTTTCTCACAGTATTCTGATTGAGAAACCGGCTGTGATTGGCCTGGATGGGTGAAAAACTGGCTGGATGGCCAAGCCAAAGAGTTCTGGTAAATGGAGTTAAATCCAGTTGGAGGTTGGTGACAAGTGGTGTTCCCCAGGGTTCAGTGTTGGGTTCAGTCCTGTTCAATATCTTCATCAATGATCTGAACGAGGGAATTGAGTGCACTCTTAGTAAGTCTGTGGATGACACTAAGCTGGGTGGAAGTGTTGATCTACTTGAGGGTAGGGAGGCTCTGCAGAAGGGTCTGTACAGGCTGGATCAATGGGCTGAGACCAACAGGATGAGGTTCAACAAGGCCAAGTTCCAGGAACTTGGGACACAACAATCCCATGCAGCATTACAGGCTTGGGGAAGAATGGCTGGAGAGCTGCCTGGTAGAGAAGGACCTGGGGGTGTTGGTTGACAACCGGCTGAATATGAGCCAGCAGTGTGCCCAGGTGACCAAGAGCATCTTGCCCTGTATCAGAAACAGCATGGCCAGCAGGACCAGGGAAGTGATTGTGCCCCTGTACTCAGCACTGGTGAGGCTGCACCTCGAATTCTGTATTCAGTTCTGGGCTCCTCACTACAAGAAAGACATTGAGGTGTTGGAGCGCATCCCGAGAAGGGCAACGAGGCTGGTGAAGGGACTGGAGATCAAGTCCTATGAGGAGCGGCTGAGAGAACTGGGATTGTCTAGCCTAGAGAAGAGGAGGCTGAGGGGAGACCTTATCGCTGTCTACAACTACTTGGAAGGAGGTTGTAGCGAAGCGAGTGTTGGTCTCTTCTCCCTAGTGACAAGTGATAGGATGAGAGGAAATGGCCATAAGTTGCACCGGGGAGGTTGAGACTAGATGTTAGGAAAAATTTATTCACTGAAAGGGTGGTCAGGCACTGGAATAGCTGCCCATGGAGATGACTGAGTCTCCTTCCCTGGAGGTATTTAAAAGATGGGTAGACGAAGTGCTTAGGGATATGGTTTAGTAGTGGACAAGTACAGTTGGACTCAACGATCTCAGAGGTCTTTTCCAACCAGGCCATTCTATGATTCTGTGAGATATCTGTATATGTCAGAAATTGGTTACTGATCCAGAACTGAATGATTCTGTCTTGGGAAACATGTATTCTTCAAGGGAAGAAGAAAGAATTATTTAATTGTAAGATCATTTAAAAATTATTTTAAAATATAGCTGTGTGCTTTTGTTCTGATATGATTAACAAAATGAGTGCAGGTGGTATCACAGACACAGAGTGAATTTTTCTCCTGACTATCACTTCTACACATGGTTACATTATTGTTTGAACTCTAATTTTTGTAGACAATCTTGAGTAACTACAAACTCATTTTCCTTTTCCTTCAACTGTTATATTTATTGACCTATGAATTACTCCTATAATTTTGTTTTTCTAGTTGTGCTGTTGTGACAGTACCTTTTGGTTATGATAATCTCCCTAAAAGTTGACATTAATGTGTACTGTGTACATGTGAACTTAAGGCAAAAGTGTGACTTGCACCAGAAGTGATGACAACAAATCCTCGTAAAATCAGTAGACATAATTACAAATACTTTTCCTCATAACGTTGTCTCAATACCTTTTTTTAGATGTATTGAGGTATGGACTACTTGCTCCACCCTTGCCAAATAGTTGCAATAAGATAGATGCCAATGGCGATCAAGTCCCAAGGGCTGCTCTAGAATTTATATAGTGGAACTTCCATTAACTGTATTCACACAAGTGTATATTGCCAGGGAAACAAGTAGAAGGATCTTGAGCACCATGTGTTTTCACAAACCTATAATGTTGTTGGAATAGCTGAGATGTGGTGGCATAACTAAAGGACAATAGTTAATGGATTGTACTTTGTCTGGACGATTGTAACAAATGGAGTACTGCAGGAGTCTGTCCTGGGAGCTGTCCCATGTAATATCTTTATTAGTGATCTGGAGATGATGGATTGCATTCTTATCAGGTCTGCAGGTGAGAGCAGATGGGGGGATCACTTGATGAGCTCAAGGGCAGTACTGCCATTCACAGAAACCAAGACAGACTGGAGAAACAGGCCAACAGGAGCTTTATGAAATTGTGTGGAGAAATGCATAGTCAATAACCCCTGGAAATGGGTTGTCCTGCATGGAGACACTGAGATACTGAGTCTGGCTTGCCCTTGGGGAGACATAGCTGTGGAACTACTAACAACGGCCCCTCAGTACCTGTGGGGAGGTGGTTGTAAGGAGGGAGATAGACAGACAATGGGCATTGGCTGAAACAAGGAAGTGAGGTTCAGATAGAATATGAAGAAAAGGCTTTTATTCATTGGACCAGCAGGACAGTCCCTCAATCCAGCCCCAGTTATCCCATGTGAATGCTGGCATAGATTGCCCGGGGAGCTTGTGGAGCCTCCATATTTGGATATATTCAAAATCTGTCTGGATGTGGATCTGGGCAACGTGCTCTGGGTAACCCTGTTTTAGCAGAGAGTTAGATCAGGTGATCTTCAGAAGTGCTTGCAATCTCAACCATTCTGTGATTCTCTGATCCTATGATACTATGTAGGAATGTAATTTTAGGATAAAATGTAATATTAGAGAGACTTTTATTCTGTGTGTTCTAAATCTTTTAACATAGCCAGGTCCTTGAAACTGCAAATTTATCCTCTTCCAAAAATTTCAAAATTACATTGCAAGAGTAGAAATTATTTTTCCCACTTCTTACTATGTGCAACCACAATCCTGTCAGCTCTTGCTTTGTAATCACAAATAATATGTTGCTGACTGCATTCTTGCTGTATGACCTAAATAAGATTTCAGTGCTGTTCTGCTGGTTGTATGTACTTTCATATCTAGACTCAGTAAGTTCTTTGAACACTGATGCCAGGGCCATGACATGCTCATATTTCAGGTGTCCTGAAGCTTGCAACACAGTGTTGCTGAAGGACCCACTCCTGAGTTCCCACTAGTTGTATAACTCGATTAACCAAGAAACCTGGTGAAGGACACATACCACTGCACATACATACCTATATGCATGCATATGTGCCACATAATTAATCAATGGTAATGTTATTTTACATTTTATAAGCACTGCAGCAATTTACTTATGTATGATTATAGAATACACTAGATCCTAGTAGCAGATCTTCCAATTGATTTCAGCTATGAAATCCAAAATGATGGCTAAAGCTCAGTTTGGGTTTGAAACTTCTTAGCTGTTTGCTCTTAGTGTTCTTCCCTATTGATACTTCCATGTTTCAGTGAATGCTTGTGTCACAAATTGAGAGCTCAATAAAATATAATGCCCCATAAGAACACAGATTATATGAAGGCTGAATTTATTGCATGAGCCCGAGGGGATAATTTGATTTTCATCTCTTCCTTCTTTCTCTCTCAAATTATAGAGCTACCATGAAATGGTATGTAAAGGAGACCAGAGCAAACCGAAGAGTTAAAAGATTGCAATTTATTAACTAGAGCATGAAAGCACAGAAAACAGGCAGGGACTCAAGTTACTTGGGAAAGGAGTCTCAACCTATTGCATTAAAACAGTTTGCACTAGTCTAATGAGTTTTCTACCAAATGAGGCATGAAACATACTGCCAGAATATAAAGTCAGTAAAATACCCAAATTACTGTATAATGTCATTATATGTTTTATCTTATTGGGGAGCTGGTACAGAATACATTAACTTTAAATTTACACAATCCACAAAACCAGAAAAAAAAGCTTTTTTAATGAATATGCCATTCAGATAAGTTTCTAATGAAAGGAGATCAAAACCTACTGAAATCCATAAGAACAATATACATCTTCAAGACTTGCAGGAACACGTGAAAAGCATTGTTTAGTGAGAATTTCCATTGAGTGTTCTATTTACAGTCTTTTTTTGTTCAGACCTACAGAAAAAAAAACACATGAAAGTAGGAAGTATAGCATCATACACAAAATATTTTTCAAAAAAATTGCCAAATAATTAAGACCTGCAGTATAATTAATTTAATATTAGCACATATAAAATAATATGCACACACATATGTGATATTCATATAAAATAATATATATAATAATATCAAATAATATGCAGATATTTGCTTGAAAAGTAAATCTTGATTATTTTAGAGTGTTATGTTTTGTAAATATGTAAAGAGGGATGACTTCTTTCCTTAGTAAGGGATTGTGTTAAGTTACAAGTGATATTTTTGCATGACTAAAGAAATTAATGATTAAAATGAAAAAAAAAGAAGAAAAAATATCTGGACTTGTTTGTTCAGAATTCTATTTCTGTTTCTGTCCCTAAGATACCTCTTTGCAATTATAAGACAATTGGATGTTTCAAAATTAATGGAATATCTTTTAGATTTCTTGAGGCTGGAATTTGTTTGTTCGTATCTCCTCAGATGCGAGTAGATTGTCTGCTCAAGTGTTGTCCCCATGACTATTCCTGAATTCCGTTTTTCAGTGGTTTCATTACAAACTATACCCAGAAGCTTCCTAGAATTCACTACAAGTCAGTGTATTGCATCAATTACTCCAAAGTGATGATTTAAATCTTCATTTATCCTAAATGCCAATAGACAGCTCTGAATCTTTCCTGCATGGCCAAACATAGGTTTAAGCACAGGCAGAGCTTTGCCTGCATTGTCTAGGCTGCTTCACTCTTTTGCATCCTTTTGCTATTATTTGATATGAGAACAATTCTGTTTCCTCTAAATGCACTCTTTAACAGATGGGTACCCATCAACCTTCTCAATGTCCTTTTACCTGCCCAATGGTACACTGACATCAATAGACTCTGCATTCACTTTTAACATGTCCCAGGTGTTTTCCTTCTAGATACCTTTAGAAACAGAGTGCTGTTGAACTCTGTGGCCAGCTATAGCATTCATTACAAATCAATTTCCTACTCGCCTGGTATTTTTCTGATTTACGTGCTTCTGAAGACATTTTGATGCCTTCTTGTGCACGGGTAGATTTTCAAGCTTCACATCAGTATGTTAAATTGGAAGTAGGGTTGAGAGCCTGTAGTTTGGCCTTACCAATCAGTAATGTTCTTCCCTTCTGGGGAAAAAAAATTTTGATCACTTTCAAAACATGTAATCTGATTTCTTCTGTTATATGAATTTGTCTAACAGAGCACTTTATCTTGGGAGAGAACGCTGGAGAAGAAGAGTTGGGCAAGAACTAGGGTCTCTCTTCCATGTGAGGGGACTCCAGAGAGCAAGGGAGCTGTCATCTTTACAATCTTCCAGGTTGCAGGGAGAGAGAAGACTGATTCGGTTAAACTGTTAGTGACGTCGCAAAATGTTCACTCAGGAAAAGAGAAGGGGAAATGTGTTCCTGTGAATCTTTGTGAACCTTTTAAAATCAATATTTATCTTTTCTTGACTGCAGCTTGCAAATCAGCTCATCTGTTACTGGGAAGAGTGATATTTTTAAGTAAAATCTAATTCTTCTAATGTGCAGTTAAGATAGGCAGTGCTAGTGTTGCATCTGCCTATCCTATGTGCACACTTGCTCTAGCGATGCAGCTAGGTTCAGTGTCACACCGAAATCCACCCTCATTTGACACTATTTTTAAAAATTATCAAGTTTACGTTGTCTTTGACTACACAGACTGCACCTTAACATAAAACCTTCATGATGGTAGTTGTTTTTACTGGCACTCCATTTTACTTTAAGATGATCCAGAGTCAATCGCAGCACAGGCTGTCAAATATTTTGTAACGTCTTTGACATTTGTGGCATGTGGCTATTGCTACTGGACGTTCTCTCCTGTGTTTAGTTTCAGAGCAAAATTGTGATTGGCATTTAATGTGATTGGTTTAAATTCAGCCTGCTTTTCTCTTATGTTTGCCTCAGTTAGTTCTATTCATGAACTAACTGCAGAAGACTTTGTCACCGATAAGACAGGAATACATTAGCAGACACAGGAATCTCTTACCGCATGTTTCTTTGGTTTTTTTCCTTCTGTCTTCCCTCACATAAATTGTGGTCTCCTCTAATGTCAGAGTTTCTCTTTTCTCTGACCTTCTGGAGATAATACAGATGTCCATCCAATACAAAAAAGGATCAATGTGTCTCTGGAGGAAACCACACTGGAAAATGTAAGCAACTTCTCAGATACTTTACTGCAGGCAAAGCATCTGTAGGGATGAGCCAGCACTCTCTGAGCACAATGATTTCCGTGCCCCATTGGTTTTGATCTCAGACTTTCCATAAAATACCTTAACAACTGAACATATGTTGAAGAATATTATCAGTGCTACAGTTCACTGGACCTTCAGTCCTGATGATGCAATCATTGCTGAGTGTTGATATTTAACACTGCAGATTCATAATTATAATTTATTTTGTTTGAGATATATTTAAAAGCAACTGATTGTTTCCTGGTGTGAATAACATTTCTCTGCTTTGGATACCCTCAAGAAGTATCATGTCACAGCACCTCAGCTTCTTGTGTGTGTGCTTGTGCAGAGTCTTTCAGACAGATCTCTTCTCTGTTCTGGAGAAGAGGCCTGGCAACAAACGCTGGCTCAGTGGACCATGGACATTTGGGAAGAAATGGCTCAGAAAGCTGGCTGTGTTGGATAATTGTTATTAAATCTTTTCTCCTGAAACTTCTTCCTTCTGTACTTTCCCTAGAGAGATATGAAAGGAGATAGCCTGCTGTTTACCAGCAGTACTTTTCCTTCTATACAAAGTTTTGGACCAGTGAAAGAAAGTATCTCCTTCCTTAGCCAAGTGGTGGGGAATCTGGCTCAGTGCTTGTAAGAACATTATCCTGCATGAAGCTTTCTTACCTGTCTGTATTGCAGCATGACTTCCTCTCCCACTGGCCAAAATCCTAAGGGGGGCTACTCTAGATAAGCCCTTCTACAGCTTTTTCTTCCTCAGAAGTAGCCTAACAATTTAGGAGGGAGTTCATAATTTTTTAAAATTCTGACAGCTATTAAAATGTGAGATACAAAATGGAAACTCTATTACATAGCACCCTTTTGTTCATCCGTGAAAAAAACATTTCCAAGTGCAGGAAGATTTTTTTTTTGGAAATGAACTCCTCCAGCAGAAGCCCTTTTATTTTTGTGTGCTCATGTCTTAGATAGTAGATAAGGCTTGCACACTTCTGCAAAAATATTCAAGATTAGTTAAGAAGTTTCTTGTGCAGGTTAATGGATTTCAAATACAAAGTAGAAATTTAAAGAGCCTTCAGGCTTTTCCTGCACTATGGTTTGAAATCAAACTTATTTTTCACAATAGCTTGATATTAGGATAACTTTCTTTTTTTCTATTCAGCAAAATGTAAATTGTACTAGGTAATAACAATAATTGTCTATGAAAAAATACTTCTTCATTTAGCACTGTTTAGCACATTCTAATGAATTGTGGCAATAAAGGCTTTTGTGGTATGTGAAACTAATGCCTTGAAGGGACAATACAAAGGGATACAAAACTGGCTGCAAGCAGTACTTCTGTAAACATTTTTAAGGTAATTACCTCGTAGACCATAATGAATACCAATCAAAAAGACAGATACTATGTTTTTCCTCTCAGGTAAGATTAAGATATGTTTAGATTCTAAATAACTTTAAGCATTTTAAAGGAAATATTTTTTATTGGTGGAAGGCTGAAGTTGAACAGCTAATGTTACTGAGCTCTCCTCCTCTAAAGTATTAAAATTAATCATAAGTCAGTTAATGGGAACACAGTAGAAACTACAAATACATAGGCTATATTTTTTGCTCCCCTTGCTCTATATTATAGCACGAAATAGTAATTAGTGGGGAGTAGTGCACATGACCTAGTCAGCATTTGTCTCTGCAGGATGAAAGGGCATTAAAATCATAACAAGAGAGGAGAAAAAAATGGATGAGGGCAGGATTTCACTCTTTTTCTACACTACTATTTTATGAGTAGACTGTATTCCATGGATTATACATTGAGTCAAAACTGTGGGAATGTAGAATCGTGGAATCATTGAATAGTTTGGGTTGAAAGGGATCTTAAACATCGTCTAATTCCAATCCCCCTACCATGGGTGGGGATACCTCCCACCAGAACAGGCTGCTCAAGACCTCATCCAACCTGTCCTTGAACACTTCCAGGGAGGGGGCATACACAGTTTCCGTGGGTAACCTATGCCAGTGCCTCACCACCCTCATTGTGAAGAATTTCTTCCTAAAGTCTAATCTAAGTTTCCCCCTTCCAATTTGAAACCATTCTCCCTTGTTCTATCACTACAAGCTCTTGTAAAAAGTCCCTCCCCAGGTTTCCTGTAGCCCCTTCAGGTACTGGAGGGCTGCTATAAGTTCTCTCCAGAGCCTTCATTTCTCCAGGCTGAACAAACCTCTCTCAGCTTGTCCTATTGGAAAGGTACTCCAGCCCTTTCATCATCTTCATGGCCCTCCTCTGGATCTGCTCCAAGAGTTCCATATCCTTCTTATGTTGAGGATTCCAGAACTGGACACAGTACTTTAGTGCAGGTCTCACAAGAGTGGAGTAGAGGGAGAGAAACTAAGTTGCTTACTTGTAAACAGTTTTGTGCATTGCACAATTGAAAAATTACTGCAAATACTCTGAGTATCTTGAAGTTATTTTCAGTGCTTTTACACCCGTAAAGACTTTTTAAAGGAACTTACAATCCCAGAGTATGCTCATTGGATATGTACGCTCATAACACGTCATTGGTAGGATATTTCTCAGTGAACAAAATAGAATAATGTTATTATCTTCCAAATGAGAAGACAGAAATACGGGAATTGCTTTAGGGGATCAGACCATCAGTCCAATATTTTGTTTAGGAGTTGTCAGAGCTAGCTGATTAAATACCTAATCCTCTCTCCACCAACAACAATGAAGCAAATTCTCAAAGAAAAACTTGATTATTCATACATTTTTGTGTAACTGCCATTACATAGAAATTGCCTTGAAACACACATAAAATTGGTATTGCATTTGTGACACTGTCAGGAAATTCCACAGAGGAACTAAGAAAGGTTTTTTTGGAGGATGATTAGATTCAGTGGTGAAGAAGAAGCAAGGAACTGAGCAGTGGTGGATGGTGGACCTGCTCTCCAGCTGTGGGACGGGATGTATGTCCTGCAGGAGAGGTAATGGCAAGGAGTGTGAGGCAAGCAGCCTGTTACTCTCAAATTACTCTTATATTATGATTGATTTGTTTTGAAGAAGTGTATTGGGAAGCTGTTCTGAGAAGTAATGCATGCATAGTGACCACTGATTCGTTATCACTCATTTAACCCTGGGCTTCAAACCAATGCAGACCTATAAAGATGCAAGCTATTTTGAATTAAGATGTGAAATCTGGACTACAGGGACATTACTCATCTTTACAGAAGTCTTGGAAACTTTGAAGTATATTCCTGTATGTTAATAAACTAGTAAAGAAGTAGAACTAAATGAACATCACGCTTTCCTGGGTTTGAACATTTAATTTCTTTCTTTTCTTAAGGTCATTTCCAGTACTGACATTTCAGTTTAATGCAAAATTGACTGTATCCCACCAAAAATTCTGTATTTTGTAATTAAATCACCAGCAGGCACAGTGGTGGTTGGATATATTTGGCAAGGAATATTGATGTGGATTTCTTGTTGCAACAACATGCATGTGTATGAAGTTCAGCAACATGAGTTCTTTGCCTCTGAACATTGTACAATCAATATTCTATTACTGCAGCGTGAACTCTGCTGCGTTGTAACTAAATTAGGGTGTAAGACTCAAGAATGCAACAATGGAAGGGATTCTAATTTCTATATATAAAATGCATTTAAGTTGTTTATTTTGGCTGTAGCAGCTCTGTTCCAGTACTTGCTGCTACAGGTATTATTTTCTGTAATTTCATTAAACAACAGTTTGGGAAGTTTTAATTTATTTTCCTTAGGATTCTCTTCAGTAATAATTTCAAAGAAGCACCATATTCTCAAGTTGCAACCTCAAGTTGCACCAGAGGAGATTCAAATTAGATATCAGAAAAAATTTCTTCACTGAAAGGGTGGTCAGGCACTGGCACAGCTGCCCAGGGAAGTGACTGAGTCACCATCCCTGGAAGTGTTTTAAAGACAGATAGAGGAGTTGCTTAGGGATGTGGTTTAGTAGTGGACAGATGCTGTTGGACTTGATTATCTCAAAGGTCTTTTCCAATCAAATGATTCTATGATTCTTGATGATTTTGTTTAAATTCCTTCTATTTGTTTTGCTTTGTATGATGAAGAAATCATTCTATAGCATCAGGTAATCCATTATACAGACTGAAATATTTTCTGGTTAAAAAAACAAACAAACTCAAACCAAGAGGTTTGGGGATGAGAAGGTTGAGCTGCTCTCTGAAAACAAAGGGAAGGGTGCAAAGCTGTTGCAGTGCAGCTTATTTAGGCAGCAGGCACTGCTGTGTGTCACTGTCACGGACAAGCCAGGATGGACTTTCTATAAATTCAACATAGGCAGTCGCCTGCAGAAACAGTGTTGAAGGTAGCAACTTCTTTTCTCCTTTCTTTCCTCACTTGAAAAGACCTCCACTGCTGCCATTGCTGCTGCTGCTGGGATAGTGCAAGCGAGAGGCCCTGTGGGCGTTGCAGATTGTCCCTGTGCCTCAATCCCTTCCCTGCCTCCTGCTTCCAACAGGGGCCATGCCAGTCCCTGCCCAGCCCCCTTGGAGAGGTGCTAGGGTGACCCATTTGAAAAACTGGGAGTAGAGGTAAAACAGCTGCATAGTGGGAAGGAGAAGGAAGCTCCTAGGGGAGAAGGAAGATAAGGAATCATTTGGGCATGAGTGGATATCAGAGTGTGGGCGAAACGTAAGTGATGCTGGGGTTCAGTTCCTCCTGGGGAGGAAAGAGGGTCTGCTGGGGTTGGGTGGGAAGTGGGGGAAACAGAGAAAAAGAAAAACCTTCACCTGTAGCACGCTGTTCTACAACCTTCATGGTCTCTTTTGTTTCTAAAGTTTCTCATCCACCCAACTCATTCTGTCACTATTGTTGAATTGAATTTTGAATTTATTTTGTCATTCTTTGGGGAATGGAAGTCAAGTTTGACCACTCAGCCTACATGTCCTGATTTGACTCTGCTTGCTTTGACCTCCTCATCTGTGCAGGTGTTTCATTGGTCTCTCTGATTGGATGCCATGCTGCTCTGCTTTCTCCCTCATCCCTTCCAAATCCTGAGGCAAAAGTGCAAGGAAAGGGTTTTTTGAGGCAGTTGGGGTATATGTGCCTGTCACTGAGTTTCCAAATGTCAAAACCCTACACCAATGGTTCAGTGTTTGGCTGGAGTTTTCCTCTAGAACCACAGCCTGCAGAGAGAAGAGAAGAGAAAAAGAATCATTTCACTACGTGTGTTGTTCAGAGTATAGCACTTAGTGCTAACTGTTGCCCTCCTAAAGCCAGGAAAGTATTGATAAAGGCAGCACGGCCACTGCAATGCTACGCTGTTCTGGAGAGTTTCACTGATGACAGAACTCTTAAGTGGTAAGGGTGAGGAACTTGAAAGGCCATCAAGAGCAAGCACCCGCTGAAAGGCAAGATCAGCCATAACTGTACAGTCCCTGACAAGTGCTTGTCTAACTTAGGCTTAAAGCTTGCAATGAGAAGATAAGATGAGGTCCTCCCCTATGCAGAACTTGGGGTTTACTGTACTACTGTGGCTTAACAGAAGCATTCATCTATGCTGATAGCTGATACTCATGCTTGTAGGTCTTATTTGTCTTTAGTTTATACATGCTATTTGCTTTTTCTTGAGACTTTGTGTCATTGTTGACTCAAGATCAGATGGTAATTCATAATATCAAACTTTTTTTCATGGTGACTTCTGAAGTGGTTATTGTACACTCTGTGTTTATATAAGGGATAATTCCTGCTCAAGCATAGACCTTTATTTATTTTTCCTGACTGCAATGCATCTCTTTTCTTCCTGACCATTTTTTTTTCTATTTGGCAAGAGAGTTTAGAATTCTAATAATGTCTTCTGGTGTGTTTGCAACCCTTCTTACAGCACATCTAGTATGTATTCCTTCATCCAAACCATCAGGGCAAGCATTAAGTTGTGCAAGCATAAGACCTAGGGCATACCGCTACGGAATCCATTAGATGCACCTCTGTGGTGTGGTAGCACACCTTCTAATCCATGCTTGCTTATGACAGTCATGCAAGACAATGTCAAAAGCGTTGCTGAAATCGAAGTATTTCAAAGGTAGTGCTTCTCCCTTGTCAAAGAGAGAACCATTACTCTGTCAAAGAGAGGAGATTATCTTGACTTGATTTGTTCTTGACTGCTATTTGTATCATTGTTATTTTCTAGGTCTTATACACCAATTATTTCCTTCTTTTTTTTCCTAAGGAAGAAGAATTTCAGCATTGCCTTTGCCTTTTTTCCTGAAATATCTCTCCATCCTCCATTAGCTCTCAGTGACAACTGCTAATGCTTCTGAGGTTGTTCAGATACTTCTGTTTCATGCATGAGAGTGAGATTCATTAGGCCCAACTGATGTGAAAACAGCTAATTTATCAAAGTATTTTTTAGTCCATTCTTCCCCTGCTACATTTGAGATCTTACTGCCTAGTATGAGAGTGGCATTTTTTTCTTTCTTGGCAACTTTGCACTGTAAATGCCTACTTACCACAGAGCAGGAAATCTTCCCTGGGCTTCCATTTCAATGTGGTTGTCTTCTTTTGCTTCTGATATCTCATTTGGAACTTGGTCTCTCACTTTTTTCCTTTTGTCTGCATATGCTCTTTAAAACTCCTCAGTATTAGTTCCGCCTAATTTACAGTTTCTATGTGATTTGATTTTAAGATCACTGAAAGACCAACCATTTACTTACCTACTGTTGTTTGGTTTATTCTGTTTTTTTGCACTGAGATAGTTTCCTTTTCTTTAAGGAACTTTAGAACTATTGAATCTTAACAGTCAGTTCTCAGAATTTCTTAAAATGTGCCTTTTTCAAGTCTGTTGTCCTTAATCAGCTCGACAGTTCTACTTATCTATTATTTTGTATATGTTATCACCAAACTTGCATTTCAAATGCAAAGTAATATCTACTGCTCTTTTTCTCTGTGGATTTCTCCTCTAGAGCTGTACTTAGAATCATTGAATCGTAGAACGGTTTGGGTTGGAAGGGATATTTAAAGGTCATGTAGACTGACCCCTCTGCAATGAGCAGGGACATCTTCAACTAGGTGAGGATGCTGAGAGCCCTGTCCAAACGTGACCATGAATGTTTCCAGGGATGGGGCATCTACCACCTCTCTGGGCAACCTGTTTCAGTGTTTCACCTCCTTCATTGTAAAAATTTTCTTCCTTACATCTAGCCTAAATATACCCTCTTCTAGTTTAAAACCATTACCCCTTGTCGAATCTCAACAGGCCCTGCTAAAAAGTTTGTCCTCGTCTTTCTTATAAGTCCCGTCTAAATACTAGAAGTTTGCAACAAGGTCTTCCGGGAGCCTTCTCTTCTCCAACCTGAATAACCTTGACTCTCTGAACCTGTCTTCATAGGAGAGTTCTTTCATCTCTCTGATCATCTTCATAACCCTCTTCAGGACCCACTCCAACAGGTCCATATTTTTCCTGTGCTGAGGGTTCCAGAGTTGGATGCAGTACTACAGGTGAAGTCTCATCACTGCAGAGCACAGAGGTAGAATCACCTCTCTTGCCTTGCTAGTCACACTTCTTTTGATGCAGCCCAAGATACAGCTGGTCTTCTGGCCTGTGAGCACACTTTCTTGGCTCATGTCCAGCTTTTTACCCACTAGTACCTCCAAGTCCATCTTGGTGGGGCTGCTTTCAATCTCTTATCCATGTTATGTTCTAGCCAAGTGAATTACTTCACTAAGTAACTAACTAAGTAACTCTTCTTAAATCAGAAGTGTAATCACTTTAAGACTTCCTTCTCCTGCTTATTCACTACAGTTCTTGTATTACTGTACGGATATCAAAACTCATTCCTCATAGTTTCATTATGAATAAATGTTTCCTAATTCATGAGCTTTTCCCCTGATTACTTTATGAAATACTTATTCGTAAGTGTTGTTGCAGCTGTGATGCCCTTTCTTTTTGCCTCCTTTTCTTTGGAAAGTTGCTTGGCGCAGTGTTTCTATGCCCTTCACAAATGAGAATCCTGGCACTTCCTTCTTAATTCAGAGTGAGATTCCCGTGAAATGGTATGTCCAAGGTTCTAAGAAACCTGTTACCATGATGAGAAGTGCATTGAACTCATGGATCTCAGAGGCTCTCTGAGGCTGAAATGAGAGTACCAAGGTTTATGAATACAGAAAACTAAAGCATATGTTACTGAAGGATCCTGAAAATCATGAACATGTTTTTAAAATCCTGAGATTCTGCTGTCTAGCAGCATATAATTACTAATAGTTAAAGAGGTAGGAGAAGTATTAATAGTTTGGTTAGCACTTGCTTGATGCGATTGATCTAAATAAGTTCATTTCACCCTCCCTCATGTTGCAGATAATGTCTTTCTACTGCACCATGCTTTATTTTTATTGATGCACTCATTTCACAGAATTACTAAGTGAGAGAAAAACACCTATTTGCAATCTAATCAAGCAAACAAATATAATTATAGCTATCTGGTGTTTTCTTACTTGCAGTTGTCTTATCTGTCTTTGCTCTTGATTGTTTTCTTTTTTGCTAATCATGAATTCAGGAAAGTGTGCTTCAGTTGGAACCCCTCTTCCCAACAGATGCTAGTTTAAATGCCTGAACCAAATATCCCATAGAACCAGGAAAATCAAAACTAAAAACCTCATAATTTTTATCTAGAGATTGTCTTTATGTTGTATGTTTGTGCTATGTGCCACAGGGCACAGGCTGATCTGCAAGGGCCACTACAATGAAGTTATTTGTTTTATGTAGGTTTCAAACAACTATCACTGAGTAGACTGGCAGTTTTCAAAATGTTTTCCAGGGACACTTAATGAAACAAGCCTAGGTCTGTTCTCTGTCCTTTATGGCATGGTTCTTATCATCATATATAATCTCACTTCTGCCCCAAGATGAGTTTATTATGTTCAAAGTATCTACGTGTACTAACCCCAAGCATGTACCATCCTCCAAATCATTCCTGTGTATTACCTAGGAGAGTACTGGCTGGCATGAGACACAACCATGCCAGGAACACTCAAACAGTTAAACAAAACAGATAAAGGGGCAAGGAAACTACTTCTATACCCACTTATTTTTTTGAAAATCCTAGAAAATATAACTCATCAAGATGATTTTAGTTATTCAGTGACATCCTTGCCGAATAGGAAAAATGCTTTCATTGTTAGAAATGAAAACTTTATTTTAAATAACTTTTAAAGCTCTGTTTTTTAAAAAAGTTTTACATAGCACATAATTGGATGACAATGATTTTCCTGGAAGAGTGAAAAAAATAATGACAAGTTGTTATTTTTTTAATAAAATTCAAATTTCATCACAGTAGACAAATAATCATTCAAAGAACAGTTTATGCTTAGAAAAACTATTAAATATCAAGAGAAAAATGGAGAGAGCTGTCAGCTTCTTCCCATGTTTAAAATGAGAATAGGCAAAACACTAAAAAATATGCTATTGTGTTTATGCAGGACAATAAAACAAAAATTACGTATTAGATTTGGCATTTCCATCTCTTTAACCTGAGTGATTCAACTCATTTGAGATAAAAAAGTTTATGTGTAGAATTAAATAAACAAGCACGTTATTTTTCTCAGTGTTTTAAACAAAGTATTTAGCATTTCATACGATTTATCATACTGAACAAATTTATGTTTTTGCTGTGATACCACTGGGAAGTACATGTTTTTGTTGCGGGAGGGCCTGGGAGATACAGATCAGAGCTATGCATTGCCTGGTGCAGCATTCTGTTCTCAGCAATTGTTTTGAATTTGTGGGACTTTGTCTAAAGCTTAACAGTATTGGTGGAAACAAGTGCAAGTCTGTAATGAAGCATCAGCTATTAGAACAAATCCATTTTCTGCTGTAGCTTTTCCTCTTATGGTATGTCAAGCCAACCAATTTGTGTAGATCAAAAAAAGTTCTCCCCTGCTTGGTCCTGCCCAGCCTTTTTGTCCTGTCAACTTGACAAGGGGCCCTGTCTTATTCTGTTAGTGATGTTAGTCTTGATCTGCTCTCTTGCATCCTTCTGGATGTGAATACCAATGTCCATTGTGCTACACTGTTTGAGTGCTTAAAGAAGAAAACTCACGTTGTGGTTTCATTTTTCCAATAACATATTCTCCTTCGTCCATGACTGAGAATCTCGTTTTTCTCACCTGTTTATCCCTGGCGGTGTTAAAGTTATATGTCAGGGCTTGAGTCAGCCTGGAGGTTCAGCGATGACTCCAGGGCAGTTTGACCCGGGCACCCTCTGTCCCATTTTCCTGTCTTTTTCCTACAGCTCCTCACCTTGCAATCCTGACCTCTCTGCTGAGCTGACTCTGTGCTTCCTCTGATCTTGCTCCAAGCCAATCCGAACATGCTCAACTAGTAGAAAATCAATCATCTAATCTAGTGGAAAAAAAAAGGCGTTTTTTTCTTCTGTGTTAGTGAGCAGTGAGTTGGTTACTGTTTGTTCAGATGTGCTCTGAACATCTGTGTGGGAACAGGAAACATAACATATGCAGGAACGTGTGTTTGGGAGCTTGGACTTCCTTTTTGGTTACAGTAAATATTAACTGGGCTCATCTGCATCATGTAACCCCGTACTCGGAACTGGCTCAGATACATGCTCAATTTACTTCGGGGTAAGACGTTACAGTGCATTAGCTGAATGGCACTAAGATACAATAAACTCAGCCATGGATGAGACCTTTGTACTAGCTCCAGTTATTTGAATAATAACTCTCTGATAAATGCAACGTTTGAACTTCGGTCAAATTCTCTTGTTCAGTAGGTTATTTGCAGTTGTAGCCTTCGGTCAGCAGAAAAGTCAGTGGATGCATTCCAGTGTATGTAATTTGGCTAACAACCTTGGGCTTTAACTTAAATGGCCCTCATGCTTAGTCAGATAAAATTTGCCACTGGAGACATTAGCCTCTTTCCATTGATTAGAGAATGAACTTTGACCTTTATATTGGGAGCACTGAATGAAGTGCAAATTGGGTACCTAAGGCTAGGTGTTTTGATCCTGCTCATTGAGAATTCAAATAAAAATAATTCACAGAACCAGAGAAAGGCTGAGGTTGGAAGGCACCTCTGGAGTTTGCTCGGGCAGGTTTACCTAGAGCAGGTCCAGTCAGGTTTTCAATATCTCCAAGGATGGTGACTCTACAGCCTTACTGGGTAATTTGTTCTAGTGTTCAATCACACTTACAATTAAGAAGTTCTATTCTTATGTTTAAATAGGCTTTCTTATATTTCAGTGTGCGCCTGATGCCTTATGTCCTTTTACTGGGCACCACTGAGAAGCCTGTGGCTCTGTTTTCTTTACCCCTCTCAATCAGGTATTTACACATTTCATTCATAAGATCCCCTTCAGTCTTCTCTTCTTGAGGCTTAACAATCCCAGCTCTCTGAGCCTCTCCTTGTATGATAGATACTCCAGGTGTTTAGTCACCTTTGTCACTCTTCACTAGACTCTCTCCAGTACTTTCGTGTCCCTGCTGTACTGGGGAGTCCAGGACTGGACCAGCACTCCAGATGTGTCTCTCCAGTGCTAAATAAAGCAAAAGGATTACCTCCCTCAGCCTGCTGGTGATGCTTTTCCTCATGCAGGCCAGAAGGTTGTTGGCTGCCTTTGCAGTGAGAGCACTTTGTTCACCTTGCTGTCCAACAAGACCCCAAGGTCCTTCTCTGCAAATCTACTTTCCAGCTGATTGGTCCCCAGCACGTATTGATGCACAGGGTCCAGCAAAGTTCCTCTTCAGTGTCAGGAGAGTGCACTCCAGAAAACTCCTGGATTGCTTGTTTCCTGCTGTACTCACCCTCCAGCAGATAATGGGGTTGTTCAAGTCCCCCACGAGGACAAGGGCCTGTGAGCATGAGACATCTTCCTGTAGCTTGAAGAAGGCCTCATCTATTGCTTCTTTATTGCTTTCTTTGGTCTGTACCTCAACCTCAACATCATTTGGTCTGTATCTCAGCTCGGCGAGGAGCACAGCTGCGGCACCAGTAAGCCCCGCGGATTGCGCACATGGTGAGGGGGGAAAAAGGGTTTCCCGAGCCAGGGAAAAGCATGGCACCGTTGAGAGAACAGCTGGGAACCGGCAGTCTCTGCTGCTGACGTGGAGGGGACGTTCCCGGAAGGAGCCGCGGGAGATTTAAACAGCCCCCTAGGGAGCGCCGCGACCCGGAGCGCGCAAACAGGGGCGTGGCTCGGCAGGGTGAGCAAGGGCCGGGCACTGTACCTCGAACAGTAAAACCAGGACACCATGGTGTCCACCCGCCAGAAGAATAAGAAATCTAGCAGCTCTGCTCCAGCCATGACTGCAGCAGCCTGCCAGATTGAACCCCAGTGGGTACATGCGGCCACCCAGGTACCGAGTTGCAGGATGTGCCCCCCTCCTGCGCTGGTATCGGATGCCAGTGGTGACACGATGTGTTGGAGTTGTCCTCGGGTAGAGGAACTCCTCCGATTGGTCACTGAACTCAAAGAGGAGGTAACAAGGCTGAGGACTATCAGGGAGTGTGAGAGAGAGATTGACTACTGAAGTGATTTACTATGCCCCCTGTCACAGCCTCAACAGGCAGACGAGCCTAGCATGAAAGAGGACCCACCATTCCATGGCCACTCAACTAAGGTAAGTAAAGTGGAAGATGGAGCAGAATGGCAGCAGGTTTCTGCTCATCACAAGTGGTGTTGTAATCGATGCATATCCCCTGTTACTAACATGGCCCTGGAGATTCCACTGCAGAACAAATATGAAGGCCTGCAAGGGGAATCGACTCCAAGGGCCAACAACTCTCACAGCCTGGAAATACCCCCCAGGTTAAGCAGACCAAAGCCACCAATTAAGACGGCTTCTGTAAAGAAGAAGAGAAGGGTTGTCGTCATTGGTGACTCCCTCCTGAAAGGTACAGAGGGTCCAATTTGCAGACCGGACCCATTGCATAGGGAAGTCTGTTGCCTACCTGGGGCCTCAGTTGGTGAAGTGGCGATACAACTTCCTAAACTTGTCAAGTCCACAGATTATTACCCACTACTTGTTTTCCAGGTGGGTAATAATGAGAAACTGACTAGAAGCCTCAAAACAATCAAGAAGGACTTTAGGGCCCTACGTCACAGTATCACAGTATCACAGTATCACAGTATGACAAGGTTGGAAAGGACCTCTGAGATCATCAAGTCCAACCTATAAGCCAACACTAACACCAACCATCATCTAAACCATGGCACTCAGTGCCACATCCAATCTCCCCTTAAACACCTCCAGGGTCGGCGACTCCACCACCTCCCTGGGCAACGCATTCCAATGGCCGATCACCCTTTCAGTAAAGAACTTCTTCCTCACATCAAGCCTAAACTTTCCCTGACGTAGCTTGAGTCCATGCCCTCTAGTTCTGTCACTGGTCACCTGAGAGAAGAGACCAACCCCTGACCGACTACAACCTCCTTTCAGGTAGCTGTAGAGAGCAATGAGGTCTCCCCTGAGCCTCCTCTTCTTTAGACTAAACAGCCCCAGCTCCCTCAGTCGCTCCTCATAGGGCTTATGCTCCAGCCCCTTTACCATCTTCGTTGCCCTCCTCTGAACACATTCCAGTATCCTGACATCTTTCCCAAACTGGGGGGCCCAGAACTGTACACAGTATTCCAGATGAGGTCTGACTAGTGCCGAGTACAGGGGGACGATAACTTCTCTGGTTCTGCTCACCACACTATTCCTGATGCAGACCAGAATGCTATTGGCCTTCTTGGCCACCTGGGCACACTGCTGGCTCATGTTGAGCTTCCTGTCAACCAGCACTCCCAGGTCCCTTTCTGCCTCACTACTCTCCAGCCACTCTGTCCCCAGTCTGTAGCTCTGCATGGGATTGTTGTGTCCAAAATGAAGTACCCGACATTTGGACTTATTAAACATCATCCCATTGGAATCGGCCCATCTCTCCAATCTGTCCAGGTCCCTCTGCAGGGCCATCCTACCCTCTAACAGATCAACCCTTCTTCCCAGTTTGGTATCATCAGCAAACTTGCTGATGATGGACTCAATCCCCTCATCCAGATCATCTATAAAGATATTAAACAGGACCGGACCCAACACCGATCCCTGGGGGACACCACTGGTGACTGGCCGCCAACTGGATGAGACACCGTTCACCACCACTCTCTGGGCTCGGCCATCCAGCCAATTCCTAACCCAGCACAGAGTGCTCGCATCTAAGCCACGGGCTGACAGCTTCCCTAGGAGTCTACTGTGGGGGACAGTGTCAAAGGCCTTGCTAAAGTCCAGGTATACCACATCCACAGCCTTCCTCTCATCCACCAGGCGAGTCACATGGTCATAAAAGGAGATCAGGTTGGTCAGGCAGGACCTGCCCCTCCTAAACCCATGCTGGCTGGGCCTGATCTCCTGACCGTTCTGCAGGTGCCGCATGATTTCACCCAGGATTATCTGCTCCATGATTTTACCTGGGACCGAGGTCAGGCTGACAGGTCTGTAATTACCTGGATCATCCTTACGGCCCTTCTTGTGGATGGGCGTCACATTGGCCAACTTCCAGTCTTCTGGGACCTCTCCAGTGAGCCAGGACTGCTGAAAGATGATGGAGAGCGGCTTAGCAAGCTCATCCGCCAGCTCTCTCAACACCCTAGGATGGATCCCATCCGGCCCCATAGACTTATGAGGGTCCAAGTGGCTCAGCAGGTCTCTAACTTCCTCCTCATGGATTGCAGGAGGGCCAACCCTGCCCCCATCAACCACTTCAGAGGGCCAACTGTCAAGCACGCTGACATCCTTACTGTTGAAAACTGAGGCAAAGAAGGCATTAAGTACCTCGGCCTTCTCTGCATCAGTGGTTACTATATTTCCTTCCACATCCAACAAGGAGTGGAGGTCGCTGCTGCCCTTCTTTCTACCATTGATAAATTTATAAAAACTCTTCTTATTATCCTTAACAGAAGTGGCCAATTTGAGCTCGAACTGGGCTTTTGCTTCCCTGATTTTCCTCCTACACGACTTAACAACATCTTTGAGCATGACGTGGCTTACGTCCCCTTCTTTCCAACGACGATACATCCTCTTTTTGTTACTTAGTTCCTTCAGAAGCTCCCTACTCATCCAGGCCGGCCGTCTGCCCCTACGACTCTTCTTACAACACATGGGGACAGCCCGCTCCTGCGCCTTCAAGATTTCATTCTTGAAGTGTATCCAGCCTTCCTGGACCCCCTTGCCACTAAGAGCTATTTCCCAGGGAACTTTCCTGACCAATTCCTTAAATAATTCAAAATCTGCCCGCCGAAAGTCCAGCATCGATGTTCTGTTCCTGGCTTTTCTTTTTACATTGTTTAGAGAGAACCTGATTATCTCATGATCACTACATCCCAGACAGCCTCTGACACCAACATCACCCACCAGCCCTTCTTTGTTTGTAAACAGCAGGTCAAGAAGAGCCTCACCCCTGGTGGGCTCACTCACCAGCTGCGACAGAAAGCAGTCCTCAATACACTCTAAGAACCTCCTGGACTGCCTCCTCTCGGCAGTGTTATATGGTAAAAGGAGCAGAAGCGCAGATCGTATTCTCCTCTGTAATAGGGAATGGTGAGGGAAGGAGTGGGAAGAACCAGGAACTGAATGACTAGCTCCGAACATGGTGCGAAGAACAAAACTTTGGGTTCTTCGACAATGGGTTGGCTTACACGCCAGGCCTGCTGGCAAATGACAGGGTACACTTGTGCCATAAGGACACAAAAAAGTTGGCTCTAAAAAGTTGGCTGGACTAATCAAGAGGGCTTTAAACTAGATTGGAAGGGGGAGGGGGACATCACTAGGCTCAATAGATTAAATCATGCGAATGGCATCTCAGGCTCTGAGGGACGATCTGGTGGTGAGAGCACCTGGTCTGCCACTTCAGTGGAAGTGGGGAACAGAACTCCACTCCTGGGTGGCAGCCAGAATTTAAAGGTTATTAGTGGGATACAAACCACTGGTAGTAGACAGTCAGGACTAAAGCCTATTCTACTTAGGAAAGGGCTGGAAATAATAGCCCAGCTGAAGTGCCTTTACATGAATGCACGCAGTATGAGCAACAAACAAGGGGAACTGGAAGCCATTGTGAGACAAGAAAACTATGATATAATCGCCATCATGGAAATATGGTGGGACAAATCACACAACTGGAGTGCGAATGTCTGAATGACAAAGGAGCCCATGAGGGCTGGATGCTCCCCAAGAAGGAAGTTCCGGCGGTGCAAGAGCAGAGTATCCCTGTGTGCCGTAAAATGAGTCGGTGGGGAAGAAGGCCAGCTTGGCTTAACAGAGAGTTCTCTGTTAGTCTCAGGAAAAAGAGGAAAATATATGAGCTTTGGAAGAGGAGACAGGTGTCCCAAGAGGACTACAAGGAGCAGGTGAGATCATGTAGGCATAAAATTAGAAGGGCTAAAGCTGAGCTGGAACTTCAACTGGCCAGTTCAGTGAAAGACAATAAGAAGCACTTCTTCAAATATATTAACAACAAGAGAATGACCAAGGAGATTCTCCCTCCTTTATTGGACACAAGGGGAATAGTAGTAACCAAGGACGAGGACAAGGCAGAGGTACTTAATGCCTTCTTTGCCTCAGTCTTTAATAGGGAGGAAATATGTTCTCTGGGCTCCAAGCCTCCTGAGCCAGAAGACTGTGCAAACGAACCCTCAATGTTCCAAGAAGACTTGGTTAAAGACCTCCTTGGGTGATAAGATGTCCACAAGTCTATGGGGCCGGATGGGATCCACCCAAGGGTACTAAGGGAACTGGCAGAGGTCCTTGCCAAACCCCTTTCCCTCATCTATCAGTAGTCCTGGCTGACTGGGGAAGTGTCGCTTGACTGGAGACTGGCAAACGTAACTCCCATTTACAGGAAGGGTCGGAAGGATGATCCAGGGAATTACAGGCCTGTAAACTTGACCTCAGTACCAGGCAAGGTGATGGAGCAGATCATATTGAGTGCTATCACAGAGCACATGCAGGACAACCGGGTGATCAGACTCAGTCAACATGGGTTTATGAAGGGCACGTCCTGCCAGACCAACCTGATCTCCTTCTATGACAAGGTTACCCGGTTAATGGACGAGGGAAGGGCTGTGGATGTGGTGTACCTGGACTTTTGTAAAGCCTTTGACACCGTTTATCACAGTACTCTGATTGAGAAATTGGCTGCAATTGGCCTGTACAGGCACACTCTCTGCTGGGTCAAAAACAGGCTGGATGGCCGGGCTCAGAGGGTGGTTTCAAATGGAATTCAATCCAGTTGGAGGCCAGTCACGAGTGGTGTTCCCCAGGGTTCAGTGCTGGGTCCAGTCCTGTTCAATATCTTTGTTAATGATCTGGATGAAGGGATTGAGTGCACCCTTAGCAAGTTTGCAGATGACACCAAGCTGAGTGGCATTGTTGATCTGCTTGAAGGAAGGGAGGCGCTGCAAAGAGATCTGGACAGGTTGGATTAATGGGCTGAGACCAACGGGATGAGGTTTAACAAGACCAAATGCCGAGTCCTGCACTTGGGAGACAACAATCCATGCAGCATTACAGGCTTGGGGAAGAATGACTGGAGAGCTGCCTGGAGGAGAGGGACCTAGGGGTGCTGATCGATAGCTGGCTGAATATGAGCCAGCAGTGTACCCAGGTGGCGAAGAAGGCCAATGGCATCTTGGCCTGTATCAAAACCAGTGTGACCAGAAGGACAAGGGAGGTGATTGTGCCTCTGTACTTGGCACTGGTGAGGCCACACCTCAAGTACTGTGTGCAGTTCTGGGCCCCTCAGTACAAAAAGGATATTGAGGTGTTGGAGTGCGTCCAGAGAAGGGCAATGAGGCTGGTGAAGGGGCTGGAAAACAAGTCCTACAGGGAATGGCTGAGGGAACTGGGGTTGTTTAGCTTGGAGAAGAGGAGGCTGAGGGGAGACCTCATTGCTGTCTACAACTGCCTGAAAGGAGGCTGTGGCAGAGCGAGTGTTGATCTCTTCTCTCAAGTGACAGGTGATAGGACAAGGGGAAATGGCCATAAGTTGCGCCAGGGGAGGTTCAGACTAGATATTAAGAAGAATTTCTTTACTGAAAGGGTGGTCAGGCACTGGAACAAGCTGCCCAGGGAAGTGGTTGAATCACCATCCCTGGAGGTTTTTAAAAAAAGGATAGATGAGTTTTTGAGGGACATGGTTTAGCGGTTAATAGGTGCGGTTGGACTTGATGATCTTAGAGGTCTCTTCCAACCATTGATTCTATGATCAATAACATAGTTTAGATGATAATTTAAAACTAGGTAATTCCACTGCAGTATGGAAATATTTTAGACATTTACAGAAAGCATCATTCTCCTGTTAATCATCAAATTTAGAAAATGAAACTGAAGAATGAGATATGAGTGGCACAACTTGATAAGGGGCTCCTAAGGAATCATCTGATTTAAGTGCAATTTTCTTACTATTTGTCATCATAATATATCCTTATTATATTCTAAATATATTGATGATTAATAACTTAGAAGAAAACTTTCCAAGACAAGGAACAAGTCTTCGTTTTCGTTTTCTATGGGAATTGTATTGATACTGTAAAGTATTAACAACTGTTCAGTTAGCTCAGCAAAAATGACCGCATCTGTAGAGTATCTTTGTGTAAACTCCACTTGTCCTTGAATTTTTTCTCATTTAAATATTCTGTGTATGCAAGATCCTCTGCAGAGGACAATGCAAATACATGCGCAGTGCATAAACAGAGTGACATAAAAGAAGTGAAAGGCTGGGAACTAGGAAAAAACCCATCAAATCTGATAAAAGATGGTAAGCGATATAACATAGGACAATAGAATTAGGATGATGAAATACTGTACTAGGAAAGTAAAATGATTTGATAGGTGGGATGCGGTTAATGAGGTGAAGCTTTATAATTGCAGAATTAAAATATTAGGACAGGGCAATGGATAGAAGGGAGTAGGGACAGCAGTGACTGAGAAATCCTAGCAGTAAGGTGGCACTAATAATCCTTGATAGATTTTGCTTTGAGGATCACACAGATTTATAAACTTTAGCTCTAAATCCTTGGTTTCTGTGGCTTTTTAAAAATTTACTCTCCAGAAGAATAATATCCTGTTGAACAGGGAGCTCAGTGCTGTTGCAGATAGGCTGGAGCAGACCTAATTGCACTGTTTTAAGACATCACTATCACTAAGCCCTCCACTTCTCTGCAAGCTCTTCTGTGCCCATCTGAGGCATGGGAGCACCAAATGTAGGTACAAGTGGTCTTTCTATGCCCAGATAGAGGTCTGGCTGTCTCCACATTCCAGCACCTGTCTGTCACCATTCACATTCCATGAGAGAGAAGTTTGCACTGGCATGAAAGGTTCAGCTGCAGCCAAGAGGAAAGGTTCCTTTTTGCCCCACTGTGGGCAGGGATGTGCTGAGGAGGGGCAGGCAGTGCAAATGTTCTTTTGTTGAAAACACATGGACTTTAAAACTAACAAGAGATTCAAACCAAGCCCCACTGAGGAGAGCAGATCGTGAAAGGAGATATTGTTTCAAATGAAATAGTACAGTGGACATCTTGTCACTGCAAAAGTCAGTGTTAAATGGCCATTTCCTTACCTATAAAATCAAAAAAGAGCATACGCTAGTGTGTGGCTAACAAACCTGGTTCTGAAAACATGCAGAGAGAAACTTTTAAGTACCTTATTTCTTTCATATATTTCAAGGAAACTGTTTTTCTTAGTTATGTGGGATTGAAGCCCAACAGTTTATTGCATGTGACGTATGTTAAATTGGTAGAACTGGGCATTTAATTTTATGCTTACATTAATCTCTGTTATGGAAGTGTAAGAAGATTGCATGTCTCTAAAGGCAGAAGATGGTGTGACTACCACAGTACTATATAATGGTGAAAAAAGCTGCATATGTGTTGATTAAGGTTCCAGCTAACATGAAGGTATTTATTTTGATAAATTTAAATGTCAAAAGCACTCAAAGTTCAGTTTGGAAAGAAATCTAAAGAATATGAATATATTTTCCAACCACCTAGGCTGACTGCAAATCCAAATTCTTGGGACCTCCTATTTCCAAAATTGCTGAAGTATATCAGTAGGACCAGCTTTTGCTTTATTTTGGCTCTGATCTTGGGCGTTTTTCCAACACCAGAAAATGCTGGAAATAAAATGGAAATAAAAAGCTGAAGATGGGAGCTTTTTGAAAAATAAAACCCAAACCTGAAACTCTTTTTTAGTTTTGGATGAAACTTAAGTTTGGCGTTTGGCATTTTGCATGTTCTCAGTTTCTAGCTCTCCTTCCTGTGCTGTCACACTGCATTGCTCTCATTATGAAATTAGGGAGGATTTACAAGAAAGTATTTGGTGGATTTTGGGGATGGGAGATATTTTCTTACATGATGAGAAAAATGGAGAAGAACGGAGGAAGTGGACAGTGGAAGCACTCTTTCTGGTAGCAGTTAGAAGGAGATATTTAGTGGATATGAGGAAATTCTCTAAAAAAAAAAATTATACAAAACAATTGATGGTAATGGTTTGTACAGTCATTGTATGCTTATTTGGAAATAAGCAGGTGGTGATTATGCAAGTCCTTTATTTTTGTTTTGATAATACTTCTCAGTGAGAGTATAAGGAATGGCGTAATTTAGAAGAATAAGCACTCCGTTGAGATTTAGGCGTGATATCTAAAAGGAGGTTGTAGGCAGGCAGGGGTTGGTCTTTTCTCTCAGGTGACCAGTGGCAGAACAAGAGGACAAGGTCTCAAGCTTTGTCAGGGGAGGTTTAGGCTTGATATTAGGAAAAAATTCTTCACTGAAAGGGTGATTGGCCATTGGAATGCACTGCCCAGAGAGGTGGTGGAGTCATTGTCCCTGGAGGTATTTAAAAACATATTGGATGAGGTGCTTAGTGCCGTGTTTTAGACGACGAATAGGTGTTGGTGTAGGTCATAGGTTGGGCTCGATGATCTCAAAGGTCTTTTCCAACCTTGTGATATCAAGCCCCTCCATGTGGAGTGATTGAGGAAATGTCAGTCATTAGAGGACTTGGTAAACATGAGGCACAAGGATATCCCCATCTGTAATTTTGTAACATAGTGTTTCACAGCAGGTCCTCAAACCTACAATGTTGTGCCCAGGGCAGATGGACATCAACACGGCCAGTTCAGTTGCCTTGGCAAACTTTATTAACACATATTAGCCTTACTTTTGTCTATTGAAAATTAGGGAAAACTATAGAATTAACATATTATTCTCCCGTATAAGCCTATAACATAGCACAGAAAACTATGAACTGCACAGCCTGGGCCTTGCTGTCTGCCTGATTACAGGACTACCTTTGAATTTAGAGAATATGGCTACAGGAAAAAAAAGGCAGAGGATGTGTGTTAATATATGTAAATAATGTTTGCAGATATAACTCATGTACATGGTGCAAAGGCTGAGCATTTCTTAAAACCAATATTATCTCTACTCTTTCTTAGATAAACAAATAAGGATTTCTCTGTCCTCTGATTTCCAAACCACATATTACTCAACACTGGGAAAGGTTTACTGTTACAACTATACTGACAAAATATTCTAATGGAGGTGTAGATTTATCAGCAAAGGGAGATTTTTTACACTGCTTATATCAACTCCCTGAAGAAAATAACACTGGAAACCTATCCTCTATCCATGTTTCTGTTACTGTAATTAAGCTTGTGCTTGGATTTTTTGGCATAAGAATGAGCACAAAATAACACAGCTTTGATAATCTTTACTGACATTTAAGTGTTGTGTTGGAGGAAAGTACCTCCTTGCCCTCCTACCTTGACTTCTTAATCTGAATTTCTTACAAATGTAGGGAGAGTTTTGACGGTTTTCTTGATACTTTATTTTTGGTGATGGTTGTTGACTTTTCTCATCTTAACCTTCAGTAAATGCAAAGAGAACAGAAGTTACGTCTATAGGAATAGGGACAGGAAGGAGACATAATGTTGCCTTATTTCTCTGCATTACCCGTCCTTACATTTTCTCTTTCAGATGCTTATATCAGCTGTGATCAGGAGCAGAAACAAGGTTATTTCAATATTTGTGAAGCAGAAGAGGCATATTTAGAATCAGAAATATTTCAGAATTAAAGAAAAAGCTGCTCAAACAGACTTACTTTAAATTACCAGTAACTTCTTAGCTTCTTGTTACCAAGTTTATTTTTAGCCCAGGATATGGCTATTGCCTTGAAATGAACTACGAATTTATCTTTCAAATAATGTTTATTATATCACTACTAGGATTTTACAATGAAACTCTTAGAGAAAGCTGAAGGACTCCACCTAGCAAAATCAGGACAGTATGTTCTCCTGTGCTTTAAGATCAAACATAGATTAGTCTCCTGCATTTGCCTCACCCCTCTATGTAAATATGTAAACCCACAGATTGGATTATTAAGTTTACCTTGTTCAGTCACTCTGGTGACGCTGATCCATATGTCAGCCTCCTAGAGTTCTGCAAGAGATAAGATTAGTAAGGAAATATAGTTCAAGGGTCAGAGCTTTGGTAAACAACCAAAGCTGAAGGAAGTTCATTGAGGTGAAATTGCTTAAAACAGACATGTCAAGTAGCCATTTAAATTTCAGATCTTGGATTTATAGTGCAAATAGACAGAGAGAAAAAACAAGCCGGACAATGTGTCCTTAATTCAGATATCCCAGCGAATGAGAAAAACTTTTATGAGACTTCTCATAAGCTTTCCAACTGCTGTGCTCTTGAGATGTTGGTTTGTCCTTCAGCCAGCATTCTGCCTCTGGGCTTTTTATCACTCAAATAGTAACTTTACCTTGCATAGGACTCTCTTGGACAGGGTGCTTGGTCCTATTCTCATTGATAATCCTCTCTGAAAGATTATGCTAGTGCTATTGCATTAAGGAGAAGTGAGATTGCATTCTTTGCCAGGGAGAAACAGATGGCCTTGCAGCTTTTGGTCATGCATAACCTTTTGCAGAAATATAAGGGGTTGCAGGGACAATGCCCATGACTGTAGCAGCTGTGGGAGCAAGATGAGCTGTAGCTGTGTCCTGGGATTTAAAGGGAGCCACTGGACTTGGGAGAGACAAAACCAATCCCCTGACTAGGACTATGCATAGCAGCTACCATGCTCCACTATTCTCTTCACTCCTGTTTACTTACCCTACGTGAGTTGTTTTTCTCTTGAATAGCCAAGTAAAGTGCTTTGCCCATTGAGTGGATTTAACTTTAATGACATAGTGAATACATAGATTTGTGAGGACTGTAGATTTTGAAATTTAAGACCAACTACTTTTTGGAGTTCAGGAGCACAGACAGAACTGGCTCTTGTTCCTGGCAAGACTCTTCTGATATTCCTACTGGTTTAAAAGGAATTGGGGATCATAGGAGACAAAAAGGAAAGAAATATAGTGTTCCTTTCAGAGCTATACATCTCTAATTCCCTTTGATCTTTTGCTCAGCATTTGATTAAATGTTTGGATGTAGACTGGACTACCTAATCAGAGGCAGTTTGCAGTACCTCTGTGCTGGTTCTATGTACTTCAGTCTACGTCTGTAATCTTGCAGATCAGGATAGAAGGGCTTGGTGGTGTTATTATTCATAACCAAGAGGCTATTTCAGGTCAGTTTCACGCTTCTTTTAAGATTTTCAGATGCAGTTCTCCAGGTACAATAAATTTTGTATTGGTTCATTGTACTGAAGCAACACTGTAAAAATAGTCTCTTAGCGTTAATATTTACAGTTGTGGTTACAGGGGGAAGTACCTTATACTCATTACTCAAGACTGATGTCAGCAGAGTGTTTCAGTTAGAGATATACTTTAACCATAATCTCAGACCTAGATAACCTAGATCTGAACAAATCTCAAACATCAGGATGCTTAAGCCTTCTGTGGCTTTCATAATGAGTCTCTTTTTAATGAGGCAGACACTAAAGATACTCCCATGTATAGAAATCCCAGATCTTACACCCTGCCTTGCTGTTACTTCTACAGATTTAAATCATAGAATCATGAAATGGTTTGAGTTGGAAAGCGCCTTATAAAGATCATCTAGTTCCAATTGACAAGCTGCATTCATGTTGCTGAATTAAAAAATGCCACTACTCACTACTTTCCCAGGCGCTTGCTGGAATAGTGCTTGATGGTGTTTTTGACTAGAATAGTTAGCATCTTATGAAACAGTTTCCAGGCACAATGTGAGGCTTAGAACACAGCAGGGACTGTACTTACTATGGCAGTTTGAATGAGCTTGCTTTGGAGGCTAAGAGAACTTAGTAGAAGAGATGTGGCCGCATTGTGCCAGGTGATCTCAGAGCCAGAAAACACTGGCACGTTTCCGTTACTAACATAGATATATATATAGCCTCGGGGTTTTCATCTTTGACTCTATGATTTGTTAGGAAATGTTTTCCTTTGGAGAAGACAACAAGATGAATAACTTTATCTGTTCATTTATGGCTTGGAGCTGGGTAGAAGCTAAAGATCTCATGATGCTTTTCAACAGAAAAAACAGGAAGAGCCCACATGTCCCGGGTTGTGTTTTCTGTCTTATTTGGTAGTATTTGAAATGTGAACCACTCTTCTTTAATCAAAGTGCTGTTACTGTTTTGTTCTCTGTATTTCAGGGTCATTTGTCATATAAAAAGATACAAAACACAGGATGCTAGACCTGCTCAAGCAAGTTTAGTTGTATTTTAATTTGACTGGGTTTTTTTATGAGAGAAGAGACTATATTGGTTCAAATCATGGGATTATTGGGATAATTTCTAGAAGTTTTCGAATTTATATTTGGAACACATTCTCCCTTTTGTTCTGACAGTTCAAAGCAGGATGTTATCAGAGAAATGATCAGTTTAAACTAGTATAGAAGAATAGTGGAAAGGCATGGGTCTTCACTGTGGGTTAGCAAATTGTCCCAGTTGAACATCAAGGAAGCCTTGCACTGAGCACCACCTATCCCACTGCAGAGCTCAGAGCTTTAGTTTTCACTAGCAGTCTGGTGACGGAAGGTAGGCCTGAACAATCAAAGCACTTAAAATTTCCCTTTTTTGAGAAACAGTCAATCTCTAATAAGTTTTGTGCTTAATTTACTCAGTTTATTTTACAGTATTTGCCAACTGTCAGTGACAAGCCAGGAGTGCTCCACGTTAAGCCACAGAGCATGATAAAAGCATGTTAGTGAGCTATGGATATATGCTTTTTTTTTAAAATACTCAACAAATCTTGAAAAGCTGTCTTATATTTTGAAAAAAAAGTGTCAGTGGGCGTTGGCACACATGATGCTCTCAGCCCCTGTCGTTATATGCTTGGGCACCTAGAGCCGACTGATTTACTACCATGTTCATTGCTGTGGAAGGACCTCTTAGACAGTTTTGTAATTTCAGTGTTGTATCCCTGTTGCTTTCTTGTTTTCATTAATTTGCACTCAAGTTATGCTAAGGTAAAAGTCCAACTCAAATCAAGACGTTTGCTTTATCTCCAGGACAAGCACGTAAGATTACTGCTGTATCTCAGTGAATTCCTTTCCTCCTAAATTTCCAACTTGATTTCAGGCTCCTGCAGTTCTTCATCTCTGAAACACTGAGATATTTGACCAGCATACTTCTTCATGCAGAGCCATTGTCATTTAGCAATAGGGAAAAGCAGTAGAGAAAGGTTTTTGAAACAGCTATGTGAATGTTTTGCCTAATCTAATCTCACACTTCACTGCAAGCAAAGCTAGATAAGCTTCCCTCAAAGCAGCAGAGCAGAACCCAGTGTCAGTTGCTGAGAAAGGGTGTCTGTGTGGGTGCAAGAGCCTGACTGGCTCTTCCAGGCCTCTTTGAAAGACTCTGTGTCCTTCCATCCTTTGCCTTCCAGTTATATTTCTAAAGATTATCTTGATCAATTTACCCATGAACTGGCTCCCCTTGTTGAATTTATTTTGGTGCTTCTAGGGCCATAATAAACTGTGTGAAAGAGGCTTCCCCTTTTTATGCTAGGCTCTGCTAAATAAGACCTATGTAGAGCCCATATGTAGCTCTGAAAACTGTATGAATAGTCATTAATGGATGTATTCTCCCAACAGTACTTCTTCATCTCTGATTGAGTCCTCAGGTTTTCAGGTTGTTGTGGAGGGAGGTTAGACATTCAGAAAAGTGTCCAAGGCAAGGCACTGGTACATGTACATTTTCAGGAGCACCTCCCACAGCATTTGATATGTTGCTGATATGGATGGCTCTGGACTCCGCTAACCTTCTTTTGCTGAAGTCATATGCTGAGGATCTCCCTTAGATTGTACCGCTGGGTGAAAAGAGAGCTATTGGTTCATCTTCTCATCTGTCTTCAGTGACACAAATTGGTGGTCTCTGACAGAAAGGTAATAGCGTCAGGTAGTAGTAGCATTATCTGATGCTCCCAAATCCTTTGATTATCTGGCAGCAGTTTAAAGTACAACTCTATGCTGAAAACTGTTTCTAAAAATGGCACTGTGGAGTTCCATGCCTATCATCTCTAAATTATTTCCATATCAAATGTCTTCTATGAGCAATGAAAAAGACAATTTTGTTCCTGCCTGTCAGCCTTTGTCAACATAACCTGGACTTAAAGTTCATACTGGATTCTTTTCTTCTTCCATGTAATTGCCAGTAATGGAGTACTCAACGGGCAAAAAAAAGCCTTCAGTTATACCATAGCAAGTTTACTGTCTTTGAACTGGACCTCACTGGCACCTGTAAAGCCTCATGTTTTCTGCAGTTTTGCTCAGGTCACTGGATCCTATTAAACACCTCTGTTGATGCATGACAACATGAAATACGAATCAGATCCATGTGTCTCTGCTGCTTTTGGTATGTGAACAGAGATGGAAAGCAGAAATTTTTGTTTTTCCTCTCTAGAATAGAAGCCAAAGAGTACAAGTCTGTGAGGGAAAATGTCACAATTTTTTGTGCAGTATTTTTCAGATCAAAATTTTACTCCACTGAAGAGGAGGAAGACTTCCCCTATGACACAGCCTTAACTTATTCTCTTTGCTTTTTTTTCATATTTTTTATATCATTCTTGCTCAGTATTAACTACTCAGTCTTGTTTTGCCAGTTATTCTTGTTATTTTGTACTCTTTTTTTGTACACTTTTGTAGTCCGGTCTAATCTTATCCTAGAATATATATCCCATTTGATGAATACACCCTCCCATCTCTCTGTAGGTTGAAGAACATTCTCTGTTCAAAGCGTTTGTTACTTGAAGCACTAAAGTCTGCTGTATACGTATATACATATATACATATATATAAAGAACACATATATTATAGATGTAGCAAAAGAGTGCATGCTCCAATATCTTTTTCAAATAGTTGTTTTCACAAATCAAATCCACACTATTCAGCAATAGTAAAACTGGTAGTAGTACTACAGCAGTCAAAGGAAGAGAACAATATTCAAAATAGTATTCTTAATTAGTGGACAGTTTGACTTGGTTGTGGAATAGAAAGGATACAAAACTCCTAAAAATCAAGTATATCCCATTGCTGAAAAATGGATCGAGTAGACCTTGTCTGATTTTTCACACTCAGGATAGCCAGCTAGACTAATATGTGCTGACTAGTTCTTTGCTAAATTGCCTGTACATAAGAATGCATGGAAGAAACATCAAAATGCATCCAGAGAAGCCCATCAATATGTTTGCATACAAGAGAGACAAAGCCAACATACAAGCACAAATGAATAAATGAAGTAATTTCAGAATATCATGCCTGCTTTGAATTCTAGAGGTTTAATGTTGTTTGCTTCACATAATCAGCTGCAGACCCTTCATGGTGGTCTCCAGACTGGTTAACGCCACAAGCACTTCTTTGAAGATGGATCCAGGCTCCCTTTTAACATGTGACATGAATTCCTGGGTATATTTAGTATCATTTTCTTTTAAGTAGTTCTCTGAAGAAGTGGCTGTCAGATAACATGGCCCACTGTAAAGTGGGAAAGGGGACAGAGATTAATTGCCTTCTATTAAGGTCACTGTGTAGCTACGGGACCCAAATTTGTACAAGGGCAATTTTATCTTAGCGACTGTGCTCTATATTGGCTGGATAATTTGATATACAGAAAACCCACAAAGCACAGAGCTTGCCAAAATTAATGCAAAGGTATGGTTTAGGTTTCATGCTGCGATGTGGTCACAGAGGTGCAGAGATTACAGGAGAAGAGAGATGTTAAATCTGCTGGGACAGTGGCCATAGCTATCTTCCTTACTCTTCCTAAGCTCACACCCATCACATTCTTGGATTTTATAGAGGTCTGCTTCCTCACACAGATGTTAAATGTGGCAACCAGGAATGAGATACTAACCAAGAAAGCTTACTCTGCAATATCTTGTTTAGTGATAGCCTAGACTGCAATGATCAAAATAATTGTGGATGTATCCGTGGAAGATAAAGGAGCTAGTGAGTTCTGGGGCTTTTTCAAGAGCACTCACCTGGAAACATAAAAAGAGTTCATCCCCTTTAAAGTTAAAGGAAGTAGGTGGAGCAAGAGACCTCCTCAGCTTAACTGCAAGTTTCTGAGTCTGCTCAAAAACAAAAGAGAAGGACACCAGAGATGGAAAAGCAAACAAAGACCGGTTGTGAGCTCAACTTAAATTGAAATTGGCCAGAGATGTTAAAAACTACAAGAAAGGGGTTTCAGGTACATAAACAACAAGTAGAAACAGAAGGAAAATATTGACCCGCTATTAAACAGGAGAGGTGGTGAATTGGTCATTCACAATGGAGACAGAGGTTCTAAACGCTTTCTTCACTTCTATTTTTGCCTGCACTGTTGAGTTCTAGGCCTTGGGAACAAAAACCCAGGTTGATGCAAACACAAATCCACCATCAGTGAAGGAAGAGTTGGTACGTGAACTATTACAGGAGCTTGACCCCTGCAAATCAATGGGCCCTGACAATATCCAGCTGAGGGAGTTAAGAGATCTGGCTGATGTCATTGCAAGGATGCTTTCCATAATCTTTGAGAAGTCGTGAAGACTGGGGGATGTCCCAGAAGACTGGAAGAAAGCCAATGTCACCCTGGTCTACAAAGGTTAAAGTCTATGGAAAGTTATGGAATGAATCCTCCTGGGGGCTATTACAAGACGAATGAAGCATGTGATTAGGAAAACCCGGCACAGATTCACCTAGGGCAAATTGTGCTCTGCGAACCTGATCACCTTTTCTAATAAAGTAACCTGCTCAGTTGATGTCCATGAGCAATGGACGTTGTCCGCTTGGGTTTCTACAAGGCTTTTTATGTGGTTTCCCACAGCCTCCTTCTGGAGAAATGCATTGCAGTCTAGACAAGTGGTCTGTGCAGTGACTGGGGAACTGGCTGACAGCTACACGGTAGTGGTAAATAGCTCCTTTTCCAGTTGGCAACCTGTCACAAGTGCCGTTCCCCAGGGATTGACAGTGGGCCCAATGCTGTTTGGTATCTGCATAAGTGATCTGGATGATGGGGTAAAGTGTACCCTGGAGAAGTTTACTGATGGTGCCAAACTGAGTGGGGAAGTGAACACTTTGGAATGGAGAGCCACGCTGCAATAAGACCTGGGTAGTCTGGAAGAGAAGGCTGACAAGAACCTTATGAAGTTCAACAAGGACAAGTGTGCCTGGGAAAATATAATCCACAGCACAGCACAGGCTGGGATCTACCCACCTGATAAGCAGCTCTGTGGAAAGGGTTGTAGTGGACAACAACCTGAATGAGTAGACAGTGTGCTGCTCCTGTGGAAAAGCAAGCCAACAGGAAACTGGGTTGTATCAACAAGGACATCACCAGCAAAGATAAAGAAGCCATTATCCGACTCTACTCAGCACTTGTCAGGCCATACCTGGAATACTGAGTTCAGTTTTGGTCCCCAATATACAAAAAAAATACGTGGACAAGCCGGAGAGGGTCCAGACAAGGGCCACAGAGATGATCCAAGGTCTGGGAAGCCCTGCCATATGAGGAAAGGCTGAGAGAACAGGATTTTTTCAACGTTGAATAAAGAAGGCTTAGGGGAGACTTTATCGCCATGTTCCAGTATTTAAAGGGTGGCTACAAAGAAGATGGAGACTTCCTTTCTAAAAGGAGTCACATACAGAAAAGATGAGGGGTAACGTGTACAAGTTACTCCTAGTGGGATTCCGACTGGACATAAGAGCAAATTTTTTCACAAGAACAATCAGCCATTGGAATAATCTCCCTGGGAAGTGGTGGGTTCTCCAGCATTGAACACTTTTAAGATTCAGCTGGACGGGGTGTTGAGCCATCTTATCTAAACCGTGCTTTTGCCAAGAAAGGCTGTACAAGACAATCCTGCAGGTCCCTTCCTACCTGGTATTCTACGATTCTGTGATCTGTGGTGATAACAATAGCTCAGGTATTTGTTAAGTCACATTTCAACTGTACAAAATGAATTGACTGAACTTCATTATATAAATGGTTGCTGATGGGTGTTGTTGATGGAAGTTAGTTTTACTACTCCTCATGTAACATTAAAAAGAAAGTAAAAGGGAAACCGAAAGGGTCCATCCCCAGTTTACTATGTGACGTGGTGTAGAGTGCTATAAAAATGTTTATCTTCTATGCCACTCCTCTGAAAAAAGACTTGCATAACTCACTGGTGGCTCCATCACTCAAGAGCAAAGGATGCATCCCAAATGCATGGTCATAAAATCTTTATAGTGTCTCACGAAGTGTGATGTGCTATAAAGTTTTTATAACCATACATTTGGGATAACCACATTACACCATCACATATTTTCCCCATAAAGATTTTGGCTTACTGCTGCTCTCAGCCAACTAAGCTTTACAGATGGTTCCTAGAATAGATAAAAGATCACTGCTTTGTTTTTTTTGTTGTCAGCACAAATTTAATGTACTCCTTTTGTTTCATTAAGTCCCAGATTTAGGCTGCAGGGGAAGTAGAAAAGTGCAGTCAATACACAACTGGATTTGCTTTCTAGTTATATCAATCACATTGGCTCACTCCATTATTAAACATTTATGCTGTGATAATGTTTGTATAGTACAGCTGATATACAAGCTCAGGCGCAGCAGCAGTGTGCATGGGGTGTGTATCATGGGATCTAGTTTGTATGCTGTCAGTCCTTGGGAAATCTATATCTCTTGGATGTTTTGTTGTGTAAAGCACTAATAGATACTAAAAAGATGCTTCCTGTCTCAACTGTTATTCATTCTCAGTCTTTTCTTAGCTGCTTTTCAGCCAGTTGAGTTAGTGATTCTGCCCCTCTGTGACCCTCTGAGCCCAGGAATATGCAACCTGGAGTGAAGAATGAAATGAAGGAGTCCTCCATTCATGGGAAGCATGGATTTACTTTGTTTGAAGCAGTTATGACACTGCACACTCTGACCACGTTTAACCATTTATAAAACGTTAATAACAGTGCTGAGTTGTTTTAAAAATTGGGTTGAGACAAGTCACAAAAGGTCTTCTTACTCTATTGAATGCAGGGATACATGTACAAGTTTAAAGTCAGGCATGGCTTTTGGACAGCAAGATGGTATAGGAGAGATTAAGAACTGCGTAAAGAAATGTGCCTATTTTAGTAATCACGGCATACTTAGAAGTTCTCATACTGTCTGAAGTGCCTTGAAAAATATGATTGAGATGGTGTTCTGTACGCAAAAAATTTTAAACCAGCAGATTGGATTAAGATATGAAACCTCAAAATATAAAGACTTTTAATGAGTATCTCTGTGTTTAAAATTAAAATTACTCTAAAAACAAATTAGACTTTTCTTAACAACCAGTACAGTTCCAGAATAGGAATAATTGCAATGATGAAATAAAGAGAGGAAAACACTGCAAATTTAAAACAAAACTGATGAAAGAAGTTTTCAGATTCAAGGCAAGTTATGTCAAGGGACAAAACGATCTCTGTATGCAAAATAGTAGAACCAATCTTCTGGTCCAAATAATAAGCATTCCTCAGCTTTTACCCATAGCTTAATGAATTATATTAGTTTAAATATTAGTGCTAAATGAGGAGACAGGGCTATAAATGAGTGCCAAAATGCATTAACTAAACAAGGTATAATAAAGTTCACATCCAGAATTCTACTCTTTTTTTTTACATTTTTAAAAATTATTATTAGTTTGAAATCTTTTTTCTTGCTTATTTATCCGCACTTTTGCTCACATGTTATTAAGCAATTTGGTCCACAAACAATTGGTCGTAGCTTGTGTCCTGAATACTCATTTAAAGCAGTTTTCAAGCAGACTTTTAGAAGTCTGTGATTAATCAAAACTTGTGATTTTATGCTTGATGATCATGGGTGTGCAAGAGAAGGAAAATAATGTCGTCCATTGTCACCCATTCATTCATTGTCATCTGTTTCTGACAGCAGGCAGATGCAGAGTTACTTTCCTTGTTTCCATACGTTTTCAGTTGCTGAACAAATAGGAAAATTTCATGCTCTGCACTGATTACTTACATCTGCAAATGATATTGGTGTAGTCCACTGTGTGAAATGCGGAGAAATGTACTTGTGCATGATATATTAAATGATCTTCTCTTTCTGGTAAGGAATAAATCCAGTCATCAAGTAGAGAGCCTTTGGTTGCAATCCAATGAGTCACAGAAACAAAAATTTGAGCCTTAGCTCATTTTAGGCAGTAGACTTGAAAACTTTGACAGGATTAATAATGTGGAAGAGAAGGTCATCCTTTGGTATATATCTAGTGCTGTCTGTTGCTGAGGATAGTCTGTAATCAACACTTGAGTCTTAATGGGTAGCCCCTCTGTATATTTATTTATACTTTCGAGCTACTGTTAATATGAGTCTGGTAATGGTGAAAAATGTCTTCCAGGTGCAACATAATGGAAAAGTGGAAGACAAAGCTCTGAGGGACAGAACTGAGTTCTGCAGCTGACAGCTGCACGTGTGATGTCCCCTGCTAGAGTAGTTTAATAACAGTCCACAATAAATTAGTTATATATATAGTTTGTGGAGAGTACTGCAAAAATTGTCAGGTGCTGTAAAAAAAAGTAGTTTTGGAAAAGCATAGACAGAAATGTATACATTGCATTCTTTAGACATCTGCTACCTAGATCATAAATATCTTAAATTATCAGAGTGAAAAAATTTGTATGACTTCCTGCGCTCTTTTGCATCTTTCTTCCTTTACATTTATGTTGGCCCAACCAGTGAACATAATTTGAGTGCAGCTCTTTTCTGAACAATGTCTGGATGAAAAGAGCATTTTAAAGTTCACTGCTTGTGTCAGTGAATTCCAGATCAAATCTGATCCAATTTACAGAGAAAATTTAAAGACCATTCAATCTGATGTAGGTTTATATTATTTATTTTTTGGTGGGCATGACATTGCACACTGCTGTAAATTGAAGGACTGGAATTCTGATCCTGGAAAAAAATAATTCATATATGGAGTAATATTCTTTTTTCCCCACCATATTATTCTTTGCTTATCCATCAACATCCTTTAATAAGGTGTTTTGCTGGCAAAAACGCCCTGATCATTCTGCTTTGACTTAGCTAACTGTGCTACCTGTGTTGAAAGGAAGAGGACACTCATTCTCTCACAGAGAGCTAGTTCTAATGTGATAAAAGAAGTTTAAATCAGTACAAACAGCACCCAATTTGCAGGCTTTGCAAGCATCCAACAGAGCAACTAGGTCTCTAAACACGTGTACACTTACACCTCCTTTTTAAACAGTTTCCAGCTGTGCAGATTCACCTAACAGTAGATACTATCTCTCAAATCATGCCAGTGTCAACCTATATGCAAGAATTATGGGCTTGAAATTTACTCTAGGACTTCCTGATACACTGAAAACAACTCCTGGCATGCTATATTTTCAGAATCAGCTGGTTTGTGTGCAGGGAATGCAGGGATGTAGCCCGGGAAACCACTGCACCACATAGGGTCTTGGGAATTCTCTATTCGAGGCTGAGCAAGGCAGAGAGCAGGGTGTGCCAGAGGCTGGCTCAAGCAGCTGATTTAGATATTGGCTGCTTTGTCAACAGTTGTTTTGGCCAAACAGTCTCCAATAGCGATCTGGCCTTGAACAGCTGTTATGGAAAGGCTTAGTTCAATTAGCTCTCCAAAGGGATGCTTCATCACACACTGAGAGCCCATTTGTGTAGTTTTAGAGCAGTCTAAACTGTCACTCCCCCAAATGCTCTCAGTATAGGAAAAACCCAGAAATAGCCTAGAGAAGCTGTTGTGCCTATAATTCAACCCCAGACTTACTTCAGTCTAACATCCAGTTTAATCAGATGAAATATGGGACAAAGAAAAATTCACTATTCAAGTGTTTATACTGCTCTTATGGATTTAGAAAGTTCCATATGAAATACCGTTGAATCAATATCAAAACAATAAATAAATAACCTTCAAACTTCCAAGCCTATCTGAATCTCTATTTTGCACTAGCTTGTATTCAGTCTGCAGGGATGTTGTGGGCTACAGGATCTAAGTTCTCTTGGTTTAAGCCAATCAAGCATATCCCTCATTCCTATTTTACATTTTTTCCATTCATGATGCTTTTGTGCCATGGTTTCTACTTTTTTTTTTTAAGGTATTAGTCTTGGTGCTCACTTATAGTCAGGGAAATGACAACATTTTTCATCCACTCAAAACTACAAAGGAATAAAAAAGTACCCACTAAAAACTAGCTGCAATTTCCCATTTACTATGCACTGTAATACAGCATTCCTGCCACTGTGTAGCATCCTGTGTGACTCTAAATTGAAGGAATTAATGCAATTTAGGGTGATGTCTGTTTATCAAGCAGCTGTCTCAATTTGATTCTCTCATCTGTCTCCTTACAGGCAAGAGTCTCTCTGTTGTATGGAGCGCTCTTCTCTGGGCTTTTTGTAGCTGGGATTTGGGGAGAGGATGGCAGTTTATTGCTCTTAGTGCATTTGATGTAAATTTGCCTTAAGAATCTTGGAGGCCCTGGGCACAAAACCAGTATGTAAGCGAAGACCCTCACTTAGTGGGTGCTGGTTTCTAGGGCTCCATAAAAGCTTGTTTTTGGAGTTAATAGCCTAATAAATTAGATATACCAGTTCGGTTTCTTGAGAACTGTTGAACTGAGAGGCCTCCAGGCACACATTTTATTTGCACCTGTTTGCTGTGTGTTTTTTGGGGGTATTTTTGGAAGAACCATGAGCTAAAATTTCCCTTTCAGTTTTCTCTCATCTCCCCAAATGAAAGCTGTGTTTCCACTGACAATTATGTTTCCTTGACCCAGCCCTGTTGATAACAATTCCTCTTTCTGATTCTTTCCTGGAGCTCTTTGTTAACTTTCTTAGTGTGTATTGGATATTCTTTTTGCTTAGCCTTTTATCACTCTCGGAATTTTGCTTATCCTTTCATTCACGGGAGTTCACACTATTTACTTCTGCAGTTTGGGATGTGCAATAGAAGTGTCCTGGGAACTCACAAGGCATTGCCAAGCACTAGGTTATTCGGCTTCATGTGGACTGTCTTCACAGTATCACAGTATCACAGTATGACAAGGTTGGAAAGGACCTCTGAGATCTTCAAGTCCAACCTATAACCCAACACTAACACCAACCATCATCTAAGCCATGGCACTCAGTGCCACATCCAATCTCCCCTTAAACACCTCCAGGGTCGGCGACTCCACCACCTCCCTGGGCAACGCATTCCAATGGCCAATCCTTGCCTACATTCTGTTTTGAAGATCTACAGGATGAGAAATTGATCTGTCTGCAAAGTGCTGTGCTCACCAGTGCTTCCCCATAAACAGTAACAACCGGACTAATCCATTTGGTTTCTTGAGGCTCTTGCATTAAGTGGAAGCTTCTTATATATGGATTTCTGAGCATCCTGTAAATGGATATTTCAACTGGAAACCACTCTGACGCTACTACACAGATGAAAAATGAAGAAACTTTTTTCTTTAACGCTTTAAAAATAGAAATGGGTGCAAGAATTGCCTTCATTAGAGCAGCAAGGTAGAGAGAAGTGTATAAGAGAGGAGCAAACATAATGTGATAGTTCCCTACATTGTGCTTTAACATATTCTAGGTCACAGACTTCTTGAACCACACCATGTCTTTCGTATTTTTAATTTGTTCAGTCCCTCTCTAAACTCATGTGAACTTACTAGCCTTGTGCATTCTGCTGCAAGGAGTTCTCCAGCTCTCCTCTTTCACAGGGAGTGTTTCTACCATACTTACTTTTAATGTGCCAGAGGTTCACTGGTCTGAGCTGGTGAACTCTGAACACTTGTTGCTTGTTCATTTCTTAGTTCCATAGATCTATGTTGCGACGCACCCTCAGTTGAACTTTGAATATATAACTAGTAATGTCAGTTGTTCCTTGTAATGGGAACCATTCTTAAATTGGCTTCAGGCAAGTTCTTTAATTGGCTTAATTTTCTTTAACTTGTCTGCTATCTTTCCTCAGCTCCATTTTGATATGAGGAGGTGGACAAGTACAGTACACAGTATTTGTGAAGAGATATATGTGATGGCATATCTGAGTCAAACCAGGTAGGCAGCTCCACCCTACACAGCTGCTTATTTTCCCACAGTGGAATGGAGAAGAGAATTAGAAGGGTAACAATAAGAAGACATGTGGTTTGGGATAAAGGCAGTTTAATAGGTGAAGCAAAAGCTATGCTTAAAAGCAAAGCAAAATAAGGAAATCATTCACTACTTCCCATTGGCAGGCAGGCATTCAGCCACCTGCAGGAAAGCAGAGCTTCATCACACATAACAACTGGGAAGACTAATGCCATCTCTCCAAAAGTCCCTCCTTCCTCCTTTCCCCAGCTTTATATTGCTGAGCATGGAATATCCATTTGGTCAGTTGAGGTCAGCTGTCCTGGCTATGTCCCCTCCCTACCTCTTGTGCACCTTCAGCTTACTTGCTGGTGGGACAGCATGAGAAACAGAAAAGGCCTTGACTCTGTGTAAGCACTGCTCAGCAATAATGAACACATTTCTGGATTATCAACACTATTTTCAGCACAAATCCAAAGCATATCACAACACCAGCTACTATGAAGAAAACAACCAAAACTAGTGCAGTTCTCTATTACGTTCCTCGTAATTCTGAACATTTGATTTGTTTATTTGGCTTCTGCTCAATGTCAGCTTAAAACCATTACCCCTCATCCTGTCACTACACTACACTACACTCACAAAAGCTCCCCTTTTTCCTGTAGGCTCCCTTTAAGTACTGGAGGGCAGCTGTAAGGTCTCCCCAGAGCCTGCCCTTCTCTAGGTTAAGCAAACCCAACTCTATCAGCCTGCGCTTGTATGGTAGGTGCTCCAGCCTTCTTACCATCTTAATGGTCCCCCTCCTCTTGACTTGCTCTAACAGACCCATGTCGTTCCTATGCTGAGGACTGCAAAACTGAACATAATACTCCCGGTGAGGTCTCACAAGAGCAGACTAGAGGGGGAGAATCTCCTCCCTTGACCTGCTGGTCACACTTCTTTTGATACAGTTCAGGACACAGTTGGCTTTTTGGGCTGCAAGCACACTTTGCTGACTCATGTCCAGCTCTTCATCTACCAGTACCCCCTAGTCCATCTTCTCAGGGCTGCTCACAATCCATTCTCCACTTGGGATTGCCCTGACCCGAGTGCAGGATCTTACACTTGGCCTTTTTGAACTTCATGAGGCCAGATTTAATTCTATCAGAACCTTAGCTTTTCTAACCTGATCCTTGGCTGCTCAGAAACCTTCTTTGTGTTCCCCTCAGCCTTCTCCATATCCATATTCCTCTATGAGGGATTAAGGGAGGAGGAACTGTGGAAAAGAAGAATACAGGTACAAGAGAGTTACAGTTCGAGGAATATGGACTAGCTGTAGGAGTGTGGAGTATATAGCTATGTACTTTTCTGGACACCTGTATTTATTCTATGTTATTAGAAAAAACCATAGCCCTGGTTTTATCTTGTGGGTTTTTTTTCTCTTATTAAATGCTGTCTGTTCACACTCCTTCATTCTGTGACTCAGTGTAGATGAGAGTGTGGCTTGTTGCCCATAGACAGGAGGCATTGCCATGAAGTAGTGTGATTCTGTGACTAGCACACCCAAATGAACTGAGGCACATTTTCACACTCTGCTAATTAAACCAGGTAAACTCTCCAGAAGCATACACACCTGGGTGATTAGTGGTCTCCCACTTTGTTGGACAATAGTTCCTATAAATATTAAGATGTTAAAAACCGTGTCTATGTGGCTCAGCTTTCTCATATACCTGGGAATACCTCTGATCATAGCAGGGCGGCATTTGGCTTTGGAAACATGCACAATAACAAGGATTTTGTATTACTGATGTGGTAACGTCTTGACACTGAACAGACTGACATGATTTGTTGGTAGGTTCTCAGAAGGAGATGGTGTAGGTATTGTCCTCAGGCTTACTAACCTGTGTCTCTCATTGACAACACACATGGTAAGCAGTTATGGCATCTCATCTTGACGACTCTGATACTCTGTGGTCTTTCCATATCATTCCACAGTGTTGTAATTTGGGAGAGTATATGGATGAAATGATATCTCCCGTGTCATGGTGGATCTTCAGTCACAAAACCATGCAATTGAGTAGTGAGTCTGAACAGAGGTGGAATATGGTGTTGGAGCACATTTGACTTGTGTGTGTTGCAGTTGATGTACCTGCTTTCACAGGTTGTTAAACAATTTTGTTTTAAAATGTTAGATTGGCTTAAGCTGACAAAAGAGAAACAATCAGAGGTGTCAGGATAGTCTCTAATACTCTCGTGTCTAGTCACTACTGCACAAGAAAAATCATGAAAATTATGTAATAAAGAGAATAAAATTGGCCATCTGTGGGTGCCACCTGGTGGTGAATACTCTGATCCTGATCCAGCAAAGCTTTTGAATGTGTTTTTGTCTCTAAAGCATGAACACTCTTCCTAAGTGTGTGGGTGTATTACTAAGCCTCACACAATGAGGTGGGTGTGTTGGAAGAAAGAATCCTAATGCGGGTTCTCCAATGGAGATTCTCTGAATATTTGCCTTTCAAATGAACTAAGACTTGTAAAAAATCTGAAGAGGACAGAGCACTTCTTGCTCATGGGAAGACTGAAGATCAAGGCAAGGAGTCCCAGGAGACACAGTGAATAAAATTCAGCTGGTTTTGTTCTGGTGCCTTTGCCACACATACATATTCCTGTACTTGTGCAAACTCAAGATGCAATTTGAAAGTGTTTGGGTTGTAATTACATAGATACGTGGAAAGGGAGCCATGCTCAGAGTTGCATTAGCACAGCAGTGTGCCCTCGCTCTTATGTTCTTCTGCAGCCCATGAGCTCAGGCAAGAATTAGCAGGGCTTCCTGGTTTTGGTTATAGGTAGCAGAGCTCAGGGCTCTCTGCATCTCTCTCTGTGGAGACCTGAAAGTCCAAAGAAATACCCAAATGCCTCTCCCATCTGTGCTCAATTGGTAAAAAATGGAGCTGATGGCAAATAGTGCTTCCTCTTGCTTCTCACCAGCACCCATCGAAGAGAGGTCTTGCTTTCATAGGGATGCTCATGGAGGAGCAGTTTAGGCTAATTTACTCACTTTGCCTTAAGCTACCGTACCATCCCTTCTGCTGGAAGATGTTAGAGACAGTAACCTACCACAGAGGGACAGTAGCCCAGAGGCAGGAGGGAAGGGGAGGGTGAGGGGAGGGTGAGGGGTCATACCCACGTTTGACACAGTAATCTGGGAAGGGACTGTCTGTCCAGAGTGGTCTGCAGGCAGATTCTCACCTCTCCCATCCATTGCCTGGTAGCTCAAAGGCTGTTGTAAATTGCTACCACAGAGGCTCTAACAGAGGCTTTACAGGAAGATATGAGATTTCTTTCTTACCGCTTATAATCCAAGCAAGAAAATGGTGCGGTAAGATTAAAGCTGAGAAAAAGACTCAGAATTTCCTTTCTTTCTCTACCAGTAAACCAAAATTTTAGCTTAATTTCAGTCATATGTGTACAAGTTTAGTAGTCAGGTAAACAGTTGTCCTGAACTGTATTATCTTGGTGCTGTTCAAAATCCTGTAAACCAGAAAGTACTAGATATCATTCCCCCACAGAAAGAACAGTGGGGAATAAGCAAATAAATTTGAAACAGATAAAGACCCGAGTATTGATCTCTTGTTTGTGTTGCCTAATAGAGCATGACTCCAAAGGAATATTGTAATCACTGATGGAGGAGATATCAAAATGATCTGGCTATCGCTTTACATGTCTCTGTATTAGAAGGGTCACGTAGGCTAAAGAATGCTGCGGATTTACCCAAACTAACAACAGATTTTCATGAGGTGTATAGGTTTACAGCAGCCTGTAGAAATGTGCTATAAGAAGTGCCTCAGTCCCCTTAACAGTGACTTGAAATGGGCTAGCACAGCTGCAAGTTTGTTGTGAAGTCATGGCAGTTCCTTCTTGCTTCTCTCCCTGCCTGAAATAACTGTTATCTCACAGTTGCCAGGTGTGGATATCCCTCCAAATGATTGCACTGAAGTTAACACCAGGATTTTTCTTCTTATTTTTTAGTGTGAAATTAGTACCAGAGGCCACATGTGAAAGGTAGTATTTTTCTAACATGACCATTCTACTGTATTTTCAAAAGTTTATTTGAAATTGTTTGGGAAGACCACCTTCATTATGCAATTAATTCGTGGTAGTCCCTGGAGTTGCGGCTGTACCTGAGAAACAAGAATAGATATATCATTTTCTGACTCAGTAGTGATGGTTATCACTCTCACAGATAAAAGGGTTTTATTATAGCTTTACTTCTGCTCAAATCACAGAACCTGAAGTTACAGTAAGGCAAAATGGATTCCATCTGGCTCATACATTATCAGCGACGGTTAACGGACCTTCAGTTACAAGGACAAATTGCCAAGGCAGAAATAAAGAGCTTGAGGACAAATGCAGTTTCACACCTGTAATTTAGAGTGCAGTTTGGCTCACAAAATCTTTTCAATGTTCAATAAATGGGAGCCTTGCTTGACTTTCAGATCAACTTTTAGTTGAAGTTTTCAGAGCCAGCAGTTAGGAAAAAAATCGTTTTGTGCTTGTAAGCTAAAGAAATTCTTATCTGAAAGCCCTCTGGACACTTTGAATACATGGCAGCATGATTCAGTTGCTTTTCACTGTGCACAAACATTACCCCCATGGTTTACATTATTCATGCAAACAAGATGCTGTAAATGCTGTCTCCTCCAGAGTCTGTTACAGAGGAGGCTTCAGTTGTGCCTTGGAAACCCTGCAGGCTCTCTGCTTGGATTTGATTTACAAGGAAGTACTAAGAGACTGCCCTGGAGTGTCGATGAGTGAAGACATATTCCTACAACCACTTGTAGGAGCCATGTTGAACCCATGAGAAATCTGTATGGGCACTGAGTACTACCTACCTGTATTGGAACAGCACTCCAGGACCTTAAAAATATGTTCAACTTTATGGCCACAGATGCTGTCTGCAGAACAGTGATGAATATCTTCTTAGGTTGAGAGGTGTATGAGAAACTCACATTTGATAAACTGAAACACATAACAAATGCAGTAGGCTGAAGGTATACATGGTTGGTGTACTACAAGATGGTCATATTGAAGTCCTATATATTTATTAAACTGTAATTCACTTAGAGCAATCGAGTGACATCTCTATTCTGAAAACTACACTTTCTAAGTTGATTGTGTGGCAGCGGGGCTGGTGGAAAGGAGATGGAACAAACAGGCAAAGGTTAAGGATGATTAAATTGGAAGGCAGAAATAAATTCCAATACCAAATCTCAGGTAAAATCCTTTATCAGGAATATCCTTCTTTCCTGTCCTCTCACTTTTTTATTAATTCATTTTTTTTTGTGTGAATAGCAACATATAGTCCTGTCACTTTCTGTAGACCTTAGCAGTCCTCTAATCCCTGATACATCTTCATGCTAAGAACTGTGGTTGTGGTACCTTCCCTTTAGTATTATATTTTTCTATAGAAAAATATAGGAGAAAGCAGTGGTTGAAGTGATTACTGAAAAAATATTAGTGCTACTGATGACCAGGGACCTGAGAAAACAATTTACAAAAAACTTAACTGTAAATTTCTTCTTACACCCAATCATTTTATCATGCATTAAACTAGGACTCCACTGAATGTTTCCTTGCTTCTGGCCCTAATAGAACAGCCTACTGTTGCTCCAGTAGTCCTTATTCTCACTTCTCACAGACAACGTGCACTGCAAGAAAGTCTATTTCTTTCCTAGACAGATATTGAAGCACAGGTTATGGAATAACCAACTTTTAGATTGTATTTCATACACCATTGAGTAGAAATTCTCACGGCTTCATTGCAATCCAGATCTCTTTTATTAAAAGGCATTCTTTCAATCCCAGCATGAGATCTTTCTGTATTGTGAATTATTATACAATAAATATGTGTGCTAATCCAAATGAAACTGAGTTCCCTTAAGTATTTTTATAGCCTGCAGTCAGCTGAATCTGGGCAGAAGCTACAGAATGTGGATTAATGTACTGCTCTGTTTTGACTGACATAAATAATTTACTTATTCTGCTTCAAAACAAAAACATTTATCCTTAAGGATGGGATGGAAAGAATTACTTTTAATGAAGCTGCTACTTGTTTTCTAGTTTGCATTTAAGCAAATAATGATTGAATTTTTGTGAATATTTACTTACGTTCTGTGAAGTGATAATACAGTTTTCTCCCCTACACAGTGTAGTGAGATTTCTGTACCTAATTGAAGCCACTAAAATGTTATGGACATTAAAGTTGTGTTAATGAGTTGTTCATGAATGCAAGGAAGAACGATAGCCTGTCACATATTCATGAACTGATCTGACAGTTTTGCTGTGTTTGGGGTGTGAAACAAAAAAGCTGTAGAGATGTTGTTATAAGTAAGATTTATAGCAGCAAAGGCTATGGTGACATAGGCCTGTTAGCATTAAAATTAGATGTAAAAGATCATCCAAAAGAGTACAGTTGCAGTCAATTTCTCTAATCAAATTCATGGAAGTGACACTTTTCAGAGACACACTGGGGAAAAGAAATCCTGTTCTCTTATGGTGTCATTTACATACAGTACCAGCAGTCTCGGTACTGCTTCCATAGATACAAATATACTTTTTTTCTCTGTAGGATACTATTTTTTCTTTACCCAGAATCTATAAATAAAATGACTGTGTGTATACTAAGTGTGTGACGATTAGTTTATGCTGTCACCAACTTTTCAAGATGTTTTAGTCCCATGCTTACCTAGAGTTCTTGCCCAAAGAGTTCTTATTCAATAAAATATTTGAGACTAGTTCTGCAGAATGATTTGTATCTTGCTTTTGTTCATAAAGGCTGCTTTATGACCAAAACTATGGTTTCTATGCTGAGTGACAGTCCACTTGTCCACTTCCTTGAGAGATTTCCAGAAAGGAAACGAATTTTGCACCCTAGATGTAGCCCAATCTGAGTGTCTAATTGTCACTGATCTTTGAATATTATTTTTTATAATCCAAGAAGATTAATTGTTTCCATGAGTAAACAACTAAAATAACTAAGCTCATGTTAGAAAAAAAAATCACAGGGATTATCTTCTTTGTGCTTCAGAGTATAGACTAATCAGTTGAAGGAAAAAGTACCATTCAGTCACATATTCATTCATAATTAGTCTGACTTTTGGTAGTTTATGTTTTTCCTTGGAAATGCTCAGTAATGGCCAATACTGGAAACAATAGTTCATTTAAAGTGCTGATTTTTTCTAGTGCATTTATGTGTATTATATGTGAACTCTATTTAAGAGGACAGCTTTTCACAATGACGATTTTACATGAAAACTTTGTCCTTTTGTGCAGGTAATGCATATTCTTCACTGCATTTATAGCTGAAACCCATGGATTTACAAATTTTTTTTTGAAATAGCTTCTCTAGTATGTACTTCTATGGGTTTATGTACTTTTTAGATGAAAATAGAAAAAAAAAGGCATTCAGGCATTCTCTACCAAAATCCTAAGACTGTACAGCAATTGACCAAGAAGTATAATGCTGGATTGTGATCTAATTCAGCTTTAATTGTAACAAGTAAAAGTTTTTCACTATCTCATTGCCATTACCTACTGTGGTAAAAAAGGATAATCAGGTCCTGAAGATATTTCTGGGTGAAGTACTGCAGCCTGTGTTAAACGGGACACCAAACTACTTTTGCATTTTTAAACTTATGAAAGAGTGAAAATTAATTCACATTCCACTCAAAAATGGGAAAACGAAGATGTGAAGGTCTGCTTTGTCAACGAGCAATAAAATTTTGGGGATGCCATCTATATCCTTTATTCAAAATACTGTATAAGCCTGTGCATAAAACTGCATCCCTTGAGGGTATAGATTACCAATAATAAAGAAGCTGCTTGAAGCATCTACTAGCAGTTTTAGCCTTTGAGAGCTGGAAGATATCTTAGAAAATGAGTACAAATGTGATAAACTGTCATTCGTCCTCTTCGAGTTGCTCTAAAATTCCTCCGATCTTTTCTTCAGACCTCTTTTTTTCCAATATCTTTTGTTTCCTCGTGTAGATGGCCATGCTTTTCTACAAGTGTCTTCTTTTTCAATGTCACTTATACCCCTTTCCAAGTTGCATAAGTTGTGAATGCAATAATTTGGTTCCATTTTAGAAAAACTCCCCATGAAGTGTCATACTGCTGTAACTGGCCTACATTCATCTCTTAGTTCTGCTGGTTTGTGAACAGACTTGCCAAAATAAGAAAAATATTGGAATCTTTGGCTGTTGAGAAATCACAGAGCATCATCTTTCAGAATTAAAGTTATACCTGTAGCTCTGTGGATCCCACAGACAATGAAGTTAAGCTTTTCCTCATCTGCTGTTAACTAGTTCAGTGTTTGGAGATGAATAAGTCTTTTTTAACCTTAAATGTGCAGAAGCTGGGTGTGTCTTCTTCAAGATTGTCTTGAGAGGGGATTTGTAGTCAGTGGAGAAAGTTTGAGCACTTCCAGATGGATATTTATCCCACTTATTTTCTGAATCACCCTTGGAAACAGACCAGCTTTCCCCTTTCTAAATTACAAAGGGATCGTTAGTGTCAACTATATGCTTACATTTTAGGTTACAAAAGCTAGATGAGAAGAATCTGACATAGAGGGTCTGTGTACTTCCTAAGGAACTCAGTAGGCATACTGACTAGATCTTATTTACGTTAAGGTTAACACTGCTTAAGGTGTTTGGACTGCCTAAAGGGAAAGTTGATGCAGCTCAAATTGTTCTCTTGAGGTATAACCTGCTCTCAGTGGAAATGTACAGGAATCACAAGCAACATAAACTGATATAGATCCTAGTGTTTATTCTTGAAGTCTAACTTGGACATTTTGCTTTTATGACCTGTGTTGTAACATCCTGTTGAAAAATGACTTTCTACTATGTACAAATACCTTTTTTGACAGTGATCATAGAGAGTTACCACTATCCTAATTAACTTTCTTCTACTATTTAAACGATAAGAGAGGGATTCTTCTCTGTTTCCTGGTACCCCCTGTCTTCGTTTTGTTCTTTAGTCCATTTTTCCATTGCCTGTATCATGCCTGTTATCATGGTCAGTTATATCTTAAATCTCTACTGAAATCCCTGCAGTCATAGGGTTTTGTCTGTGTAAAGGTCTATTTGCAGGATAGGAAATTTAGGGCTCAGACTGCTGGGTTCTGTTTGATTTGGAAGATGATGCCTGAATCCACTGTTATTAAAAGTGACATGGCCTGGCAGAGCCTTAATCAGTTTCCCTTCTTGTCTTTTTCCACAGTGATCAGTGAAAGAGGAAAAAAAATTAAATGAAAACTACTGTTGTCATAAAACTCATGGAAAGAGGCAAGACGTAATATAGACTATAAGCAGTACATTAAATTTGTTTTAATTCCTATTTTTATGTGTAGGAATGAACAAACTTCAGGTCAACAATGATCCTTTAGCATTATTTCCACTGCATGAATAAAAATAATATCAAAGTAATGGCCTTTAACTGTTCTGTATTATGAAATATAAACCTTCTCATATAAAGTTAATTCAATAAGTAATATATCCCCAGAAAAGCATTGTGCTTTGTAATGTGGTTCTTAATCAATTTAATTTATTTACTTAGTGAGACAAAGTGTTTGAATTTGGTAATAAATACTTTCTGTAGGAAAGTTATCAATAGCTTCCAGACTGACTACACTGATTAGGCACATGTGAGAATTATGACTGGTAGGGTTTTTCTAACATAAACATATATCTTTAGAGACGTACGTTGCATGTTTGCGAAGCACCTGACTGTGGGACCAAGTAGTGAAGCATCATCTCATGTAAAGTTTGTATGAGAATCAGTAGAGGCTGATTTTTCTCATCATGGGCCACCATGTAGTTCAGGATTGCTTCCTGGCAGACTAACTTGTGAGCTTGTATGCTTTTCATCTGCAGGGCACTTGACAATTGCTAGCTATCATAAGAAGATGCTTATAGCCCTCAGGAAAGGTTTCTGGCTTTCTCTCATTGGTTTCGCTGCACAAATTTGTTCCAGACATGAGCACACGTTGTTCTTTTTCAGTCAGGAGTATCTTAATTTACATTTTTGTATTCATTGTTGGTTGTGTTTCCTTCTTGGAGTGCCTGAGTTGTAGACAGAGAATAGTCTGAGCAGATGATCTTAGCATTCATTTATACATACAGTATACGAATGGGATAAGATATTCATATTCAAGTACTTAATTCTGATTCTACATTTGACTTGTGGCTCTGTGCCCTCAAATGCTTCTCTGCCAGATTTGCTGGCATACTCCCTGAGCAGCTTCCAGCACCTGTGGTAGGACAAGACCATTAACAATCCTGTGGCTGGGATATTTGGTTTTGAGCTGGCAATCCCAAACCTCAAGAATGAACTGATCTGCAAGACAACTGGTTAAAATAGACAGCAACCCTTGTCATAGCTAGGGACAATGTTAAGAGTAGTATCGACTCACTTTACCCTAGTGGTCCAAATTTACCTGGGCCAGAATATCACTACATAGGTGAAATTCCCAGCAGGAGTTGCTTCCAGAATCAACTGGTCCTTGTCTTGATTTAGGTTCTGTTTTGGTGGTTACGATTTAATTTTCTTCTGAGTCTCTGTTAGACCTGTGGCACTAAGGAAATGCAGTAAACCAGGCAGAGAGGTGCAAAAGGTATTGGTGTCTTAGGACATGGTAGTCCAATTGGCATTTAGGGTGAATTGTAAAATTCATTTGAGGTTTCATCATTCATGAGTAATATAAGCCATTTCAAAACTAAGCGTCCCAATTCTTTTATATGCATCATAGATGTTTTTTTTTTATGCTTAGCTTCTTCCATTTCACTGAGCAATTAACCTCTTCTTTTCCTGGAAAGGTTTTGATGTTGCTTGTTAGACAGTCATGTAAAAGAACTGAAAAGAAGCATTTATAATGCAAGTTTTTAAAGATCTTGGTCTTTGTTGTCTTTGCTCATTCTAAGCTAACAATTTTCTATCAAAACCACAATATCAAATTCATTTTTTTCTGAAATGCAGCACGTCAGGAAGTATAGTCTGTTTCTCTAATTGGCATATTTTAATATCCTCCCCAGATGCAACTTAGATATTTAGCATCCTTTAAGTGTTCTTGTCAGATTGTCTTAGCAGCAACATCCCATCTCACCTCAAATTGGAAAGGCTTCTCCATGGAAATGGGAAAGGGCTAGAAGAATGATCCTCAAAATAAAGAAGATGATAGAACAATCTTTTTGCAATGATTGCTGTGCCCATCAGTGCCCTGTGAATGAGCGCAGCATTGTTAACAGCAGCACTGAAGCTATGCTCTAAGGACACAGTTCATGGCAGTCACACAAGTGACTCTGCAGATGGATAATGCGAGGATAGACAAACTTGTTGGCTGCTTCTCCCCCACCTCTTTTTTTCATCATACAGATAATCTTCTCCATAGCTTTCCTGAGAATAATTCAGTTAAACTTGTGCCATGCCTGTGGCGGAAGGAAGCTCCAGTAAAGCACGTGTAATGCAATGGTGAAATTGAGTAACTTCTCTTTTATGCCATAATAAAAGTTAGGCAACTAGGTAGGAAACAAGCAAATAAACTTTACAGTTAGTTATGGCTATTTTTCCCAGCTTTAATTTTGGGGAGGGAATTGGCTGCTATTTACAACTCAGCAGTTAAAACGTTTCTGTATGTACTGATCATAGCTGCTGACTATAGCAAATGCAGCAGGAAGATGCCCCTCTTTGGCTGCAACACATCAGCAAACTTCCTTATCTGGAGCTGGTCTATATAACAAAACATCACGATCAGCTGTCTAAAAGGGGATGTCCATGATCTCCTTTGAAAAGTCTTCTATTTTCATTGTTTGAAGAAAATGATCAGAGTTGTGTATCAGAGTTTTGTTTTTTGTGTAAAGGTTAGCTATGCAAAACAAAGCTTAAGTCATGTGCAGTCTCAGTGACAGAAGATGATGATATTCCTGATTAAGCTTTGTAAATATTAGTCTTAAAAGACTTAGTAATAGTAAAGTCCCTAGCTAACATTGAAGACCTATGCCTGTAGACTTTCAAATGAAGTACAGTAAACCAACTAAGCTACTTCTGTAGTTACTTAAAGAAATACCGAGTCTGAAATATTCAGTCAGGTTTTATATAGTAGTTCATACTGTCTTATGATTTTGGTTTGCATTATGTCTTCTGTACACATACATTAATCAGTGGTAGAGGGAGAGTGTCAGCTAGAAACTGGAGAATGGTAAAGAATACGCACATGATTAAAACTACCTCTGCCATAACAGTCTTGTGTAAGCATTTCAGGGTTCATGAGCATAGTGGATGTTTGGTCTGTACTGTTCAGGCCATGGCAGGGTTGCTTGAAATTTGTTCTAAGCTCACCTGGGTGCCCATGGGAGCAAGTGCAGGAGCTGTGGATATTTCATTTTCAATTGTAGCAACTAAGAAGAACAAGTAGTGGTGCTCTTCTGGCTTAAAACCTTTTATCCCTGGGAGCGTGAGACATGGGTCAATTCCTTCCTCAGCCTGGCAGTGTCAAAGACAACTCCCAAGAGTGTGCCATGAAGAGTGGGTGGGATGGTCCTGGGAGAGTTGCAAAAAAAGTTATGTTGCTCTTAGAGGTTTGTGTCTCTTCTGTCTGAGTGCAAAATGAAGCTTGGTTTGGCTGGCATTTGTGTCTGGATTTATGCAGCCATGTTTGCAAGATCCATGAGGCAACAGAGAGCAAGCACAAGGATCATGCTTCAGCCCAGTGCTAAGGATGCTGAGGAAGGGGAGAGGAGTAAGCGTGGATCCTGCTCCCATTGTTGCTTCACTCTTTACCAGTGCCTAGTGTATGGACTGTACTGGACTGGGACATAAAGGTGCACAGCACCGCCACGTTACTACCGTTAAACCTTTTATTCTGTGCAAGAAAATGAAGAGTGAGGCTGTGACCGTGTGAGACAGGAATGGCTTACAATAGGAAACTGGTCCTGGTCAGAGGTGCCTGAGCCCCTGAGGGCACGTCCCTCCAGCACTGGTGCGTGATCGACCAGCTTGATGGGGTTGTGAGCACAGCAAATGGCCACGGCGGTCAGTGAGGTGGCTAATGGTGAGACGTACCCTGAGTCTCGGTCCTCCAAACAATTTCTGGTACCACTACAGCTTTTGAACCTCTTTGTAGTAGGAATCGTATTTTAATAAGAAATCTGTCTCTTGCACTATCTGTCCATCTCTTCCCAGCCACGTAGCTCATGCCTCTCTTTGGATTAATATAGCTTTTTTTGTGATAAAAATTGCTTACAAGGAAAACAAACATTAGGATGACAAATGTGATATGAGTGATCTGTGCTCACGTATTTGTGTGTGTACAGATATGGACTAGTACTTAGGATTTTAGTCCTTTAGTCCTTTAATTTAATGAACATAGCTTTTAAGTATACAGTTAATACTACAATATAGGCAAGTGATGGGAGCACAGCTTCAGCTGATAACATTTGTTATGTTATGTAATGAAATTTCCTGTTCTAAAGACCTCATTAAGTGCATCAGTATTAAGCATGTGTAACATTATTACTTAAAGTTTGTAATATTTGCTGCTCAGGGGCCCCAGTCAAGATTGGGACCCCCACTGTGCTAAGTCCTGTATAAACATGAACAATTTAAGGAAAGATGTGACCTGAAAAGAGAGACAGAGGAGACAGTAAAATAAATGTGTTTTGAAATGATACACATTTGCACTGTTTCCTAAGTTGGTAGATGGCCTTATTTGTGCTTCAAGCTATTATTACTTATTTGACTCTTCTTTTTATAGGCAAAACAGTAAAGATGGATTTTCAGCAGTGATTTGGATTAAAAGAGAATATATATGTTTATCTTGATTAGGTAATTCAGTTTTGAAGTAGCTTCTGGGCAGGAAACTCAGAGACTTTCGGAGCATCTGGGAGCGTGGTCTGCTGGTAGAACAGGAAAGCAAGAGAGAAGCATGGCAGGATACAAGAGTCAGGCATCCAGTGGAAATATTGATTTGATTTACTGAAACACTGGGACTCAGTGGACAATATAAGGGATAAATTCCAGTGGGTTTTAATTAGAATCACAAAATCATAGAATAGCATGACTTTGAAGGGACTTTTAAAGGTCATCTATTCCACTACCCCTTGCAGTCTGCAGGAACATCTTCAACTAGATCAGGTTGCTCAGAGCCCTGTGTAACCTGACCTAGAGTGTTTTTAGGGATGAGACATAGAGCCTCTAATGGGAAGATGGGTTGGAAAAATGTCTTTGAAAGATTATATTTTTCCTTGGTTGGAGAGATACTGCACAACACCCACAGGTCTCTCCCAGAGGAGCAAATGAGAAAGAAGGGCTAGCAAGTCTGCTATGGCTGTGTTACTCAGTGCACGTCTGGTAGGAGTCAAGACCCAGTGATGCAGCCTGCAGCAGCAGCAGCAAGAGTGACAGGGAGTGTTGTGTTGAATTTTTAGCAGTGACAGATAACATAGGGAGCACTGAGGTTTCTGCTTTGCTGCTTGTCGCTGACCATGAGTTGTCCAATGTAAAATGTGCAGGTAGGTAGATGAGAAACGGCAAGGCATGGTGATGGCCAGAAGCATAGCAATTACAATGCTCAAGAGAAAGAAAAAAATGAAAATTACTGACAGTTCAAATGCAGGCAAACCCACCACATTATTGATATAATTTAAAATTAATTCTGGTTTTTTTTTTCCTAATACTCCAAGTGCAAGCAAGCTAATTAAGTCTAGGAGGTTATTTTGTTACTTGATTTCAAAACTTTTAAATGCGTTATTTAATTAGATTCTGGATATGAAAGCACTTGCAGACCCATATTACTGAAAGCAGGGGTTAAAAACTTGATTGTAGAATTTAGAAAGCTTTTGTAAAAGACAGTGATTGTTTTGTTAGTGTGACTTGATTTTCAGTGCTAACACACAACACAACTTAATTTCACTGTTTTCTGCCAGCAACAGAAACTATTTAATATTTTATTTTGTTCCATCTTTCCTTCTGGCTACAAATACATCTCAGACATGCTGCCAAAGTTTAAATTATCATGGTGTTGAACAGTGATTTCTCATTTATGGACAGTATCTCTCTTCCATTTGTCAATTCATTTAATTTAACTAATTTATTTTTGTAACTTATTTGTTCATCTGTCTCAGAGACTTGAATAAAGGGATGAAACAAAACTCATCTCTTTGAAACAGAAATCCATGGAGTGCCTTTCTGGAAATGTGGGAGAGAGGCAGAGATAAAAAGACATCAAATCTCATCAGTCTCTCTTAGTTATTCCAACTAAAAAATAAATAAGGCTGACATACTGAACTTTTAACAGAAGACACTCTTGTTCTTTTTAACATTGAGTAAGGGCACACCAGTCTGAGACAGGAAAAGGAAAAAATCTGCTGTAAAATCTACAATATTGCTGAGAACAGAGACTAGAAGTAGCAATGCAGAGAGCCACCAGTGATACAAGAGCTCTGCTATGACTAAAGTAATTCTTTCTTTATCTGATCTGCAGCACTTGGCAAAGTCAACAGTTGGTGTTCTGTACAGAAATAATATCTTTTTCTGGAAAATATTAGGAATGTAGTCTTCTGTTATTTTACATGAGAAAGCAAAGTACATTTCTGACAACGACGGTCTGTGCAGAGTGAACAATATGTTAGAAATTTAAATAATGAAAAATGTTCAAGTATAATACCCTATCAGTATCAGTTCATATGGATATTACCCACCTACCTTTAGGAGTTTAATGTAAGGGAATAGAGTTGAAAAGACAAAATTTATATTTTTAAAATATTATTTGAAGTGTTATCTGAAATCTTCTTATGAAAATTAGATTCATGAAGAAGTACCTTCACTTTTTAAGATGTCAAAATTTAGCCCTGGATGTTAATATAAAGGATTTAATTGGACTTTCAAAGGCTATTTATATAGAATCTCATGAAGTTGTTAAAAAGCTACTCACTTGAAGTGCCTTCATGGATTACAAATTAAAGACAAATGGAGATTAAAAGATTTATTTTCAATGTGACAAAATGTTATTGATTGTTGGTCCTGGGTGTCTCTGAGGACAAATTGGCAGTCACAAAAAATAAAAAGTAATAAAAATATTAAAAGCCCCCACTATGTTTTTGTGAAAAGAGTAGTACAGAGAATGCAAGTAATGCATTATTATCTTTCATTGCTGGTCATATTGTGTTTGGCCCTGGCACTCTTGTTTTTATAAAGAAATAGGAATGTAAGAAAGTAAAGAGGAGATAAGAGGTAGGTGATAATCTTTATGAGAGAAGACTGTATTTTCTTGCAGTTTAGACATCTAAAATAAGTAAGAGATGTTCATATTTTAGTAGAAAGGAAACAAACAGAGTGGTAGAAGTAGTGTGGTAGGAGCATAGCCAATAATTGATACTATACAGAAGATAAATTTGTAGCTCAAAATAAAATCCAGGTGGGATCACTGCTGTAAGTCATCACTGAACAAAATGAACAGAAGCCTTGAATTCCTGGATATGTCTGTGAGAAGCATTTTTGTGAAGATTTTCTCTTTTATTTCATGCACAAGGAGGGAGCTCTTTCCAAACCTGATATTGTTGAAATATATTTCAAGGCAGGGTGAACTTTTGGACATTGTTTTCTGAAAAGTCATTCAATCTGCTTTTAGTCATATATTCTGTCCATCTGATTACAGCAAATTCTGGCATATTTACCCATACAGGTTGTCTTGTTTCTCTGAATCATCTGGTATTCGCTACAGCTGGAGGTGAGATCAATGTTTCTCAGACTCAGCTGTGTTGTTTTTGGGCTCAAAAGGATGGTAGATCAGAGAACTTGTAGTGCCTTATGAGTCAGTAGTCAGCTAGAAGCCTAGCTTGGTTTAGCAACAACCTCAGTTTCTTCAAGGTATGAGGCCAACTCTGGTGACTGCGTGCGCGCGTGTGTGTGTGTGTGTGTGTGTGTGTGTGTGTGTGTGTGTGTGTGTGTGTGTGTGTGTGTGTGTGTGTGTGTGTGTGTGTATATACTAGCCAGCAATTGCAAAATACACACCAGGCACTGGTGGTTATGGGCAGCAGGGCTGACCTAGATTTACAGGAGAATCAAAATATGGGAAGATGGGCAGAGAACTGTAGAAGAGGATTCATAGTAAAGAGAATAAGAGGTGAACAGAGTAAAATTCAAAGGGATAAGTTTTAGAGAAAAGAGGAAAGAGAACAGAACTGAGAGAATGAGTAGTCCTAAGGAAAGCAGCACAGGAAAGCAGGACAGAGAAGCAGACCATAAGGCACTTTTGTGGTAAGCAATTCACTTTCAGTGAATTTCTTGTTTTCTTGAACACTCTCCAATTTCCTAGGACTTACTGGCTGAGTGCTTTGAACACATGTTTGTGTAAGGTGAGGAGATGAAGCATGACCTAAGCTTCTCCTCAGATATACTTTAAAAACGTTTAAAGCACTCAGTCTGTTGGATCTTAATTGATTCATCAATAGCTTGTGACTCATGCTTAGTTCAGTAACAATCAGTAGTTCAAGGTCTAAATTTCAAATGGACTGTTCCTGAGATCTGTTCATGAACTGTTGTACTGTATTCTGCCTGTCACAGAAGCGCTAAGTTTCAGCTTTTCTGAAGAGGGCCAACCCTCTGCTGGGTGAAAAACTGGCCGGGCCCAGAGGGTGGTGGTAAATGGAGTTAAAGTCAGTTGGAGGCCGGTCATGAGTGGTGTTCCCCAGGGTTCAGTGCTGGGTGCAGTCCTGTTCAATATCTTTATTAATAACCTGGATGAAGGGATCAAGTGCACCCTTAGCAAGTTTGCAGATGACACCAAGCTGGGTGGCAGTGTTGATCTGCTTGAAGGAAGGAAGGTGCTGCAGAGATCTGGACAGGCTGGATCGATGAGCTGAGACCAATGGGATGAGGTTTAACAAGACCAAATGCCGAGTCCTGCACTTGGGGCACAACAACCCCATGCAGCATTACAGGCTTGGGGAAGAGTGCCTGGAAAGCTGCCTGAAGAAGGACCTGGAGGTGTTGGTCGACAGCCGGCTGAATATGAGCCAGCAGTGTGCCCAGGTGGCCAAGAAGGCCAATGGCATCTTGGCCTGTATCAGAAACAGCGTGGCCAGCAAGACAAGGGAGGTGATTGTACCCCTGTACTCGGCACTGGTGAGGCCACACCTCAAGTACTGTGTGCAGTTCTGGGCCCCTCAGGAGGACATTGAGGTGTTGGGGTGTGTCCAGAGAAGGGTGACGAGGCTGGTGAAGGGGCTGGAAAACAAGTCCTACAGGGAGTGGCTGAGGGAACTGGGGTTGTTTAGCTTGGAGAAGAGGAGGCTGAGGGGAGACCTCATTGCTGTCTACGACTGCCTGAAAGAAGGTTGTGGGAGAGCGAGTGTTGATCTCTTCTCTCAAGTGACAGGCAATGGGACAAGGAAAAATGGCCATAAGTTGTGCCAGGGGAGGTTCAGACTTGATATTAAGAAGAATTTCTTTACCAAAAGGGTGGTCAGGCACTGGAGCAAACTGCCCAGGGAGGTGGTTGAGTCACCATCCCTGGAGGTTTTTAAAAAAAGGATAGATGACCTTTTAACAGACATGGTTTAGTGGATGATGTGTGCAGTTGGACTCGATGATCTCAGAGGTCTTTTTCAACTGAAAGATTCTATGATTCTATGAAGAGAGTCCTCAATGTCACAAGCCTGTTTTTGAAAGGACGTGGAAATGTCTTATCTACCTACCTGTATGTTGAGGCTTTCAGGTAGTAGTTCATCTTGTAAAAGTGAGTGAATGAAGTGAATATCTGAATTGGTATATACTGTCTCTGAAAAATGCGCCTCACACTTATTCATTTTGTGGTGCTCAAAACCTGCAGATTGCTACATCATACACACCTTTTCAGTTGGTGAAGAAGATAACAGCAGCAGAATTTAATACCTACAGACATCATAGGGGAAAACTAGACTGTAATATTCTGTTTCTCGTATTGACAGCTCACTCGTAACTCTGAGGGAATGCTTCCTATTTAACCTGGTGCCTACAAGCACTCAAGATGCAGATCTTGATGTATATTTGGTAGATACATCTGCGTAAGAAGATCTGCAGTTAAGGTGGAGGAGAGGGACGGACTTTCTGAATAGCTGATGCGATGACAGGTGAATAGCTGCTCGATGTGTTTGTCCTATTTCTTCATCATGATGCCAAATCTTCCTGTAAAGATGTGAACCTGCTAGGCCATCATTGCAAAAATACAGGAGACTATAAAAATTGACAGAGACTATGGAAATATTTTTCCACTTGCATAAAATTTTCTCTATTCCCAAATTTCCTGAGAAAATTTTCACCTCTTTATTTTGACTTTTGTTACAGGAAAAAAAAATAGGGGGAAGGTAATTTCACTGGCATTAAACCCCTTAAAAATGCAGGCAGATACATTGACTCCTGCAGTTGGTATCACCATGTGTGGAGGAACAGGGAGGTATATAATCTGGCTGCCTCATTAAGTGCAGCAAGTCCCTTGTGGTGCCTATAGTTCCCAAGCTGTTGGTTGACTGCCATGTCAGTGCTAGATTGACTTCAAAGCTATTATGTATTATATGTGCTATATAATCATAGTACTGATTGTAGGGTAAACCAGCTAGTTTATCAATACAACTCTTAACTCATGAAATTGCTCTTGGAAATTATTATTTTTTTATTGATAGTGTCCTTCCAAATGATCAACCTTGATTCAGAATATTGGGGGTTTTTTGTGGCTTAATGAACTGCATCCATTTGATTCAAAGGTTTTCCTCATATGCTGTATGTTGGTATTTATCTTTTGAGGTAGTAAAATGCACCCTTCTCATTGTTTTCCTCACAGTCACAAAAAACAGGTTGCTATTGTTTTACATTATAATAAAGAGTGTGAAAAGTCTGAAGAATTCTCTGTATTTTTGCAGCATTAGTAAAAAGAAGGTCTTGAGAACATTTCATCAGCAGACTGACCAAGTGCAGTGGCTTACTTGGGAGAAGCTTCATATGTTTTCACCTGAGTGAGTTTTCATTTGCAAATTTATGCCTGAGGACTGTTTTCTGTTCACTATAGTATTCCCTACATTGTTGATTCTCCTGGCACATAAATACCATGTAATACAGGCCACCAGTCACGCAACTTTAAATGAAAAATAGGTCCGTTTTCTGACTGACCAATAGGTCAAAATCTGTATTTGAATTTGTCAGAGCTCTCTCCCATAGATCTACAGAAATCACAACTAATTTGCAAATGCTTTACGAACAAAAGGTTGGCTTTCTTCATCAGTCTGATGAATAGGTCAATGAGCTCTAGTATTTTGAAGAAACTTGTACTGATTATTATAGTGTGTGAGAAGTTCTTACTGGTTTGAATTACTTTTTGCCTGCTCAAATCTATGTGAAAGAATACTGTCTAGGTAGCTGTAGTTATATTCATACTTTATAAGAACAATTTAAAAAAGTAGAGGGAGAAGCTTCAATAGGACTAATAGGCTGTAACTGAGCATAAGAAAATCAAAGATGAATATCTGCAAGTAATTCCTGCAGTAATTTCTGAAGATAGCTCCAAGAAAGTAGCTTGCATAACTTGAATTAGCCTGGACCAGTAATTAATGAGAAGCAAAATTGTATCAGCAGAAAAATATGAAAGATAGAACGTTCTAATCTTTATTTGGAGCAGTCTTAAGCATATATTGCTGGTCTAAACATCTTATGCATTTTCTGGTTTTGAATTACCTCTTCTGTGTGAATGTTGGTTTCTTCTTTAGGTAACTTAATTAAAGTTAAAAGTTAGAAATATTGCAAGAAGGCAAAGCCAAGTATCTAGATGCTACAACTGTTCAGAGGAGTTCTCTGTTATTATGCTATCATATAGAAATAGTCTGTCAGGTTTTGGTTTGTTAAAAGTAGATGACTACATGTACATTTTATTACTAATTGTTGCCATAGTACTCTGGAGAAATGCTATTCTTTGGACCATTGAGTTACTATAGGAAGGGGTGAGATCATCTTAGAGGACATCAGACACTGTAATAAGAAAGAACTCTTTGGAATGTTTTTATGGGTCGCTACAAGAATAATCCTTGCAAAAGGCAATGTGACTCCTTTTGAAAAGAATGTGTTTCTTCAAAGGTTAAAACTGTATTGACAGCTTTCATGATTTAATAAGATTTTTTTTTTCAAGATAAGGCCTACATAATTTCAGATATTGCATGATTTCCTCTGGATAAGTGAATACCAGAAAAGGCTCATTTTCTAAGCCTGAGCGGCAATTTTCTTATTATGCTGTCATATGGATAAAGTACTTGCCATTCTGAATTGTACTCTTAAGAAGCAAAATTTGGGCCAAAATTAATGAAACACATCAAAATAAAGTTTGTTTTCTTGGACATTCTATTGCCATTCCTAAATGACCTGTCAGATCTCTTTCCTAAGATCATTAACTAGCTGATGTAGTTTGATCTCTAATTTGAAGAGTTTAACCTTTAAAGCTGCCCTCTTTCTGGCTGTATCTGTCAACACCATCTGAATGACCTCATCACTGGCATCCACTGTCTTGGTAGCACTCCTTTCAGATGATGCCTCAGGCACATTAAAACATTTTGTAGAAGTCAGCAAACTGTATTCTTAATTTCAGGAGTTGAAGTAGACCTAGTTGCTCAGGTTGGTGCTCCAACCAGGGATAAGCTGAAGATGTGTGGGAGGTTCGTCTGTCTTGGCAGCTAGATGCTGAATGCAACATCTTGCCACTGTGCTGCCCAGATGTGGAGAAGAACAGGAACTGTGTTCAGAAGGGATCAGAGCCTACCCAGGTGACTTAAAACCAGTAAAGTCAAGAGGATTCATGGCTTAATTAAAAAGGTGAATTGGCCTAATGTCTGCTGGCTCTAAAGAGACCTGAGTCAGGTCAGAGTCTGCTAACTTCAGCAGCAAGAAGTAACTGAGATTAAATCATCCTGGAGTGTTTGCCTGGATTTCATTATATTTATTCACTCTACTATTGAAAGTACCATGGATGCTGTTAAGATGAACCACATGCATCTCTATACCCTGAGTCTAATTTGAGTGTATGAGAACTGAAGTTGAGAAGATAATATCTATTGGAGGTGGAGGACAGGGCCATTGGGATGTAGGGCAGGAGGAGGCTATATGACGGCAGCGTCAAAGTGGCTCTTGCTGGTGCTGTTAAAAATGCCAGCGTAGTCATAAAGACAAAAATACAGAGTATCAACTTGTTACAGGTAGAAGTGTGTTAGAATATTGATGTCAAACAAGCTGACATGGAGTTGCATGTGTACACCTGTGTAAATGCAAGTGCTTGTGATAGAGGCTACACATACTTGAATATTATCTTTTTTTCAGGAATATAATGTCTATGTGCATGTATAATGTGAAATGTATTTATGTTCAGGGGCTTGTGTGATGCATACAGGACAAGCCCATAAAGCACAGGGACAGAATAGCCAGTATTGGGTATGGATTCTTGCTCATATTGTCAAGAAAGTTTTTGAGGTCCAGACAGGGCTGGACATGGAAGTAAATTGTACACCAAAACCACAAAGCATGCAAGACAGTGTAATTTGAAAAAAGAGCTCTTAAAATGAAATTTGCCCTTTGACTGTTGTTATTTAATACTCGCATAATGTGCCTTTTTAAAGGTATCTCTTATTTCTCATACCATAGTTCCCCTCTATGGCTATGACATAACATGATATGAACCCTTCAGTGTGTGATACAAAGGAGACCAGTATAGCAGGACATCTTCAGATGGAAAAGGAGATTTCCTGGTGTAACAGTATGGCTGATAGAAATTGAGACATGGTATAAAAAAGTGAATTGAATTATTTCTAGTCTTCCATTAAACCCTAATATAACGCCAAAGTCGATGCTTAGCTGCACAGAAAAAAATAAGTTTTTAGAGGTTTTTTATCACATTTCTTGTGAGACCTAAAAGAAATATGCATCTCTGTGTTCACTGGCCTAAAGGCTTCAATGACAGGGTAATAAAGGCTAAAGGTGGGTTTCTTATTAGAACAGCTCTTATTTTTTTTTGAAGTTTTCTCCTACTAAGTTGCATTCATAGGTGAAGCCTAGGTACTTGCATTAAAACGCTACTACTTTAAAAGGAGGAGAAAGCTCATTCTTTTCCACCTTTGTGTTATATTACTAAGCCTCCGCCATCTAGGTGAGGTGCGTAATCCCACATAAATATAGGACACATGCATGACGCCATTCTGTATGCGGAGTTAGAGCATTCATGGCAGATATAAATGACTAGTTTATGACAAGTAACCTGGAAGCTTGAGATGGTCAGGTTATATAGCATTTATTTACAGAAAGCAGCAGAACAACAGGCAAACTAAACTTTCAACTTGTTTGAAATGACAAGGCTCTGTGTACACAAGGCTCTCTGGTGGAGCGGTGACCCTGTGTAACGTGATGTAGGACCTGGCTCATTAGATTTGAGTTTAGTAAACAGACGGCTGCAGCCTCATGTATTGTGTTAGGCTTCCCAGTGCATGCAAATAGATTGCATGACTGATCTCAGGGGTGCTGTGATTGGCATCCCATCCCACTTTATGATGTTTTTATAAAGCTCTTTTTGTTGTACCAGTAACTGGAACAGCTATGGACAACCTGGCTTTAGTGCAAATAATGTAACAGTGAAAACTGAACTTGGCCAGTAAGAGCCAAGGTTTAGTTAATCACTAACTAGAGCCCATGTGAACATTGGTACTTACAGAACTTATCAGATGTTTGCTCTGTTTTAGGAAGATAAGAGCAGTTGTACTAAGTCAGAGCAGAGATCCAGCTAGTTTGGTATCCTGACTCCATCACTTGCCTGAAGAAATTCTGTAGGGAAATATAAAGAAGAAATACTGTTTTTCCCTAGTGTTCTCCCCAGTTTCTTGTGTTTGGTGGTTTAGGATTTTCTTGAGCCAGGGATTAAGTCTTTGTGTAGATCAGCCTTCAGTACATCTTCCATGACTTTTTCTATTTATTTTCAATACGGTTTATGATTAAAAAAAGAGAATTATTGCATTATTTCTGAATTTTATAGGCATATTTAATTTACCTCAAAGCAAAATTTAATGTAGTGGGGAAAAAAAAAGAAACCCACATAATCTGAAACCTAAGCCTGTTTAACCTAAATAGGACAGGAAAATAATTTGCCTAGACTGGTCTGATTTTTTTGTTGAAACCAGAAATACCTTCTAGTATTTCATGCACTGCGAACAAGATATAGTATCAGTATGTTAATTTATTCAGGTTTCCAAGCTGTCCCAGCAGCAGCCTGCAGTGTTACCCATCACAGTTTCTTCATGGTGACTAGAGGCAGTAGCTAGCTTTCAGAAAGAGAAAACGATGAATAAAGAAATGTGTGGTTTGAAAACCTTCTCTTCTCACTAAGTGAGTAGGGCTAGTCCTTGATTTGATCTAACTTCTCTGAAGAGTGAGAGCCCTCCAACATACTCCAAAAAGAGTGAAGTGGTTTGATGGAGCATATGCATGCAAAACAAAACTGTTGGCCAAGAAAAACAGTCAGGGTATGTGATAAAATAAAAATTATGGAGACTCTGCAGAATAGTTTCTTTCTTCTTTGTGACACAACATTTTCCTTGTAGGATATGTTTATATTCTCCTTTTCCCCATTCTTTTCTGGGAGAAATGGGAGGGATGAGGACAGTCTCAGACATGGCTGCTCCTTTTCCTGAGGGGAGCCTGGTGCTGCTCCTAATGATAGAAACCTACCCAGCTGCTGCACTGCTACCCTCATGGCCTTCACCCTTCCCTCCTGCTTCCTCTTTATCCCTTGATAGATGGCCCTTTCACCTTCAGGCAGCAATCCCCTGCCCCTCCCCAAGGCCAGGGCATCTCACCTGAGTTTGTGCTCCAGCCCTGAGCCAAGATTACAAAGATGGCAGGAGGGGAGCTTCTGGCTCCATCTCAGTCTCTTTGCACACGTCATGCTCGTTCCTCCCTAAACATCACTTTTATCACTGCCTGCTGTCATCAGTAACTGAAACTGTTGTTTTATTCAATGCCATCTTTGACTAATGAAGAGTTATGGAAGAAAACTGAAATGCATTAATTTTTTTTTGAGTGTTCAGGTGTTAGTATGGTGAATGTCACTGAAGAGCTTCAGATGAGGATTTCCTGTTTAATTAAAACAGCTTGTATTACTCAACAATGGAGCATTTCTCAGGTTCCTTGACTGGCTGCAAGCCCCAGGCATGTCTTAACTTCATGTTAAATTGAGTTGTTTGTCCAGCAAGTTTTGTCTCTATATTCCTCTCTTTCCTTATTTCCTTTGCTTTCTTGCTTCTTCTCACTTATTTATTTTTAGACAGAAATTCAGTGTGTGCCCTGGGTGGGAGCTCTTGCTCTCTCTAGGTAGTTATTAGAGTGACCAGTGAAACAGAGCTGCTGGATGCACTGGACATCAAAGGGAGCGTCTGGATGTATTAAACAGTAACTTCCTATGAAGCCCTCCAAGGTTAATGCATTTTCCTCTGGCAGTAGCCAATTTATTTTGCTCTCCTCTTCCCAACTTGTGTCATTTTAATGAAGTTCCTCTAAAATTCTGTTTTAAATATTAGTATGCTGTGAGACTGATTATGAGTTACACGTAGAACGTGAGAAAGGAGAAGGGGAGATGATTTTTGCTATTGCCACAGGAGACTCTATGCACTTTATCTTAATCCTCAGTACATAAGGTCACTAAGCACAGCATTATTGTTTGATAAGGAAAATAGGTACAACATTACCTTTGAAAGAGCTAAGTCATTGGAAGCTAAAGCACAGCCATCTCATAAGCAGACTGGCCTCAAAAGTGCAGTGTTTAAAGGGAGGGGACAAGCTCTGTTTTGTACTGGTCTGGGTATAAATTTTGTTGTTACTTAAAATGCTTATTTTTTTTAATGTCAGAATGTCATACTGAGTACATTAATTAAAGTTGTCTTGCTACCTCAGTCAGCCTCTAAATATCGTCAAACATCCAAGCAATCATACTTATACACTGCCTCTACTTACTGATGTGCTAATATAAGACTTTAGCTGTCATTTTGAGATTTTAATGTTAGTCACTACACAGTTCGCAGTTATTTAGAGAAAATCCTTAATGTCAAACCTTCCTTCCACATTACAAAGATAATTTAATATCCCTCATTATAAATTTGTTGTTCACTGCTTTGGCTCTCTATAAATCTTTATCCTGATTTTAAAATCATCTTATAATGTGTTTGTAATGAATTTCTATTGATCTCACTTCTGAGTAATTTCTTTCACAATGGCAAGGGTAATAACCATATTTATTTTGGCACATACTTCAGTATTCACCCTCCCTGCTGTGTGAACACACAGAGCTGGTATTAGGAAGATCCTGTTTTTCCTATGTATGTGTTTGAAAAATATCAGGTCATAACCAGTTGAAACACCATTAAGAGTGTTTACTCAAGTAATTGATAGGAACAGAAATTCTCCCTGCAGAGTGTAAGCATGTGGATCTCATACAAAATACACACATCCTCAAATGGCAAAACCCATCAGCAGTTTGCCTCCTGAGTTGTCTTGGCCCAGTGTAGAGAAAAGTCGTGAAAAGCCATGACCCACACTTTGACAGTAGATGCAGACTGCAAACTCCCTAATGAGCAGACCACCTGAGCAAAGGTTCCTTTTCAGAGCTCCAGGGTCTCATGGGGGGCTGCTCAGGGACACTGAGCAGCAGCCACTTTGTCCTCTTGAATCTTAATTAAGAGGGTTCAAGTCACAAGTGAGAAGCTTAGTAGATGAACTTGCTAATGCAGCAAAACCCAGGAGGTTTCAGTTTTCACAGTTTTGCAAGGAAATGTCTGTGTTGATGGCGAGGCAGTCCAGGTTTTTAAGGACTGTATAAGAAGTCAAAAAATCCTGTCTTTAAATTCAGTCTCTGGCATTTCTCTGTAGATACAGGTAGCCCATTTAGCTTTTCTCACCCTACCTACAGCAAGAGGACAGTATCTGGTTTGTATCATTACAGGGTGTGTTGGTTGTGAGAGGAGATGTGAAAAGCCAGGTAATAGTAGCTTAGTTTTATTAAGCTGTCCGGCTTCCTTCACTATCCACCTGAGATGCTTTTTCACAAATACAAGCAATTTATACAACAGAAATTTACAGTCTATTAAAGGAAATTTGCAGTCTATTAAATAACAAAGAAAAGCACCTCGGTGTCAATTTTACATGCTGTTGTGCAGCATGTTTGTTTACACAGATATGCAGCAGAAAAAAAGCTTTGTTTCTTGTATATTATTTTGTAGTGTTCTAAGAAACAACTGGAGAAAAACACCTATAATTTAATTAAAATATTTTGTTGCCAATTCACAATATTATTTTTATTTTTCTACCTGAGTGGAACAATTTATTAATAAATTTTCCTCATGACATGTCAATTTTTATCTTGCATCATTATTATTTACCAGCATGCTGGTAAATTATTTACCATACTACCCGACTCCCACCTTGGTTCCTAGCGACTACCATCTGACATCTCTGCACCATCATTGCTGCTATGAATGGCATACTGGTGCTTTTTCACCCCCAGTAATGTCACAACCCTTATGGCTTTTAATAAATGACAAGGATGTTCAGAGCAGTCCCTAGTCGCATTAATTCTGATGAAATTGTGAAGCCAAAGTTAGATTTTGACTATATCTTATTATTCCTTCAGGTGAGATTGGGACAGTTGTCCTTCAGACAACACTTGAGCTATCTTTAAATTAGCATTAACAGTAATCATTATGGCAATATAAAACTTAGTGCAGGCTACTAAACCTGTTAAAGTATATGCTGTTTCCCAGACAGGTTTTATAACCTGCACTAAGGAACACAGTGACTGTATTTCTGCTGCTGGCAGTTATGTGAGCGTGTGATGTAGGTTATTCCAGCTATTCTAGATATAGGTGGTATAGACATATCCTCAAATCCTGGACGAAAGTGATGTCTCCTACCATAGATCCATAACTAGGGGGAGAAATTTCTCTTTTTAATTTACGGCTTGGATAGGAATCTCTGTTTGAAAATATCCAATCTCCTCTGTTCCTCTATGGAGGAGTGACTGGAAAGGAACTGTTTTTAAGCTCTTTCCAATTCATTGCTGCTGGTTCATGGAATAGATAATGTCTCTGCTCATGTCTCAACAGAGTGAGCTCAACCAGGCAGGCCTAATATCTGACAGCTTGTTTGGGCTTGTCAGTGCTCTTCCACAGTTTCCGTTACTTCTTATGAGAACACTGATTAATGCTGTAAGAAAGACTTAGGTTGTCCTCAAAGAACTTCTCCATAATTGATGTTGTCATTGCTGATCATGTTAGCACAGAGAGCTGCAGACCGCGGCATGCTTAATGGCAAGATCCCACCTCTTGGGCACAGTGATTTGCAATTAGTTCTGAGCATGCCAGGTGAGGTGTCAGGCCCTCGAGGGCTGTTTCTCCTGGACAGCAAAAAGTTATTCAGCGAATTAGTGCAGCACATTGATTTTTTTTTCCCAGTGAGATGTTAGGCATAAAATAAATGTCTTTCATTTCATCTATGTAGGATGGTCATTACAGCTCTAGATAAAAACAATATTAATAAAAAGAGACAGTTATTGCCAGTCCAACTGCCAAAAGAGAGAAGAGGTCAATATGGTCCTTTTTATATCACCATAGACTGCTCTCCCAAGGATGTCAGTACAAAGAAAAATGCAATTCTAGGTAAATTTTCAAATTGTTTTTCCCTTTGTTACTTTATATTGTCATTCATTATCAATGAAAGTCCACTGTATGTTTGTAAAGGCCTATCTATGAACATCTAACTGCTTTTTAACCATGATTCTCTAGGATTTTGTCTCCTACACTGTGTGTGTAAAAACTGACAGTGTGTTAATTTTCTATATGTTTCTATATGTTAGTTTTGTATATGTTTTTCCTCTTGCACTTTTGCTGTTAAGGGTGCTAAAAACCACCCTTCTCATAACAACCTGTGGAGCTGGACAAACAAGTATCAATGTGACCTAAAGACAAAAGTAATTTTTCTAAAATTGTCACTGTCAAATTTCATGATGAAAGAACCAAAGAAAAGTGGAATACAACTTATTCTGAAGTGGTCAAAAACTGTTGAGTTGGTCACTCCTCATGTATGAAACAATAAGGGGTATGCCTGTAATACATGCCAGTAGTGGTTTCCTCATCTTTGTATCCATTTTTTCCAGTTTTGTCAAGCTAAATTCTGTTAGAGGAATAGATGTGCTAGAAAGTAAGTAATGAAAAACAGAGGGTTTCACTTTAGGTTATTGGACTGAGTATGTTTCTTCTGGATAGTCATGATAGGTTATCATCTGATGAATATTTGTCTGCCTTTTTCAAAACAGATGGAAGATATAGCCCTGTTCCTCGTAGAAAAGTGTTCCCACTTCAGAAACTTCATTTGACACTTTGTGTGGAAATAAAGGAGTCACTCTACACAATATCAGAAAAATATGCTGCAACACTGTTCTGGTGAGACTGGAGGGTCTGAACCAGAGAAAATTATGAGGAAAACCTTGCAGGATAAAAATCAGAGAAATTTGTTTGTTTCCATTTGTTAATATTAGCCAAAAGCTTTGCCCAATGCATCATGCTTGTGAAAGGAGTGGTGTCAGCACCTTATCTCATCCACCCCTCACCAAGACTCTCTTTTTATGAGAAAATTTGCCTTGGATTCTGGGTTAATACCTACCGTGTGAATTTCATGTGGATTGCCCTTTGCCAATGCAATAGCTGAGAGCTTTGTGTGTTTCATCAGTAAAAAACTTTTCACTGTTTCTTCTAGCCCAAATTTTATTCCATTAGTTCCTATTTTGCTGCAGATCTCTCAGAATCCTTGAGTAGAGGAGAGACTTTTACACAATACCTAACAATTCTTGCTCTCTCAAAAACACCAATCATGACAGAGCTCAACCCATCTACCCCATAATCAATAAACCATGCTTCTAAATGCTTTCACAGAACAGTACATGACTACTTTGATATCCTTTGCTTCGGTAAATTACACTATAAGTATTATTCCTCTATTGAGCATGACTGTGCTTAGTCTAACATAGCAAATAATTTTGCCTTTAGTTGTTTTCTCTGTGTGTGCACAGAGACCTAGTTATAAGCTATATGTATAATGCTTTTTGAGTTTTTATTCCATAGATTCTGTTCCATAGCATTCTTGTAAATGGTGACTCTGGTAGGAGACTTAGAAAGAATGTGTTATACAGACTGGTCTATTGCAATGTGAAATGTCAGATCTCCTAATCTCTTTCATATGTGGGGCAAAATCCATATTAAAGTTGTTAGATTTTATTCCATGTTCCTGTGGGATAACTGTTCTTGAATGTCAGATTTTTAACAAATGAGAAGCCTTCATGTGATTTCCAGTCTAAACCAGTTCCTGGCTACCTCATATTTTTTTTCTTAGCAGTTGGCCTTCATCTTATGTGGCTCTTTTGCACTTTTTCCCCTTATAAAAGCTCTGAACATTTTTGCAGAAGAAAGAAATGACTCATTGTATTTAGGAGTAAAGAAGAACATGAATTCAATTTTTCAGAGACTGAATGAAAGCTATGGAAAATATTTTGTTGTTTCACCGTCCTAAATCCCTTAAAAGTTTAATTTGGCCTATAATGAAATGCTTTTTTTTGTTGTTTCTTTTAAAACTATTTTAGTAAAGCTTTCAGATTTTTAAAACAAAAAGTCAGAATTTTGTTTTTTTTGAAAACGTCAAAACAAAATATTTCAACATTTCAGAAATAATTAATTTTAAAAGTGATATGATATTCCATTTTTTACAAGGAGGTCAAACCTATAGTTAGCTAATTAAACAAAAGGTATAAAATGCCCATCTGTGTTTAGAAGTCAGAAGGTCCCTATTCAGTGTGTGGTGCCAGTGAGTCTGAAAGTGAATTGACTGGTGTTTCACAAGACCTTTGCAGATAATCTGCCATTACCTGCAAATGTTACATTAGCAGCTGAAAAATTCCATCTGCACCACCCAGTTCCATAGGCTACTTGCACTACTTTTTTGGTATTTTCCTAAGCTGAGAACTACACAAAGCGTAAAGCCTTGAAATTTTTTTTTAATGAACGACTATTGGCATTTTTCTGATACACTTGTGGAATTTCAGGCTGAAGGGATGAAAGGAGGTGAAGAAGCTAAATGTACTGTAGCTTGCTTCAGGTTCTGAGGCAGAGCAAGAGTGTCGTGCTAGGGGAGATCGTGCTGTGCAAGCCTCTGTCAAAGTACCATAGGCTTCCGGGAATTTTGCATATGTATATGAATAAAAGGATGACTTTGGAACTTTGCTCTGGACAGGTCTACTACGGTAGAGTTCAGTGGAGTTCGGTGGTATCTGTCACAGCAGCGCTTGTGCCATCATGCCATCACTTTTGGTTTAAGTGTTACCAGAGGTGACACTGAAATAACATGAGAATTTCCTTTGTGTTTTACCTTTGGTGATTACAAAAAAAAAAAAAAAAAAAGAAGGAAAAAAGTTCAGTATCTTGAAAACAACACAGCTGATTTGGAAAATAAAGACTTAGGGAGCTTCATTTCCTTTGGAAATGCTTGTTACTGCGGTCTATGTGTATAGAGACTAATATGACAATTAACCTTGCTTGGGTCAAGTGCAATCTGCAGGAGTGATGTGATCGCTTCTGAGTACTTGTTGTTAATTTGTTTCATTGGAATGTGCTGTATTGTTGGGGTACTTGGGAAGCCTTGCTGTGATTATAAGACTCTCCAGCCTAGTGTAGGCAAGACCTTGGCCCTTGGTGCAGTGACAAGTGACTCGCTCCTGCTCCCTGAACTGCATAAAGCAGAATTGTGTACAAGAAATAATTATGCATCTGGAAAGTGACTTGCTCCACTTCTCGGTTATTTGAAGCCTGGCTTTTATATTGTATAATACTTGTGACAGCAGGAAGATCAAACCTACAGAAGAGATATTTGTTAGGACTGGTGAGAGGCAGCCTCTTAGCACTGACTGAAAGGCAGTACAGATAAAGCTACTAAATTTGAAAAAAATCTGATAAAAACCACACTGAGCAGTAGGAAATGCTTAACAATCACTGTGCTTAACTGCCCTATCATCATTTACGTAGAGTTGTTCAAAAGAGAGGATAGAATTACAATGGGAGAACCTGGCAAAACCCTGAAAACTGCTCTTCTTTTAGCTTCCAAGCAGAAATGCATCTGGAATGTGTATTTCCTCATTGTTCTCTATAAGGCTTTAATTCTGAATTCACATATGGTACTTAATTTGCATTTTTCATAAAGTCATTAATGCTTGGTGAACTTGAAAGGTCTAAAAAAGTATTCAAAGGCTTGGATAGTTCCCAGAAATGTGTTCACGCTGTACTGGCCTGAAAACTGCAGCTTGGATGCTGACCTGAGATTTCGAATCTTTCTTTGTTAGGTATTTTAATAACAGAAAGCTGAGGCTTATTGTATGTTTTGGGCTAGTTCTTACACCTGTGATTCATTTTGCTGTTGGTACCATTTCATCACATTTCTAGCAAAGGCCAAATACAAAAGAACTTCAAGAACAGGGAGCTGTAGGGAACCAGAGATCAATGTACCTTGAAGGGAAGGCAGCACATTTAGGGCTTGAAACTTCCCTGGAAAAAACTTCCTCTCTTTATTCTTAGTCTAGCTCAGATGAAACAGGTGCTGGTCATGATGGAGTTGACAGCAAGCTCCCACCCACATGCAGGAACTGCAGCCATGGCTTGCAAGGAGGAAGGTATAAGAGCTAAAATACTCAAATGAAAGATGTGGAATTATTTTCAGAGGAATGCATGAAATTGCTGGGATTTATTCTCTTATTGTCTCTTATTCTCAACTAGACAGCCTTCTGGTACCAGGCACAGTACAGCAACCTTGACCAGCAGTGCGAAACTGCTAGATAATTTGCAAAGCTGCCTTTGCCTGGGAATGGGGGTGGCGGAGGTGGAAGACAATCAAGTTGCTCAGAAGATGGGGCTGGCTGAAAAAAGTTATAATCTCTTAGAGATTGGGTGTAATCTTAGTTTCAGAAACCAAAACAAATCACAAAACATCATGAGGAAACCAATGCTTTTTCCTCTCGTCTTTTATAAAGCAACACATAATTTCAGATGACAGGAGGAGTGCGATAGCTGATGGGAGATGCAGTAAGACTTCCTCCCCTCCTCCCATCTGACCCCACGTTCAGGGGCACTGAAGTGCACATTCTATTGTTCTGCTGCTTCTCTTTCCATTTATTTGTGCAGCTGTGTTCTCCATCAGATACCATCTTGCTGCCAGAGCTACTTTTCAGAGTAGGGGTAGGCTATTTGTTAGCTGCTTATCTTGGAGTAAACTACGTGGTCATGCAAGTTAGTCTCTCAAAAAGAACAGAAGAAAGAAATTGGTAATTATTCCCTCTACACTTTTCCTCTTCTCAATTTTAAAAAAGAGATACTTTTACAGCAGCATTGTGTACCTATTTAATCACTTACACCAGTTGATGAAATAAAAGCTCTCATCCCTTGGCCCCTTGCAAATTATTCTTGTTAATTATTTTTTTATTATCCTTCCATCATTGCTCCTGGTGCCACTTTCATAATTTCTACATCAGTGGGTGCAGACGTGACAAATCTAAAAACTTATCACACAAAAGTGTTGCTATTGTTGTGTTGGCTCCAGAAAAGGAACAAAAGGTGGAGCGTGACTCAGGGGAACTCCCTTCTGGTTTACCTCCCTGTTGGCCGCTCCTCTGCTTTGCTGTAGGTGAGAATGCCTTGTTGGCATCCCTGCGTGCAGGCGCATAGCGGCTCATGCGTATGGACACAACCTGCATGAGTGTGTACAGGCACTCATTAATTAGCCTAAGTTTCACATTAGCAAGTTAATAACTGAGTGTTTTCAGGATGGCTGGCAGCTGATTAATCAGAACCACTTTTAAACAGATGGGTGCATTTTATCTCTCCCTAATCCAGAGAGGGAAAAAAAGATCCCCAGTGTGGGAGAAGATATTGCAGACTGCAATGCTCTGTGGTTGGTTTCGAAGGGATTCATTTTTCTGTCGGAAGAGTGCAGTGACAATACCAATGTTTTGCTGTGTTATATACCTGTAAGTTTACAGAACCTGTGTTCACGAAATACAGGTCCTGGCACGCTTTCTCTGTCCCTTACACCTTCTCATTTTAAAAAGTAGTGGCAGAACTTGCTAGAATATAAAGATGAAGCAGAAGGGAAACCCTAAGAGTAGATATACTATTGAGGGGAAGGGAAGGAAATGAAAAAAATGTCTCTTTTCCCAGGAGCTAGAGATACTAAACCCTAAGTGTTTTCAGCATGTGTGACAAAAGCAAGTCATGAGACAAAGAAATAACTAGGCAGAGTATTTGCATCACAGTACTTATTTATTCCCTGAACTGCATTTTTTTTCCCTTAGGCAAATTACTTACTAACAGATGTTATATTTTACAGGTGTCCCTCAGAATTATTAGGCAGGTGGCTTATGCAAGGAAGGTCACCCCCTGATCTCTTTGCAGTGATTCCCCGCCACTGTTTTTCTGAGAACTGGGCTTGCTATATGGGACATGTACTTTATACAGAGTTTGACAGTTTTCCTCTTTAATAATCACTTCCATAATTTAGCTCATGATGACCACGTGGTTCTATCCCCCTTCTATTTGAACAGCAAAATTTACATCCGTGTAGTTCCTGTATTGCCTTTTAGCAAATAGTCTTGCAGAGGATGCTTTACCTTCTGCATTTTCCGAGTTCCAGACTCTAGAGGACACATTGTGTGACATTTTTCTTAACCACTGTAATTGCTTTCCTTGGCACCTTAAACACAAACCAGCATAAACCAAAATACTCTTATAGCTGACATTTTTGTGTTGTATGTTCATGGAGGTCACAGGTTGTTTACATTGTCCCTACAATGCCTTTGGAGGCTATGAAAGCATTGCATCGATTGTTTTTATCTGGGGGAGTAAAGTCACAGAAGCAATAGTCTGAAGTGAGCAGAGCTTCCTACTGCCAGCCCACTGTTACATGGTGCACCTCTGTGAAGGTCTGACTAACTTAGGGTCACAAAAAAGAACATTTTCGTAGTGCAATATGAGGTGGTTTGATTCTGCAGCACTATAATCCAGCGTAGCTCTGATTTTTTGCTGTGCCCTTCGTCATCTCAGTTTATTTTTCTGGTTAAGTTCTTCAACTAGTAAGGTTTCCTACTATTTAAATAACTGATGCCGACATAAAATATGTTGTATAGTTGAAAATTTATCCATACTATCTCCAAGTGCCTGTACCTAGGAGATCTGTACCTAGAACTGCCTATTGAGTTGTTAAAATATTTCTTAAATATCGACAACCAGGAAGAGTTTACAACTGCCTGGGTTTTCTTGCTGCTGTGAAGGATAGAGTTCCCTTTGTCCATTTAAATTTGTCGTCTCGTGGCTTGCATTCTTCAAAAAACTTAGTCACAGAGTCATGTCTCTTGAGAAAATCCCAGGGGCCAGTCCTAGCATTAATACAATTGAAAGGAATTGGCAATGTTTAGACTTTCAGGTAGAAACAGGTTGAAGAGTCAAAGCTGGTCAGAGTCATAACTAGAAAGCAAAGGAGAAGTGACTACGAAGAGCAGATGTGAGAAAATCCCAGGGGCCAGTCCTAGCATTAATACAATTGAAAGGAATTGGCAATGTTTAGACTTTCAGGTAGAAACAGTTTGAAGAGTCAAAGCTGGACAGAGTCATAACTAGAAAGCAAAGGAGAAGTGACTACGAAGAGCAGATGTGAGATGATAAAATGGTCAGGAAGTGAACACAACATGAGTTAGAGGAAAATCTATTACTTAATTCCGAAGTGGTGTAATAAACCAAGCGCTCATGAATTCAAGGTTATAAGGGAAGGTGGTAAGAACATACACAGTACAAAAGAAAACAGAAGTGTAATGTGTGATAAGGTAGCTATAAAATGACTGTGATTATATGTGACTTCAGATTCTTATGATTTTTGTTGCCTTTGTAACAATAGCTAATGCATGAAATGCAGATGAGGGATTTAGCTAAAAAATATTCCTTGCTTAGCTACTATGCTACTATGGTCAGACCTCACCTTGAATACTGTGTACAGTTCTGGGCCCCTCAGTTTGGGAAAGATGTCAGGATGCGGGAGTGTGTCCAGAGGAGGGCAACGAAGATGGTGAAGGGGCTGGAGCACAAGCCCTAAGAGGAGCAATTGATGGAGCTGGGGCTCTTTAGTCTGAAGAAGAGGAGGCTCAGGGGAGACCTAATTGCTCTCTACAGCTACCTAAAAGGAGGTTGTAGTCAGGCAGGGGTTGGTCTCTTCTCTCAGGTGACCAGTGACAGAACTAGAGGGCATGGACTCAAGCTTCGTCAGGGAAAGTTTAGACTTGATGTTAGGAAAAAGTTCTTCACTGAAAGGGTGATTGGCCATTGGAATGCACTGCCCAGGGAGATGGTGGAGTCGCTGACCCTGGAGGTGTTTAAGGGGAGACTGGATAAGGCACTGAGTGCCATGGTTTAGATGGTGAGTTGGTGTTAGTGTTGGGTTATAGGTTGGTCTTGATGATCTCAGAGGTCCTTTCCAACCTTGTGATACTGTGAAACTGTGAAACTGTAATTCAACCTACCTGTGATTCAAAATCAGGTCTGATTGAGATTAATAATCAGAATATTTTAAATCCCATTAACTAAGCCACAGATCCTGATGTAATTACTGTTGATATCTCCTGATACTGAAAGTTGTGTGCAAGACCAAGATGCATTGTGCAATATAGACCTTAACTCTCTAGAGGAGAAACAAAAGGTACAGAAACAATTGAGTAATTTTGGAATTCATTATTTATTGTGAATGTACACAGTCAAACTTTTTCTTGGGATAAAGCTACTGCTGCCATTTTAGTTACATTGGGAGTAAATGTGACAACCCCTCCCCCTCAGCCTTCTGTAAGTGAATATTTCTAATAAAGTTGTAACAGATCAGTCATGAAAACCTCTTGGCAGAAAAATCAGTAGGCAATAAAAAAGATAAAGGACACTGAAATGAATGAGTGACATGCTGAGGGGTATTAGCTTTATGAAGACAACTTTGTTCAATAAGAAAAGTCAGGTAGTGGCACGAGACAGGAAGAAGTGGAGGACTCCTACAACTGCCAAAAATGTCTAGTTTTGTTTCTGAGTACAAAATGTTGTGGAGGGAATGGCAAATGCTTTCAGCGAGAGATGCTCTTTTAGTGTTAGAGTTGCTTAAACCAAATTAAATGGACATGTCGATTATGCAAAATTTCGATTATGCAAAATTTAACGATTATAAATCCATCACGAAGGTGATGATTTGGCTTGCATTTAAAGTGCTGATCTGGCACCCAAGTAATGTGTCTCCAGCTGGGAGCCAGAACGTAGACCAGTTAGTGCTCTGCGCTATCCACAGCCGACCCCACTTGCCTTACACCTGCTCTAGTGCAGTGAACAGTATTGCACTCAGATTTGAATATGCTGAGCACCATGGAAATGCTAAATAAAGTCAAGATTAGGTTAACTGTGTGAACTGCTAGGTTTGCTTTGAAAGCACTTATTCTGCAGGAAGTTTTGTGTGCTCTTTGCTGTGCTGTGGAAGAGTCTGTTGTCCTTTAATGTGTGTGTGTATGAATACGTGCCATTTTACTGGAGGTGAGCTGAGAAAGTCATGCTTACAGCAATACTCACTTTGTTTGCAATTGTTCTTGTCTGCAACTCATTACAATTGTTCTGTCCCCTGCATCTCCCTTCTCCTTTCCCTTCTGGCTCCTTCTTTATGTTCCTGCAGCTTCCCTTTCTCTCTCACCACTGCTACAGTTGCTGTCCTCTTGCACTGCCTTCTTTTGCCTTGTGCCCATCTGGTTTCCTTCTGTTGCATTCTCCAGAAATCACCTCACTCTTATTCAAAACAAATATGTCAATTCCCTCCATCATCTCCTGCCTGATACTTTGTGGATCTGAGGTCTGAACTCTGTTGTTTGGAATGTTACCCTATTGCTTTTATATCTCTTTTCTTAGTTTTCCCACTGTATTAGACCACTGCAGGGGATGCTGAGTTTCTTCCTTTACAGTCTTCACTCTGAAGTATTCCTTCCTCCTTTTCTTACTCTTCTTTTGAGCAACACTGCTTAAGATTTTTTTCCTCATTATTCCCTTCTACCTGGTGCTATCAACAGTTCATCCAGCTCCTCCTAAGCAGTTTTCCATCCAAAGTTCAGCTTTGGCCTCTCCCTCTCCACACTGTACTGACTATTATCGTAACTAAACTCTACACAACCAGTAAGGCTGGTTTTCTATTGAAATTCCTGCCTTGCTGCATTTGCCTCCCAATTTGATTCAAAGCTGTTTCTAAGTCACCAGAAAGGAGGTATGATACCTGTGAAGACTTATTCCGTTCTTTTTCTACAATGTGACTGCAGGAGGAAGCTTTAAAATAATCAGTGGAGACCAATATCCTCAAAACCCTGCATATGGGAAATGGAAAGTCTGGTCACTGATAGTTATGCTTCTAATGTTTTGTACATAATACTAAGTCTTGTGGTTATTTTTATTTATTTATTTAATCCATATTGTTGGATCTGCCTTGCCAATGTGTCTGGACTGTTATTGTTCCTGTGATCTGACGTACAGGCTCTTTACTGTGATGGTGGTGCTTTTTCCTTCAACCAATGCATTCTTACACAGTACACCCTGCCCACTGTGCTGCTGCTGTTTGATAATTTGAAAATGGCCTTTCTGCGATTTTGGTGAAGGAATGTGGGAACTATTAGGAGGACAACAGTTTGCTCTCAAGGGAATTAACTTGCTTTTAGGAAAGATAGTTGTACCGCCTAATAGTAAAAGTCATCTTTAGGAACCACAGAAATGAAAAAAAATCCTTCTTCCTCTTGAACATCCAAACCAAATTTTAAAGGGTATTTTCCTCCCCAAAACCCTTACATCTCCCTGAATTCCTAATCCAGTAAAATGGATGAGATACTAAAATATGTGCAACAGGGTTTGCAACTAATACGTAGGAAAAAATAAATGACAACATAAAGGTTAGTTTCTGATCTTCCTTACATTGATGCAAATTAAGAATAGCCCTATTGATTCAAGCTAAGTGATTCTGTATTGCTTTTGTATTGCACTGGAATAAATGGGTTATATTTCAATCTTTGTTTAATAAAGAGAAAAGGAAGCTACCCAGGACTTCCAGTTGTCCTTTTTTTGCCCCCCAGCAGGAGTCATCTTCTATGCATAGCTCATTTTTACTGTTGTTGTTGGTCTTTCAGTGTAGTCTTAATGATGATTTTGTAACGTTTAAGTTCATTTGCATGGTTGGGAACTAAACTGCCAGAAGAAGGCATTGTATTTCTGAAAGAGTATTGACTGAAGAAGAAGCTGGGTCATAGAAAAGGAAATCACTTTTTAATCTGTCTCAAATATCAGAAAATGAAATTAAAAGATTGTGGTGAACACATTACTCTCTACAAATGTTATCTTCCTGAACTTCTTGTTTTCCAGAATAATGTAATGAAGTCTTTGCAGATTTACATACTGACTTAAACCCTTCAGAAGGGAATTGCCAACACACGAATAGAATTTGATTGTAAAGAAAAAAGCCTATTTAAGTCCTCATTTAGCAATGAATTTAAATATAGGCCTACTACATTGTCTGAGACCTTAAAAAGCAGATTGCCAACATATAAACAGAACTTTTGTGAGGCTAAGATATATTTCCAAGCCCATTTTCACTCATTACATGATGACTGAGTAAAAAATATAAGTATAGGTCTAATTTTAAATGTACATTTGCATTCAGTTAAACTAATCATGACTTTAATTACCTGGATGAATTGGGGCTAAACAGAGAGCTCCTGTTTTCCTTAAAAATATGTATTTGACTTCTAAGACAAACGAAGAGCTTTGCACCAATGTCAAATTTGCAGGAAGGTGTCTGTTTTTATGGTTGTTAAGTAACTTATTTTGACTCAAATGCTTTGGCTGTATTTGTCCTCTTGAAAATTGTTTTTATTTGTAAGGGAAGGTAAACGTCAGGTGATTTCTTGATAGAACCATAATTTACAGAACACTGATGGTCCTAATAGAAGAAGCAGGTAAAAAAGTCCTCTTAATTTTGTTTCTGGATCCCATAAGCGTAATCCTGCCTGTCAGACCTTGTGCTTCTCTCTATGTTGATGCATCTGGCATTTTAGGCTTCGGTTGTGTAATGACAACTTTTGCAAACAGCACTCAGATCTCTGGACTTACTTAGGTCCACTGCTTGTCTCTTCCTCCACATAGCTCAAATTCTGACTGGTGTTATGTGTAGCTGGCTTAATGGGTAGTAGCAGCCACTGCTTCCACTCACGTCAAGAGAAACTTCATTGCGCCTCACATTTCTCCCAAATAAAAGCTAATCATTCCAAGAACAGAAATGTTATCCATCTCTAACAATTACATATCTTCAATGTATCTATTACATTAAAAATGTGAAAGCTTTGTACACAAACTGTAAAATGATATAATCATGGTAAATATGGCTAGAAGGGTCCTTGAGAGGTCTCATGGTCCATCATTCTATTGTAACAGATTCAGTTATACTGGAGAACCTTTCTCATAGATGTTTGCATACTCTATTCTTAAAAGCATCCCGTTCAAGTAGGTCTATCACTTTCCTAAGTGCTCCTCTATTCTATTGCCTAATTATCCTTCTAATTATAGAAGGATATTGTTTTTCCCGCTTGTGTCTACCTTGCATTTTCTCTTATTAATTTAAACCCATTACTTATTTTCCTTTCACCAGTGAGCACAAAGAACATTTTATTCCTTTCTATTTATATATCCTTTTTAATCGCTGATTCAGTAAACTGAACTTCAGCTTTTTCCATTTTTCTTTAGGGGGTCTGTTCTCTAAACTTTTGATATCAGTGGGAAAGTATTTTATTGTTTTGGGTATGGATTTTATGTGTGGCTAGAAAATAGCTTTTATTCCATTTGCTTTGTATTGGAGGACCTTCCTTGTACATCTCAACTCCTGTTCTGGACAGAAAGTTTCTAGTAGTTCCTGTAGAGGTATCTACAATTTTAGGAGATAATTTTCAAAGATGACTGATATATTTAAACATATATGGAATCTTGGGATCTCAACTGCTGTGTATTTTTCTTCCGCAGTTTGGCTGTTTTATTAAAAAAGCCAACAGACCTGTCAGAGATCAAAGTTCTTTAGACTATTTAATGAATAGGTTTAGAAACAAATGTAAATTGTCACTTTTTTTCAGTGTCATTGAATTTCTGTTTTGCTATACAAGTAGATCATGTGTTTCATCAGAAAAAATTTCTTTGTTCTTGAAGGCTGAAGGAACTGGTTATGAAACAAAACCCAAGAGAGCTTACTGTAACAACAAAACAGCTTAGTGTAACAACATAAAGCAAACCAAAACAGGAAAACCTTGATCCCTTTCGAGGGTTCAATGCAGATGCTGGCATCTCAGTCACCAAACAGAGGTCATAATGAATCAAACTTATCTATTGCAAATCAGATACTGCTGATCAGATTCTCTTTTCAGCGCTACACGGCACTAGTATGTATGTGTGTGGCGTGTGTAATTTATATCTTGGAATAGTACCTATTTGATTGATGTGACTTTGTGTATTTATACTACACTATATTTTAAGATCAACAATACCAGAGTGGAAGATGTTTCCCTTGGAGTAGCATCACTGCTGAGAACAAATAACATCAAGCACCTGGACACAACTTTACTTCTTTTCTAATAAATAAAAAGTTTGAATCTAAAAAGTCAGATAACATTTTGCCCTGAAGCCTTTTCATAAATAGATTTTTCTTGCTTAAAAGACAAATCAGTAACATTTATTACAGTTTCTCTCAAGAGATCGCATATTTCTGTAACTCACCTCCTTAAAGAGACAGTCGCAGGAATAATAACTGTATTCTGCACAGGAGTTCTGAAAAATGATTGCCAGTTTCTGAATTATTATCATGCATTGGATTTGAATGTGTCTTTAGATACTAACCCCTTTACTGCCACATTACTTTTTATGCCAGAGGTCACCTCTAACACTTTCAGTAAGCTAATGATTTTGTCTGAAGTGAAGTAATTGTGGGGGTTTTATAGTCACTTTCTACATTCAATTGCTTATAGCAGTGTATTTGTGTAAAATAGAGCCTTAGTAAGAGATGATACAGAGCGTACAGAAGGAGAAGTCTATGAGAATTTTGTACATATAAGATTGAATGCAGGACTTTCTGAGGTGAACAGAGCCACATTCCTGACATGTTCAGTCCAAGACGTCCTGTCAGGCAGAGCCTGATAAAAAAGGTAGGAAGAACTGACTGCTCCCTGCTATGGGGCAGCCAGCAGATGCTACCTCATTCAACCTTTTTATTTGAGCAAGATGCTTGAATACACTGACAAGTTTAATCTTTTCCTTCCTTAGTTTTCTGCAAGGGACACAAAAGTGATTACCTGCAAGAAGAAGAGCTGCACCCCATTCTCTCTAGGCTATAGAAAAAGCATGAAGACAATCCTCATGTACTGAATGATGGTTTCCACTCCATTCATATGTCTTGGGACCAGTGACTTTTTTGAGCAAGGTTCACAGTACTAAAAGTTTTCACAGAACAGTCTCGGTTCAGAGGGCAGTGTAGTGACTGCCTCTGGGTGAAAGTCTAAGTGAAAGAAATCATCCTGTGTTCCTCCTTCCCTTTGTGCACATTCTGCATTCAAACATATTTGTCATGGCTAGTTCATCTTGGACCTGTGTTGTTCTTACTTCATCCTATGACTTTCTAGTCTTTGCTGGCTTCTTTCTACATGACTGCCTCTTTAGACTAAATCATTCAATATTCAATCTTTTTTTTTTAGTAGATTTTTGTAGGTGAGTACAACAATGGTTTTATTGTCATAGATGGGTACATCAAGCACCGCATTGCCAGCCGGTAAAGGGAGGTGACTGTCCTGCTCTACTCTGTACTGATCCGGCTTGTTTGCACTTTTGGGTGTCACATAAAAAGAACATAAAACTACTGGAGAGTGTCCAGAGGAGGCCACACAGCTGGTGAACAGTCTAGAGGGGAAATTGCATGAGGAGTGGCTGAAGTCACTTGGTCTGTTCAGCTTCCTCACAAGGGAAGGAGGAGGAGCAGGCACTGATCTTTTCTCTCTGGTGACCAGCGATAGAAATAGAGGGAATGGCAGGAAAATGTGGCAGGGGAGGTTTCGGTTGGGTATTAGGAAAAGCTTCTTTGCCCAGAGGGTGATGGAGCACTGGATTAGGCTCCTCAGGGAAGCACTAATGATGTCAGGCCTGACAATAGTCAAGAAACATTTGGACAATGCCCTCAGACACAAGGCATGGATGATGGGGTTGTCCTATGCAGGGATAGGGGTTGCACTCGATGATTCTTATGGGTCCCTTCCAGCTCAGGTTGTTCTATGATTCCATGATTGAAATGACATACCTGAACAGTGACGTGTTGATGCACTAGAATTTTGCTTTAAATTTCATTAATATTCTCTGCCCTTCCCTTTTCTATTGCATAGTCTTTATTACTAGACTTCTGGCTTCCTTCCAGGACCATTTCTACTCCTGTCTTGTGATGTCTTGTCCCTTGCCATATCCAGGAGCTGCAGGCCTTCCATAGGGACTCTAATTGGAATCTTCAAAGAGGAAAGGCCGCTGGTGGTTTGTTTCTCCTTCTATCTGTTCCCCAGCTCAGTATGGGCAGGCAATGTCATGCTCTGAAGTGGCCAAGAGTCAGGTGTAGGAGCTAGTGAAGCACTGAGGGACATGGAGCTGGGGTTGGTGGGAGTCCTGGTAATTTATTTCAAAAGAGCATTCAGCTAGGGCTTATGTCAGGGTGACTAAGGGCATCAGTGTCTCCCTTGTAAAAGGGGAAATGTTAAGGTCTAGTGACCATAAATAATCAAGGGGAGAGAGTCGGAGCTTAAGATGATTGTCACATTTTCTTAGCTGTTAATGAAATGGATTAAGGTAGTGTTGCTTAAATGGTAGTTCCCATTTCTAGAAATTATTTTTATTCTAAAGGTTTTTAATTCTTCTGTTCTCTTTCTTTCTTTCTGTGGCATGTTGTCCATGTACTACATGCAAACTGTGTTTATGGTCAACAGTTTTTTCTAGAGGAAATAAGCATGACATATTCATGAGAAGCTGCAAGCATTCACAGCCAGAGCTAAAAGTGTGAACACTGGCTCTGGTGAATAATTATGTTCACCTCCAACCCTATTGCTTGAAAGATGTAAAGTGAGGAAAGAGCACCTTGAACAAGTCATGCACTCTGTTGTGACAACGTGACTCAGAGTTGAGATGCTAAGCAAGGTGGGGAGGGGAAAAGGCTTTCTTAAGTAGAAGCTGTATTGCAGCCTTATGAGTATTTACTTATGTCTCATTCTGACTTACCTTCTACTTACCCTGTGCTGTCAGCCATGCAGTTTGGCTTGCAGGCAGTGTTGGCAGCATCTCTGGCCTGGAGATTGTAGTGGTATCTTGACAGAACAGACTGACTAAGATGCATGCCTCCTTAGTGAGATCATCGGAGAAGGGGTTTGTCTTGCTCCAAATTGCTTCAGAGAAGTGTGTAAGTCTCCTAAGAGGGAGGACACTGGTCAATGTATGGGTTGTAAAGAAGAAAAGAGCCTCATCTAGACTGTCAGCTGTCCCCTAGACACAAATCTATGAAAGATGTATATGTGTGTTCTGCTTCCTAGTATCTAAGTGGTGGCATTATCTTTGCTGCATTTATCCTTCCAAAAGCCTTTTGAGATACTGTGTCTTGCAGTCCCCAAGGCACGGAGAGATACAGCTTGGAGATGATTTGTCAAAAGCTAGGCAAGATATGTCTATGCAGCAGAGTGCAATGCTCTGTAGGAAGAGATACACCTGGCTCGGATATGCCTGTGGCTTGCAACCCCACGGGAAGGTGACTGAGCTTGAAAGTGACTTTTAACAGTGTCCTTCGTGTATGTGTCTTTTTGCAACAGTGTCATAGATATTCCCAGGGGCCATGGTGCTGCAAATCTTCCTAGCATGAATGTCCACACCCTCTTGAGTCCTTTGAGCTGAAAATGTTTAAATTAGCATTGATACATGCTGCCTGTTTTAACATTTTCTAAATGGGTTCCCCCAAACAAGTGTGATTACTGTTTTGTGCCATCTTTCCTGTACTGGTCTTCACTGTTTTCCCATCTCCTGCTGGTGCAATGGAAAAAATTAGAATCATAGAATCCTTGGGTTGGAAAAGACCTCTGAGATCATCAAGTCCAACCACGCCTATCATCCGCTAAACCATGTCCTTCAAAAACTCATCTACAAATTAGCCTTCAATACCTTTTGTTACATTTATCTATTAATTTAGTTAAAATAAACTTTTACTACTGTAGCTGTTTATGTTTTACTATAGCACACCCAGCATTGGCAGAAATGCTATCCAGTTGAGTAAATAATATTTTACCTTTGCAGCTGGCTAGAATTTCCGAGACACTTTGTGCCTCTTGCAGAAAATCTCTTCCAGTCAGCTGTAACTGAAGTTTGCTTCTAACATTTCTTAAGCAAGTAGGAATGAAAAGGCTAGCAATATTAGTTTCTATATGCTCAGCAATGGATATACAAGTATCTACAACATGAATAATGAAATATCCCTAAGATAGGAGGATATTGTTTATCAGGAAAGTTGACTCAGAAATGTGTTGAGTGATGGGCTGAGTGATGATTGTATCGGAAATACTATTGCATATGGACAAATGTTATGATGGTGGCTTAAATCAGGGAAAATATAGCATGGTGTAGCATAACCTAAGTCTTGAAATCCAGTGTTATAGATTGGCTCCAAAAAAGCTGACTCATTCATTGCGCCTCTGGCAGTTTCATGCTCCTTGACTGTGTGTACCCTATTGCTCATGAGGCAAGATTTGTTCTGTGGGCTGTTGAGTAAAATTTATAGCACTTCCAGAAACCTGAAGCTAAGGAATGAATCTTTAAACACTCATATATGGCACATCTCACTAACATGAACCCTTTGCAAAAACTAAAAGAACAGTGCTTCACAGATGTTTCTCAGTCTTGCCTGATAAACTTGGCAAACTGCAGAAATATTTGTGCCTGTATACCAAAAGAATATACTGGATCTTGCAAGTTTATAGGCTATTCTGCAGTTTAAAATGAAATTGTATCACTGCACAGTAACATCACTTTAATTACAAAGGCCATGTTACTTTATAGTCTATAGGATCATTTCTATGTTTATAATCTCTACTTTCACCTAACCCCAGGCAGATGAAATTAAGTGAGGGTTACAATAAAGGATAAAGCTACCATATTTCCCTCATCACTTTAACTTTGAAACAACACTCAGCTAAACTGGTATAGCATTCTCCAGGGACATAAATAACATAGTATTCAACTGCTACCAAGATAGCTTATAAAAAACCCCAACCAACCGATCATTGAATGGTTCATTCTTGGATCAGCAGAGGCATACACAAAGCCCATTTGAGCTAATTGATTTGCAGGAATAAACCTGATTCCTTACACTGAATAGTGTGTAAGCATGATCAGATTTCTTCATACTGAATATCTACAACTTTTCTCAAAATCCGTAGAAGATGTATTTTACATGTACGACACATATCACACGTGCATACATCCATTCAGGAAGAATCAGGCCCCATGTCTCTCTCCCAGAATTGCTGGATACCAATCCCCTTTGTCTACAATGGAAACAGGTTGCTTGTTTTTTGGCTAAAAGGAGTTAATAAACAATGAAAGAGATATTATGAGCTCCGTGAGCTTTTCTCTGTAAATGCAGAGATAGATACCATGAATTGAGGTATAAAACGTTAATCTTGCAGAAAATGAATTGCCTTGGACTTCACACACAGGATTTAATACAAGCTGATATTTTAAAGTGAGAATATGTGTATATCTGTCTCTATATACATATATAGATAGATAAAAAAAAGATACCCCTGTATATACAATGATTAATAATTCTCATTTAAATAGTTTTGTTTCATGTGCAACTTATATAGCTATCACTTTTTTTTTCCTTTTTATTGCCTGTTATTTGTACTTTAGACTCCATTGATAGGTAGCTTTCTTGCACTGGTAGGTTCTCACATGTATGGTAAGAGACCATTTCTGTCTTACAGAAAATAATTGTGTGTGCACATCCTGCTGAATTCTTCAGGATTTACTGTAGGGAGGTGGGTTGCTTTTGTTTTTGGAGAAACTGGTTCTATAAAAATCTCAGTCTCAGTTGAGATAGCAACTGTTTTATTATATAATCAAGCACCAAATTCAGAGCAACAGAAACCAGTGTCTTCTTGTAACACTTGTTAATTCTGTGCTGACTGATTATGATTAAAATCCTTTTTTCTTATTGAAAGTAACAGATATAATACTGTACTGAAGGACATAATATGGGCTAGATGAGCAAGTTCTCATTATATGGCCTGGAATATGTAGCATTGTTTTCCTGGCCTGCAACCAATGATGCAAATAAGTAAATTTACATTCCTGAGCAGCTCTATTAACTTTACACGAGTGTGTATTTCCAGCAAATTCTATGGCATATTTTTGTGTACAGAATTATTAATACATACAAATTTCTGCAAAGCTCCTAATGTTTGTAGCACCAGGGATAGAGATCAAAGCCCTTCCAAAAAGTAGGTGTGTAGATTCTTAGTAGAATTTTTAGGTCACATCTAGTCTAAATAATACTAATCCTTATTTTTGTCTTTTGCTGACTCATATTTATCTCTATAAACTTGTTGCTACATGGAGCATAGGGATTTTTTTTCGTTTTTCAGGGGAAGGAAATTGATTTAGGGCTAAAAAGACTTAAGGAAAAGTTAGAAAAGCAATAGCCAAATATGTAATACAAGCTAATGAAAATCTAATTTAACTGTTTTTTTTTCCAGCCCAGATTTAGACTAGAAGTTTTCAAGCTGAGAGTAACAAAAGTGTGAAATACCCCACCAGGTGAAACACATTGGGATCACCCAAAGGAGCAGTAGATAATTCTCTATGTGACAAGACAGTATTATAATAACAGGCCCCAGTAGATTGTGGACACCTTGTGTATTGCCTTGAAATTCTCCATTTCGCAGACATTGTGATTTATATCAGGATATGATAATTTCTTTAAGCAATTGTATTTTAGATGCAAGACATGATGATCTTTTATTTCATATTTATTTTCAGAGAACAAACATGAAGGTCCATAATTGTCCAGTACCTATAAAACTGACAATTTTCACCAACACTTAAAACACCATCGAAAGCCAGAGTCTGAGCATGAACTAAAAAGTGTCTAACGTGGGATCATTGAGTGCATGTTTCTATAAACAATTAAGTATTAGCTTGGGATGAAAAGTTTCTGAAAACATCTTTATTTCTTCAAAGCAGGAAGAGTCCTCACCATTATTTTGTTTCAACTTTAGGAAAACATCTAATTCAAAGTGTATTATTTCTCTACAACTCCTGCAGCTGAAACTTTTGCAGTTGCTTTAATTTGTCCTACATATGTGACTGGCTGAGACAAACTCATGAACAATGAGCATCTTAACACTGTTATTAAGTAAAAGGCCCTTTCAATTCAAGAGTTAAGCAGGACCTTCAGATGGGGTGGTATCTAAGACACTGCTATCAAAAGCTTTTAGCATCCAGGGATTTTATAGTAATTGAAGGCAACTTGGAGTGTATGGTGGGAATGGCTCTAAAACAGGGGTGTCAAACTCACAGTCCTGCTGTTCTCCAGCTCCTGCAGCATAACACCCGTCACACGCTGCACCTGTGACCAGCGCTGACAGGAGTGCAGGGGCAAGGAGCTTGGCACTGCCGCTGGGTAGGAACAAGGTGCCGGGCAGGATAAAACAAGGTGGAGGGCCGGATTCAGCCCATGGGCTGGGAGTTTGACACCCTCTGCTCTAAAATGCATCCTACACTTGGAAGGACCCTGGACACAGGTGATTTGAGTATTTGGTAGGAATACCTTTAGCCTACTTGCAGGCAAACAATTTCTCGCCTGGTATGGGTTTTGCACTCTGGCTTTTTGCACCTCTCCACTTTTCCTATTTACCCTGCATCAAGATATAGTGGATGAGAAGCAGACAGTCAAAAAAAGCTTGGAAACCACCTAATAGGAAAGCTAGGTACATTTTTCTAAGGATTATTTCCTAAATATTTTTTATTCTTCGTGCTTGTATAGTAACATTAAGCCACTACTCAGGCATTTCTAAATGTGGGCCATTTGAGTCTGGCTCTAGAAAGCAGGCAATATTTCATCATAGGACCATTTCTGAGGAACTGCATTCTCAGAAATATTTTTTCCTGGGACCATACATAATTTGCAAGTTATTCAGCTAATCACAATAGTTTTTCTAAGACTGTAAGTATTTGCATCCAGCAATGCTAATATTTTCTTCCCTAGCTGATTTGATATGTAGTCTTACAGTGCTTGTGCTCACCCTCATTCATTCATCCTGCATTTTAGGCTTGTTCCTATGGGCTGCTGGGTACCTGTAGTTTGATTGAAAAAGTTATTTAATTTCTTAGGAGTATAGTTATTTTGAGTGATACCCCCTGTAATAGAGTGTGATATGATGCATTAGAAAATAAAGCAACAATGGAGTATCTACAAGACTTTTTTTTTCAATCTTATTTGATGAAAACAAGTCTTAGTAGAGAAATCCATAGAAATAAACTGTTTTTTATTCTTTAGCTAATACAGGAGTAGCCTGAATCTTGGGGAAAAAAAATGAGCTGTTGATCATAAACAGCCTTCTGTCAGCTGTTAACAACCGGGATTGGTGGTTTTGCACCAACATTATTTCAGGTAAATGAGAAGATAGAATTGTAAAACAAAGGGAAATGTTCAATTCCCCAAGTGAAATGTGGGCTGATGCTTAGTATTTATAGCTTAGTATATCCTCATTAATCCTTTCTGTTAATCTTTTTTTCTTTAACACTGACTAAGGAGGAATACTAATGCAACATTTCTCTGCTGTTTCTAAGTATTCCATTATATTTGAGAGCTTACTTGCTAACATATATTTTTCTTTCCAAAGAGCTCATGCAGTTTTTACTTGAATCATGCCATAAAAAAGAATCACTCCATTCCTTAAACTATTAACATATACTTTAAATGATGAAAACCTTCTGAAGCCAGCAGGAAACACAATCCAGCAATTACGCAGCAGCAGCGATCTGGATCTTTTCCTATTTAGATTCAGTAGAGGAGTGGTGGTTGTTGTAATTATGTCCTTATAGAAATGCTTGATATGTTTGCCTGCTTCTGACATACCTGAAGACTCGTCCATAGAGTTAAACACGGGATGCTTAAAAATTTATGTGTACTCAAATCACATTTATTCTCAGCCTCAGATTGGTATAAAAACATTTTTAATGATGTATTGGTGGTGTTTTGGCCAGAGAGACCTAAGGAAAAAAATTGTATTAGCAATGAAAAGAAACTGTTTAGAGCCTAGTGTAAAGATGATGTAGAATGACTTTCAATGGTGTCCATAATTTTGGAGATTTTATGACTCAACTCAGTTAAGTTGAAGCACTGATAGAAATTCCTTTATTCTCAACATGATCCAGCCCTCGTGTCTCTTTTCAGTTTATGTGTGGGCTGGTCAAAAGTCATTATTATGAAACTTTTATTGTAAAGCTGTTTTATACCTGATATTTACTGCAAACACCGAGACTTGTAAGGCAATGTGATGTAAAAGGTTCAAAGCTAGGTTTTCAATTTCAGAGACACATTTTCAAAAGAGTTCAAAAATTAACACTGTAGAATGTGTGTGGAAATAAGGCTTTAATTTGGCACAGTAAGGTCTTTGGTATCCTAAGAATCATCAGAGAGAGATCTGCTGGGTCGTTTGCGTCACTAGCAATGATGTATTCTGCCACCTACCAAAAGAGCTGAATTTAATACTTTACAGTAATGTAATGACGGTAAAATCTTGGATGAGATGTTGCTGAAAGTAACTTTTATTTTGAGCCATTTCAGTTTTGAGAAATTATAGTGAACTATGTCACTGTTGAGACGGACACGACACACGAAGTTCAAGCAGCATTCATGTATGATGCACGAAGCATTATGCATTTTATTGTTTCACACGGCTGGCTTCTATATATTTTCAGCATATATGTATTCTAATATCATTGGTGCATATTACATATACACAAGCAATTATTGGTTACAGTTGCATGTCAATCTTCACCCAAGCTCATCTAAGTCCCTGATCTTGTTTCATGAGTTCTCACAACTCTTGCAACTTATTTACTTTTTTCCATTAGGGGGTTTCCACATTCTCATGGGTACACGGCCCTCTGGTTGGGGGATTCACACCTTCTCACGGGTACACGACTATCTGGTCGAGGTTAAATATCTCATGCTCTGCCAAGGGATCTGCAAACAGACTGCAGTCTCCCACAGAACCAGCTGGGTCAGGTAGCTTAACCGATGTATTTGGACACTTGAACTTGCTCAGAGCTTTTTGTTCAGGTGATCTCAGCATTGACCTGTGTTTGTTCAAAGCTGCATTCCAGGAGCTTCAACATTTTCATTCCTTCTCAGATCCCTGTTCCATCATAAGTCTTCCTTTATTGTGGCTGTGTTCATCATCGTGGACTCCGGGAGTTGCATGGCTACTGAAGGTAGCTGACAAACAAGTACCGATTAGAGGGTGAAGCTGTTTGCAGGGTGGACATATCCAGGACTGCAGTTGTTCACCAGATTATATTTGACATTGAACTGGGCTTTAATGAAATGCATTTTGGAGGGTGAGCTTTTCATATAATTTTTGGGAACAGGGGCATTTTTAACAAATTTTGTCTTTAGATGAAAACATTTTAGTTGAAAGATAGTTTTTCTGGGAAGCTTTAATAATAACAATAATAATTATTACTATTATTAATATTAATTTGGGGAAAGTTGAGCCAGCAACTGATAAAGAACAACCCTTTCAAAATTCAGAAAGTTTCAGAAAATTTAGAAGATTGATTTTGTGCTGTGGCATGGCTAGGTCGGAAGTACATGATAAGGTACAAGAGACTGAATGATAATGTTTGTTTTAGATTCTCAGTTAGGAAGCATAAATAGCTGTAAGTGTTAATGTACATTTTGTTATGCTTTTTTTTTTTTCAGTTGCTAGCAACCAGTAAGGGTTGAAATAAAACTCTGGAAAATGCTTTCTAATTTGGATCCACTTGCTTTAGCTTGCAACACACTCCTATTTCTGTTAACTGTACAAAGACAGCAAATTAGACCCAAAGTGTAATCCAGATAGACAAAGGTGAGAAGACCAAAGCTGATTTCAGGGAAGGTTATGATTCTTCTCTTCCCTAGTTTATGAGCTGATCTGGAGTAATGGTTAAAACAAAATTTTGCAGCAATATCTGTTAATTCTGTATCTGGTGAGGAGTTTTACTGATACTTTTAGGTTCAAGGAGCCTATCTGTGTATTACACTGATATACTGAAAATATTCCTACTTAGGTTAGGACACATCAATGTTGAGGGTAAGGATGCTAAAATTCTGGCTGCAGTCCTTGCAGACCAATAGAGGAACAAAGCCTTTCTAAAACATAGTCTGCTCTTTTCTCAGTAAATATGCATGATCTCCCTGTTATCCTTGCTTGTAATCCATGTTCTGAGAAGGCTCTCAATGTCACACAAGGTGCATGATGTTCACAAATGGGAAAGTGTAAACATAAATCTGTGGACAGTTCCTGAAGATGTGATCATAACACAAGGAGTTGGCATTAAGAGGCCAGTTTTTGTCTGCCTACAGAAAACTTTACTGGAATGTTGATTTCTGGAGAGTTACTGGAGTTATTTAAAATGACTAGTGGCAAAAATCTAGAAAAATGACTGTCAATTGTGTCTGTGAGCTATAAACTGCAATGCCACTCCTTAGCTACATTCTGCGATCAATAAAGGACTTAAATAAAAGTACTGAGAAACAGCAGAACAAAGAGCAATTGCATAGAAATGCTCAGCATGATCAAACTGTCTTTTCTGTCAGGAAAACTTAAAAGTTTAAAGAGCTTTAAAATATACATTTTGAAAACAGATAATTTGGAAGATCACAAGGGAGAAAAGGGCAAACTTTAAAAACCCATGCTTTCTGCATGAGCTGCATTCTTCGTGTCATCTAGATTATTGCTATCAGGCACAGCAAAATTTTGAATGAGGCTTTTCCTCCTGTAAATTTTAGTGTCTTCAAGTTCTGCCCAAATTCCCCTTGAGATCATTGGATGAGTTAGAAAGAAACCCAAAGAGACCTAATAGGAGGAAATGTGGCTTTAAGGAGAAGAAAAAAAGAGGGTGGAAAGTCATTAGAATTTATGCCAAGAAACTTACCATTGCACCATTGCATTCCTTCCCCCCCCCCTTTTCTACATTTTCCCTTATTTTGTAAAGCAGCCTTCATTAGCTGGCTATTTCAGAATTCAGTATGTGGTATTTGCTTTTGCTTTAAATACAGATGTCTCTGAGACTTACTGCTCATTCTCTAATTGTCTATGTAATAACTACATATGGCCTTTTAATATGGAAGCTCTGATCACTGCTCTGAGAGTTAATTCGGTTACTTCCATTAACAGTATCTTTGCAACTGTATCATTGTTTGAATTAAATATTCAGTAACAACCTTTATTTGTCTATATTCTTTTTTTAATATTCCTGAGAGCTTTGTTTCTCTGTAATAATTGCAAAACTTTTACTACCCCTACACTTGCAGTCACACTGTCTTTCACATGCTCAAGATATTATGTGTAATTGGTAGCAGACAGCCTGTCTGAGTAGAATACAAGGCAGTGGTCAGCTTTGAATACATCTGTTGAGCAACTAGAGCAATCACCTAATCAGTACATTGGATGAGTTTTGTGCTGTGAACTGGAAGGTCTCCAGGGTGGGTGGCAGGGCTGATGCTGTGCTGGAGGGAGCCCTGGTAAAGGCAAAGGGTGGGAGGCACCCACTGTGCAGTTGGCACTATTCTCTAATTAGGCTAATTCAGCCCCAGGTGCTCAGCTGTTTTTCCTGGGCTGCTGGCTCAGGCTGGCCCATTCGCTTTCATTAGTGTAAGACTTCAACAAAAGAAGCAGAACAAAGCAGAACCCAGAACTACCTATTGGAGCTGCCAATGCTCTGCCATTCTACAAGTGCCCCTTGAGCACGTCGTGGATTATTGGAATTAGCCAGGGATGTGCAGTTTAGTTTTCAGTGGTTACCTTTTCCAAGGCCTTATGCTCCTTCCAAGCAGGAGGGTCAGCAAGTGAGGAGACATGGAAGTGTCTGTAGCTGGCAGATTTAACAGGGATTTTATGATGGTTGTTTGTGTTGTGAGCAGAACAAGAGGCTACATTTCAGTGCTGAGTGAGGCACCATACACGGAGAGTGGGTGTTGGGGAACAGGGCTGTGAGAGATGAAGGTAACGGGATGATGCTCAGTGTGCCAGAAAAGGAGGGAGGATCAAAGAAGAAAAGAGTGATAAAATTGGAGAGGTCAAAGAATGGGGCCTGTAGGTAAGACTGGAGAGAAAATTGTTGCCATAGTTGAGGCAGAAGAGGTTATATTTTTGGCAGTGTAAAATGAGAAGCATATTTTGAAATGGAAAAAAACCCAGAAGTTAGATACATTATGCAGAAACCTATGGTACTTACACATAGACATATTCAAACAAGTTGTTAGAGGTGAAGACCTAGTGGGATACCTGGATATAAAGCAGTTTTGAGATGCAAGCTTTTATGATAGGCAAGATGTGTTATACTCTGCACAAAAAATTAGATAGTGCAGGTAGCTTGGGGAAGGAGTATTCGATTCATGTTGAGCTTGGGTTATGCTTTTAATTTAGGCTGAATGTCTGTGCTCAGTTCAGGTGGTCTAAAACTGAGCATCATTATTGCTAATTTTCCCCAGAACCTACATTTCCCTGCCAAAACACAAATCCAGATGTGTTGACACAGCATGTTTCCATGCTTTGGGCTGGAGCCACCTATTATAATATATTTGGTGTCTGCAAGGAGAACCAATTTGTTACTGGCAGGTAACAGTTTTCAAATTTCCACAGGGTTTCACAGAAGACCATCTACTAGAGGCAGCTTGAAAATGGTTCTGTCTGGGTTACCCTTGCTTGAGGGCTTTTGTGCAATAGCCTGACTCACCCATGAAGGAAATGGATTGAAGGTGCCTTCTTCCAGCAGACTTTCAATTCCTATAGCTAACTACCTGTTTTGAGCGAAGGGTGACTTGGTCACATATCAGAGACTAGCTTTGAGGGCAGGGCACTCCCTATCAGGAGATTTCACATATTGAACTTTGTCTGGGCTCAAATTGCCCACTGGGGAGAAACGTGTGTGATTTTTCCTGTTGCCCTTGGGTGCTCTGCTATGTTGTGTGAAGTGCTAGATAATTTTCCTGGCTGTTGAAGAACAGGGTGAGGGGGAAATCTGAGTGTTGGACTGTGGGCAGTAACATGGAAGGTAGATCTGGCTGGGTCAGGAGGTGCCGAAAACTTTTCCAGGCAGCTCAAAAATATATTAAAACTAGAATTATACTGGAGCTGCATGGTTGGTTGCCAGATTTCAAAGTACACTAGGTCCTTCTGCCTACCTGAGGGAATGGCAGATACAAACCACTGGAAGGGGAGGGTAATTGTTATAGTGACTGCCGTGCTTTTGGCACGATCGTTTTGCTGCAGCAGGTGTCATTTGGCATGAAACGCAGTAGCAGCCTGATAGTGATTATTTAGAAAGGGAAAGCTGCTTAGAGCTATGGAGTCTGGCTTTGCCAGAATTGTCCCTAAGCTCCGTGACGGTTACACTGAAGCTTGAACTGCGTGAAATGTTGATGCGGGAGGGCGGGATGTCACTGTGCCTGCCAGTAACCCTGCCTGCGGGTAACACAGGCAGCTGGAGAGATCTGCTGAGGGATGCGTTCCACAGAGTAGAACTGCCTTCCTCACGCTTGGCTCTTTCCCCTCAAATGCTAGCTTTGAATTGCTTTTTAGCCTGGCAGGTGTTGCCATCACTGACAAGCATGTGCTACCCACTATGGGGATACTCAGAGGCTCGCAGTCACCAAAATGAGCAAATACTTGCTTCTCCACATCTACTGAAAGTGAGAGCACACAGCTTCTTGTAGCAGCAGAGCAGAACAGGATGCTGGGGACCCTAGGTGCTAATAATATACGCTTCATAATGTGCTGCATGGAAAACAAAAACAAGTCAGAAGTGAAAAAAGCCATCCAACAACTGTCTTCCACAGTGAGCTGCTTCTCACTTGACTTCTGAAGATTATTTCATTTTGGTTGAGTTAGTAACAGAGAACCTCTGACAACTGTATGAAAGGAGAAAACCTTGTTTTTGGGACATAGGCAGCGTAAAAGACAATCTTGCACCAAGTTTATCATCTTTATTTTTTCTCCTTTGTTTGCTGTAAATATGAAATAGTAATATTTTAAATTTATCATTATGCAAAGAACTAGATCTGACTGTTTCCATTGTCCATGCTGTTTATGTATCATGACCCACAATCACCTTCTGCTCTTTTGAGGAGAATTACTTTTCCTGGCAGGATAATTCTGGATGTTAGATTGTGATGGTTAGCAGGAGCTGGCAGAGCATAACGAGGCTCCGACACCTCTCAGCATGGTCAGACTTTCTGTATCTGAGATAACGATGGCATCTTTAGCATAGCACTGTCTTACAGCACCAGTCCAGTATCAGCTTTCAGGGGTTGCTGAGGACACTCCACATATATTTAAAGGGGGGGAAAGAGGAGTGCTTGTAGGCATTATCTGCTCAATCACGCAGTGTGCAACATCCCCCTGACATCAATGGCACACTTGCTAATGGCTTCTGTAGAGGAATGATTGGGATAAATGTTGTGGGACGTAACGGTGTGTTATCCTGTTCACTGTCAGCTGAGGACTAAATTCAATAATTTGAACCTGGCAGCTCTATCAGCTCCAGTGCAGCCCTGGCACAGCTCTGGCTGCTCAGCCCCCTGGCACTCCCAGAGATCCAGAATTGAATTCAGAGCTGGCCATAGTTTGGAAGTGCTGTGGTGCCAGGCACTGGGCTTTTACCCTCATGCTTCTCACTAGTTTACTCTTCCCTTGCTTCTTGTGTGTGAATTTTAGTTAATCTCACCCTGTCTTTTATTTAACTAAAAAATAAGTCATTTTTTCTTATGTGCTTTTTTCATATGGTATTTATCCTCAAAATCTAATTCCCAAGTCAACACAATTCATGCAGACAGGGAAGCACTGTGTACCTAAATTGCTGCAATCATGGGCAAATAACACATAGGAAAACTTGTTAAAAAATATCAGTGTAGGTGTATGGTGGCAGGATGAATGTTGACAGGCTAATAAACAGGAAAGGCTGTGGGCTGAGCTTTATACATAAATGTGAAGGTGGTATTCATCCTGCTCTGCTCTGAGGATACGCACGTGTATTCCCATTCTGCCATTTACTGATAGTTCATCTTTAATAAATCAAAGGCAGCTTTTTCTTGCTCTCATGCTCGCTGAAGGAGAGGATGTCAAGTCATACCCTAAACAGTTTTGACACACAAATAATGTCTGGTGAAAAGTGCTAATGGTAGTCTTTTATTTACAGATGTGTTGAGAAATACATGAGGTAGTGAGTTTCTCTTCCTTCTTCCTCACAGGAGGAGAATGAGAGGCACACTCTCCTTTTGTCCTCCAGCTCCAAAGGAGGCTGGTTTCCTGTCATCTGAAGAAACTCCTTTACACTTGTCTAGTCAGGACAGTTTCTAACATGCCTCTTTTGTTATGCCCAGGCACTCTGGTGACTCGGCTGACACTGATATGAGTGGGTTTTTTTGCAGCTTGCCCCTGCACGCCTGCCGTATGGGCTGACGCCTGTCAGCTGCCCAGAGTGCTGCTGCTAGAGCAACTCCTGGATCAGTGGGCTCCTCGTCATGCAGCGAGGGCTCAGCAGGAGCTGAAGGCTCTTGGCACACTCCTGGTCTTGATCTGAAGTTAATTGACACAACCTGAAACTTGGAGATGATGCCGGAAGGAAGAACAGAAGACTTGTGAGATAGCAAAGAGCAGATACGATGTAAAATTGTTCACTTGCATTGTTCAGATGGAGAGGTTTGATTTTGATTTTACAGCCTGGTTGCTTCACCTTGCAGCCATATAAGCTTCCATTTAGAGCTTTTGAGACTTGCTGTGGCCTCAGCGCTTCCCTGGGTTTCTCTAGACAGGAGAGGTTTGGTAATGTATATGATAGAGGCTCTTCATACTTCTGTGCAGCTTCATCTGTTAAGACCAGAAAACCAGCATTGTGACAATGTGAAAACTACTGATACTGGTGCAGGGTTATGGAAAATGAGCAAAAGAGAAGGAGGGTTTTTTTCCGAATTAGGTTACTAGGTGTAATTTCTTTAATTTCTTAAAGAAGACTACATAAATATTGTACCTTTTGTAGGGTGTAGGTGTGTACAGTGGCCTCATATACAAAACTGTAACTTGTTTCAGAGATCAAAATAATTCATAGGCCTGTTTGCCTTCTCCCTTTCGTATATGAAACCAGTTCTGTAAAGCTCCTTTTTTTTTTGCTCTTGGTGCTGTCTTCTATAGGTCCTGCTAATTGAATTATTGTAAATTTTTCAAAAAATCTCCGGGTTTTTCTGTTCTGTGCCTCACTGAAAGCTTTATAAATGAAGACAGCTATCACTCTCTAGAGGGGCCTTTTTCTCACCACTGATGGTACAGGAACTTGAGCTAGGTGTCAGGCAGCTGAAGTTACAGGTAGCATTCATGTGACCTAAGAAAGGAAGAGCCTCTTCTGAAGAAGAGATCAAGCTGTTACTCAAGCGCAGAGTAACAGGAAAGTGAAACGTGTGCAAATACTATGTGAAGTGCAATGGCAGGGACTAAGAGCCTGCAATACCAACTAGTGTGGGGAGGTCTGGTAACATTACACAGGAGTACCAAACCAGTCAGCTAGCAAGAAGATGATGTCTTTTTCATCAGAGGTAATGTTTGAAAGTAGAAGTGATAGTTTATATCTCTTAATCAAGAACATTATTAATACCTTGTTCACTGCAGACCACGTCTATCCAGGCAGGTGCAGACAGCTACCTGCTAACTTTGCCCATTTTCTGGGCATGTGGGGGATTCTGCCCAGCTGATGAGATGTGTGCCAGCTCCAGTCCAGAAGTCTCTTAAATCCATTTACACAACTGTGACAAGGTGACTGAGTCTTCTTTAGTGCACTTACAAATACAGCAGGCAGCTGTCTGCACTTCATAGACTCACAAAGTAGTTGAAGTTGGAAGGGACTTCTGGGGATCAGCCAGACAAACTCCTGAGCAAAGCAAGGCCAGTTAAATCAGGTTCCTCAAGTTTGTGCCCAGACAAGTTCTAAATATCTTCAGGGATGGAGATTCCCTAATTTCTCTGAGCAACAAATTCTTGTGTTTTATCATCCTTATTGGCAGTGAAGGATGGAAATCTTCTACTATCTAGTTGAAATTTCCTTGTTGTAGCATGTTGCCTCTCATCCTGTTGCTGTGCAGTTTCCAGAAGAGACTCAGTTTGTCTTGTCTACATCTACATAAGATCCCTCCCTGGGTGCCTTCTCCTCTTAATGTGAAAAAAGCCCATCTTGTCCAGTAGTGGTCTCACATAGAGTGGAAGGATTACTTCCCTGGACCTGCTGGTGAATGCAACCCAGAATGCAGCAAGATTTTGCTTCAAGGATATCCTGCTGACAAGTTTAAGTTGCAAATGTTCATCCTCTAGATTTGTCCTCTATTAACCTAGTTAGAATAGAAGAAACACAGGGAAAATACATACCAGTATACATACTGAGCTATGATTAAATACATAATCCTAATAAACAAAACTGATGAATCACAACTATGCTACATCAAAAAGTCTGAGCAGTGTTGCCATCGCACAACTTGGCAGTTCTTAGCACTTACTTAGTGCTTTTCCATGGTCAGCTTTAAAAATTAATTTCTCAGGTTCATTCTGAATAAAAATGACTGGTAGATGAATGTTTGAACAGCATCCCTTATCTATGGATGCTAGAAACATAGCAGGAGGCATTAGAATATTTAGCTTGTGCTATTCTGTTTGCAAACAGCCACTTAAATAACATTTATCACACAGAAGAGGTCCATCATTAAGAAGAGCAATACACTAAAATGACACTAAAAATGCATAGGACAACTTTTATCCGCTTTGTCTTTTGTCGTTTTTATACATGTTCTCTACCTGTGAAAGACCGTAGCCCTTAAGCAGGCGTTTTGGAAATGCCAGCATAGAGTGCAAAGGGAAAATGTATCACAGAATCACAGAACTGTTTAGACTGGAAAAGGCCTTTAAGATTATGGAGTCCAACTGTAAACCTAACACTCCAAAGTTCATCAGTAAACCATGTCCCTAAACATCCTCTATGTCTTTTAAATACCTCCAGGGATGGTGACTCAACCACTTCCCTGGACAGCCTATTCCGGTGCTTGATAACCCTTTCAGTGAAGTAATATTTCATAATATCTAGCTTAAACTTCCTCTGGCAAAACTTGAGGCGATTTCCTCTTGTCCTATCACTTGTCACTTAGGAGAAGAGATCGACATCTACACATTACACCAGCCATAGAGATGTCTCAATAGACTGTGTGCATCTGTTTCTTCCAGTTTTGTTGCAAGCAACCGGAAGGAGAGAGGAGAAAATAACCTGTGCTCCCAATTTCCTTAGTAGCTGTCCCAAGATGCTGCAGTCTCTTTTAACTGCCCTTGAACTACATTTTGCACCTTCATCACCTGCCACATGGAAGAGCAGTAATGGGTAATAGTCCAAGGGCCATACCAGGCTAGTAAGTTTCCTAGCAATGTCCTTAACCCTGGCCCCAGGGAGGCAGCAGACTTCACAGTATCATAGTATCACAAGGTGGGAAAGGACCTCTGAGATCATCAAGTCCAACTTATAATCCAACACTAACACCAACCCATCATCTAAACCATGGCACTCAGTGCCTCATCCAGTCTCCCCTTAAACACCTCCAGGGTCGGCGACTCCACCACCTCCCTGGGCAGTGCATTCCAATGGCCAATCACCCTTTCAGTGAAGAACTTTTTCCTAACATCAAGCCTGAACCTCCCCTGACGAAGCTTGAGTCCATGCCCTCTAGTTCTGTCACTGGTCACCTGAGAGAAGAGACCAACCCCTGCCTGCCTACAACCTCCTTTTAGGTAGTTGTAGAGACCAATTAGGTCTCCCCTGAGCCTCCTCTTCTTCAGACTAAACTAAACCCTCAGTCGCTCCTCGTAGGGCTTGTGCTCCAGCCCCTTCACCATCTTCGTTGCCCTCCTCTGGACACACTCCAGCATCCTGACATCTTTCCCAAACTGAGGGGCCCAGAACTGTACACACTATTCAAGGTGAGGTCTGACCAGTGCCGTGTACAGGGGGACGATAACTTCTCTGGTCCTGCTTGCCACACTATTCCTGATGCAGGCCAGAATGCCATTGGCCTTCTTGGCCACCTGGGCACACTGCTGGCTCATGTTGAGCTTCCTGTCAACCAGCACTCCCAGGTCCCTTTCTGCCTGACTACTCTCCAGCCACTCTGTCCCCAGTCTAAAAAAAGTTGCTTTTTCCAGATGCATTTCTTCCCACAATGACATTGTATTTTGAGCTGAATGGGTCCACAATGGTTTGGTCCCTGTAGCTTCTAAAGCCCTGAATGATTACCTGCTTGATGTACATGGCTGCGGGGGATGGGGAGGCGGCCGCCCCGCTGCCTCCTGCCGCTCAGCCCGTCCCCGGCGGCTCCTCCCGGCGCGACCTCCCGGGCCACCGTCTCCCGCCTCGCCGACCCCCCCACAGCGCCCCGCACAGAGCCCGCACACCCCGCCCGGGGAGAGGGTCTGTTTGGCATATTTGACCCTCTATTCCCTTCAGAAGGGCATCGCTTACTACTATAACCTGTCTTTTCTTCCTTATGGAAGTGGTCTTGATAATAAGGGTAAGCCTTTCTGACCTTGGTGACACTTCTGGTGTAGGCTGACCATCATCCTCATCTTCCTTTAACTGGCCTTCCACTCAGCAGCCTCATACCTGTTGTACAGAGACACTTGGGAAGGTGATGTGGAGAAGGAGGATGTCTACCACTCCAAGCATGGACTTCCCCTCATTCACTCCTTTCCTTTGAGGTACTGCTCCTAGCCTGCTGGGGAAGGGATATAGGACCCCCCTGATCTTGTACTTTTTCTGGTGACTCTTTCTGTCTCAGAAAGGGCAGACTCCTTGATGCTTCTTAGGCTTTCTACTTCCTCTTGTAGCTCCAGCATCAGGCTGAGCAGATCATCCACCTGATCACACTTTACACAGCTGTTTTCACTACTGCCATCCCATGTCATTTAAAGCACGCCTTGCAGTCTGAGACCTGGATGGTTGCATGCTTTTGTGGGAGCTCTGTCTGGGTTGCCATGTCCATTTTGGTGAGTGTTAAGGACAGCTTTCCGCTGCATGGATACCATAGCAGGGCTGCTCTTGAGAGGATAATGACTGCCAACTTAACTCACTGCTTAGGCTGGCAGGGTGAGTACACCTTTCCTGCACATCCTTCCTTACGAACTAACACACAAACTACCATGCTACACTCTGGCTGATGCACCACACTGTTTTCTTGATCTGTTCACTCTATTAGTTGCACAAACAACTGCTTAGTAATGAAGAAGCTCTAAGTTTGTCAAACAGAATAGTTTATGATGTGGTGAAAGCTAAAGATTCCCAGGATGCTTTTAAATGATGCCCACAGAAAATGTTGAGAAACATAAATTTATTATTATTTAACAATTTCTTGAGTATCTTCAAGAAAGCAAGGCTATTTTTATCCCTACAACTGAAGATTTCCAATTGCAAATATTGGAAACCAGCTTTATTAGGACAGAATTGGCTACTGTGTTAGCAAGCAGCGATCAAAATGTTTCACAGCAGTTACGGGTTGCATGAGAGGCAATATCTTTCTGTTATTAATACTAAATGGGAAATGATAAATTGGCTGTAATAGCTATAGGCCTGGCCAAAGCTTTTGATTTGCTGAGGCATGTTCACACTATATATGCTGATAAAAATATTGAATTAGGAAATGTTCTTATAGAAAATTTTCAAGATTTAGATCAGAATTCTCATTTAGAAATGACAATTATCCTAGTTTTTAATTGCTTTATATAAGCATATTCATAAGTTCAGACTTCATTTAATATTACCTTCTATCTTCTCCTTTAATTGAGGAATGCAATAATCAACCCCATAATAATTGGTGAGCAAATATGGGTTTGGTTTTTGTAAATACATCTGCTATTAGCAGCAGTTAGTGTTCTGATGTGATTTAGAGTTGCAGAAATGGTTTTGTTCTTGTAGTAGGTTTAAAATAAACACAAAGAATATACATAAGCAGTACCTAGTATAAAATATATTGTTATTCTAAATGCATACTGAAAAATTAAGTGAAGTGAAACTGGTAATATAGGGGAAGGTTCATTTGAAATATACTTGTGAGTTCAAATTGATTCTTGGGAGAGTATAATATATTTGTCACCTTCAATTAAACTAATTTGACGGTTCAATAAACCAAATGAAGCAGCAATTAAATGACTAGAAATAGAAAGTTCTTAATGCTTATCCTCTTTCTGGATTATTTTACAGTTTAACACGTTTTGTTTCTAGTAGTATCTATGCCGTTCTACAGATTTACTTGCAAGAAAACCACCCAAAGCATTATTCATCTGTCACAATGGACCTCTGACAAGCTAATAAACAGTGGAGAGGAAAGAGTCTAGGAAGCTCCTGGAGCGTGTGGTAAACAACCTCCTGACAGAGCTGCTGAGTGAACCAAGTAGGGAAGGAGTTCTGCTGGACCTGTTGTTCATTCAAGAAGAACTTGTGGTTGATAGGAGGATTGGAGACCATCTTGGGCATAGCAATCACAAAATGATAAAGTTTACAGTCCTTGGAGAATAAGGAGCAGAGTTAAAAGAGCTGCTGCTCTGGACTTCGAGAGAGCAGACTTTGGCCTCAGTATTGCAGAAGGTTATGGAGCAGATTATCTTGAATGCCATCACAGCATGGCTGAGCTTTGGGTCTGCACTTGGGCTACAACAACCCCATGCAATGCTACAGGCTTGGGGATGAATGACTGGAAAGCTGCCTTGGGGGAAAAGGACCTGAGCTGTTGGTCGACAGCCAGCTGAGTATGAGCCAGCAGTGTGCCCAGGAGATCAAGAAAGCCCGTAGCACCCTGGCTTATTTAAGAAGCTGTGTGGCCAGCAGGAATAGGGAAGAGATCATTCCCCTGTACTTGATAATAGTGAAGCTACACGTAGAATAATGTGTTCAGTTTTGGGCGCCTCACTACGACAAAGACGTTGAGGTGCTGGAGTGTGCCTAAAGAAGAGGAATAAAGCTAGTGAAGAGTCTGAAGAACAAGTGTTACGAGAAGTGGCTGAGGGAACTGGACCTGTTTTTTTCAGGAGGCTGAAGGGAGATCTTATTGCTCTCTATAACTACCCAAAAGGAGATTGTAGCGAGGTGGAGGTCAATCTCTTTTCCCAAGTAACAAATGACAGGATGAGAGGAAATGGCTTCAACTTGCACCAGTGGAGATTTAGGCAGGATATTAGGAAAAATTTCTTCACCGAAGGGATTATCAAGCACCAGAACAGGCTGTTGTGGGAAGTGGTTGAGTCACCATCCCCGGAGGAGTTTAAAAGACGTGCAGATGTGGTGCTTATGAACAAGTTTTAATGCTAGAGTTAGCAGTGCTAGGTTAAGGGTTGGACTTGATGATCTTAAAGGTCTTTCCAACCTAAACTATTCTATAATTCTATGAATCTAATGTATCCTGGATTGAGAATAGGGATCCTTTGTCCTTTCTAAGTTTGCTAAGTAGCCGCTAATAAACTGGTTAGAAACAGAGAAGATATTGCTGTTTCAAGGGGTATATGGGTTAAAACCTCTGTCATTTATGTTGGTGGGAACCCACTGCAGCACTTAACCTGCAGTGTTTTTCTCATCTTTCAAATTCTTCCTAAAACAACAATAGAAGATAGTCCTTCTGTCAGTGTCAAGAGATATGAATAAATTATTTAAGAAAAACAGTGATAAGAAAATCACGGTGAAAACACCCCTGTAGTCTTTCTTTAGACCACCATAATTTATTTCAGTTTTTCAGATAAAGTTCTTTCTATAGGGGCAACCTCAAGTCTTTTAACTTTTTTTTGACTTAGTCGTACAGATGAAAACATTCTCTGTGTCTGTGGTCAAAGCTACAAAACAGAAAATATCAAAATACAGGGACACTTGAGGATATGAGAAAACTTCAAAGTAAACGAATGATGGTTGTTCTGAAACTGTCCAACAACACCAGCCAATTCTGCAAAACAATTGGGGGACTCTGAGGAGATAAGGAGGAGTCTGTATGTCACAGGAAGACAGGATAATGGCATCTGTAATATGGAGAATAGCTATTGTTTGAGGATAGACTGTTTCACTTTATGCTGGAACAGAAGAGAATCATATCTTTTTGTTACTCTTCCTCTTCTTCAAATCTTTGTTATTGGTTTATGTAAAAAATGGATCAATGGAAGTTGTGCAGCTGGCTTTTTTCCTGATCTCACAGATGTTTTGTTTTAGAGGATATGAGGGAAGACAGAACTTGAATAAACACTAAACAACAGATCTTATGCTTACACAGAACTAAACTGAAAGAATTAAAAAGAATGTTTAAGAAGGTATAATTTTTAGGGCTTTGTGAAGGGCTTTACAGGTTAATCAGTATATTTGATTGTCTGAGCCTTGCTCTACCTTTTCTATATCATCCACTTGTAAGCAGAGGAAGAACTCCAGTACCTTCAGTATGTATGATTTCCTTTTACAGGAAAGGTGCCTCTTTTGGATTTTCATGGTAGCCTGTTAAAGCAGGAGATCACAGTTGTTGATCTGGAACATTGTCTGAATAAGGCAGCACTCAGAGCCGTGTTCAAGGGGCTGACGAACCCAAGAAAAGTCTGGAATAATCCAGTAGTTTAGCCAGAGATTTTGGGTTAAGCACACATTCCCCAAAGCTGGTCAGATTTAATTGGTGATTCTCCTTTGGAAGAGGAAGCCAAACAAGTCTGTAACATTTAGTACCCTGATCATTGAGAATCACTGGTATGAATCATGAATTGTTGTACTTCCAACAGAAAGGGGTACCAGAATGATTTTGGAAGGCTTTGCAGTCCTCATAGTTACTGTATCCTGATTTTCATAGATAGGGCGCACCTTATGAGTCTGAAGGGCAAAGTAATTCAGACCTGAAACAGGTAAGCACCAGTATTATATGATAATAAACTTTTTTAAGGGACTGATGTTTCAGAGCAGTCTTGGAGTAGAGGAAGGGCTGTAAGTAAGTACTTCTGGTGCTAGAATGCAGGGCAGAATAGGAGCCTCACAATACAATACAGAGCATTTAGGAAAATTTTTTTTTCGAAAGCATATGCTTTGGGAAGTATATTAATTCATATTTATTTTTTGAAAAGACTTGCTAGCTGTTCGTGGGGAATATGTGGTCTACTGAAGGCCTTATTTATATCTAAGTTCTTATAGGTAATTATCTTCTCTATTTCCATTTTTTTGTTATGTATTACACACATTTTTCTGATAAGATGTCATATCATCTTTACATGTGGATAGCCTTTGGCTTTTGCATTCGTTTGCTTTATGACATTCCATGGGCAAAATGTTGTTGTATCTTGTTACCTTCAACATGTATTTGCAAGTAATTTCTTGTCTGTGGGAATATATATAATGTTTATTTAACACCTGTTACTGTGAAGGAACCCAATGTTATACAAGCAATAAGCCTCAGGATCTCTTTGGGATTTAAGGGATATGTCAGCCTGATTCTTGAGCCATTCTTGCCTCCACTATACTCGGCTTTTACCTGCACAGATGGACTATGGGCTGGTATTAAGATCTCAGCAAACAATTCAAATGCTTAAATTTTATTGTTTTCTATTGGAATTGGGCATGCAAAAAAAGTTAATTGAATGCTCTAATGTTCACAAGTATCTTGGCCAAAATGATCTACCACAGCAAATTACCAGCAGAGGTTGAGTCCCACAGCTCATTCTCTCTAGGCTTGTGAATTCTAGCTATCCCGAGGCCCTCCAAAATGCTCTCAGGATTTCAGTTTAAGAAAACATGGACAAATTTCTTTCCACGTCCCTTCAAAATCTTGAACGTATTTGATTTTGAGTTGAGGAGCTGCATAAGGAGAGGTCCAGCTGATAAGCTGTGTCCCTCCACAGTCTCCCTTAGCCACTCTCATTTTACGGTTCCTTGGGTATATCAGCTTCCTTAATGAGGACGTAAGACTGTCTAAGCAAACTTATACTAAGGAAATCCCCTTATAACATTTAGGAATATCTGGTTCTTCCTTTATGCCAATTAGAGTGACTATTTTTTGTGTTTTACTTTTTATTATTCATGCATTTCGCTGACTAAAGGCAATGTTTTCTCTAAGTAGACTATGAATTTCCTGATAAAACCAGCTAGACTTAATTCTTTATTATTCCTGCATGTCTTTGTGACTGGTTCTATCTCTTTTGGCAGAGAGAGGATGATGAATTATTCTACTTGATCTTCACTTATCATGGGAGTACTATGTAAATTATTTTTAAAATGTCCTGGTTTGGATTTCATTATTTATCATCAGTATAACCTGAATGTAGTATGTATATATTTTTTTCTTGTTGCATGTGTGGAGCAAACTATATTCTTTGAGATCTGTGAACCACATATATTTGTTTTAGTCTTATTTGTGAGAAACTTCAGTGATGTGAACAGAATTTTGGCTCACAGAAAAGAACACACGGTGTAGCAGAGATATCCAGTATACCTCAGAGGGCCATAGCTTTGCTGTTGAAAGCTCAGCTTGAGCAGTCTCTGATGTCTTCCACCTTTTTGCCTATGAATGTGCAGTAGCCTATTCTGTTCCCCAGAGGGCTGTTTCAAGTCGGTCACATTACACCCTATTAATAAAATGTCTTCTGTCATTGCTGTACTAATAGTGTGTATTGCTCTTTGCAGACAGTTACATTTTCTTTCTTTCCCCAGCAAAGAATAACTTATGCATCAAATATTTATTAATTTATTTATCAAGTTGAAGATACAGTAATAAAGTCAGAGAATTTGAAAGATATTTGCATTCCTTTATTCTTCAGCTTTCAACTTGAAATATTACAAAATTATGGATTGCACTAAGGATCTGTAGTAGCCGAATAGCATGCGTAAGGATTTCTCAAAGATTTTAGTTTTCAGATTTTTCTTACTGTCATTTTTTAAAGCTTTTTTAAAAATCTCATTACCAAAAACTTCTCAAAAATAATGTTTGTCTCAATAACATCCACCTTTTGTATTCTGTACTTGTTTTCCTTTACTGAAGAATCTTTCTCAGCAATATAAATATACTTCCTGTTGTTTGTTCCTCCTTCAAAGATCTGAAATCACAATTAATGCAAATTTAGAACTGTTACTTTTACTACTTCATTATTAATGCTGTATAAATTATGAGGGTAATCGTATGTTTAGCACTATTTCAACTGTTTTCTTATGTTTATGCATTTTAAATTATATATACACTGGATAAAGTTATATTCTGGAAAACAGCCAAGAGATCTGATCTGTCCTCTCCAAGTCATAAATCCTAAAGCAGATTTATACTCCTTTAACCTGCTTATTATCCTGTGAATCTTGTATACCTGGCCACTCAATGATTATGTTTCAAAAGCTCCTTCTTCAGTATCTTCTTACTTGGGAAGTGCTGCTCTGGGATTAGATCTCCCATTTATTTGGTAGGTGTTTAAACAATAGGCTAACACACAAAAGACAACAGAAACCTCCTGTCCGTTGACACTATCCCTCACTGAACTCCAAGCAGAATGTCTTAGTGATGCTCTAAATACACGTTCCATATTGAATCTTTTCTGATCATAGATTGAGGGTTATCTTTAGTTAATATAAGGACTTCAGGCTTACCAGGGAGGTTACTGGAAGTACAATAGAGTAAGCTATCTGGCCTGACTTTGGGGACAGAGGCAATTTAAGAAAGATCAGAAATTTCTCCTGGAATAGATCCATGATTAAAAACTAAGAATATTCTCCTAGTCTCTTGAGACAGTCAAGACTAAACTCCGGAGGATTAATCCTGCCCTCCAAAACCTTTTTGCAGACGTTAGAACCTCAGCTTTTCCTCTTGGCAGGGTTCTACTTTTCTGTAACTTTATACTTGTTTGGATAATAAATAAATAAGGTTTCCTGCCATGAGATAATTACGCTGTCACAGTACCCATTAGTCAGAAATTGAGTGTGTCTTCTCTGATGTGGCAATTGTCTGAACATTTGAAGAGGCAGGCAAGTGTCTGAGAATAGCATTATGAGAAGAGCTGGAAGGAAGGAGAAGCCTCTCTCCTCGTAATGTGGAAGAATTCATGTATCAGACATGTATCAGAACACCTACTGTGGACAAGGGAAAATGCCAGCACCCAGCAAACTTTTTTTGTATCACTTCAAAAGTAGACTATAAACTGCAGCTCTATTTGAAGTTAAAGAAAGTGAACAAAAGTAAGCTTAAATGGAAAATAGGAGCTTCATGTTATGAAAGTTTTACTTATGTTCACATCTCTCTGTGTTGTAGTGAACAGTGCACGGGGAGGCCCTGTTTGTATTCAGTGTCAGGTCTGTCTGCCTCCTCTGTAGGTTGGAGTACATCTAAGCTATAGTCTAGGAAAACTCTCATATGCGTATCTCTCTTTTGGAGTTGTTTTTGTCCTTTATGTACCACATTAAAAAAAAGTAAATTAGCTATATTTTCCTGCACTTCTCTAAAAAAACCCCAAACGTTTTGTGTGAAAGAATGTTTTTTACAGCTTTACCCTCTAGGCTTGGGACTCCATTTGGCTGCTTCTGAAACACTGTTCCAAGTCACTTCTTTTTCTGCAGTCACATTTTTGCAAACCTACAATGCTCTACATGAAAACCTACAATGCTCTACATGCAAAATGAGCATGGATCAGGAAAATCCCTCTATGTGCAAAATGGACATAGATCAGGAAACATCTTTAAAAGAAATAATCCACAAACTAGACATAAGGCAAGATTTCTTGATTTTCTTTGGGAAAAAAAGTTGAATCAATAAACAGAAGAATGCAGGAAAGGAATGGTGGATTGATGTGGGCACTGCAAGTATTTTGGCCTAGTGATTTCTTAGCTCTAAAGAACACAGTAGGAGAAAACAATGACATGGAACTACTATGATAATAGAAAAATAAATCTGGTAAGTGCTTCCATGACTTTGAAAAATAAGAGCTAGTGATTTTCTTCTCTTTTTCTCTTGTTAAAAAGCTTGGCTAAGAAAGATTGTGGATCTTGTTATTTTCCCTTTACGCTGTCATTTAGTCTACACATTAATTTTTAGGAAATTCTATGGATTCTTCTTCTAATGCGCTTGTAACTGGAGCAGATGATAGGCACAGATGGCTGCAAATTCAGCTTTTCTGGCAGACTTTCGTGCTTGGGTGAATGAATGAGCCTGCAGGTAATGTTTATGGTGATCTTCCACCTTCATCCCCAGAGGAGGACAAATACTACTTAGACAACAGCAGAAGTGAGAAGTTCTTTAACATTAGGGGAGTAGGCGGGGGAGCACGCAAGGACTCCAGTTGCCATGAAAATGATTCCCTGCTGACATATGAGAGGCAGGGTAGGAGATCTGTGACTTAGATTTGTGTTTGAAGTTGTGATGTTTCCTGCACGTTCTCCAAGCCATGAGACCACTAAACAGTAGCACAGTAATTGCACAGTGGGATTTGGAGAAAGTCTGTCTCAGGTGTTGGAATTCAAATATATCTTTGGGGTAACATAGGTGCATGTCACAAAAAATGTGCCCTTGAATTACTGTGATGTGAACAGTGATCACGTGGAGAGAGTGAGTCATAGTCTTTTCTGCAGACAGATGTAATTTATGTGACTTGTAGCAAAATTTCAACAGCCAAAGGCATGCAAGTGTGTATAAAACTTAAAAATCAGCCTCTACTTTTTTATTTAAAAGTGGCAGTCATCAGGGAAAACCTGAGACAACTACATAATTAAGAAAACAACATGATTTGTGAACAAAATTTTACTTTTTAATTCAAAGAAATGGAAGAACGAACATCCTAACAACTGCAGGAAAAAGAGACCATGGTCCACCCCAGCAGGCCATCAGCTACTATATGAGGGGATCTAGGAAACTGAAACAAGAGGCAGCCTCATCATTTGCTAAGCATGTGAACTCAGTTTAAGAAATAAAGTGAAGCTTAGTAAAAAACAGATGAGGGGGAAGACTAACTGGAGCAGCAAATAGGAGAAAGAGAATGGAAGGGTATGTTTAACCTTTCTTATTGAAGTAAGAGAGAGACAATTGTACATAAAATGTTCTAACTTCTGAAGCTCATTAAGAATGTATATGATTAATCAGAAGAATATTATTAAATGTTAGAATACTTACCTTTATTTTAAAATTAAATGCTAAAAGGAAATGAGGCTTTTGATTGCATGCTAGCACAAACTGAGAGGGCACTGATCTCTGGGAGACAAGAGTCTTTTTCAGGTGTTGTGTGGATGGTAGAACTTGTGAATTGAGTTTAATCTCAATTAAAATGTTGACTTTTCTAGACATTTTCTTTGATTGTTATGCTTCATTTTATACATTGAAAAAATTTTAGTCATCTCTAAGTGAAAAATTTAATATATTCTTTTTTACCATACTCCAAGGCTATCTATGGATCTCAGCTAACATGGAGAAAATGGGGAAAAAGACCTGAACAGATTGTAATTTGTGCTGTAACTGAATAAATGTTGTTTATCTGGGAATGTACATTGTTAATATGCCTACAAGAAATGTTTTGGCACATTTTAATATAGATGTAATAAAACCGAAATTTATGCTTGTGATGTAGTTGGACATGTGCAGCAGACTTTCAAAACCTTTCTAGACTAAAACTCAATTTAAATAATACATTGATTCTTATGCATATCCTAGGGTCCTGCTGTTAGTCATTTAGAGCTGAATGGAGGTGATGTTCTGTTTTGAGTGTTCTTTTTCCTAATACAGATAAGGTTGCATCTTGTAAGCATTTTTTACAGCTCTAACAAGAAATATTGAATGTATTAACAAAAGATGTAAAAAACCCACTTTGCTGTTCCCTAATTCACTTTACAGAAAATATTGTGACCCTGTGGTTCAACTGACTGGTCTTGGCTAGCTCTTTTATCTAAATATTATTTCTTCTAGCTGGTTATTTTTTTGTCTCAAATCACGTTAAAACTACGCATAGTTTTATGTCTTATAACTTGCAGGTTTTTTTGTGGTGTAGTATTTTTTTTTCTGTTTTTGTTTTCAGATGGGAAGAGTGGTTGTACAAATACAATAACAAAGGAATCCCAGAAACAAAAGAAGAAGGATGAAGGATTTGTGGTATTATTTGGTGGCTTTCTATGGCAGTCTTACCATGTTGGTGCAGGTCCAGAGGAGGGCTACAAAAATGGTCTCTTCCAATCCAAACCATTCTATGATTCTATGATTCTATTACGACATCTTTCACAATATTTTGTAGCTCCGTTGTTATGCATAAACCCAAAAATTAAAGAGGTAAAGCAAAAGAAAAACATCTCTACTGTTAGATTAATGAGAAATAAAGTAGCAAATGCAGAGAAAACCCTTGAGGGGAAGTCAGTTATTGATGCAGCAATGCTGATTGCTGGAAGTGAATGTACATTGCTATTCCTCTACTGAATCTGGAATAGTGTTTATTTTTACATGCAAATTGGGCAATTTTCAGGCAATTGTGCAGGGAAAAATCATGTCCTGTAGGTAAATTATTTACATGAAAAATTTTGGCAAGCAGACACACAGATTTTGAAAACCAGGCCTGGTGTGTACAGATTTTTGTGCAGGGCAGTCTCATGTTTCAGTATTTCTAGGGCCTGATCACATAGACAAACACATTTTGTACAGCCAGAATGGGCTCAGTGTCCTTAGGAGTTAGTGTCCGCTTTGTTAGATCTTTTCCTCCACCTTCTCTTTGCTCCTCCCAGGAGTTTTGAATTCTTGTTCTTCACTGGAAACATAAAAAGCACAAACCTTCTTTCATGTTTAAATTATGCATTACACTATGACTTCACAAGCAATTTAAACCAGAATATCCTGGTCTTGTCATAAGAAGCCATACCTCTTTTGCTTATGTCATGCTATTTCTAATTGCCTGCTGCTAGTCTGGCACTTTTCTCATCTGCTCCATCTGGGCAGTGGGTACCAGACTGTGTGCAACCACGCAGGGAGCCACACCCGTGACCTTGTCTGGGCTGAACTGAACCTGGCAAAAATACCTCCCTGGAGACTTTATTTAGCTTACATTAGTATTCAGGATGGATTTGAGTACTTGAGTGATAGAGTTGATGTAAGAACTAGGGGAAGGAAGAGAAACAGAAACCTGAAAGCTTGGGGGGAGGATAAGACTGCCCGTTTTTTGCAGCAGAGGTGTTGGTTGAAATTTCTTATGAAACTACTGTGAGAAAACTTTAGAATCATTGGGAAACTGCTGAAGAGCAGGTTCTGAATAGAAACTATGGCTGTCTGAGTGCTGAGTAGGTTGGTAGCAATTGCTTTATTCAGTGTGGTTCAGTGAATTTAATGTACAAATAGTGTTTGCTTATAATTTTAGGATGTGTATCAATGATTATCAAATTCTTAATTAAAAAGTCAACAGAACTTGTGACATGGTCAGAAGACTGTGAAAAAAGCTGACGTAGTCAACACACTTTTAACAGAAATTTGTCTAGGTGCCATGCAGAACAAAAATACTGGAGTGAAGCAGAGAATTGATGCGAAATAAGGTACTAAAACAATAAAATAATAAAACCATAGCTATGTTGAATTTGCTATTATTTAAAGCTAAATTAAGAAAAGCAAAGCTGGAGTCCAGAAAATACTTCTCAAAGAACCTTTGATAGAAAGTAACTGCATCTCCTGTTCTACATGAATAGAGACTCTTGTTTTCGTATATGAGATGGAGTTGCATTTTCAGTCAGACTTAGAAATACTGTGTCTCAGCAGATTCCTAGATTTTTGAATTTTTTTTCTTTATTTGCAAATGCTACATTTGTTAAAGTGTATGTTTGACAAAATGCACAGCTACAGCCAGGCAGATGGTAAGAAAAACTGTACAAATCTTCCCAGTTTGGCTCTACTGGGTACAGCAGTGGTCATTGGAAAGTATACCTTTTTCTGGAGGTGTCGCAAAATAGTGGAAGTGTTATCTCAGTTCCACAGGGGCAAGGATTACCTTTTCCAGTTGTTTCCAACTATTTGTATCTCTCTCTCTCTCTGTGAAAATTGCTGCTTTAACCTCTGATTGTTACCCTTGCACAGAAAAACCTTGCTACCTCGGCTTTCCGTTGTCATCTCAATACAGCTGCCTGTGATCTTTGCTGCTTTATCCAAAGGAGAACACAACTGATCCTTTTTTTTGGTATTGTAGGAAGGCTAAACTTGAGGCAACTGCTTTTGTTTTTACTTTAACTCAAAATAGGATGCCAACCAAGCTCTGCTGGTATGCAAACCTAATGAATTGATCCACTGTGTTGCTTCATCGAGCTTTGTTTCCCACTTATTTGTTCTGTGGCCAATTGTTGAAATGTGCTCTATGCCACTTCTTTTAATGTTATTTACTGCTAATAGGAGGTCTAAATTTTCCATTTTGTTTCTTTCAATGAGCTAAACATCATGTTTTTCCTGTTTACAATAGTAATTCAGGTTATACAGTGACATATTTTGACAGGAACGTCGTATATAACTATAAAATTAAGAATTGGAGAACTCATGACTTGTATAATATGACAGTTTCAGGCATTGTTGTTCCTAAAAGGCTGGGTAATATGAACAAGAGGTTTCCTTTAATTAGCTTTATTTACTGTTCCCTGTAACAAAACATCCAAAGGATCTTTAGTCAGCAACTTCACATCTGCTGAGGAAAGGTACGACAAGTTGTTCCTTTTGAGATAATGCTGGTGTTGCAGGATGCTGTAGCATTACACCACTGCCATTCTTGGGAAATGAAATGGCAGATAAATTTGCCTCTTCTGTTAAAGTGCTGCTATTACTTCTAATATTTTTGATTTGTGCCTTTTTAATTAGGCTAGCACACCAATTGTCAAGGTCATGAAGTGGTGAGCAGTACTTGAAAACTTAATCTATTTGCTACATAATAACAGTTAGGCAAGAATTTTAATTGTGTGCACTACTTGGTTTTCTCTTTGCATAATCCAGTAATCATGCATATTTTCCAGCATTAATTCTTCGTAAATACTAATAATAAACTGCAACAGCTCCAAAAATGAAACCATGGTCAATAAAATGAATAAATTGAATAAACACAAAAGTTATAAAAATGATGGACAGGAAAAAGTATAATGAACAAAACATTCAAAAACAGTCTAGTATCTGACTTTAGAATCAGTCAAAGTGTATATGTGGTGGTGGTGGTAAGACTGTCCCAGAGTAAAATCAATAAGTGACCTCCTTAGCAATCCTGTAAGAAGACATTTCCAAGTTAAATGTCAAGAAATTTGCAACTGATTTAAAGCTAAATAACACTTTTAAAAAAATTAACTCCCTCTTGAGAATTCACATATGCAATCCTGGAATAAAATGGACCTTGCTTGTGAACTTCTGGAAGAATTTGTTCAAGTACTTCAGTATTTCAGATGCAAAGCTTTGATCTTCAAATTCCTCAGTCAGAAAACAGTGGTGCCAGCTGCTATATATTCTCCTCTGGTAAATTATTATGGCCTTTTTCATCTGCAAATGGCCTGTAAAGTGACCAAGGTGCAATCTGGGAATGAAATTCCTGAAGGGGTTGAGGGAATGTAGAAATTTACAACCTAAACCTGTTTGGCAAGAACCTCCTTACTGGTTAAGGTAGAATCACAGAGAGGTGTAGAAAGAAAATCATCATCAGTAATACAGAAGTCCAAGGGAAAGAGGAAGGGAAGAGTTTACGCACAATAAGGACCTCATTTTACCAAAGATGGATGCAAACAAAAAGGGGAAAAATCCCTTAGACACTGTGAAAATTAAAATTAATCTTGAGATGAAAAGTCCCACCATGTGGGGAGTTGTTATGTACTGTTGATGCTGTTATGCTTGTTGTCTTTGCTTCTTTGATGTAAAGACTTCTGCATCTTTGTACATTCTGTTACAAAGAAAATTAAACTCATAAACAAGTAAAGGTTCATAATGCAATCAGTTTTAATCTCCTAACAGAGAGACAAAGAGTCTCTCAGGACCAACATTTATTTGTTCCCTCTACTTTTCTCTTCTTGGTCCATTACATTGCCTTTTTGCCCAATGGCATTGGTTTTGGGCCTTGAGTTTAAGTTTCCCAGACACCATAAAGGTGTCATATTGTCCCACTTACTTGACTTCATTCTTTCCCCATTTATGTTATTTATTAAATATTCATTTAATGCTTCCTTCTTGTCCCACTTTGACAGTGACCTTAGAGTCAAAATTTTTTAATTTCCTCCTCATCCCTCCATGTTTATTTAATAAAAATCCTAGAAGGATTCAGACTCATTCCAAAGCACACTCTTTTTCTGTAGTGGAAAGGAATTCATTTCTATTTATTTTTGTTATAAAAAAAGGTTACTAGTGTTAATATGTACCTTCAAGAGAGAGCTGTGCTGGTCGTCTCTGAGCAAGGATTCATGACATCCTCCTAATTTGCACCTAGGCTAAGATATCCAGTGGGTCTGGGCCTTCATATATAACGTTTTAGAAAGAGTTTCTGTTGGATGAATAGAAGTTCCTCTTTCATAATAACATGGCACTGGCTTTACTGAGTCTGCCTTAAATTCCTGTCTCTGATGATTACCAATGATCCTGTCACTGAAATGTAAGGAAAACTGAGAGGCACACAAGCATATAGTGATCCAAATATTTTCCAAGCAACCACTGACCTGTGATTTCTGTAGCACCCAATTCAGAAATGCTGCCTTATATTCAGTGCTGCTAAATAATTTTTTTCATCCAAGGTTTTTTTTCTACCCTCTTTTGAATCCAAGTAACCTTTGTTGTATCCACAACACAGCTGAACTATATCTTAGAAACCATCTACCTGTTTTGCATCTATCATTTACTATTGCCATTCATTGCTGTTTATTTCTTACATTAGGAAAGAAGATGAAAGACTGAACTTTTTTTCATTGCACTCATTGTTTATATGCATTCATCATATTTCTCTTGACTTGTTACACTTCTTGGGTAATCCTGGTTGCCCTTCTGTAGTCCTTTCCTTCTTAAGTTACATTCTTCTGTCACTTTTTGTGATGGGCAGTGTTTGGGTTTTGCTGCTGTGCTTGGCTGTCTCCTTGAGGAGAATGTGGTGGACAGAACAGCTGGAGCTGAGGAGTGGCTTCCCCTGCCTGGGCACCTCACTCAGTTGAGGGGAGGAAGGACTTGACATTGTCAGCAGCCATAGCTGGGACTGGGGTCTGCTCTCATAAGAACAAGGACTGGAAAGCACACATAGACCTTTTGGAGAGGGCAGAAAGGTTTTCTTAGGGGTCAGGCACAGTGGGCAGAGCTGCCTGTAACTCAGACAATCCTAAGCTTATATGAAAGCAGCGACTTACCCACAGGGGAATCATAATCAGGGAAAGAATTGCATAGAAACTGCTCTTATTTCTCTTATTCCTGTTCCGCCTTCTGTTGCTACTTTTTTCTTTTTATTTTATTTTTTTTAAAAAAACTAACTATGCTAATTTGCATTCAAATTAATTATACCATTTTAGTCATCTTTGTTGAACTCACTACAGAGGAAGGTGTCTCTTTCTAAGTTGTGACTGCATTGGGATTATGCCATCCTTTTCAAAACTAAAGGATCCTGTCCCATTTTCAAGAGCCTGTCTTCCTCCTGGAAGCACCTAGACACCCCGGTTATGATGGAAAGAGGCTGTGTTGGCAGTAAGGGTACGTGGAGTTGCAAACATTTACTGCTGAGAGCTGCTGTGATTATATCTGTTTGTAGATGTTGTCCATTGTCTTCTCTCTTGTGTAACTGTTGTGTGATCTGCAACCTTTATGATGAAGAAACCTCTCACTCGCAGTGATTTTGGTCCAGCACAGGACACAGTTACAGTTACACAGTCCAGCACAGTTACAATGTGTGACTAGGAGCACTGCATTGACATTGTGCTGTGCCACCCAGGTGCCCTACATCAAAAGAGACAGTTTTGCTGCAACATCTCAGCTGTGAATTTATCCTTGTGACGTTGATGGAAGCAGTTCAAGCCTTAGTGGGCAACACAAAAGTGAGAATCAGCAAAGTTCAGATAAACACACTGCAAACATAGGTTAGGTGGACACATTTTTCTCCAAATCCCCTCCTCCCAAGCTGATTCGGCTTTTGCCTTTGACAAAGAAGAGTTTGCTACTTCTATCATCCCCTTTGTCTCTTCCTACACAATTGACAGGTACCCACCTTCCACCTCACTCTGTAATTGCTGACCTGCTGGCTCACTTCCCTCTTTCTTCCCCAGGAGACTCTGACAGGAAGGCAGACATACATTGTATGTGAGAAGTACTGCTGCCTATCATTTGTCTTAGTTATATTTTCTTTCTTGGACACACCCACTGCAATTTATAAGCACATTCAACATACCACAAAAATTATTATTCGGCCCTCACAGTGCAGACAGATTGCAGATAGATATGTCTTGGTGTACAAGGCTTGATTGCACCAGTGGATTTTGTGCAATTTAGTAAAGTTTTCTTTGTGTTTGGTTTTAAATTGTGACACATATCATACTCTTCCTGAAACAAATAATAATAATGCGGTCTCAAATTACAAAAATGACCTCCAACTGCACAAGAATCTCTTTTAGATATCACAAGCAGAATTATCACTTTATTACAGGTGTAAAGGATGTAGGCTGAAGTGTATTTTCTGTAAAGCTGAACTTAAAACTTATAAGATCTTTCTCTAGAATTTTTTTTCCCAGAGAAGTAATTGATATTACTTATATGTAGTTTGACTTGTGCCAGTTTAAAGCAGGGCTATGGTCTGAGAGGTGTAATTAGCTGAAGTCTGCATAGTAATTTTTCTACGAAGTCACAGCAAAAGTATTATGTTATGCAATAAAGCTCTGAGATGAGATGTATTTTAATTAGGTGATAATAGTGATAATAAAAAGCTTTGTTTATTAAGTAGTCAGAAGATTCTAATGAGCTGTGAATTTCGAAGAAGTCTTTGGCAGGAGATGAAAAACATGACAGCATAGTTCAGAATTCCTTTTAGTCTGGATATAACCTCATGAGTGCTGTGCCAAAGTTCAAAATAAAATAAGGCCTGGAGATTCTGTAGATGTTTACATTTGACATTTCTATTCTGGGAATGTCTTGAAAAAATAAGCACTTTTGTTTTTCAAAACAGATGTTTAACTATGAAAACATCCCATTGGGGAGGGATGTAAGGTGCTAAAACCAGGAAGAAACAAATGTATTGCTTGTTTGCTAGTCACTATGGAGACATATGGTGACCGGCGGCAGGAACGGTAAGTACTGCAGCTGGGTGCTCAATCTGGGCGGGTGGAGAGTTCCTAGGGAAAGGCAAAAGCTCAGGAGAGGACCCCGGCAGGGCGACTCTCTGAACCCCAGAAGCGGCAACTGTCACGTGGGCCGACCGCGTGATAGAGGGGCGGTCCCGGAAGAAGCCGCGGGGCATTTAAACGAGACCTAATCAGCTCCAAAGCCAGATTCGGCGTGACCGGCGGCAGGAACGGTAAGTACTGCAGCCGGGTGCTCAATCTGGGCGGGTGGAGAGTTCCTGGGGAAAGGCAAAAGCTCAGGAGAGGACCCAGGCAGGGCGACTCTCTCTCAGCCCCAGAAACGGCAGCTGTCACGTGGGCCGACCGCGTGATAAGGGGGCGGTCCCGGAAGAAGCCGCGGGGCATTTAAACATCTCCCTAGGAGCGCCAGCGACCGGAGCGGGCAAACAGGGTCACAGTATACAGGGTCACGGAATAGGCAGTTCGCGCAGGCAGGGCAAGCAAGCACTCTCTGACAGGTGGTTGACTTCCCACTCCCCTGCAGCAATGGTGACCTGGCGTGGTAAAGCCTCTGCCACCAGGAGTGTAGGCATCCAAACTGAGCCACTGTTACGGGACGCAGCTGCCCAGACTCGAGACTGCAGAGAGTGTCTCAGCCTACTTGTGGTTCCTGAGGACCATACCAAAAATGCTTGTCTGAGGTGCGAACAGATTCAGGATCTGCTCCTTATGGTTGCAGATCTTAAGGATCAGGTGGAGAGGTTGAGGAGTGTTTGTGAAAGTGAAAGGGAGATAGACTGGTGGAGTAGAACCCTCTCTCCTCCCAGTAGTCCTCCCCAGGAGGCTGAGGAATGCCATATTCCTCATCAACAGGATAAGGGGAGTGACCTGGTTGGTGAGGAGGACTGGGAGCAGGTCTGCTCTCATGGGGGGTTATAGACCTCCCTTTCAAATGCCACCTTTCCAGCTGCCCCTACAAAACAGGTTTGGGGTGTTGGAATTTGATGCTCAGGTGGAGGATAGTATGACAGAGAACTCATCCGAGGAGGCTGTTAACCTCACATTGCCCATCAGACAGGTCAGGACTTCAAGTAAGAAAAAGAAAAGGAGGGTCATTGTAGTGGGAGACTCCCTTCTGAAAGGGACGGAGGGCCCTATTTGTAGGATGGACCCAATTCATAGGGAAGTCTGCTGCCTTCCCCAAGCCCAGGTACACGACATGGCCAAGAGACTCCCAGACCTAATTAAACCCTCAGATTATTACCCGCTTGTGGTGGTACAAGCTGGTGGTGATGAGCTAGCGAAAAGAGGGTCAAGGGTAGTTAAAAAGGAATTCCAGGAGCTGGGATGGTCAATGGATAGGGCAGGAGCACAGGTGGTTTTCTGCTCAGTTCCTCTGGTGGCAGGGATGTATACAGATAGGAACAAGAGAATATATGCAGCTAATAAATGGCTTAGGGGCTGGTGCCGGCAGAGGAGTTTTGGGTTCTTTGATCATGGGGAAACCTTTACAGCACCTGGCCTGCTTGACTCGGATGGGTCTCATCTAACTCCAAAGGGTAAGAGGATTCTAGCTTAGGAGCTGGCAGGACTTGTTGAGAGGGCTTTAAACTAGGCATGAGGGGGGAGGGAGGAGTTACTAGGTTCACCAAAGATGTTCCTGTGGAGGATGAGCCATCTCAAAGGGTGTTGTCAGTAACCCAACTGAAGTGCATGTACACAAACGCATGCAGTATGGGGAACAAGCAGGAGGAGCTGGAAGTCCTGGTCCAGCGGGAGAGCTATGATATAGTTGCTATCACAGAAATGTGGTGGAACGACTCTCATAACTGGAGTGCTGCCATGGAAGGCTACAGGCTCTTCAGGAGAGACAGACGTGAGAGGAGGGGTGGAGGGGTGGCCCTCAGGTCTGACCTCCTGGTTGGAGTATGTTACAGACCGCCCGACCAGGAGGAGGATTTAGATCTTCTATTGTTTAAGCAGCTGGAGGCTGCCTCTAGATCGGCTGCCCTTATTCTTTTAGGAGACTTTAACCTTCTGGATATCTGCTGGGAACTTAATACTGCTGAGAGGAGGCAGTCCAGGAGGTTCTTAAAGTGTATTGAGGACTGCTTTCTGTCACAGCTGGTGAGTGAGCCTACCAGGGGTGAGGCTCTTCCTGACCTGCTGTTTACAAACAAAGAAGGGCTGGTGGGTGATGTTGTCAGAGGCTGTCTGGGGTGTAGTGATCATGAGATAATGGAGTTCTCTCTAAACAATGTAACAAGAAAAGGCAGGAACAGAACACTGATGCCGGACTTTCGATGGGCAGATTTTGGATTATTTAAGGAACTGGTCAGGAAAGTACCCTGGGAAATAGCTCTTAGTGGCAAGGGGGTCCAGGAAGGCTGGATACACTTCAAGAATGAAATCTTGAAGGCGCAGGAGCGGGCTGTCCCCATGTGTTGTAAGAAGAGTCGAAGGGGCAGACGGCCGGCCTGGATGAGTAAGGAGCTTCTGAAGGAACTAAGTAAGAAAAAGAGGATGTATCGCCATTGGAAAGAAGGGGACGTAAGCCACGTCATGTTCAAAGATGTTGTTAAGTCGTGTAGGAGGAAAATCAGGGAAGCAAAAGCCCAGCTGGAGCTCAAATTGGCCGCTTCTGTTAAGGATAATAAGAAGAGTTTTTATAAATATATCAATGGTAGAAAGAAGGGCGGCAGCGACCTCCACTCCTTGTTGGATGTGGAGGGAAATATAGTAACCAAAGATGCAGAGAAGGCTGAGGTACTTAATGCCTTCTTTGCCTCAGTTTTCAACAGCAAGGATGTCAGCTCGCTTGACAGTTGGCCCTCTGAAGTGATTGATGGGGGCAGGGTGAAATATGGCCATCTTGCAATCCATGAGGAGGAAGTTAGAGACCTGCTGAGCCACTTGGACCCTCATAAGTCTATGGGGCCGGATGGGATCCATCCTAGGGTGTTGAGAGAGCTGGCGGATGAGCTTGCTAAGCCGCTCTCCATCATCTTTCAGCAGTCCTGGCTCACTGGAGAGGTCCCAGAAGACTGGAAGTTGGCCAATGTGACGCCCATCCACAAGAAGGGCCGTAAGGATGATCCAGGTAGTTACAGACCTGTCAGCCTGACCTCAGTCCCAGGTAAAATCATGGAGCAGATAATCCTGGGTGAAATCATGCGGCACCTGCAGAACGGTCAAGAGATCAGGCCCAGCCAGCATGGGTTTAGGAGGGGTAGGTCCTGCCTGACCAACCTGATCTCCTTTTATGACCATGTGACTCGCCTGGTGGATGAGAGGAAGGCTGTGGATGTGGTATACCTGGACTTCAGCAAGGCATTTGACACTGTCCCCCACAGTAGACTCCTACAGAAGCTGGCAGCCCGTGGCTTAGATGGGAGCACTCTGTGCTGGGTTCAGAATTGGCTGGATGGCCGAGCCCAGAGAGTGGTGGTGAATGGTGTCTCATCCAGTTGGCGGCCGGTCACCAGTGGTGTCCCACAGGGATCGGTGTTGGGTCCGGTCCTGTTTAATATCTTTATTGATGATGTGGATAAGGGGATTGAGTCCATCATCAGCAAGTTTGCAGATGATACCAAGCTGGGAAGAAGGGTTGATCTGTTAGAGGGTAGGATGGCCCTACAGAGGGACCTGGACAGATTGGAGAGATGGGCTGATTCTAATGGGATGATGTTTAATAAGTCCAAATGTCGGGTACTTCATTTTGGACACAACAATCCCATGCAGAGCTGCACACTGGGGATAGAGTGGCTGGAGAGTAGTCAGGCAGAAAAGGACCTGGGAGTGCTGGTTGACAGGAAGCTCAACATGAGCCAGCAGTGTGCCCAGGTGGCCAAGAAGGCCAATGGCATTCTGGCCTGCATCAGGAATAGTGTGGCGAGCAGGACCAGAGAAGTTATCATCCCCCTGTACACGGCACTGGTCAGACCTCACCTTGAATACTGTGTACAGTTCTGGGCCCCTCAGTTTGGGAAAGATGTCAGGATGCTGGAGTGTGTCCAGAGGAGGGCGACGAAGATGGTGAAGGGGCTGGAGCACAAGCCCTACGAGGAGCAACTGCGGGTTTAGTTTAGTCTGAAGAAGAGGAGGCTCAGGGGAGACCTAATTGGTCTCTACAACTACCTAAAAGGAGGTTGTAGGCAGGCAGGGGTTGGTCTCTTCTCTCAGGTGACCAGTGTCAGAACTAGAGGGCATGGACTCAAGCTTCGTCAGGGAAAGTTTAGGCTTGATGTTAGGAAGAAGTTCTTCACTGAAAGGGTGATCGGCCATTGGAATGCGCTGCCCAGGGGGGTGGTGGAATCGCCGACCCTGGAGGTGTTTAAGGGGAGATTGGATGAGGCACTGAGTGCCATGGTTTAGATGATGGTTGGTGTTAGTGTTGGGTTATAGGTTGGACTTGATGATCTCAGAGGTCCTTTCCAACCTTGTGATACTGTGATACATTGTTCCTGAGTTCTCTACATTATTTCATGAGTTTCTTTGGGCCTCAGATCTTGAATGCATAAGTGATCTAGAAAGGCTTTTATGTTCCCTTTGCTGTCTCACTATTGCTGCATGTCTCCTGCTCTCCATTATGCTGCTAAGTTTATGTTTCTCTGGAGAGTCTACAGAGAAATGGCTGTACCTAAAGAGGGATAAATACTTATGAAGCATCTCTTAAATTACCTGGACGATCCGTTCTCTCTCTAAAATATCCTCAATGACAAAATGAATGACTAGAATCCTCCAGGTCTTTGTGTTGAGAGGCAATAGGTAATAGCAAATAACCCAAGAGGAAGACTTATCTGTCATGTAGCAGCCTTCCTGCATGTTACTGGCTTTTGCTTTCTTCCTCTTCCTTAGATGATTTAATACCCATCCCTCCCTTCCTAGCTCAGGAATTTTTGCAGCTCTGGTTCCTTTACATTGCTCCTCAGGTTTTCTGCAGGTTATATGAAGACCTGCTTTAGCCATGGTTGCTGGTCTCTGCATGGTCTTCTGCATGGATGTGAGTTATCTGAAATACCATTTACAAGTGTGAAAATACAATAGGTATGTATTTCCAGAAAACCAGCAAGAAGTTATATGGCCTTTGCTAAGAAAGGACAGACTTGGAGTGATAATTGTTTTTGTGATGTTTCCTTGTGTGGGATATTGTTCATAGGCAGTGACATATCACTATTAGAAAGCTTGTGAGAGAAAAAACCTTACTTAAAAAAATTAGTGTTGTTTCAAAATTAGCTATTATGCCTCAGAAAATAGACCCTGGAATCACCATGGGGAGGTCAGCTTGTTGCTCAGCTGTGGAGAGGAAGGGAATATATGGAAAAGGAATAGAGATCACATAAAAATTGGCAGTATAGGGTAACAGCTGAGCAAACTGAGGCTGTTAGTCTGGAGAAAAGGAGGCTGAGGGGTGACCTTATCCATCTCCACAACTACTTGAAACAAGGTTGTAGTAAGGTGAGTGTCAGTTTCTTTTCCCAAGTAACAAGTGATCAGATGAGAGGAAATGGCCTCAACTTGCACCAGTGAAAGTTTAGACAGGATATTAGGAAAAATTTCTGAACTGAAGGGGTTGTCAAGCGTTGGAACAGGCTGCCTGGGTTAGTGATTGAGCCAACATCCCTGGAGGTCTTTAAGAGATGTGTAGATGTGGTGCTTAGGGACAAGGTTTATTAGTGGCTTGGCACTGTTAGGTTAAGAGTTGGATTTGATGATATTAAAGGTCTTTTCCAACGTAAAGTATTCTATGGTTCAGGATGCTCCTGTGGCTCTTGAGAACTGGCGTTGACTTTTTTTTATCACTGTAAAAGAATCAGGAGGTATCAAATGGCAGCTAGTTTACAGCATACATAGAAACCCCTTTCTGAAACAGGTTAAAAATCACTGAATAAACACATAGAATAATAACAAAAAATCAGTCACAAGTTGTTAAACTCAAGGATGTAAACAGTGGCTTACTGAGACCTTAAGCCATAGATTTCTGGAAGCTGTTTATTGCCCTCTTGATTCTGACACATCTGTTACTGTTCATTGTCAGACAGAATGCTGGGTAAATTTGGCTTTGTTCTGAAAAATATAGCAATTCTTACTTTTTTATGTAGAAGAGGAATATTTTTTATATCTGCCTGCCTGCTCTCTCCTTTTCTGCCTCCAGGCATTTGTAACCTGATAGTTATCTCTTTACACTGCTCTATGTCAGAAATAACAACATAATATGAAATAATTTAAAACAAGGCTATGAGAATACAGTATGAATAAAGAGATCCTTTCAGTTTATCTGGTTTAGGGACAAGTTTCTCTGTCTAGCACAGCAGATAAGATTTGCAGCTCCTTTTTGCACATACAAACCTCAGTTTCCCCCCTTTTTTTCTTGATTGGATAAATACAAATAAGAGATTTCTAGGTAGCTCTCTAATCCAACTCTGTATTTGCTGAATACAAATTAACACTTTCGCAACTATATATTGAATACACAAGCCAATGTGTTTTTTTTTCTTTTTTCAAATATCCTGGAAAGAAAATAATGGGATTAGTTACAACTGTTATAAGCAGCAAATAGTTCAGAAGCCACCTGGAAAAATGTTCTGAGCCAGTGTCTAGTAAAAATCTAATAAATAATTTAGCGCTCTCTGAGAAGTTTAAGCAGACTAACTCACAGAAAAGATGGCTATGACTGAGTTTTATGCCCTCTGAAGACACCATAAGAACAGTTAGACAAGCAACAGGAAGTCCAAACTGTCCATCTATAATCTGATCATTTCTCTATGGGTGAGAACATTTGTAGTAACCCTGTGGTGTTTTTGAGTAGTTTGCTCTGAAACTCTTCTGGTCTGTGGGCAAGTTAATGTCAGCCACTTTCTCCTCTTCCCAGAAGACTTTAACATCCCAAAATATGCTTTCTACATCACTTAGATTAAAGTATACACTAAATACCCTGCCAAAAGATGGGGATTGAATAAACATAAATGCTCCTTTGAAGCTAGTCCCATTTGGCAAAAAAAAAAGAGAATAGGCATGTCAACAAGACAAATTTAACTTAGTTCAAAAAGAAAAAAATCTGTTGCTACCAAGACCAAACAAAACCAGAAACTTCAAGCTTGATTTGAAGAGTGGCCCTATTTATAATGTAGTAGGAGTGATTTCTTCCTCCTTCTGCTATAAAGCCACAGGTCAAAGAGGTGTCAGCCTTCAACCTGGAGGACAAAAGTAGTGTGAAGTATGTGTGCTTGGAAGACTCTGTGTAGGTAAGAGAGGAAAAACGTGATTCTCACCTCATACATAGCCTGGGCATACTAATCCTTATTTATCAGAGCCTATTTTATGGGGGCTGCCTTCTGCATAGCTTTTCCCTTTTTCTCACTGCCCTTGTCATTTTGATGGCAATTTTAAAAGTCCTGATGTTATTCTTGGAAAATAAGAAACAGCTTCTTCTGTTTTCAGTCCAGATCTCTGTTTCATGTGTCTCTGTGACAACTTGTAATAAGTTTTAGGAAGCTGATAACTCCAGAGTTTGATTTGTTTTCATTGTTCCCCAAAGTCACTTTGGTGTGATTTCCATGCTTTTAGTCAAAGAGAGAGAAGGAATCATAACACCATATGAAAGTATAACATTCATTAAATAAAGCAGCTCATACAGCCACCTTCTTGGTTGCAATGTGATCAATCATGGTTTCCCAATAAGGAATAAGTAACACTGTTTCAGGTACAATCCTTCTCTTAATGTCAAGATCAGGACAATTATAGAATTTAGACAGGGCTCCAAACTGATTATTTGCTCTGCTTACAATTATTTATTGCATTCAAAATTCTAATTCAAGTTTAATTGTAAAGCTGAATTCTTTATACTAAACAGCACAGCAAAGCCCCGCTTTTAACAGAAACCATTTAGCCGCAAAAGGAGAGATCAGATCTGTCTCCTTGCAATAAAGTGAAAGTGTACACTTATACCACTTTCATAACAATAAACTCTTACATTTTATATGGGTGAGAGACTTCTCAGATATTGCTTGAATCCCATCATCTCTAAATGTGTATCTCACTTGCCACTTGCCTTTTGGTGACAGGACAATTTGATTGCTCTTCTTCACCTTGCAGTTTAAACACTAATAATTGTGAAGAGATATATTGGTCACTGGGTATATTATATACGTACCCATCCTTTTTTTTCTGTCCTTAAATACAACTTCTCTTATTGTTGTCTATGTATCAATTTAGTTGAAATTCAGCTACAGCAGTATGTGCACTGCCAAATCTAGACTGTTAACCCACAGGGGACTTCATTAGCAGATAGCTTCTTTTTTCAGCTCAAAGATTCCACCTGAGAGTTTTAAAACTCTCTAGTTTACTAATTAGCTTACCTCCAAGGACTATGTTTAACAGCATACAAACCTTTTTTTTATTGATGTGGGCATTTGCACACACCTCCATTCAGCTTGGAGCATCAGCATTCCCTGTTACATTCAAGGACAAATACTTGTAAACTTTGAGTGTGATGGAAAGGCTTTCCCTGGTCTGTCGGCTCTGCTGTTGCAGAATGCCTCTTTTCTGCTTATGTACACGAGGATAAGTAATCCATTTTAAAATAAATTTGTGTCGTATTGAATGTGTTAAGAATAAGAGTTACTGTGGCAGTGCAAAGGATTTCCCACGTGGTTTCATTTTTGTCAAAGTCCATATGTAAGTTAATTCTTTTAATTGCAATAATCAAATCAATCCCTACAGAATACTAATCACAAGCCTTGAATCAAGACCTTATTCACAAGATGTTATTCCATGGATTGCATAGTTTCCAGGCTCAGTAACTTTGCTGATCGAGTCTGCATAATCAATTCCAGTCTGCCGCAATCCTAATTGTACGGAAATGGAAAGATTTCTTTCATTCAGTCAGGACTCATTACGCAGCGGTCCCAGGCTGCCCCTCCATTACAGTCTTTCAACTTTTCAGTGTCAGCTGTGCAGGTCCTGGCTACGTTTATGTTCCTAGTCCTGTTGCCTCACTTAATTTTCCTATTTAGTGATGGCACAGATTGTATTAGCCAAACACTGCCAGAGGACAATTTTTATGTTTTTGTTGGGATTCTCTGACAACTTATGTTCCTCACGAGTCATGATCTTTCTGCAGTTAGCAATGTTGTTTGAAACTTTGAAACCTTTGTTTCATGTTTCGAAGAAAAAGCAGACTCCTGGAGGAATGTAGTCTTACAGTGAAAGTGTCAGGTGTTGGTATATAGTATTACACACACAATGAAACAATATAGACATACTAATTGGAAGGCAGTGTATTGTATTGTTGTTTTACGAGGTCATTTGTTCTAGTTTCTGTTCCTCTGAATATAAAACCGATCCTTAGTGCATGTCTATAGGTTTCTACTGCCCACTTCCAACTGACCTCAACGATAGAGTTTTCAACATTTTTTTCTCAAAGGCTATTTCATATCTCACTCAGGAAGCACACTTCCATGCCTAAATTCTCAGTCCCTGTAGTGCATCCCAATATTCATTTTTTCACTGCCTGAGTAACATGCATTTAGATGAAGCTCTTAGATATATCCTAATGCAAATGATGCTATCTAAAAAGAGCATTTCTTCATGCATTACATTTCCCCTGTAGAGCTGAAAGGAGTAGATCCTTTCTGCTTTTCACATGAGGTGAGCGCTACTGATCTGACCAGTAAAATAGTCTATCATGTCTCGCTTGTGTCCATTTTTTTTTCTCAGAGGTTGCATCTGGGAGAACTGCCATCTTTAAAGGCTTTGAATTTTGGATTCAGAACAGTCACTAAAATAATTTGATTAGCTTCCATCACCAAGAGGAATTTTACTATAAGTGTTCCATTCTCTATTTGTCCATGTCTAATTCTTTCTATGTACTTGGACCTTCAAGTTCACCTTTCTTCATACGTGCCAACTGGCTTTGTTCTGAGCTGCTGGACCACTGGTGCACTGGGAAGTCGAAAGTATGTTCTGTTGAACGGTCAGGGAGTCACCACGCATACCGCAGGGGTCCTTCTTCTTAGCTGAAGGAAACTTTTCCCCTTTAGACTTTATCTGTGACTGTGAAATAGCAGTTATCAACAGTGATCATGCACTACAAAGTTTGACAAGGTACATTGTTTGATATGATTTGAAACCTGTTTGGATTTTCTGTACCACATGTACCAAATGCTAAAAGTACACAATATTTTATATATATAAAATATATCAATCTAATAAGCTTACATATTATGCCCAGGTTAATTATAGGTTACATGTAAGTTGTGCTCTTGGAAAAAAACAGAATAAACAGAAGAAATAATAAGTTCTGAAACTTGAAATTCAGAAGTAGTATTCACGCTGCTTCTCAGTACTTGTTTCTCCCATCTGTTATACTAATATTATGTCCCAGTGAGTTAAAGGAATTCAATGGGGAGGTGCGTGAAAAAGTAACACAGTAGAGATGGCATTGGGCCTGTTACAATAAGCATAAAGTTCTTAGCACTTTGGTTTGGATTTACTTTGCCCCTGTTTTGCATCACATGTGACCTTCTTTCCTTAGGAAGCCTTTTGCTTGATTGGAAGAGAAACTTGAGGGCATGAGAGAAATGTAAATGAAAGAAACTATTTTTTAAAAAAAATGCAGAGGTGCTTTCTTCTGCTACCCATGGTTTGGGGCATCCTGAGGTTGGATTGCGGATTTGACAAACCTTATTACCTGAAACGAACCTGGTAATCTATACCTCTCCGAATACTTTTTCCTTTTTCCACATTATTTCTCTATAAGTAGCTGCTTTTCATAGCTGTCTTCAAGCTTTCTGTGAAATGCCCTTGGATCAAACAGATGGAACATTTTTCTCATCTTGAACAGCAACCAAAACTCTTCGTTTCACTAAAATCACTCATAAATAGATACTTCTTCCTTGAAACCATACTAATATATTTGGTAGAATTTCTTACTGGAATACTGCAACCAGCCATCTTCCTCTATCATTTTTTGCATCTTGTTGCTTCTAATATAACTTTCAACAATTCTAAAAGTTGGTGCCTGGGCAGATATATTCAGGTGTTACAACAATGGATACAGTACAAAGACCTAAATAAACGAGAACATGACATTTGCCACCATTTATAGACCAACTGCAACATTAACAGATAAAAAAAATAACAAAATGGTTTTAGTTGGAAGAGCCCTTAAAGATCATCTAGTTCCAACCTCTCTGCCATGGGCAGAAACACCTTCCACCACACTACCATCAGGTTGCTCAAAGCCTCATCCAAAATGGCCTTGAACACCTCCAGGGAGGAGGCATCCACAACTTCTCTGGGCAACCTGTTCCAGTGCCTCATTACTGTCACAATAAAAAAAATTCTTTCTAATTCTAATCTAATTCTCACCTCTTTCAGCTTAAACCCATTATGGTTTGTCCTATTATTCCCTCCCTGATAAAATGCCCCTCCTCAACTCTCCTTTTGGCCCCCCTTTAAGTACTGAAAGGCTGATATAAGTTCTCCATGGAGCATTCTCTTCTTCAGGATAAACAAGCCCAACTCTCCCAGCCTGTCCTTGTATGGGAGGTGCTCCAGCCCTCTGATCATCTTTGTGACCCTCCTCTGGACTCGCTCTAACAGATCTGTGTCTGTGCTGTGTTGAGGACTCCAGAACTGAACTCAGTACTCCAGGTGAGGTCTCATGAGTCCAGAGCAGAGGGGCAGAATCACTTTCCTCAGCCTGCTGGTCACACCTCTTTTGATGCAGCCCAGGACACAGTTGGCTTTCTGGGCTGCAAGCTCACATGTCTGGGTCATGCTGAGGTTCTCATCCACCAGCACCCTCAAGTCCTTCTCTTCATTGCTACTCTTAATCCATTTTCTGCACAGAGTGTATTTGTGCTTGAGACTTCCCCAACCCAGGTGCAGAACCTTACACTTTGCCTTGTTGAACTTCATGAGGTTGACATAGGCCCACCTCCTAAGCCTGCTGAGGTTCCTCTGGATGGCATCCCTTCCCTCCAGTGTGTTGACCATGCCACACAGCTTGGTGTTGTCTTCAAACTTGCTGAGGGTGCCCTCAATCTCACTGTCTGTGTCTGCTACAAAGCTCTTAAATAGACATTTAGTTGTATCACTTCTATTTCTACTCCATCAAGAAGCAAGAAAGGAAGATTAAACTCTATGGTCCAGAAATTTTTAGGATTTTTTTTAAAACCTTAGTTTTCAGTTTTAGGACAAACTCTAGGTAACTCTCTTTGTTACTGGATTTTCTTTTTTGCAAAAGGTGAGACTAAAGTTTGCATACAATAATTATTTTAAGCAAGCAGGAGGAAAAAATATTCAAGATTCTGCCCCTTTTACATTTGTGACATTAATTCTTGAACATCCAAAAGAGTAATTCACCTAATGGAACCTCTTTAGCATGTGAAAGTACCTTCTTTTGTCTTTTCTCATAATGCTGTAAGGCAGAAATGTATATGAAGAATTTATTAATATTGAGCATTCATTGGAGAATCCATCACTGTAATTTTGTCTGTTGTTTGGAGCAGCTTGGCTTTATTGAGGTCAGTTTTACTTACATATGCTCCTGTATTCTTGTTTTAAATTATGGCTTTTGTTGTGGAGTATGTATTGAACCATTGTCAATTGCATGACATTCCATTCAGGTTTGGTAATGATAGGCTCTTGAAGGTAAGGCCCAGTGACTTGAGAATCACTACATTTGATGTTGGGTCTATGCATGAAAATAGATGTTTCTTATGTGGTTTTCTTCTTTCTTCTTATTTTTTTCTTTTTTTTTTTCAGGATAGATGTTTCTTATGTGGTTTTCTTCTTTCTTCTTCTTTTTTTCTTTTTTTTTTAAGGATGGAAAGGATATAAGAAAATTCACTTGTCATTTTTCTACTGATGCCTAAAATCCAAGGCCAAATTTAGTGAGCTGTGTCTTTCATGCATTTTATAGTTCTGTAATTTCTTCTTCTTTCGAAGAGGAATACATTTGGAGCTAGAAAAGAGGTGCATGGTAAAATGAAGATTTTTCACTGAAAAATTTTCCTTACAGTTAGATAATCTGGCTTTCTAAACATGAGAAGCAAACAAACACAAATCAGTAGGATTTCTTTCAAGCTTGCTGTTGAGAAAAGATCATATTGACCCCTAGTTTTGATCACAAGTACTCTGCCATCATCTCTTGTTGCCTTATCCTGAGCAAAACAGTGAACACATGGGAAAACGTAGATCAGAAAAACATAGAGACTGAGAAGTTGATACCATGTTATGCACTGTTATGATTTTTTCTGCAATATTTTAAAAATATCCTTGAAAGTATTCTTTATTTGTAATACTTTGTGAGCAGATTTTAAAACTGGTTTTCATTTATGAGTGTAGAACAGACTTTGCAATTCTTTTTCCATTGAACTTGTACATAAAGGTTCGCTACTTAGAAGTTATAGAAAGGAAATACACGTGATAGTATGAATTGTTTAAAGAATTTAAACAAATATTTGAGTGAAATGCTTTATGTTATTTGAGTAGTATTAATTGTATTAGACTTGGATAAATCATCACTGCTTACTGAAGAATTATTTTCTTTGCATTTGTTCTTATTTGTGGATTTACTTACATTAAGTAATTCAGCTGCCTTCTAATTAATCTCTACTGAAACAGAACTGAAAGGCGGTATTTTAGAGGATTTCTGATTAGATATTTCAAACAATATTAACTACCAGTTTAATCAATTTCTGGTGACTCAATCGTGTAAAGTCATCATGCTTTTTGTGAGCATATTAATTACTAGAAGGCATTCCCTAAAGTAGTTTGGATAAACAATCTTCAGAATGGGAATAATTTGAGAAGAGTTTTTCAGTTGCAGCTCAGACTTCCTCCTGTGTGCTAGAACATGCCAGCCCATGGAATTAACCGACATCTGTCATGAATTTGTACGTATTTGGAGAAAAAAAATTAATGTGATTCAGAAAAGTACCATCTGAAAAATCTCTTTTAATTTGTGAAAATAGTAATGGAAAATATTAGCCATGGAAATTCTTTTATCTTGTAAAAAAGTGTCCCTGGACAGCTGTCCTATTTGAACTAAATGAAAAACCAACAACTGTAGCAAATGTTGTGTTGACAAGTTTCTCCTACTCCTGCTAGTACCAATCTCAGTTCAGACACAAATGTACAGTTTTTGTGCCAAGCATGCAGTCCTGATTTAGTTATACTGTAGTCTGTACAAGAATCCTTTCTGGTACAATCTGCGGGGATGCCACATGGCTACATATAGGAAAATAGACTGTGTCTTCACCTGGTTTAACTACTTACTTGTCAAGCCTTCTCATTGGAGGCAGTAGGGCCTTTCTCAATGGGATGCTACTACATGTATGTTGAAAACTACCTTTGTGTTCAGTGTCCTGAAAGATGATAAGCTTCTTCCTAGATGCCCTAGACCACTCAAATTCAACTCTATGGATGACCCTATCAATCAATTACTAATGCACCTGAAGGGTATTTCTGGGGAGCAATTACCACAAAATCTAAAACCAAGTCCAAAGTTGTAATACAAAATGAAGGTTCCTACATTCTGAATGCTACTGTGCTGTGAGGTTGACAAACCAATGTCTAGGAACTGACTGTGCTGGTTAGATAATCTTTTTGTTGTTGTTGTTTACACCTATTCCCCATGTTTTTCCAGCAAGAGTGAAAGAATGGTGGTTTTTTAGCTATTAGAGTCTATACCTTAATCTTTGTTGTAGTTCTGTATATTCTGTATATTTCCCTGTGTCACTTCATACATTAAGTTTGCATGATTAGCCAAGACTGTGCTTCTTAAGATAGTGCTTCTTTTTGTGTTTCTAGTATTCAGAGAGCCCTGAATAATTCTTACAATCAATGAGAGTGGTCAGCTGATAACTTTCTTTTCTTTTCTGGTAAATGCATTCAAACAGCTTTCATCAAGCGTGAGAAGGCATGTGGTGCCAATGTTTGGCTGCTGGTACAGATGAGAGGCATCCTGCAGCATAAAAGGCACTTTCAGTATTGTGCAGGCTGCTCATCTAAACCCATTATTGTGTGCCACGTGTACCCCAAAGCAACCTTATGACTGACTTGTGGGTAGACTGCATGCCATCTCAACAGATGGGCATGAGTGTAAGCTGACAAGGGAGCCCATATGTTCCTAAATTGTGAATGCTGAGGAGGGGATTCTTAGCCAAGAATGTGCAGATGACTGTCCAAGTCTTACGTGATTGTCATTAAGAAGAGACAGCGCTGCCAAGTGGAGCTTACTCCTTGAAGCTGACTTTTGCAACAGCACTGTGAAGTGAGCTTTTGGGCAACCTTTTGTCCTGTCTGAATATTGGATGTCCTCAGACTTGGATCTTGCTTAGAGACCATTGTAGATTTTCTACAACACTTGCAAATCTAGCTTTTGCATATGAACAGTAAGGAAAGTGCAAATATCTGTTCTTCACCCATTATTTTTTTCTCCAGAGGAGAGAGGACTGTTAGTGTACAACGTTAGGCCAAGAAATATCTCAAGGTTTAGATTCTGTCACATGATCCTCAAGTGGTCAGAACAAAACACAGATTAAAATAACCAGTCCAAGTACCTGTTATAAGTCATTAACTCAAAGTAGATGTTCAAGTACTTGAAGAGAGCTGATATTCATAGCGACTGTGATATGATTATGGATGACAAATTTTACCATACTTGACTGTATAATCAGTAATCAAAAGAAAGAAGTAGAAAAAAAATCTTTACAAATTATATCATATATGATTTTTTAAAAAAATATTTCCATTTACTATAATTTGTAAAACATTGTCAAGATGATGATGAAAGTGACTAATGAGTAAGATTTTTGAGAAAAAGTTTCTCACCTTTTTAGAGAAATAATATGGTTTAGCTAAATAGCAAGTACTATTCTTTTAAAGTTGCACGAACTGAAATAATTTATGCTTATCTAAAATAAATGTTTATTTAACTGCAAATAATTTTGACTGCTGCCATAGTAACTTATGACAATAAGCTAAAACTACATGGAAGTGGATTTCTATTTTGATAACTCCAGTATTTTCAGTCGAATTAACAACTGTGTTTCTCTTAAGTTTCAATGTTTCTATCATTCAACTGGAAAAAGAAGACATGAAACGAGACCAATATAACAAGTTTTGTTACAGCATGTAGAACTATTCTGTGTGAAAAATGTAAAAATATTGTACATGACAGCAACTATCTTGCAAGTGTACTATGAACAGAAGATAGGCTTATATGCCTTTTTGTCTATACACTTAAAAACCCCTCACTCATGAGGAATAAAACCTTCACCTTGGGAGAAAAAGGTGACACTTTGAGTTACATTTGAATGACTTGGCAATTAGTAATTAGTGGCAGAAATCTCTGATACATTTGCATACAAACACCATGTAAGAACACTGGTATGGTGCACTGCATTTCTTTGAAAAAATCACATTTTGATTTTGTGATTGGCCAAGTACCATCTGGCATCTCGGCAGTGCCAGTAGGGTCCTATGTAAATCAACATTCCCAAGTTTGTTGATTGGAGCTATAGTAAAGTGAATGGTAATCTCTCAGGCTGGATGCCTGCATTTGAAAAAGCATTTTTTTCCCTGATTTGTGGTTTGTCATTAATAGTGTGTACCATGAGCTAAAACTGACGTTCTGAAGGCTTTGCAAAGATGCCCGAGCTTGCTCAGATCTAACACTGACGTGCAAGTAATTGCTAGTTAGCAGCATGAGCATTTCTGGGCTGCTGGCACTGTGAGGTTGACAATTGACAAGTTTCACTCCCATGCCATAATAACCTACAATGAAATGCAAAGCAGACAGCAAAGATTGCAACTTAAAAAAAGACAAAAGAAGCATTAACAAATCTTTACTCTGTACTACTGGAATATCATTATTTTAGTTTAACGAAGATGATTATGGGCAAGAAGGAGATTGCTGCTAAAATAAGCACAGGCATAACTATGATGTATAGCTTTGTTGGTGCTTTGATGAATACTTTTGTGTTTGCAAGGAGTCTGGAGGATTTCACTTTGTCTTTCTTTGCAACCTTAATAGAAATGCAGCACCTTTATGAAGAGTTTGTTGAAATAACTTGCTAAAAGTTAATCTTGTTGATAATAGACTTTAGACGGTTTTTAATCTGTCATTCTTCATTCACTTTCCAGTAACTTATTGTGGATGAAAGGAAGAAATAAGTGTTTTCTGAAGGGGATTATCATCCTTTTTGCCAAATACGAGACTTGTTCTCATTTCACTAAATCAGGTTGTTCCAGGTCCACTGTCCCAGAAAGACACCTTGTCAGGTGCTGTGCTGCCACATCTTGCTAAACACTTTTGAGCTTGCTTTGTTTTAATAAAAAACGTAAACCTGTAATCTCTTTCTCTTTGAAGAATTCATCTCATCCATCTTTAGGGCTCCCCGGTGAGAGTCCGTGTTTTCTTCTGACTCCCCAGTCTGCATTGTACCAATGTACAGCGTAGACTGAGCTGAATTTCTTTGGGAGATCACTAATGCATTTCCTACATCACTCAGAGTTACTGAAGTGTTGTGTTTCTTCCCCTAAAAAGACTATTCTCCCATGATCATTGGCCCAGAGAGAGACAGCTGATTAATTTGCTATCCTTTTGTTCTTTTTATATTTGAATTGTAGACAAACTGCTCTAGATTGTTCTATTTCACGGCACGGTTTTGCAACCTTTTTATTCACTGGAGACACTGGAGTCCCCTCTACCCCTGGCTTCGCATTCCTACCTGTGTGCTGCTTCTTGCTTGTGCTGGTGCCATTTTTTTAAGGGCTGTCATCTAAATGATATTACCAACCAGACCTGCCTCCCTTCACCAAAGCCAAGAGTTATTTGGAGTGATATGGGTGGGGAATGGGATGGATCCTGGCAAGCACCCAATTAATCTCATTGTGTAAGGAGAATGCTGGAAGATGTGCCAGCTCTCTTCTGTCCCTGTGCTCAGAGCAGCTAGTTGCAAGTCTTGGGCTGATTTTTAGCACTTGTTTCAGAATGGGTTAGGGGTTGCACCAATGCTTCTGGAGCGTGGCTAGGCCATGAGATGCCCAGGGGATTGAAGTGTAGATGTTTATATCATCTACTTGTGTCCCCAAAGACCAGCAGTTTTAAAGCTCAGCTTCCCCTACTCCCATATGATCTCATTGAAAAGCTAAACACACAAATATTTTTTAAATACAAAAAATACAAATCAGCTAAGAGAAAGCAGAAGAAGAAACAGATCTCAACCTGCTTGCTTTCTCTTTGCAGGTGACTCTTTTCTTCCGTGCTTGGCTTCAAACTTGTCAGCAACTTAGCATTGCAACACCGCTACTCAGGCTCTGTATGTAGGGCAGCCTGCCTGGTTGTTCCCAGCTCCTCTTTGCTGTCCATTTTTTCCGAAATTGGGGTTTTTTTTCTCCTGTGCCGCCTCCTGTGTTTCTGGAACCTGTCTCAGTAGCTGCCCCAGGGGAGGAACATCAGCCTCCTCCTCCTAATGGACTTGTGTTATCTCTTTGCAAAGAAATACCCTGTGTAAATGAGGACTATCAAAGCTCGGCACGTGCAGGATATATAAAAACCCTTTTTGTTTGGATTTTTTTCCCAGTTTCATAATAATTCTTCATGCTTCTCTATGTGATACATAAAAGCAATTGAAGCAAAACTCACTGCAGGTTTAGAATGATTGCAATACATTGAAGGTGACTCTTGGTGGACTATTTGTAAGGTCATTAATTCAAAAGTCTAGTTTAACTGTTGCATTTCATAGTTAGTGGGGTTGGAACATGTCTAAACTATTATGGTAAGATTCATCTTGATTCATATCACAACAGTCAGTTTTTCATAACATCTTGCTGCCTAATTATGCTAACATATTGAAAATTCAAAGATTTAGGGATAAATGTATCTACAATAACAGTTATTTCTATATATATAGTCTCATACATCACAGAATTGAGACATTTTCATGAATTCCCTTCTGAGACAAGTTGATGATATATCACAAAAAGGTGTTATTACCAAATGAAGTTAAGACTTCCAAAATTTATGGTTGTTTTGAAGGATGAAATCAATACAAACCCCTGAGATTTTAGGTCTTGGTTATGAAGGAATGTGCGGAGCTATTACATCTTTAAAAGCAAGTTTTCAGCTTGTATAAAAATTGTTATGTACCTGTAAAGCTCAGTATTATTTCATTCAAACTCCAAAATAGGCAGCTTAAACAGGTACAGCTGAGATGTGAAACTATTTGGACCATGATAATTACAATAGGAAGAGTGACACAGCTTGCAGAGTGATCTAAGTCCAAATATAGGTTACAAAAGGAGAAACTTCAATCTGGAAGAGGGTTCCTAAAAAGGTTATAGGGGTCATAGACTATAAAAGAAATCACAGTGAGCTTCTCTGTTATGATGCAGCAGAGAGGGACAGACGTACAATGATGTATAGCAAAAGCAGTGAGGTGACTTGACTACCATATGCAATCCTGATGAAGTACATGCTAAAATGTTGAAAACAACTGATATCAGAGTTTGAATATCAACTTGAATTGATTTAACTGAAATTCAGCTTTCTGGAAGTTAGGCGTGCAATCCATCTGAGTGGCCTAGATTCCTCCTGTAGTCCGTGTAGAGAGAGTTGTATCCAAACCATAATTTTCTCATCTTGAGAGAGGTGTCTAAGAGATAAGGATGAATTTCTCTCTCGAGTTTCATTCTGTCCTCTGTGGACTACAGAGGGACCTTGCAGACTTAATTATGGTAGATGTCCAACTTGTAAAGAACTAAAATGAGATGAATTAATATTTAAAGAAGCAAGCTGAAATATTGAGAACACAGAAGAAATCAACAGAAATAGCATGAGGGCTGAGGATAATGTCAGAATGAAAGACAAAAAGGGTACAATATGGTTTGTTTCATCCAAAAGATGATTTACGTGTACTGTGATCAAGATAGATAAGTGTTTTCATGGGAAGAAGTTGCTGAGTACTACAGAGCTTTTTAATCTAACAGGGAGCTGTGTAACAAGAACCAACAGCTGGAAGCCAAAACTAGACACACACCAGCTGAAAATAAAGTGTGAATCATTAACAGTAAGAATGATAAAACTGTGAAGTATAATCTTGGGAAATGTTGGATTGTCTATCCTGCAGGCTTAAAGTCAATATTGTGCACTAAAATGTTTAAACAACAATGGACATTTTACTTGCAGTATAAACTACTTGTTGTAAGGTATCTGGTTGATAATACCAGCAGCTCAGATTAGGTTTTGCACACTTTCAATTTAATGACTACTCACACCTCCTTCTTTGTCATATTTCTGTTTGATATTACATTTAGCAGAACTCTTTACTGTGTTGTTCTTTGGCTACTGTGATTTATTATTGGTATAGCTATTTAAACAAGCTCTGATGCAGGATTTCATTAGGGCCCATACTCTTTCTTTTTATTCCTACAGAAGATATAGCTAGGAACTCGTAAGACTGTGTTTCCTGTATCCTGCCAGCTAATACTGATATATTTGCTTCATAAAACGTCAGTTCTCAATTTTAGGAGTAATAGAAATAAACTTTTCAAAGACAGACTGACTTGGTCGCAGGCTTGTGAGCTAGAAAACTCCCCTCAGTCTAAGAAAGCCAGTTAAGCAATCTCAAATTAAGTATAAGTGTAGCATATGGTGTTGTTTTTTCTGTATCAGTTTGGATGCCAACTCAGATACTGTGAAGGTCAAAAGGGCTCTGCTATATTTTGAACTTAGGTTTGTGTGCTGGTCAAATAAGTAAACATTACTCGTCTTTTTAGGGGTTCCCTGAGTGTCACTATAAATATATAAAAATATATTATGTGCTCAACCCTAACATGCCATTTGGGCTAACAATTTATTTGGGAAGACAGCACAGAAGCCATTTCTTATTGTCTCCTGCCTTTGTAGCTTCATAAATCTCCTTCCTTCTGTTGGTTCTATTGGGATCCAGGATCCAGGTACTATAGCCCCGTTACTAAACTCCTCCTAGTTAGATCTAAAATGTCAGTCCATAGGGGTTCTACTGTATTGTAGGTAGTTGTTAACTTGTACTTTATATTAAGGCTTTATAATGCAAATAATAGAGGCTTATAATGAATAGTTTCACTTACTCATCCACTAGTTTTCCCCCATACATCACATCCCAATGGAATAATGTTCCAGTGACTATTTTTCTCCTAAATTTCCAGCGTGACTACTGTATTAATTCTCAATATTCTGGCTCTACTATCCTGTTTCTTACTTTATCTGTGTAGAAGCATGTGTGAGTTTGTTGTAGTTTGTTTTTTTTTAAATGATCTAACTATTGCATTTCCTATTTAAAGTTCCCCAGTTTTTATCTTACTCTTCTCTTAAGTATACAGAGCTCTTGTGATTCTATCTGAGAAGATGCATCACCATCAACTATATTCTCTTTAGCAATCCCTAGCTGAATAGTCCTTCTAATCCTTCACATTTCATCTTAGTTAAAGCCCTTTCCTCATGGACATCTTTAATTGAAGATGTTTCCTGAGGTCCTAAAGAATCTAACCTCTCTTTACAAAGTTCCCATGTATAGCTGCTGTACCTCTGGCCCTGCATGAGATAACAGTCTTGCAGTTGGTCCTGCCATCAGGGAGTCCTAGTCTTCAGTTTCCTCTCTGGTGGTCCAAATTTTGTCCCCAGAGCATCTCTCCTTGGTTTTCCCTGTCTTACCCATATGAACTACTTTGTAATTCTGGGGAACTACTGATAGCAGATTTTGCATGTCTGTTAGATTCCCAGGAGCATCAAACTACTGTTGCATCTGGTAGGTAAATAATTGTTTGGTCCACTTTGAGGCTGCGAAACCACATATCACTGCAGTGAAAATCCCCTTTTGTATCTGAAACTTTCCTCACGCAGACAAGAGACTTTTTCTGCTCTTTCCTCTAGCTTTTTATATGAATGGCTGGATCTGTCTTTCAGGCAGAGCCTTTACCTGATTAACTAATTGTAAAGTTAAGTCTTTTTTCATTGCCTCTCCCCTTTGAATAATGGATTGTGTTTTATCCTCATGAGACGTTCCAGTTTGTCCATGACCTGCTGAGTCTTACAGTATTTGCTTGCATGTACTTTACCAAATTTTAGTACCTCCATTTGCTTTTCTTTGTAGACTTGAGGCACTTTTGTCTCTCCCCTCCTGAATGTATGCCTTCCATTTCTGATTATATCATATTAATTACTTTGCTTTACTGAACCTACCACTTGATTCAGTGTGTGTCTTTTTCTCTTGTCTTTTTTCCCCTTCTTCTGCTCCCAGGCATTAATTAATCCATAGTGTTTCCATATCTGTTACACATTCTTCTTTTCATGTGTTGACAGACAGCATGGACTTCAGAGCTCTCTCTTAAAAGTTCTTTTCCCCACTTTATTTACTCTAAATCACATGAAACTTGATCCTAGTATGTAAGTTAGTTAGCCAGGTATTGTGGTTGATGAGGAAATCCCTGTGTCGAGAGACTGTTTCCCATTAATTCCTCCCAAAGCTTACATATCTGAAATCGTCCTCAGATGCAAAGAACATATTCTATTAATTAATCTGTTAATCTTCACTTTCTTGTTGATCGCATGCCTTCTCCGTATTGAGGATCGTGATAATCACATAGATTATCTTGGTTTGAGTCTAATTTCTAGTGGACAGAGCTACTCTGGATTTTGTTTCAACAAGAATCTGAGAGGATCATTTGTTTCAATGTGAATGGCAATTGGGGGAGTTTTTTCTGTGCTTTCCTTACCCACACTTCCCATCAGTATTCATTCTTGCCTTAGGCATGTATCTCATACCTTTTGCTCATGGCAGATACCATACATCTTCCTTGGCTGCAACAGTTCAAGTGACAGACTTGTCAATTCTTACAATAAAACCTGTAGTCGTCACCTTTTCTTAGTTATGGTGTAAATCCCAGACCTTCTTTCTTCTGTCACCAGATCATTATGTTCTCCTTCAGAGCCTAGCAACAACTCATCCTTATTCCTCTGTGGTTACGGTCCCTTGCCATTTCAGTCTTCCCCTTGTTTTTTTCCTTTTCACGTCTGCATTTCTTTATTGCACTCCCACATTGCATGTCTCAGTTTGTCTTTCTCAGGTAAGCAACGTGGATTTGACACCTAAGGTGATGTACAGTCTCACTTTGTACTCTTCTTAGCCAATGTTTAAAGGTAGATGGGCAAAATTTGTCCAGGCTCACACACAAACTTACTTAGTTCTTTGCTTTTATTACTTACTGGTGGTGTTTTTGCCAAGGTCAGTCTTTTATTCTTGTTAAAACTTGGTGGTTCTCAGCGGAAGTGGAAGTGATCAAAACAAGGAAGTGAGTTATAATGTTTGCTTGGCAGATCTGTTTTCTAGTCCCTGTTTGGTTACACACACATTACTGAGTAAAAGGGAGCAAGACACATTTATCTAAATCAAATGATCAAGTAGCTTCTCCTTCCTCATCAAGGAGTTAAGTTTGTGTACTCTTGCTGCCTGAATCATTTATGAAGAGAATCACAGTCCCTTTGAGGATGCAGCTGAATGAGTAGCAGTTAATCTGCAAGACTGATATCATCTCTGAGAGGGAGAATGGCACAGAAACACATTTAGAGAATGCGCATGTTTTGTGACATTTCTTCTCAGGATGTATCCTTTTGGAAACTCCAACGCAGCACTGGTGTGCGTAGACCATAATTGCAATCTCTCATTTTTTATATTTTCTAGGAGTTGTTTTTCTACTATTATTTCTCACCCACAAAATGGCAATAAAAAAGAGGAATTATGATTGAAAGGGCAACAACTGAAAAATCCAGGAGTTCCAGAAGCAAAATTACGAGCCTGTGTCATCCCATTTGGGTGTTCACTCTGTGCAGTAATCTTTACCTAGATGCCTTTTTCTCCTCCACACCCTGAACACTGTATTTTCAGTACATGGACACAGTGTACTTAAATGATCTGTTCTGCTGTCACTGATCAATGAGTGACCATAAGCCTTATTTACTGATTGTCAACAGTTTCTAGAGAGGAGTCATGACTTCATGTGAAGTTGTGTCCAGATAAACTGGATTATCAGCCTGACCCTTCCCACTGTTATGGAACATGGACTTCACAGACTAACAGAAAAGAAGCACCTAGATATGGTGTCATAACCAAAAGGGAGAAGTGAGGTGCTTGTACTTTGTAAAATTCAAATACAGTTTTGAGGACAAAGGCTGGCACAATGTGGAGATTTTGACTTCCTATGCTGTGCTTCATTGGATTGAAGACAGGCATGAAAAAATTCTGCTGAGCAGGACCATGTCATGGCCCCCCATGGTCAGCCTCCCAGAGGGTTACTTTGCTTCATGTCCTCCCCAGCCTCGGACAGAGTCAGAAATAGACAGAGCTGAGGAGTCAGCAGGATCCCTTCTATACCAGCAGAAGAAGACATAGCTGTAAGATTGCTAAGTCTGGCACTTGTGCCTAAATGTCTCTGGTTGGAACCAACAATCATCATCATAACTGCAGGAATGAACTGCCTCCTGGCTTTCTACTCCAGCAGCTGGTGGGAATTAAGGGCACTGGAGATCTCATGAAGATTCTCTGTTTTCCATAATAAGACTTTCAACCTACTAGGTCACACTGTTGAATTATAACAATGTTGGCTACAACTTTGAAGTGTAGAATATTTATTATTGGTGTATTGTGTTTGGCCTCTAAAAGAACACAACAGATTATAATAACAAGTGGCAGTCTATACCTTTTATATAATTTTTTCTTATTGCAAAGATAGAGTTTTATCATAAGGAACATTATCTTGTCTGGCTAGCCAACCATCTAGTCAGCCTACTTTCTAGTCAGAACAGGGAGGGGGAAGTAGGAAATTGGCAGGTTAATGAACTATGATCATGCAAAAGGTGATGCTGTCCCCAGTGAGCCTAGACTGAAAACTGTTTTATTGTCCAGTCAGTTTAGTCTAGTTTTTCTCCTATGGAAGGCTAGATGGGAAAAGCAGCCAGTCTTGTAAATAAAGTAAAAACTTTAAAGAGGAATTCCTGAATATGCACCTTTGTGGATACGAATCAGCTGTATGTAGCAGCAGTTTAAAGACAGAATGTGAGTGGGTGATGGAGAGACATCTTACATGGGATGGGAAGTTACCTGACTAGCTAAGGAGGAATTGCATTGGTCAAGATTAACTGCACTGTACTTGTTCTCATCTTTTGCCATCCTGTTTCCAAGACTGTAATTCAGAACGTGATCTTTTGCTTTGATGGAATATGTCTGCAGTATTCTTCACTCTCAAGTGCCTATGTTAGAGTCAAGTCCAAATGAAGGTGGTCAATTATTTGTACAGACTTTTTTGATGAGATATATCTATTTTAAGTGGTGAATGCAGGTAGCCACAGGAAATCATGTAGAACAATTTACTACAACATATTGAAAGGATTTAAAAGTTAAAGGGTGCCTCTTTTCATGTTATAGAGGCAACACAGAGGATATTGTGGCCATCTCCTTGATAGACTCAGATCTTTTCTTGCAGAAGGAAAGAATCTCAAGGCAAAGACATGATTTAGAGCTCCCTGAGACATCCTGAGTCATCTCAACACTATTCAGTATAAAGAAAGAGGAGGAATAGTATTTTTTTCCCCTTAAAGACTATGAGAAGAGTCATCAAAGCAAAGGAAGACCCTTGCTTAAACTCCTTTGGGACAAGCTCCTATAGTTTATATGTGGATATATCCCAGAATCTAGTTTGTTCTTTTAATGAATGACTAAATAAAACTGTGCTGTTCACAGGGATGTAGTGCAGCTTGCTGAACAATCTCTAGCACTTCTTTTGCCAGTAAGCAGCATGAGATATCAGCAGAAAAAAGGCCAAACCACAGATATGTCATGAGTCTTCTAGGCACAGCGACAAACACATATGCACCTACTGATGAGCAACCAACTTCTTATATCTCAGAAAAAACACCAGCCAACTTTAAAGGTTAGAAATTCAAATACATTTGCATATAAATATGCCAAACCTACAGGATAGACTATTTACAATGTAGTAACTTCTGCATAAATATATTTGAGTGCTCTGATTGCCTTAGATTGGCTGTAGTTGTAAAACTCTATGCTTCCTGGGTACGAACAGACTCTTCATCATGCTTTTAAAAAATTAAAAAGGCATTTGGTCCCCTTTGCCTCTGTTGAAGTTGGTAACTAAGATATATATAATGAAACGAGATTTTCCAGACTGTTTTTCCCAGTTTCACAGAATCATAGAATGGTTTGAGTTGGAAGAGCCCTTAAAGATCATCTAGTTCCAACCTCCCTGCCACGAGCAGGGACACCTTCCACCAGATCAGGTTGCTCAAAGCCTCATCCAATCTGGCCTTGAACACCTCCAGATATGAGGCATCCATAACTTCTCTGGGCAACCTGTTCCAGTGCCTCATTAACCTCACAGTAAAAAATTTCTTTCTTATATCTAATCTAAATCTCCCCCTTTCAGCTTAAAACCCTTACCCCTTGTCTTACCACTACACTGCTAGATAAAGAGCCCCTCCCCAGATTACCTGTCGGCCCCCCTTTAAGTACTGGAAGGCTTCTGTAAGTTCTCCATGGTGCCTTCTCTTCTCTAGGCTAAACAAGCCCAACTCTCCCAGCCTGTCCGTATATGGGAGGTGCTCCAGCCCTCTGATCATCTTTGTGGCCCTCCTCCGGACTCGCTCTAACAGATCCATATCCGTGCTGTGCTGAGGACTCCAGAACTGAACTCAGTACTTCAGGTGAGGTCTCATGAGTCCAGAGTAGAGGGGCAGAATCACCTTCCTCAGCCTGCTGGTCACACCTCTTTTGATGCAGCCCAGGACACAGTTGGCTTTCTGGGCTGCAAGCTCACATGTCTGGGTCATGCTGAAGTTCTCATCCACCAGCACTCTCAAGTCCTTCTCTTCATTGCTACTCTCAATCCATTTTCTGCCCAGAGTGTATTTGTGCTTGAGACTTCCCCAACCCAGGTGCAGAACCTTGCACTTGGCTTTGTTGAACTTCATGAGGTTGACATAGGCCCACCTCCTAAGCCTGCCGAGGGTCCTCTGGATGGCATCCCTTCCCTCCAGTGTGTTGACCATGCCACACAGCTTGGTGTTGTCTTCAAATCTGCTGAGGGTGCCCTCAATCCCACTGTCTGTGTCTGCAACAAAGATGTTAAACAATAACGGTCCCAATACCGAACCCTGTGGAATGCCACTCATCAGTGGCCTCTTCTTGACTCTTGAGATGTTGACCACAACTCTTTGAGTGCGATCATTCAGTCAATGAATGGTACAACCATCAAATCAATGTCTATCCCGTTTAGAGACAGGAATGTCATATGGGACAGTGTTGAATGCTTTGCATTATTCCAGGTAGATGATACCTTCCTTTATCTTCTTGTCATAGAAGGGTACCAAATTAGTCAGGCACGATTTGCCCTTAGTGGAGCCATATTGGCTGTTACCAATTACCCCCTTATTTCCCATGTGCCTCAGCAGAGTTTCCAGGAGGATCTGCTCCATGATCTTGCCGGGTACAGAGGTGAGACTGACCCTCCTATAGTTCTGCAGGTCTTCCTTTTTTTTTCCTTTTAAAAAACTGGGTTATGTTTCCCCTTTTCCAGTCAGTGCGAACTTCACCGGACTACTACGACTTCTCTTTTCAGAGAGGGTTCACATTCTCCCTAGCCTTTGTTTTATCATTAGCATACCTATAGAAGTTTTTTATGTTGACCTTGATATCCTTGGCCAAATTTAATTCTATCAGGACTTTAGCCTTCCTAACCCAATCCCTGGCTGCTCTATCTTCTCTATCTTCCTCCCAGGCCACCTGCCTTTGCTTCCACCGTCTGCAGGCTTCCTTTTTTGTTCTTAAGTTTGTAGAAAAGTTCCTTCTTCATCCATGCAGGTGAATTTTTCTAGGAGGACAAAGTGTTTGCAAACACTGAACAGACCCTTCAGTGGCAGTTGCATCTAGGCAGTTAAAATTTCAGTCATCAAAATTCACAGGTAGCTTTGCACAATTCAAAACAAGGAAATATCTCTCCTGCACTCCCACCAAGGCCTCTGTGTTCATTAACTGTTACATGCTTCTTTGTGCTTTCATGAGTAATGATAACAGAAGTGATAAATATTGTCAAAAATCACATTGTTTAATAGACTTTTATACCACGGGATGTCAATATCGGGGATAATACTGTTTTCAGGTATATGAGCAAAACTTTAGGCATTGAAATCTGGTTAATGGACCTCAGTTCTGGTAAAAAAACTTGGGGAAAATAGTTGTGTATTTTTCACAACTGATGAAAAATCAAGTTGAAGTCAGTTGAAGCTGTCAGAACAGCTCATGGCAAATTGCATCTATGGCTGAAGTCACCCGAAAATCACAATTTACTTGAGATAACTGGAACTGTAAGAACCTATATTTACCTGTTAGTTATCAGATTCTGTTTCTGCTTTCCTTGTTTCTTGGACTGGACTATTAAGAGCCTGCACTTAGGCAATAAAAGCTGGAACAAACACAGTGGAACTCAGAGTCACTGACTTGTTTGCATCGGTCCTCAAGAGACGATATGTCATAGACTTCATTTCAGATGTCCGTATTTAAAGGATGATCCTTCTGTGTTTCCCAGAGGCATGTGGAACTCGGACAAATCCCTTATGGAAAAGGGAGGGCACCTCATTTCCTTTACAATTTGAGAAGCCTACCAGGATTGTGCTGGGTGTTACTGGGACAAATCCCTTCTATCTCCTCATAGAATTATTAAAGTTTTCAGAAACACGTATGCATACAAACAAATTTTTCTACATAAATTCCTGTTGGGGTAAGGGTTTGATAGTAGCTGGTGATAAGTTACCAACTGTGGAAATAAATTTGAAGCAATATACAGCAATATACAGTCAAACCCCAAGTATACATAAGCACTAGCAGCTAGCATGATGTTAGTAGGTCTCACACATAACACAGAGTTCTTACCCAACAGGAGTCCCTGTTGGAGGGTAGGATAGGGTCCAGCCCATTGGCTGACTGCAGTGTAAGTCTTCCACAAAAATTCCTCCTTTGTATTTTATTTTTTATAACGTTTCTACACCTTAAGCATGGCTTGAGTGACTTTAGTCATACATTCTTCTACTCCTGATTGGTATAAAAATCTCTCACTTCATATTTAAAGGTATATTCAATAAAATTTAGAGTGCATGCCCAATTGGGAGTGGTCCCCCCAGAGGTGTGTAGCTCTTGGGTTGGAGGTGTGTTTTAGTATTATAATGACATTATAATAAGCAAAGTTCACCTAAAGGATATGTTTGTATCATAGTTGCTGAGACAACAGTTGTGATTCATCAATTTTGATAGCAGATATGCAGTTATCTTCACAGTTCCATGCTCATCCTGGTAACAGCGACTGGCTGTGCTTACCTTGAACACTGCCCTGTTCTCCATTCCAGGGATGCAGAACATTCCGCTTCGCCAGAGCAGGCCTCTTCCATGGCAACCACATTCTTTTCCTGGGAGCAGCAATGCATTTTCATGCTAAAACTGCTTTAATATTAAACCTTGGGGAACTTTAGGGAAACCTGGGGTTCTCATTCCCCCTATTTTCTGTCATTCTTCCACTTTCACAAAAATTGCCCTTGGCCTTCTGAGTTCAAGAAGATTATTACTATTTTGATGTCAGTTAAATGTTTGCTTTGGGTGTGATTAGGGTAATGTTGAGTTGGTAGATGAATACTGTGAGGTTAGGTATGAAAAAATGTGTATGCATGACAAAGCTAAAACACTGGTTTCTTAAACTGAAGTAAGGAATATTTTAAGGAAAATTTTTGGATTAATTTTATTTGGAAGGAACGTGTCTTTGCATTCTCTAATATAAAAGTTTCCTGTCTTTATATTTTGCTGTGGAATTTTCCTGGCTTTTTCCAAAGTAAGTCCCTGCAAGATGGTTTGTCTTTTTGTGTGCAGTGTAGATTTTTTTTGTGTGTGTGTGGATTTTATTATTGTTATTACTATGATGTCACCATCTGATGATTTACCAACTGCTTGGAAGGATACAATTATTTTTGCAGTTTCATCATCGGTTGGTCTTTTTTTATGAATAACTGTGGAAAGAATTTCCTATATTTTTGGAGAATGTTGATGGAAAATGGTATTGTGTTTCTGGACCTAATCTACAGATGGTATACATTTATAAACTTTTATATACATACTGTAAGGTTTGTCAGATAGTGATGTAATAATCCTTTTTAAGATGTTTTTTCTCTGTTGTTAATTTAACTTGCATCTTGAGATTAACACATACCTGACAAAGCAGTTTCCCTTTTTTTTGTCCTTCTCATGCAGAAGGTAATCACTGTAATACACTCAGCTCTTAGTTAGTTTGATTAATTTTAATAAATACTCCAATTGCTGTTGATTCCTCTGTTGTCTGGTTGATACTTTGAAATGTATTGTCCACTATTCTGTTTGTTTTGGCAACTCTTGTCCACAGTTTCTGCCAGCTATTTTGAACCCTCTGGGAGGCTCTGTCTGCTGAAGCAGCCTCACTTTTCTTCCTATGTGTCTTCAGATGAATGGGAAACAATTTTTGTAGCTGTAGTTTTATATTTTTCTTTATAGTCGACTTCATTGATCTGTTGCTTAAGGCTAGCTCTGATATAGACTCAAAGGGAACAATAAGGAACATACACTGCTCACAGGAGAGGAAGCCACTAGAAAACTGACATCTCACCTTAGTCACATCCACATGCTGAAGCTGAATCATGCTGCCTCTTTTTGCCACTGTTACAGGTCTCTGCTGGAAAAGAAGGACACAGAAAATAAACCCACCTTTGTTGGATGGTTTTAGAATTTGCTGCATAATCTGATACTTTCTTATCAAAGAAATCTCTCTAATAGCATCAATACGCACAGTGTTAGGTAGAACTAAACTAATTGTGACACCACTTTCATCCTTGGAGTCTCCCAGAGACCGTTGGTAGTTAAATGCCAATAGCCTGATGACTTTTGGTGTTGCTATACAAGGCTGGCAGTAGAAGTCAACCAAGCGTGCATGTGCAATTACCAATGGTCTTCTGTCAACTTTCAAATACAATTTTGCAGTTTAATGCAAAAGAGTGTTTCTGCTTCCCATTGGCCTCCTGCATATTCTGTCACTAGAGTAATACAAAAGAATACAAAAATAGGTGTAGATTTGTTGGTTTATTTCTTGTGAACATAAACTTAGCTTATCTTTGTCACTTTATTATCTTTGCAGAGTACAAGGGATGCCAAGTAAAGCTAAAATTAATCATCACACAAGTGTTATTCAGCATGATTGTGGTTGTAGTGCCTCAACAGCCTAGCAACACATCAAAGGAAAGACTTTGGGAGCAATCTGGAGGAGAGTAAAGATGGAGTTTCTTGGATGATTCAGTAAATTCTTCCTAAGTGGGTAAAGCATAATAAGAAAAAAATGTAAGTTTGGAAAGGGAAGATGCCCAATGGGCTGACTGGAGTCAACTTCTTGAAACGGAATATGAGATAATTGTGAGGTTTAAACTAAGTTGTGAAGAGACTGTAGAGAGGGGGCAAATACCTGATGTACAATGCAGTAGATGGCAGAGCTGAGAAAGTGACTCAGAGAGGTGAAAATCAGCAGAAATGATCAGCAAGGGTGATTACTAACTAGGTATAGGATAAAAGCTACAGGAAATGTCTACAGTATTTGAACTTTGGTGAGAGCCTGGAGATGGAAGGGTTGCCTTTTCATAGTTAAATATATTATGCACAGAGAAACTGCAACACTTAGCAATGATATCAATGTCAGGATTAAAGGACTGTTGCTCCATTTATACCCAATGTAAGATAGAGTAGGCTGACAGTACACATGGCTGCTGAGAGATAAAGTAATGATGAAGGTTTGCAGAAAAATGTTGATGGATTTTTATAGCCATGTTAAGCCTAATATGAAACTATTTATTATATTGGAAAGACAATATTGTATTTAGAATTACATAAGATAGGTCTACAATTAAGGCAGATCTTTGAACAGTCTCCTGGAGGATGATAGCTACATTTGTGATTGCAGATGAGATAAGTCATGTCTAAGGTAAAAGGAAAATGGAAGTCGACCCTCAAAATCTGGAAAAGACAGATATGAGATCTTCTAAAGAAAGTAATAAGACATAGTGACATAAAAGTCTTTAAATAAATTACTTTTGGGGTCTCTGAAAGAATAAAAAATATATGCATTCTCATTTATTAAAAAAGAAGTTTTCAGGTTTTCTGGTGAAATACACTTACTTTTTATACTTTATTTTGTGTTTGTTTCTTGTGATCCAAAACAATATTTTCTTTGGATACATTTTTGACAGTTAAAAAATGAAATATATTTACAAATTGAACTTGTACCATGAAAGATTCAGTGTTTCATTCTGAAATTATTTTCATAAATAATGTTGACAATTTCCAGAAAATATCAGCCAAAAAACCCCTTGATACAAGCTTACAAATGTTTTTCCCTGCTCTGACTGAAGGCAAAATGAGGAAAACAGGTCATATTAGGAGACTACACCTTGTGAGAGGCTGTGGCAAGGAGGAAGAAGCAGCTGTATACAAACTGGATAACTTCTTCTCTTTACTAGTAGGTGCATATATGAAAACACACAAAGACTTGATTATCAGTGAATACATTGCTCCTTTGATGCTGTGTGGATAAACCTTATTGACTGGTTAGAAATACGCAAAGATTTTTCAAAGGAAATTTAGACTTTTATTGTCAGAAAGGGCATTAAGAATTATTTTTATTTGCAAGTGCCTACCATATTTGACAAAAACATTATTTTCTAGTTGGAACATCCGACTTATCAACTGCTTCATGCCCCAAGCACTGATTGAAGACACAAGTGGCCCAAATTGAAATTATTTCTCAAACTTCAAAAAAACAGACAGTGGTGTAGTGGTGGGATTGGAACCTCATTTCCCAAAATGGAATAACTTTACTGCCAAGCTGTCTGGATTCTTTTGGGGTCTGTTGCAAATAAATCTGCAAGTTGCAGAGTGCTGGAAGCGGAATATTTTAGGTATCAACAGGAGAGGACGTTTTATTTACATAGTTTTGTACACATTTCTTTACACTTCTATTGTAATGAATGTGGTGAGAAAGACATCTGAAAATATATCTGCTTATATCAGCATACAATGTATGTTGGAAGAAAATCAGCTGTATGCAAATTCCTGGATTGTTTCTTGTTTAAACTGGTTTGTGAACTTTGGTTTTATTTGTAGTGTTCGTGGAAGAATGTAAATGTTGCAGTACTACAAGGATCCAGCGGCGTCTTGTTCAATCAGTAGCTGTTATAGGGACTGTATCAACACACTTTTTACTCGTGTTTCCACACACTTTACAAAGAATGTGTTATTTCTGCTTTGTGGAGGAATTGAAAGGTAGAGATGTTAAAGGACTTATCTGAAATCTCAGAGTGAGTCAGAGGCAGAGGTTGAAATAAAGTGTAAGTTTGCTTATTTCTTCTCTTCCCCCTTATTGACTGGACTGTGGTCTCACTCTCAAATTCCTCATCCCTTGGTAAGTAACTGATGAGGTGGCTGTTTTGATGTTTTGGACAGCTGGCTGGCATGTGTTATTTGATTGAAACTGCATTTGTCATATTCAGGTGGTTAGTAATGTAACATGTCTTACTGGGTGGGCGTTAGAAGTTTCTATAAGAAACAAAAGTGAGAAGAGAGCCAAGAAAACAACCAAATCCTCACCCTGAGACAGTGAACATTCCAATTCTTAAAAGCTCTCCCATAAATCCTTTTTTAATTTAACTTTTATTGAAATATTTCAGTAGGAGAGATTAAAAACTCACAGGAGATATAATTAATGGAAAAGAAAAGGTATACGTGTCCATAGAAAGGAACAGGAATTTAATACGTAGCTCCAGTGTTCACCTCCTCTCTTGTTAAAGTGCATCCTATGCACCTTAATTTAACCTGTTGGAAACTGCTGTTAGCTTGTTTCAACCTCATAGTCTGGGCAGCCAATGGTTTAAGAATCTTTAAAATGAGTTAATCTAATATGTTTGGCTAAGATATGAAAGGTAATTATTTATTTAGTTGTCCTAAAATTCCTTTGATTTACTGGCCATGTCCCTACTTATAAATTGAAAATGATATAGATCTGGGCATGAGCCTTTAGAGTAAAATTGATAGATGGTCCCTTGCAGCTTCCGGCCCTGGCTGAGCATAGCCCAACAGACCAGCTCCAGGGCAGAACTCTCACTCAGCACTTTCAATTCTGCTACATATTTGGAAATTGCAAGTTTAATAATATTGGTGTTGACAGTCTGGGCTTTTGATCCTCTGGGCCAGGGATTGAGTTTGCTTAGTTTGCTAGTGTAAATATAGACAAATAATACATTACCCTCAGGACAACCAGAGCTCAACAAAGATGCAAACAAGGGAGCTAGCCTGAAAAGATCCCATGGGAAAACAGAAAGCCACCACCTTTGAAGAACTTGAATTTTGGTTACTGGACAAATTATTAATAATGCGTAAACAAACAAAAAAAAACAGTGAAAAACTCTCAGTAGGAAGCACTGATTGTTCTAAAGTTCATCAGTTGGTTAACCAAGCTTTAAAAGAAGTGAAAGACCAAAACCCTATTATCAAGGAAGGGTTCATGTGGTAACTCACAATTCTTGATTGAAAATATAAGTGTAATCTGTTTATGTATTGTCTTTCACAAGAAGTGCATCAGGCCAAATACCAGGGGCTGATTTTCTTGATAATATATGTAGTGACATCAACAGAAGATTTAGAAAGGCAGTGCGTTCAGACTCAGCATCAAAAATAGTGCAGAACTGCTGCCTTTGCAGTGTTCACAGTAAAAGAGGAAATGAATTAATTTAAAATTACATGCAGAAAATAAATTTTAAAAAAAAGGGACTATGTATCATGTAGAAAGAGAAAGAATGTTGCTTTAGAGGCAGGAGCTGGGGAGGATCAACTTTTCTTCCTAATTGTGAGATGGTTTACGGGCTGGAGAATGATCTGAGGAACTTGCCCCTAGAGGAGCTTCTCAGATAATGAGGAAAATTCATGGCCATTTTTGTAAGTCTGGCTTTTTCTTCAGTTTGTGTTCATAATTTCTCAATAATAAACACAAGCATACTTATATAGAATCAAGGAATCATAGAATCATAGAATATCTTGAGTTGGAAAGGATCTACCAGGATCATCGTATCCAACTCCTGTTCCTGCATAGGACAATCCCCAAATTTACATCATGTGTCTGAGAGCATTGTCCAAATGCTTCTTGAATATTGTCAGGCTTAGTGCCATGACTGCTTCCCTGGGGAGCCTAATCCAGTGCTCCATCACTCTCTCGGTGAAGATTTTTTCTCTAATTTCCAGCCTAAATCTCTCCTGACACATTTTTCTCCCATTCCCTTGTGTCCCATCATGGGTCACCAGAGAGAAGAGTTCTGCACCTGCTCCTCCTCCTTCCCTTGTGAGGAAGCAGTAAATGACTATGAGGTCTCCCATCAGTCTCCTCTTCTCCAGGTTGAATAGGCCAAGTGACTTCAGCCATTCCTTATACGATTTTCCCTCTAAACCCTTCGCCAACTTTGTGGCCTCCTCTGAACGCTCTCCTGTAGCTTTGTATCCTTTTTATACTGTGGTGCCCAAAACTGTACACAATGCTCAAGGTGAGGTCACACCAGTGCAGAGTAGAGCAGGATAATCACTTTCCTCAACTGGCTAGCAAAGCCATGTTTAATTATATTAGAATTATATTATATTGAAAAATTATACTAAAACTATGTGGTATGCAGTTAGATACCAAATATCGTACATTTGCATTCTTGGATTATAAAATATTGGATGTAAATGTTCATTTACTTTTTTATTGTCTTTTTTTTTTATTAATTTTCTTCAAGCCTAGAAGAATCAGTAACCTTGGAATTTACACTTAAAACATCTCCAAATGACATTATTATTAGCAAAGTCTTCTTCCTATTTTGGGCCAAATGGTATGAATCAACATAGCACCACTGAACTCAGATATTTGTACAAGCTGCTGATTAGCTACAAATAACTGGCTAATAAGGAACAGAAACTTCAGAAGGGACTTCTAGGGACATTAAACCCTAGACTCCTCAATTACAGGCACTTTCAGAGTAGAGGTTTGTGCCAAAGAGCTCCCCAGAATGTTTGCTCTGCACATCCCACTTCACTAAATGACCCTCTCTTCTCAAATTGGAAATCTGGCATTCCTAATAAAATGCTCAGTGTCTGGGAGAAATGTCAAAGGGAGAAATCAAGGCCATTGTAGGCATTGCAGGGTGCTTTGATATCAAGAGACTTGAAAGGTGAAATTTCCAGCTGTTCACTGAAAGCAGGTCATACCTTGCAATGTTAAATGGGCTCTCCTCTTTTTTTCCAGAAGGACTGTATTTGCTCACCTTTCCAAAGAAATATTAACTTTGTAGGCGGCCAGGGTCTGGACCTTTTTAACTCCTTCTGTTCCCCCTCACCCTCTAAAGACACCTCTTCACCAAAAGAGAAAACATCACATCTTGAAAGTTAGTAATGATACCTTCACTTTATTTTTTTCAGAAGTAGCAGCCAGTGTTGTTTCTGTTACATCAATGTCCATCTTGCTGCATCACTGTAATACTGTTTTCACTAGTATCACTTATCCTTTTAATCAAGATGAAACTACAGCATAAATAGCTGAGCTTCTTTAAAGCTTCTGTAAAGGGAAATACTCAAAACAAGTGAGTTGTTTCAAACACTGCTGCTGAAGCCTCTGAAGGAAAATTTGTTTCATGCCTTGGAATAATGCCTGCGTTTCAATCCTGTCAGATAATTTTGTAGTTTTTTCCCGTCTGTGTGTATTTGCAAAGTCAGTGGCTCTTGTTTTCCTTTTCCGAAGGATGATAGAACAAATCTAAAACCTACCCTTTTCAGAATAGGCTTACCTCTATATAGTCCTCCAGAAAGGATAGATTTAGGGTATTTTCTTACTTTTTACTCATTTCCATAATGAAGTTAAGGATTTACTTTTTGCACTGAATACTTGTTATCTCCAGATGGCTTAGTTAAGTCTGGCTTTCTAAGTGAATACATAAATAGACCCCGATTATCTAAGGATTCACTGATATTGGAACATGTTTTAACCAACATCAGCAGTGCAACATTTAAAAAGAAATACATGAAATCGAATGAAAGAATGGATTATTGACCAGCTGCATATTGATCCTGCAAGGCTAAATCAAACAGGAATCATTTATCACTTAAGTTTGATGAGTTCACCCATGTCTTTAGATGATAGTACAAAAAATAACTTCCAGAGCTAAAAATGTCCCTCCGAAATGCCACTCATTGCATTAATCTGGGAATTAATCTGAGACTTAATCTGTGAATACTTGAATAACAGCAATTGTCTAGATTTTGTAGTTTGAATCATAATTTATTTTGAAGGTAATGTGAATTGCTACTCTCATCATAGTGAGAAAGAGTTGTGTACATTGGAGGCTTACCTTAATTCTTGTACACCTTATGTGCAAATGTCTACAAATATTCTTAATTTATATCCTGAAAAGAAGGCAATGTAGAATAAAAGTGATCATGTAATTTAATCTAATCTAATTTGCTGTTCTTACTGGACAAATCTAATAAGATCCATCAAGAGGTGTTTTCCCTCTCTGCTTTCACTGAAAGAGCCTTCCAAAGCCCAGTTCCTTTGGTGTTTAGAAACATTCTTTTCACCTCTGGTTGAAGTTTATTCATGGTTACTTTTAACCAGTCGACATTGTCTCTATGTTTGCACAGTCCCTTTTCTCTCCCTTCTGTTCACCTTTTGGTGCATTAATAGAGAGCTTTAATATCCACTTTAAGCCTTCATTTCTCTGGGTGTATAAGTTAGCCTTCTTTTAAACTTCTCTACTAAAGTCAGCTCTCCACTTGCTTGATCATCGTAGAAATCCTTCCCTGTATCTGTCCCAAATTGAATTAATTTTCATTGCCCCTAGGAAATGATGGCTGTACACAGTATAAGGAGAAAGGTTTTACTGTGGCCTTATAAGGAAGGTTGATACTTCAAAACATTTCTGCTGCTGCATTATCTACTCCTGTCTAGTTAATGTCCTCTTTTAAAATATGAATGTATTGGCTGATACCACTATTAAAAAAATGTGAACCCAAATATTTACAATACATGTGTGTATCTGTTGTGGTTACATGGGCAGGAAGGGTTTAAATGATCCTTTATTAAAAGAGGCAGTGTGCTCCTGTTCAGTAATTTGCCTTCATGGGTGCAAGAATGTATTTAACAACAGGAGTTTATTTTGTATTTCTGGAAAATTCCATAAGTGAAATTCAGATTCTGGCATTTTGTCATTACAGATCCTGTTGTATTATACTAAGAGAAGCATCCACAACTGAGGTTGTTAAGTCCTGGAATATTAACTTTCAGTTTCCATATGGCAGCAAAAGAAAGGAAGCAAAAACTCTTGAATTTTCCAAATTGAAGTGGCATCTGTGTCCGTAGAAGGAAGTAATGCATAAATAAATGAATACCATATTCTTACAGAGCCTAGATCTGTTTTGGAATGGGACTTAAAGTAAAGGAAGCTGCAGAAATGTTCAAGCTAATGGATAATTCTGGTTCAAAGAAGCTTAGCAAGTAATCACTTTTTGGGCTTGTTTCATGAATTTCTGAGGTTTGTGGAAACCATTTTCCTTGTGTCTAGATTGAAGACCATCAGGTGATGCTTCTGGTTATTTTCATCATTGTATTTCCTTTTAAGTTTTCTGAAAAATGTTTTCTTTGTATAGGAAAGAATGGCCTGTGACTCACCTCTCTGGCAGGCTGCCCACACCACTGGCCTGCAGGAAGTAGTTAAAATATACATTGGGAGGCTTTAATTCATCTGCCCCTAATCCAAGCATTACTTGGTTAGAGCTAAGGCTTTTCTCTTTCCTAGGCAGTTCAACAGAATCTGGGTACAGCAGCTTTCAGAGTATGGAAGTAAACATTAAAAAATAGCTTTTTCCCAGCTGAATGAAATCCCTGCAAAGCTCTGTGTGAGGAAAGTATGCATAAGTAGCACATCTTTTACATAAGGGACACTACCTTTATGCCAGATATTGCCCTTCTCTTGGAGATCTCCTGATTCCGTGTTGACAGCAAACAAAAGACATGTTTTTAGTCTGTGGCCTGCCAGGCACTGCTTTATAGTCTGGCACTGGAAAAAGTCCCAGCATCATTGCTGGTACTTAGAGCCTTGTTGAACCTCATTTAAACAATTCCTTGATCTCTTTCCATGAGGCTTCCGCTTGGATCTGTCTTTCCAGAGCAGGCCCTCCTTCCTATAGGCAGCATAAGCAGTAAGCAACCCTTGTTTGCAGCTGCTTTTTGTCCTGTCAACCCATTATCTGCTGTGCTCCAGTAGAAGGTGGAAACTCAGGTTTTTCTGCTTGCCTCTTACCTCATCAGCCTCCTGGCTCCAAAGTTGAGCTACTACTTTGCCAATTATTAACTGACTTATTAACTACTTCTTTTCAAAGTAGATCTGCTGAATGTTGAAGAGAGACCAAAATTTTGTAAGCTTTCTTTCATTTCTACCATGAAAATGACTGGGCTGAAATTTATAAAGACCTTGTAACTGGCTAAGTGTCAAATGTCTGCTCTGAATCTTTTTTGATGTTCTAAAGGCAATTCTGAGATTAAGCAAAAGTTAATGAACTCCTATGGCAGTTCATATTTAAGCAACTGCTGCCTACATTCACCTTAGTAATTCATAATTTCAAACAAGATTTGGGGTATTTTTATGCTCCAAGCACCTCAGGGTAAGATCTTGTCTGGTTGGAGATCTATCAAGGTTGTCTGATGCTAATAACATTTATAGGTAACCCTAGATCTTAGGTTGCCCTGGTTGCCCTGCAGTGCTTCTTTGCCGAAATGTTTCATTCTTTCTGTTATGGGAATGCATTTTTGAGAAATAAAAAATAAAAATCAAAGTGCACTCTGAGATTACATGATGAGAGGAGAAAGAGAATGAATTCATGATTCCAGATTTCAGAAATTGAAATGCAGTGCTGGAGTTAGGTTCACCACACCAGACTCCCTGTACAGTCCATGCAGAGTAGAGGTGCCGATCTGTGTCCTCTGAATATAGTGGTATTGAAAATTAGACTCCCCAGTTTGCTACTTAAAATTAGGATGGCCCCTTTTCATCCCTTCCCCTCTTATCAGGCAGATATCATTTTCAGAGGCAGCGGGTGTGCCTTCAGTGCAAAGCTGTGTTAGTTTCACCTGAGAGAGAGTGACCACAACTGGAATCAAGTTTAAAGCTGTAGATGCATCACAGTAGGACCAGAGGAGTCATTTTAATGAACACTGCAATATGTGTTGTTCAGCAGGCCAGCCAGCTCAAGGATAAAGATTAAAAATGTCACCGTAAATAGGAGATACCTGCTTATACATGGACAAAAATGCAAAAATAACAAGATACACACCTGTAAAGTGTGCACACATTATACAAGCAAGAGTTATGTATTTTTTAATTGTTCTATTAGTTTTCAATTTAGTTTATGGATTCAATTTTATAAGACACAAGTTACACCTTCTTAAAAGTTTCTCCAGGTCACTCATAATGCTTAGGGGTTGAATCATGCTTGTGAGTCGAACACAGACGTTGGAATTAGGTGCCCAGATCCCTTTGATGCTTGAGATATATGCAGTGCATCTTTCTCTAAGGTTTTGATGTTTTCTATAGGCACTTATGCTTGTACGAAATAGGTGTAACAGACCAGTTTGTAATGATTGTTTGCCCTCATTTTGCCCTGATGCTGATGACTAACTTCAGGTGCGAGGCAGCAGTGAAAAATCAAAGAAGCAGCATGCTAAGAGTAGGGTCAGAGGTTTGTTACATGGGTGGTGAGGCATGAGCATGCTGGTCAGGTTCTACAAATGGATTTCTAGCTTCTGGAAAATTTTCAAGATTTACTGTTCCTTTGAGCACTTACTAACAGGTTGCATTTCCGGTGAGGAAGCAGCTGTACTCATTCAGGAACCACTCTGAAATATTTACCTTGCTGTTTTTAAGATAATTGTAACTCATAAGAGTTTGCAAGCTGGTTTGAAATTTATTGCTGAGCTGTAAGTAGCTAAATGCATTTCTTTCTTAAGGACAGTAGAATTTAATGTGCTATTAACAAAGTTGAGTCAATGTCACAAAGGTGTACAATGCAGAGAAATAACTTATCCTAAAACTTTAATGAGACTTCTGTATTTCCATTGTCACCCACAAAATACACATTTATCATTATGCATGAATGTGATAAAGATGTCACAGATTGCCATCTAAATCCATGAAAACTAAGATAAATGTGGTATTTTGCAGTTCAGTAGTTACTGAGTCTGTCATCCGACATGTAACGAGGGTAAGGAGTTCCTCTAGAGAACTCACAGTGCACTTTTTAAATTTTTTTTTTATTGTCCCTTCATATTGCACCTTTTGAAATACTAGCTTCTGCTGCTGTTTGTCTGGATTTGTTCCACAGTTCCCACGGTGTACAAGGCACCTGTCTGGCTCAATTTAGTTGAAAAAAGAAGTGTAAAATACTTAGAGTCATACTCTGGCAGCTGTCACAAGAGAAAGAAAACAAATGTTATTTTTTTTAGTAGGCAGCTTGCTCTTGCAGTGCAGTGGTTCACGCTTTTTGCTGTGACTGCTGGCTGCTGTCAGCCCTCCCAACAGTGATTCAGGATCTCTTAGTAACAGAGCAGGGGCGGGTTTGAGATTTCTGCTGGCTGGTTCATCAGAGCTGAAAGATTATACTCGGCTAAAGCCAAACCACTTTGAAATATCAGAAATGTAAGGTTATGAAAGGAGTCTGAGCAGTATGCTTTGAATTAATCAGAATTCAGAAACAAAGATAGGAGATATATGCATGCTGTGTGTAATGTCACAGTCAAAATCTTGCACCAGGTGTAAGCCTGGGCAAAGTTTAACCTACTAGGTTGTCGAATCAGTATTTTCTTGTAGCTGATAAACAAACAAACAAAATCTTTGCTTCTAAAAATACTACAACTTTTTTACCATACAATGTATCTGGATAGTTAGGACAATTTTTAAGGAAAAAAAAATAGCTGTGGTTAGAATGGTTTGGAGCTGAAGAACTGATCTTTAATTTGGACTCAAACTCCAGTGAGAATTTGTCTAGTGAGTCTTGGCTTCTCTAAGGGGAGGGAGGAGGACTGTTAGATATTAGCAGTTCGGCAGAAATGGAGAGAAATGCCTCCCATTTAAATAGTGGTTATGTGAATGAAAGAGATATAAAGGCTTTTACAATCACTAAGATGTTACGCTGCGTAGTATCAAAAGAAAATAAACATTGGAAAAACCCTGGAGAGAATAAAGGTCCACAGGGCACTATTTCTTTCTAAAGTCAAACAATGCTTAAGAAAACCAAAAGTTCTGGTACTAGGAAAAGCCTGAAAGATATATATATGAGTTTGGCTCCTTGCCTATGTACTTATCAAGAATTGGAAAGACTCTCCTTATAGCTGAGGGATTTGTTGGTGTGGAACAATAGTAAGCACAGGTGTTTCTGCAGTTTCAATGGACTGAGCATAATCCACTGTGTATCAGCTATGAAATTCTGTTCATGGTCCACTAGTTTGGATGTTAGCAATGAGGTCTAGAATCTAGAAATGCAGTATTTGATGATGGAATCACTTTTGCCCTTAAGGAGAACTTTTAAACTTTAGTATTTTCTGTAAGATAGAGTATACCTGTTTCATATTTGCAGTGAATAATTTATGAATCAGGACTGAGCTATATAAGTATTTTCTATTAAACTTTATTGATTTTAAGTATAAAAAAAATTATTGCTTTAAACGGAGTTCTGTGACTTCTCTAAAGTTTTATTTCCTTAAGGTAGCAAACAGATGAGTAGTTACTGCATGGATGCAGTTTGCATTCCTGATCCTATATGACTATTTTGTATTATGCATAATAAAATTAAAGATACAGTAAGATGAACATAAAAATATTACAACTTCTCAATGCTAATCTCTACTATGTCCAGAAAGAAGGTTTCACATTCTGAAGTTTATGAATGAAGTTAAAAAAAATCAAATACCAAAGACACCTCCAGAAATATCATTGACCTTAATAGTGACTTTCTATTTTGATTTATTGTGCAGCTGTATAAAAAAGTAGTGTTTTCTGCTGTTGCTTCAATCGTAATTCAGGTTTTATAATAAGGGGCAGTGGAGCTGTAGGCAGATGCTTTGCAGACTTCAGCAGATATTCAATAAGAGAGATCCTTGGAAAGAAATTGGTTGACACTGTTATTGAAGTGCTAGTATCATGATCTTAAGCCCACAATGAATCCTATGACTGCCATAAATTTGCTTTTAAAAATTTAAAAGGGGATTATGCTAAATATTTACCCAACCTTAGCTCTTTTCAAAATAAAACTAATACTTATTGGAAGATGAGTAGGGCATTGTATCTCTAGTGAATTATTTTTATCATAGCTGTGCCATTTTTGTTACCTATTTTGTCTTCCTTCTTTCTGCATTTATAAAGCAAAGCATAGAAAGGAGCAAAGTAAGTTTTTAAAAGACTGAGTCTGTGTTTTAAGGGATTCTAGACTGCAATCAGGAATAGGTGGAAACAGCACCACAGTGGAGAAATAAAATCCGTGAGGTGTTTGTGTACAGCTTTTATTTATATGCTCAGAGAAAGCTAATTAACATGTTCACCATAAAAAAAAGGTAAAATGGTCAGATGTTATTTTAAAGGTTATCGGGGATCTTCTAAATGAATTACTATTTGAAATCTTCTCCTTCTAACTTTTAGCTAGTTAGCCTCCCACCCACAAATCCCAGTCTCAGAACGTTTTTAGGTGTCTTGCCTGATCAAACTAAAACGTCCACACTGTCTGAATCTGGAGCCAACAGCTTCAGGGGTATAATGACATGGAGAAACATACCTTTAATTATACAGGCCTAGAAGAATTTTACCACTCTCATTAACAAAGTTACTTAAATATTGCTTGAGAAATTTTCTACAAAAAATAAAGGATGAAGACCCATATATCTTGCTTAAATTCGTATATGACATTTCAAACATGTATGCACCATCATGGAAGGTCTTAATGACCTCTGATGTTATCACTATGACATTTCTACTATTTCACTGCTAATTCCTCTGCAATGTCTACAAATAATGACCATTCTATAGTCTTGCAATAATTATTTCAATTTTTCTTCTTGTGATTTATCCTTTATAACTAAATAACTAAGTCTGTTTACACTAACTATATTTTTATTATCCTTGTCTAAGATAACTTTCTGAATTTCCCTCCTGTCTGCTGGCAGTTCTTTGCTGCTTGCATTCAACAGTCATCATGTCCCACAATATGAATGTGAATATATTTCTATGTAAACAGTACACAAATTTATTTATTTTCACTATTTTTTAATCTGACATTTATCCTTTAGAGGCTGATTCAGTAAAATAGAGCTAGATAGTGTAGATGGGGGAAAAAAATGTGTTAAAATGCTGAGGTGGCTGGTACAATATTGATCCACAGTTTGTCTGTACCAGAAAAGAATCTAGTTCCTTCACTTATTTCCTATGAGTTGGTGTGAAGATGTACTTGACTGATACCTTAACATTCAATACACACTGTTACTAAACTCGCATTTTATACTTCAAAATTCTGTAATATCCTCGGCTTTATTGTGAATGATTTATGGAACATTCTGTTAAAGTAAACATTGATAGCATCAGGTAGACCTTTCAAAATAAAAGATGATGATCTTATTTCTGTTAAAAATAGATGGAAATAATAAGATAATATTTGCACCAAATGCAAGCCAATTTTTTTCTTTATGCCTAACATTTATTTATTTCTAGAATATATTGAAATACAGCTACTGTATAGAGAAGAAATGATAATATGTTAAATGTTATGGACTTTTGTCTTTATTTCTAGAAGGCAATGTGTCTTATAGATACAGTTAATATGCACCAACTAACATTTTTAATAACACCTGTATGGGGAATCTGGAAGGGTGGTACCATGAAGTAACTACAGCCTCGGAAAAGGATATCATCTCAGTATTACAGAGATATTTAGTGCAGTCCTCAATTACAAGTGGGCTTTCTGGAGTCTTCAAAGCAGATAAATTAATCAATGTCAGTGAACAGAATATTAAAATAAGAGAATGCTGAATTTAATTTTTAACTCCGCTTTAGAAGATGAAAATGCCTTTGGGTATGATTGTAGGCTCGTCTTGGAGCTTACATAATTTGCACATGATGCTGTGATGAAAATACAAATGGCAGACAGAAAAGGTTCTTTATATACTATGGAAGTTACAAAGCTAAATACTGAAATGGTTAGGTGAATATTTTGCCAGAAAAGAGGGAAACACACTCTGGAAAAGATACTGAAAACCTAGTACCCCTCCCCCAATCCACTTCCTAAGTGCAAGATCAGTACAAGCCATTGAGAGGATTTCTGTTTCTGAAATTGGTGAAGACAGAACATTGCCTAGTTTTCTGAGAAAACAAACTTCTCTATTTTGTTGTGTATATTTATGTATATATACACATATGCACATGCATGTTTGTCTCTACATGTGAATTTCTGCTATTTTCTTTAAAATTAGATTTTTAAATATTAGATATTAATTAGATATTTTAGTAGTGCAAGTACCACTAACTAGGTAGTAGTACTATGCCAAAAGATTATCTGGGGGTCATAAGCCAAAGAAGAGATAGCGTCTTCCCATTGCCAGACTTGGACATGCTAAGCTAAAAAAACCACATATATATGTGGCAACATAGTCTCAGAATGAGCTATGTAATCCTTTTAACAGCGTTCTGCAACTGTATGACTTTACATAGCATACAGCATGTAATGCTATGGCTAAGGACACTAAGGTCACAAACGAAGACCTAGAAGAGGAAAAGAATAAATTCCTTTCTGTATTGCTGATGGATTGTAATAATAATGAGTTTACACTACAGTGCTGGAAAATGTTTCCTTAATATAACTGAATTACATTGCCTTTGGGGCTGTGTGGTCTCTATGATTGCACATCTTTTTATAATCAGTCTGTACACCAAAAATATGCCAAGGTTGATATAAATATCCTATCAATCTCTGAAAGCCATGTCTTTGTTTAAACAAAACTAAGAAATACTGAGTTACACACAAGAACCATATGTGTGACAGAATGATTTTTCTTCACTGTGTTCCTCTCTCTTTTATTTTCTTACTTTTTATTTATAAGAATTGTTTATTTGGCTATTTCTCTTGCAGTTTTCTAGCAAGGACTGGGAAATGGCAGTTGGGTCAAGAGCAGAGAAGGTTGTAAAAAAATCTTCCTTCCTTCCTTCCTTCCTTCCTTCCTTCCTTCCTTCCTTCCTTCCTTCCTTCCTTCCTTCCTTCCTTCCTCCCCTTCCTCCCCTTCCTCCCCTTCCTCCCCTTCCTCCCCTTCCTCCCCTTCCTCCCCTTCCTCCCCTTCCTCCCCTTCCTCCCCTTCCTCCCCTTCCTCCCCTTCCTCCCCTTCCTCCCCTTCCTCCCCTTCCTCCCCTTCCTCCCCTTCCTCCCCTTCCTCCCCTTCCTCCCCTTCCTCCCCTTCCTCTGAATTTTGTTCCTTTTTTGTGTTGCTTATACCTTGGCATTGCTTTGTTCAAATTAAGTCTCTGTTCATATATATTTCTCTTGTTATCCTTATTACTTGCATACGTATTGGTGATTATATCACCCTAAGTAGACATGGATCTTCTTACTTGTTTTGCTGTGCAAATGTTAGCATATACTATTAGGAAAAAGAACTGATATTTGTAATGTAATCTGATAACAGTGAGAAATATCGATTATTTTTTTCTACTAATGTATTTATGAGGAGGGAGAATGGAAAAGCAACTCACAATTCAATTTTAAGCCTTAAAAAAATATTTCTAGTTTCTTTAATTAGTCTCTTGTTGCTTTCTTTCCAGAGAGCCTTGCTGCATGTGTAGCTGTCTGTGGCTTGGAAAAGACACTTAGGACTATCTCTAATTTTTTTTTTTATTCAATTTTTTTTATTTCCAGAGAGTCTAATCTGCTTTAGTTAATCCAATCACAAGCTATATTGCTGCGCTGGCTGAGTACTGTTCAGGAGAAATAAAAGAAAAATCAAGCTTTTTTAAACATGTTGCATGGAAAGAGAGTAGGGATTGTGGCAAGAAAGCAAACTCCTTTCTGTAGCTGCCACTGTGAATAATGGACTAGTAAACAGCACGACATCTGCAGGAAGGAGTTAATGTGATTTGCTTTCAGAGAGGTGGCCTCTCTTCTTGCTTTAACAACTTACACACCAGCACATCCTTTCTGTGTTATTGATGCAGACATATTGATTAATACACAAGAATTCAGGTAAAAAGAGATTCCCTAGAACAGTACTTTTACCGAAGCATAGGAGTTGACAGACTTCACTGGGCTGAGGTTTTCCATGTGCTGCTGCTGTCCACAATAGCTAGCACTAAAGTTGTTTTGAAAAGCATAAGAACTACTTGTAGCCAGGATAGGATAATTTGTAGTTTTGCTCATCATTGGTCTGTGCTTTTTATATGGATTCACTTAAGCCTGGGAACATCAAGCTTCATATCCTTTGCAAAAACAAAGATATTTTCCAACAATTCCAACAGTTCTAACTACTTGGGCTACTCTTGTTGTCTATATGAATATTCAGGCGTTCCTTGAATCTGTCTAAATTCTTGATGACCAGAAATTCTTGTGTAAATGTTAGATTGTAAAAAAGTTTTAAATTGATTTTCAATTTGCCTAGTATTTATGTAATAGGTTATCCTATGTTACTGTAAGAGAAACTGCTAAACTATCTTCCCCATAACTTCTCACTGTGACTTCAGCCAAGTTAGAAGATACAATAAAATTATCTTGAAACCTTACAATTTACATTGTCTCTTTATAAGTGCTTTATACTGTCTTGAGCCCATGCAATTTACACTGCCTTTGAAGGGTCTGTGGCTACTAGATTTAGCAGTAGTTGCCATTTGTTTTGAATGCTCTGTAAAAATTCAGAAGAATTTTACTGAGTAGAGGATAAGATGCAGAATTCAGTGAGAAGCCTTGCAGTTGCTGTGACATTGCGTCCTTTCTTCCCCTAACCTCTCGTCCCTCTTCCCTTGAATTCATTCAGGAGTGATCCAGGGCTATATAAATAAGAAGCTCTATAAAAAGAACAAGGGAATAATAATACAAAAAAAGTAAATGGAGGAGAAGAGAATGAGAAAGTGAAAAAAGGTAGGTACGGAAAAGGCAATTGTGGCTTTAACTATTGCACAATAGATGATCCCTTTCTACTTCTAGAAGTAGAAAAAGAAGTAAAGCTGGTAAAAGACTTTTTCTTCAGTTCTTTAACCTGCTTCTGTTTTAAAAACTATATTTTAAAGTGTGTGAATAAGTTTTAAAGAAAAAAGTGTTCAAGAAGGTGTATATGTTGCATTTTATTTACATTTTTTGTAAAAGGAAGCAATTGACAGCAAGAATATAATAAAACTCTATTTTTAGCAGTTATATATATAAAATGCATTATCACTTTGAATTATTACTTCAGGATTTTTCACAATTTCAAAATTCAATTAATTTTTGATTCTTTATATTCTATACTTGAATGATTTCTTTTACATGAGGTCCATGAATAACAGAAATTTTGCTGCAGATTTAGATAACAATGGAGCTAAATGGCTCCGAGTAGTTAAATTACTTGAAATTATTCTTGAATCTATTTTGAATTTGGTAAAAATTTCTATCTGGCAGCACTCCCCTATTTGTCAAGTAGATTAGGGCCTTGAATCCTCATCTCTATGGGAATTGTCCAGGCATTATGCTACAGATTTTGCAGGACTGAAGAGGTGGATGCATTTATTTTATATTGGTGCTATTTTGCTTCATATCCAATACCAAAATATTCATTCAGCTAATGAGATACGCTACAGTTGGATGAATTCATTGAGAAGTGTGAGATCTTGGATGAATTCACCATTGCAGTTGCTGCTCCAGACCACATCTTAAGCACTGTCTTGTAGCACATTGATGGATGGGCAGCTCTCGGTGTTGTCTATTGATGCCGTTCTGCTTCATAATGTGCTTCATATTCATGGAGCAGTGACTAGGAACAGGAGTGTACTGCATTGCTGCAGCCACTAGATTATAAAGTCATTCCTTTCTGTGGCTCAGTGAATATTTAAATACCTTGCACAAAGGTGGAACGTATTTAGCAGGAGACAATGGGATCTGCCACTTCCCCTTGCCTGATGAAATGGATTAAATCATTTCAGGGAAGAGAAGAAATACAACCTGGGTTTTCAGCTGAACAAGATGAGTGCCTAAATCAAGTGCTCTGATTTTCATCACCAGTTCACATAATTTTGTGGAGAGTACCCACATCCTCTTCTTATCTATTTATTTCTTTTGATATAGATAACTCAAACAGTAAATAGTCAAGTTCTGCTCCACATTTTCTCTGCCCACTTCTCAGTTAGTGTGCTAAGTTAAAAAAAATGAAGCATTTGCTGAGCTGTGATTAGCTGTACTAATCTTGGCCAAGTACTTGCTACTGATGGTGTGGTTATTACAATTATTTGGGTTTTTTTTTTTTTTTGGGGAAAAAAAGACCTAAAGCTCTGATCTACAGGTTTTCTACAAGTGAATAAATGTGCTCAGGAATGTTGTAATGGGAAAGAAAATTTGTAAGGAAGTGGGTTTTGAATTTACATGCAGTTTAAGCAAATAGAGGTCAGGTGAACTGGAGGCTGTGAATAAAATGAGATAAAAGGAAGGAGCTGGCAAGTAATGGTTATTTATTTATGTAAATAGCAGTTCTGCTATTTTGTACAGTACCTGGATCTTCTTATTATTTGCTGTGGCAGAAGGTAAAGTTGGCTTTTTTCCCTTCTGTTCTCAGTCCCATCTTCTCTCTCTCTCATCTTTGTATTTTGCCTATTAAGTTTTATATACTCATAGCTTGAAAGCCTTTTGTGTTATTCTGTTTAACTCTTGTGAAACAGCTTTCTATGGGCTTACTTGAAAAGCCAGTTCCTTCTGTTACAATAGCATACAAATTATCTCCTTTAGGTGGAATTTAAGGTATTCAAATACTCTTGTATTTTTTTATACCAACCTTTATAGACAGATTATAGCTAATGCCTTTGTGTTAGCTGTTGAACTTGCTTCAGTCAGCTATACTTTATTTCGGTAATTGTAGCCTTTATTTAATAAACTCATTATTTTGTAGCTTTGTCCTTGTGATAGTCTTACTCTTCTCTTGAATTTCTGAGATATTGATGACCACTATTTGTTTGAGGCAATTTGTGCAGGATGTCATATTGTCACAGTTCGCAAAAAAGTGCTTAAACTTTGCTAAATGCCACAACTAAACAGTAGACTTAGGTTCTACTTCTGCTAATTTGTAGTTGTGTCTGTGCCATACTAATTTAAAGTTACATCCAATAGCCAGCAGTGAAGAGACTGGTAGTTGAGGCCTTTCACTTCATTGTAGCTGCTTTTTGTACCCAAGTTAGTGGGTAGTGGCTCAATACTGTCCTCTGCCAACAAGCCTGTCTTTTCATTATCTGCTGAAGTGTTTATCTATGTATGTAATGTATGTATGTATGTATGTATGTATCTATCTATCTATCTATCTATCTATCTATTTTTATTTATGAAGATGTTTCTAGAGAATTTTGCCTGATGTAGTAACTTAAAAAATAGACCACGTGAATGGCAATATTGGGTTCAAGAATGAATTTGAGGAGCCTCAAAAATCAGTATTCAACCCATCAATAGAATTTTTGTTTAGAGTTTGATGATTTCCACTAGGTTTTGACTGCAAATTATTTCTGCTACCAGATCTAGTTTCTCATATCTCTTTGTCTGGAACAGGTCAATATATGCATTACTACAAAAGGTTCTTAATTCTGAAGAGTTCAAAAGTGGCCCTGTTTTGCTATATTGGGCAAAACTGCATCTGAGTTTCTTTTTCTTTGTGAAATGTAGATGCCAGCATGTGTGTTTCGTGGGATATATAGGCTGTGTAACACAGCAAAGCTAATATTCTTGTGGAAAGCTAACATCTTAAATTTCTTGCCATTTGTGATGCTTACCACCTCCGCTATAATATTCCATTAACATTCTTTAATTTATCCCCTTAATGCTGTCTTCACTTACCATGTCAAGCCTCTGAAAACCAGGTCAGGGCTCGTATCTTTCTATTTCCCCTGGAAAACCCTCAGTGTGTGTTTGGGAATTGTAAAAATAGTAGTCTTAACTTTTACAAAAAATGTGGGTTAAGTATAGCATCAATAACAGATCCATTATCTATTTCATCAAGATCTGGTTCCTTTCATAGGTACCTGCGTCTCATTCTATGTCACAGTCTTCTGCTGTTCTATGCTATTTTATTCTACACAGGCTTTTCACTGTCTTCATCATTTTAGAGGCTGAGTACCTAGCATCTATTATTTTGCATTCTTTATTCCGCTATTTTTTCATGGGATGAATAGCATGTGAGGTATGGTGTATTCCTTGGGTAAGGGTTTTATAAATACATATATTTGTTTATAAGTGTACACATATATACATACTTCAGTTGTTTTGTTATTTTTTCCTTCCTTGTTCACGGTGGTGCTAACAACATTTATGAAAGCACTGAGGGATCATCCCTCTCAAAAGTCCATAGCATTAGGAGAAGGAAGACAGGAAAAGTCTAAAAGGAGAATAAGATGGAGCATTTTGCTCCCCATCAAAACTTTTTCTCTGTTCTAAATCTCTTCTTTACATACAACTGCATTTTTTGTTTTTGAAAAATGAGAAACAAGCTGTTTTATCCCCCAATGTACATTCAACAATGAGGACTACGCATGAATCAGAGCTTTGAGAATTTTAGCAATGCTGTTTGAAGGTCACCCCTGCCTCCCTTTTTTATAGGACTGTATCTGTTAGTTAAGACGGAGACAGTACTGAAAGTGCTGATGTGACTGACTGAACTGAGTCACCGGATCTATTGTCCCTCACTACTTCAAAGTCTTTGTGATGCTTAAGTGGTTGAGATTTCAAACCTTGCAGAGGATGCTGCAAAATGGTTCTCCTGCTACAAGCGTTGAGAGATCTTTGTGGGTTCATACATTTGGCTTATGTCTCTGTTCCTCTGCTTTTAGAACCACCCTTCTCTTCAGTGTATAGGAGATAAAAATGGCTATTGTACAGCAGGTGGATAATTTTTTACGTTCTGTTTGCAGTTCTTATTTCTCCAGGAAAAATCTGTATTGACGGATATATTTGCATCTGCTGCAGCTGGACACCTTTGAGAGGATGTGATTCAGCTTGCATGTAGTCAAGGAAGGGTTGCTGTGAGATAGTCAGCAATGAATACGAATATGAGACTTTTGAATTGACAGTTGTCAGCAAGAAGGGAACTAAGTAAGTCTGATTCCCTTTGTTCACGTCTTTCTTCTCCCTGGGGTATGCCTGACCATCACAGTGGTATTTATTGCTCTCACTTTTTTTGGCTATGGTTAGACCAGCAGCAGCAGCAGCTGAGGAAAATGTAGATTTCAAAATAGGGAGAATGACAAGTGACTATGGATAGTAGGGCAGAAATCAAACATGACAGTAAGTGCACAAAGTACTTGGAGCTGTTGCTGCATGACAGCAATCTCCCATGGACAAGTAAATGTTTGTCAAAGTTGTAATAGTACTAATCTTCATGCTTTCACATGCAGAAGGATTTTTTCCCATGGCTGAAGTCCTGTTTTAATGCACTTCATAAAAAATAAGAGGGCAACCAGCAAGGATCTGTCCATATAATAGATTTCAGTTAGATTCTGACATTAGGCTATCTGTAAGTCCATGATTTTTATTAAAAAGATCTCATTTTGCAGTTTTGCTTTCTTTGGGATGTTTTGGATTGGTATTTTGGCTCCATTTTCTCCACTGTTTTTTATAGTCTACACATTCTGAGACAATGATGCAGATAGCCACTGTGAGACCCAGCAATGTGTACATTAGTAATATATGTTACCATGGTAAATCATTGTTTCTTACAATAGGTTGCAGTTTTCTGCAGTGAAAACTAAGAATTAAACCATGCCATTTCTCTTCTGAGAGTCAGACTGGGTTATCAGTGCTAATTGCTGAATCAAGCCAACTAGCCAAGTGTTAGCAAATTATCCGTGGAAGTTATTTATACTATCACTTTGTCAAGCCTGACAGAGAAGTCATTTATTTAGCTGTGAGTATGATTGCAACTTCTATTTAATTTCTTTCCTGCGCTATACAGACCTCTTACAACTTAAATTCTCTGGTGGTGTTCTCTAAAATGTGCAAAAGTATCACAGACTCTTGATTAGATTCCACTGGCCTAAGGACAAAAAGAACCTACTGCATTTCCCTGTAGCGTGTTTCCCACTTTATTCATGCATGGTTTTTACTGTTCCAGAAACCTTTGGGACGTTAAATGCACTGCCACCATTTTGGCATTTTTTATTTGAAATGCTGTAGTTGTAGAATGTTTTTATTTGTGGTTATTTCCGGTGAATCCTTCTATGGGGTGATTAAAAATATGTTTTTCTCTCCCAAATATGTAGTCAGGTGAATATGGTGTGCCTGCAAAAGCCAGCAATGAATTGATATGGGGTTTTGGTGTGTAATATGGTATTGAGTGATACAATTTTGAAGATGTAACTGCCCTAGCATGTGCTTGCTCAAGTAAAATGTGAAGTAGCAGAGCAGGGAACTGCGACCTCACCTGTAATATCTTTAGCATTCAGAGCAAGACAGGCCACATTGCTAAAACAATATTATTTGGTAATGTGTTAATAAGCATCTAATTAAGCATGAGCATCTGCTTAAAGTAATTTTAAAAGGCATCTGTAAGGCTTTTGTTATCAGTTTGCAGGACTTTTAGGTAAGCCTATTCCTTGCTAGCAAGTCTGTTGGATTCTAATCTCTTTGGTGGCCATCTCAGAGTTACTCCTTTCAAGCAAGTGTGGTCTACTTGTGTTATGAAATTTGTTGATGGCTTTTTTTCGTGTAATGCTGACCACTTACTTATGTATCACAAAACAATATATGTTTGTATCAAAATGTTTCATAAACTCAGCTTTTCACCCTTCCTTCCTTGCTTATTGTTTTGAGAGGTCTTCCGTGGATCAGGGAGAGAGGCCAATGTTTTCTTTCACTGCTGTTTCAGTAAGTTGTTATTATAGGATCTAAAAAATTAACTGCTTTTTTTGTTGAATGTTGTCTAGAATAGTTTCAGTAAAATTGATGAAACAATTGCTTTATGTGCTGTATATTAAAAAGCCTAGGAAAAATAACTAAGCTCTTCTGCAACAGGGGCATTATCTTTTGCTTAACTTTTTAAAGCATTTCAGAGCTTTCTCCCCCCTAAAGCTATCTGTTTGTAAACAGACGCTTGAATAACCGAATTCATTATGATAAAAAGGGTGTTTTGTTCTTCTTGTTTAGCTATTGAGAACTGACAAACAGTTGATGAAGAGGAGAAATCTTAGTAAAAGGTAATCTTTTTTTTTATTTGCTGTCAAGTATTGGCTAGTTTCCTTTGGGATGTTTGCTTACATTTCTCTTATTTGGTAGCAAATGGTCATTCAGATTTTGACTCAGCCCCTCAAAGATTCTAAGTACCAGTTTAACGTTTGATTTCACAGAAAACCGAGAATCTAAATGAATGTGAGGTTCTTGTACTCCATAACTGAATGCAGTACTAGAGAGGGATAAAATGAAGCAGGCTGCATTGGAGGGAGAAACACTGACAAGAAAGCTTGAGGGAAGTGGTACTGATTGATTCCCTCTAGATTAAATGAGACAATTGAAATGTAGTCCTTTCCTACTGGGTTAGCTGACTGATTACGTCTTTCTGGATCCTGCTCTGAGTAAAAGCTGAAAGGCTGTTCTGGTTGCTGACATTTTCATGGCTTCATGTAGTAGAGGCTGTGTACCTGTGGTCATATGAAAACCCATGCACATGAGCAGTTTAGTTTTGTGGAAATTTTAGATTTAGATTATCAGTTTTAGTTCTGTGAATATTCTGGCATTTTTACTAGTTATAGGTTTGGATGGCATGGGGAAGAGATTGTTGTAGCAAAGAATTTTGCAGATCCCTGCAAGAAGCTGTAAAATTTCCATTGGAATTCTGCTGGTCACCTGGCTCGGAACTGCAGATTGTATCTGAATTAGTGCCATGGCTTCAGGGAACCAGATACAAGCTGCGGTTACAGGGAACTGTTAGCAGAATGGCAATGTGGAATTTATGTGAAAAGCCAACCCATTCAGCTGATTATTGTGTTTTCCAAGACAGACTTCCCATGTTCCCAGTTTATTTGTTGAGTTGGAAGACGAGAAGGAAGAATAAGTATCTAAACAGTTTCCCATGGAAAGAAATTTAAGTATGCCTCTGGATGGGAATTCAGTTGCAGTTTATGTTCATTTACAAGAAGCCCCAGATAACCTGATAGACCCATCCCTTTCTACTTTTTATGATTACCAATGCTTCAATGCAGCCAAAAGTGTATGATGTTGATGAGAACTCTTCATTGCAGGAATATACTATGAAAGCAGATTTTGCCTGACCTCTGGAATGGACACAAGCACAGTGTAGGTGAATGTAGCTGCCAATTTAAGAATAGGGGTTACTGAAAAGTGGCACTCCAGTGACTAACTTGACAGTGCTTACTTTCTGCCCTTCCTTTCAGATGCAGAAACAGGTGGCGGTCTTAGTGTGAAATGTAAGTTTCTGTTTATTTGTTTGTGATTATTTTTTTCCTCGGCAGTAACTAACAGACCTTCAGCAGCACGTCTCAGTGTCCCCTAACACACTCCCAGAAAGAATACAATGCCGTCAGAGCAGCACCTTAATTGAGACTTGCTGGCTAAATGCTATTTCCATTGAATTCATACTAGCATTGGCTGCAAGATTGACTTTTCCTGGGGAAGAACAAGGAAGTTGAGGCTGTTTAGCCTAGAGGAGATAAGCCTCCAGGGGATCCTATCAATATATATAAATACCTGAAGGGAGACAGCAAAGAGGGTGGAGCCAGGCTCTTTTCAGTGGTGCTCAGTGACAGGTCCCAAAGCGATAGGCATACACTGAAACACAGGAGATTCCCTCTGAATGTCAGGAAATGGGGTTTTTTTTGTAAGAGTTACTGAATACTGGAATAGGTTGCCCAGGAATGTTGTGGAGTCTCCATCCTTAGGCATATTAAAAAGCAGACTAGACATGGTCCTGGGCAACTGTTTATATGTGTCGCTACTTGAGCAGGGAGGTTGGACCAGATGACTTCCAGAGGTCTCTTCCAACCTCAAGCATTCTGTGATTCTGTGTTTCATGTCTTCAGAAGAGCTGAACTTTATGTGCCATCTTACTTTTCATTCAGACTGCAAGTATAGTGCCAGAAGCTTCCCTGTTTCAGTTAATATCAAATGTGCATAGTAGGTATTTTTGGTTGTCAGCTCAGCTACTGCCTGGAGGCTGCAGCTGCTAAAATCGAACAGAAGTGTTAGTTTTGCTTCAAGGTTTTGTCAGGAACAGCTGGTATTTTTATAGGTTTTTGTATGGATTTATTATCAAGAAACATTTTGCCACTGAAATTTTTAATTTTTTGAAAATGGCAAGCTAATTTGCCAAACTGCATAGAATATGCTCTAGGATAGTGTTTTCTTTCTTCTTATTTTTTTTGTATTATTTTATTGGTAGGTTAATATTAAAAGAAAGAAATAGTTAGCTGTATCAACCAATGGCAAAACAGAAGTCCAGAATGTATGAATGTTTATCTTGATACTGGGAGCTGAAGAATATTATGCCTCTGGTCAGGAATGTACCCAAAGATCTGCCTGAGTTCAGGAGAGTTCTGATAAATGAAGTAAAGAATTTTGTTTGCTTATTGGTCTGAAAAAGTGGTACTTTTAAAATCCAGTCTTCCTGTAGACTCTGTTGCGAAAATTCTCAAAACGTTTTTATGTTGGACATAAATACACAAAATGGTGTTTTGGGCAAGTACTACTTTTCATTTGATGTAAAATTCAGCATGTGCCAACTTGCTGTTCTTCTTTCCTACTGATTTTTCCAGCAATAGGAGTGGTTTTGTTGAAACCTACCTGGGATAATTGCCTTTCTAACATGAGCTTAATGTGTTGCTTGCACTGGGACCACCAACTGACGATTCATTCAGTTTTGCTTGTTAATTTTTATTGCAGTATTCCTTTACTCTTCCATAATTAAGATGCTGTATAAATGTCTATAAAACTGTTAGGAGAGTGGACTCAAGGCTTGTCAGCTTTTTAGGCAAAATAAAATGATAGGGAATCATAAAATCAATAGATTTGAAATTTGACTAGGAACATAAGGGGTGTCCAAGGAAAAACCCCTCTTTTATTCCTTCTCTCTTTATGCTAGGCTGTTGCTACCTTACATCACTGTGTTGCAAAGTATGGGTTCATACAGGGACAGGTGCCTCCTGGGACCCCCCTCCTACTGTTCTCTTAGTTCAATGCTTAGACTTGACAACACCTAGGCAAAGATTACAGCAAAGGTCTATTGTTTTCAGTACAAGGCAACTACCTGTTTGGCTTGTGCCCAAAGCTGTTGGTGCTTCTCAGCAGTTGTTTCTCTAGGTGTCTGTTGATGGCAATCAATGGATCACCTATGGATTGCTCCTGACCATAACAAAGTCATAAAGTTCCAAACAAATGGACCACTTACAGATAATACCGATAGATTAAACTGAAAAGGGAAAGAGTTGCATCAGTCTTGCCAGCTGGAAGTGCTCAAGAGCTGTCAAAATCCTGACATTTTTTTAAACCATGAGTTTTGTTTTATTTAAAAAAAAATTTAAAATAGGAACCTGTAAAATTTACTATAAGAGATTTTTTGGTGACTGTGGGAGCTAAAAAAACCCATCTTTGAGCTAGGGTTTTAAGTAAGACACATAAAATATTAAGACACTTTTACAGAGCTGAAGCCTTAGAGTTAGACAGGCACATTGCCAGTCTTTTCATGGTTAGGAAAACACCTGGGATCTGTTGCCCTTTAAACTGCAGCTTTACTGCCAGGGAAGTATTGTTCTGGGTTGGATTATGGTGTTCCCCATTATGACAGGGAGTGACACCACATCTCTTGTCAGTCATGGTTTAAGTGAAAATCTATGTTGTAACCTGTTTTTTCTGTGTACAAGCATGTTATTGGATCTTGTTTATGTTTAAATCTGTAATTCATGTGAAACTTTTCATTCATCCATCCATTGTCAGTTTAGCCTACTGAAGCAGCCAAACAACCCTTCTCACTGAGTTTTTAAAATCAGAACAACTTTAGCAAGCATTGATTAACTGAAGCAATAAGATATACATAAAACTTTTGAACAGTGAAGCTTTCATAGGTACAGTAACATTGGTTTTGCTTTTAAAGGCTTCTGCCTGCCCTCCCTCTAATGGGCACAAGACTTGAGGTAAGAAGGTAAAACACCCCCAACACCCTCAAAACCATGCAGCTTTACCTTGTCCTCTCTTTCCCCCTGGTTTAACTATTCTGTCATCAGAAGCACTGATGACCCATGAAGAATCTGAATTCCTTTTGCTTAGTCCTCATGAAGCCACACTAATAGACACAGCAGACTGCTTCTCAGTTATAGAGGGAGAAGTACTCATACCTTCATGATGTCCTGGCTCCAGAAAGGCAAGACAAATGAAAGAGTGGAGATGCCAGAATGGGCATTTACTAAATCTGAACTGTGTCAGCATTGGGAATAGGTTGCAAGCTCTCTTTTGGAAGAAGCAGAAACTATCATGGAGAGCAAAAGAAATAATAATGAAGGGAAAGGTATACTTGTGTCTAAAATGCTATAGACATTAACCCTTTTTTCTTTGCAGTGGAATAACCTTTCTTGTTTTAACATGTTGTCTTCAATGTTGTTGAATACGAATTGCTCCACAGGCCTACAGAAGTTTTTCTTCAGTAACCCCATGTGCCCTTTTGGTGTGCTCACACCAGATTGCTGTATGCTGGATCTCTGTTTCCCAGAGGGTCTGACAGCTCTACAGGCCTTAAAAGAAAGCCAAAGTCATATGGCAAAGAAGCAACATTATGAGATAATTGCTGGCGTGTGGCTTGGGGCTTACAGCATGAAAACCAAGATGAAATCAAGATAAAATATAGGCAGGACCTGAGCTGCGCAAAAGATGCTGAGGAACTTAAGTTTGTTGCAGGGAGTGAGAGGTCAGCATAGATCACATAAAAGATGAGGAGTGACAGCATTCCAGGAAGGCTTAAAGACTGAGTAGATTCAGAAAAGGCCATGCAAGAATGATTAATAGCTGCAGAGGTAGATGACTTCACAATCACATTTTTGTAATGGGAAAATGGAAAAGAAATAATTTAGAAGTGGATAGCTTGACTAAGATGACACCACAAGCTAGCTTCAGAAGCAAGGTCACAGTCTGAAGATCCAGGAGTTAAAACAGAGGTCTCATTTCAATCTGGATATTGAACCATTAGGTAAATGGCTCAAAATTATACCTGGAACATGAGATTTTAGCCCAGTGCTTGGGATGTCTCCTCTCATGAAAATTTATCAGCACTCAAAGCCAATTGGAATAGTGGGCTTCTTTGTGTTATGTTATTTGGCTGGAAAGCAGAAAAAAGATTGGGGTAGTGGAATGGATTTTTTAACACATATAGGCAAAATTCCACTTGCTTATTCATCCAAAAGAAGTAGCTACTTTGATAAGTCAAAAATTTAATTATTTTCCTGAATTATAACAGGAAGCACAGGCAAAGAGCTTTTATACAGAATATTCACGACAATTTTATGCCAACTTAATTCTTGTGCTTGAGTATGGTTATTTTGCTGCCCTGAAAATAATTAGGGATTTTGCCCACCCTTTTGCAAAAGAGGCCAGGAGATTGAAGCTCCTAGAACAGGAAGAGCAGAGACTTTTAAAATTTTCTTTTAATTCTGAGTAAGCTGATTTTGTCACCTGTGTTTTAAGTAAGCCAACCCCCACCACCCCAAAACTGCAACCCAGCAACAGTTTCCTGACTGCTCTGTGAGTTGAAATCCACCGTTTTCTGCAGCCTTTTGGTAACAACGTTTAGTTATCTTTTTACTTTTCTTTCTGAGGCTAAGGCTTACAAACATCAGTTACTGCAAAGCTCGTGGAATAGTGTTTTTGTTAAACAGACTTTAAAGGCTGTGTAGTAGAAGACATGGCGCTTCTGCTGACAAGAGAGATATCACTAGGGAACCAAATGGTATAATGGTGTCAGTATGTGTGATGATATAGTAATTTTTTCTACATGTAACTGCATGTTGTATTTATTTTTCCTGTCTAACATTAGTTGTCTTTCTGTCCTGGTTTTGGAGAAAAGATTGCAGTCCAATAGCCAGAGACCAGATTAAGTATCTGAATTTTGGGGATGAGGGTGACGGACTATAAATCCTTAGTGCAGGGTGAAAGCGCATCACTTCCTAGTTTGTTTCTTCTAGACCTAGACAGAAGGCCAGGAGAATGATATTTTATCTTTTTTAAAAAAGTAGTGTAGGAAGAAATGTTTTTTCTTCATTTTTCTAGTGTTACCGAGGTTAAGGTGGTTACAAGTAATTTTGTAGTTAATTTAAGCTAAAAGACTGTTAAAAATAAAATTTGTTTTCACAATTTGCATTGCATTTTATGGTTTATCTGGTTGAAATATATGCATACATACATTATTATTACTGATTATTAATATTATTTTAATTATTATTTTTATTACTACTACAACTACTACAGGCCATTTTTTCAGCCAAACCTTGAATTGACAGACCATGTAGTCAGATCATCTCCAGTGAAAAATCAAAAGGAGGGGGGAAATATCTATCAGGGAATGAAAGAGCAGGCAAAACAAAATTTGGATCAGAAGTAGCTGTAGACCTGCAATTTAAGGCTCAATGAACTCTGTAATCATTGTTTCCAAATATGTAAATGACAGAATAGGTATTTATTAAAACTATTTTCACTGGTTAAATACTGCTTTCTTCTGCAAACATGATTCTGAACCATTGAAGTCTAGGCCAGATTTCATAGTTCAGTGACAAACATAAAGAAAGAAAAGTATGCAAGGAGAGGCAATGAAAATTGAATTAGTTAATATTTTTTTTCATACAAACTTGGTGAAAGCACAGGGTTTTTTTCCTTTGCTTCTGCACTTTCAATAAGCTGCTTTTACAGTGAAAATGCCAATGGAAAAAACATGTCTCAACAGTAAACTTCATCTGTTTATGTTCTTGTTTGGCCCAAGGTGCAATCAGTTTTCTAACTTCAGCTAACCCTCATTCATCTGAGTAACTTCATTTTCTGAAAGTTAACTGTGTGTTTTTCAGACAGTGTTCTTCTCTAGAAGTGATAACATGGGACACTGGAATGCAGAAATGCCATAGATTATATTATTCCTATAGTAACCAAGGCCATCCTCGAGCTGGTGGAGTGCAATAAGCCAAAGAGGGAAAAAAGGCCACACCTGGGGAGGGGCAGACAGGACAGTGACTCTAAACTGACCACCAGAGTATTTCATCCCGTGTACGTCGTACTCGGTATAAAACTGAGCGATCACGAGAGTCTCTCTCTCTCTCTTCTTCGATGGCTGACGTCCAGTGAGGACCTCATGTGCCTGCCCCTGATCCTGAATCCATGCATTCCTGAATCCAGTTCCTGAGTCCAGTTCTCTCCTGCCACTGACCCCTCACCTTGCCTGTCCTGCAGTATCAATGGTGACATGTAGTCACGGAGGGGTGGGGGCGCAATTTTGTATGTTTGCATATATTTTATTATTCTCTTATTAGTAGTGTTTTCTTCAGTATTATTTTTTCATTAAAGCTGTTTCAGTTTAGTTTCCAATTTGCAAGTCTTTTCCTCTTATTTCCCCTTTTCCATGGGGGTAGAGGGGGAAAGGGAATTGGGAGCCAAACTGCTCAGTTTTAGCTGCCAAAATTGGCTGGGCCAGGGCTAAACCATGACAGTTTACTAGACATAATTGGCTGGAAAAAATTGTATGCAAAAATTTGGTTGGTTATCAAAAACTATGTAGGAATGATATTAGGGTGCAAGAATGACTGAAACAGTCTGGTTTTGTGTTCTCTGCATTTGAGGTCAGGACTGTTTGAGGTGCCTGAGACCATACTCTTCCAATGAATCTGGTACGGATATAGAAGTAAGTTCAATTGGATGGATCTGTTGTGGGTAGTTCCAGATTGTCTGGGCTCTACTCAAAAAGCAGGTTAGGACATGTGATTTGTTCGAGTGATGTTGCACTGGTATAAATATTCCTTTGTTACCAACTTTATCATCCTTCAATGGTTTGAGTATTTCTATCTTTCAGTCTAACTTACTGATCTAATCTTGTCTGTTAGAGCACTGAGGCTGAGCTATCACAAATTGACAAATTTCTTTTTATCATTCCTATCTGTCATGGTCTTTTAGCTATTTTTAATTCATATGACGTTATTACTATCTAAGTACATATGAATCATCTCTTAAAAATATTGAAATAGATCAAAGGTTCACTAGATTTAAAATGTATTGTTTCTTGTATGATTTCTCCAGTAACTGCTTTTGCACATCCAAAGGCAATAATTTTCATCTGAAAAAAATATTCTCTGAGCCTATACTCTTTATTTTTTTAACCTATACAAATTTAATGATTCTTTTCAATGAAGTGTCACTACATGATTTCAGGATGGATAAAATTTCCACTTATGCCCTTTTGGAGGTAAGAATTTTAAATTAGTGCCCAAGTACAGTAGCTGAACAGCTGTATGAATGTGTAGCGCTTGTTGGCTGCTCACTGAGCCCCTTTCAGTTTGTCAGTGCTCCACATCACTTTAACAAGTTCAGATATACCATATTACCATTTAAGAATTTCCAAGTCAGTGATTATATTTCTCACTAAAATTTTGGTGTTCTGTGTGTGATCCTGGGTTCTGCTTTTCCAAGGTTGTTCTGAATACCTCATCTGAATGGTGGATTTAATGCTAGGAGAGCATAAAAAAAAAGAAACAGTTCAATTTTTACAAGTTTTTCATGCTTTTAAATTTATGTCACTATCTTTTTTTTTCTGCTATCTGCAAATGGATGATGAGTGCATTGTATATTCTTCATATTGAATTGCAATATATGCATGTACATACAACTCACTGACAGGTCTATAGAAGTAGTTAATGCAGGAAAATATATCCTTTGTTCAGGGCCTTTTTTTATGCTTCTCAGGGTCGTTCTATTTCTCAAAGTGCAATGAAGGAACAATGATCTTCCAGCATTCTTGTTTCAGTTAGGTAAGCACAAGGACTGGTAAAAACCTATGAAATACCTCTGATGTGTCGAAACTCTATGTCTTATAATGCGTCTCATAGAAAATTACATCCACAAGCTGTGTCTTAAACCTAACTGCTCTAATTCTTTCTGCATGTCTTCTTTCCAAATGACTACTGCTGTGCCACTACTTCTGTAGTGGCTCTTGGTGGCAGTGGCAAAAATTGCTATAATAGCTTCAGAGTATAAGAGAAAATTTAATATATGATCACACTTTCAGGAAGAATGTTTCTATCCTTCAGCTTTGTGCAACAATACTCTAGGTTTGCAGAAATATGCAATGTAAAAAGTTTCTTGCTCTTAATCAATTATATTTTGTAGATATGTTGATACATAGACATTAACCTGCTCACCTGAATGAGTGATCATATTTGTTGACTAAAAAGGAAAATAAAGTCATAACAATTTAGATTGTTTACTCGAGTTGATTTTCTGTGGTAACTAAATAGAACGTTGAGATGTAATAATAATGTAAGCGTAGTAATATGACAGTAAGCATTTATGTAAGAATGACAAAATATATGTGTAGCTAAGAAAAAAGGTATCTTAATGTTAATTAATAGAGATAAGAGGTAACTACGAATCTAAATGACAAGTAAATAAAATACAGATGGGAAGGATGTTTCTTTAAAACTTTCTCCCAGGTAATGTCTGTTGTTGTAACTGAGACTAATTTGAACAGACTAAGCTCTTAGTATAGAAGTACTTCATTTAAGGAAATAAGAAGTTACCACACACAGCCTCAGCTATAGTGATACTCAGATCTCAGTGTGTGTGCAGCCCAATTTTCATTGATCCTTCTGAGCTGTGTGGTGCAGCAGTTTCTCCCTACATATTTCATCACTCTAGGAGCCATTCTGCGAGTAAATACTGACTCGACACTCAAGCTGCTTGCTCCTTTGTGTCCTTAAATAGCTATCTGTTTTTCATTGGCTCTCTACACATAATCTGGGTTTTTTTTGAGGTGTCTAAGTTTTTAATAACTGTAGATGGGAAAACACATTTGAATTGTTGCACATGGAAATATACTTGCTACTTGACATAAATCACAGCAAGTCACTTGCCTTACAGGAGGAGATCACCTGAAGACTGAAGTGTCAGAGGTACATTCTAGTCAACACTCAACAAGGACTCATGTCATCCTGCTTATGCCAGGTTGACTATCAGCAAAAAAGAAAACAATGATTTCTACTAATAAAGTCTTGATTTCTGTAATCCCCCAGTTTTCTATTATTTAATAAAAGTAGTAAAAGTTAATTGAATTTAACTTAATCAAAACTGAAGGATCGTAAGCATATGATGGATGAGAAACCTCTAAAACCACTGTTCCCGATTTCATTACCTGACAGAATAGAAACTAGAATTCTTCTGATGTCTTAATAACAGTTTACATCCCATTACATTTTTTATTCTCTAAATTAAAGCACTCTTTTTTCTCTGTTAATTACTTCAGACTTATAGATAACAAATTTCCCCTAGTCTTCCTTTTACTTGACTGAAAAGAAGTGAGAACCTCATCTCATATTACAGACTAGTCATAGCTCAGAGCATAGCAGTGCTTATTCTCTAAACCTGTTCTAGTCTGAGTTCTTTGTATCTAAATCTGTATGGTGAAAGCTGTATTTTAAATTAGACACATTATGATGCACTCGACATTTATATTTACCCAGTTCAACTAGAAACATCTTGACTGAAACACTTTTTGATTGTGTTTTTCACAGCTGCTACTTTTTACTGATTATTGGTCTTGCTGAGATTAGCTAAAGTGCCTGTGTTTCTCTCCTTCAGTTCTAGCTGATGCACCTACAACTTCTCATAGAAATTCTTGTTATTTCTTTAATTCGGGACCTTCTATTTTATCTTACCATTACATTTCTGTTTCTTTGTGATTCAAGGTTGTCCGACTCTTCCCAGGTGTTATTCCAGTTATTCTTGAGTGGATTATCTTCCTGGCTTTGTGATGTTGGCTAGTTTCTTAATTTGGTCACAGTTTTTGTGTTAAAGAAATTTATAAAAGCTATGAAATAAAACAAATTCTAAAATATTGAGCAAAATTATTGAATGAACAAAATTCTTGAAACCTGCTTTTTCAAGGCCATGTCATGTAATGTCCCCTCCATACCTTTCCATTCCTTTGTCTCCTTTCCCACTGGCTGTTCTGTCTGTGGTCCTACCTTCTGCATCACTGTCATTTCTGAAAATGGGCAAAGCAATCTACTCTGCAGCACAGAGGCTGAACTTCTTTCTGGTTCATCTTTTTGAGAAACGCAATACCTTTGAATAGCGTATTAAGACTTACATTTTAGATTTGTAACTTCAGCTTCCATTTCAATAAAATAGAATATTTTCTGAGAGAATGTAACTTGATGGGTTGCATTTACAACAGTAACCAGATCTTTCATTTTTATTTAATGCAGAAAAATTCAATTGGTTAGTAACACTTAGTGTCTTCCCTCTTTTATTCCATGACTAAATTCTGTCCTGAACTTGTCTTAGCTGTTTCTGAAGTTTTCATTCTGAACAATTTTGTTTCACTTTGCTTAATGTTTTGTTAAATGATACATCTCAGCAGGCAGTTCCTGAGTTGAAGTGGTTTTACTCTACAGTCTTCTGTGTAATACAAAGCCCTTCAGACAGAATGAAATCAGTATCATTCTCTGTATTGCCACTCAAGTTCTGTATCCGCTTAACTGGGGTTTCTTTTTTCTGGTCATTAAAGACCAAACTGAATATATTAAATGCATAATTTGTTACAAGCCCTTCAACAGGCCGGTTGAGCCAGCAGATACACATTTATAAGGCTATTCTGATCTTTTTCAACATAGATTATAGTTTAGCTTGAAGATGAAAGATTGATGTAATGTATCAACTAGATTTTACTGTTGCATTATTTCATGTTGTGGAGAGGATTCTAATTTTTTTAGAGAAGTTTATTTTTTGATAGTAACAAGCCATTTCCATGTATTTTGAGTTATTTCTATGTCTTGCAAGTTAACAGTATATCGAATCTGTTCTTTAAAAATAATATTTCTTAATATCAATAATAAATTTTTTTTTGGTAGGATTAACACTATTTATTATCTTATTAGTTTCTATGTACCTCAACATTTTCTCTTATTTTTTCAACTTATTTGAAGGAAATACAGCACTTTAATTTTCTTGTTTGGAGCTATATGGTATCCGGTGTGTGGGTAGCTGCATACAGTGGGAAGATCAGAAGTGGCCTCTGTTACCTATGCTACACCTCTGTGGTACTGTCAGTCAAAACAGTTTTCTAAAGAAAGCTGGCATTGTCTATACCTGTGTTGTCCTATTACTTCTTCCTTTTCGTGTTGAATGGTGAGTGAGAGAGAGATGGCAGAGCCCTTCTCTCCCTCCAGCCTGAGCAGGCAGTGGAACTGCCTGACTGCAGAGGCAGAAATTCAGCAGGATCTTAGTGCATCCTGGGTGCAATGTGATTGGAGATGGATAAAATCCTCTGCGTTATTATTAGATCTTGCTGGTACTGAGCTGAATAAATGAATAAATAGAGCAACCTTAAGTTTTTATTGTTTTAGAAATGGATCATTACTAGTAGTTTCAATTATTTAATTTTTTGAGTTCAGAAAAGGATCTTACTTAATAACATTCATATTTAATTAATTTGCTTTCAAAACCATAATCAATGACAATCTGCAAAGTCAAACTTTGATACATCTGGTATATTTGATTGACAAACAATAACAGTCTCTCCTTTGGGGGCAGTCAGTCCTGTCGCTTCTGTTTCACAAACCCCTCATGGGTTATTTCAAATACGCAGGACAGGGAATTACTGTTTCATATGAAAATATTATTAATACTGAGGAAAAATGAATAATTCAGAGCTGTTAATTTATACAGGTTGTTTTCTTCTTTCCCTCTGCCTTTTCCTGGGGGATAATTGTGTGTACTTGTAAAAAATATTTTTTACATTTGCATATGTTCTGCTAGGTGTTTATTGGAAGAGTGAAGGTCAAGGAAGTTGGTTTTGCAGACAGAGTAAAGTTAGCAGGGCTTTCACTGGTTCTTAGGTCTTATAAGTGTTTGTTCGTTTGGTTTTGTTTTGTTTTTAAGGGACACCCACCCTGAAACTTGACCCAAGATCTTAATCATGATGCGATATTCTGCAGGGAGACTAAAAGGCAAAGCTGACTTAGAGTTCAGGTCCTTACGGTAAATTAAAAAAAAATTCAGCTGGATTTCACTGTCCACTTCCAAGACTATGTTGTTGTAGTCCTCCTAAATATATCCAAGGGACAGAAAGTCAGGTTATTCAAGGGAAAATAAAATGAAATGCCCTAGCCAAAATTAATTGCTTCTCCATGGATATTACTGTATAGTGAAAAGATTCCATCAGTGAGGAATCAAAAATTCTTAATTAACTTGTGTTAAAAATGGACTAGTCATGATAATACTTTATCCAATAGATGACAGCATGCTTTTTGCAAACTATGCACTTTCCTCTACCTCACAGTGTAATCTTAATTTTGATCTGATTAATTTTCAAACTGCTGTTCTTCATCCATGAGCTCATCTTCATCAAAAAGTAGATTAATTTAGTGAAGGTGATATAGCTGTATTCTTTGAAGGTAAACACAGCTACGTATCATTAACAAACATACTCAGATTTGAGTCTGTAGTGTCTCATCAGTTCTCTAAATAGTCAAAGATGAATGATCTCTATGAATCTCTGTGCGTGAAGTGTCTAAAATTTGACTTTCTTACTTTCTCTCATTAGGTGTGCTTGTTTTGCAAAAAAAAAAAGTGTGAATTCTCTCCTCATGAGAACAAGTCATTTTTCAAGCAACCACAAACAAAATAGAAGTATGCAGTAGCTCAGACTATGAGAGCTAATGGAGCAGAATGCTGTACAAAATATGAAGCAGCTCCTTAGATGGCACACTTCTGTCTTATGATGGAAACATTGAATGATGAAGAGAACCATTTAAGAATAAGCATTAACCTTCTATATATGGGATAGTCAATAGCATGGCTAATGTGTTTTTAGTTCTGAATGTGGTGTGTACAGCATCAAAATTACTGATAATGACCATGTGAGCTTTAAAATAACTTCTCTGAAATTACCGAGATACAGAAAGTGTAGGTAGCCAAGCCAGAAAAATTTCTATAGGGATTCATCAAAGCCTATATACTTCCTCTTGAAAGAGCAAATACACATTTCTTCAGTGAATGAAAAGGGTGCATGATAATAATAAGAATAATAAAAAAAATAATAATAACAATAACAACAACATTTTCTGCAACTTTCTTATATTTCTTATTTTATCTTTTTTTTTTTTTGTGGTTGGCAGAACCTAGCAGCTCTGGGAACTGGAATCTCTTGGAAGGAGTAGTAGATTAAGAAGATGTAGAAGATAAGTAAAAGAGAGAATTTTGTATAGCTTTAATCCTTTCCCTTTCTTTGCCACAGCTAATTTGCCTGAGACATCTTTGTAAGAAAAATTAGGCTACTTCAAGATTTATTGGCTGTCTGCATGGTTAATTTTTTTTCTTTAGCAAGCTTACTTGAAATATTGTAAGAGGGAAATAAGTAATATTTTCATGCTTTTACCTTCCTTAAGGCTTTGAGGCTTCTATGTTGTATGTAACCCAAAAGGGAATAACCAGGCATTGCAATGGTTAGGGTGCTCAGTGGAGAGAGTATCCAAAATATGCACGGAGGTTTTCCTACAGTTCTGAGGATCTTATCTCTGAGGTTACAACCAACACATAAGCCCCCTTTGCTGCTGGGAAAATTTCTTAATGAAGAAGATGTGTTTCTGAAACAAGAAATTTTGGATTTGACAAATTCTGGTGAAAATCCATTTTGTTGAAAAATTCTCACTCAAACTGCTGTCTACAGTCTATAGGCTGCAGAGATGTACTGTAGAAAGTGCAGGTTGAGGCTTGTCTGTTGTATTTAATTGCTTCTGGGACTGACTTTTTTCTACGAGTTTGAGGAATACACGGTCTGTTATTTTAAGAATACCTCATTAAGATATAATATGCCAAGCACACCAAGAACACTTATTTGATTAGCTGTCCTGTGGTCTTCTAACATTGACAAAATTAAGCTGAATGCCTGTGCATGGCCTGAGCTGGGATATGCGTGATTAATTTCTTGCCTGGACACAAATGAGCTGAGTCGAAGACAAGAGCTGATAAACTACCTTAGAATTTTCTGATTTGAAGAATAGAAATTATTATAGTCATAAGTGACAGGACTTAAAGCCATCGTAGACTGAGATTAGTGTTTTCCAAAATCCACATGCGACGTGTGAATCTGGTTATCATCCTTCATATTGCTTTAAAATTAACATGAAAGGACAAAGATAAATTTATAAGTTTCTACCTTACCTTTCTATCAGTCTCCCTAGGTGTCATGGGATGGATAATCATAAACTAAAGAGCACTGCTGGCACATGAAGAATTTGTGGATGTAGTAGTAGGAATAACTAACTTGTGAATTGCTGCCAATGTATCATCTTTTATTTTGGTGAGAATGGTTGTTTAACTCAAAATGTGATTCACGAATAGTCAGGAATCAAGTAAGCAATTTGTTTCATTCTTTTCGGACATTTGTACATCAGTGCAACCGATATAGAAAATGACTGATTTGTGTGTTGTGTCGTGATTTTTTTAAAAAAACAACCCACTTTCAAGAAATGCTTATGTCCAAATGTATCTTCTGCCACAAAAATAGAGGGGAGTTTGAACTTCTGCTCTCAGACAGCTTTTCCACCACTTTTGCGGGATTCCATCTCTAATAATAGAAGATGAACTTGGAGAAACTTTCAGAGATATATTTGGGAATATTTCTAGGAGTGATTTGTATGAGAGAGAGAAATAGTTCATCAGCACAATGTCAAAAGCTATTATGAAGAGAAAAAGACAGACCTAGATATGGTGTAATGTTAATGGAAAGAAAAAAAGGTCAAAGTAAATCAATAGTAAAATTGTCAACAAAGAAAAACAAATATATATTGAAAGTCAGAATTAGTAATCATAAACAACAACCAAAAAGAGAATAAAAGAAACCAGAAAGCCTCTGTTTGATTTTGCTTGCAACAACAGTGTTACCAGTAAAACATAAATACCAAATTTTCTTTCTTCTTCCCTTCCTACAAAAGTATAAGCAAGTGAAGGCTTAGGACATTTTCGATGTGTTTTAGGGAGACCCTCACTTAATATGAAAGGTTAACTTTAATAGAAGAGACTTTGGAGGAAAGAACTCTACCCACATGTCCACAAACAAGCCTACAAACTAAAACCTAAGGATAATATAAAATAACTGCAGAAATTATTGATGCGCTATCAAGTGCTGGTGAATGAGTCTACCCCAGGACAATGAGAAACTTAACTCAGAATTCCCTCTGACATATGCCTGAGTGGCTAACTTGTCTAGAAAGTTTCTGTTTTCAGATTCAAGGCAATAAGGAGGCCTCTAAGTGCAGCTGTACTCAGAAAGTGTCCCTTTTTTAGAGCACACCTATTTGAGAGACCTTTCTTCGTCATTCCGTTCACAATTATATCTGCAGCATAGAGCAGAGGTCACTTGTTATTAGCTGGACCAGTTCACAGTTAAAAAAGTAACCTTTAAAAAAAGTAAAATCTTGTGATCTCATTTTTAAAAATGGGTAGACTCTGCAATGCTACTGACCTCAAACTCAAATAAGCTTAATTTCATCACCCTTATTCTTGCATTGTTAAATTTCTATTGTATATAAAAAAGGTGAAAAAAGAGATGCATGGCAACTGTCACTCATCCCAAGTCTGTTGACTATTCAAAGTCCTTCAGTGGCATAAGCAAAATATTTCTGTGGCAGACAGAATGTTTATGGCCTTGTAAAATTATCTGGGTCATTGAGAAGAATTATTAACAAACCAAAGATATCAGGAATGGATTATTTGAGCTGGCCTTAACAGAGTTATATGAATAGGAATCACACTTGCTTTCTGAATGTACTGAGATGTGAAATGTAACAACAGATTTCTTAATCAGAACTACTAAACCAGCAGGTCTTAAAATGTACAAATGAAAAACAAATGTTATGAAAAATCAGTGTCAAAACTCTTTGTCTAAGAGATGCTCTGAGACGTGTTGATGAATTTCCTGACCTGACAGCATCATTTGTATCCATACAAGACTGCTGTCCTGAGTATGTAAGGCAAGCACTATTTTCAGAGCCTTGTTTCACTTCAGCAATCTAACAGCATCAGCAACTACCTGATAGTCTCTACCAGCAATGCTCTTCCATGTACTTTCGCTGGGTTTAAGCTATCAAAGTCCAGCAAGTTCAGCCAATGGATATTCAGCAGTAAAAGACAAATGGGACCCTGGAAGAAGACAGGTCATTTCAGTGAGGATTCTCTGTAGAACAATGACAATGGCTAAGGGATCTTGTAAAGCTTTGGGCATCATTTTCCAGTATTTGGTCTCCTTCTTGTTTGTAAAGCGTATATCTACCCTATATAAATAACTCAGTCATGGTAAAAGCTGTGTGTTAGATTCTTTATTTGCTTTCCACAGAAACAGTCTTGGAAACTGAAGTGAACAAAAAATACAAGTGGACACAGTGGCTTGAAAGCAGATTTCAAGCTGAAAGGTAAAGTTTGGCAGAATAGTCTCTGTCCTACCACTATTCAGTGGTGTCCCTAATTTTTCCTTCCCTCTCATTGAGCCAAGGGGGCAGGTTTTTTGGCTTTATGCTGATAGGAACTGACATAAGTTAGGGCTAAATCAGCATAGCTAAAGGTTGCTACACATGCTGCTCCTGGGTCCTAGCTGTTTGAACATCAATATACTGAATGATGTCCAATGCCAGTTCAACATGATGGGCCTGGAGCTGGGAGAAAGGTAAAGATCTGAGCAGGGATCAAATAACACACTGGCAGCGTTTCAGTGCTCTGGCATCCCTGACAGGGAGCTCTCTGACTGAAAGGCCAGACAGGGTATTTTAATTACGTTATTGCCAAACTATCTTTAAAAAAAAAGTGAGAGAGGGAGGAAAAGATAAATCTACATGGCACAAATCTGTTTCTGTTAGTGTGAGCCTATTTTCTGTATGTTTTTTAATTATTCAGCTTTTAAACGAAGGGTAAACCAAGATAATTAGGTGATTCATAAATCCTTATTCTGATTTTAGTTTTATTCACCCTAAAGTTTTACTTGCTCTTTAACTTGTAAAGCTTTTAAATTTGAGTTTTCTTATCAAGTTGGCTTTCTTCAAGATCCTAAGCAAAATTAAATCCTGGGTACTATGTAGTTAGGTTTTGCTTTGGATAGTAGAGTATATGAGTCTGTTGTGTATTGTGTGTTACACGCATGTACATTTTAAATCGTTGAATAATTGTGAACTTTACAGAAAGTTTTAAACTTTGTAATAAATAAATTAATAAATTGATAAACAAATACACTTCAGCGTTTCAGTTATCATCAAAAACATCTGGACTGCAGACTATAGATTGTCATGTCTAAAATGATCCTTTCATGGCCTGACTTAATCAGAAGTCTTTTTGGTAAATATAAGTGAAGCTATATATTTATGGGTGGGTTTTTTTTGCATGGGTGCACCTGGAGTATTATACTATCTAAGTTAATGTACACAGGACAATGTGCTATATTCTTTTTTTACTGGATTTATGCATTTGCGACATGTGTAAAGGGACAGAATTGTGAGGTGAAATGTGCCAATCAGGCATAAGTGAGCCAAATTTTTATCTATCTATCTATCTATCTATCTATCTATCTATCTATCTATGTATCCTCTATCAAGTTGTCTGTTTTTCTGTTTAGATACAAAGTAACTCAGATAACTATCATGTTATTATATCGTAGAATTTTCATTATTCCTAACGTATTCCGTTAGCAGTGTCATACTTGCTCCACATAATAAATCTGATACATTCAAGGGGATTTCTTTTAATTACTTCACAGAATTGTGATTACTCCCTCTCATTATAGGAATATATAGGAGAGACTTGAAATCTTTGTGGACAGAATGTACAAATACTTAGTCTTAATTTCTTTTGTTGCCCCTTCAGATGCATTATGTCAAAGGACTGCAACAAGATCAAATATATTAACTTACTTTGTAAGACATTCTGATATTTATGACTCAGTGGAATTCATGAATTGTGTGTCTTTGGGCATATTAGCTATGGTGTTTTATTGTAAGGAGGCTCATAGTCGAATGCGTGCACACTGAGTTGACACTGTGGTCTGTATTTGGTTGATATAGTAAAATGCTGTAGGGTAGATATCTGCATAGAACTGGCAGATATTACCTAAGTTTTGTGTCCTTCTGAAACAGAAACCAGAACAGAAGCCCGACCAGACCGGGCAACTTGGCATTAGGTGACACCTGACATTAGGTATGTACAAGGTAACATTGAATTAGAGGTTCAAATATGTAAACACAAGGTCTCTATGCATAAGCAAGGTAAGCAGACTCCTACTATAGAGTGCTTTCTTGTAGAGTGATGGAAGATAGAGGATGATTAACATCAACTTTATGCATGGGCGGCATAAAAAGAAGCATGGCCAGAAGGTCGAGGGAGGTGATTTTCCCCCTGTCATCTTGTGAGACCCCACTTGCAGTACTGCATCAAACTCTGGGGTCCCCAGAACAAGACAAACATGGACCTGTTAGGACAGATCCAGAGGAGGCCCACGAAGATGATCAGATGCCTGGAACTCCTCTCCTCTGAAGAGAGACAGAGAGAGCATAGGTTGTTTATCCTGGAAAAGAGAAGGTTCTAGGGAAACCTTATTGTGGCCTTTCAATATATATATAAGGGCTTATAAGAAAGATGGAGAGAGACTTTTTATCAGGGCCTTTTATCAATGCTTTTAAACTGAAAGAGATTATATTTAAATTGGACATAAGGAAGAAATTTTTTATGAAGAGGGTGGTGGAACACTGAAACAGGTTGCCCAGAGACGTTGTGGATGTCCCATCATTAGAAGGGTTCAAGGTGAGATCAGACAGGGCTTTGAGCATCCTGATCTATCAAAAGATGTCCCTTATGATGGAAGGGGAGTTGGTCTAGATGATCTTTAAAGTTTGCTTCCACCCCAAACTATTCTAAACTATTCGAAGTTGGCAGCTGCTGGCTGGTCATCTGAAAGTCAAAAGTTTCATTGACTGTTGGGTAAATCACACTTAGGCCTACATAAGTTCATGCGCAGATACATATACTTTGGTATCTTCACTATGACTTGAATTCTGCCCAGTTAAGTCTGATCTGGTGCAAAGAACTGACTGCAAAATGTCATTAGAAGCCTGCTCAGTTTGACAGCTCATGAACTGGGTCTATGTAATAGGACAGATGCATTCAGTGGGTTGTACCCTGACCCACGTCCCTCAATTATTCAAACCAATAGAAATCACCAAGGTTCCCTCCCAGCTCATGACAACAATTTCCCTCCAGAGAACAGACTGTGTGAAAAGATGAAATGTATCTAGGCCTATGATCTGTGGCTGGATGTGCTATGGAGTGCGCTGCCATTTGGTTTAACAATTGTGGAGATGGAAAGAAGAGAACAAAGCAAACTGTTTTGTCTGTGTTTGGTCAATTTATGTGGAGAAAAAATACTGGAAATATAGGATATAAAGAAAATGTAATGACATATTGTCACTCAAGAAATAAAGTTTTTTTTGTCCTTGACCTATTTAGATTTGAGATTGGTAACCTGCAAGTAGGAGGCATGAGCTTCTAAAGGAGTTTACCTTGAGCTTGAGACCAAATATGATGATTCTAGCTCTGAAGAAATGTGCAGGAGAAAGCCAACCTTCTGGCCATTTTCTTTGTAGCTGTTCTTTAAATACTGGAAAACTATGGTGAGGTCATCTCCAGGGTAAGAGGATCTAACTCCTTCAAGTTCTGCAGCACTTTGATTATTTTTGTGGCCCTTCTGTGGACCCTCTCCAGTCTGTGCAAGTCCTTTTTGATTTGTGGGGACCGAAACTGCGCACAGTACTCCAGCTGCGGCCTGACAAATGCTGAGTAGGGTGGAATAATCACGTCTCTATCTCTGCTAGTATTGCCCTGATGGATCTGATTTGCCTTTGTTGTTACAGCAGCGTACTGCTGACTTATGTTCAGCTTGTTGTTCTCTAGGACTCTCAGGTCCTTCTCAGCAAGGCTACTTGCAAACTACACAGATCACAGCCTATATTGGGCTCTTTGGTTATTCTGTCCGAGGTGCAGGGCTTGCACTTGCTTGCCTGCTGAAAGTTCTTTGTCTTACCCTGGTGTGAAACAGGGAAGATTTTAGAACCTCAGAACCTCAGAAAGTTGTGTGGGAAAGGAAATGACTGTCCTTCCTGCCTTGCTTCCCACCTGCCTTTGCTTCTGTGATTGTGGAAGTCTCATTTTCCAATTTCCTGAAGCATAAACAGTGCTGAACATATTGCACTTTGACAATTGTAAGTTAAAATGGGAAAAAACTAAAAAAGTCAACAAACCTTCCCTTCCCCTAACTGTCTACACATACCCTAAGTTTCTTTCTCATACATTTCAGTTCTTTTTAGAGAGGATTTGTTGAGTCACTTTCTTGTCTGTATGTGATCATTATGAAGAATCTTTGTGTTTGTCTGTCTATCTGTCTGTCTCTCTTCTTGCTGTTATTCCATGAGTAAGAAAACACAGGGAAGAAAAACTTACTCAGTCTGTTTGTATAATCTCCACATTGTACGCTTCAGCTTTTTGTAAGAACTCACAATTTGGTAAACTGTACTACAAGGTTGTGATTTTCCACTTCATGATAGTTATTGTTTGTAGAAAAGGAAAAAAATTTGGATTTGTTTTTTTCTTTGTTTTACGAACCTGTCTGAGGATTTTGTTATATTGCATATTGGTGGGGTAATAATGCTCCTTATGAAGAAGTATCACAGGAATGACTCTAGTTTTCCAATATACTTAAGCAAATTGACTGCAGAAATTCCTTGTAATTATGGAAAACTCCTCTATGCTGATCAGGAAAATGGTGAGATTAATGCATTCTTATAAGCATAATCTCTTCTTTGCACTAACCTTGGGTGAGAGAGCATTTTTTAGAGTTATGGAAACAAAATTTATCTGAAACTTTTCCTATAAAAAAAAAAATGTTCCAGCAGTATGACTCTGCCAGAGGCCTTCTTTAGTGATATCAGATAGAAACAAAGTGTGTGAATCTGAAGAGCTTTAATTTTTTTTCAGTAAACACCGATCGAACTTTGCATAGGCTTGAACAACAGAGAAGTTTTTCTTTTCTTCTTGCCTCAGGCCTCGATGTTGCACTCTTTTTCCACGGTAGACACTAGTGTGGGGTGTAACAAAGGATAGACAATGTCATATTTAAGTGTAATCTGAGAGAACTCGATAAGAGTTGTAATCAGTGCCCATTTATTAATGTTGTTTTCATTTTTCACTGCAGGAGTCAAACTGAAGTATAGATACAAGACTCATATTTAGACAGGCACCAATTTAATGCATCTTGCTGTGTTCAGTTTTTTGATATGCAAGCTGATGTTATTTATAAAACAAGATATTTAAAAGTAGACATAAAGTAAGATATAAATTGATGAAATGATTCTTCACATTTATTGGGGAAACTGTTTTTCTTATATGACTATCCTTGACATGCTCCTTTTTCTCACTTGATGTTGATGAGGAGAAGGGTAAAAGTCATAATAGGGTATCGATCATGGAATTTAAAGAAAATAAAATAAAAGGGGAAATCAAGGTGTTCAGTGTTAGACTGGAGAATAAAGAACTGACAAAGCACTCTTGTTAATGCAGAAGACTGATCGTGAAAGGTAATCAAAAAGAAGAAGTAGGGAATAATTTCTAATCCTTGTCATATGCTGATTAAACCCAAATTGCCTTAAGGAAAAATTGTTTTTGTGATTTCATCAAGAAATATTTAGATCAAACTGAGTTACCTAAATATAAGATGATCTGCCTTTGTGCGTGTGTGTGAGAGAGACACCTTGCAACCTTATATTTCACGTAGATTCCTTGCTTTAGAATAACCCTCCAAAACACTTTGTTAGAAGTATTAAACATTCCAACACAGCTATTAGGAATTATCTTCATTTTGCACAAGGAAAAATGGACAGACATTAAATGAGAGTGTGACTTCCAGTCTGCAGAAAACTGTAGCAAGCCATGAGTGTGATTTCTTGTGCAGAGAACTTCATTCCCACCCAGGTCAGTGTTTTTTAAACCTAGACTTTTCCTTTGCTATGTTTTTGGATTTTAATAAAATCTTCTGTTAATATGTTGTTTGGGAGAGGATGGTTAAAATAGATATTTCAATGTCTTCTTGAAAATATATTTATGCCAACGTAAAATATATAGCCCATAAACATACATACCCAAACTGAATTCTGGGAATATGCCATCAATTTCAAGCTTACTCATGCAGAGAACTTTTGTGTAGTAGGATCTTGTTGAGATAAAAATAATACATTAAAAAGTTTCTCTGTTTATGGCAGTGATAACAGTGAAGAATTTTGCATAGCTTGTGTCTACTGGTCATCCTCTAATACTACTACAGCAAAGATAAAAAAATGCAAAACCCAAAAAGCTTCTATTAATTTTTTTATGACTTTTTTTTTGTATGTCATTTAATTTCACTCTCTACATTGTAAGTTCCTAAGTTGGCCTTCAGAATACGTAATGTTCAGTAAAATAGAAAGGAGGAATTCCTTTTTTTTTAAAAATTTTTTTGATTAATAACAATAATTTAAATTTTTGGTTGTGTCAGTGACTCACAAGAAGTAGCAATTGAAATCTACCGCTGAGTATCAGAGAAGTTATCCTATTGCTACCTGCTGTGTCTGTCTGACGGGGTTTTTTCTAGTAGATCATGTATTGACATTTGATGATTCTTGTAAGATGTTATAAAAATATATTCTTTTACCTTTAAAATGAAATAATTTTGCTGTGGCTCTGAATTTAAATAGGGCTAGTAAAGTCCCTTTAATGCACTTTATATTACAGAGGAATTGTTTGAGTAGTGTATAGCTTATATAAATAAAATTGGCTGTTTGGGATGAGAAAGTTGAGTTAGTTTCTAAAGCCTGCATATTAACTTTTAAATATGTAAAAAAATTGATATCTGAAATGCTATAATTTTTCTGAGATGCTTGACATGATATTTGGTTACATTTAGTCATTATTTTATGATAGACAAAGCCATAGTTTGGTCTGTCTGTGCTGTCCTCTGTCTGCCTTGGTCCTGACACAGGGGACTGCAAAAATAGAATTATTTTTAATATCTGCTGAAAATATGCTTTTGCCCTGCAACCATATTTCCTTTTTGTATAATTTTCTCTCTTTTTAAACTCAGTACTTGTACCCAGTGAAGTATGAATAAGTATTTATATTGTGAACATGAAATTTTAGATACTACCTACTAACAATCCAGCTATGGAATTAGGAAATGTATCATTTTGTATATTGCTCTTGAAAAACTGTGACAAAGTTTATATTAATTTTTTTTTTGTTAAAGGTTTTATTTTAAGACTATTCTTCAAAATATTTGTTGAAACTGATTATATTTCTATTTTTTCTGACATTCCTTGACAAAAAAATGAAACTAATTCTACTGATATCTTCGTGTTTGTTGATTTTTTCATACATTTGTGTTTCTTTAATATATGCCTATGTGATTACAACATCAACTTAAAAATGTTCTCCCAAGATGAGCTCTAGTGAATACAAACAGTATCTCACTCTCAATAATCAGATGTTCTTGAGGCTGCTATGAAGACATCTTTGTTACCTGATCAAATGTTCCAGCATTAACCTACTTTTAAAAAGAGTTCATCAGTCTCCAAGCAGCAGCTTCAAAAGAATTACTCTTTGTTGTTCAAAATGCCTGACCCACTGAAACTAACGATGCATGAATTTTAACTAAGTTGCAACCTGGAGGGTTTATGAAGTCAAGGGAGGGAAGCCAAGTCTGGCAAAACCAAGGAAAATTTTGTCAACTTTCAAAGGTGTGGGCAGCAGCTTTGACTTTAGATTGACGGTTGCATTTTCACAAGAACCTCTGGGGCTATATCTATGTAAGCTGGTAAAGCAGAACTGTAGGGGTGAAACTAAAGAGCAAAAATGTTGGAATTCCAGGCATGGCATCCAGCCTACGTATATGGCATAGGTTTTACTTCACACCAGCTGTAGTCTGATCCCATGGATCTGTGAGCAGCTTAGGGCTTGTTAGGACCTATATCTTTTGGTTTCGTCCTAAGGGGACGAGTTTGTGCAAGACCAATTCCAGTAAGAAATTAAGCATGGCAGGAGAAGAGGAAGTTTGCTTCAAAAGTGTCAACACTGTCTAAAATAAGAATGAATATGAACAGAGATAAGGATACACTCTGCATTGTGTCTTTTGAAGTGAAAACCATGGTAAGCTTTCTTGTATTGGTCCTCACCAGATGCTTTTGCTACAATGAAAGAGTTTGCAGTGCAGTTCAGCTGCCTGGAAATAAAGAATTTAGCTACTGGATTCTCATCCTATTTCTCAGTATCCCGGTGCATGTTGGAAGTGCATGCAGAAGAATTATATATGCTTTTGAATTTCTGTCTTCAAAACCGTAACAACAAAAACATACTCAGGAAGAAATCCATGTATCATCTCCTACCCATTGCCACTTTGATCCTCTACTCTTTATTTCAATGCTTCTTGTCCTTTCACTGTCTGTCTTTGCTTCCTCACTACCTACCTACTCTTTATCAGACCACTTGCTGTATTATTTTCCCATTTCTCCTTAGTCCCTTACTACTTCTCTCAGGTGAATTCCTATTGATAATTTTTTCATTCGTTGCTACTTTCTCTGTAGTCCTGTATCTTATTAAAGCTTTCTAAAATATCACATAATGTTCTCAATTAGATGAATTTGCATTTTACCAGGCAGAAGATAAATTTAGCCATTGATAGTTACCAGAAACAGGTTCTTTTGCTTTCAAAGATGGAAAGTGTATTAAGCATTTTCTAATTCCTCTGGAACTTCTAAATAGTTATTAGTTATTTGGTAAAGCCCTCAAGTAAAAGACCGTTTCTGTGAAAGTAGTGATAAAAAACACATGCTTTGAATTCTTGGTCATATGAATTTTCTAGTCTGCTGGGTTGTACATCCTGAAGTTTTCACCCTAGCTAAGTTGCTTACATAAGTTATTTTTAGCTGGCTTTAAAAAGCACCTTTTGATACATTTCGTGTTATATCATTTGCATTGTGGCAACTTTTAGTACATATCCCATTCCTATAAATTAGTGACTGCTGGAGTTTAGATTAATGAACTCTCATTAGTTATTTCCTTTGCATTTTGTTTCCTGTGTAACTTTGGAGATGATTGCTAAAATAAATTACTTGTTCAGGCAGCGGCTTTTAGTGCTTTTTTTGTTTCTTTCCTGCTGTGGTGACAAGTGCCTCATTCAATTGTTTCAAAATGAATGCCTTAAGTGGCTTTTCTCTTTTTTTGAGTGTCCTCCTAAGCTACAAACTTCACTGAAGCTAAGACTTTGATTTGTAGGATCATTTCTATTCATTAGAATTTATTGCAGTATTTTTTTTGCTGAAAAAGTTATTTCCCAATAAGTAATTGCTTTCATTACATGGTCCTGGAACAGATTACGAATGCAACTTCTAATAATTTTATTGAAATAAATGACATGTCTACCAAATGGCATAAAAAAAAGTTTTCATCACTTGTTTTTGGGATAAAATGTGGACTAGTCTGTACTATGAGAAGTGCTATCTCCACTATAATAAGAATGATTTTTCTCTCAAACCCTGGGCTATATTGTAAAAGTATTGCCATTCTGCTTTAAAAAACCCCAGCCATTTCAGATTGTATTGTGGATCACAAACAACAATAAATCAGAGCAAAGAAGTTCATAAAGAGAGTATTTCCCTCTCTGGACATATCATGTTGGAACAACATGTTGCCAAATGCAAAATATTTCATTTTTAAGTATGTATATTTTAAATAGTTATGGATAGTGAATAATTCTTTTTAGCAAGAAATAAAAATGACTTCTGATCTTTTAGCACACCACAGTTATAAAACCATTATTCAAATTCATTGGGTATTCCAGTTGTTAAATGAAAATCTCTGCCATGACTTTTTACAACTTATTGAAACATTTCTGATGTAGATGATCAAATATGACAGTTTTACGAGATCTGAGTGGTGGTGGATGAAAAATCTGAAAGTAAATTTCTTTTTTGTGATCAAGAGCGCTACCAATGGAAAACATGACCAGAGCTTTGCTGATCAGTGTTTTCTAAACAAATGCAGTCATGAGAACGCTTAGTTAAGTTGCCTTTGATAAAATAATAATATGTTGTTGTTTTCATATAGTTTTCATATATCCCTTTGCTATTTTAAGTAAAAAGATGCATACTTTTAAAAAAGATTACTACTTTTTCTGACTAATCATTTAATCTTTAAATTATGTTGAAGTCATGATTTGGGTCACTTTCTGATAAGAATTCAAGAGGAAGAGATTTTCATATTGCTGCAGAATAATTAAGAAAAAGCTGGGAAATGATTAATAAAGCTACCATTGATTTTCATTTTTTAAAAGCAAAAGAAGTTTTGCCAAAATAATTTTACTGTTCCATCCTAGTGTCTTATTGGAGCCTGTTTCTGCTTACTGATCCGTCTGAACTGTGAGGGTCTGTGAGGGACTCCATTAATTTAATGTACGCATAAAAGGCTAACCAACAGACTAGGCTGCAATAGCAGTCTCCTTTTAATTTGTATTAAAAATCATATTTCAGGTGTTCATTTGCTACTTCAGCAGATAATAATTAAAAAAGGGCAGAAAATAATTATACAAAGACAAGGAAAATACAGGGATTCTGTGACCAAGAAAAGCTCCTGGTGACACATTGCACTGGTAAAACTATTTTTCTAACAGTTTTGCTCTTTTCATCGTGGTTACTTCATACCTTTCTTAACACCAGGATAAAACATCACCCCATTAACATTTCAAATGCAAACATGCAGTAATTAACTCTAGTATCAATGGAAACTAAAAATCACAGGCAACATAAATGACTTTAAGCTCAACTGACCTAATTTTTAAGGTTGCATCAGTATTAAAGTTTCTGATTACAATTGAAATTATTTTAATGTGACATATTGAATTATAATTAATATAATTAAAAATAATAAAATATTACTCGAAGGCTGTTTATTAAATAGAACTTGTTCCCATAGAAACAAGGAGCAAAAGATTCAATTTATTCAGGTTTTACAGCAAATAAATATTCTACTGTGCATATTTAATGTTCCTAAATCTACATTTCACAAGAATACCAGTAGAAATCAATAGACAACTGAATATAGGATATTTCCTTTACTCTTTACATGCAATTTTAGTTGTGTTTGTTTTAAAAAAACAAAACAAAGAAAAACAACCCAGAGTAAATCTGTTTGTGCATCAAGGAGAGCCGCAGATGTTTTCTTGGTATTGATCTTCAGCAATAATGATTTTAAAGCATTGAAGAAGTGCATATGTGGATTTTGTGTGAAGGCCAAGAAAAAACCCAAACCAAAACACAACCCAACAAAACAAAATGTGGAAGAAATAGGAGGCTAAAGAGCTTAATCAAGACTGCCAGCAGTCAGCACAGCTTTCATCTTGTGCAAGAGCTGTAGGCTTGTGTTTCCAAAACCTCATGATTTATTTAGAATCTTAATTAAAGAAAAAAAGTTATTGAACCAGCAACTTAGCATCTGCAAATGCTCCATTAAAGAAGCTAACCATGATATGCTATACAACTGAAGCAAATGAGTGAGCAAAAAGAAACCTTGCCTACAACTATCAACTATCACTAATATAAGAGGCAGAATAAGGGTGAAAAAAAAATACACAATGTACAAAGTGTTGGAGCTTCAGGGATCAATCTCAGGTCCTCAGGTAGAAAGATGGTTACATTTTCATGATCATGTGAAACATTTTAGCCTCTGAATACTCTCTAGATTGCATTTTTGTAATTTGCATTTTTTTTCTGTTTTCCAAAAGGGTTGGGAAGACATTTTAATGTTTGAAAGCATAAGACTCTTGAATTTTTCTTTAATCTCTATTTGTAGCTCTTTAAAAACTAATGCTTTGTTTTCACTTGAGACTCCACTGTGCAAAGTGTAACTTTATAGCAACTACTGAGTACAGAAGCAGGTCATGGTCAGAAGTGTTTATTGATGGGGAATACAAATGAACAAAAGGAATCAATGGCTGCAGCTTTTCTTCTGTGCTTAAGTAGTGTATCCTCATCTTGATTCCAAATAAGTTAAATATTGTAGTAAACTGGATCCAGTCAAGATTCTCTTCAACGTGCCCCTTTTGAGATTTAGCCTAAGAACCAGAAAATTCTATTATTTTCCTGGGATAGGGGTGAGAAGAGAAGTAACTGCTGCAGCATTGGCTAAACTATTTCAGATCTAGTTTACTACTCTTACATAGTTGTTGGAGATGGAGAACTATTAAATGTTGCAGCCCTTTCCCTGCCAGTGCAGAGTGCTTTTACTGCTTTGTGACACGATAACACCACCACCATACTTACATAGTGCATTTATATCTGGATATCTGCTGAATCTTAAATTTGCCTTCTCTCCAGATCAATCTGTGCACATGGACAAGCACCACATGGGAATGTACGGGCACACCAAAATGACAGTAGGTATCTGTAACAACAACTGAGCTCCTTCTGGTAGCCAAGCCTGCAGAAAACAAACAGAAAACCCCCAAAGGTCAGATATTGTGTGCTTCAGACTTTAAGAAGGCTTGAAAAAGTTGACTAGAATAATAGAGAACTTCATTTGACACAGAACATTTTAATGGACATGTTCATGCGATAGCTGAATTGTTGTAAAGCTTGACATGTATTTTGTGCGATGTATCACAAGTTAAAAAACATTCCCCTACTGCTATCTAAGCTCATTCTATAGCTTGGTGTATTTAATGAACGGTTTAAACTTGTGGGTTATAAGAGACTGTGTAAAGAGTACTGATGCAAACAAAAGAAACATGCTGAGTTTTCCATCCCCTGTTCCTTTCCAGCAGTGGGAAAGTTTCTGATCACTGAAAATGACTCTATAAAAAAGGAACTTTCTTTCTTTTGGAAAGTGAACAGTCTCCTTAGGGAATTGGGGCTCTTTTCCTGGCAGATTTGGTTTTTTATTCCAATTCTAAGAACAATGTGTTTTTATTATTCTGAAAGAAAATATACCTGTATAATAAGGATTCTTGCAGTTAATACAATCCCTTCACACCAGGCATCTTTGTTAGTTAGCATGCACCAGGTTTCACTCTATTGTCTGGCTGGCAGGCTTCAGCTGCTTTTTGTAATACTGTAAGCACATATCAGCCCTTTTGCAGCTAAAGTGAAAATCCTTAAGCTTTCTTTTGACTGCCAGCCATTCCCTATGCATTAAACTTCTCCTAAATACTATAATTAAGTGTATTTTTTCCTGTCCTATGTCTTCTCAGTAAGTTACCTTTAAATCACATGAGTATCATGGAATTGCTGAGAACTAGTGGGATTTCAGAAACATCCCCTAAGGAGATGCTTCATAAAATGCTGCATACAAAAACATTCAGAAAATTCAGCTGAACTCGTATTGAGATCCTAAAAGACTTAAAATATTCTGTATTGATTTACAGAAAAGCCACTGGACTTATGTTGCTTCATGTAAGACTACTGACATCTTTCAGACAGGCAATGGAAAAAGTAATTTGGACTCAGCTCAGGAAAAGCCATATCTGCTCTTATTGCCCATCTTGTCATTTGTTAATGCTTCAGTTGGGAAGCTGACCTCAAAGACATTCAGACTGAGTAGTTTTATGAGGCACTGAAGTGAAAGAAGTAGTCAGAGGTTCAAGTGCATCTGTAGGCTCAAGCCAAAAATCTCAGATTTACTTGTTTTAGATTAGTCATTTTACTGTGTAATTAGAAACTGAAGATATTTTGTCTGAATTTTAAGTATCTGCAGTTAATATAAAATTGAATGGGGATTTCAGATATCCCTAGTTATCCCCAGCTATAGTTGCAGCAGCTCTGAAAAGAAAAATTGTCGAAACATGTATTTCAATATTTAACTTTAGACAACTAAATGTAATTTGTTGATTCTTTGGTTTATTTTTTCCTTATATAAAACATACCTCCATTAGAAGATTGGTTGCATTCAAATCCTACTTCCTTATCTGGCTGGATTCTGCACAGCCTGATCATGCTCAGCTCCAGTGTTTTGAGTGACAAGAGTTATTCATGTCAGCCTTGTGAAAACAGTGCAGATGCAGAAAGCATGCCTGATTCTTTTCTATTTGTTGAATTACCTTTGTTTGATTTGTTTTCCAGGCATGGATTAATGGGCTAAAACCCATTAGATTTTCATATCCTTAGATAAATTGGAGGCAACAAAGAATTAGTATCTATTGCAAAGACATATTTGAAATTGAGTTATTGTGGGACAATATAAATCTCTTTTTAGATCAGTTTTTCAAATTATTGCATCCTTTTTAAACCTAAAATACTATTGTCTTATTGGCTATACTTAGATAGATGTCTAATCTCATATTTTTGGATTTCAGCATCTATACAGTTCAAGATACACTTTGCCAGGTTCTTTAACATGTCTGATTATTTAAAAGGGAAGATATAATCTATTGTCCTTGAAAAATGAGATCACTGCCACAGTAATTCACAACCTGTGCTCCTAAAGAAGTGCCTCTTGCCGTTCTGTGAAGGACTAGTAGCCTTTATAGTCAGGTCCTTGTCAACTCTTGATGACTTGTCTTACAGGATTATAGAATATGCTAAATTGTTCCCTAATGCTAAATTCATACATGCAGTTTTAATTGTTGCTAGCCATGTGACACACAATTGTGAAATGGAAAGGAGGATGGTTCTAGGAACTATGAATTAAAGTTGGACTAAAATCAGCTAGCTTGTGGGAAAGATCACAGTGATTTTTGCAGAATTTTACTTTGATATTTACAAAATGATATCTAAAAACTTTGAAAATCACGTTTCCGCTTGGCTTTTTTTTTTATGGGTAGATAGTCCCTTGCCTTTATCTAGAGACTAGAAAGAACCAAGCACCCTTGTCTTTCCCCAGACATGTAACAATACTGTTGAGTCTTTGCGGAACATCAGAGTACAATCAATAGGTCCAATTTTACTGTGGGCTTATGAGACTAATCCTGGCAAAGCTCTGTGTGTGCACGTTAGCACACAACATCATTCCAGAAAAATGAATACACTGCATAGCTGTAGAAGTAGTTATGGCCCGAGACTTTTCTTTTACTCTGTATCTTTTTGGAAAATCATATCTATAGTGGGTCAGCATTCTGTCGTTCACAGGTGAATTACTTGACTTGTGGAAAAAATGTACTCGATGTCCCAGCAAGTAGGACCTTTTATTAGACGTAGAGTGGTGCTGTTATTTCTTCCCTTACCATATGACTTGATGCGGTTGACTGGAAGATGAATCCTTTCTTTCAAGTCTAAATATAGGACAGAGTGTTTACAAAGTGACGGTTTAAGTTTATGCTTTTATCTGATTTATGGCACTCCTTAAATGCCCTCTCCTCCCTTGCTCTTTTTGCCTGATATAAAGTGCATGTAGAGAATCCATTTGGCTTTTTGATCACAGAGTTTGATCTTAAACCTAGGATTATTGCATTTCTCCTGGCAGTTTTCATTGTTCGACAGATACAGGAGCAGTATCTTCAAGATATCTTCAAGAAATGATGAAAATACTCTGGTGGGTTTCTTCTTCACTTTTCAAATTTCTTCTGCTGATGTCAGTATCAGAGGTGAATATGATGTCTGAACTTAGTGAGAGGGAAGTATTATTGGTGTTGAGACTGCCTACATTATTTTATGCACAATGAATGGGTGGATTGCCTTGTCTGTCACCTCACTTGCTCTACTGGCATGTATTTTGGAGGGGCTGGAGGGGGCAGAATTACACTTTAGCATATTAATTGGTATTTAATAACAATTATTGCTACTTAGAACCCTCCTTCTATCTAAGTCTCTAAAATGGTAGTATGTTTTAAACCTTATAAAGCACAACCTGTGAAATTATTACACTACAAAGAGAATGTCTTGAACTTATCGTTTTTGTATTTTTACTGACTTTATACTGTTGAACCTTCCAGAAGTGAGTAGTACGGGCTTGAATTGTCTGTTTGACAAGAGATGCTTAACAGATTACATGAAATGAGTTAGTCAGGGTTTAATAACTGGAATCTTATGGTGAGCAAATTTAATATTACAGGTATCTATGCTATTGCTAATTGATTTTTTTTTTTAATGGGGATAGTAGTATCCACACAAAGTGGCACTATATTCCAGAAACATCAGATAGAAAAGCTAAATTGAGAGCTTTATAGGTAGATGATTCTTCTATATTGTTTCCAGTATTTATTGGAGATCCCACACTTGGCTACCTTAAGCAGTGTAGAACTACTTTCAGGTTGCTCTCACTTTTATTTTATAGTATACAAGTGTGCATGGTAAATTACCCTTGGTTTTCCAAGACTATTTTGTGTCTGTGATCCTATGCTACTCAATGACACCAAACACTATCATGCACTACAATTACTTATCTGTTGTATGGGGCACCGTTTCTACATCTTAGAAGCTGAAAGATGATTTGTTCGGATTCCTTTCTTGAAACTTTCTGCTTCTATTTGACATTGTCTTTGAAAGTACATCTACTGTAAGAAAATCCTCATTGAATACCTATTTCCCACATATAATTTGCTTGAAAATTTCACGTGATAGGGTACATTTTTTTTTCTGTAACCTACCATCTTGCAACTGTTACTCTCTTTTGACCATGACCACATTCTGCATGTAGACTCTTCTGAAAATGGTTAGCTATTCTTTTTTGTTTATATAGATTTTTTGGTTTAGGACCTATTATATTAAATACTGTTTTTCTTTGTGCAACCTTGCTGTAAATTATCATTGATGAAGGTATTCAAGCTACAGAACTGCAGAGGTGAAAAAGAGAGCAAAATGTTAGGAAGACAACTTTCATTAGAAGTCACCTCATGCTTTGTACGGTATCTTGAACTGTAGGTCATGCTTCAAAACTTAAATCTTTCCCTAGGTATTTTTTTCAGAAAGGTGTACAAAGCAGTCTAACTGATTCTGAATAGAATTGAGTGTTTCTAGGTTTTGGTTGGTGCCTGTGTTTGCATCGTCTTATACTGGTGTGATCGAACCTCTAAAACATTCTCCATTAATGCCTAGGGCATTCAGTTGCTGTAGGAAGTTTGGCAACAAGATGGCTTGATTCTACTGTTGACAGGGAGTGGAAACTTGCAAAGGGCTAATAATTAATATATATTAATCAATGACGTAGGTCCAAATAAAAATATGGGCAAACTAAAATTTCTGGTTTCCCAGATTCAGCCGCCATATGAAGAAATCTTTATCGCTCTGCTTTCCTTGCAGTCCTCCAATTGACTGTGCTGTTGGTGTTGACTCGCTGTAACCTCCCTGATCTCTTTTCAGTGTAGGTTCTGACCTGCACTGTTCTGCAAATACAAATGTGGGATAAGCATCCAGGGACTAAGGAGGTACAAGAAAGAAATAGAAATATGAAGAAGAGTCCTGGAATGCTTTTTTTCTTTTTCTTTTTTTTTTCAGTCTGAGAGGAAAGGGGGTAGGTCAGTTCATAAACGCCAGTGTGTCTTGTGTGCTGGAAAAGGGCAAGGCAGTAACCCAGTAGGCACAGGTAGACAGGTAGGTGAAGATTGTGTGGTCAGATGAATAGAGGCATGCATAGAAGGCAAACCCTGTATGTCTTCCTCCTGTCATGTTAATCAGTGAATATATTTTCTAGTCCCTTCATTCAGCGACACTGAGTGGAATAAAATGACAGTGCCACTGTGGAGGGCACATTTTCTACAATTTGCAACTAATCATTTTTGTAATGTATGTGTTAAATAATCTCCATAAATGCCTGAAATACAGCTTAATGAATACGCGCTCATATGCTTGAACATAAATGATTGCAAAGATTCCATATTACTACAGACAATTAACTTATACTTATTTAAGATTTACTTTTTCATGGCCAGCAGGGATACATCCCTCTTGGGTTGTGACCAGATGTTTAAACATGAAGACTGTAATTTTAGCTTTTATAGCAAGTATATGCCTCACTGGTAATGGATTTGACTCCTTCTAGCAAACAGCTCAAATCCTGCAATTTGATGGTCAGCTTAAGGAAAAAGAAATGCTCTGCAAATGAGTGAAAACCAGTCTGCATGTCGTATCAGTGGATTCTCTGGAGCCAGCTGCATAACTAATGGAATCAACTGCTGGCCTTTTCACCCGTGGGGGAGCACATTTTCTCTTTATAAAATAACTGCAATCCCACAGTCTGATGTAGTTGGAGAAGTGAATTTTGGACTCACTGAAGCACAAGTCTTTCAGGCAGCATGTTTGGTTAGGAATGAATGAGTCTAGCATTAAAGCTGGTAATGGAGAGGCAAGATGCTTAGAATCTATTTGCAGCTCTGTCATTGATTCCCAGCAGGAGCACAGATGCATTCAAGTGCTTGAAATTCATTCTTCTTTTTTCAGTATCCATATCCAGCAAGTACTGTTTAATAAACATTCATTTCTGTAATGCCCCTGCCCCAGTTTTATGTGCTTGTGAATCTAAGGGACATGAAGATACAATTCCCAAGGCTGCCTCTTCTTTCCTGTCAAAACTTAATACCAGTTAGCAAACAACATATGATTTCAAATACTTACAAAAAAACCCTGTTATCCAGATATAGCAACTTTTTTTTTTTCTTTAATCCATGCAAGATTCTGTATCATTGCTAGGACTTTTTGAAAAGTTGGTCTCACCCATAATTTCTGCAGTGGCTATGTCGGAGTGAGACCATACTTGTGTTGCCAATTTTGAGCCTCAAGGACTATATTGAGACAACAGGTTTCGAGTATTTTCATGGGAAAGGAAGGCCATGCATACTCTGTATTTCAGAATGTCTGTTGTCTCTGCCTGGAAAAGCAGTGCCTTGAAGACGGGACTGTAAAGTCCTAAGTACATGCCTCAGCAAGAAATCACTGTCTTCTAAAGTGGAGATTTTCTTTGTCATTTCTTCATCGAGGATTTCCATCCTGTTAGTTTCCACCAAAATTTCTGGTTTGACTTATAACTATGTCTTCTGGGATGAAAAAGGAGGCTGAATTAGTTTAATTAAGACTTGCCAAACCAAAGATGCATTTGCAATTAAATCATAAGTTCAGCACCTTTTTTACCTCCCTTCTGGAAGCTAAGCTATGTTCCTCTTGAAGCATGCCTGTTTGGGGAACAACCTGATAAGACAGTAGACCAGTCTCTGAAATACGGTCACTGCAGCTGACAAGCACTGGGTTCACATACCACAAGTTGAAGACAATTAATAAAAAAACCCCAACTGTTCGCAGTCCTGTCTCTTCATTTCCTGGGCAAGACTGTAATATATAGCAAAAAACATATGATCCCAAATATTTATAGCCATAAGCTTGCAGAGTCTAAAACTACTGTTTTTAAATACTTATTTCAGCCTCTTCTTATTAATACAAATCTCTAGTCTCTCTGGATGTGTCTAATATTGGGACACATTATTCTAGTCCTTAGATATTTACATGATAAATCATGTTATATTGAATTCATGATTCATCAGGGTCATCCTGTAATTTAAAAGAGCAGCTGACAGAAATGTTTGAAAGGCTGAGGATGAAGCATTTATGCTTCCTGCAAGAAAGAAAGAAACAAAAGCGATCTGGGGAGTCAGCAATTCCAGGAAAGACATTTGGCTCCTGGCAGCACGAGGCCTGTGTTATCACTGTGCTCTGGTTGGATCAGGCTACCTTACCAAACAGATACTGAGCTCTGGCAGCTCGGCCTCCCATGCTGCAAAAATAGACGTTAGGAAATGTCATTTTTGAAACTATAGCAGTATAGCAGATGAAATCCATTTTCATTTAACCCTCTAAAGGACATTTTTCATGCTTTCAAGCAGCAAGCAGGTGTTTCACAGTTTCCTAACCCAATGGTATACTTGGAAACATGCTGTCTTAGGCAACCTATAATCATTCCTCTTCTGACTCATCCAAAGCTCTCCTCCAGCAGTTCATACCTGGGAATGGACAGGCTTCTTGGGCGGCTCTTTTGTTCTGAGGGGAGGATGTATTGAGTGGTTGTGATGGGAAAGTGTCTCGTTTTCACTCAAGTTTAAGCTGGCTCTGAAGTTTGTTCCACTTTCCTGTCGAGTCAGCGTATTAGTGTCTGTCAAACTCTTCTCAGGTTTTTTTCAGCCACCCAGGGCCAAGAAGAGCTGATGGTGTTTCCTGTAGCTTTGGCTTCCGAACTACAAAGAGGTTAAAAGTTGTGTGCTCAGACATCCCAACAAATCCCTTTATTGACTATGTGGGGAAACATTGACAATGTAAGCATCAGGTTTGATGGAGCTGTCTTTGTCTTTGCCAGGGACACACTAAGTGCTAGGGATACCCTTGGCATCTTGCAAGAGCTGACACCAGGAGAGTTCAGGCTTGCAGTCCGCTCATGCAGAAATGTGTGGGTGCAAGCCAATGGTTGCTTTCTGGAGCATGTGGTAAGTGAAATCTCAAATGTGGGAGACCCCTTGGCATCGGTCAGGCTGCTCAGCCAGCAGGAGACTGCAGCAGAGCATGGATGGGAGGTGAACAACCCTGCAGTGAGCCCTCCAGGAGAGTGTTCTTTCTGCATCTGGGATGAGCAGTGTAATATGTTGTGTTATAAGTAGAAGTATTATGCATGTTCTCTCTCTCTTTTGAAGCAGATCAGTGTCAGATTAACTGCTACAAAAGAAATAGCTGTGTTAGAAATAAAAAGTGAGGCAGCTAGATAAATCATATTGTATACTTTAAGAGGTAATATGTTTATAATAGTTTTTCATAAAAGCAGAAAGCTCTTGTAAGTGAACAAAAAAGGGACGATACTTTGAAAGCCTTAAGTAATTTCAGGTGAAATGAGCACTGGAAACAGCAAGTCATTCAGGTCTGTGCACAGCAGGGTGTGTTATTTGCTGTGTACATAGCAAGCTAAGATTCTCAGATTTGTGAGCAAAATGAAATCTGCTGTTGGGTATTTAGTTAGCTAACCACAGTCGCACTTGCTCCTCCTGCAAGGCTGAGAGTGGGGACATTTATTTGGATGGACTACTTTCCTCGGATCTCCAGAGCAGCTTCTCTCCTGCACAGTCGCTGCAGGTGTGCAGTCCTGGCTTCCAGCCTCAGGGCTTTCCATGGCCTGGCAGGAAATGGGCCATAGCTTCTCTCTGCAAGAACCCTTCTCATACCCTGGGCTTTCTGCTGCCAGAAGCAGCAGGATACTCTGATGTGACCCTGACCATGTAGTCTACCTGTACAGCTGGCAGGTAAGGCCATTACTAGGTTTCAGGTAGTTAATTTACATTAAAGAACTGGCTTTTGGGTGCCCAGTCCTGTTCTGGAGTTTTCTAATGGTGTAGGTCAAAGGCTGAATATTGTGTATGTGCTGATCCATTGATCTACACGGGGACTGATTTTAGGCAGAAGCATACTTCCCTTCCCCATCTCCCAAATCTTCTTCCTCTCTCCCCAAGGAAAACAAACAGGCTTAAAGACCAAGCAGAGTCCAAAGGTTTTCTCAGCATCTGCCAGAAGAAAATTTCATTCAAAGAAACATATAAGCCAAATGAGACCTGGGATAATTCAGAGTGGGAGAACAAAGCAAACCCAACCACAGATCAGGTCATGTTCCCTTTCACTTTTTATCTTGCTGGCTGAGGATATGCACTTTTTGTTGGCTTTCATCTCCTTGGGATTGCAGTTCTCTCCTTATGGACAGCTGGGGATTTGGGCTATGAAATAAAATTTAGCAACTTTGTGCTCTGTGAGTAGATATGTCTAAATCTGACCTAGAATTTATCAAAGAAGCAAGGCAATAATGGCAGTGAAAGAGCTGTTGGAGTTGCTCTGCCCATTAAAGAGGAGATGCTCTCTGCGGTGATGCTGGATGGAGTTACAAAGGCTAATTAAAGTGGCTGAGACTGGAAAAGCCAGTCAATGTCACTTTTCCCCCTCCTCTATAGCATTGACTTTTCTACAGCTAATAAATATAACTGTTTACTAGAGACATTCCTAGGCATGTAGGCACGACATGTAAAACAAGGACACGTTCTCTCAAAATATTTTTTGTATTTAACATTTTTTCTCGCAGAGAGTAAGCCTTGCTCTTTACAACACCTTACTGACCTTGGATGTGCTTGATTAGACATTACTTTTAGTTTACTTTTTCTTACTTTTCTTCTAGACCAACAGGAAATCAGAACATAAAAAATTAGATACGTTCAAAAGCAATTTTTAAGCTGTTGTGCTCATTTTTTTGAAGGACTAATACTTCACTTGTGACTTGAATCTTGGCATACATGACTGCCTATATTTTAATGAACCACAGATATAAGAGACAAATGTTTTTCATTGGACCGTGGCATATTTTGCTAGGAAGGGCTACTATGTTGAACCAAAACCCAGGCAAAACAATTTAATGTGGTGGATTCAGCTTGGTGAAAATAAATAATTTCTTTATGTGACATAAAATTACGAAGCTACTGAAACTAAAAGTGGAATCATTCTCTTTGGTGCATAACAAAAGGTTGTGAGCCTTAGCAGTAAGTAGTACCCTATTTTAAAACATTGTCATTTAGAATTTACATTATTTTTTTAAACTACCTGTTGTTTGGAAGAAACTTATTCATGGCAGACAGTCCTATACACCTGCTTAAAATAGAAGTATCTCAAACCTCTTTTGGAAGCTTCTGACAATTAGGATGTTGAAATAGATACACATGCAGTCTTACCTTTACTCCTTTGGTAGAAAAATAAAGAAATGGAAACTGACTTCATGAGCTTACCCAAATGAAGAAGCTTCAATGAAAGAAACAAAGAGGAAGAGAAAAAGGCTGGGGTGAGGAGGAATGAGCAGGCAAAATCTGAAGAAACCCATCACAAAAGCTGAAGCTAAGGCATCCAGAGAGAGTAGATGCTGATACAGAAGGCATCTGCACATTAGGGCCAGCCTCAGTTGCAAGTTGCACATAGAGATGATACAGATGTTGAGCACGTGTCTGAAAAAATTAAATACGTGGGTTTTTTCAGATCCTGAACCAAGCTCTGTGATCAGCACATGGTGACAATAGAACCTGCCCAAAATCTATTTGGAAACCTTCTTAAACTCAAAGGAAATTAATCTTTACATTTAGGCATGGTAGATTGGTATCATTATAAATTTAGATGTGGTCAGCTGGTTATTTACACCATGAAAATCACCAAATCACTGGGAGTGCTGGGACTTATTTGAAGATAAAGGACATTCTTCTTTATAAAGAAGAATATCTAAGATTGCTGATCGACTTTTAAAATGATGATTTAAGTTCATCTTGCATGCAAAAGACAAATGCCTAGTGAAATAAAATAGTTATGAGCTTATGTGGTAGTTTCTTTTAATGAAATTATTGACAATTAAACATGACATGTTTTGGTCGACTTATGTTATCTCTGATGTATGTAGTTTTGTTATCCCTTATCATTGCCAGCAAAAATATTCACCAAAAAAAAATTATAAAGAATATCCAGTCCTTTTTACAAGAAATCCGAATTCTGTCTCAGTGACCATTTGTCCCAACAGACTGGATAATTATATGTGACTTGTAAAGCAACACTTTCTTTGCATGGTTCCGAGTTTCTTTCGCTTTAGCTGCAGTCTGATGGCTTTTCTTTGATATTTTAAAACACAGGAGTAGTAATGAGTTTTCCTGTGATTTTCGTGGAAATGTTTCTCTTAGATTTCCTACAAGATTTTGAATATCCTAATAAACTTTCTGTGAACCACTAGGTATCCCGATAGACAATTTTTTTTTTTTAGATCTAGAAAATGTGGCAACAAATTTGGTGACATTTAGAAATCATTTCCTTCTCATGTCTTTTTTGATTTCCAATTGGACTGAAAGCATACTTTGCTTTTTATAGGAGAGTAGGCATAGTGTCATTACGATGCTTTATTTGGAGTACCTTTCATTCCCTTTAATCCACTGACATATCTCATTGCTTGTTTAAATGCTCAAGAGTGATAGTTTTATTGAACTATTCCATTCATCAACAGCTCAACTAACACCTACCAGTGCCTGGCACTGAGAACCTGTTGCCAAAATCTGTCAGACAAAAAGATATTCTTCTTGCAGCCGTGACAGATGGTTCTCCTGAACAAAGATCTTTCTGCCTATAACATACTGTCTCTTATTTTTTTTTGTGTCACAGAATTGTATTAGATAACCACAGTGTCATCAATACAGTATTGTTCCATCAGGCTGGGCCAGCAGGTGAAAATACAGATTTGTACCACCGCTTTGCAATGTTGGGTCAGCAGTTGAAAGCCCAGTGAGGATACTGCCTTGTCACATTTTTTGGGTGCTGTATCATGTTGTCTAGCTCTTCTTAAATGAACTACACTAACTCAGGTTCCATGCCATGCTAATGCAGTCATGGGATTCTCAGAACTGAGCTGTTATGTCTCTGGCTCCTGTGCCGCATGGCCTACTTTGTTAATCTGGGTGCAGCAGAACATGAACACACCTCTAGCCTGTTCTTCTGTACCTCTGACTGCTGAGGAAATGGACTCTCAGCAAAATTTTACCTATCTATTTTTTATATGTCCCATTTAATAAACTATGAATCCTTTTAACCATTTTTGAGTAAATAAGACAAATGAAGAGTGTTCTCAAAGACTTTTTCTGGAGGAAAAAGTAAATTCATTGCCGTTACTGAAAGAACATCAGGGAAAGGTTAAATCAAAATGTACATCCTAAAATTTGCATAGATATGGAGGAAGATGGCTAAGTTTTCATTTCAGATCAATTTGTATCAGAAAGGATTGTTTTGTTCTACATATGTTTTTTTTTAAAGCAAGAAACCCTTCACTTTCCCCAGAATCTCTTTAGGATTTTGACTGTTTAAGAAGAAAATTACAAATTACGTTTTCCCTTCTTATGACGTATGCAAAACATTACAGGCAGTACCATGTTAAAGCAGAAATGTAAACTCTTTTACTCTTGTAATGCATTCAGCTAGATCAGTAGAGCTTATTGCAGCTATATTTTGTTGGAAAATGGATTAACATTATGCGGTATTGTGTACTGAAGCCGTCAGATCCATGCAAATTCAGAAACCATGTTATGTGATGTCTCCTGTTTGCCTGGTTTGCCAGAGGAAATAAATGTATAAATTTAATCTTCACCCATATCCAAACATTGTTTTTAAATGATGCTGAGCAGCATGAAACCTACCGACCAGCCTAAATAACAAACCATGCAACAAATAAAGAAGATTTACTGGAACCCTCCTAGATAAGTTGTAGTGTATTTGTTCTGTTATGCTTTGATCTTTCCTTCATGCTTACTTATTTTTTATTTGTCCGAACTATTTTAAAATGCTACCTCAATGAACCAGGTGCTTCCAGCCACCCAGAATAAGAATGAAGTCATTCTCTTTGTAAGTATTTTATCCTGGAATGACTTGCATGATGTTTTATGTTTTCCTATTGGACTTGACTGTAGTAAATCAGGTTAGCTAAAATTCCCACCCTGATGGTGACAACCTCAACTCTGTGATGCAATAGGTGAAGAGTTTATGTGAAGAAGTTAAACTTGTCTGTGAAGCAGAAAGCTTGAATACTACTCTGCAAAAGATTTTTAAAGATAGGTTACTTCAAAAGTTAAGGACTGTCCTCATGTTTAGTCCTACCAATGCTAGTGGTGGGGTTGAAAATGTAGAGTCTTTACAGATAAACCTTACTACATTAGCTTCACTGATAATGTGGAGCACCCTTGTGTTCAGTCATGGCTACAATGGAAGTATTTTTTTCCACCCAGAAAAGAAGAGAGTGCCAAGCAGTATTTTAAATTATGACAGGATTCTGCCTCCAAACATTTAATATCTGTGGGAGTTAGTTCAGTTCAATATTATTTTGATAATATTTTGAGGAAAGTATTGAAAATATCTTTTGAATTAGTTTCACAGTCATTTTTGGAGGTTAGCAGAACAGGTCATCTTCTTAAACTTGCATTTTGTTCTAGAATGTGAAAGTTAAAAAGGCAGGAATTACAGTTGGCTAGTGATGCACGAGAAGTCTGCCTAACTTCATATGCGCCTTTCAGTAGAACCTGGTTATCCACTAAACCTCCTAATGAAAGAAAGGACTTTCCATTCCTATTAATTGTATAGAGGAACTTGAAAGAGCTGATAAAAGATCTTTTGTCTGCCTATTTTGAGTTCCCTCAAACCTATCCTGTTTGTGCTGTTGTAATGCACCAAACCTAAACTTCAGGTTTTTTGTGCACAGACAATTCCTTCACATACCTGCTTTATGGAAAGAGAAGTGTAACTTAATTTTAATTATTAATAGATAAGGTGCAAATAGAACTGTAATGTTCTAGTTTGTACACACCTGGAGTACTGTACACGATGAACTGACACTAGAAAGGACATGGGAGAAAAAACATAAAGTCAAGGAAAGAGAAAGAGATATGCAGTTAAGACATGAGAAGACTGAAGAAAAAATTTATGTATTGTTTAAAAGAAAGATCTCAAGGGACACAAAAATTGTTAAGTACCTTCAAAGTAGCATTCCTAGAGGAAGTCACTGTCTACAGTTCATTGAACACAAACCAATGGAATTAAGGAAGGGATTTCAAAGCAGACAATAATGAATAAAATCCTATTTCTGCATAGATTCCTAAAGGAATTAGTCAAAATCAGAGTTATCCAGAATCAGTGAAATGCTAGGGGTAAGATTAATTCATAGAATCAATATTTAAATGTTATTTATTTACAACCCGATAAAAGCCCAGGCTTCACTAGACCAATTATTTTAAATTAAATACTAATTCATTACTAACACATAACAATTGAAAACTAATTACCATCGTGTTGGTATCTAGTCTTTTACTTCCCGGTCTCAGCAGATGGATTTTTAATAGTTTGTTATTAACAAATAAAGAAGTGTCTTATTGAATAAAAATTAAATGGGTATTTGAAGACTATCACTTAGCAATTTGCTTTTATTATTTCCAACAGGGTTCTTTTAGACAACTGACTGTTTACTTCCCTCTCATTCTTGCCATTTTTATGCCTGAGGATAGTAATAATGATGACATGAGAGTAGAAAATCGTGAGAATCACTTCATTCTTTGGCAGGTAGTAAAACCTTTTCTTCTTCCTAAACTGCACAAAATGTGCCTGTTATTAGATAACAAATTCAATAAAACAAAGCATATTGATTGCCAAAGGGAGGATTTTTTTTTTTTTCCAGACTAATGGTGCTAAGCACTGTAGGAGGCTGTTCAAAGTAAAGCTGCTTCTTCAGGCAGCTGTCATCTGCAAGAATGATTCGGGTGTCGGGGATAACATAGTTATGGAAAAGAAAATGTTTTTATTATTGCAGATAGTGCCTGCAGAGCGATTGTGGTGGGATACAACTGTTCCAGATGTTAGTGTACGTTAAGTATTTCTTATAACATAAGCATATTTTATCAGCTTTGCTGGTTTACATCATTTTGCATTTTAGGATCTCAAAGCACTGTATCAGTGGAAAATATTTAAACTGAGCTGTTTATTTGTGAGTGTCATCTGATGCAACACAGATAGAAAATCGTTGTCATGTTATGAGAATTCTGTCTTTTAAAATTAATTTGTGCTTATTTGCAGTAGAGTGTTAAAGTTCTTCATCAAAGTAAAATTTTGAAATAATAAATACTAAAACTGGATGTTAAAAAATGTGAACACTTTTCCCATAAGGTAGAAAATATTAAAATAATATCCAAATGTTGTTATATTAATGTTAATATTACAAATGTTACAGCATTTCCACTGTATCTAAACAAAACACTTCAGCTTTATTCACGTTCTAGAAAGAATCAAGTAGAAATGATATGTTTTGACACTTCTCCCCTAAAATATAATAAAATTGGACACATTCTTGTGAAATGTTTTTGTTCCCAAGTGACTGAAGTTTTCCTGACAGGAGACTGTCTGTCCCACTAGCACTATATTACCCTGCTTAGAGCTGCTATCTCTTTTGACTGAGGCCCAAAGCACATGCTTTCTAGATCACAGAGGAACTGGTGACTTGTCTTGCACTAAATTTTTGCAAGACTTGTTCTCATTATGAGAGAGGGGATTTGAGATTGTTCACCTCTGATAGCTGCATTAGCCCAGCACACACTGCAAATACAAGAAGTGCCTCAGTATTCAGCGTTGTTTATAAGGTGAAGATAATGCCTGGCCATTCCCTTAAAAACTGGGACTAGATACGAAGTGCCATAAACTTACTTCTGATTGCTCTCTTAAGGCGATGGCTTGGCATCTAGAAATCTGGGAAACAGCATGATATTTCATAACAGATCATCCTATTCAAGCATTTTTGTTTAGAATTTGAAGAAATATGTTTCCCAATGTTCTCTGTGCTTTAGGATATATTTTTTTGGTGATTGTTTTTTTCTTGTTAAGGAAAACGCACCTAAGCCATGACAACATGGTATCTGGCATATCTCCCCTCCTCATGAATGAAACAACAGGTCTAGGTAAATGATTTTTACATGCACTTAGGAGTTTTCTATGGAGACTCCAATTCTTAAATGTAATGCATCCCAGTGTGAGAATTCAAACATCAATTCTGCTTTAAAGATCTTCTAGCTGTTGGTTTTGTTGAAAATAGCATCAATGTTTGTATCGATTTAAAATAGTTGCTAAAGTAATGGCTGTTCCGTTGTCTATATTCATCCACTTCTCAGTATAAACACTAAAAAAAATCACAGTCAAATAGTTCTCACAATCTGTTGTCACAATCTCATAATCGTGTGGCTGTTATGTGGTGATTCTCAAGTATTTGTGATCATGTGAAAGCTTTGTATTTTTGTTGGTTGGAGTACTCCTTGATGCAGCAGGGAAACAAGATTTCACAAAACTATTAGAAATTGATCAGGGCCCAGTATGAACATGGGCATCTATTAATTTGCAGAATGAATGGAATTGGGTAAACACTATTGTTATATGACATTAAAGGAATGAGGAAGAAATATAACATGATGTGACAGGGAGGGCAGGTTCACAGAATACTTTGCCAGCACCTTGCCATATAACAGTGAAGTGAAGGAGATGTCCCTGTCTCCTTTTAACCTCAGAACTGTCCATGTGCACATAATTGCTTTGTATCAAGGTTAATGAGAGAAAATCACATTTAAGCTTCACATTGACAATAAATCTGTCAAAATCCAAGGCGTTTCGGGTAACCTGAGTCTACAAATGAAACGTAAGTAATGGAGAAGGTTTATTTCAGCATTAGTAATCAAATTAGTCTTTCTACCTTGTTTTAAACTGAGGAACATCAAACTTATCCTCTGACTAACGTTACGCCTATCCAATTGAGGAACAGAAACAATATCGTTTATCTTGTTTTTAACCCTGAATACCTCTGCTGGAAAAGTGAAAGGAAAATTGTTTAATGAGAATGAAAATTAATCTATGAAAACATGCTAAATATGTATGAGTAATTTAAATTAACTGAATAAACAAATCAAATTAAATTGTATAAAATGTCCAAAAAAACTATAACCTTGTAGTTGGTATTTTACAAGTAGAAGTCTAATCTAACTAAGCGTGTGATTCGCTGCAGTGTATGTGTTCAATAATAAATTCAAAAAGGGATTATTGTGGTCAAATAGTTTGATTATAAGTACGGACTGGGATAAACAGGTTTTATTTGGGCTAGAGTGAACTGTTGAAAAAACATCACAACTCAACCTGCACATCACAGAAAATTTAAGACAATCCCACGTGTGTTGTTGTCGTGGCTAGGTGCATTCAAGCTGTGACTTTGTGATCTACTCAAGTAGGTATAAATTTATGCTTCTTTTGAAAGATATGACCTTGTACTCCTATTTCTCATTTTCATCCTAGTGGTGTTTCCCTGTGCCTCCACAAGCATGTGTCATCAGGTGGTAACTGAGTCAGATTAAAAGCAATACAGAAAAAGAAAAGTTAGTTTTCAGCTGACTTGGGTCCATGGTTCTGTTCCCCACATGGTCTATAAAGGATTATTTTCTGTGTAAGAGAGATGACTGGAGAAGAGGAATAATTTTTATAAATATGAAGAAAAAGAAATTGTATTTTTCCTTTCTACCGTCATGGTTGTCATAAAATTGAGTCCTTAAGTTCATTGCAGGTACCTCTGTGGGTTTGCTCAGTTCATGAGGAGAACCAGGAAAGCTGCTTATTTTTGGACTAGGGGTTGAGAGGTATTTTGGTCCAGATTATAGGTGTTGGCTGCCTTCCTTACAGTTCTCAGTATTCCTTCTGGCTGACGTACAAATGTTTTACATGCTTAATTTCAGAAATACCTTCTGAACTCTATGTTGTCAAAGAACACCATGTGTCAAGGCTGTTGGATCTGCCTCACTTGCCACTTCCTCAGGTAAGTTCAGCTCAGTTTTCGGAGAACAGTTCAGAAGTGTGCAAGCAAACATTTCTTAAAGAAGGAAAGGTCATGACTTAATCTCCTATGAGGAAACCATTTTAATAATAATAAAAATACAAACAATGATCTCTTCTGGCTGAGAGGGGTCTTTGTACTGATGACTGATGCAGAACAGAAAGAGCATAACAGGATCTCTGTCAAGTTCCCAGTCACCACTAACACTGTGTTAGAGTTTGAAGGGACCCTGAGGCATTTCTTAGGAAGAAACTCATAATTTTTAAATTTATGGGGTGTCACTATACATGATACCCAGCTACTACCTAGAAATTACATTGTCACCTTAGTCTTTCTGGGGACTTTTGACCCTAAGCAAAGTGATAAAAATTGCAACTCACCAACTTCAGAATAATTTTTTTTACTAACTTTTTATTTTTCATATTTCCAGTCTTTGCAACATCAGGGTTATTCTTTCCACTTGATACTTCCTTCAGCAGATATAGCAGCTATTTCAAGTCATCTTCTGATAGATCTGTCAACAGTGACAAGCAGTGTGCATCTGCTCGAATTTTGTCTTTTGGCTGTCCTGATAAATTGTCATGAATGTGTCTGCCTCTTCCTTGGAGATGTTCTACTTCAGTGTAAACCTGAATTTACATTGTTACTTACACTGTCCAGGGTAGCAGCAAGCATTTGTCTCAAACTGACAACAGTAATGAAATATTTTCTTCCTGAAAACAAAAGCTATGGATTATATCACTAGCTGGCTACTAATGGCAGAACAACTTTTCCTTATGCATCTTCCAGTGTTCCTTTAGCCCACCATTATTTAGCTTTTTTTCTTTTTTGGAGTGGTATGACTATATGCTACTCATAAAGAAAGTTTAATTGCCGCTTTGTGCCTCAGCAATCTTGTAGTTGCCAGTGATTAAGAATGCTGGCAATTTTGCATTTTCAATCCATGATACCTGCATAGTCTAAAACTCAGAACTACTTCAGGGACTCAGAATTTAAATAATCTTTTATTAGGTGTACTGTGGCTTTTATGATTATGGTTATGGCTTTGATCAACATTTACCTTTGTCAAAAGGTTCTATTTTCCTGATAGGGTAATTTTGAAGTGTACTCTTGGGGAGACATATAGATTCAGATGAATGAATCTATGAGAGCAGTCTTTTGTTTCATTCAAGTCCTTACTTGTGTTTCACTTATCCCTAAATTATTGAAACATGTGTATTATTGAGGCTTTTTTTTTAAAGGTGAAGAAAAAAGACATATGATTTAGAAAAAATCCAAGTGTCACAAATATGAAAATGTGGTTGCTGTTTCTCTGCTTTGCTCTGTTGAATCAGTACAAACAACCTTAAATGATTCTTCCACAGAGAATCATGCCCTTGTGCTTTCCCATGCAAATGGAGATAGAAACAAGTTGCAAAGTTGCAGCCACTATGAAAATTGCAAGTGTTGTATCACTGTTATAAGACAATGTGGAGAAATAACTTTGAACATTAGGTATGGTGAACGTTACATGTGATTTACTACTGAAAACTGTTCTCTGTTTTAGGAAGGAAACAGTTTAAATACTGTTAAATACCTCAAATAAGAGACTTAGTATACATCTTTAACTGTTTTTAACCAAATTCTTATGTTCACTTCAGAGAGGCAGGCATGGTCTTACAAAAGTGACTCAGAAGAAAGCAAAGAGGGGAGCAAAATTTCCTGTGCACATTAATCAATTAATACCTTATGATTTCCAGACATCTATGAATGGCACATAATTTAGGTTGTAAATGAACTATTTTCTCCATGGATATTCTAATTCAGGGGTTCTGATATGAAAGAAGATTTTTTACTTTATTTATGGCCTGATATTGAGAGACTTTAATGTATTTAGAGGTTTCAATCATTTTGTTAAAAAGATTAGAAACATGGGATTTTTGATTTTAAGAAAGCAAAACCCAGATGAACCAAAAACATGGATGGAAAATATAAAGAATATGATGATACACTTTTTATAAAAGGGCATGTGATATCTAATAATTATATTACAGACAAAGAAAAGTTTTTCACGTATTGTTCAGTGTGCTTTGACTAGGCAGAGAGAGGAAACGCTAAGATATACTCTGAGACAATTTACTTAGGTCTGGAGTAAAAAAAGACCCAGAGATCAATAGTGAAATGCTCTAAAATGAAACAACCCAAAACATGCTAAACATCCCTCTTGCTGTTTTGAGTTGATTGGTGCTTACGCTATACAACTTGTGAGAACTAGTCTTTGTCCTGCAATTTGTTACATACGTGTGATTTATCCGGTAGTGAACGCCACAGTTATAACACAAATTCTTGGAATACCTCTGAAGCATCCAGCTCTTTCATGGGGACAAGGATACATGGAAGGAGCAGTGGCATTGCCAAGATCCCTGTCCTGCTAGCAGGGATTGGAACTCCTTGAAAGCCTTTGTTGCTTCATGTTATCTTGTGTTTTCATAAGAATCAGCTTTTGCTTTGCTAACACTTTCCTGGCTGTCATCTAGCATAAATGGAGTTTTGTGCCCTCAGAGAAAGAGAATTATATGTATATTTTCTCTGCAGAAGAAGGGGCAGGTTGTGCTTGTGGGCACCAAGTAAATGAAACTTTTGTTTTCACATAAGAGCCAAGGTTAAGTATTTATGTGGTAGATGCTAACTAGGCCACACTCACCGTTCTGCTACAGATAACTCTGTGCAATAAAGAGATGCTCCCAGCAACTGTGGTTTTGGGGAGATGGAAGAAGAATCCCTTTATGATGTTGTTAAAATTCACAGATGTTTGCTGGTGGCTAGTGTTAAAAAGACAACAATTCTATAAAACAGGATTGCACAGAAAAATGCTCACACTGAAATTCCCTCTGTCTGGAAAGTTCAGTCCTGCAACAGATGTAAAAAAACACAGTGCGTACAGTCTCGCTGCTTAGCCTTCTGTCCTCAGTAGACATAAACAAACAAAATGTACAGGAATATTGGCAAACAAAACAAACCAAAATGTGCAGGAATAGTGTCAACCTGCCTTCCATTACACCTGGATCAAGTTTAATAGTACAGTATATAGAATTAAAATAATCAAGACTGTACATGTTCCATGGAAGAGTGGAGGGAGAGACCACTGAAAATCCTGTGGCAACAGTATAACCGTATTAAAGCATGTGCAACCATCTCTTAGCATCTTGATCCTTTGAAGTTTAAGAATTCCTTCTATAAATTCATATGCAAAATTAAGAGCCAGAGATAGAATTCACCCCTCCAATCATAAGATAATATTTCATCATGAACAAAGAGGACCTTCACAATCAATCTCTCATTGTATTCAGGGAGCGTTATAAGATAGCACACTTAGTAAAAGAATAATCCTTCAAAAGCATGAGGAATCCTAAGTACTTCCTTGACAGATAAGGAGTAGTCATTTGTGGCTCATTTTTATATACCATTTCTATTGCAACAGCAACATTGAGACCTGCAGAACATTGTGAAATTTACAAAGTTAGGATTTTTCTAAAGTTGTTAATAAAATTGTAGTTGCATAATTCAGATGTTGGTACATTTGTTTTTTATCGCGAGATTTTTATTACAAGATGAACCTGAAATAACCTCTTCCTTTAGACTTTTTCTTAAGATATAAGAAATTATCTAAAAGTTGTTTGCCTGGATTTTAGTAAAGCATTTGACACTGTTTCCCACACCATTCTCCTGGAGAAACTAGGTGCTTGTAGCTTGGAAAGGTGTACTCTTTGCTGGGTATAAAACTGGCTGTATGGCCCAGCTCAAAGAGTTGTGGTGAATGGTGTTAAATCCTGTTGGCGGCCAATCAAAAGTGGTGTTCCCCAGGGCTCATGTTGGGGCCGGTTTTATTTAGTATGTTTGTCAATGATCTGGATGAGGCTGTCAAGTGCACCCTCAGTAAATTTGCAGATGACGCCAGGCTGAGCAGGAGTGTTGATCTGCTTGAGGGTAGGGAGGCTTTACAGAGGGACCTGGACAGGTTGAATCCGTGGGCGGAGGCAAACTGTGTGGGGTTCAACAAGACTAAATGTCAGGTCTTGCACTTAGGTCACGACAACTCCATGCAAATCTGCAGGCTTGGGGAAGAGTGGCTGGAAAGCTGTCTGGCAGAAAAGGACATGGGGGTGTTGGTCAATAGGTGACTGAATATAAGAGAGCAGTGTGCCCAAGAGGCCAAGAAGGGCAACAACTTCCTGTCTTGTGTCAGAAGTAGTGTGGCCAGCAGGACTACGGAAGTGGTTGTGCGCGTGTACTCAGCACCGGGGAAGTACCCACACCTTGGATACTGTGTTCAGTTTTGGGCCCCTCACTGCAAGGAAGACATTGACGTGCTGGAGCAAATCCAAAGAAGAGCAATGGAACTGGTGAAGGGTCTGGAACACAAGTCTTACAAGAAGCGCCTGAGGTAATGGGTTGTTTAGCCTGGAGAAAAGGAGGCCAAGGGGAGACCTTACCGCTCTCTACAACTACCTGAAAAGACATTGTAGTGAGGTGGGTGTTGGTCTCTTCTTCCAAGTAAGAAGCCATAGGACAAGAGGAAATGGCCTCTCGTTGCACCAGGGGAGGTTTAGACTGTATATTAGGAAATAATGACTTCAAAAGTTTATCAAGTACTGGAACAGGCTGTCCAGGGAATTGATTGAGTCACCATCACTGGGAGTATTTAAAAGACATGTAGATGTGGCTCTTAGGGACGTGGTTTAGTGGTGAACTTGGCAGTGTTAGGTTTACAGTTGGACTCAATGATCTTAAAAGTCTTTTTCAACATAAATTGTTCTATGATTCTATTATTCTAAATCATGATGATGAACTTTCATCTGTCTTTTTATGGTCTTCCAAGAATTCCTTCACCATTAGGAAGAATATGACCTTAGATTCTTTCTTATCTATTTTAAGCCTCGGTCTTCTAGAGATTGCTTTTTCTTGAGGGAGAACAATGGCTTGATGAGCTTATATCCCTGTAATAAAAAATTTCTCACTGGTGCTATTATATATTTTTGTCATTTCCCATTTATTATTTTGTTTTCATGCATTCAGTTCACATACTCCCCTGTAAGGATAACGTTACAATCATAAACCTTTGGATCTATCAATTAACTTTCTGTTTCCTGATTTTGTTTCTTTCTGTGCTAAAGTCTATGAAACTGTCAATACATGGCTTTGTGCATTCTGTGTTTTGAGCTTAGTATTGTTGAACCTATCCATCCGTGTAGGGATTACTCTTCTCAGTTGCAACACCAGCCATGGAGTCTTAAAAAAAATTTGTTTGGTTAAAAATGCTCTTTTTGTTTTACCCATGTCATACACATTCTGCAGATCTTTGCATGGTGATGTAAAGTAATGATCTTTCACGTGTTTCTAAATGCCAGTCAGGGTATAGTATTTTGGTTTCTCTAAGCTGTGCATGTAGTTTGTCCGTAGTCCACAGTCCATATGCTCTATTTGGGACCATGTCATTTCTTCAGAGTCGCACACTTTTAAGTTTCTCCTGGGTTAAATCTGGGTGGTTTTTTTACTTACTTACCCTTATAATTTTGCTCTTGTTACAAACTTAATTGCCACAGACAACACCACAATTTGCTGCTCAGTCTTCTATAATTACAGGGATTAATTTTTTCCTCTTAAAAAAAAGAATACTTACATATTTACGTGGATCTTCACGCTCAACAAATGGCTATATTTTACTGATAAAGATTTGTAAAACTTCAAATTACCCTAGAATGAGATAATGATGTCCCCCCAAAAAAAGAATTACAAGTTTATTCACATAAAGTAAATAAAGCAAACCTCAATGCCACCCTCCTACTACCTGAAATGCTAAGCAACACTGCTTTTCTTGCAGGTATTGTCTGGTATTTCAGTTAGATGTTTTGACAAGGTCTAGACAAATTCCTTTTTTCTATGTATTGCCATAAGCTCAATTTTCTATCTGCAGTTAGCTCTGGCTGGAGCAGGTCAAGCAGACCAGGACACTGGGAGCACTGGCTTTCCAGGAAGTTTCTGTTAAATAGTTGACACAAAGAAGAAAAATTATCATGTGAAATTGCCTGTTCTGATTGTGATTCTAATATCCCACCCAGCTCTGATACAGTTCTTCAAAATCTTGTTTGGTTTCAGGGAGTGAACAGGACCTAGAATAACATGGGATCTTCAAATTGCAGAACTCCAAGAGATTTCAAGGTATGTGTTTTCAGGAGGAAGGGAGAGTTTGCAGACCATTCACTGATATCACTAATAGCATTAGTAAAACTTTTCTCACGTGCACAAAGCTGTAATTACACAAATCTGACCATATAAAGGGTGCAATATGCCCTCTTACACCCCTTGAGTTTTTTCAACAATTTACTGAAATGGTGTAAAATATTCTCACTGTGAAAGAGTCTAACCCATGGATAGCAGCACACAAGAAAGCCAAATATTGGCAATATCACAACTGTCATGTGGATCCAGAAAGATAATTCTGTCCCGCAAGGTGTACAATACATGCCAGACAAAGGTTCAATAAACACTACTTACCTACTGCCCAAAATTTCTTAGCAAACAAATGCTATTCAGACCCCGCTTTGAGTTTAATAGATCTTTTATTTGCATAGCAAGGTGTAACAGAGGCAGGAATAGACACATCAACATGTAAATAAAATATTTGTCAGATGTCTCCGGAGATTCTGGGTAGTGCTGTTCTGCAGAAGGGTAGTCTGACAGCAGATAAGACAAGTTACCAACATTATTAGCAACATAATCCAAACTGAACTGATGCTGCTGCTGTTTATGCAATTCTAAAAGATTTTATATTTGTGTAGGTGATCCTTATTTTTTTAATGAGTTTTGATGTGTTTGAAACTTGTATTTGTTTTTCCGTCTGACACTCTGCTATGCTGTTACAAATTAGATTAGTGGTAATGGGAGGTATCATGGTCTTCTTCTCACATGCATTTTGTCTTTGCAAGATATTTCTTGAAAAAGATATTTTGGAGGGGACTTAGAAAGTGCAACTTTCAGTGGAACAGAAAGACGTGTTGACAAGGTGCAGTCACAATTTGGCAATTTTTGAGCCATGCAGCATATAGCAGAAAATAGAAAATACAGAAATACAGTTACTGCTATGTTTAGTTTTCTTTCTTAATCTTTCTAGTACACGATTATTAATAGCAGTTGTGTTTTACATAGTTACCCTGGTCCTGTCTCAAATAAGACTTCCTAGAACTGATGATGAATATCTGTCTGAACACATGCATATACATGCGATCGAAGTCCTTTGTCACTCTTCACTTTAATGAGTAGATGAATATGTCTGGCTGGAAAAGATGTATATAGTGTTGACATTAGACATTTGAAATCCATTGCATTTCTTAAGCAGAGTACAAAGATAAAAGTACTTGTATTTTACACAACATGTCGCAAGCTTTTATGAATGGATCCATCTGGGACCAAAAGAATTTACTGTAAATTTTGATTTTGCCTCTCTACCAATGCATACAAGAAGATAAAAACAAGTACCCTTACAACGCCTATTGAATGAAATATATATTATTCTATGAGTGCTATTACTCTTTCTCTGGACAAGAAACATAAAATGGAAGGGGTTACTGCTGTAAGGATTGCAATGTGGGCAGAGCCAGAAAGATCCTCTGGCTAGTTACATCAAACTGTTACATATGAGAAAGGTTTGTCTTGTGTTAGTCTGATCAGTCAGATGCAAGTACTGAGGAAACAGACCCTGCAGCTACATCTGTTTCTATACAGTTTAGATACATAGAAGGTGTGGCCCAAGGTATAGGAAGGATACTCCTGCTGGGCAGGACAATGGGGCATCAGTAAGGGCTGTGCAGCCTACTTTTGTCCTGTTTGTAGGGAAGGGCAGGGTGAGGGCTTCTATTTCCCTCTATTGTTTCAGTTTTGGAAAAGTTTTGGGAAAGTCAATTATTAATCTTATTATTAAAGTCTGGCAAAAAGCAAAGCAAGCCAAAAAAGGTGTTTCATATCAGCACAACAAGTGTATTTAATGGTTTTTTTTTGTCTCTGTATAGAAGAATTTCAAAAGCAGTTATTTTAAAAGAGAGGTCAAACTGCTTATATATGAAAGTCTCTTTTCCATCGTCTCATACTGTATACACTACTAATCTGTGAAGGTGAATTCTGGTTAATCTTCTCTTATGCTCCTCAGTCAGAGAATAATAGAATCATAGAATGGTTTGAATTGGAAGGGACCTTAAAAGTCATCTACTTCCTACTTCCTGCCATGGGCAGGGACACCTCCCCCTAGACCAGGCAGCTCTTACCATCTTCACTCTAAACCGGCGTTTTCTGCCAAATTTTCTATTCCCTGAAGAATGACCCTAGACCACAGAAGGGAACAGTGCAAAAAGAAGAGTTATTTTTTTGTTGGCAAAATAGTAGACTGTCAAGGATTCTGTTCCTGTTGGTTCCGTATCATTTCTATGTAATGGTAGGCCTGTTACCCAAAGTTTTCACTGATGGTCGGTAATACTAAGCTCTTCATTTTTTGTTATCCAGCTCTCTATACCTGCTATACGACTTCCAGAAGTGCTGACCAACTACCTCTGTTGTCAGTAGGAAGTCTTTTCACATGTACAAAACTGTCTAAAATTCTAAAACTGTCTAAAATTCTAATTACTCATTAAGTCAGTTTCAGGTCTTTACAAACTAAGCACCCTGAGTTAATGACTTTTATGAAAAATTCAGTTTCAAACTCTGAATCTCAGTTTGATGTACAAAACAAAATGACCATCTGTATCGCGTTGTGTGGGAACAGAAGTATGTATTTTACAGGACCTTTAAAGGTCCCTTCCAACCTAAACCATTCTATGAATGCAGTAGAAATGAACAGTGATAAAGAACTGACATCCACATTCTCAAAATCTGAATCTAACTCATTAGACACCAAAATGTTTCTACGCTTCAGGTCTTGCTTGAAGTCTAGACCAACTCCACTGCTTCTTTGAACAAATGAGGAACAAATGAGGAACAAATGAGCAGCTGGCCTGGAAAAACACATCTTGTGTCCTGGCCAGGTGCTCAGTTTGGTTAATCAGAAGGTCAGTACAGTGTGTTGCATGATGCAATATGGATTTAGCCAGAAGGAAATAAGAATTTGACTCCCACAATGAACTTTGCAAGCTAGACTGGTTTGCAGCCTAGACCAGTTCGCAGCCTAGACTTGGACTCCTAGAAGCATCTATGAGTGCAAGTCTTACTTTCCTGAAAGTTTGTGTGCTGGAAAGATTTATACTCATGCAAAATAGTGAGAACTCTTCTAACCTTGTCTTGGAGGACTTTTAGGAACATAAACCAGCATAGCAATCTCCAGCATTGAGGACTCAAAAGGCCAGAGCTTTGTGAAGTGTGTCCCAACTCCTGCTCTGCCAGGATGGAGGGGCCTCCATCACTGAGTGTCCAAGGCTTATGGAGCTGGCTGGTGGCAGCAATACTGTTCAAAAAAACTGTGCCTGTCAGGGTGTTTGCTGACCCTTGTGTGACTTAAGTGCCTATATACTACATTAGTGGGGACATTTATCTCAAGAACTACAGATTAAAAAGTACTAAAATCAATATCAGACATATAATGTAGCCTTGCTTTTTATTTAGTGTGAGGGAAATGGGGTCTTCTACTGTGAGATTTAGCTGGCCCCTTTTTGACCCTAATCTTAGGTGTAGAATATTGACACAAAGAGGGACAAATGCATAAAACTATCTATCTGGCCTTTTTCTAAGATTGAGAGCCAACGTTACTTGCTGAGGCCATTAAAGAAAAGCCCAAAAAGAAATCACTACTTTTCTATATCTGCATGTTGGACAGTAAGTAGTGAATGGAGCTATAAGATAAATGAGTGAAGAGAAAGAGATAAACTTCCTCCTTTTTTTATCTTCCTTTTCTTTGACTAGCTAATCCTAGTTATATAAATATAAAATGGTTTGGATGTTTGTAATCACTAATAACTGTATTTTTCTCTTTGAGGTATTCAGCTATGCGTAATTTGTTCTTTGTTGTCTCTTGTCAAGGACAATATTGATTTGAGTAAGTGTGTAGGGATATAATTTCTGACATTTTATGTACATCAAGTCAAGATATAAAGTTTTACTACAGGGAGTTATTGTTAAATTTAACATAGATAGAAATTCCAGATTTTCATCAATAAAGACAATAGGGAATTGGCACTGAACATTTTCATTAAGACTATAAGTTATAACAGCTTCCTTCCAAAACCAAAATAGACAAACATAATTGACTGTATTATTTAAAAAAGAAATTACTTTGATCTTTCTTTTTATTGCTGTATCTGTATTAATGATTTGATTCTATAAAAACTGCAAATGTTGTGCTGCTGGTTATGAGATTTGGTGTTTGTGTCATATGTTGATATATGGACATGTATATGAAACTGAAAAGTAATGGCATTGCCTCACTTGCAGGTAGCTGTCACAGTGTCATGTAGCTAAATTTCTGAATCTCAGACATAAATACTGGTTGTTTCTGTAGGCCTTATTGCATGGGAGGCAGAACACTCAAAAGGGTAGAGAGGAAAGCGAGAGTAAAGATTAAATGTAGGGGGGTTCCCTTTTACAATATAATATCTTGCTTTTTCATGTGTTCTCCCCTCTCAGACTTTTTTAACTATTAGCCACAAGGTGCAGTTGATGTGTAACATGGCTGTAGACAGTGCTGGGGAATGTGTGCAGTGCTGGAGGCCCTGGTGCCTGGATGCTCTGAAGGTGCATTTTTCATTTCTGCATACTGAGCGGTAACAGATGGAGCTGTCTAATGAGTCAATGCTCATATCTCTTGTGCTTTCTTCTTCTCTGAGTCAGCCACTCTTGCTTATTGATGTTTTGATGCAAAAACTACTTGAGCCAGGGAGCAAGTAAAGTAGCCCTCTGATACCTTTTCATATAAATATCTTTTCATCTTACTATTTTAGTTTCTTGAATTTGTCACTCAAAGTCCTCAGAGACAAGCATAGCTAGGAGCTAATAGAGGTTTTTTGTTTTAAGGTTCACGTGCACAAATCTTGAAACCTATTGAATAGCTTAGTGGGTAAACCCTAGTACTCCTGCTTTCTGGGTAATGGATCTCATTGTGAGAATACTACATAAAGGATTGCTTGCACCATTCTTCTGTTGCCTTTTTTTAAATGTAACAACAAATGCTACCTGTTCCGTTGTACTCAGTGGTATCGTTGCATGTTAATCCCATTTCAAGCCTACTTACTGAATCAGCGTTGAGGGTAGAGATACCTGCATACTCAGTGACAGTGTAAGTGTCTGTAGTATGTGTAACAACAAGTTATCTCCTGAATACAGTCTCTTCTTCACCTAAGCAGGTTTTCTGGATTGTTATCACAAACTCAGGTCCTTGAATTCCTTTTGAATTACACTGCTGATGCCAAAGTGCTATGTTGGATCTCACTGTGTGATCAGAGAGGACTGCCAAGAACAAATCAAGTTAGAGTTGCATGTGAGGGCCAGAAAAGTCTTACTGTTGTCTTGCAAACATTTTCCATGAAACTGACATGCATTACTTTCTGTAGCTTGTAACTTCTGCTTGAGGAAAATACTTAGGTTTTAGTGAATATGTCAGGTGATAGCAAGGCTGCAATATTAGTAAATTGTTCTAAAGGTTAATATTCTTGTTGTCAATGATTATTCATTTTTAGCCTGCGATTTTCTAGATTTCACTGCTTTCATTATATGTTTTTTGTCTTGTTTTCTAAATATAAGCATTTTTATTTGAAAAAAAATGACAATGCATGTAAACTGTTACCAAGTTGGACTTTAACCTCATAAATATACAAACGAGTTTTCATTTAACTTCTCATAGTAAAACCTCAAATGATTCATCTTGTTCTTTAAGTTCTCCCAGTATATTTATCATTGCTAGGACTGCTCAGAGCATTACTATTATAGTGGAAAAATAATTAATTAATGTTTAGAAACTGTATTAAGTTACATATATTTTCTCTTGTGTGATACCATCTTGCGAACTTTTCTCTGGTAGCACTTGGAGGTGAAAACAAGACATCTAAAGAGATCAAATGTGAACACAGTTGGTATTTTAAAAACTGAACCCCCCATTTAGAGGATCTGTCTTGCTAACGACTAAATATTTAGGACAGAAAAATCAAGAGATTTTGAAATTATATTTGCTATTCTCTGTGTTACAGAGATGAAAGTGACAAAACAATTTTCTGTAATTGAAATACCAGTGCTACTAGAATTTGAATACTTCATCCGTTTCTGGAATGGTTCAGGGTAACCTAGAGGACTGAATCCTTTTCCTCAGAGAGTTATTGATTTATATCAATGTACCCAGTGCTAGTGGTCCGAAGTTTACTTTGTTGATAATCCAGGATAGGTGCCTTGCAGAAATGTCCTATTGACTTTGTTACAGGATTATTCTGAGGAAGGTGATCTAAAAAATCTTCAAAACTTTCTGTCTTGTTATTACTAGTGGTAGAGACACTGAGGTTGAATACTTAAAACATACCTGTTTGCATCTGTTCCCCTCCATGGGGAAAAATAACCCTTACAATTCTAGATGAGGGAATGAGCCCTCCCTTAGGAAAAAAAAATATTACCAAATGATGTGGTAAAAATATTACTAGATGATGGTGAAAAATATGAGAACTTCAGAAATATCAGCTCTTTGGAATCAAGGGAGGTAGGCTGCGTTTCACAAGTCTTACTCTTAGGATAATATGGTAAATTAAATTTAGGCCTATTGCAGACCAAGGGATACTACAGACCCTGATTGAATGCCAAACCTTGATCCTCTCATATGAGCATGATCTTGATCAAGAAGAGTCTAATGTAGATTTCTGAGGTGGGGAGGAGGGTCAGGTGATAGAAAAAAATGTTTTACAGGATAATTCAATGGGTAAAGGATGAAAAGAGTGCTTGTCAGCACTGCATTCTATTATATGCTCACGTTCTCCTGGGCTTTGAAACCTTTACTGCAGAAAAAATATGAAACATGCTAAGCCTCTGCGTTTAGCCATCTCATTTTCATGCAATGCAAGTTTGAAGCAAGTAAAATAAATGGATCTTAGCAGTCATAGCCTTTGACGGTAGTTTCCATGCTGCAAGATCCCCTTGCTTTAGAGCAGAAAAATGTCTCGGAAAAAAGAAAACATTTTTCTTTAGGGGAGAGATGGCCTTAGCTCAACAGTAGACACTAGAATAGTCAGCCACAATAGCTGAATATCTTGAAGCTGATGTTCTGCTTCCTGTATATTCAGGCATCTGTCGTTCCTTTTATATCAAGGATAATTCACACACAGACTTTCTGAGATATAATTATCTTTCCATTTACTCAGACAGGTCAGCTCCATGGCTTTTAACTCACAGCTATCATTTGCAATCTGATGTGTGCTTTTCTCACTATCTCAGACCATTTTTGTGTTGACCTTTATAGCAACAAAATAATTAAGCACACCAGTGTTGTTCTGTAACTTTGAATTCACTACATTAACAAGCTCATGTACTAAAAGGCAAGTAACCCATCCATTAGGTCTGGTCATGCCCTTTTGGAACCAATAGCAAAAATCACAGTAATCTCAACTGGCTGTGCTCAGACACTAGAAATTACTTTCATTTGCAGAATCACAGAATAACAGCGATTGAAAGGGACCTCAAAGGGACCTTTGATGATCCAGCCCAAACCCACTGCTCAGAGCAGAGGATGGCCAGAACCATGTTCAGTTGTGTTTGAATATCTCCAAGGAGAGAGACTCTACTTTGTCCCTGGATGACCTAATCCAGTGTTTAACTGCCTTCGCAGTAAAAAACATTGGGTTTTTTTAATTGCTTCTCTTTTCTGTTACCCATTGTCATTCACTGGCCACCACTGATGAGACTCTGACTAAGTTTTATTTACTCCCTACCATCTTGTATTTATGTACATGGATAAGATTCCCCTAAACTTTTTCTTTTACAGTCTAAACAGTCCCAACTCTCTCAGCCTCTCCTCGTGTGAGAGGTGCTTCATTCTCTTAATCATCCCTGTATCCCATTTACTAGGCTCACTCTAGCATGTCCATGTTTCTTGTACCAAGGGTCCCCTGCATCCACTCATGTCTGCAGTAGTGTTGAACAGAGGAGAGGAAGTGTCTTTGCCAGGAAAATACACTTCTAATTTGTGGTTGTCTTGTTAACCACCAGGACCCAAAACCTTTCCTGTCATAATTGAAAATGAATTTTGGCAACAATTACACAGTATCACAAGGTTGGAAAAGACCTCTGAGATCATCTAGTCCAACCTATGACCCAACACTAGCACCCACTTGTCATTTAAACCATGGCACTAAATGCCTCATCCAATCTGTTTTTAAACACCTCCAGGGACGATAACTCCACCACCTCCCTGGGCAGCGCATTCCATTGGCCAATCACCCTTTCAGTGAAAAATTTTTTCCTAATATCAAGCCTAAACTTTCCCTGACGAAGCTTGAGACCATGTCCTCTTGTTCTGTCACTGGTCGTCTGAGAGAAGAGACCAACCCCTGCCTGCCTACAACCTCCTTTCAGGTAGTTGTAGAGAGCAATAAGGTCTCCCCTGAGCCTTCTCTTCTCCAGGCTAAACAACCCCAGCTCCCTCAGTCGGTCTTCATAGGGCTTGTGCTCCAGCCCCTTCACCATCTTCATTGCTCTCCTCTGGACACACTCCAGCATCTCCACATCTCTCTTAAACTGAGGGGCCCAGAACTGGACACAGTACTCAAGGTGCGGCCGGACCAGTGCTAAGTATAAGGGGATGATGAGTTCTTAAAGAATCATTTGGAAGCTGGAAAATAAAAGATGTTACAAGTGTACTGGTTACCAACACGTTTTTTCTCCAGTTCAAAACACACACACACAAAAAAAAAGGCTGAAACTAGGAAGTTAATGGAATATTTAAATGTAATGTTCAGGTTAGTCTCTTATTTCAATGTGAATACAAATTGCCTGGTATTTGTTTTAGAATTTATGCCTACCTATTCTCTTTCATGCATCTACTTCCATCCTGTAATTTAGTTTGATAGACACTTTCTTGGAAGAAATTATACAACTAAAAGCATGCTTTTATAATGTGAAAGACAAGATAAATAATTGGCTTAAAATTATGTAGATATAAAACATTGCCTGTCAAACTCAGACAATATAGATTGCTGCTTTTCTAGGGAGGGAGAGGAATGCCTTTGTGGTTCCTCTACCTGATTAAGTTTCGTAACATAATCAGGAAAGCTTTTCTGCTCAAAATGAAATATACTTTTTGAACTTAATTACATATCAATACTAAATGACATCAATTAATTGCTAACAACCATAATGTATGATTTAACAAAATCCTAAACCCCTTTAATTTGCTAAAAAAGTTAATCTGGTTCCTTAATTGAATTTTAATTGTTTTACACACACTTCTTTGATATACAGCTAATATTTGCATTGCATATGGCTTGAATTTTTTTCTTAAAATGGATTTATTTTTAATTTCTTCAAATGTACTTAATTTTTCTTGGAGATATTTTGAAGTTTTCTTTGATTTCCTTGATAGACACCTATAGCTACTGACACTGGCTTTTGCCTTAGTAGCCCATACAAATCAGAAAATGGGGGGTTCAGCCCAGTGAGTGCTCAAAATCCATCTCATATGACATTGTACTGGGGAACAGTGATACGAGGAAATCTATAAGCAGGTATAAGATTCGTGTTGGCAAGGTGTGTGTGTGATTCTTTTGGCAAAGGTTTATATAACTGAAATATTTTCTACTAGCTCTACTACAGCACGGCTTCGTGTATTGAGGAGGCATAATACGCTACCGAAGAAGAAAAGTAAAAATAGTGAACAGAAGGGAGGTAAACTAAGAAAAGTATCAATCTAATATACTCCAGACCTGTTTACCATAGCTTTGAATGCTGACTTTGATATCATCATAACTAAGGCCTTAGCAAGCAAGGATGAAGATGTTCTCAAAACTTTCTTAGGATGTGGGTTGAGAACCCTCTAAATAGTTAAAAGTAAAGAAGAAATCCTCACAATCTTCCCTCTGTTAACATTAGTGCAGTTGGAACTCTGAATAAAAGGAAGGAGAATCATTTCAATTAAGTTGTTGCAGAAACCTTGTTTTGGTTTCAGGGCAATTACCTGTGTTTGAAGGTAAGGGAGTCTCAGCCATGTCACCAGAATATTTTCTGCTTCATTCGAGCAAATTAGTCTGGCGTGAAGGCTGGATGCAGACTGAGTTGCTCCTGAATTTCCCAAATACAAAATATGTGATACAGCACTCTATGTGTCTGGGTGGATGTACCTAAGTTTCCCAGCACATCAAAACAAGAAACTCTTCAATTCACAGGGACCTTGACAAACTTAAAGATGGGTCCAATAGAAAATATATGATGTTAAGTGAGAAGTTTAAAGCCATTACCATTTTTGCTGTCACTACATGTCCTTACAAAAAGTCTCCCTCCAGTTTTCTTGTATTCCCCTTTTAGGTACTGAAATAAGGTCTTCCCAGAGCATTCTTTTCTCCAGGCTGAACAATCACAACTCTCTCAGCCCATCTTCATGGAAGAGGTGCTCCAGCCCTCTGATGATCTTTGTGGCCTTCCTCTGGACCAGCTTCAATAAGTCTATGTCTTTCCTGTGTTGAGGGGTACAGAGCTGATTATGTTACTTCAATTAATTTTGAATTTTTCCACAGAAATTTGCATAGCTTCTGACAGGTCTTTCTTGTACTGAGCAAGATTTTTTTTTTTAGGTTAACAAACTGCAGTTTTCTTCCTTACGTTCTTTTATTTCCCCCCGGTTTCCTCTATATTCATGAACTGTCAAGTTAGCTAATTTTATTTAACAATTTGAATAGACTATTTCCTCTTGAAGTTATTCATACTTTTCAACTCATGAAGAGGGAAATAATAGCAACTGCAGCACCTGAAATGTGATCACTTACAGGCTATGTTGTGTAGCCTTTCTGAAAAAGAATGTAATAAGTCTATTATATTGAAACAATGAAATGTGTGGGCCTAAACCCTGCAAAATAAGTGCTGCCTTTGTCACAGTCACCTCAGGCTCCTTGGAAACAACTAATGAACAAGTAATAGATCCAGAGAGAGAGAAGGTAGCAGCCAGTACAGCAGTGAAACTCTGTGAATTTCTGAATTAAATTTGGAAATGAAAGAATTCTTACAATGTTTCACTGTCTCATAGAAGTATTTTATATTCTTTGACAAACGTTTTTGCAGGAGATGGGCACTCTTGAAACAGAGAGTTTTCATAGAAAATTTAGCCTGGAGTAGAAGGAAATAGAGAGAGTAGATGAAAGCAAGCAAGGACAGACTGGTAGAGAGTTGTCGCAGCTGAGATAGAATAAACCATGTGGTGGATTTGGATGCTGGGGTATATTTAGGTACCAACAAGGCAACAGCTTTTACCCTACCTGATTGTTTCACATGTTCACTCACTTTATCCTCACAGTGCTATTTTCCAAAGGTCCTGACTTCCCTTTCCCACAGGGAGGTTGTTGCTACTCCGAGACAGTCAGGTCAGTTCCCACTGATCCACTGCTCTCAGGTACCAGCCTTTGGCACCACCAGCCAAGGTAAATGCTCATCCCTAGGATCCATCTCCACACAACTCTCTCATCTCCAGGGTCTTACTCACTTCCAGAATCTTTCCTGCAGTCAGGGTCTGCACATTCTGCTTTCCGACCCCTTTCTCTTTTTTGGCAAGAACTCTTCTTTCTTGTCCCCCAAGCCTCCCATTTTCCCAGTCTAAATAGCTTATGTGCAGAAGCACAACAGGTGATTAGCCTTCTAATTGGTGTTTCTGCCTCATGTTTTCTTATTAGTTGGAGGACACTCACAATGTGTCACTTTGTTTTGTCTGAGTATCACCAAAATTTACAACCAGCCCACACCAGCTGCACCTACCAAGTAGCAGCCTTCTGCTTGAGGGTGGAAGAGTTCAGTTTCAGACACTTATCCCAGCAAAAATAATTCGAGTAGCTGCTGCCTGTTAGCGTTGAAAATTCAAGGTGTTTTTCCACCTACAAGTGAATATTTGGGAAGTCCAGTTCCTAGTCCTGCCTTAAAACACCCTGTACATGACTATTGCTTATTCCTGGTGGGGGCTCCAGTCTCTGGGTTCTGCCTGAATGATGGGAAAGCTGAAAACATTTTGAGCATCTCAGGCTTGTTAGATACCAAATGAGAACAAATGCACAAAACCTTGAATCCTACTGCAAAATAGATCTTTTTTTCTTTAGTCTGCGCAAAGATCTCTGAAAAATAACCTGCTTTTCTCGAACAAATCCTGAAAAGTGGAAACACTTGATAGTGCAGAAAAATACATAAAGTAAGCATCCATCAGCTTGGATGACCTGTAAGGCATGCTGGTGTTTCCTTCTCCACTGCCAGTAGAACTACTCATATGGAAGTGCAGAGAATAGTAAGTGTGCATTGACAGTCAGCCAAGGAAAGCTGCATAATGTTTGAGGATATTGAAGGGATACTGCAACTTGCTATTCCCTGATTGAGATGGACTGCCTGGATACATTATAGGCACAAGAAGATATTGTTGCAAAATGGTCCTATGGATTAGATTGCTGTCAGCTGTTGACTGACAGCAAGTCACATTACTGAAAAATAGCAAGAATAGAGTCCAGTGAAAAGTCATATTTTTTTATGCAATTTATAGGCAATGCATGATCACGGAAGGACCTTGGTTTAGTTATTTCTTCTACCTTATATAGACACTCTCTGAATAGTACTATTATTTCAGATTAGCTTTACAGAAATACCCAGAAACTCTGACTGGAAGGTCATAAGTAGGTAGTCTCCATCCCAGAGAGCTTGCAATACAAAAGGAAACAGAGTCAGCTGTTAACTGTGGTAAGAGAATAGAGAAGAAATGTGGGAGATAATGAAGATAAGCTCATGCAGTGATATTAGAGAGCTGTGGCTCTCTACTGGTTTCAGCTGATACATGTATTTGTGAAACAACTTTGGTGGAAGAGTCTGTACAACTACAGCAAAGTAAAATTGAGGAGGTAAAAATCAGAAACCTATTATTTCAGGTGTGATGCATAGATCCTATTAACTGTGAGGATCCTCTTAAATGTGAGCCAGTCCTCTTAACTATGCAGAGGGCACACAATTGTAAATTTTAAAAATTCTGAGAAACATTTCCAAATCTCAGGCATATAATGCTTAGCCTCCTAGGTTATTGACAGTTTAAGACTGCCTGGGCACATACTGTTGACAAGTCACAATGAAATTTATGTTTTTAATATATTTAGAGATTTTGTATTAATGGGAAAAATTATGGCTTTTTCATGTTTCTTTATTCATCTGGTAGAAAAAACCAGATACATGTAGCCTTGCAACAGTGTTAGCTAGACAAGTCTGAAAGTAGATTCCTCAACTAATGTGCTCACATACAGTACAGAACTGTTTTCACATCTCATTTCCTTAGCAGATGAGATGGAAAATTAATTTAGAAACAAAATAAAATAAAAATATAGAATTATTTTTTTCTGTATTAAAAAAGTAAAAACAAGTAATGACATCATTGGTGGTAAAATAAAGGTATGGCCTAGGCCATAATCCCAACCAACCTCCCTGGCTAAGGTTGCACAGGACAGGCAAAGGTAAGTTAATGTTCATTTTAGACTATATGACTAAATTCTTTTAAAACTATAATTAGAATGCAGCTAGTAACAGGTCTGTTTCACATCTGTCATGAAGAAAATGTCTACAAGTAATATAATTGCTCTAAGAGATTTACTTACAATTTGATTACTTTTGCACTGGGAAATACGACATAAAGTCAATACATCTAGATAAGCAGGGACACCATGCTTGGAAAACCATGTCAAAACTGTTATGAGCAAAACTGGATTTTAATACAAGTAACAACTATGCACAGCCTAAGATTCTGCTAAAGCATGCTTTATTTCATTTGACTTTTTTTGTTTTAAAAGACATGTTTTGGCCTGTATCACAGATTTCTAAACAGTAACATATGTGCCACAATTGGTTGGTAAGCCCCCTCCAAATGATCAGACGCACAGGAGCTGCCTCCACCAGCAGTGTTACCCGCTGCTGCCACAGGTTATGTTCAACAGCCTGTAGTGCTCTGTCTCTGCTAGATCGTTTTTGGGTTGTGGATCCTTGTATCCGATGATAAAGATCCAATCTTGGTTTTAAAGTGTTATAGAAACTGCCGTAATGTAAAATGAACTGTAGTCAAATGCATTTTCTTATTGAGTTTTTTTCTCCAAGGAGTAAGTAATGAAAGAGAGTGTGACCTTACTTCTCCTCTCAGACCATCCACCTCTGCTCTTCTCTGAACTCATTTCTCCCCTTGGAAATTCAAAAGGTCTCTTGTGTGCTTTCCTCTTCTGACTTCTGTGTGTTTGGAAAGGTCCCTGCCCTCTCTTTGTGCAATGGCACCAACTCCTGAACTTGGAAAAAAACATTTCTTGTGCAGACAGATGACACCTTTTCAGCTCCTTATTGAGATCTTAATTAAACTGGAGAACAAGAAACTTCAAAATATATTACTTATATGAAAGCAGGCCACTGAATTCCTAAAAGAGAAGTTTAACAAATCAGGTAGGTACTTGGATCCTTCCAGAACTGAATTCCTAATTTTTTGGATCCATTCTATTGCACCTCCTGGAACTGGTGCAACTCAATGCGGCTTGTGCATATGTAGTCTCAGAAACTGGAATACAGGCAAGTTTTGTTCTTGGCTCAAGAGCACACTCTAAAAATAATCCTAAAGAAAACAGAAAATGCAAAGCTCAAAACAGCTGGAAGTTAGAAGAACAATCTATTAAAATCAATACATCTGGATGCAGTCTGTGATTCATGAAATCCCTAGGTTGTTGATTGTTGGAAGCCAGCAGGATACACCAAGGGAAATATCACTCCGTGCCTTTCCTGCTTTTTAAACGCTTTATCTAAACATTTTCTATTTGTCATTGCTGCAGTTGAGCTATTGGGGTGTCTGAATCCAATGGCTTCATTTATCGTGGTTAAAAACAGCAACACAAACACAGGCCAGGACAATACTTTGTGGCCAGCTGGCATGATGTGACCTATGTCCATACCATTAACTCTTTTGCCCACCAAAAGAAGATGGTCTTATTCAAACAGCCTGTTGGGAATTATTTCTGGCCCATACAAAACCTGATGCATGCCCAGGCTTTGTTTGAGAGGTTTATAGCTGACACAGAGGCTTTTCTAAAAGTTCAATTGGTAGCACAACAGTCCTCAGGCAGGAACTCACATGCTGTTCATTGTGCTGTGTTAGAAGTAGACAATCTGCCACTATACATATTTAAAAAAAAATGCTCCTTTTCTTTTCTTTTGGCTTTTATTTGTATCGTTCTGTGTGTGTAGACTAAGTCATTCAGCAGCATAGAAAGAAGAGTGAAAGTTTCTCATAGTTTTTGAAGAAGAAAACACAGCACCGCAACTCAGAGAAAGGTGTCTGTGTTTATCAGTTCTCCAGCTGTCCATATTTTTTTAGCCTTGGACAACATATGGAAATAACCCAAAAGCATTCTTACAAGAGCATTAGCAGGGAGATATCCTAAGAGCCTTCAGCCTTTGCAGCTCAGTGTGGGACATTTACTGTAGAAGTGGAATATCTCTACTTGAGAACAATTCTACTTTGACCAGTCAGAATGGACAAAAACATGGCACAGAGCAAAGTGGGATAATCAGCCTCTCCATATGTTATCAATACATTAAAGTACCCTCTTGCATAGCAGTTTATACGTTGGCATGTGCAGGGCAGTTGGGCTGAGCTCACTGGTATTTTCAGATTGAAGTCTTCCTTCCACCCTTTTTCTGCTAAATATGTGGTCCTTTTCATCTCCATTTCCTTGCAGTACTTTTGGATAAAATACTTCTATTGCATCCAGTTGATTAACTCCCAAAGATACAGAATATCAGCAATCCCTGGTGACTCAATGTTAGTAGGAAAATATTGCCTGCTTTGCTCTGCATTTAAAAAGAGAAGTTATTATACAGAAGGATTAACATGATCAGGTGTCTTGTAACCTTTTAAAGAGAGATGGAAATCTTCATATATTAGATGGGACTTTCTGAGAAATGCAATTTCTTTTGCTAACTGATCTGTTTCAGTAAAGATCAAGGAATGATTCAAAAGTCATTCACAGCAGGTGCTGTGATTCAGATTAGTCTATAGAAACATCAGTATTTTCAGTCCTGTTGACCTTTAAAATGGCTATATACATTCACTTTGAGTACTTGTAAAGTTGAAGTCTAAATAAACATATAAATTGGTGCCACACGTGTATTCCATCATACAGGGATTTTGAGTTTTACATAAACCCTGAATCATTAGTTTTTCATGTGTTCAGCTCATTGACTGATTAATTGCTTAGTCTTCAGCTTTTGCAAATACCTGGTTATCTAGTGAAAAATAACGCAAGGAATCCAGACTGAATCATTCTTTAGAGAAGGAAAAATGTTAATCTTCCCTTGCATGATCATGCAATTAAACAAATCAAAGGTTAACCAGAACTAAATTGTCAATCGGAAGAAGTCTCTGAAGATATTGCACTGTCTAGTGAAAATTTTGTCTGAGAATGGATGGTTCTCAAGATTGAAATCTGTTGATTTAACTACAGAATAGCAATAAAAGATTTTTCAGACTAAGCTGAAAACTGTTTTTTTGTTTAATATACAGGAGATTGAAAGGCAGCTGTTTCTTGATATTTTTGAATTTTGTATATGAAAATAAAACTTCCTATTTATTACACCTTTTATGTATTTTCAATAATGAACATGTAAAAGCTCCTATGTTTCCATACGAAATCATCTCTTGTCACATAAATTGTCATTCATTATTGGGCTGACCTTAAGTTTTATTATAGGTTTGAAATTTTTTTAATGTTAGTTTTTTCCACTCTTCTCCAATTGGTAGTTAAATTTTCACTTCCTATATTTCACTTAATTTTCATTAATGCAACTCAGAAAATCTTTTCTCTGAGAAGAATAAAACTCACTTTTACACACCACTTAAATACACAGTCTGTTAGATTTTCTGGTGGCAGAAGGAAAATATGTTGTATTTGGGTAAAAAGGTAGAAAGTTCTAGAATTGAAAAGTACCTTAAAAATTATCTCAGCATCATGTAAGAAGCACCATGTCTCCCAGCATTTTGGGGTGCAGCTCCATGATTTCCCTGGTTCTGAATGCCCATAATTTCCACTTCTTTGGAGTTGTATAGTACAGCTTTCCATGTGTTAAATAGTACTTGTCTGTTCTAAAGAGATAGTATGTGAACTTTAGGCGCACAAATCCAAATTTCAGATAATCTTCAGAGGGTATTTAAAGAATGGATAGAATTATGTCTTTGATAAATACATAATTCATGTCATCATGTAATAATTTAAAATACTGAGCTGCCGTATTTTTGTCTGGTGAGACAAAATTATTTTTATATAGCTTTTTAATTCTATAGCTTTTTGGGTGCTGTGTCTATTTATTCACATTTCTCTGTTCCCATAAATCAGATTTTCTCTTTTCTGTTGGGGTTTTTTTACTTTTTTTTTTCCTCTCAGGTAGTTTAATGTTAGTTTTGTTTTTTCTTACAGTTAATTTAACTGTTGTGATAGTCTGTATAACTGTTAATTTTTGCAATGTTGAGCTGGGCAGTCACTGATAAGTACATTCAGACGGCTGAAGAGTGTTATCTAATCTCTTTGCTTGTTCTGTGTAATTCATAATAATGTAGGTTTGGGGAATTCAGAGAATTTTTAATACCTTCATCAGCATTTCAAGTTCCTTTCTGCTGAGTTAACTGTAAATATAAGTATTCATGCCTGGGATACATGTGAGAGAGTTTTATTGGATTTTAATAATAAATGTGTTACTGCTCTAAAGGTACATAACTGGACTACAGAACCTGAAAATTCTAGGTAAGGGTCATCTGGAATTTAGATATCTAAACTAATAATCTCGGTTCTTTCTATAATGAATAGAATGTAATAGAATTATTTAAAAACATTTCAACCCAACAGTTTCAGGTACTTTTTAGAGTGGAATAAATTGTCCTTTATAAGTGCACTATGTTCCATGTAAGTGTGGCATTTACTTACCATATTTTTTACTAACTATTATTACCTTTTGTTTGGTAGGTGGCACAGCATGCATATTACCATTGCTTTTCTCCACTACACTGATTTGTATCACATACTGTTCTTCAGGGTATCAGGCATTTCTTACAGTTTTTAATAAGATAGAAAACTTAGGAAAGAAATAATGTATCAAAAGGTTTCATTTTTACAATAATTACATTGTTCAATCAATCAAGTTTTTTAATATCTGATTTATTAATGGAGATGTTAAATTCCAGTAATTTTTTCTGAATTATTTGAACTGATCACCCTGAAAAACTTTAATGAATGCAAAGTAAATACCTAATAACTGTACACATTTATTCTAGGTAAGCTTTTTATATAATTTCTTTTTCAGTAAAATTCTCCTAATTATTTAATCTTCTGCAAAGTGTTGAATTTCTTTTAAAATGTCAAGAAAGGTTCAAGAAGTTAAAAACATATAAATGTATGACACCTATATATGTGTGTCACTTCCCTTTCTACTCTCATAATGATAGCACTACTTTTCCTTTTAATGCATGCAATTAGCAACTAATTATGGTACTATAGAAAATAACGCTAGTATTAAAAGAAAAGCCCTAAGGATTTTTAGAAGCAAAAAATATTATCCCCAGGTTGTAGCTGAACTTCAGAAACTGTACTTATTTGATACAAATGAACTTCAGAAGACATTGCAGTCTCCATACCTTTCAGAAAAATGGATTATGTCAGGGCACTGTGCTTTGTGATATATTGAATGAGGCATTGGCCACAAGGCAAAGCCTTGTGGGATCATGCAATAAAGATCTAGGTGGGTGGCCTTCCATTCCTACCAAAACTGTAAAGGTTTTCAAAAAGACCTTTCTGAGTCTTTTCCCTTCTATGCTACATATGTGGATAGAGAGCACGTTTTCAGTGAGCTCAGCACAGCAGGGTATTATGCCCCTGGGTAATAACCCTCTATGGGGACTATGGGCTACCCCAAAGCTGCAGAATCCAAAAAAAAGCAGCTCACAAGGCAGAATTAGAGGGTACCAGCACCCTAACTGTCCTGCAATTTCATTGACAAGGCGAATAGTAAGAATAATTTATTTAATTGAATAACATTTTTTTTCTAGGATGAAGCAGAATGAAGCACTGTGAAGATTCTCAACAGCTGTAAAGCATCAGAGCTGCCACACAGGTGTGTGCACCAGCTCTAAGAGCAAGCCTAGAATTTTGTAATTTTTCAATCTTTGATTTGGCAGCCTTAACATTTTAAAATAGCTTTTGGTGTCTGTGGACGTTTCCATTGTATCTTTAGACCAAGTAACTGATGCTTTTATATTCCCAACTGAAGAAAAAAATTGAATGTGTATAGTAAGTTCTGCTTGCTTGTTCTCTTTTGTTCTGATCTTGTAGAATAACTAGAAGGGCTTCTGTTTTCTTCTTGGCAAACTGATGAAATAATATAGTATCATTCTGACTTTTAAAATGGCTACAATTTATAATTACTGAATTTCCAAAGGTAATATATTTTTTTTTTCTTTTCTGGAAATCTCTATTAGTATATCTAGGAGAGGTTAATTAAATAATGTTTTGTGTTAAGATACAGTATGTTTTCTATAAATAATTTAATATTATCTGTATCATGTATTATCCATCCTTGATACTTTCTGTTGATGGATATCTATTTTTTGATCCAAGTTAACATCTCAGTTTCACTCCTTTGGAGAACAGAAAATGAGAGACAATGTTATCTGATAGAAATTTGACATAGTCGTGGAGAATTAGATTCAGCAAATTAGGTATCAGACAAAGCAAACTAAAGAAAGATGACTGAGGAGATGAGGATGCTAAGAATATGGACTGTGTTCTCTATGTGAAGAAGGAAATAGAGTAAGGGAGATACGACATTTTTAGTTTAGGGGAGGAAGAAAAGAATGGATTAAATCTCAAAACTTGTTCAAGGTGAACTGAGAGGAGGAAAGGTTTCCTAATTATTTGAATATTGCTGGAAAACAGAAGAGTTGTATTTTGGATCTAGAGTATGAGATGATAGTCACCTTATTGAGTTGCCTGTTTTGAAACAGGGAGACCTGCAATTTTTGCCTTGCTTGGTTTTGCACTATGTGTGATGTTGGGTTTGTGCTTATTTCTCTGTGCCTATTCTAAACAGAATAATAGCACTTACTAAACTCTTCAGAGTAAAACTGTGGGCTGTTCATCTACCCAGATAATTAGGATTTGCTGCATGTTGGAGATAATGATGATTCCGATGTGTTGACTATTTTCTGTATGGAAATGTCCCAAGTAAAGGAAGATATTTCATCAACCTGGCTTGCTCTGAAAGGCAATGCCTGTATTTTCCTGAACTATGTTTGAAAATGTATGTCATATTAAAAAAAATTACATTCACTCTAAAATAACAATTACATAGATGCTCCTGAAAGCACAGAAGGAAACTGTATTTTTTAAATATTTTTTGTGTGTGCATGTCTGATGGTGTAAAAATGTTGGATAGTTTTCTGATGGATGACTAAAACAAGTAGATTCTGGAACTGTATTTAAAACCCCTTCATTAAATCCTAGCAAAACCAATGTAACAATTCTGAAGAAATTACCAAAAAGGTAAAATGGACTACTAACAATGATTCTCATTTCCAACAGCCAGAAAGAATACACATGACAAACGCTTCTGTGATTTAGGTATCGGAGCACTGCATGTTGTTTATTGCATTAAGTTAGGATCATAGAATCACAGAATGGTTTGGATTGCAAAGGAACTTAAAGATCATTCAGTTCCAGCCCCCCTGCCAGGGGCACGAACACCTCCCACCAGACCAGGCTGCTCACAGCCCCATCCAACCTGTCTTTGAACACTTCAAGGGAGGGGATATCCACGGCTTCCCTGGGCAACCTGGGACACTGCCTCATCACCCTCATTGTTTTCTTCCCAATGTCTAATCTAAACCTTCCCTCTTCCAATTTAAAGCCATTCCACCTCATCCTATCACTACAAGCCCTTGTAAAAAGTCCTGCCCCAGCTTTCTTTTAGGCTCCCTTCAAGTACTGGAAGGCTGCTATAAGGTCTCTCTGAGCCTTCTCTTCTCCAGGCTGAACAACTGCAACTCTCTCAGCCTGTCCTTATAGCAGAGGTGCTCCAGCCCTCTCATCAAACAGCCCTCCCCAGGTGCTTCTCCATAGGGCTGCTCTCAATCGTGTTGTTCCCCAGCCTGTGTTGAAACCATGGATTGCCCTGACCTAGTTATGGGACCTTGCGCTTGGTCTTAATGATCCTCATGATGTTCATACAGGCCCACTTCTCCAGCTTGTCCAGGTCCCTCTGGATGACATCCCATCTTTCTGACGTGTCAACTGCACCACTCAGCTTGTGTCATCTGCAAACTTGCTGAGGGACCACTCAATCCCGCTGTCAATATCGTTGATGAAAATATTAAACAGCACTGGTCCCAGTACAGAGCCTTGAGAGACACCACTTGTCACAGATCTCCATCTGGATATTGAGCCATTGACCACTACTCTCTGGATGTGACCATCCAACCAATTCCTTATCCCACAAACAGTCCACCCATCAAACCCATATCTTTCCAATTTAGAGAGAAGGACGTTGTGGGGGGGACTTTACCATTGCTTTTCCTGTGTCCACTGATGCAGTCAGTCCATCATAGAAAGCCACTAGATTGGTCAGACAGGTCTTGCCCTTTAAGAAGCCATGTTGGCTGTCTCAAACCACCTCTCTGTTCTCCACGCGCTTTAGGATAGCTTCCAGGAAGATCTGTTCCATGATCTTTCCAGGCAGAGAGGTCAGGCTTACAGGCTGGTAGTTCCCAGGGTCCTCCTTCGTACCCTTCTTAAAAATGGGCACAATTTTACTCTTCTTCCAGTCACCAAGGTCTTCCCCTAAGCAGATGTTTTCTTAGATAACAACCCTTAATTTCTGTTCCTTAATTTCTCAGAGTAAATTCAAATCTAAAGACTCAATCCCACTTCGTTTGAAGTTAAAGTTGAAAAAACCAACATAGCTGGAAATAAAGCCTATCTTAATACCTCTTAATCGGATACCCAAATGTGCTTCAACAATACTTAAAACGGTAACAAAAAAACATGACAGTGACGTTCAGAAAATCCATACAACAAAATCCATGTTGTCCTATTTTAAGCCCAGTTTTAAAAATTTCTATTACAATCTAGATTTGACCTGCTAGATCAAATCACTAAATTCAGAAAAGCCCTGCACAGGGAAAAACCACAGAGAATAGAATTATAGCAATAATAGTAAAGCCTCCTATATTTAGATCAGAGGGTTTGGATATAAAATTACAATTGAAGCAATATTTGAAGGAGAAAAGTACTAAGAATATGCTGTAAAGAAATACTAAGTGAACTAGTGAAAGGACCTTTTAACTGATTAACTACTACTCCATTGGAAAAGACAAGTTACATATGCCGAATGAAGGTAATGAGATTAATAAAAAATCAAAATGATCGCACTTCTTTTATCAGCCTAAAGACAATGTAAGTATAATGGTATACTTGGTAGTGAGATGTTGTTGTAAACTGTTTATTTTGGCTTGCAGCAAGAACACAGGTACAAAGGAATTTTACGCAAAACCCTATCGTGAAATGGAAAAAGGAGAATGCTAACTTTAGACTTAATATAATGTTGCTTTTACTAATCAATTTTCTTATTCAATGTTTGAAGAACACAAATATTTCAGTGTCTCTCTCCCAATGTCATGTAGAGGATGGTAAATGTAGAGGTATAAATGAGGAAGACCACTTGCCAATCACGTCTTTAGATACACATACCTGGCCACAACATTGTAGTATACTCTCCCAAAGTCTAAAATCATGCATCATGAAATTAAGAAAAAAAATAAAGCAAGCGAAATAGAATAGAAATGCCTGTCTGAGAATGGCATTTAGTTGTGTGTGTAGTTTGTTCATTGAAAAGGCATTGTTGTCCTCCCTGCTTCAGGGAAGACAACCTGGTGATTGCCATTTTGAGAATCAGATGCAAAAAGTCCTATAAGATGAGCGAAATATGTCTTAGTAGTTGTATTTTATTCTTTCGCTCACTCCTGAATAAACCCCTCACATTTAGGCTTGCACAAGACCAGTTGTTCTGAACATATGAGTAAAATTTTATCTTATTTCAGAAGGGATTTAATTTCAGCAAAGACTGAATTTCTCATTAAAGACGTGGAATTGGTGGAAGAGCAGATACTGAGTATCTGAGAGCCTGAGTTCTTGCTGTAATACATTTTGAATGTGTGGGCTGATGAGTGGGTGGGTGGATGAAATTTAGCTTTCCTATTCTTAATTAAATTATTACATATCTAACGGCTGAGGCAAATTTCTTTAGTATGCTTTGAGCTATTCCCTCTCTGCTGTCTTGATGGTCTTGAAACTTACATAAAACATTCATAGAGTTAAGGATCTCTGCTTTGTTCTGGACACATAAATGACACCAATCAGTACAGTTGAGAGGAAAAAATCAACAAATAATTTCTTTCTTCATTAATACAGGGGGGGTTTAAGAGTAATTTCCAGATCACTGTCTCAAGTCTTGCCAGACTCTCAGATTCTTATTTTTAAAAAAAACCAAAGCTGTAGCAAGTTCTCACTGCACTAAGTTCATAAAATGCACAAAATGAAATAGCTTTCAGTCTCTCAGTCATTCTCTTCAGGACCTATTTTTTACCCAAATGTTTTAAATATAAAGAGGTAATTAGGAGCACTGCTAGTTTGTTACGTGCATGAGCTATAGGGATGAACAAAAATAGGTCCAATTTCTTCATGAACTTTACTTGCTTCTCTAAGTGCTTGTGAACCATAGTGGAAACCAGCCTCTGAAAAAAGTGTCTGTCACTAACCATATTCACGCCACTTCTGCATCCAGATACCCACCATGAAATTAGTCTTGTGCAGTCTCCTGAGGTCAAAGTTTTCATTTCCTTCGTCTCTTCGCAGCAAATAAGCAGCTCAAAAGACTTGTGACAGTGATTTGGCTCTGCCAATGCCATTTTCAGAATGGTACCACCGTCGCATTTTTTCAAATGGCTCTCAGACTGTAGCATATGTCACCACAACAGAGGTAATTACAGTTCCTAGCCTGTGTGTGCATACTTTCCAAGTCACTAACAAATGCCCATGAGTTTGCAGCTCTTGTGTACATTAGATTTACTGTAAATGTATAGGCCTTTAGTGCAGCAGCTGTATGGGGTATCCAACGCGTTCAGGAAGTGGCACACATACTTCATCCTCTTTGCATCTACCTTAAGTCTACTTCATCCAGACCATCAGCATGACGGTAAGAAGAGATGTCATGCGCATATCATACAGGGTTCTTCACCTGTAGTCATGCTTGGGCAACACTAATTACAGTGTAGAGTTTTCAGATTCCACCTGGAAAATGTTTCTCATCAGTAAAAAAAAGATAAGTCCAGAAAAAACAATGTGTCTGACAGCCTTAGCTAGATCAGGAATTGCCATTTTATGTGTTGAAAACTGGGACAGCGTACACTGTGCACAGTTTCCGGTGTGGGTCAGTGCTTAATGGGCATGAATAAACCTTACTGATGTCTGTGTGTGAATCTAAGGAAGCTTGAATTATTTAACATATGCCAGTGTAATTAATGTCATAAACATGAGTTAAACAGTGGCACACTGTGAGAGACAATCCCCAGCCACCAGCTGATGTCATTGTAAATTAGTAGTATTGACTCACAAGCTCAGTAGTGGGCATGTGGTTGGCTAGTTAGAGAAAATTTATTAATTACCCATATATGGATCCTGTAGAACTAAGTACAGCTCTCTGGGATGTAAAATTGTGCAGTGGCACCTTGCTGGGGAATATTTTCCATAACTCTACTATGTGATGAGAATTAATTCACCTAAATTAGAAACCCTGTTCTGTGGGCTTTACTATTCTTGGTACTTGACATTATGAACACTACAAATATTGTGAAACTAGAACTTCCTGGCTGTTAAAACCTTGATATTATGATGTCTACATAACAACAACACTTTTCATATCTAAAGGTAGTTCCCCATATTCATAATATTACTTCTAGGTATGTCCAAAGCCCAAAACGCTCATCTGTGTCAGAAGAAGTAACTTTTGTCTTAAAGAGATCATTATTTTACGATCAACCACTGCAACCCTAACAATACAGTAAGCTACCTCGTCCTAACCCATTGCTACAGTTTGCATGTCTGCACTCTCATGCTCCATTAAAGCAAGCTGGAACTGATCCAGATGAGTTTTGTTAAGACTGTTTTGAAAGGTCTCTAGGAAACTGGAACAGTCATGGTGGTTTGACTCATAAGTATTGTTCCTGAGGAGCAAGACAGAGTTGAATATCCAGGGTCAAATAGCCTAAAGTGGCTCTGAAAGGGAAGAGGAAGCTCTGCAGAAGGCACTGGTGAGAATAGTTCATGACTCATATTTGAATTCTCAGGCTTTCTTAACTTCTGTTTTCTCTCATTCATCTGTGGTTGTTTGTGAATATTTTACAGGTTTTAATTTTGAAACATTTAGATCTTGATGAAACATAGCATACAGAGCAGTCTCAGCACCCTCCAAGGTGTCTCATTCATTCCCCTATGTTTGTGCATGTCCTGTTTACTTAAGCGTTTCCTAACTTTGTCTTCACCTACCATGAACTTCTCTCACTCCCAAGCTCTGAGACTAAGTTCAGTGGAAAGAGAGGCCTGACAGCAGATATTGCTAGTAAAGGCCAAGGAAAGGAACATTTCAAGTCTTTGGTATATCCTTGGTCACCAAGATTGCGCTCTGCAATTAGTGGTGCATCAGCATTTTCCCTGATCTTTTTGCTCTCCAGGAGATCCTCAAACATTGCTTGAAAGAAATTAATGCTGTCATGCTCATGGTTGAGAGGAGAAAAACATGCTGTTGTCTGTGGTATGTTATGCCTGTGGGCCAACAATTTAATATTATTTAGTATCTATACAAAATTCTCTTATTTTGATAGCGATAAAATCAATGTGGAGTATTTGTGGAATCATCTTTAAAAAAAGTTTATTGTAACTCCAGATTTTTGTCATCCAGACTTTAAGTGCTTTCTTACTTTGTATTTAGGAAAATTGTTTTAATAAGACAAAACAAATCTATAGGAAAGCATTCAGATAGGTGGCTTTTCCAAGCTTTCATCTTCTTGTTGATGGTGAGAGAACAAATTGGAGAAAGCATTTTTAAATTACATCGCTGTGATAAATTGCCAGAAAAGGAATGCATTGGCAAAAGTTCTATAATTTACTGGGCAAGACAATGCATATAATCCTCTTACATGAAAATGTGTGAGTTATGTAAAGTTATGTGGTCATTTGCAGACTCAGAATCAAGAAGCAAATGTTTCTAACACTGTAGCTTCATTTCAATCACTTTTGCTCTTTAGCCCTTTGTTGATGGCAAGTTCTGACTTCTCAAGCATAAAACCTCATTCCCAGCAATGTTATTCATCCTAATTGTGGGAGGAAGACATGACCATCTAGTCTCCGTAAAGATAAGTCAGTACATTAAGTTAGATAAGGACAACTATTCTCTCTGATTTAAAAAAAAAAGTCATGTATCTGGTGACAGAAGTATACACCCTCCCATCAGTGAGCACTTGCGTTATTATAGCACACACTTAGAAGGTTGGAATTTTTTTTGTTTGTTTTGTTGTGGTAGATTTTTGTATCGTTTTGTTCTCCCACCTTCCCTGCCCCTCCAGCTGGTGAGTTTCTCTGTTATTGACTTTCACATAGGTTGAATTTAGCTGATGTCAGGGACCAATCAGATAACCACCAGGCAGAACCTTGACATGAAATTGAAATAGAGGACATTTAGTGCCAACATCCTGCAGTTGATTCAAACAAGGGAAAGCGCACATTAGAATTGGGAAGAAGGTAGAAGTGATAAGGCCTGATGACAGCTTTCTGCTGTGGGTGCAAACCAGCCAAATTTTTAATAAAAATCTAATGACGTTAACTCAAAATGGAGGTGAGAAGACTGCATAGTTCTTAATTCAGTTCAGTCTAAGAAGTGAAACTGTTGAGATTTAGGAAAAACCTCTGGCTTAAACCAGATGTGTGGGCTAAATGTTGTCACTGCATCTGCCAACTGCTTATTTTTATTGTCAATGTTTTATTTTTATTTTATATTTTTATTTTCAATACCATACTATTGCAATAATATTCCTCTAAATTTATTAGTGTAGGACTGGTACAGTGCAGTTATTTCCCTAGAGATACCCATTCACTGTAACAGAAAGGAAGCTAAATGGCAGAGAGTGAATAGATGTGACAATGTAAGCAGGTGTTAATGTCAGCAATGATATCTTATGGATACAACACAGATCTAAGTCTGTAGGATTGTGCATTTCCTGTAACTGATCGCTATGTCCTCCTGCTTCCCCAGCATGGGCAGCCTCCCTGCAGCACCTGTCACAGCTGTATCTATAAAGAGAATCACAAACAGCCCACTTCTTCTCAAGTTATACTTAGTGGCAAATGTTAGAACATCATTTAAGTGTAAATATGCAACCACTTTGTAATTAATAATCCAAAACAGCAAAACCAGAGGAAATTCTTTCAAAGAATGCTCCAATTTTATTAAAAGTAATTGAAATCATTATTTTCCCTTGCCTCCAGCAAAGAATATGAGTGTTTCTATGATCATACTCGACTAAATATTGAAATATTCTCAATGGACATGCCACTTCATGTACTTAGCCAAGTCCAGTAAAATATTATAACTCATTTATCACCCATCACACAGTAAATTGCTTGTTACACAAACCATTATAAACTCCACAACACGTCTGAGAGTGCAGCACATAGGGCAGAGAAGGATCTCAATCCCATTTATCTTGATGTCTATCAAGACTGCACTACCAATGAAAAACAATCTTACAGCATGTTCAAGTGAAAGGTACAAGACCTTTGTAATGGTCAAGTTGTATAAAAGATCTTTGTGTAAATGAGAATTCAGGCTGAAATCATCATCAGTGAGACTTAAAAGACCAGGTGCAAATAATGCCAGACAGTGGGAACCCTACGAGCACTGCATACATGGCTTCAGTGAGTTGGCGTCACCTTTAGACTATGAGCACAACTCACAGTTGATAATTTTCTGCCTTTTCCCACAACTCCTGCCTCTCTATGGGGGGGCTTTCTGCCGCCTGCCACTGGGTCTGATTCTATGGTTTAGAAATCCTGCGTATGAATTGCTCACAAGTTAACCAAAATATAGCCACCTCACCAGTGTCACAGTGACTTGCAGTCCGAGTTATACTCTCAACTTCCTCCTTTCATAGCAAGCATGATCCAGTAAGACATCTCAATGAATCATCAACATCACAACAAGCTGCTGACAATGTAAATTGTTTATAGCAATAAACAGAATTCAGGGGAGGAATTCAATTCTACTACTAGCACAGACTGTGTACTTAGTCAGCATCTATCATGAAGGCAGGCTGTGCTTTTGGGAATAGGCCTAGTGAGGTTGATTGCTGCTCTATCCCTGGGTGACTTTAGATAAATCATATAGCTCCATCTGTGTCTTAGTGAAATAGTGGTGCAGAAAGCTTACATTTCTTGTATAAGCCTGAATACCTGTGATCATCTGAGCCACAAGTAATGATATTTAAACTTCCCTAAAGCAATAACTGAATGTTGCAGGAGCAAAAACTGCTCTCAGCAGAATAACACTCAGCATGTCTATACCATCAGTTAAGTACATGTTCTCAAGACATTTCCTCACAACCACACATTATAAATCCTCCAGGTTCCACTTATTACTCATCTGAGCCCAAGCTTGCAGTTTGCTGCACACTGGGAGCCCAGACAAGACTGGCCTCTAATTATAGTTACAAGCATCCACTGAAGAGTTCTGTATAGACTGAGGTGGGGTAGGACAATCTGTTACAGCTCAGCTTTTCCAAGTCGTGCATGGATGTTTTTGTTCAAGGCTCCAGCTAGCAGAATAGACTGAATATACCCATGTTGTTCCCCATTAAAAGGAGACAAAACCCAGTGTCCAGCAGCCTGAGCCTAGTTGCTGCAAATTTGGTGCTATAGAAAGTAAAATGGAAAATTAAATAAGAGACTGGGAAAAAAAAAGAGATCACAACATTATCAATGTTACATAATTCAGCCTTGGAAGGAGGTGCAATTGTGCACAGCTTTGAGGTTACACTGTGCACCTCACTCCAAAGTTTAGAGATTCTGGGACATGTTTTAAATGTTGAGTTATCTATGACTGCTTTTACATGTATAATCTGCAACTATTTAAAAGGAACAAGCTTCAAAAAATAAGTTCGTAGTCTGCGGCCTAGCATTTTTGAAGGACCCAGTAGGAAGACTGGTCAACGCCCTGTACCTTCCCACTCTTGCTGTGAGCTAGACAGGGGAAATGACCTGGGTTGAAAAGAAGAAAAAATAAATCCATGGGATTATTTCCAGATGGATCAGTTCCTTAGTCTGATTCACAGCAAAGCCTCTCAGACAGTTGTGTCAGTAGAACTGAGGTGGTGATGTGTCAGGAGTCCCTGGTGCTGTTTTATTTCACGAAATCCATCCCATGTCTGTCTGCAGTTTGAGCAAGGATGGACTAAAAAGGGCTGGTCTGCTAAATGACCTGTGAACAGATTCACACTTCAAAGCTAGCAGTCTCAAAAGGAAGGACTGGGAGGGAAGGATTTATTGTTTTAACTTGTAACTTATGTTTGATTAGATGTTATTAGGTTGATTATCTGTGAAGTTTTTGCCAATTAATGATCAATTTTACCTTTGTAACTAATTCCTATTAACACCCTGTCCTGTTTCCAGCTCCGCTTAGCAGTGGTAAATTGTGATTTTACCAGCTACTTAACCATGTTTAATTGTAGTTGCCTAAGATGTTCTTATCATTTAATTTTGTAATGATGCTGTTTATAATTGCATCTCATTTTGACTTCTAGTGTACTTTTGAGTTAGAATGGTAATTTAAAAGCTTGAAAATTGAATTATGACAACAAATATAAAAACAAAGAAAAAATAAAATGCAAACATAAACAAAACAAAACATATTTTTATGGTAAATGGTTACCTACAGGTCTCATTACTGCAGAACCAAAGACCTTCTGTTTTTTTTTTTTCTATCAGCTATCTTGTGAATGATACCTGAAAATAGTGCACTTTAGCTACAAATAAACAGGCTAGAGCTCCCTGACCCTCCACCCCACAGAGCTGCAGCACAAGGTACTCTGCTGATGAGCAATAGAGCGCTTTTTGGGCAAGTGGCAGATAATAGGTTTTGCACTCAGCCTTTGGCTGGTAAAGCAGCAGCAACTGGTTGCTGTTGCAGAAGCAACTGCCAAAAATCAGCCAGCAGACACTAGTGGTCTAATGCGTGATGAATCTGTTCTACCTGTCACTCGTGCTTTGTGTCTGAACTGGCTCATCTGATGCTTTATTTCCACCTTGCTCCTTTTTTCAAAGACGGTGGAAGTAAGGTGTCTTTCTCTTTCTCCTTCCTTCTTTACTTGTTTCTTTCTCTTTTGCCTCTTTCTTAAATCACAGAATTCCAGCAGGGGTTTTTCAGGTTCTTCACTGTGTGAAATCTAACAGCGGTCGGTAGTGGGGACTTTTAAAAAAAGAAATAAAAAAACCCCTTTTATTTTTATTCAGGGCTACAAAGAGGGTGACCAAAGAATTTAAAGGGGCCTTAGAATAGACAGATTTCTAGGTCAGACCCTCAGATACCTTGTACTGTCTGTATGCATGTAAGCAGTACAAAGATCTTACTAGCACTTGGACTGTATTTTACTTGCGTTGCAGGGCAGTACTTTATTGTCTGTTGGTTCAGAGAGCTGAGGCTTGAGGCAGACATTTAGGGACTGAGAGAGTATCCTTACCTTTCTGCACTGGATAGCCTGCATGTTCCTGAACTTGGAAGCCATTCAGGAACAGAGAAGGTCAATATTTTGTCTGCTTGAGAAAGTATTTATTCACCTTGCTTACCCCCATTTTACACCTTAGAAATAAAATTTGTTATGGGCTACTTGGAGAATGAGCACTGTCACATAAGCATTGTCTCATAAACTTCTGATTCAGACCTCTGCTACAAGTGGAGGCAATGAGGTATGCATAATACAGCAGTGTGACACCATGAGCTGCAATTTATTGTGTTGCTAGTGTCTCCTTTGGGCATGCCATATGGTGAAGATGCCCTACAGATTCCTAATAGAGCTCTTTCTTTTTTTTTTCTGAATAATTCCCTCCCTGAAAATGCTTACCTGAACAGGAAACTACTAAGCCGAAGCCCAGGAAAGCAATAAGAGAAAATCATAGGATGTTTTTGCATCAAGGGAGATTTTTGCAGAAGAGTGGTGGGGTTTTGTTGTTTCATTTGTAAAATTCCCATATTTAGTTTTTCAACTGAACACTCAAGCTGAGGATACATAGCAGGAGGCAGAAGGGAAGATGCAAGAAGAGCACTGAGAAGATATTTGTATAATAAGAACTTTGCTGTACATTTTGAGCCCAAGGCCTGAACTGTTTACTTTAGTAAAAATTCTTAAATTCAGCTTAATTAAGTTTGTGTATGTAGTAAACAATTGTATAGATCTTTTTTACTTCTGCAGTGCTTTGCAGAACATCTCAAAGTACTTTCTGATGGCTTGATTATTCAGCTTTATAATATTCCTGCAACCGTTACCTTGCTTTATATATAGTTCCCTTTCAGTCAGGAAACTCCACAATTAAGCTTCTGTAAATTACTAAAGCAGGTAAAGTATGTACCTTGTAGTCTTTCCTTTAGATCTTCCTTCCAGTAGTTTCCTAATTTACTTTAATGATTCTCTGGTATGTAACATTTAGCTGCTCTCTTAATTTTTAGATCCAGTAGGCTTCCCGCCTTTTTCTTAAAGTCAAATATATCCTAACTCCAATGCAATTCAAACATTTTTGTAATGAATTTTTACATTGTCGTAATTTTATCATTTATACCTAATGCTGGTTTCTGATCTTCTGTGTCATGTTTCCATGGTAACATGGAAATTCTTGGTAACTGTTCAGGTAGGACTGGTATTCCTATCCAAGTCCATCTGTGGCCTCTGTTGTTTTCAACTACACAGTAGATCTGGCTCTGAACAGAACTCCTGTGTCAACACCTGTGTAACCAGAGTGTGTGAGCTGAGTTTGGGTGTAAGCTGTACAGATGCAATTCTAAGTCTTGAAATCCTTTCAGAGCATTTGTCTTAAAGAGGAATGATCTCATTGGCTCTTTCTGTCTGAAAATTCTCTTTTCAGCAGAATGAGCTACCTATTTCATAAAAGCTTTTTTTATTATGTGTGAGGATCTTAACTTTCACCTCATCCTACATTATTTGCACATTATAGGCCTTAATTTTCATTTTTCTGTAGCCCTTTTTTTGCCTTACAAATGTATTATTAAATTAATAGATCTCCCCAGCTGGAAGTACTCATGTCATGAGTCTGATTTGTGTCTGAGTCAGAGACACTCTAGAAGTCTCAGAATTTGGTCTGGCAGAGAGGAATACTAGACCCGCCTTTGTTTTTATCTTCTCCTTCCTATGGTCAATGCCATTTTGTCTGGATTGGGAATCAGTGCTATGGATGTTATTCAATGGAGAAAGAGGCCCTGAGTAATGCATTTTTTCTGGCGTTTATGTTTCTTTGTCTGCTTGATTTAAAACTCGGATTTACTGATACAGAACCAACTCACATTTTCTTTGTATCTCTTGCTTCAGGCTTCCCTTTCTGCACACAATATAATTAGGTCTTAAATTTCCTGATATATTTGTTTTCATAGTAGAATAACTTGTACTGACATTGTGTCACTCTGATATTGATTTGCATCTACAGTGCCGCAAGTGGTGTCATCATTTTGACATCGCAATATATATCAACTTTTAGACTTTCCAGTTCTCTTTGAAGACATGCTTTTTCTTCAAAGCAGATTAAAACTGTTAGGAATGTTTCTGACCACATTTGCCTTCCCGCAGTGTTGCACATCAGTTTTCTGGAACGTAAAGTTCTGTTCAGCATACACATAACCCAGAAATACACATAGAAATGTTCTGTCAAATCTCACAACAGAGAGCAACACACGAGGTTATCTGAGATAATGAGCAAAACCAAGTGTAGCAACGATTGCTTAAGCTAACTATATCTTTTCCACATCTAATCCAAAATACGAAGAATGATAGAAATGTTTGGAGGAGGCAGCCCACCTCCGCCAAAACACTTCAGCTGAATTGTTGAAGAAAACAATAAGGCAGGAAGTAGAAGCTTACTTACTGAAAATGTTCAGAATAAAGACAAACAAAAGAAAATACTTTACATGAAAGATGTAAAATTTGATTTTTCATGTCTAGGTTCTTTAAGTTGCATTTGCTCAAAGAAGAGGCAGAAACCACCTAGTCCCACATTTCATCACTTATGATTTAGTTACTTAGACTGTTAATTGATATATCTCTTCTTAAAAATCTTAAAAAGAAAAAAGGAAATTGTGCTTTTTATAAATGAAATAAGAGATTTTGACTTACTTTTGAGTAAGATCAAGCTGAAAAGTATCTTGTCTTGGTGTAGTCTTATAGTTTCAACTTAGAAGTAGGTTCTGTTTACTATGAGCGTATTAACATATAATAAATGTGTTGTTTATATTATTATTATTACATGCTTCTGCTCAGTAAAGTGCCAGACTGAGAATTTTAGCAAGGCAAGATGTCATTACGCTTAGGAGAGCCAAGGATAGATATTCAGATGCATGTAGCTTCTGTCTTGACCCATGAACATGGGGTCACAAGCAGCCACATTCTGCAATGTTGGAATGTGCTAATTGATAGAAGTAGTCAAATTGCTGCAAGCAGGGAAATGAGAATACACTGTCATTACAGTCTTCAAATGTTTACACTGTCAGAATAACATTAATGGCTGAAATGGCTCACTTTCTTCCAGGGTTTGGAGGTTGCACATTTATATCTGCAACTAGTAATTACAGCTTATTCTTAGTGTAAAGACACCACAGTCTCCCCAACTCCTCCTGCCCCCAGGGCTAATCTGCCACAGAAAAACAAGTGAAACAAAAATTGCAAGCAACATATTGGTGATTGGATGGGAGGTTTGTGGAAAAAAGGATATTTTCAAATGTAAATTTTAGTATGTCTGTAATAGTTTTAAAAAAGTGACTATTGTGGCAAAAGAGAGACAGGAGTGTTTAAAAGGGATCAAAATACCATGAGCTACTAAAGAAAAAAGGACAAATGTTAAATCAAAAGTAAATTCTGCTGATTTATTACTAGTTTCTTCTGTGTAATGGAATATGAAGCAGCTTGCTGCTGCTGGTTACTACTGTTTATACTAGCCAGGGAACAGCTAACAATGTCTAATTGCAGGCTTTGTCTTAGCTCCCATAGGATGGGGAAAAAATGAATTAAGTTTTTCCAATAATTATATCTGCTCCTTTCTTCCTTACTCCCTGGGAGAGGACTTGCTGCTATCAATCAAAGATAGTAGCTTTTCCATTCTTTGGGGACAGGAGTAATACAAAAGCAATGAAACCCAGAAAAGGTCAGGCTTGCAGCTTGAGGAAAACTGACTTACAATTAGCAGGCTCCTTTAGTGGGCAAGTTAGATAACCTGAGTTTCACAGCCTGCTTTCAATTGCCCTTCAGAGAGTGTGTTTTCCCTCTACAGAGACTACTCTGTGAGATTTGCTTTTCTGGGTTAAAAAAAGTCTTTTTTAAATATCCCCATGTCACACTGCCAATGGGTTAACTTTTGTGACTCCCTGATGAATGTTTTGTTTTATTTTTTTTAACATATTGATAAAATACATGATTTCTTCTGAAAACAGGATTTTGATTCTTTCCCAGGCAGAAGCTTTGTAAGCACAATACTGATATAAACGATACGTTAGCCTGAAAAGAAGCAAGTCTATGGCCTGTGTTTCTTCAGCAAGCTACTTTTTACGTGAGCAGACAGTGCCTAAATCTCCAACTTCTTCGGTGCAGAACTCAGATTCTGAAAAATATATATAACATTTAAATAACAAGGTCTCTTCTTGAATTGTTAAACCAACACAGGTGAGAAATTCACCTTTTAATGAGGTTTAAATGCTGTCTGTGTTCCAAAAGAAAATGCTTATTAACAGCAGCAAACTGAATATTAAATATTTGTAAGTAAAGCCCATATTTTTCAAATACATCTTTTATTCACTGTATGAAAAGTGTGCCTGCGTTTATATCTCTTTGAAGAATTAAGCTTTTTTTTCATTAAATTTGATTTTTTTTTCTGTAAAGCCATTCGTTAAGAAGATCTTTGGAAAAAAGTCTAACTTGAAGCTAGTGAAGAACTGTGTCATCTTCAGGGGACTGCATCCTGCCTCAATATGATGTGAATTGTTATGTAGTTTCTCAGACTGAGGGTTTGGAGCGCTGGCATATAAGAAATGAGGATGGCTGTGACAGAGATTAAGGTGGTTGACAGCATTTGTGTAAGGAGTGGTAGATGACTCGGTGTCAATGTTTTTTTAAGCTGTTTTAAACCTAACAGCTGCTTTCAGCTCAATTGCTTGTGAAGGACTAAATGATTTAGTGGTATCTCTGATCAGAGTAAGATGGAACTTTTTTCCAGTGTCTTCTTTCTTCCTCTTAGATTTCAGCAGATGAGTGTAGGTATTTTTTTTTCTAAATTTTTTTCCTACTGTGGGTACTGCTGGACATTGGTTTGGTTTCAACTTCTGTTTAGCCAGAAAATGGGCCACTCAGGAGTCAGTACGCAGTTAACTCCGGGATCAAAAATACTTTGGCAAGTCTGAGCTAGTCACTTTGACTCTCCTCATGATTAAGAGAGAGAAGCATGCATTGAAAGCAGAATAAATTTAAACTAGGTCAAAAAACTTGCCTTCTTGATCTGCTTATTACTTTTTTTTTAAATTTGTGTGGAGGTGTGGGAGGCCAGATTGCGCTTCAGGTGGCTAAATGTTAAAATGAATGAATCCCACTCTTACGAAGGATAGTATTTGGTTATTTTTTTTCCACTGATAAAGACCACGTATGTGAATCTATATCTTCCACCCACGATGAATGACATAACACCTTGGTTCACAAAGGAGAGTACAGCACAGATATGAATTATTTGGCTATGTCTCAACTCAAATTAACCAATATTGTAATGACAAGTTGGGAAAGTAGCCAGAAGAGACAGAGAACGTAATCTTGGCTCCTCTGTCGGAAGAAATATATCTACTATTAGTTAATAGTACTCACAGCTAGTATGTTATTGTAAAATTCCAGGTGCAGCTTGACAATTGTATCACAGCAGAAACCCAGACAGCCTTGAATTACTGATGTTTGGCTAAGGAATTGTGACCTTCTCTGTGAATACAGACACTGGCAGTAGTACCTAAGTCCTTTTCCCTTAAACATTCTATTATTGCTAAACGTTTGACATTTATAAAGGGAAGCTAATGGAGATTCTAGTACTTTGCTTATTGGGAGAGCAACTTCATGGGAACATGTTTCCTCTCAGGTCTGTACAGGCCTCCTGTGGATCTCAAAGTGAAAGCAAATAATAGTTGAGAACAGCCCAGCTCTTTTTCTTTGTCATTATTGCTGCAGATGGTATTTTTTTGCATCATTGACTGAGACATTATCACGCTCAGGAATTTGATGTGTCTACTCTGGTATTGCCAAAATTTGGTGATATCCTTACCTTGGTGAAAAAGTCTGATACTCTGGAGTATTGAAAGGTGATAAAGAAAACAGGGAATTCTACAAACAAGGCAACTTCCTTGGTAATTGGGTTTGGCACTATCTAGATTTAATTATTTTTAATTAATGATTATTTATTTTAGGGTGATGAATGTAGCTATTGTTCTAAATTTTGTGTTAAATTAAACTTAAAACCTGAATTTAAACCTAGATAATGGTTATTCTAAGCCCAAATGAAGTACTTATGCTATGCTCTGCATTGTGGATAGGAGCCATTCTCAGTTGAGAAGTGAAAACTTCCACCTACACTCAACTGTTGCTCTCAGATTACTGGTAAAAGATTATTCATATATCTACAAGATACAAACTTCTGCTAGCACATTTTTTCAAGTACTCTGCTGAATGTTCAGATTTCACAGAAGTCAAGAGAGTTCACCTGGATGGTGACTGGTGATTCCTGGCAGGTAGTAGCTGCATACATGATCTTTGCATTTACAAGTAGGATGAAACTGGGATGCTTGCCATAGGAAACATCTGGGTTGAGCCAGAAATTATGCCAACAGAATATGTGTGACTGTTGGCATTTAACAGAACAGTGGTGACTGTTGGCATTTAATAGTTGCTTTAGAAGAAGGATAGCAGTTTGCATGTGAAGACAGCGGAAAACAGCAAAATACAGTCTTACTACTTCATCATTCTCTTTTGCTTCTAGGAAAGGAAAGCAGTTGAGATATGGCAGTTCACCAGTTCCCTCCTTCCTTTTGATCTCCTATCCTTTTTCAGACTTTGACATTAAAAGAAGTTTGAAAAAATGAAAACAAGGTGAAGATAGAGAGGGATGTTGCATAGTGGTTTTTGGAACACTACCCTCTACCTCGTTACTGGAAATACAATTTTGCTCAGGAACAGTATGGGGTTTCATTACCACTGGGAATACTGGTACTGGACTGTTGGGAGCTTTGTTGTTAGGTTATTTTCAAAATTTATTTCTTTAGGTCCATGAATATTAAGCACCCTCCAATTTAAGCAGCTGGTACTGATATTGTCAAAAGTTTGGCAACATCGTCTGAATTGTATATGAAGCATTACCTCCAGTTAACAGTGGCAAAATGTTAATTTGGTCTTTGATAGAACATATTAGTATGATAACTCACAAAACAGTTTTGGTATGCTAATTCTGAAATAAAAAATATGTTCTGATTAATGCCTGAATCAATAAGAAAACTACCAGATGCTTTAAATGACAAAGCTGATCAAAGCTGCTAAAATTGTGTGGCAAATATATTAACAGCAAAAGAGGCTACTTTTTTTTTTTTACTCCTGTCAAAAGCAGTATGAAATTTAATTACAAGTGGAACCCATTTAAACATGTAACTCTGCAGGATTAAACCTGTCTGTTCTGTCCTTGCCTTAATTTACATATTATTGGGGCTTGCTGGAATAGATTACGTAGCTATTATTTCTAATGAGTTGTCACAAGTGTTAAGCTTCTCTGAATTGATATTAAGGATTTTCTTAAGAACTCTGCTACAAAAAATATTTCTTTATATTGTTGTTTAATAAATTAAATTACTAGCCCAAAACATTATTACCCCTTTACAGTATGGATGATTCACTGGGCTTGCAATGTTCAAAAATGTGTTGGCCAGAGTGTGCAGAAGACCCTCATATAGTAATGTGTCAGGCATCCCATTCTGGTATATTCCCATACTGTTTTCTTCTTGTTCCTCTATATTTAGAACCAGAATCATGCCTAATGGTTTACAGAATACACATGGAAAATCAATCTTTATCTTGAAAATCTTGCTATCTGACAGTAGCAGTTATAGGAAGAACAGTGAGGCACAGTAGAAAGACTGAGGTATAAATCAAAACACTATAGGAAGATTAAATACTTTAAATGTAATCTATTGATATTAGGGACCAATATGATTTTTTTTCCCAGTATTTCTAAGACTATAGACTGCTCAAAATTAAGCCTATTGTACTGGCTTATAGACAGATATGCACAGAAATGGAGAGCTTAAGGCCTGGTATGGAGAAAATTCTCTTCTAAGGAAGCATTTGAGAACATGGTTGTTTCAGTAATGTCTGTAGGCCTTGGCTAAGCAATTACAGTTGTGCATGTGCTCTTCTGAAGTGGCATAATGATGATTGTGACAGTCCAAAAGCCCTAACGCTCCATTCAGGCTTTCCAAAAAAATTTGTATCTCTCTGTATCCTTGCCATGTTACAATCATGTCTTGTCATTTACTTAGGAGAATGCTTGATAAATCTTATGAATGATACACTAATACATTTGAATGCAATTAATTCTGTGCCACATAATTACAGTATAGAATATAAAAGCATAACAATATAAAGTACAGTAATATAATTACACAGCAGCTTATTCAAGCCCCAAGTCAGGAGAAAGTCTTGCAGTGATTTCAGTGATGAAGTGCGAATTAAAAGAAAATGTTTCTCTATTCTTATGGTGTGGTGCTCTCAGGAGGGAAGATGGTTTCAACTAATCTTCCATGTCAGACCAGCAATCAAAACATGCGTATCTCCCTACCCATGTTCTAAAGGACGGGTTCTCTCTGGCTGAATGGGCATTCAATAAGTCCACAAAAGCTGCTCAGCTTGGAATAACCTTCTGTGCTGAGAGTGGGCACTCCATGTGAAGATGTATTCAGGTGTCTTTAGCTGGAATTTGGGGCTGAGAGTGCCCACATAGTGGTCTTGTGAGTGATCGATTACTGATATTATGTAGTAGAACCACTCCGCCAGGAAATCTCTATCTTCTTTACTTTAGTAGTTATGCCCAAAACTAAATTGTTTCAGAAAGGCATGAGGGTTTGGCCCCTTCTTTTTTTTTTGCTTTTTCCTCCCCTGAAAGAGTTAAACAGTTTCACTCAGCTAAGAACCTCTTGCTTATATGTAATAAAACTCACCTTTCTCTGAAGCAGCAGAAACAAGGAATCTGCAGTAGGACAGATCAAAGATGACTCGCTTACTCCTGAAGGGATTCCTGGGACTCCTGATGGAATTCCTGTGACTCCTGACATTATTGGAAGCAGGAGTATCAACAGCAAATAGTTTAGTTTTTCTTCATGGAGTTATAATAGCAGAGTTGTCTCTGTAGTAAAAGGAAGGGAAGATATCAGTGGCTTCCTTCTCTTTTTCTCATGGGTAGGAGATGGATGATGAAGACTCCAACCCTCTGAAAAAACTGTGCTTTTATTACTGCTGTCTGCCAGAAGAACGGAGAGGCAGCCAGGTCTCATACAGGATATGACTTTTCTGTCCTCTTCTTCATCTTACACTTTGTTCATCTTACCTCAGGACTGCACAGATGGGGAAGGTGAAGGGTGTGAGAATGAAAAGAAGAAATGAATAGGGAAGTGACAAAATATGCAGAAAACTGATTAGAAGTTGTGTCCTAGGAAGGCAAAAAGAAACAAGGGAGAGATAAGGGAGATCCAGGAAACAAAGTTGGAAACGATGCACAAGTGTAGAGGGAGAGAGTTAAGGAAATGAAAATAATACAATGAAAGTACAAAAAGTAGGAGGAAAGGAGAAGAATCCTTTTATTCAAAAATTGTTGATTTCCTAGACTGGGGGAGGGACAATTGGTACTGTGAAGGAACTTGAGGGAGAGATGAAACAGGAAGAGAAGAACATAACAAAAGAGCCTAAGTAGAAACTACAAAACTGCTCCTTTTGGAGAAGAAAATTACCAAGGGAGGCAAATGATTATATCTTTCAGTACTTTTAGTCATACATTAAAAAACATTTAATTTTTCTTTTCTTTTAAATATATGACCCTTCTTTTTTTTAAAAAAAAACCCAAAACAAACCTCAATATCATCCCAAAGTGAAAAACTAATATTGTAATTCTTCTTGGCATGGTTTTAGTGCTCACTAAAAAAACAACCCAGTTACTAACACTCTTATGGTTTTTTTTGTTTTCCTCTTCTTTTTTTTTTTTTTTAATTTGCAGTAATGACATGGACAAATTATCCAAAAAAGTCTCTTGGCCCAGTTGGCTCATCTTTGACAGGGGGAAAGACCATTTAGATGTAGGACAGAGACTGTAGTTTCAATTTATTTCTTTTTTTATAGTGTCTCTTCTGGACTGTCAACAGGGATTCCATTAGAAAAAGCTGTAGTGGATTCAAAACTCTCCCCTTCAACCCTGTTGCCATTTTTACATGTCTCTTCTTGTAGTGTATGAAATTTAGCTTTTAATAAAGGCTTATTGACTGAGGCATGCTCCTGCATCCTACTTACAGAGAAGTACTCGGTCCCCTTTGTAAACTATAAGTGACTGAAATACCAGAGACATCCCTATTAAATTCTGACCATATTGTCTTCTGAAGACTAAGGCATCCTCTGGAAGTAGAGCTGGGGATAGGAGATGAATCAGGGTAGGTCCTGCAGTCTGGGTATCTAGACCCAGGAGAAGATGCTCCATCAGAGCCACTCAGGACGTGAGGAGGATGGGGCATTCCTTTGCACTCTAGAGCAGCAACTTCTGTGTATGATTGAACGAAAATGGCTGCTTTCTCCCCTCTTTCTTCTCACCCTCCAGAATAACTGTCAGGGCATAGTGACCACTGAGTGGTCCTAAAACAGGGCAAGCTGGGAGCTGAGATGGATTTTCACTAATGGATGACATTTGACAGGTCTGACCATGATGGACAGAGCTGGGGACTGTAACAGTGTCCATCAACAGTCAATAATATGAAAAGTGATGAACCAGGGCTGGGGACCATCCAGGGGCTTCCATCAGGAACTAATGCAGATGGGGCCAAAGAGATCAGAGACAAGACTGCAACGTACAACTAATGTGCCCACCCAGGAGACAAGCAGCTCACAATGGATGTCTACGTGAATTTAAGGGATACGGCCGGACATAGGCACTGCTGTGGCATTGCTGTGACAAGAACTGATAGCCTTGAGGGGCTGAAATGGCATCCTGGCCCATGGACAGAGTGGGGAAATCCAATTGTCCTTCATACAAATCATATTTTCATTTGCTTGTTGGTTTTATTTATTTTCCTTTAAAATTGATTTACTGAGGGGTTTTTTTTGTCTATGTCCAAGAATGCATTCATTAACTGCAAAATGAATGGATATAAACTGAATTAAGCTGATTTATGTCATTTGTGCTAAATGGTTCAAATAAAATTCAAGGTAATCCGTGGTTTCACTTGGGCACTTTGCACAAATTTTAACCAGTTTAGCAGCCTCCCATTACTGCTGCTATTGTTGTTAGAGCTGCTTCTTGAAACTGCAGCTTACTCCAAAACACAAAACCAGAAACACCACCTACAAACAACTGCTACCTGCGTTTACCTCTTTCCTAAAATTATTTGCTCACTTTGTTACTGATCTCAGAGCTAATTAGTCCCATCAAACAACATATCCCTAATAATATGTACTGAATTTATGGGTTCTTTCCGATAGTATTCAAACTTGCCAGTGTGACTGGGTTATCAGCTGTATTTGTTTTGTTCTTAAAATATAAACTCCTAGTGATTAGTATCAACTATTTTCTTAATGTAGACACGGGTAAGAAATTTAAGTCTTAAGTCTGAAATGGGATCCTATATTCATCCATTTAAAAAGTTTGAATTGATGAATTGATCTGTGTGAAACTAATAGATACACTGGGAGATTTAACTATCCCTGTAATCTAGAATGTATTTCTCTTGGCAGCTAAACTCACTAATTTTTCCCAGAATTCATTGTGAATGAATAGCAAGGAAGTACTGTACTCTTAATTCTCAAACTTCTACTAGTCTTTGGGATTGTCTCTTTTACTTTTAAAGAACCAACTAGCTTCATACAGTCTATGTCACTGTTCAGTTTCAGGTATCTCCTATGCCATGAAGAATAATCAAAAACGCTTCCCAAACATTGCATTATGCTGATGTTCAAATAACTGAGAACTACTTATGATAGGAGGATGTTGCTCATCTGCTTAAGTGTTCAGCTTTTTTTGCTCCTACTGGTCTACCACGTAAGAAGGATCCAGTGCATATGACCCTACATTTGCAGGTATAGTTATGGTGCTCAGAAGCTGAATCCTGGTTCTGGAGACAGCTGTTTATCAGAGACTTTGAAGAGTGACCAGACCTTTGTGTTCCCTTAATCACATATGAAAAACTACTTATTTATTTGTTTCTTTATATATATATATTTTTTTATATGAGGGCCTTCTTACAGAGTGATCCTTCTTTCACCATCCTTTTGGGACTTTTGTAGGCTTGAGTTGCTCTGCTACCAGTTGAGCAAAAGGATGTGTATTTGGTGGATGTATTTTGCTAGACATTTTTTTTTTGCTAGAATCCAAATAGGTACAACTCTTGCACCTGTCTTTTAACTGGCAGTTTGCCATAAGGTGCCTCATGTTTTACAATACGGGTTTTGTATTCAGCTCAGGGTTCTGCCTTCCCTGCTCCCTCCAGACGGTGGACTATTCGTGATTTGCTGACTTCTAGGAATGTTGAAGGGGAAACAAGGCCTGAGAAGAAGGTAAGAGGAAGGCAAGACCTTTATAAAGAGGAGTCTTCTTATAAAGATAAATGGATGGATAAAGAGCATTAGAAATTGATGATGCGTAGTATGTGTAATACTGGCATCTGACTCTGTGGGTACCCATCGTAGATCTGCTTCTGTCCTAGGGAAAACAAGCAGTAGGCTATCATGTCTCCAGTCTGGTGGGGCTGGGAATCTCTGCTGCGTAGTGTTGATACTTTGTGATCTGTGAAAAATTTGTTACAAGGTAATGAGCATACCTATTGCTGACAAAGACACTTTTTGAGTGGGCAGAGTGCTACAAGTGAACCAGTGGAGACACTTAGCTTACTAGCAGAAAGGTGCAGGATTTTGGAATTGTGTTGAAAAAAAAGCACAAACCAACTTTCCCAATAATTGTTGGAAATGCCCTGTGCGCCTTTTTCCATGATAGTCATGTAACTCTACCGGTCTCTTCAAATCCCTTAGACAGAAAAACTGAAGTGGTCTTCAGTTTTTAGAGTTGCTTAGTGAACATCTTAAAAAAAAATAAATTAGTACATGGATTGCTTCCAAAGTTGCTTTCTATCTTGATTTATCTGCTTGCTTTGCAACCATTGTATCTCCTTAAGACTGCAAAAACAGTGATGTAAAAAGATCTTGACTAGGCTTTCATTGAGCTACATCATAGAACCATTTGGTTGGAAAGACTTTTGAGATCATTGAGTACAACCATAAATTGATATGAGATGAAAGAAAGCAGTGACATCAGCCTATCTCCAGACTAGAAGTAATTGTATCAGCTCTTTTCAGCTTCGGATAGTGTAGAAAACTAAAGCAGCTAAACTTTATTGATGTTCTCCCGGATGTTTGTGAATGATGGCTTATTTTTATTGCTGATCTGCCCTTAATGGACCATAGCAGTTGAAAACTATTTTTTTCCTCTATGACTTCTTAAAACTCACAGGAAAGAGGAACTATATAACAAGTTCCCTAGTGGAATGAGTTGCCTTCATAGTACTGGAGTGAACAAGAGTTATTCAAGATATGTTTCAAAATCTGTCTTTTCTACCTAAAAACACTTCCAGATTAAAGGAAGAAAGTTTACAGGTGCAGATGTGTTTTATTTTAAGCACACTCTGTTATTCCTGTATCTGTTTTGTTAAGAAATGAGAAGGGAGGAAGACAAGGAAAAGCATAGTGGATTCTAATACACGCAAAAGTGAATGAGGGAAAATGGCAGACTACAGTAAAATATAATGGTTTTAAGTCCATTCTTGTGGAGTGTCCAGTGAAAATTTTCATGCAGTATCACTGGAACATAAGCATCCAGAACAAGAATCAAAGATCAGATAATGTAAGCAAGTAAGAAAAATCTCTTGCAGCATTTGCATTAGATCAATGTACTCAGTCCACTGGCTTACAGCTTGAGTTCTGTCCTGGTCTTCCAGTATTAGAGTCATGTTCTTTCACCTCATTGTACCAGACTCTATAGCTAACACTTCTGCATGAAAAAGAAAATTAAACCATGGCTCTGATGGCAAGAAAGAGTTACATGGATAATACTGTGGCCAACATACTGTTATCCATTTCTGGTTGCCTAAATTTAATTTCAAGCATTTGCTCCTTGGCATTCACTCAGTTCCAAACACTATTATGCTGATAGCCATTTGTCAAAGCACAAAGAGAAGGATTATAAAACAGTTCGAAAAATAAAATAAGGAAAATTATGAATAAACAGATCATATATAAAACTGGAAGATTAAGAAATTCCTTGGGAGGAGGGAGTTTAGGGAAATAGAAGTAGTTCTAATTTTCTCTAGAGCTGTAAATTAGTTCTGCATATTTATTAAGCAAGATTTGTTCCACTTCAATTTATTTTTTATACTTTAGTGCTATTCTCTGCCCAGTTGTTATTTTAAAGATAAATATTCATTGATGATGTGGGATGACACCATGAAAATGTGCATTCCGCTTCACAAAAATGGTAGTTTTTGCCCAGCTCCTCAAATATGAAAAAACTCCAATTGTCTGATCAGTACTTTGGGTCCTCTTTTCTCTGAAACAGTGTCTTATTCGAGATTAATTATAGATTAAAAAAAATTACCCCAGAGTCCTAACTATTGACAAGGAAGTTTTCTAAAGTGACTGTGTGAAGTATGTGGTTGAATTAATGGAATGATCTTATCTGTCTTCCCAATACATTCTTTCAGTCCAGAATGTCACCATTTCTTTTTATTATTTCCCCAAGAAAATTGAGGTCCCATGGTGCAGAGAAGTACTGCCAAGTGATGGGACAAGAAAAAATGTCTTTTGGTGAATCAGTGTATTAATGTTTTCAGAATTTTTCTTTTGAATGTACATTCCCTATGTTGTTGACAGAGAAGAGAGGGGTTGTAGCTCTTCATGTTTTCTTTTAAAAACCTGAGACATTTAAGTAAATGTCTCTCACGCCTTTACTTAGCATGGTTTATTTTGTGTTGCTTTTCTGATAAAATATCCTTGCTTCAGAGACCATTAGAAAAAAGAATCATGCAGTTACCAATCTCTTCCTTTCTTAAAGCCTGTTTTGCTGAGCTGAAGTTGGGTAAGGATAGTCTTTTCACACGCCATGAAGAAACAGCTCATGCTACTGGGGTTTGAGAATCCCTGCTGATTCTTGCTACTGGGTGAAACAGCTTTTGACATTAGTAATTTTGTGGTGAGGTGCACATATTTTAATAACTTATCTTAACATTTTGGGACACAGGATGTAGAACGACACAGACAGCTAAAAGACCTGTTTCTTCTGCCCAGAACTAGCACTTAATTTTTTTTTGTGTGCAGTGCGTAGCATTTTGTTGATGCTTGTTTCATTGTTTTGCATTTTAATTTTCTTTTTAGACAGTGAAAGCACAGATAGGGGGTAAGTAAGTGTAGAATTTGCTCTCATGCAAACTTCCTAGGAGAGAAAATTATGGTAATATGTACAAAGAGCAATTTTAATTTGAGATCAGCTCTCAGTAAAATGGAAGGGTAAATCTTTCTCACTTTTCTAGTAAAACTGCTGATGCACATCATGAAACAAGATTGAAGCAGTATTGAAAAATAAAGGTGAAATAGGATGCACTGGATTATACTGTGATCTCAGCCTTGTTCCAGCTATTGTCAGAATAGTTTTTGGACAAGAGGTTGCACACTATATGTTTTTCAATGAATTGGAGAAATGTTTGATTTTGCTATCAAAGAAATGTAAAATGATGGCAGCTTTCGAAGAAATTATTTAGACCATATACAAACTTTGAAACATAATTACACATGCTTACATGACTCTTGGCTGGTGTTGACCAAATTCTTGTAAATATCTGATGTAAAATCTTTCTGAAAAATCTATTCTGATGTTTAAACATTTTTTATACTTGGACAGTTTCTCCTCAGGTCTATAGTGAGTTACAGATTAGATCCACAACTTGTTTCCTAACCCCATGAATGTAGATAATAGTACATCTGTGCTTTATTTAGAATAAACTTTTGCATATTACCTCTTTCCTTTTTTTCTTTTTTCTTTCTTTTTTTTAGAGGTGTTTTTTATTTTGTTTTAAAAAACTTTCCCACATAGTTCAAATTTTCCTAGACTCTTACCCTTACTTTAGTAATTTTCTTTTCTCTCCAGTTTTCTTGGATATCATCTGTCATTAGAAGCTTTAGCAGTGTTGAGTGAAAAGTTGTAATTTTTTTCCTTTTGTTGTGTATGCAAAATTCTAAGTAATGCTTCTTAAAATGACATTTTTCTTACTTTCAACAACAGGCATTTATGTGATGTGTGCATTCTACTGCAAGTGTCAGAATTTTTTCTGCCATGCAGCTTTTGAGATAGATACTGCTTGACTTAAATTCTAAATAAGATTTCTTCTTTCTTAAATGTAGGCATTTGCTCTTGCAGTTATAGAGTTGTATTGTATTTCAATTAATTTCTTTAATTTATCAAAATAATTTGAATTGTTAACCCGCTCCCAAAATCTTTGCATTCTGGTTTTCTGCCATGCACAATTTGAGATATGTGGGTTTCTGGTTTTGTTCGTATCACTGTCATAAATACTAATTGGATAATAAATACAGGGCAGGTGAGACCACTCTGTTAGCTGAAATGGTCTCTGCTATGACACTAAACTCAGTAATGGTTCTTCAAGTATTTATTTTTGTCTAATTGCAGATTTCTGGTAAATTTTCCAGTCTGCTTATAGGATTTCTACATCAAACTACATCAAAAGCATTCCTAAAGTCAAAATAGGTTGCATCTCTGTTTTCCCTGTGACTTCTAGGAAATGTATCATTAAGAAGAAACAAGATTGTTTTCATTAAAACCTGGTTTTGACTAACAACTTTTGGCTGTTCATTATTACTTGATTATTCTTGTATTCTTGAAGTTCTTACAAATTAATAACATAGCACCTAATATTTTACCAGTCATCAATGTTGCATATTCTGTTGGGTCTACATCTCTTTTAATTTTTCTTCTCCCTACTCCTTCCCTTTCTCCTTAATGGGCACTAGTTTTTTCCGGTTTTTTTTGAGTTGACATCGAAGCGTCATCGAAGAAAACTGCCTTAAGTGATTCTCATCAGGGAATGGTAAGTTAAAGATCTAAGTTGCCTTAATATTATTAGCCTGATTTTTTTTTCCCTAAGCTGGCTTGTTTTCTTTGTCCCTTGTAACATTAAATATGTTAAGTGTCTGATTTCAGTTAACTTTATATAGAATAAATCAACCAAACTGAAGGCAGAACACTTTGGCTTTCTCTGTCACCTGCAATAACTTGCCTTCTTCCTTTAAATATGAAGCCATTCTATCCCCTGTCACATTATTACATCTAATGCATTTCAGAGCCTTTCCTGATTGCCTTTTATGTTTTCTTCCAGTTGTATATAATTTTTTACCATAGGCTTTTGTGTTAATCCCTTCATCACGTGCTATTCTTCTAAGCTGTTTTTTAGCAATACATCCTTGTTTCCATTGTGTACTTCTCCCCTCCTAGCCCTCTACCTCCTGATCACTCAAGAGCTCCTGCTGGAGTCGGTGTCTTACTACATCCATCAGCTCTTCTCTGTAATGGGGTATGTCTGCAGCTTCATTACAGTCACCTACTCTCCTGCACTACGGAAAAGGTGCAAAATCTTTATTAAAAGTAATTGAGGAAAGATTGCATGAACTAGAAGTCAGTAATTCCCCAAGCAGTATCAGATTTTTTTTTAAGATAATAATTCATAGGTTTGTATAAAAACATCTAGTAGAATATAATATGCTAGACATATAACAGTATAGCTTCCATAAAATAAAGTAGTACCTTTGCCATCAATAAACAGTAGTTGATATGAATTTGTGTGAATGGAAGTACCTCTGTTCATGGCTCAAACATTGCAATGTGCATACTCGATGTAACAAAAAGAGCTAATAACTCGTATGAGACGACACTTTCTTGCACATTAAAAAGTGTCTAAACATCATCTTTCACAAAGAGTGTGAGACAGGGCAGTGATTCAGGTGATCCTGTGGGGCAATTTAATTTGTGTTTTCCAATGAGAATCGTTGCAACCTCAGCTGGTTGTGTCAGAACAAGCAGATCCTTCAGCCTTCAGCATTAGGAAAGCATAGAGTACTGACAAACTGTTAAATGTGATGTTTATATTTTATGCTCATTTGTGCATAGATTGGCTGTGCTGTGAAGTGTGTTGGAATGATAAACCTTACCTTATGACAGTGTAAACCTGTGTGTGTCTGTTCTCAATTTTGAGTTCAATCAGTAACTTTTAACTTATGCCATTCAAATACAGAAAACTTCCCATAACAGCATAAGTCCTTCATGGCACAGCATAATGTCCTGTGTGGAAACAGCATTGTTGATACCATCAGTTATGCAGTGAAAATATCAAAATTTGCCTGTCTGTGTAAGATAGATAATTTCCTTCCAAAGGAGCACACAGTCACTGAATAGGCTAAAGGACTCCAGGCATAAACAGGCACTAGTGCCTTTTGATTCATTGCTTTGGTTTCTTACCTTATCCATTGTCAATCAAGATTCAGAGGATGGCAATGAATTACAGAAACTACACTACTATTTGTTAAACATGTTTTTTATTAAAAAACAAATCTCAGACACTGTACTAGTTTAAAAATACCTGTACTTCAGCTCATGGTGCAACCATAGCTTCTAAATAAATACAGGACTTAATAAACCTTATGCAAATGCTTTTAGATAAAAGGAAAGAGTTGTAGTCTGACCACAACATGAAGGGCTGGTAAAAAATTTGGGTTTTTCTTTTGATACTGCTGTTCCTGAGTAGAACTGGATGCCATGTAGGACCATCAGAGGTTTTATTTTCTAAAATGGAAAATTCTGATGGTTTTGCTAATTACTCAGTTTGAATTACTGTGAACTCTCAGCTGTTTCAAAGGCCCAGGGACACCACTCCACTCTGTAGCTGGTCAATGAATGCCTTCATCATCTGGCAATTCTCATTTTATATTGCAGCAATCCACTTTCCCAGTTGTCTCATTTCCCTGCCTCAGTGGTCAGCCACTGCAGTAATTGCTGAAGTTCTGCCAAAGCCGAAGAAGCACACTTCGGTCTCTTTCTAGAACTGATAGAAGAATTATACCAACTTTTCAGCATCTGAGCTTGTAGCCATTTCCAGCAGAGAGACTGGAAAACGTGGAGGAACAGAGCATAGATATTACAAGAGGGACTAGCAGAAATTAGAAGCTGTAAAAAAAGGAAATTTGCATGAACGTAAGATTCCACTTGAAATATGAAAACTTGACTGGTAGCTGTCAACCCGTATTGAACTGTAGATACATTTCACAAAGGATCAGCCATTCAACACTGATGTAGTGCAGGCTGATATGGTATAGTGTATCTTCTCTGACAGAAATCCTCTTGGTGTCCATAAGGGCGTTTGTCGTGTCAGCTGCTGTTTGTTTCTAATATTTCAGCCACTGATAAATTTTCTAAGGGTAGGCACAGCTTTTTCACCTACTCCAACTTTCCTGAATTGATTGATGAACCTTTTTAATGAGGGAGAAAAAAACAGAAAATATTCCTGGTTTTCTTTTCTATTTCTATTTGTTTGTTTGTTCAGAAATGTAAGTCAGTGTTAGTAACAGTCATTTTCCAAGCAACTTTTATAAAGGAAAACATCTACTCGGATTCTTAAAGAAATATAACCAGATGTTTGCATGAGTGTAACTGAAAAGAAGCTCTACTCTAAATTCTTGGACTCTTGCCCCACCTAACCACCTTTTTATACTAAGCGTTGTTAGGATGCATGGTATGAAGCTGGCCTCCATGCACATGAGGGAGCATAGAGGCACAAAGGCAGGTAGGGGAATCCCAATAATCCAGTCCCCCAGGGCATTCCAGGGGGTTGTCAGCCCCATGAACAGTGACACCTACCACTGTGGGTCCCTGGGAGATGCTGTCCTAAGACCAACTACTGAATGAGGTTTCACTTCCAGGGAGTATGCCCTCGTTATGGGATACCAGGGAAGAGAGTTTCCACAAGACTTACTATGTATAGGATGTTTATGGAACAAATCAAAGGTTGAGAAAAGGAGAAATCAGGGTGGTTTGGGAAGGAACAAGCATGGGAAAATAGAGGGATAAGAGAAACCAGCTGTGTTAAGAACTCGCTGGCCAGTGCCATTATCTCATCCACCAGGCTGTCTTGGTTTCTTTTTCAATTTATTTCCCAATTGATTTCCTAGTTGAGGTGCTCTGTCTGAAGTACATATGTGTATATCAGGGTCCAAATACAGGCACTGGAGAGGGGAGCATGGGGTAGAGGATGCAGTGCACCTGCAGCAGTGAGGGTGCATGTATCAGTATATGAGTAGTAATGAATGTTGTGCTGGTCAGTAGGATAGGTGGCTTGGGAGACAGCTGTATGCGTATGTCTAGCAGTGAGATGACTGGAGGAGGCCGTTCCTGGGAGGACCAGGAGGTACACGTCAACTGCAAGAGAGGCTGTGGCATCTAGGTGTCGACTTAGACCCATTTGGGCATGTGTGTGTCTGTGCAAGAGACACATAGGGAGGGTGAGGGTGTAGGCAGCTACTGGATGGACGATGTGTTTGTGGGCAATCACTGCAAGAATTTGTTATGTTTGGAAGCAGTATTGTTCCCCATGAAATGTGGGGTTATTTTTTGTTTTGGTTTTTGGGTTTTTTTTCCTCTGAAGTTGCAGTTATCTTAAATTTTACTTCTACTTCTGGATGCACTGAAAATTGACAAATCCCAAAATATTTTAATTTTCAGGGATCATTTTTTCATACAGAAGAAAATGGTACTCACTAGGCTTCCAAATCCCCAAACCACTCTTTACTGTGCCAGGGAAATGGATACAAGGTGGCAAAGAGAGAAATGGGAAGAGGTTGTACTGCACTGCCACAGTTTAATAAGCCTAAGAAAGTATTTCATTTTTGGTTTTATTTCAGATTAATTCACAACATCTTGCCAGCATTTAATAGTTAAAAACACTAGAGACTAATGTCTTGGTTGGATCTACAACTAAAGAAATCCAGCCTAACATTTTCTAAACAGTAGTAGTAGTTACCATTACCATTGATTTGTGGTAAATTTATCTTATTATTCACATATTGATTTGTTGATTCCCCTTTGAAGGAAAGACTGGCTCTTGATGATGTAGGAGGAGTGTTATGGTCCTATTTTTCTCTCTATAGTTTCCTCTTTTCATGAGTCCTGCCCTCCTGAGAAACCAACTCACACAATACCCTGCCTGAGGCATGACTTATGCTGGAATCTGTGTCTAAGAATATGTCTTGGAGGGAAGTTGTTTTTTTGTTCTTAGAAGTCTTGGAAAATGCTGTGAAGTGATATAAAAGACAGCTCCTTGTTGCAGAGGAAGGTAGTGTTTAGATGGGCATTTTAAAGTCTGGATGGAGTTTCTCCACCCTTGCTTCCAGGAGCTGCTTTACACTTTAGTGACATTGGGAAGATGGGACAGCAAAAAGTCACAATCCTCTTATAACTTGATGATATGACATTTTCCATAAGACAGACCTTATTCTATATAAGGAAATTGTACCATTCTAGTTAGAATTTCCTCAAATTGCAGAATTTTAATCAATGAAATCTGCTGGAATGTACTCTTATTTCAGTGTGACAGGAAGTTTTGGTTTACTTGAAGATGATCTGGTTTAAAAGCACACCTTTTGAACCACACCTTTAACTTTTGTAGCCCAGACCTTAGGGAACTAAGAGAGTCAAGTACATGGCGTGAAGGAGCCTGTTTTTCTGCTATTTATTTAGACAGGAACCAATTTTGCTCAGACTAGTCGGTTTGAGAATCTTTGAATCTTCCACCAAGTATATTTTATTTGTATAAAATGCCAGTGGGGGGAAATGCTACTGGTCTCCTCTTAAAATCTAATAAATACTATCCTTTGTTCAATATTTTTTTATTCAGAACATGTTGAGGAATTGCTGTTAAACACGTCACAAATTTAGTAGGGTATTGAAATTTCAGTACTAGTTGGTGCGGAGCTGAGGGGCAAAGATCATGTTTTACCAACAGGAGCAGGACTCCTGCAGGAGTGCAATTGGCAGTGTCCCATCATGCTGGAGTCAAGGCACACCATGGAGGCAGGTGCTACCAGATGGAAAGAACTGATTGTGATTTCATGAATTGCGGCAGCATATCTGGACTGGTCTTTTACCAACAGCACCCTGGCTCTGCAGAGATCTTCCTCAGCCTAATGCCATTCATTCTGTTGAATACCACGAAAAGCTGTAAACTCAATTGCTCAGATCAAAAATACAGATCTTCTACTAATCTTTTTGATGGCATGATGATATATATGTATTTTTATTGTAACAGCTCTACTTCAAAATCTGTCAATTTAGGCTTTGGAGGTTTCTGCATGGCTTTCTTAGTAAAGCAGGAGGCCCACACATGATGAAAAAGGAAGCAGTGCAGTGAGTGAAGATTGATTGTTCTTCCAAACACAGGATGAAGAAAATGAAACTTTGGAAATAACTAAAGAAATATCCCAAGTCAAATAACTTAGGAAGCTTCCCTGGCTGTATCCAGATGCTGAAAAACTGGTGTCAGATGGAGGAAGTACTAGCGCAGCAGTTTCTTTCTTTTGAGGTTGGGGACAGAAGTTTTTCTACTGCCCATGCAATTCCCAACTCACACTAAGCACTCTGTGACTGTCTATTATCCTGAAAAATGAATGAAACCAGGGACACAATGTATTTTTGAATTATGTCATTCCCACTAAGGTGAGTGTCAGCTACACTGAAGTAATATACTTACAGAGCAAAAGGCAGCTGTGTACTAGACCAGAGAAAAGCCTAGACAAAGAGTGTCTTCAGAAGGTCTCTTACATAAAAGGACTGCAAACCAGTTTAGATAGTGTTTTACTTATTCGAAAAGTAAAACCTTTTCCATCTTTAGAGGAGTCTTCACTGGCCACTCATCTTGGCAAGATCCAAACCAAAAAAAAATCCAGAAAAATGAAACCGCTTCAGAACTCATTTTGTATAGATGTTTTTGGGGAGTTATATCACACAGAATAAGGTTGTTGGACTTTTCTTGCTAGCACCCTCTCTGATCAGCTGTTTAATAAGGTGGATGCTTACACATCACACCATACACCAGGATCTGTAGTGTTTAAACGCATTGACTGGGTTTTGCAATAAAATAGTCTGTCCTAAGCTCAACAGTGTTTGCAAACAAACTTTAGCAGGATACCTATTGCACCTGACTTGTTGTCTTCATCCAGTACTCCTAGGACCATTGCATCTTTCTCAACCTGTTTAAACAAACTAAAGCCAGCCTCAGAACCCAGATGAAATTTGAACAAACAGTCCCCACTTACACTATTAGGAGCTGAGGACAAGTTACATCTTTCCTAGAATAAGATCTCTTTTCGTATTGAACTATAACAAAAGGCACAGTTTAAAGCTATTTTTGGAATTGGTTTCCTGTGGATTTCTCTCCTGCGTTTCCTTGGTGTGCAAAGTGAGTGTGAGTAAGGAGATTGTGATGTTACTTCTGCTGCAGCTCTGGAGGACACTACCAGATAACATCCACTACAACAACATGAGGTAGCTGCAGTGTCAGCCCAGGCAAGCTATTGAAGGGAAAGTGTGTTCCACAACAACAGTTGGTGACAGACAGTCCTTTCCTTCTGCTCCTCCTCCCACCTACTTCTGTTGGGAACAAACTATTCAGAAATTACTAGAGCTGTTATAAGAGTAAATATTGCAGATTCAACATCAAACTACTAAATCATTATTTATTGTTTTGAATTGATGAAAAGCAAGCCTATCCAAAAGTCCAAGCGAGCACATGAAATAAAACACAAGTCAAAACCAGTGCCATAATTTAAAAGCATTCCAAAACTACTGAAAATGGTGTCTTGCCCACCATCCAATGCAATCCATTCATCCTGCTTTCCCAGAAAGAGACTGGTAGAAAGGGTATCCTTTGTAGCATGACCTAGAGGTCAACTAATTCAAACTTTGTGGAAGGATGGGAAAAGCAAGTTCAGGAGTTCAGGAACCTTTGTCAGAACATTCTGTCTCAGACCCTCTTAATTATATCATGGCTCTGTTAATACTTCAGGCAATCTCTACTGCCAAAATATTCACCTGAAAGCAAAAAAAATATATCTGTGTTATGGGAGCCTTCCACCAAGCCTGGATTAGGTGCTTTTAGGTAAAAGCAAAATAAACTATTTTTCCTGTGATTAATATTGGTTTAGCACTCTGCTATTTATTTTTTAATGAAAAATTATAGTTATTAATTAAATATTATTAACACAAACCCATACTTTGTGCTTGGAAAATGGCTGGCTATCCCAAAACAGAGATGTTGTTTATTCTTTATATTATGGTAGCACCTAGAGGCCAGAGTTCTACTGTGCAAGGCACTGTACAAATACACACAAAGGACTAACTCTTGCTTTGAGGAATATTTGTAAAAGCAAGATCTAAGCAGAAAGTGCAGCACAAGAACAAGCATGATATTAGTGGTCAATATGCCAAAAAGTGACTGCAGTGACTCATCTTCTGAACTGTAGCTGAGTTTTGTGAAGCAGTATGTCACAGAAGACTTGCCAGGATTGGTTTGAAAGAAGCCATGAGTCCATAGAGGCACTCTGTGAGAAATTACATTGAACATATGCCAGGTTGTACACATGTGCTACCATCCTTCACTAGCTTCACTTTCCAACTGTTTTGGTAGGACTTTCATTATGTGTCCATCAGGGACTAACAGATTATAAGGAAAAAAATTGCTTGGAGATGATAGTCCTGTGTAAAACCAGTCAACAATTTTCATATATACTGGAGGTGCAAGGCATTGACTTTTCAGATTTTCTATTGAATGTTAGCTAACATGTCTAAAGAAAAGCTATTAATAGTGTTGAATAGTCCTAGAACTGCACTGCTCCCTTCCTCTGCCTCTGCCTGAGTTGGTGACAGAAAAAGTCAACAACTACTGTGATTTCAAAAGGAACAGTAAACCCACGGAGAACATTACTGCTGGTGTCTATTTCAATTTCACAACAAATGTCCTCTTACTCTTAGCCAGAGAATGTTATCAAATCTGACAATGACTTAAGACACAGGGTCAGGTTTGGGGCCTGAGTGTTAGCATTGGCTTTGGTTCAAGCACCGAGCCTACTGTAGAGGGAGTTTATTATTTTCAGTGAGTATTTTTCCACTTTTATAAAAGAGTTGTGAGAGGCTCCTTAGAATTGAGTGGCATCTGGATAGTGAGCTAGCTGTGAAAAAGTTGCAAGTTTTGTGATATTTATCACATGCCAACATTTTGCTCTGGCAGCAAATTTTCTGTGGAGCATTATATTCTTGTTATCAATGGCATTAGGCAGCTTTCTAACGCCTTCCCTGAATGTTTTCCAAAACTATTTGTTGGCTTGGAAGTACTCAGGGATACACAAAGCTCACGTGTGCCAGCTGTTCACCCATCTGCAGTGCCTGGCACATTTTATTCTCTTTACATGGACAGACATGACATGGAAACTGCAATCCACAGTTTGGTATGACAGTCAGAATCATACCGTGAACACCTCTGCAATGACACTAACTTGTCACATATCTTCTGTACGTCCCACCTCACTTTGCTTGTAACTATGAAATGATAAAGGAGCAGACGGATAAAAGAATTTGATTTTAAAAGGTAAAGGCATTGTCATACATGTAAAATATTTGCCAGAGAGCTTTGCACTGTGTGTGTAACTCCTCCATTATCCAGTAAAGCTGTCTGACTTCACTCATCTCTTTTAACTTAACTCTTAGATCCTTTGAATTCTTAGTTCTTATTTCTATACTTTTACATTTACACTACACTTGATTGGGAGAACCTTCCTCCTAAATCATCACAAATTGTTTTCAATAGCGAAGTAACTATAGAACGTGTAATCTCAAAAATTGAAATATTAGTTGATGCCTGGGAACCATTAGCAGAGAGGTCTTGCTAGCCTCAGTACTTCAGACTTAGCCTGTCTCTAGCAGCATGTTTTCCTGGTGGTTTATTTTTAAACATTTCTGCGATATGTAAAGTGGGAAGAAACTGTCAGATGCAGAGACAAGGCAATGCAATAAGCAATAATTTGACAAAAAAAAAGACTATCAATGACATAAATTACACTTTTATCACAGATGATTGAAGGTTACTGTCCAAACAAGTATTTCTGGAATCAAACCCAGTGAGGGCTGAAGAAGACCAATACAATAGTGCTTACAGAAATTCAGACAGCAAAACACTGGTGCTTACTGAAGGTAGCTGAAGATATGCTAATCTTCAGTGGTGTTTGGTGCTAGTGGAAAGTTAAAATTTTCTTCTGCCATCAGCTTTTCCTGGAATACAAAAACAATGTCAGCAGACATTTGACAACAAACGCTCTGTAGCTGATTGTTGTTTTTCTCACTTCCCTACTATTTCATAGCCCTCATTTCTATTCCAGTGATACCATGCAGAGGTGCTAATTTAGTGAGGAACACAGCAAGGCTACCCCATGTCCCCTTGGAGAAAATACCAGCTTCCTTCATCCTGACGCTTTTCTGTACTGACTCCAGATTTCAGTTCATAGTGCTTGCAGATTAACATCCAGCCTAGTTCCAAGGCTGAATACTGTTCTTCAGATAGATTTATGGATACAAGTGGATGCCTTTTCATATTGTATTTTACTGTGTAAAGCCTCTGTGTTTAGATTGGCAAAATTGCATCCCAGATCCTGTAAACCTACGGATGTTTCTTTTTTATTTCTTTTCCGAGGCCTTTTCAAGCTCATGCACTGCAAAACAGATTTCATTGTCCAAATGTCTCGCTTTCTTTTAGATATTACTTTATATGTAAAGATTTGTGTTTGTTTAGGACATAGAGGCAGTTCCTTAAAAAGCTGTAAAATGGCTTTTACTACCAGGGACTGAGAATAAAATTTTTCCTTTGAAGACAATAGGGACGATTCCTTCTTCCTTTGCAAAATCATCTGTGACAGCACTAGGGAAGCAGTGAGGAATCAGGTTCAGAAAATGAAATCTCATGGCACTTTTTGTTATCTTTCTTTGAGAAGCAAAGGGACCAGGGAGAGAAAAGAGTGACTTGGCTGTTTTGTAAGTAGGGCAACATAATGTGTCACCAAGATATTGCTGAAGTGACTAAGAGAGACAATTTAACCAGATGTGAGTAAAAAAGTCACATGTAATTTTTCAATTATTGTTTCACAACTCAGTGCCTGAGTACATAAAATGTGCAGAAATGACTTGGATATAGCCACTTCTATTTCTTCAGTAGTGGTTTAAGTACATATACTTACCTCACAAACTCATTCAATGCATGTTTCTGCAGTGATTTGTACAGAAGCTCACCTGCCTAATACTGGAGTCTTCCTAATATTGCTGTGAGTACTGTTCAAATCTTGAATGCAATAAGAACAATGTATTATTTACATGGGCTGATAACATATCCTAAAGTATGCATTTATGGCATCCAAATGAAACCATTTTCAGTGACTGCACAAACCAAAGCAGTAAATTATCCTAAATTAATATAACCATTTTTTTCATTAAGTATCTATTTCATAATTGTCATTCTTTATTCTTTCTCTTGTAACCTACAAAGCTCTTCTCATTAAAAGATACCATGTCTGCCTTCACCAGTCTATAACCACTTAATTAAGTCATAATTCCTGTAGTTTTACCAATAGGCTATGAAATTTTGTTTAGGTTTCTATTTGCAAATGTCTGATAGAAGCTATTTCTGCCAGTACTCCTCCCAAACACAGCCATTCAATATTTAAAATATATTTTTCTGTTGTTAAAGCAAAACTTTTTTGATTTGGATTGATTCATAAAAGTGGAGCATTGTGCAAATTTGACAGTCCCAGGAAAAGCACTTGGGTTGTTCATTGGCAAAAACACAATAATTTTCATTGCCATGGTGAAACATGAACCCCAGCAGTCAGGACACTGACAAAACTCATGGACTCCCCATTCCCTGTCGAGAGGGGATACAGAGGCACAGCAAGATCCTCTGTGTCAGGCCTTTCAAGGTTTAGCTGCTTACTGAGACTCCAGATTGTGACTTAATACTTGCCATGACACAACAAGTAGATAAATATGTTGGCAGAAAGCCTAGAACCTGTCAGCACTGCCCATGCTGCAACCTCCTGTTCAAAATACAGAGGTCTATTTATCATTTTTCACATAAAGCCTGTTCAGAGGAAATCACCTAGGATATGTTCAGTTTCCTTCTTTGGCTTCTTGATAATGTCACCTACACAAAGCTCATATCCAGAGATCTCAGCTGAGAGCATTAGGCCAAAGTAGCTGCGAGGGCTGTTATTTGACAAAGTAATTTAATTTGTAATCGTGTGTTTATATTTGGGCTGTGCAAAGTCAGCTTAAGAAAAACACTTTTATTTCTGTTATTTCTGCTAAATGCTAAAGTGTGGAATAGTTACAGCATCTCTTTAATGAAACATTGTACCTCCACAAGGATTTTTACACTAGATAGGAGCCTCAGTGCTGATTTTTTTAATCCTATCTGTGCTGTACATATTCCTAAGCATTATTGATGAAAAGAGGTGAAACAATACCAAAAATATACTGAAGGTAGGAAATTATTTTGTATTACTGAGTTCAGAGCTTCTGATAGTGGAACTGGGTGCATTTTGAGTGAGGGGAGGAACATGGGAAAGAATGACAGAGGTGATTACAAGAAAATTGGGGGTGACACTTTAAAACCAAAGAACAGAAAGAGAAGTAAGAGAGAAATCCAAGCAAAAGTAGCCATGAGAGTTAGCAAATCAGAAGACCTAGGGACGGAGTTAAAAATCGAGGAATAAACAATGGTATTTTGGGAAGTATGTGAAGTCATATGCTGCAAAAGCAACACATAAAGTATGATACTGGAGATCCTTATTCCTGACCCCTTGAATCTGGTGACTCTGAGAAGAGGATTTCAGTACACAGAAAATTAGATATGAGGAGACCGGGGCCAAGGGGTGCACATCAGCAGCCATCAGCTGCTCAGTTTAGACAGTGTATCTCTTTGGGGTGTGAAGTCTATACTGAGGGATCTGACCTGGAAGACTAAAACAGAGAGTATAAGAATAGGAAGATGTCCTTGGACTGTCCTGGCCTTAAAATCTTTGAGTTTGAGAACACTTTTCTTGTAACAAAAAAATTGCTCTGGTACCCTGTTTCTACCATTTTTCAAAAACATTAAATTTTTTAGAGATGGATGCAACACGGATTTTCTTCTTTCCTTCAGAACGTTAACCTTTCAAAATCAATAGGAAACACAATATAATGCAGTATTTCAATCCTATTTCACCTCTAATGGCTATTTATAATTGCTACTCAAATGTGAAATCTACTTCCGACCTTTGATGCCAGAGTGTACTTGAAATTCATGCCTCACTGCGCTTTGTCAGCTCCTTTTCATGCATGCTTTTATATGTGGGCTAATAAATATGATTTTGTGAGCAAAAACTCCGGCAGTTACATCCAGCTTGTGATTTTGCTGTGAGGTGTGCTTGCAGAAACCTTATCTAGAAACTGAAGGAGAACAACTTTTTACTTTAGTAGTTTTGAATATGACATCACTGTTTATGACTGACATTAACAAGCACTTTTAATGTCAGTGACACATATGACACAATTGATAAAGTTTAAGTAATCCAGATATGCACATATTGATTAGTGCTCTTTGTTGAAACATTTTACCTGAACCTGTGATATAGGATAGCAGTTTATTTTAATATTATCCAGGCTACGCTTTTGATACTGAAATATATTACATTTCAGTCTGAGTCAAAAGAAACCAATAACCTCTATGTGCCAAAATGTACAATGTTCATCTTTTGCTATTAAATGAATTCATCAAACTCAGGATACATGTTTTTGCTCTACATCTCCAAAATATTATATCAATCAAACAGAAAGTGTTTAAACAGATGATGCTCAGAAAATACTGAGGAATAATGTAATGTTTTGATTCCTTTCATCCTTACATTTCAGGCTCAGGTCGAACCAAAGCCAGCAACTCTTCTGCAGAGTCTTAAACAGTCTAAAGTGGATAGGAGCAGTAATTTCTGCCAAGGCACAACATAAACAGTAGTTACTGACAATGACAATTTATCTCAACCTTCTATCTTCTGTATACCATAGATGAAAATCTTCCGTGTATGAATCACACTATAATATGCTAACTGAAATTATTAAGGCTAAAATAAATTCAGAAAAGAATGAAAATAAAAATAGGATAATGAACTAACTGTTGTTTTGCAGCACAGTGTTATGCTATGAGACATTTGAGAAACAGAAAAGAAGATAATTTAATAATGAAGGTTTTGCATGAATAGGCAAGGGCTTGAGAAGAGAATATGCTACCTCTTACTTGCAGACTGTCGTTGTAATTGCTGCAGGAGTTCATGTAACATGACAAAAAGCAGTATTTTGATACTGACAACGCCTCTAGAGCTTTAGGCACATAAGAACAAAAATACCCACAGTTCTGGTCTGAATGTAAAACTGCAAGAAGAGGGTTGTTTTCAGTTTCACTTTTCTGCAGCTACCTCATGCCAGATTCAAGTGAAAGGCAGTTTCATCTTTCAAGACCAAAATATGTTTTCAAAAATAGGCAAACTACCCTTTCCTATAAACTCTGATTATCCAGTGGAAAAGTGCTTCAGTGGAGCATACCACCAAGTAGCCCTAACTTTACTCTTTTGCAAAAAACTTAATTTTTAAACATGCTTATGTATTTTTCGTGTCACAACTTGGACTTAAATCAAATACAAAGACCATTAAAATTAGTGCTTTTTGGAGAAGTATCTAAAAGTCTACATATATGATTCAGTGTAAGCATGATGGTGACTGAGTTTTTCCTGCAACTTTATAATGCAAGAAACTCTGAACATAGGAGAAACTTGCAAGTTGGAAATGGTTTCTGCTTGAATTAGCTCAGTATAATGTGTTAAAACCAATATTTTTCACTCTGAAGTATTTAAGATTTGTGTTTTACTTATTTATCTTTGAAAAGAGAAACCTCAAAATAAAACTTCTAAACATTTTCTTGTTTGGGTACAAATGACAGAACTGTCTTTGCATTGAGTTCAGTAGGCTTTGAATCAGGCACTGCTCTCTCTAGGGTGATAGCAGCTGTCTGGGGTGTCATTGTGGCTTTTACTAAATGCTGCTTGGGTCTCAGTTCAGTTGCAATTAGACAAGGGTTCAGATGCAGAAGCTGCTGCAGGCAGCTTAGTGAAGCACTTGGGGAATGGCAATGTCACCAAGAACTGGCACTGAAACCTTAACTCTTACCTGTAGAGATGGGTGTGCAGGTGAAACCTAAGGCATCAGTCCAGACTCTTTTATATACCCTTCAGACTCTTTTATATATCCTCTAATTTTCTTTCTGTCCCTCAGGGGAGGGATGGTCTGATTGAAGATCCCTCATTCTCCCCTTGATCTTGTTCCACTGTATATAGAACCTTGACACTCTCATGGAAAAATGGCTGAAATTAATATCAGTGGCTCCATAAACTGGTAGCTAGGACATCTGTGAAAGATGCACCAGCTCAGATTTACTCATGGCTAATTGTGCGCAGGGAGTGTAAAAAGATCCCAGTCCCCTGGGAGAGGTCCGCAGTAGGGTATTCCTGGGGTCATATGGGCAAACCTTCCTTGATCTCGCTTATTGGAACTAGTTGATATTGAATAAAATATTTAAATTATTAATCAGGCCAGAGAGTCCCTGGGACTTACTAGGGAGGTGGAATATCTGTGCAATGAATCTTTAATAAATATATGTGAGGTTGAAGAGCCACAGTGAGAGAGTTTTAGAAGCCATCAACACTCTGCCCTATAGTGCTGACAGCCAGGTCACTGGGACAGCTTTTCCCAGGCAGGTTGTGACGATATTGACCCTTGTCCTAGCTGCTGTGCATGGTCTGCTGGTTAATTAGGTAAAACAAGCTGACAGATTTCTTCTCTTATCCTGGGAGAATCAGCTGAAAACATTGTGCCTCTGGTGAATTAGAATCAACCATTTCAGCTGGCTTTTCTAGTATTGATTAGATATTTTCATTAACAAAACAAAAAAGCAGTGAATAATGAAGGAAGATGGAGAGATGATTCTAAGCTACCTTTGTGGGTTGATAAACCTGTACTCAATATTTTTCACTTCGTCCATTATTTTTAACTGAAAGGGTAAACCGTGCATCTGTGATAACACTTGGCAAAGTCATATGTCTTATATTTTGGTGCTCGTTTTGAGATCTTGGCATGAAACACTTGATCTTGAAGGTAAGGATGTGTGGCTAAAGGTGAACAGGAGTTTATTAATTTTAAATTGTACTGTGTTTTTGAGTGCTATAGGACAATTTGATTACCTTTTATGACCCTTTATCCTTGAAATTGTCTGGATGGAATCCATTATACCACATAACATTTTTCATTCCTTTTTTGTGCCTTGCTTTATCCATCTTCTTGCAAGATTAACTATCCTATTCTTGTTTGTCCTTTTCCAGTCTTTTACTGTCTTGAGCATATAATTTCTTCTCTCTCTTTAATTCTTCGGCTTCCTTCAGTGAGATCCTGTGACCTGGATCCTAAATGAGGAGGCATGTCTGGTTTTGAACAGCATTCTATAATTTTAATCTTGTTTTTCAGCCTTTCCTATGTACATAACACCACCTTAGTTTTTGTGACAAGCATTGTATCCTGAGCCAAGATTTTTATGGCGATGCCTGGTAGCATGCTCCTTCATTGAAATCAAGTAGGTAATTAAGTTTCCTCTATCGTTTCCAAATAGTATTGTGTGATGTATCTTGAATACATTTGTGTAGTTCTGTACAGGACAAAAAGGTTTGAAACAAAAAGCAGCTGAGGGTTTAGAAAGACCATTGTTTAAGGCCCCAATCATGCTTGAAAATTTTCTCATAGCTAATTTACAAGTAACAAGCCCATGATGAGTGATGAAAAAAAAACATAAAAAGGAGGAAAGATAGGTTAAATGTCAGCATACTTGTTTGTTTATAAGTAGTAAACCATTTACACAGGCTTGTTTTTATGTTATGTCTGTCTCCTCAGCACTTCTTATTTGCCAAGTAACTTGTCTAAAGAGACTGCAAACTGGCAGCTGGAAACAATAATTTATAAAGCATTTATGCCAAAAACATGGTTCAAGGAGACCTCAGTCTTGACATAAGTTTCAAGAGACTATAATAACGCAAGTAAGAGCAATGCAGTAGCCAAGGAGTGTCAGGATTGTTGTAATGTAGTCCGTGAAGTAATATTGAGATGAAACTGGATGAAAGCTATTTGAGACTGTCTGCTGATGCACTTCTAATGGTGACATCTATAAGATACAGTCTCTAGAGGGGAGCAATAGAAGATACAGCAGTGTATAATCTTAAAATTAATCTGCTAAAGCGCTTGAGAACGCAGCAAATCGAAGAGGCCTGTGTTGGCAGAGGACAGCTGAAAAAAAAAGAATATGTTATTTCCAGCTCTTACTTCCATGAGTCTGGGACAGCTGCAACACACTTGTCTTTCACTTACCCAGTACATCTAACCAAACTGACTAAGTCTCTAACACTTGAGAGAGGGAGAGATATATTGTACTAAATACTTCCACTTAGGAGCTCAATAAATGCCGTGAAATTGACAGCAACTCTTTTCTTCACAGTAGAGGAATTTCTTTACAACCTTTTCCATCAAAACAAATAATTCTATCAGATCCAGGTGCAAAATAAAAAGTGAAAAGGTACTGTTCTTCAAAAATATTCAAAACCCACTAAGGTGGTATACTTCAATGTCTGCAAATTATATATTTCCAAAATCAAGTTTGGAGTACACTATATAGTGGAAATTAGTCTCAACTTTATTTTCTAGCCACAGCATGTGAGCCCCAATAAATCAAAAAAAGCCCTTCAAGTTTATTTTCACACACTATGTTTGGTTCTGGAATATACTGATCCTTTATATCAGAGCAGTATTTTAGTGTTATTGAAATTGGATTTTTTTTCCAAATGAAATGGAAGGTATTATAGGAGATGGATTAGGGATTTTGTAAATAGCTGAACACCTTTAAATATTGTAGAATGAAGTTCTCAAATGTTTGCAGCAACTGCTCTCTGCAGTGGGTAGAAACAGAAGTTGTTTGGAGTCAAGTGGATATTGAGTTCATGTTATCACCAACGAGACATTTTCAAAACACTCCAACATAAGGACGATCCATTCTGACACCAACGTAGGATAAGCTCTTGCCATCTGTACTGTGAAAAGATGGTGGTGGGTTTTAACACTATGAATTTACCTATAGCACAAAACATAAAAAGTAAATAACAATGTTCCTCAACTTTATTTAAAGAAACATCTCCACTGCAAGCATTGTTTCCATTATTTATTTCATTTTTCCTACTGTTTTTGTACTGGTTTTGTATACACCTGATTTTAAAAGGTGTAAAAAGCATTCAGGACTAACCCTAAATCTCTTCAACCCTGCACACAGGTTGAAGAAATCCCTGTTCATTAAACCAAGTTAGAATTTTTTTTCCAAGAGCTCACAGGGGATGAGGCACTTCTGCCTCTGCTAGAAGTATTCATTATATGGGACAGCAGCCCCCAAAGACCTCCTTGCTCTTAGACAAACTACAGACACACACATTAATCTAATCTGTTATTTAAGAGCTTGCAGCCTACTTAAAAGTTGATGTACAGGTACAATGAAAAGTGGGACATGATAAAAAAGCAGTAATTGGGAAGGTACCACAGCACTGTGAATTATCTCACATGTGCGGAACTGGATAGGACTGATGTACTTTTCAACTTTTCAAGTAGGCTTAATGAAAGACTTCAAACCTTCTGCCTCTTAACTTCATCTCTTCCTGTCCTTGAGTGCTGCTTTGAAGCTTGCCCTTATTTTTAACTATCATTTCTGTAGCTTATTTTTAATTTTTTCCCATGAGATTAATATCCTGGCGGCTCTCCAGGGCACAGGGTGCGAAAGAGAAGTTAAATGCTTCGTGTTAGAGCTGCAGAGCAAACAGATATTTAATGCAGGGCTGATGAGGGTCAAGTATTCTTCCATGGAGGCTCCAAAAGTGGTGCCAGAGGCTTGACCACTACTTGGGCTGCTTTCTAGTCCACAAGAACTTAGGTCTCACCTCACCTCACTTCAAAGCCAGCAACACTCCAGTGGCAAAGCAGAGGGAAGAGGGGAAAAGCTCTGCTGTTCCCGAGGTTCATTGATGAGATCTGAACCAAATGTTGATGTCCTGTGCTGGAGAGTTGAGCTTATAGCAGCATGTCTTGATCAGAAAAAAAACACAGCAGCTGGGCTACATGGACATACCTTACCTACCTAGCCACATTTTCTAGTTGTACCTTTGAGCTATCACCTACGTTCTGTAAAGGCCTTACAGTTTGCTGGGCTGGAATCACTACAGCGTGGTGTCTTTGTGTGCAACCAACACACAAATGTATAGAAATACAGCTTATGCTTTCTGCTTGTTTTTCTAGAGTGTGTATTCCTCAAAATAAGAGGAGTATTCATGTGTCAGTGTTTAATTAAAAAAAATAATGATGATCTACACTTACTGGTCCTTATGGTATAGATTTTCAAAAGTCTCTCCACTGAAAACAGCTCCTGAGTAATCAGATGTGCTATAGGACAGTCAGTGATGTCTCTGGTATTATTTGTTCTTGGAAGAAAGAAATGAGAAAGAAAAACTTACAGAGTGAAGTAACAAGAGCTTTGGAGCAAAAAATGTTTTAGAAAACACAGGGAGTCTGATGGTAGTGCAGTTTTGGAGAATCTGATAATTGAGTATGGTGGGTAATTGTGCATAAATCTTCTGTTCAGAGAAGATTCCTGTAACAAATCTTCCCATTGTCACAATAGCAAGGAAGGGACCCTGGATCATTTTGAAATATTTCTGCAGAAAAGAACATTAGACCTAATGATTGCACACTGAGTGATGGAAGGTATTTCACTTACCTAGCAAAAATAATGCTTTTTAATGACTTCATTTATTCATTTTTGAAAAAAACAGTAAAGTTGTCATGTTATGATCTCCCAGAGTTACTCCCGGGTGAGCTGTTGAAAGGTAATTTCACCACACCTAGAGCATCACACTATAATATAACCTGTTGTGTCTTGCAACTTAATCTCATTGTGGCATTTAGAAATCATTCGTTGTGGCTGGCAAAACCGTCTTGCAATAACACCATTATGGCAACTTACATTTTTACAGCAATTTTTACGTCTTAGGCAAACACACTGAAGTACTCTACAAAACATTTTAAATATGTGGCAGGCACTGAATCGTTGAGTATTGTGAGTCCCTTATGAACTAGCAGTGTCCCTTATATAATAAAAACATATCATTTTTTTCATAAGAAGTTATCGCTGTTATAAAACATGCATATGTTTTTACCTTACATAAAACTTCCTTCTCCAACAGATCGCACTGAATCATGGGCTTAGATATCAAAGTTCAAAATACAAGACAATGTCTTGGAGATTAGCAGTCTGGAACCAAACAATCCAATGTTTTAAAGAAAATCTTAACACAAGCTGTAGTAAAAGCTGATTTTAGCAGAGTGCTAATCTTAACTGGGGTTTACTAAACTCAGGAATGTATAACACAGGCGATTCAGCATGTATAGTAATATTCTCAGTGCTCAAGGAACCGGCTGTCAACCGCGTTTGGAACCAATTCAGCTATTAGTGTGTTGTGGTGGAATATTAAATTGAGTGGAGAGTTATGTCCCTTCACAGCATGTTTAATTTGCTAAGATTTTAAATGTCATTTATCAATCTTTTAATGTTCTGGGTGCTGAAAGATTTTCTTGCTGTCCATGTAACTCTGCTGCAATTGCTTCAATTGCATTAGGCTTATTCACTGTGAGATGGCCTCATCTACACCAGCTACGTTCTTCACTGATTCTTGGGGCTCATTTCCTCATCTGGCCAAGAGAACCCCCAGGGCACGCTGACTTATAGCAAGCTTGTCCCAGGTCTTTGAGGCACAACAAACTGTCCTCAGTGAAAAATAAAGCGACTGACATTTAATCTGACAGGGTGAATGAGTCAGGAAATGTTTTTCCTTGTTGCTTACTGATTGTATGTACTTTATGATGTTTCTCTTTTTACTATCTGTACAGTAGGTATGATACAGGTTTTATAAATGCAAAGAAATCCATTACAGAATTGGAACATTTCATATTTATAGGCAATAAATTGACTGTGTGAGTGAAATGGAAACCAACTTGTTTCATATATTACACTCAACACCAAGATATTATTTTATATATGTGGCAAACTGGTGATGTACTTGAAAAAATATGCTGGCTGTATTTTTCTTCACTGAGTGAAGTGGCTCCATTATACCTTTGCTAACTGAGAACATGGCAACGAGAATTAAAATAATGGCATATGGCATAGCTATTAATATATTTAAAACAATGATTAGAATATGTGATATAATATTAAAAGGTAAGAAATATAATGCATATGCTCTTCTGGTTAATCTTACAAATAACAAAACTGAATAGTACACTTTACATTTTGAACAGAAGCAAAAGAAGTCTACTGAACTAGAACTCTGTTGCCAAGTGACCTGTAATGCTGGCCGAAAACTCACTATGGCATGAGTCCTATTAACAGAAACTTTCAAACTTGAACAAGGCTGCTGGGTATCCAGTATTTTGGGGCCTAAAACCAGAAAGATTTAACCTGCATTTGAAAATTCAAAGCCAGATTCATATTTTTGGTCCTTAGGAATGACAGGGAAATAGAGATGCTCATCTATTTTAATGGAGTAGTTGTTTTAGTAGAGCTATGTAAATCTAAAATAAACAGTTGTTTCCAAACACTATTTCTTCAGGCTTTTATTTGCAAAGTAGCAAGCCATATTCAGGAGTAATGCAGGTTGACAGCTTTCTCACAAAGAAACCTGCATTTAGGCAACACACTCTGTATATGAAGCAGCTGAAAACTCATTCTTCATGTGTCTTGCTTTAAAAAATCATGGGCTTGGTGGCTGAAAATCTCAGAGGTCACCCAATACACAGCATGACTGAAAGCAGGCACCTTCCTCACTGCTATATTGCCTTGATAGGCTCTGAATTGAATCCATTCTACAAAAAAAAATTTGCTTAGAGTGTGTTTTAAAATTATAGGAAATATGAAGTATCCTTCAAAATTGAAATTCACCAAGTATAACTTCATCACGATAACAGAAAACCAGTGACCTGACAATCAAATGAAATTATATTATGGTAAACATGAGGAGGTTCTAGCAAAGGCCATGAAACAGATAAATAAATATTACTCATGAGGTCATCCAAAGCAGACGTATCTGTTTAGAATTTTACATGGGATTGCATATACATGGAGTGGTCCAAAGTCAAACTGCTTTTAAAATAAACACCATTGGAGATTCACCTACAGGAAAATAAAATCTACCCCACACCTTGGGCTAATGTCATCCTTACAGTCCCCAACTACACTTTTTCTGTTCTTGTGCCATTGTTTCCCTTCCAAACATTTTTATTCATGGGAAGAAACCATGAAGAGATTTGTAAGCAGCAGAGGAGTGAAAGGAAGAATACTCATCCTTCTGTGGCTCAGGCAAAAGCCATGGGCTTTCAGTAGTAATGCATGGTCTAAATTTAGAGTTAGGGTATCTTGAATGCCCAGATGGAGCCTCTATACTTTTAGGTTTGGAGGTGAGCAAAGAAGGGAAGGCTAGTTTAATATTTCAGACTAATATTAATTTCATACCTCACCTAATTGCCATTATAATTGCACAGTTACTGTATGCTACTATTAAAACCAACATCCCCCATTATTATGGATATTAACATAAGATTTTACTAAACTTGTAATATTATAATAATTATTTATTAACAGCTATCATGTGTTTATATCATAAACTCCTCTTAGGCCTGCAAGTGTGTCTAGAAGCTTTAATTCAGACCAAGAAACATGTGCAGACAGCACTGAAGTCTGTGTGAGTCCACAAAAATACTCGGGTTTAATCTCTGCTATTGCCTTATCCCACCTAAAAACATGAAGCTCAGTTATAGAGTTATCCTGATCCAGTTGTCCTCAATGCTGCCTTGCCAGAGATTAGGCATCATTTTAGCAGCATGAGTGCTTTGCCCAGATGAAATAAAAACACCTTTACAAGGAGAGGAAAAGTCTGACAATGTTTTAGAAAGATGGTATACACAAGGAGCTGTATGGTGGCCTGACATTTAGGAATAAAGTGTACTTAAAAGTCATCTCACTGCATACCATTTTTTCAGGCTCTTAGAATTTTGAAATTGCAGATGTTTGTTCATAGGGAACTGACTATTTTAAAGTTTTGTTTTAAAATTAGCAATGAACAAAAAACTGTTTAATACAGCAGTGAGAGGGAGGAAAGTGCTGAATAACTCTTTAATCATTATTTCATTAGTACTGTACTTTAAAGAGACAAAAGCAAAACTTAAATAATATAAAACTGGACTTTTGTATGAAATAAAACAAAGAGTTGGGTTGTGTTTCACAATATAGTAACTTTGGCTAATTCTTACCAAGCTGGTTTGGCTGAAATTTTTGTGAATACTTTTGCAGCAAGTGAAACCAGTTGACTTTTTGTAGGAGGGAAATCCTAGGGCAGAGTCAGAATTTGCAGGACTGCTGCAATGCATTGTCCAAAAGCCTTCTGGGCCCAGCTCAGCAGTAACAGAGGAACAAGGCAGTTGCCTGAAGGACCATTTAAATACATCTAAGCCAGAAACTTTTTGCATACCCAATAGATGCCAATGCTGAAGACGTCTCAGGTTTGGTTTTTGTTTGCTTGTTTGTTTTAATCGGAGATTACCATTATATATATAAGACAAAATATCAGCTTTTTGTATTCTTTCACAGTTGTGACTCTAGCTCGCAATTAAGACAATAAGCAAAGCATTCTTCTACCTTTTCCTTCAAAGTGATCCAAACTCCAAGGTAAGTGCTGAGACCAAGTACCACACCATGATCCATACCAAATGCAACTGTCAGTTATTTTCCTAAAAGCTGGATGGGAAGGGTGACAGCCAGACCAGCTCAGGTGCTGTTACTCTCTACATATCTCACTTTTCAGAAGAAAGCAGTAAGTAGTAGGGTTGCAGGTATTCTGCACACAGAGAGAACCTCACAATTTTGTTTTACTTTCCACCAACTCCGAGATTCACTGCATCACAGAGAGGAACTATGGTCTCCTAGTCTATACAGGACACTAGTGATTTGTCCAAACACGAAACATATAACACATGGGGCCTGAGCCATTTTGGGGAGGTCATAGTCACAGTGGAAATTCACACAATAGCAATGAAGCCTAAATAAGTCTCTAGACTGCAAACATTTACTCACATAACCCCATGGGATTACTCATGTGATCAAACATCTGTCAGAAATGAACCTCAAAATATATCAGACATCCAACCTGATTGTGGGTGTGTTTGCAGCAATGCAAAAATATAAACACATAAATATACCATCCTCCATGTAGCTGTCAGTGACTGATAGAACCACCTGCTTATCAAAAATGAATCCTTAATTAAAATTAAAATATGAGATTCTTCCTGATTTTTTTTCTGAATGGTTGGAAACTAATTAGAGCTCTAATTAAGCAGTTTCACCTGACATCGTTATCTGCATGTTAACTCATCAGTAGTGCAGTGAGGGACTGCGTGTAGTCAGGGAAATCTGCTTAGGTTCTTTCGAACCACTTCCGTTTTGTCCCGATTGGCTTTATGTGGCCTCACCTGGCTTTTGACTAGGGATAACATAGACTTTGTTGTGCTTTATTTTTCAGCTGTACATTAGTATAAGATCTCAATGGATTTTCATATTCGAGGAAGGCATGAATCATCTGCAATAGCAAGGAACAGGATTTGATTTTTGCCCAGGTCTCTGCTCCCCAATTCATATTTTGCTTGGTACTGCCCCTGCACACGAGCTTCTGTGAACCTAGACCTTTGGCTGCATTGTGTGTTTTCTACATTACCTGCATATTAACAACCTCACACGATCCTGCCTTCTAGCCTCATTTGCTTCTTAGAATGCTGCTCAGGACAGGTGTTCAGCAAGGCAGGTAAACTTATACCCAGCTGGCTGTGCACTAGTGAGATAAACCACAGACCTGTCTCACAGTTTTACACATTTACACATAAAAATTGCTCTGCCTCTTACTAGAAAAATAAAAATGAATCTCTTGGCTCTTGGGAATCTTTCTATTTAAATGCAGATTACAGCTTTTTCCACAGCCATTTGTAACCATTAACTCTCTTAGGAGACTTCTTTTCCCAAGGTGGATGGAGATGGACAGAGTTGCTTTCCAACATGATTTTTCGTTCTATGCAAGACTTAGCTTTAGAAATTGGTGGATGTGCCCCAGTTTCATTGAAATGGAAAGGAAAGAAGGACCTTGAAGTCTATTACCTCTAGCAGTAATTGAGTAGTCTACAGCTAAAGAAACTTTTAAGACAATTTTCCATTTAATCTTCCCAAGCTTACTGTTACCTGCAGTCTGCTTGAAGCCAAGCCATCCTAGCAGATTAATTTGGGTCAAGTAGAATTGTGCCTGTTTCCAATTATTCTCAAAAGCCAGCATTTAAGTCTCCTGCCTGATGGTAAGATGTGTCTTTGGAGGCAGACACTTCAACTCTTTTTCTGCCGTGCCCTTGTGTTAATTAACTAAATTATGATGCATCTGATTGTCAAGTTAGCTTGGGGTTTCCTATAACCCTATAGATTCATTTCAAGTCCAATCATTTAATACCCAAATGATTGCTGCTGAACTCAGTCTTTTTTTTGAAGTGATCCAGTTCAACTAGCAGTAAAGAGTGAAAGAAGAACTTATGAGGATTCTTCATAATTACAAGTTTCTGACAGTATCCTAGTCTGTTGCTGGATGGAAATCTCCCTTCTCAAGAATTAAAATTTTTTTGGAGGTTGGGGTTCTGCACTTCATGCACTAAAACAAATATACAGGATATTCAAGGCAGGCCAGAAGTCAACTCGGCCCAGGGGCCTTGGAAGATCATTCAAATCCATGTGTTCATCTTGCTTTCCCAAGAATCTTCACAGTCTTCAGGTAAAACTGATGGGTCTTATGTTCCTTACAGAGGAAGATGTTCAACTTGAAGTACTCTGATGAGGCAAAAAGAGCAATGAGATATCTCAACAGAGGTAGTGAACGCTACCCTGAAGACATTTTAAGCTCGTGTGCTTTGTTTTTCCTTAGGGTATACGTGCTGCGTGGTTGAGCATAAAAGATGTCAGAACTGTAGACTACAATTTTACCAGTAGTAAATGCAATTGGGAATGTATGTAGTGTGAGGCAGAATGCTAAAATACTGGAGGCTGTTAATGAATTTTTTTCTTTTTTTCCTATCATATAACATTAAAATAATTTAGTTACTTGAGTCAGAAGAGTGAAAGGTTCAAAATGAAAAGTGAAGCCTCACGGTGAGCAGATTGGAAAGCAGAGACATCTCTTGAAATATTTTATTTTAAAAGCCCAGGACTAGAATATGTTTTGTATAGTTTACCTCAGTTTCTGCTATGAGATCAGATTCTGACTGAAGGAGTTCTTGCTCTCTTGCTCTCGATCTGTGAGGGCTAGCATGGACCTTAGCTCTGGCCACCTTGGACCACAGCAATTATCCAACCTGACCTTTTGCATAAAACAAGTTAGAATGAGGTTTCATTTCTGATATTTCTTAGACAAGCTCTCCTTTTCCATTTGGAAATGTTTTCTGCTTTATAACAGGCTTCTGGACAATCTCGTTTTCCTAATAGATCAGAAACCTTTGCTGTAGCTCTTACATACCTGCAGCTCTGGTGTTTGACCTTAGCGTGCCCATAAAGATGAACAGCAGCTTGTTCAGAAGCTAGCAAATTGTGCTCTATCTTTCAGAGGACAAGTAGTTGTGTCTTAAAGACTCCATCTGATGGTGAATGTGCTACTGAAACCATCTTCTAATCTGTGGTATTTAATCTCCACCATTATTTTAGAATTTTGAATGGTTACATCAATGGTAGGATTATATCACTGAAAACATGTTATTGAATCTTCTTCCCTACGTTTTCCTCTCCTGCAAAGAAGTAAAAGATGCAGCTGAGCAGCAGTTACACTATGATATTCTTCCCAGCTGTCTAATGGTCTGAAGAACAATTGTTACTGTTTCTATTTAATAGCTGTTGAAATGTAACCCTTAGCAACATAAAGAAGAGCATAAAGACGGTCTGCCTGAATTAAAGACCTAAACAAATGAAGGGAACAATTAATAACTAACAAGCACCAAACTCTTTCCTTTTATGAAATGGAGTTTTTTCATTTCCTGCTTCTTGTGGCCTCTTAGAATAGTACTTGGTACTTATAATGTATTTCTGATCTTCAAAGTACTGTATAAACATTAACTAATTAATCCTTCAAACACTCCCTGAATTAGGTGAGAAAGCAATTTTTCTATACACTTTCTGCTGGCACTGTAGGGAAAATATTAGAAAGGACTTTCAAAGGAGTTCTTTTCTCCTTTATATGTATTAACCTTTGTGTTACATATGTCTGAACAGCAATGTTTCCTTTAAGGGCACACAGCAAAGCAGAAACATTTATCAGCAATTATCTGATTTTTTTTTCCTTCATTATTATCTGCTGAGAATTAAGTATATATTTGCCCTCCTGCAACTTGATTGTTTTTGCGACTCTGTGTTAGTCTTGCTATTTTTTTCTGTGTCAAAACACAGGTCCTGTTATAAAATTAGGTCCGAAGAATTGCAATGCTTGGAATTGCAGTACTTAACTTTCAAGATTCTGGTACTAAGCTCATTTATTATGACATTAAAATGGCTTGGGACCTCCTGCCTATGTGCGACATTTAACTGCATGCAAGCTTGGTAGACAAATTTAAGCACACTTTTCTCTTGTCTTCCACTTGCTAAGGAAAGTACTGTTGTCCATTTCCCCTTGGGATGTGTTTGGGGGGGATAACAACCTTACAAGTGCCCAAGCATGCCAATGGGCAACTGTTACTTCTAGCAACCATAGTATTTGATACCCAAAGCCACTACTGCTTTCAGCTCCCCATATTATGCTTACTGTTGTTGCTGTGTTGGACTTCTTACATTTCTGCATACACTGAATTCTTTCCTGATTTCCTGACGTCAAAGACCTCCTTGTTCTCTGTGTTGTGTTAGATGAGTGTCAGAAGATAACAACTTGTATTTCACTATTTCTGCCATGCACCCTGTCCCTGAAAAATGATATTTATAATTGGGATCTTACCCTGTAACCTTTTTTACTCCCTAATTTACCAATCCATCAGATCATCGTTTCTGTGACTAATTAAAATTACGAAGCTTACTTTTCATGAAATAACTAAATAAATGCTACTGAAGACTGTTTAAACGAATGTTCACTGAATACGTAGATTGTTAAAGGTACATAGGGTATACTGCACCTAACAGCAAAACATCTTTGATGTGCACAGTCACTCTGTCTTTCAGAAGAAATGCTGTTAGAAAACCGAATTATAGTCATGCAAGAAAACAGTTCTCCAAATATCCTCTGTGTGTATATGTATACTTACTTTAAGTTGTTTTTTCCTGCACCATCTGCACACACTTTCCTGCTTGTTCTGTTCTAGCGTATATAATGTGTCATGATAGCTTCCCAGTACTTCTATTCAGTAGAGGCCAGAGTAAGATATTCTGAGATTTTGAGTTGGTAGATTTTCTTTTTATTTAAAAAAAAACCCCTTTGTATAACCTGTTAAATGCACTGTTCTCTGTTGTTCTTAAACAGAATTCCCTTGGGATTTGAAAGCTTCTCCTTGGCTTGGTAGTAGCGGCTTATGAGTATGAGCTCCCAGCCACGCTGTGCTAATAGACTAATTCTTTCCTCTTTCCTAAAATGCTGCTCCATTTGAAGTTTATCCAATACTTTCCTTTTTAATCAGACTTGTGTTTTTATAATATGTTCTCAAGAATGTGCTTGCAGCTGTTAATGATCTCCTAAGCTTGTTTTCAACTTGCAAAGCGTATATTTTTAACAGAAAGCATAAGATTGTGCTCTCAGGACAATTTGCCTGCTTCCTTTGTTAGTACTGGCAAGCCTTTTTGTTGTGTTTTGGTTACCTACAGTCAGTCAAAGGAACAGGTGTGATAGTTTTTACATCAATCCACTGTTAGGTTGATCTGGTTCCTTCTGTCGCAAGTCACTGGTCTTGCTTTTTTTTTATCTTAATACTGAAAGCAGATTGTGCAATATTGCTTGGAAGGAATGTGTTGTCTATAGGATTTTCGCTTATCTGTCCCAGTTCCTCGGGACTGGAACCTCTTTAAAAACTCTTTATTTAGTTTCCCAAACTCTTGCCTTCTCCAAAGCTACCTTAAATCACAATTTGTACCACAGGGAATGTTCCAGGTATTGGCATGATTTCTAAGTAGGGCAAAGACCTTTTATAGTGATATGGTTCTACATGATATCAAATATGAAAAAGAGTATTAGATATTGTCTTATGCTGTCCTGAGTACAATTTCAGAATTGCTATAAATTCTATAGCAGTACAGTAGCTTATATATCCACTCCTAGCTTGGGAGAAGTACTGTTTTACTTGCTTTTATTTGGGCTGTCAACTCAGCTTTTGTGGGAACACTGCCTGTAGCTCTGTGAGGAGATCTTATGTGCTAACAAGGTTGTCATGTTTCCTATTTTCTAGGCATTCTCTAAGCTAGTGGTCTGTCAGAGAAAGTACTGCACTGCATATTATTTTATTTGTCTTGAACGTTGAGTTTTGTGGCCCTTCTGCCATTGGTTCTTGGGCTTTTTTACTTACTTTTAGAGAATGGAAGGTCAGAAAAGCGTAACTCACATTGTAGAGCAAAAATCAGAGGATGAAAGCTAGATCTCTACATAATCTTATTCTGAGTTATTTTATTCTAAATCCAATTGGGAACTGGGTATTTAGAAGTCATAAAGTTGGCTTTTCAGCCTCAGATTAACCTAAAGTCCTCTGATTTTTTACATTCCCTTAGTCTTCTCTGATAAAAATCACGTACATGTGAAGTGTTTTTATAGAATGGAGAGCACTACTACCTAAGTTTCTGTACAAGTTATTAGGCAAATCACATGCTGTGGAACCAGCCAACCATGAAAAATACTTGACATCTTCCATTTACTGCTGCTCATTACATGCAGAAGAAAACGACATTTGAGTTTTCTTCTAGGTTTCTTTTTTTTTTGACATTTCTAAAGAGTTTCTGATACGCTGATGGAAAATTTAGCAGCTCCATCCTTTCATTCAGAGTATTTTAGTATATTTTATTTACCCATATGTGTAAGCTCTCTGATCTGTTGTTTCTCTCAGACCTTTTTAATTTATTGTTTCATTCTCCACTGAAATTGTATTATGAAATATAAATTGTTTAAATGCACAACTTCCTTTCAGCATCACAGCAATGAAGATACCAAATAGATTCAACGGAGTCCAAAAGTACAGCAGCTTAAAACTGCTTTAGTATCTTGGCTAGGGATTGGTAAGTTGTCAGAAAAGTGGAGGGCTTGAAGGTTGTTGCAGTTGTTTGAAAGAGGGGAGAAAAGGGAACAAGACTAAATGCAGAGGGAAATAAGGTTTGTTTTGTCTGTTCTGTCACCCATAAATTCAAAATTTCACTTTAAGGAGATGACAGTTTTCCTAATTTTCTGCTCCTTTTCAGTCCATCTTTTCACAAATAAAAGTTTTTATATGGAACACATCTATCCATATATTATATATAAAATTCATGAAAAAATTACACAAGGATTTGCAAGAAACACATTGTGCCAAAAATATAAAAATGGATATAATAAACAAATGGTAAGGGGATCAAACATATGTGACTTGTCATTAATGTACTGGAATTTTGCAAAAATAAACAAGTAAGACATTAAATTTTAGATGAAAAAATATTCAGAAGGTTATTATTAATATCTGGAGAATAAGCATTATTCTTAAAGAAAAGGAATAATTGGGCTGCAAAATAAGATTTCTGTGAAACCTGTCCACTTGGAAATATGTGCCTTTTTATGCTGTTTGAGGAAATGCTGTGACAGGTTTGTCAGTCACTCAAGCAGTGGTACTGCAAAATCAGCACAACACTTCTATTTCAAGTGAGTCTATTGGGGTGCTTCTATAATAAAGTAGCCTCCATTTCTCCTCCAGTATAAACTCCTCCAACCTTTCAAACATATGAAACCTTTTTGGGAGAGAAAATTTCAAGGCTACTGTATGAAAAAAACAGACTTCTCCAATTTCCCTTCTTTTGTCATCCAACAAACACACCAAAAACCCTAACAAGAAGAAAGCACTTCCTTAAAAACTAATATTTTTTAGGAATTAAAGCAATCATAGCAACTAGATAACAACATTAGTTCCAGCTGATGTCTGCAAAGTTTTAAAAGAAAACTAAAGAAATAAGTCTATGGGCTGAGAAGCTCTGGGATACAGAGGCAGCTGATCTGAAGGACTGTCTTTTATTAATGGACTTCTCTGGTAAGCTGTCAAGATACTTTTCCCCCATGAATTTTCAATAATTTCATTGACTCTCTCCCTCTTATTTGCTGTTTGCTCCGTTATGATCATTACTAAGAGTTGTTCCTGGTTCATCTAGATCATCCCAAACTGCTCATCAAAAACTGATAACTACAAGGCTGCAATGAGCATGATACATTTTCAACAAAACGATGCAGCTTTTCTAGACTTTTTAACATGTGTTTTTTTGAGCACAACTGCAAATGTTCCTGGGCTTAAAATGGAGCAAACTTGCATGAAAGGATTTGCATTTTACCAAGAGATAGAAATAGTGTCAGTTGTGGTAGACAGTAACTACTTTGCCAACATCAAGAAGGGAGAAACAGATAATTTACACTACTGGCTACTATTACTATATTGACTATGTTCATAAGTGAAACTGTTAAAAGAGTGTCTCCCAGGTTGCATCTGGACTAACCCGGTGCCTCCTGCATTGCATCCTAGTTCCTGGTCCCTTGAGTATAAAGCTGAGATCAGGACACTGTAGAGCTCCTCCTCATTGCAGCTCTTCCTGCAGGGTAGATGTATATATTTGGCTTCTGGTAGGAGAATGTGCTGTGAAGGCAAGTCTTGAATCTCATAGTAACCTGAAAACTCTCTGGTGTGATTTAGAATGGGTTGTGACAGGGACTGGATCTGGTGGTTGCAGCAGGAGTTTTGGATGAGGGAAGGATTGAGTCAAAAACAAGAAGCTGAGCAGGAAGAATGTAGCCTTGGAAAATTTAATGCCTTTCTTTTGCCTTTCCTAGAGGCATCTCTTCAAAACGACATTAGCAGAGTTTGGCCAGCTGTGTTATACACAGTTTCTTTACTAAAACAGGTTTCTCTGTCTTACCTTGCATATTGTTTTGCCACGTAGAATATGGTTTTAGGCTTTGAATTTCATGTTAACCATAATGAAATAGTAATCAGCCTCAGAGATGGCAGAAAAAAGGAAAGACGTCTGGAACTTTCCCCTCCCTGGAGTGGTGCTCATAAGTGAACAAACTATAAAATTCTCCATTGTGTTCACAGAACTGAAGTTTTGGGATATATGAGACATACACAGTGACTATTTTGGGTGAGATATTTGGAGGAGAATTTTTGTTTGTCCGTTCTTCCTGTGCCACTGGGCAGAGTGGGTTTATAGACGCCAGCAGACCACAGAGCTGTGAGATGTGGCTTCCCCCTCAGACTCTGCAGGGGTTTTGTTCAGCTTTCTACTTATTTCCCTCAAATTAAATCTCTGTTATCTGGCAATGCTCAATCACTCTGTTTTCTCCCTTCTTAGCTTGTTTTCCTACTCATTTTTTTGCCTGCACTATGTCAACATGCATTATTTAGGTATGTCATACCAACGCTACTGGGCCATCCATGTCCAGTGCCCCTTTCTCAACCCTTTTGGTGCTCAAGCCCCTTCTCCCTGGGTCCCAGCTGTAGTCTCTTTCTGAGATTTTCAGCAGTCTCAGATTGTCTACTTGTTCCCTTCTTGGCTCTTTTAGCAGTCTCACTTCCTTTCTGGCCATTTCCCATCCTTTTACATCCCAGCATATCTCATACAGTCCTTCTCCCTTTTTTTTCTCCATTTCCTATTTATCTGTTCCAAATTGCTGAATCTCTAGCAACAATCTTCTCGGTTTTTCAACAATTTTTCTAAGCTAGCCAAAAAATCTCTAAGTCTTTTAGCAGGTCCCAGTCCTCCTATTCTCTTTCAACTTTTTTGTGTGCTCAGCAAAGTCCTGTTTGCCCTTGAGCCATCTCAGCTCTGGGTCCTCATTCCCTCCTAACGTTTCAGCCAAAACTGTTTACAGAAATCAAAGGACCCAAGAAGATAAAGCAGTAGGAAATTTGAATAGGGAATAGCATTAGCCTACATATAACATAGACTGCAATCTCATTAGAGTAACACTCTTGTCTGTTTTTAGCTGCATCCCATAAAGTGCCAAGAAAGCCATTAGAACCATTTCTTTTTATTTTATTATCTACCAATAGTATAAGTAACTGTCTGTTATAAATTAGATCTCTCTGGCTTTGGAGAAAATTGAAGCAGCATCAAGTAATAGAAAAACGGTAATAGAAACAATAAGCCAGATGCTAAGATGGTGTAAATCAGTGTGACTGTACCAAAGACTACACAGCAATTGCAGTTTGTAATAGCTGAAGTTGTGCTGTCTTTTGAATATATATTTGTTAATGAGAGAAATACTAATAGAAAAATTGTTAAACTGAGGCTAAAAGTCTGTCTCATAATAAGCAAATTGATCAATCCATTTTCTCTCTTAGGCTGAATTTGTGTGCAAAATTAGTAGTGTTATTTTTATTATCTAAGTAAACTTTCTAAGTAAAAAAATATCAAAGATTTATAACACAAGCATACAATGTAAAGAGCTCAGTTCAGCTGCACTGATTAGAAACTGAGGTTGTATTCCCTAATAAAAACTAAGGACTTACTATTTTGCTATTTATATAAATTGCATTAAATCTTAGGGGCTGTTGTCTTTTTCTTCTGGTTGATGTATGCCAGGGCTTGCCAACAACACCAGGGCTTTTTCACAATTGATAGATATAACTAACAAAGCATGGATCAAGGAGGAATCCCTGCCACCAAGTTTAGCTTGGGTCTGCAATGGTGTTTGGAAGAGCTGATAAGAATGAATACGATAAAATATTTTCTTTTGGTTAAATGAAATTTTTCCCAGAGATATTTTATTTCAGGTTTTCCACGAGAAAAGTCTTCTCCCCCTATTAATTGATCACAGATATAAATGTGAAAAAAAGAAGTTACTGAACCGTCTTGATTTTTTTATCAGCTTTTATAGATAAATTAAAATTTCTTCAGGTATCAATATCGTTCCAAAAAAAAAAAAAACCCAACTACAGTGAATCTTTGATGAAAAACCCCACAACAGATCAACTATTACTTTTCAGTATTCTTCACAACATCCAAATCCGAAACATTTTATCTGTGACACTGAGCTTGAATCACAAAGACAACTTTGATGCTGTATAACTACTGATTGTGATGACAAACCATGTCCTCAATTACAAGATGTGAGATTTTTCTCTTATTAACCTTTCCTTAGTGATTTCAGCAAGGCATTTTGCAGCCATCTCAGCCTACCCAGCTACTTTGGTGGGGACTGGCAGAGGCACTGTACTTAAGATGTAATAGCATTACTGTAATTAGACACTGAATGTTCCTAACTGAAGTAATTTATTCTATTCTAGATGCTGATATTTCCCAGCGTGAATGTTCTTAAATTATTTATTTGTTTGTTTGTTTATTTCCATTCTAGAGGACCACAAAACTTTTCAGTCCCCTTATGCAACAGTTAGACACTATGGAAAAAAATGTATATACATAACAGACAGCCCTAGTCCTACAATTAGACAAAAGGGGTGGGGAGGTATGCAGTATACAAATTAATGAAGTATCAAAACATTACAAGTGGGCTGATAGCTCTAACTTTTAGTGTTTCTGTGGGTTTTTTTAATCTAGAATACATTTTTTATAACTATTTGATGGTTTTTTACGTGGTTTTCTCAACATTTGCTATATGTCATTCTCTTCTCCTTTCCAAATGACTGATTTGTCTTTGTTTGTTCCTAAATGTAGAGAAAGAGAAGCCTGGAAAATTTACATCAAATGCTGAAAATTTAAGGAAGTTATATGAGAAAACAAAAGTGGTACTGGAATGCAGACGAATATGAGACTATATTGGTATTGCACAGTTGCTACCCACCAAATGTCTAATAAAGGATAAGCAGTGAAAAAACATAGAACACTTCTTGTTGTCTCTTGTTTCACAGTATAATGCAACAATACTGCTGCCAAGTTTCACTCCTGCCCTATAAGTGACTTAAATATTTTTGCACCTCTCCTGTTTTCCTTGGTGGCGACTACTGTTCGTACAATATGCATGAGAAAGTCACCAGAGGGTAAATCTAACACTTAACAATATTTCTTTGGCATGTTTTCTGCATACTGTGAGAATGTTTGCAGATGTAATGGCATCCCAAGAGAGAAGGAGCTCTATTTTAACTGCTGCCTTGCAAGCACTCCTTGTTTCACGATTTACAGTAGGTATAACTAAATGTTTGAACAAATTAGAACTGATTAATTGCAACAAAGGGAAAAAAAGAAAATAAAATGCAAACACCATACTTTCTAGTGCATCTGACGATTCACAAAAAATTAAGCCATACAAAATTAAGCCACACAAAATTAACTTTAAGACATTTGACTTTTTTTGACAGCACAATACAGTTTTTCAGTATTCCTTTTAATATTTTTCTCACCAGACTTGCACTTGTTTTCTAGTGTTTCCTCTACCTGACAGAAGAGACTTAAAATATTAATTCATTCACTGGATATAGTGTTCATACACAGTCACAGAAAGGATTTATATCTTTTTTTTTTTTTACAGCACACTCTGGTGAGCAGTTTTGTTGACCAGGAAGCATTTTAAGAGCTGTTCTATGGACGTTTGCATTGCAACCATTCAGCATCCACGTCTATGCTCAGGTTTCAATATGATACTTTAGACACTTCTCTACTTTTGCATTTTCTCACTATCGTCTTTCCTCACTATTTGGAGTCTTTTGAAACTGGTCTATACTGAATTGGACCATCAGGGAGGCTGCCCTAGAGGGGATCACAGTCCAAAGAGACCAAGAATCTTGCAGTTTTATTGACCGTGATTAGAGTTTCAGAGGTTGGAGAAGACTGTTTTAACAGACATAGAGATGTATACAGGATGGAGAATCAGTTTATTATCGCTTTCTGCTCCTCTGGAAACTGTAAAGTATGTGAAGACTTAGCACCTTTCTGAACATTTGAGGCAATCACTAGAATCACTGGACTTGCCACGCTCTTTGCATCTGTCCAAAAGTATCCTAAGTTGCTTGATTTTTTTTTTTTTATTCCTCTTCTCCTCTTCTATCTTTTTACTTCATCTCTCTGTCTGTCCTGCTAAGACAAGACTGCCAGGGAATGAATGATATCTGGCCATGTCACCCACCAGGTAAAGGTAACTATTCCCAGAGCAGGGTTGCTCTGTGTGCGAAGTGTAACCTGACCTCTTCCAGGTCTTTATCCAGTCTGGGTTCTGGTGTTGTTTCTTGTGGTTTAGTGCTTGTCCTTTCTTAGAAGGCGGCCTTCTTTTTTGTTGTTTTCTTCTTTTGAACCTCCTGCTCTGCTCATAAGCTCATATCTACTTCCCAGAATTAGCTTTCTCTGTCCAGCAATGAGCTTCATCACGACTGCCACATTCAGCCAGCCCTACCTTTGCTCTCTACATGTTGTACTCTTCAAAAGTGCCTCTGTCTAGCTTGTCTTGCCACTAAATGAGATGTTCAGCGTAAGTAAAACATTCTGTTACAAGGTCAGCCTTTTATCAGTTCCTCTACTGTCAGCTTATTTGGCTGGATGGTTTTGGGGTCTATAACACTATCTGGATGTCAATGCCCCTTCTTCATTCTGTAGAAACATGCTTATAACTTATTTGCTTCAAAAAAATTAAGTATCTCCATCTGTTTATGGTGAGGGATATGGAATTTTTTGTTTAGCAGTGTAGACATATATGTCATATCTGATATTTACATCATGCTTAACACAATAGCATTTGATTGCTAGGGACCTCTCCATACTCTTAAAATAAGAATAATTATTAAACCATTATTGAACCATTATCATCCTTACTAATGGATATGGTAATTATAATAATAAATGCTCCTCTCCTTGAAGAGCTTTCTTTGTGACAGTCTGAAAAACTGTTTTCATAATCTCAGGGCTCGCTGATTCCCCTGAGCTTCAGTGGATGAATTGTCATTTTGATTCTTTCCTGTATGCATGAATATTTCTATAAATCATTCCTACTTCAAATGCGGACTTTGGACTCAAAAAAATCCAATAAAAATATCAGAACCAGAGAGGACAGAAAAGAGTAGTTTTCTCAGGCACAGCATGATAGCGTACAGATGTCATTTTAAGATCTACTTTGAATATGCCCTGACTATATGCACTGAAAATAAGTATGTGAGATAGGATGAGGCTTTTTAAGCTGATTATGAAGTTGTAGAAAATATCTTCAAATCAAAATTCTTTTTCTCTCTTGCCACTAAGTAAAAATACAGGAATAACTTTTTGTCTAGCATAAAAATTTGCTATGTCTGAGTTCAGATTTCTTCAAGTAAAATGCTTGTCTGGTCCCATTTCTTCATACATGTGACAGAGATCAATAACATTTTCAAACAAGTCAGATCCTTCCTAGAATCTTCAGTATGAAACAATAGTCCTTTTTTTTTTCCTGAATAAAGAAAATATAAATTTCATGAGCGTAGAATGGTGTCTCTGATGTAGCAGTGAAGGACTTAGCAAGAAACTAGAGTCGTTAGAGTTGTAAGCTCCATGGACCAAATAGAAGTAGTGTAGGAAACATATATGCTTCACAGCTATACTCAGCAGAACTTAAAATTTCCAGACTGAAAACTTTCCTTTTAAAATCACTGCTGTTGAAGGATTGCAGTTTTCATATTGACTACTACAGTTTCTCAATTACTTTTACAATGAGTCCTATTGCTCCACTGAGACAATAGCCGGTTCACAGAAATTTCAAAAGTTCTATAGGCAAAAATTCTGGTGGACTCAAATTGCATACAAAAAAAATAATCTATTAACAATTACATCTGCTTCTTTCTCCCTGAATTTCCCACGAGATCTCTCTGGATCACTGACACTTCTGAGCATTTATAATCCTCCTGCTGCATTCCTAAATCATATTTAAAAATGTGTGTAGTAGTGTAGGACAGACAGATACAGGTAAAGATATCTATATGTAACACATATAGAGGATAAGAAATATTTTTTTAGGCATCTCTTCATATGGTTAAGGTTAACTACATGGACATCTTGAAATCATGCATTTTTAGTGGGAGAGATAGCACAATGAATCAAGTAGGTACTGAAAAAACTATTGGTTCAGTAAAATAAAAACAAGGAAATCTTTAACAAGGAGATATATAGAAATAAAATAGACAATGCAGAAATTAACAATAAAATTGACAGATTCTAAAATAAAAGTTCCAAAATGTTCTGACGCAGAGATATTTTTTGTCATGTTTGAGATTGTGGGCTCAGTCATGCAATTTGCTATAGAGCTTGTCCCAGACCTGAAGTTTAAAATTGTGAATAGTTTTACTATTCACAAAAACTAAAATACTTTTTCACACTATGCCAGAATGCTAACATTTCATCTAATACTTTGAATAAGTTCCTCTGATTCAGCAAGAAACTACAATTAGTTCATGACAAACAGTTTTAACACACCCGTCTCCACATCCCCAGGACTGAGTACATATCTGGTTTGTTTTATTAGAGGAGCATTGCCATTAAGAAGCTTGTTTTTCTTGTTCCCATGGCTGATGGCATAATACCAATTTAATTATGAGAAAATATGCAGTAGAGCATATGCTCTTTTTTCCCCCCAATATGAGAGTTACAGCAGACTTCATAGGTGCTGACTCTCCTCTGAAGCTTTATGATTCATACACAGGGCTGTAACCATGACTTCCAACATCAAGTTTGAAAGCAGTAATCTAGAATTAGTGACTCTCTACTGCAGGCAGACCTGTAAGTGTCTATATCCCCATTAGCAGGGGATGATCTTTGGCTTGCTCATTTATTAAAGCTGTAGGACTGTAACAGAAAACCAGTGAAGGAAAAGCAGGGTGTCTTGGTATACTTGTTTTAGCTACCAAACTGTAATCCTGAGTTTCTCTCATCATTCATTATTCCCATCTGACAAGGTGTTAATTTTCAGAGACCAGCTTGAATTCCCTCTTGCTGACTGGATATAAATTGCTCCAGGGACTGTTTTTGATTTGCATTCTCATATTAATGCTACCATTAGCCTTGATAACTTTGTTGAGAAGGTTACATAAAGTGATAAGTATATTCATCTGGGACCCTGTGCTTTCTTGTTTGGCTTATTTTGAAGAGATTTTTCACTGTTGAGAAGAATTAACTGAAACACTGTCTCAGCCTTTACTTGGAAGGCAATGTGTGCTCTGATGCTGGAAAAGCTCAGTGTCCTCCTGTCATCTTTGCCCTGTCACTAATTAACTCATAGCATTTGTATGTTGTCCTCCCTGTGGTTTAGATTTGAAAAAAACAATACCTGAAAAAGATACAATGCAAGTGTTACAGTACATCAATACATTAATTGTCTTTACTTCTGTCTTTGGTTTGGCTAAGACAAAATTTGGGAATGGAGTGTTAGAAACAGTGCAGAGCGAATATTGGAAAGAGGTAACGTGCAGTAATGTGGATGATTTTTCACTTCAGGTTTATCATTGTAATTACCAATATTATTGCTGAACAAATCAGGAGAAAGTTGCTCAAAGACATGGAAACTGTATAACAAGCATGAGCAGCAGATTTCTATAAGGAATGACAAAGCAGAAACTAAATGCTTTAAGTGATGACTACATGAAAATTAAAATAAATCTCTCAATAGTTTGGGTAGAGAAACTTTTTAGACAGCTACAGAGCAGGAACAAGAAGCACTAAACAGCAGAGAAAGTTGTTTCTGTCTCCTGTGGCAATATTGGCATGAGTAGTGTGAAAATGTGTATTGAAAAAGGAATGAAGAAAGAGAGTAGGTAGGAGAAAGGTGACAAAAACAGTTCAGATACCAAGCTTTTTCTGCTGAAGAGGACTTCCTGCAGAGACTGAAGAGAACTTGCTGGTAGGGACACACTTATCTGGACAGAAAAGATAAGAGAAGGGTAGGCTGTGTAATTGAGTCTACACAATGATCCTCCTGAGCTGGGTGTTGCTATGCTAGAAGGAGCAGAGTACACAATGTAAAATAGAGTTGCACAACAGAAAGGAAAACAGACAGAGTGAAAGATCCACACAAAATAAATATAACAATTATATAATTGTGATGCTCCAAAAAGAGTAGACTTATTTCCTGCATTTAGATGGGTGCTGGCAAAGTCACTTTGTCTATGTTTTGAATCTCCTGTAAAATGGTCCCTCTTCATCTGTTCACCTATCATCTTAGTCATGAATGGAAATCATATCTGTTCGAGAAAGGACATTCACTGGTGTGTAATGTGTTTCCTCTGTAGAGGATTCCCGAACTGTGGCCGTAGTCCATCCCAGGGTGGAGCCTGTCTTTTGCTATAGCCCATATGCTTTCTCTCTAAACATAAACACAACCTATGTAGCCTATCACAACATAGTCTGTTGGCTCTGAAGGGAATGAAAACAATAATAATAGAGATGAAGCTGACAATTATGTTAATGGTCAGTGATTTACAGATAGATCTCTAGGTTATATAAAATTGATTCTGAAAGTCAATGAGAGCTATATTTACCCAGTAAATACGTGGTTTTAATGCAGTAGCTGGAACAAGATATTTGCATCAGAGGAAACGTGGACATTTTCAGAGTAATACTAATGATTTCTCACCCAGCTCACAAGGCTTATTTAGCTGGGCAAGGCAGCACACTTTCTGCCTTTGCTCTGTTGATTTTAGGAATGAGCATATTGGACTTAATTTTCCAACCTTGTCAGCCCAACTCTTACCAGCATTACCTTCAATTAGGCAAGGAAACTAAACCTAATTTGAAACAAGCAACAAAAGGGGGAGTCCACAATGAATAAAGTTGCTTGCTTATCACTTTAATGACCATTCCAGTTCCTCAGTGGCTGGCATTATCTCAAGAGAATAGGGTAACACCTGTTTTTTTCAGCTTATTTCAAGTCTCCATGATGAGTCTCAATTTCCTAATTATGCATGTTTTAAAACAGCTTTCCTTGTAAATGCAAATGATATAGGGATGGTCTGTTAGTGGCTTATTTTTATGCCCAGTATTAACTTAAGTGTGACTCATTTATTCAGCCTTCTGCTGCACACAGCAGAGGAATCAAATTATTATTATTACTATATTACCCCTTGCAAGTGCCAGGTTATTCAGTGCTTCTCACTTTGTGTTTACTCCCCTAGCATATGCAAGTTTTTTTATGCCTTCTGTGTGATGAGTTAACTGTGTTTTTTTAGTTGTCTCTGATTTCACAAGTGCACCTCAGCATAAACTTTATAGTTTAGATTTGGTTTTATAACAGCTACACTCAGATGTCTGAAAGTGACCTCAGCACGTACTTCTTGAAGACTACATTGGAAATCAACTCACCCTGGGAGGATATTTGGGAAAGATGTGTTCTACTAGCCAGTCAAGTACCTTTTGAAGTTATTTTAAAATAAATACCAACCTTTTTCTTTTTAATGTTAAATTATTTGGCATCTGTCACTGGATTTGTACCTTTATCTTCTGCTGTGTAGTCAAAATAGTCTATTTATTATTTCCTGTCACAGCTGATCCCATATCCTCTCCATCTACGTATTATCAGTGCCTCACATCTTCTAGCAGGTGCTGAAATTTGTTCTGTAAATGTTAACAGAAGCGGCAGAAGAGATTTGAACATTCACTAGCAAATGTCCTCAGAAAAACAGCATTTGAAAGAACCCAACAAAAAGCTCCTGCCAGAAACTATTTGATCATAAACCTCTCAAGCAGAAAATTGGCAATCATTGCAGAAACAATTCCTCAGGAAAGTATTCAACTTTCAAATAACCCTGAAACACAACTCAATATCATTTGATTTCCAGTGAGGGAGTCTAGCAGTTCTTCCCTCTGCCAGAAATCGGTGCAAGGTAAAGATCTGCCTGCTGTTCCCATGATCCCTGGAAATGACATCCTTTAGGAAAAAAGAACGCAAACGCTCCTTTTTATTATTGAGATTATGATTTTCTACATGAGCTGCTACACACAGAACTGAGGAAAACCTATAAATTCTTGACTGATTTCTGTAAGAGTCCTAAGTATTTTGTAAATCCCTGGATGGATTTACAATAAGTAAAATGTATAGAACAGACAGCATGAAGATGTAATAGTTTCACATTCTTCCTTGCAGGGGTGCATGGGAGATGGTAAACACCAGAAGTGGCTGTATGTGTCTGTGCACTGGATTTGAAGTACAAAATAGATGTGGTGTTAGCCAGCACATACACACAGCAGAAGATGAAATGGGAAAATAGCTGGTTTGGGACCAGGCTCTTCCAAGTGCACTCCTAGCTGAAATTAGCTAGGAGTAAAATAGAAGGCTTTACAGAAGCATGTAGTTGTTAATTATTGTTCCGCTTCTCTTGGGTGCAGTGTACAGGGAAACAGAAATAGAGGTGGTTTTCTGTACCCTAATGTATCTTCATCCACAAACACAAGTCTACAGCAGTATGAAGCAATAAAAACTCTTTTCCACACAAATCCAAGAGTTTCAATAGGAGGTTCTGCAAACAAGGAGACTGAACTGTAAGTATGCCATTAACATGGGCAACACCTCCTGTTGCTCAGTTGAGAAAAAATTTACAGAGCTGAAAATGCAATAATCGGAAGTTTTACTTTGTGAACATAAGCAAAGAGTGTAGGGACATGATGTACTTGCCCAATAGGCTGAGGTTTTATAAAGAGAAAGTACAAGTTGTAAGACAGGATTAAACTTAAATGTAAGATTATGGTTTGTATAAAAAAAAGAGTGTATTATATTTACAGAGTTCAGCGTGCTCAGTTTTTGCTCTACCATCTCTTCTCCATCAAAATTCATTTCTCTCTATTCCCATCTTTAATATCTATTTTTCAAAAGGTGGCTTTGCGGGATAAATTAGGTTCCATAATTGTAGGCTATGATCACTAATTTCATATATACCTAAGTCTAATTTTATATATACTTGTTATGAGGCAATGCTTTCAAAAAGCTTAGTTTACATTCTGGAATGATCAAAATTAACAGAGGCATGAATAAAAATAATTTATTTTCCATGTAACGGATTGGTTTTCACAGCATAAGCTCCAGGTTTTGACCAAGAAGGGAAACCGGAAAGGATCGAACCTTACTCAGACATGTTGTGTAAGCTCAACTCCCAAATATGCAAATACTTCTCTTCTGTAGAAAACATGCAGTCACTCTGTGGATTGCCTCAAGTCTTGTTGTCTGTGTAAATGGACTTCAGCAAAGCTGATTTTTCAGGATATGTGTTGATATGTGCTGGTACATTAGATATCAGGGATTAAACCCTCAAGGGTATGTGTGTATGTATTTGTATGGAAGAGGAATGAAGTGTGACAACTGCTGGTGACAAGACTAAGATAGTCTTTCACATGTATACATTTCTGCCTGAAGTTATAACAGTTGCATAAATAAAAAAAAATATAAGAGTGGGATTAAGTATTTTAATTTTGCAGTGCATAATGTGCAGCCGCAGGTAGTAGTAAGGGAAATACAAAAGGACTTAAATCTTTTGAATATATGTATACCAGACCATAACAGAAAAAACTAATAAATAGTATTCCACCTATGATTCACATCAGTGTAAATGATTCCAGTAAACTTTCTAGCTTCCAGCTTCCTTAAGTATAGAAGTGAGAAGCTGTATGTAAGTAGGTTTGTATTTTGGTATTATTGAAATGATACACTGATTATAGTATACAATTTATAGACTGAAAAAGCAGTAAGCGCTTTTAAATCTTTTAGTAATTTTTAAAATTACAGGGAAAGTACACAGTATTTGCATATAAGAAGGTGAATATAAGAACATGAGGGTTTATGATATATTCTTGCCTAACCCAAGGTCTGAACTATTCATAAATCACTTGTCAGCAGAAATGTATTTTTATTTCACTCTTGGTGGGAAAACAATCCACTCTACAATTTATATTACTTTTTTATATTGAACAAATAAGCTACATTCTTAATCTCACAAAATATTTAATAAAAAACAGGGTATGACTAGGGAAAATGAGGCAGGAGAGCTAATTATCTTATTTTGGGGAAACATATTTCTTCTCTCATTTAACTGTCAGTTTAATTTAACAACAATAAATATTGTACAGTCCAGTCAAGCACATTTCCAACTTCTCTCTCCTCAAAAATTCTTATGAACTTTATGAGTTTTCTAGTGGCGACTGTGGTATTATTTTATTTTTTTAGAATTATTGTTACTGGTATTGTCTTAATTTAACAATAAGTATTGTGGGGGACGGGGCACTCTGACAGGTCTTGGCAACACACTTTCCCAGATTCTTCCATTATCATGAGCTTTTAAACCCATAAATGTTACCTAAATATTTATTTAAAAGAAAATGTAATGAGAGCAGATTATGATGAAAATGGAGATGATTACTTAGGCACTGACATATTGATTATAGTGAAGTTGAATGTCTTCTTTCGTGTACCTGCAGGATGTAAATGCTTGAGACAGATATCTAAGACAGTTCAGATGAATTATGCTTGGACAGTGCTTGTATTTTTCCCACATTGATTGTAACAGGAGTTGAAGGTGATTAGTTTAGATTCAGAGACCTAATTTCTTGAAATCTGGAGCTATGAAAGAGATGAATTCTGGCATCTGCTGGTGTTAACAGAAGCAATATTTTGTACTATTCCTTTTAACTACCCTGCATAAAATTACTTTGCAGCAGCCTCCTTTTCTTCCGTATTTTTATTAGATGGGTTGAAAGTCTGTGAACATTAATTTCTAGTACAATCAAGGAATTTTTTAATCCTGAGAACAGTAATTATTAGCTGCAATTCGAAAGACAGCTTCCAAAAATCATCAAGTATTATTTTTTTCAAAGCCTTAAAAATGAGATAGTTTCTAATTTCTCAACATTTGATAGAGGATTTTTTTTTTTTTTAAAGATTTATGTTACTCCCTTCTGGATTAGTGCAGTACTCATGCTGACACTGAATCAGTTGGCAGCACCCCTGACACTCAGTTGTATTTGCTGTTCACCATTAATACAGGTGGTTTCACAGAACTCAGGTCAGGCCTGTTGTCTGTTTACTTATCGCACAATAAACATGAGGTTAAATGTCCAAGATCCAATGAGAGCATTTCCTTAAACTGGTGATGTATTCAGTGCAAGGGTTGTCACTCTGATTTTTTCCTGAAATATTAACCTTCAGAAGCTGCCCTGGCAGGGGACAGTCATCACCTACATGTGATCTTTTGGTCTTGCCAACTAATTTTTCTTTCACTGGAAAGATAAGCATCACCAACTAAAACATGGCTTCTTGTTTCTTTTGTATTATTTCTCTAAATTCTTGTGGAGTACCTGAAATAGTTTATTGTATGTTCTAGTTCTGTCTTCAAATTTGAATTCTGATTGTGTTAACTGATACAGCCTGGGCTCAGAAAGCCAAAAGTGTTGATATTCATTCTTGTTCTTTGATTTTGACTGTGACACAAGCTTTGGTTTAGAGTGACAAATAGGAAAGTCAAGTGCTATATTTGCCTAATCATTCTTTGGGGGAATTCAAGAAGGAAATATGTTTTGGTCCTTCTAAACACTTTTCATCATACCTAAATTATACTCTCGGAAAAACTCTGCTACCATCAATGACCAAAGGTAGAGAAAAATAAAGTTATCCCTATTAAAGTATCAGTTTAGGTCACTTAGGGATTTTTGGCTGAAACTAAATGAATTTAACCTCTTTTATATTGATTTTTATGTCTACACACATTGTAGCATACTTGTTTCATATAAGCCTACAAAAAAACCTGTTGCAAGAGGTAATGATGAACCTTCTTGGGAGAGGAGCTGGTGGTTTATACTGTGCGTTTGAGAGTATGCAGCTCAAGACAAAACAGCATAAAGTGATCTTGAACTGCTTTGTGCTCTTCCAGTGGTAGTGTGTCGCATGGTTAACCTATGTCTGTTAGGAACATTTAATTACAGCAGCTACAACATCTGAAATATCCAAAACAGTGCCTGTTACAGCCTAACCTTGACATATCCCAGGTTTAAAACTCTTTAATGCTTTTTCAGCATTAAACTTTCCTAGTAGAAAGACAGTTGTCCAGAGAAAGGGTGGACGAATTTGGAGAGAAATATTGTTGCAGCCCAGTTCTCAAAGATGAGTGTCTCAGGCTTTATAGCTTCTCTGTGCTGTTTACACAGTATGAATGCAGGCTGTTTGTGGCCTAGTGTCCCTCACAGTATATGTGCAGTGTACAGCACATTTATACTATTTAATCTGCATTCTTTCCTTGTTCAGTCATTAAAAAAACACTTTTGTTGTTACTTTTTATTTTTAGTTTAGCCTTAGGAGGACCATCATTACCTGGTTTTCACTTGAAGCCTCTGTCAATGCAAAATGAAGAAATCAAGAGTTTTGTTTGCAGAGATGGTTAACATATGGAAGGGGAAACTACAGTTATATTCATCTTTTTGCCCAGGTTCTTGCTTTTCTGCCTTTTTCTGTCTGTCCGTATGAAATCCACGTATGTATGTTTGTTTATTTGAGCACGATGATAATATTTCTGCTTGTCTTTTCTTGGTCTATCCTGAAAAAAAGCCCAAAAGAACTCATTTTCAGTATGTTCTGATTGCATCAAAATCAGGCATGACTGCAGATAATTTTGGGGTATGGCATATGCACATTAATGGCGTGCATATGAATAGATACTGAAAGTTCTGATTTTAATTATGTCTCAGAAAGTATCTTTTCTAGTTTCTTCCTCAGCATCTGTTTTGCAGTAAATCCAGATGAAAGTGGACTGGGTTGTTTTTGAGAGAAATTTCCCATGGGATGGTGTTTTTACTGGTGGTATATTGCTGTGAGGGGAGTCGTAGGAAATAAACATGTTCAGGCAGGCAAACCATTGAGATCTGTCCTGAAATCTTCTTTATGAAAGCAGAATAAAATGGAAAGTGTGAATAGAAGTAATTTAAAAGTGTTAGTTTACAGAAAGCTGCTGTTTAATTTGTGGAGACTTTGAAGGGGGTGAAAATGAATAACTTTATGAGACCTGATGTGGTAAGGCTGACTAACTCCAAGGAGCTGAAAAAATACCCAGAAAGATATACGAAATGAAAAGCATCACTAGAGTCCCCTATCAAACAACTTGGGAGGAATGAGAGATGAAAAAGGAGAAAGAATGAACAAAGTTTAGGGAGCATAGGAGTAAGTGTTACGTGAAATCTGCAGCACGGTCAGCAATGAAGTTGAAAGACGAGGAAAAACTTACCATTTGTGTAATATTAAAAAAGACATGTATCTGCAACACTAGAATAATTCAAATTACCCACAAGAGATTGTGGATGATACCTGGTACTGAAAATAACTTTCTTTTTACTGTGTTTGATAGCTACCTTTTAGGAAACAAATTGCTAATATGGCTATTTTCTCAGGTACTTACTTTGCTGTACTATATTGTTGATGAAAACAGCTTTCTGACTGCTGCTAGAAAGCAGATAAGGACTTATCTGGAGCTCTTAATATAGAGAGCTGAGCAGTGAAAGGTGCTGTGCACTGGAGTGATGTTCTCTCTTTTTCCTGCAATAAGTTGGAGATGGGCTGCTCCATTTGGGGAATGGCTTTTCAAAAGACACAGGGAAATCAGTTGAATGCAAAGATGCCTGAAGACAATGAAAACGTCATATTTAACATGCTTTTACAGATTCTATATAAAAAGTAGTCTTACTGATTTCAAAATTTGACATTCTAACTCATCCTCAAAACTCTCACAGCTTTCTGATGGTCCTGTACAAACTTAAATGTGTTATTAATACCAAAATATTACGTTTAGTGATGAAATATTTAGGAATACAGTAAAAATTTTCTCTTCTAGGGTGTAGGATTACTTACAACCGGACACTACTGCATACAGGGACATAGACTAAGCAATTGGAAGAGGGTGGTGATGCCCTTGTGGGCAAGCTACAGCTATGCTAGAAGTCAGTCTACCCAGTTTAGTACAATTGGCACCATTCCCTGCTTCCAGGAACTATAAACCTCCTGAGTCTGGCTTAGTCCAGATCTTCCTTCCTTCATCTGTACAGTGATAGACAAGAAAGTCTCATTCTGCACCCCATCCCTGCATTGCTCTTGGTCTACCTGCAGCTTGATAGCATGCTCCTTGCCTCTACCTCCACAGATGGGTAGCTTTCACTGAGAAACTCTCTTGGAGAGAATGGTTGATCACTTGTGTTGCAATGTCACAACAGGCCAGATCTTGACTGACTGCTGTCACAGAAATCAAGGGTGTCTCTGGAAACATTGCTGGACTTTCTGATGCAATACTTCTTGCTGTCAGGACTAACCTTCTCTCTTCATTAGGAAAAATTTTTTTACTATGAGGATGGTGAGACACTGGAACAAGTTGTCCACAGAAGTCATGGAAGTCACATCCCTGGAAGGATTCAAGGCCAAGCTGGATGAGGTTTTGAGTAACCTGATTTAGCAGAAGGTGTCCCTGCCCACGGCAAGGGGGTTTGGAAGTAGATGTTCTTCAAGGTTACTTCTAACATATGATTCTATGATGCTATGATTCTATGTAGTTTTAGGGGATTTACTGCTCTTGCAAGTGGTAGATGGCAGTCAGGCAATCAAGAGCAGTCAGAAAGACCACTGAAATGACTGCATGTCATTTGTGGGAATAAAGGTAAATGTGTGAATAAAGCTATGTTTGGGAGTGGGGCTAAATGTGGGGAGAAATGGGACAAGGCCATTTTTCTTTAAAAACAAAGTCAGTGGAGATGCAACATGCACCACAGAGGCAGCAAATGTCTTGTCATAGAAGAATGTGGCCAGGACATGCAGACCTGAAGTGGGAACTGAGGTTCTTGGGAGCAAGGGCAGCCCGTTTCTGCTATCAGCAATGATCAGCGAGGCCCAACTATTCCCCAAGAAGATGAGGTACAACTGTTTCTTTGATCACCTGTGTACTCCAGTTAACTTTTGCTCATTAAAACATCGTTGTAAAATCATTATAATACTAAAACACACCTCCACACCTAAGACTCCCCTCCTCCGAGGCAAAAGCTTCCCAAAACCATGTCTACTGGGCCTGCGCAGTCCAGTTTAGGCAAGTGAAGCAAGAACTTTTTCTCTACCAGCCAGCAGGGCTTGACATAATGAATTCAGTAACTCAAGCTCCACCCAAATCTCTGCCTCAAAGGTGCAGTTTACTCTAAAAAACGCAAATAAAGAAAGGATGTGGAACAGGAAAATTCCACCAAAAATTTTAGGATCAGCCAACGGGCTGGGGCCCATCTTCCCCCCAGTATCAGAACATTGTTGGGGTAAGGTCATGGTGTTAAATGGGCTAAAAGCATATCTTATCATCAAGCTGATTATCAGTATCTCTCTATACTTTGAGTTCAACAACATATTTCTTTCCTGCATACTGCTCCTTTACCTTCAATGTATTATTGTAAATAGCTTCTTTTACTCAGCCATCATCGAACAACTTATCATGCGTTGTTATAATCTTAATAAAATCGACTTGTTTATTCATACACAATCTTAAGAAACTTATTAACTCTTAATAGGGATATAAAGGGAATTTCTGACTTAAACTCAGCAAGCTAGACAGTATCGACTGTCTTCTCCAGATTGCCAAGGGTAATCATCAGATAAGAAAAGGGTTTGGAGCAAGATGGATGATATGGTATTATTTTTGCATTATTGCTTAATTTTACTGTATTCTGACAGGCTGGGTGGTTATGTTTGTCCCTGTGACTTGTCATATAAAAAAAGCTTCAGGCCCAAGAAATGTGGTGAGCCATAAGCTGGACAAGATGAATTATCTTGTGTGTTTTTTTGGTGTTTTTGTCCCAGTAGACTTTCGGAGTAAAAAGGGTTAAGCAGATTGATAACTCTCTTAAACTTCACTAACTCTCCTTTCTGAAACCTCTCATGTTAAATTTATTTCCTCATTTCATGATAGCATTCTGCATTCTACAGCATGGTGTGGTTCTTAAAAGTAGAGCAAGATAAGAAGTGTCCTTTGTCCCTGGTTTCAGCATGCTTTGTTGTCTCTAGTCTCAGATTAAATTTGGTTCTCTGATTCTGAAGTTGAGCTCTAGGGACAGAAGAAGGAGGCCTCTCCAAAGGCACATAGCATGATCAGTGACATTCATCTGGGGAACCAGATCCAAAAGGGAAATTAACAACCATTTACCAGATATCACTATGATTCCGCTTTTCCCAATGGTAAACTCAGTACACATCCCATCTCTTTGCAGATGTCCTCCTAATAAAACAAGAAGCATTTCAATCACTTCAAAAAAATATTTCAAAAACATTTTTATCTATGTTGCCTTGCAGGATCTGCAGTGTGTTTTTGGGATTTTTTCCTCAATACTCTTCATTGTTTGGAGTTGATACCAAGGCAGTCACAGCCAGAGTCACTGAGGGCAAGAGGGCTCTTCTTTTTCAGCTCATACATTAAAGAGACGAGAATTTAGATTTGTGAGCATGAGTGAAGATGATCTACATAATTTTCTCTGAGCTTTCATCCTCTTGTAAGAAATTATGAACACGTATAGGTGCTTACAAAACTGTTATTTCCCGAAGATTTTCTAAAGCACTAGAATATAATGAAGTAATTTGCATATATGGAGCCATTCATGAGCAAGGTGAAGGAAAAATCCATGATACTCATGAATATTTTGGTGAGCTAGAGTTTTTCAACAAGAATTCACTAAATTTGACACTTGAATAACCAATTTAATTTTGCTTTTGGATTAGAGTTGTTCATCTCACTCAAATCTCCTTAACATTTTTTTTGAATTCAGAGAGTGTATAGAGTTGAGAACTTAGGTCACTGAAATTCTCTGACACACTATCTGGATTTTGGGATCAATTAAGGATATTAACTATCACTGTGTAACAATAAGTTACTGTCAATGTTCAGCTTATTGATAGTTTGGGGTTTCACTTTTCTTCTGCTGCTATGATCAAACAGTATATGAAAATTTATTTATTACTCTTTCGGGTTTCAACGAGGAATATGCCTGCTGTACTGAGGCTTCTAATAGTGGCTTTATACTTCTCAGAAGGACATGCAGTAATGCTCTGAGAACACATTGAAAGGAAAGGAAAAAGCCAAGCAACTGAAAAAATAAAATTGTTAAAACTTAAGGTACTGATAAATGTGTAGATCTAGTTCTATTTTTAAACCTGCTGAATGTTAGCTCCATTTAACTAGAGTGCATTTCAAAAGAAAAATACAGTCCATCCAAGCAATGTGCAATTCTCATGCATGAAAACCTGCTGCAGGTAAGATCAATAATTAGATGGTTTTCATTCACTGCTTCATTTTGAGTCTTATTTAGAAAAGATTATAAGTGTTAGTTTGTTCTTTATGTAATACATCTCATGATCCCTCTGGGGTCTGTACCGGGACCAGTTCTGCTTAATATTTTCATTATGTTATAGACAGCAGGACCGAGTGCACCCTCTGCAAGTTTGAGGATGATACCAAGCTGAGTGGAGCAGTAGTCATAACAGAAGGACAAGATGTCATCTAAAGGGACCTGGACAAGCTGGAGAAGTAGGCTTGGGTGATCCTCATGAGGTTCAACAAGGTCAAGTGCAAGGTCCTACACTGGGCTCTGGACAATCTGCGGTTTCATTACAGGATGGGGGATGATGTGATTGAGAGCAGCCCTGCAGAGAAAGATTTGGGGGTGCTGATGAGAAGCTTGACATGAGCCAGCAACATGAACTTGCAGCCCAATGTTCTGGGCTGCATCAAAAGAAGTGTGGCCAGCAGGTCGAGGGATGTGATTCTCTCCCTCTACTCAGCTCTTGTGAGACCCCACTTGGAGTACTGTGTCCAGTTCTGGAATCCCCAACATAAGAAGGATATAGAACCATTGGAATGGGTCCAGAGGAGGGCTGGAGCACCTCTGCTGTGAGGACAGGTTGAGACAGTTGGGTTCGTTCAGCCTGGAGAAGAGCAGCGTCTGGGGAGAACTTGTAATGGTCTTCCAATACCTGAAGGGGTGACAGGAAAATTGGGAAGGGATTTTTTACAAGGGCTTGTAGTGATAGGAAAAGAGGGAAAGGCTTTAAATTGGAAGGGGAAAGATTTAGATTAGACAGTAGGAAGAAATTCTTCACAATGAAGGTGGTGAGACACTGACACAGGTTGCCCAGGGAATCTGTAGGTGCCTCCTCCCTGGAAGTGTTCAAGGAGAGGTTGGATGGGGCCTTGAGCAGCCTGGTCTGTTGGGAGGTGCCCCTGCCCATGGAAGGGGGGTTAGAACTACATGATTTTTAAAGTCCCTTCCAACCCGAAGCAGTCTCTGATGCTATGATTCTATGAATTGCCACTAGCATGTGTGATAGACTAACTCATTCAGTACAATGGAAGAGCTCTACATACAAAATCAACAGAGACTTTAATATATGCTGTTACGGGGGAAAATTACTTTCTCTCCTACACTTCACTCAAAGTTTGATGCCTGAATTTGTTTATTCTGCTGGATAGAGAAGATCCAAGACTTTTCCTTTTTCTGTTTAGGATGCCAATAACTAACTCAGAAAATGTCTGTTGTTTGTGATTGAAGCACATTTTTATTTGCACATTTATATTTGAAGAAGAGTATGTGAACAGAATAAGGTATTAATGATGAGATTAGCTACAATACCAAGTGATCAGACAATCTTAATTAGTTTACAAAAATTCAGCATAATCAAAATTTTTTTTAGATATATTGTCTAAGCTGTCTGCTTTTAACGAAGACAACGAAAATAATAAAGAATTGAAAATTAAAATTTAAAATTTTCTGAGTGTAACAATACCCCAAATTCTATTTAGGTGGGGGTTTTTTTAACTGCAGAAAAAAAGAGAGTCTTAGAGTCTGCCAATTAGGATTTATTGCATTTTTGCAATTTATAGAAGTACTTTTTCTGTGACTAATGGAGATTTTTTAATCTCGTAAAACTGAATTGGCTAGCTTAGCTTTTCTATGTACTTCTGACCTGCCTTTGGGCACAGAAGGTATTTATGATTGATTTGTTTAACTTTTTGATCTGTTGAAACTGTAATGCTCCTGGAGTTTGTGAACAATGCAATAGCAGTTTATATAATCAAGAAACCACCACATCTATTGCAGCTTCTTTCAAGGGTAACGGCACTTTCTATTATCTCTCTCAAAGTACTACTGTGCATTATCTGGTTGAATGTAGCCCTTTTCTTTCTGTTCATAAGCAGATCCGGAATTTTGTGGGATCAATAATACCTTTCAAGCATTTGCCAAACAGCAAACCCGTTTTATGTTATGGATTTTTTTACATAGTTTATGCAATTTTTTATGCAATTATCTTGCCTGAATTCTCTGTGATGTGACTGGTCACCTCACTGGCACTACTTCTTCTTCTTTCCTGCATGGAATTATCTTTTAAAACCTGTGACTTATCAATAATGGAGGAGTTTGGGAGTAATGTGAAATACATGCAGAATCTTCTATTGTGTATGCAAGTACTTTCTTCTGCATATGAAAACAGACAAGAGGAAAAGTAATAGAAATGAAACCCCATTAATACAAACAAAAAGGGATTTCTGGACCAAACAGCTTTACATATTCGAATGGATATTTGCAAGAACAACTTCTTGGATGTTTGCCAGAACACCTTCATCTTGGAATATTGATGCCTGGATGGATTATGAGTGTGAAACATGCCTCCTGTTTACTTTCCTTCTTTGGTATAAGGTAACTTGTTGGACTGTGTTAAGCCTGTATTGCAAGCTTTTCTGTTGAGCTTATCATATGAACTAGCTTAACCTCTTTATTCACCCTCATGCTTCTCCAACTGTATGCTGGAGTTATCAGAAAATTTGTGACTTTTAGAAGCTTTTGGCAACCCACAGATGTTTTGGACCTAAGTATTTTTCTTCATACAGAATTAAACAGCTGTGCAAGCAGAGATGGAGAACTGAATGTGAGAAGAGGGATGACATAGGAAGATGCCTGTCAGCTGTAATTGTCGTGTTTATGCTGTGCACATTAAAGATTCAGTGGCATAAACAATATCTTAGCTTGCTAAAATAGCAAAATATGAAATAAAATATGCATTCATTACCATCTTATATAATCTCTCAGAATATTAGAAGACAAGGCATGTGTCCAACTCGGTAACAAACAACCCCACATTTTGAGCTGTGCTAAAAAACAAGTAGAAAATAATGATTTAAGAGGTTTTAACCTATTTCTTAATTTCCAAAATGAATTATAGGATCATAGAATGGTTGGGGTTGGAAGGGACCTTAAAGATCATCTTTATATAATATTCTAGTAGATTCTCTACACGAAAAAATATTTCCTCCTTTTTTTGTAATAGTAATGCATAAATCTTCTTGGAATTGGAAGAACCAACTTGAATCAAATGCTTGAAAAAACTGTTGGTTTTTGAAATCTAGAATTTAAGCTCCTTAGTGTCTCACAGTCCCCCCAGTTCTTTGTCTCCTCTACATCTCTCAGTCTAACTGGAATTTGTATCAGCCTGAGACAAGGGGATACCTGAGGGAGCCTTCTGACAAAAGCATGTTTATGACTAAGTCCTGTGGAACATAACTGAGATTAAACCACTAGGGCTCTAAGGAAATTAAGAAAATAAACTATTTCTCAAAAATAAAAAACCTTCCTGTAACATTTTTGAAATGTTTTATAGAAAAATGTCAGGTGTCTAATTCTTCATTAAGTCCACAAAATCTTCAAATCAAATCAAGGGAGAAAAGCCAAAAAGCAGTTCAATTAAGACACTATAACAGGTACATTAAAGGGAGGAACGTGAAGTTGATTAAAGATTTATTTGCATTAGCTACATTGCAAACTCTCCAGTGGACGAGGCTTGTAACACCACTTGATGAAAATATTTTTATTCATTTTAATTACTAAAAATAGTTCCTAACGTAGTGTTTACTGCCTAAAAGGATCACATTTGATGGAATATGAGATTTTTAAATGAACAATTTGATGAAAAATTTAGGAATAGAAAGGATGTTTGAGTTACCATATCTGTGTCAGAATGAGTATGTTAAAACATTTTTTCCTTACAGAGATCTACAACCAAATTCTAAAGTACCTTCAGAGTAAAAAATTTTGATCTTGAGTATATCTCCTCAAAAAATATGTTTCTAATAAAAGTCAAAGTGATTCTTCTTTTATTTGTATTCCATCTGGACTTCTGATATCTGTGTAAATATTTGATCTCCTAGAGTATTTAATCCCTGGGGGGATTACTTTCCTCAGACAAGAAAGGCTTGGGATGTCTATGATTATTGGCACATGTGAATACAAGCAGAACAGGGAAATGACCATCATTTGCTGTGAATATTTTGTCATCACATTACTCGGATTGGAACAGCCATGAATGAAGTCACACCGAAGAGGAAAGAGTGCTAGACAATTGCCTTGCAATATGTACTGTTCATGTATTTGCACTATGTTGAAAAAGACATTGTAGAAATGTGTGCAAAGTTTAAAAAGAAACAACTTACTCTCTCTTCTGCAGCCTGTCACTCACTTCATCTTATCTATTACCGGCCAGGATCTCCTTTGAAACAGCCTGATTGCTTGAAGAACTCTTTGGATTGAGGCACTTGCCACTACTAAATACTTAACGACATCTGGTGAAAGCTTGACAACATCTTGCCCACATGCAAATGCTATGCTGCAGCCTCCTTGTAACAACTACCGTGCCTGGAATGACACCTGAAAGCTGAAGAAATCTTGAGCTGAGGTTTTTGCTGACAAAGAAATTAGACTATATTAGGCGCTAAGACACAGTACATATTATTGAGAGGGAATTTTGTAACTCTAAGGCCAAAGGCTGGTTGTTGCAATTTATATGGGGTTTTCCAAACATTGCCTCTTATCTCTTGGACCCATCCAGGACTGAAGAGGCCTGTAGGCCAAGGTGATTTATGACTACTTCGACAACCCTTCCTAAATCTCTCTGCTGTTCTCTGACCACATGCAGGTTTTATCCTTGCCATGAAGCCACGCGAAAGAAGTACGGTAATGTAAAAAAAGTAAATGGAAAAAAAATTAGCTTTTGTTGAAAAGTTTAACACATATTCTTCTTGTGTATAGTGAATCACTTCAAGTTCCACCACTCATTCCAGAGACAGGAGTGTGCAATCTCCTGTGTTCAGTTTTGTAAATTGTCTACTATGACAGATGGAGACAGCATTGGATTTTGAAACATGATGTGTGGTGCGACTTTTGGTGTCTACTCCAGAATAGAATTTCTCTGTTCTGGTCCCCAGGCTGATATAATTCCATGTAATCCATGGCAAGCACTCAGTGTACATGAGAATAAATAGTGTTAAATAGCATTTCAGACACAGAAATTGAAACTTGTTCTTCTGCAGGTCAGTCTTTTTAATACTCCTCAGTTGAAGTTGCTGAGACTTGGAATATTAAAGTGAATTCCAAGGAACTGAATCTTGTGGTAAAAAGGCAAATGACATGAACTGTAAAGCAATAAACAACAAATTGGTTATTTATCTGTGGTTACAACACATACAGGACCAAAGGAAAATGTGACTGTTATATACTACCAATATCATGATATGTATCGATTTACCACAAGCAACTGAGCACCAACAGTTACTTTCTCTGGTACACGCTGTTCTTCCACATTGCATGAGTTAGTATTGTCAAGACATATGAATAGGTATTTGCACACAGTTTTATGCTCTTTTTTTTTGTTCTTTTTCTGGGGAGTAGAGGACAGAAGAGAGGCCATTACATGTACTCAGAAGCCATTAAGTATACCCAGAGCCATTATGTGTACCCAAAAGGTGTATATTTTGTAAACAGGAAAAGCAGAATGGCTTCACAAACTACCCTACAGAATGTGTGTGTGGGTTATTCAAACAGAGGCTGCTGCTAATTTGTGGGACAGTCTGAGGACCCTAGACAGAGTCAGCCTAATTAAGTCAGTCTGAAAAAACCTTTAAGATTGTGCTGCAAGGTCAAATTTCTTCTGCTTGCATCTCACACTGGGGAAATTTCACCACTGAACATTATATCCATACTCTCTCTGTGCTCAGTATCCACACTTTTTAGTTTATGTTAATGCTGTATACTGAAACCCCTACCATAACTTGACAGACAACAACTTATCTTCTATCTCCTCACAAGCAGATTGCTAAAAATCACACAGCAGATAACGATTCAAGGGTGCCAGGAAACTCTCACTTCCTGCCACTGCTCCAGAGAGGGTCCAGCAGCATGCTGCTCCTGCCACTTCATGTGCAAATTCCCTGCTTTTCATTTGCATTGCTGAGATGACAAGGTTGGTTGCTCTGAGAATTTTGAATCATTCTGCAAAATCTGCCCTTAGAAGAAAAGCTCCTGTGCTAGTTCCAGCAAGAAACTTGTATAATAATGAGAAGGAATAAATTCCTTCCCCAGCTTGTTTTTCACTTGTAGAACTTACAGCCTTTACTCCAACTGTGTTAAGTTCCCTGCAAAAAAGCATAAAAGGGAACAACTCGTACCTTATAAAAAACAATCCATTTTAACAGTCTAACTAGACATGACTAGGCAGTGGGGAGGGCTACTATTATGCCTGCTTATTCTGCGGAATAAAGGGATTTGGTTAATTAGCCAAGGTTGTGCCAGAATTCTGGGGAAGAAACAGAAACTGAACTTGACTCACTCGTGACCTTCTCAGAGTACTGTAATTATAAAGTCATACTTCTATGAGGGTGAACATCAAACATTTGATTAGGTATTTCTTCCTCTCTAGATCTTTTTTTCTGGGCTATTTTTCCCTTTCTTCCCACCCATGTCTCTCTTATTACAAACTTTATTGGTCTTTTATTAGTTCTGGGTCCTTTCTTCAGGTTTTTAAAGTGGTCTTTTGATATACAAGAATTGCTTATTTATAGATTGCGGGATTATTTCAAAGTACATTGCCATTTGGCATTTTGCACAGGTTAACAACTAATTTGCATTTCCTGAATTTCTAAAAATCACTAATGATATTTCATTCACCCTCTTTGGAGACCTGAGTGATTACTACTTCTGTGAGCACATTTGGATCTTTCCAGTAACAGATCCCTTGGTTTCATATGTCAAAATGCTCCTTCCATCAGCAATGATGTCACAGTGAGGCTCAAATGCTTCAAATGTTGCAGTTTCTTTGCTTCACAGAATCACTTATCCTTCAGTGGGACAGTCCTGAGCAGTTTCTAGCAGCTCTAGTTATCCCATTCTTGCTTCATAAATATATGCCTGCTGTGAAGGGAGAAAAGTGGCAATCAGAAAGACAATACTGATAGAGAAGAGCTGATTGTGAAATGTGTTGGATATTTACCCCCTCCACCTCTGAGCAAATCCATCAAAAGCCCTCTTGGGCTTCCTCAGAAAGGGCAACTGCCAGAGTGGATTGTGAGAGTATCAACTTAACTTACCATGCTTCTGCTGAAATCCCGTCCAAGGCTCTTATTTTCACAGATAAACAAAACACTCTTTATTGCCTCACGTGTAGTTTAGACAGATGGTTCTTAACATTCAGCCCAGGTGTAAAAAGATAGAGACAAATGGATCTGTTCTTTTTAATTCACACACACTTGTGACTTTCATCCCTATCTGAAAAGCTCCTCAGGCTGTTGATCTGTTTGTTTTTCCATCTATTAGACAGATCTTCTTCTACCAAGATATTCACTTTATTGTGCTTTTTAACAGAAGTCCCTCCTCCTGGAATATGCAATTTTCAGAGCATCAATCATATATATCATTAATATCTGCTTTAAAAGTAAAATTTGGCAAAAGATGAATATGACATAAAACTTCTCTTGTATGCTGTACTGCACATTATCCTCACACTTGAGCAAGAAAGCCCATCAAGATGCTTATTAGGATAGTAAAATTCTATATTATAAAAGACTCCTTTCACTTGCATCCTGCCCTCTACTTTCAGTGTTTAACTTCTCATTGCTTCTTAGAATGGGAAATGAAACAACCTGTTTTCATATACATGGCAGGGAGATTGGAATTTGTTTCTTTTTCAAAAGACTTTCCAGTGAGCCAGAAACAAAAGAGCAAAAGGGGCACACAGGACTTTTTGAAATGAATTCAATGTGCTTAAGGCACTTTTAGAAAAGAAAGAAAAAAATCACCAATTCACCTATGTTGAGGACAAGGTTTTGGAGACACCAGTACTCCACACCTGTTTGGTTTACGAAGTTATTTATTGTTATGTTAGAGGCAAAACAGTACTGATATTATGTCGAGCTGCACTTGATCAGTATCAGAATTAGAGAAAGATTCAGTCAGGAGTACTGGATCTGAATTTACCTAATATTTCAACCCAGAAATAATATGGACTGAGTAGAAATTACATTGTTGCCTATTTTGTTTCAGCTTTTGCCTATTATGTTATGTTGCCATATTTACTGAAGAGTTGAAAGTATTTCTTTGTCTTCCCCAACTACTACACTCATAGTTTGGCCAGTGAAATATGAAAAACCTGTCTGTGCCTCAGAGCTGGAGAGAGTTGAGTCCGGTCCACTTGTGTCTTTATTAATTAGGTTTAATTGTGTTACAGACTGGTTTCAGTCAGTCAACCACCATCAGCAGAGTGACATGTAATACAGTATGTTTTCTCTACTGGGCTTTTAGGTAGCTTGGTATTTCAATGCAAATTGGAGGGTTTTGTTAAGGATTTTGTAACACTCACATATACACTTGCATGGTATTTGTTGGCACTTGTTAACTTCCATAGACTGCTACTGCTGTAACAAACCATAAGAAAACAGAGCCCTTGTCTCAATAAATGGGGTAAATTTGCTGAGATTATTTAAGGCTGGTAGACCACAGGATCCTAAGTGAAGAGAGGCAGGCTGTGCAGATTGGGATATTATATCAATAGAATCTGGAATTCAGAAGGACTTCATTTTTTCCCTCTCAGGATAAGGTATTTAGTGGATTTTTCTACTTGCTCTACCATAATGTCAGTGTTAGTTAATAAAAAGCATAAATAAAAAATTAAAATCTTCACACTTAAAGCAAAGTTTGCTTTTTTTGTTTAAATTTGTCCAGAGCAAGTGAAAAGTTCAAAGGAAACAGCTCCCACAGGTGAAAATGAAACCTTTGAAATAACTACTCTTCCTGTTAGTTTGGACAGAGAAGCGATCTTACAGCCTCTGGCTCCAGCTACCTTCATGTGCACTGCATTTCTCCCTGCAGGAAGATGAGAAGAGTCAGAGGCAAACAGAATCTGACAGCGAAGGATGAAAAGGACAATCTTAAAACTTACTGCTTGGTGTGAGACTTCTTTAATGCTGCAACTGGCTCAAGAAATGCTGGATTTTTTGAGATGGAGAAGACTTACATTAAAATTAAAAAATAATAAGATGCAACCTTCTGTTAAAGATTCCGTATATGGGTCTGTGATTCTCTGTCCCATGTGTCCCGTCTTCTAACCAGCCTGTGTAGAAGACTAAAGAGTTCATCTCTGCTCTGATGTAAATATGAACCTCAAAAGTAAGTGGTCGTTCTTCATTTTAGTTAAACCTGTGAAGAAGCACTGAATCTGGCATAATGTAAATAGAGAGCACTTGAATGTTCTTTCTGATATTAACGTTCAGAAAATGACAACATTATCCTCGTGAATCTTCTAACTTGAATAGTTATTTCCTGGAAAAGTTGCAAAGTTTTCCTCCTAGGCTTTATTTCTCTCTGTTCTCCAAACTTGCCTATTACATGAAGTCAGAGTTCAAATGTATATTCCCTGCTTTGAAATACTCTCCTGTGTTGAGATGCAAAATCAAACAGAAGAAAAGTTTTTACATTCTATGAACTATCCCAGTGCGGACTGGAGTTACCTGGTGCCTTGCTGAATATTCTGCATTATTAATGAAGTATCTGAAAACCTTTCAGTGAAGGAGAGGAGGGTGACAGAAAATATTCTGATTATCATTCCATTCTCTCTTTCTCAAAGCACTTAGTTGGAATGACATTTCCTAAGGTTGCACTGCCTGAGATGACATATTTCAGCTAGATGGAGAACAAAGTGAGATGTTTCACTTCGGTGTGTTGCATATGTGCCTCAGAGGAACATGTTAGTTCAAACACAGGCCGATACTGTTATGCAAATATATCTATATAACTTCCAGTTCAGAGATGGTTTCTACCCAACCATCTTGAAGAGCGTGCAGAATAAGTTTTTGTCTGCCTCCAAACCACAGTGTAGGCACACCCAATCTTATGAATTTGTCCTCGCTGTCTTTGGCACAGGAAGGTGGTTTTGAGCTCCCATACAAGCTGTGAATAGCAGTAGCTGAATGCACTGTAGTGACCTTTTCAAAGTTCTTCCACATCTCAACTGATTTCTTAACACTTGTGACTTCAGCTTCTGAGCTGTGAGGTAGGGACAGGATGCCAGCTAACCAAAATTATAGGATATTGAAAAGGTTAAATCAGTCTAGCATTTTGATAACTATCTTTAACAAACGTTGTTAGGCAAAATAGTTCTGATTTCTTGTACTGCTGCTGTAGATAGCTGAAAAAAAGAAGAAACTTTTAATGAATATACATGATATTCAGTAACAAGAACAGAAAATGGTACATACACTCTACCTTTTTTTATTTTAATTTGAAGACCGTACTCTTGTGGTCCTCCTGATATGATATACCTGAGCTGCAAAGCAGCATTTGCATAGCTTTTGATCTTACAAAAGCCTTCTACTTTTATGAGTCTGATATGATTTGATGCTTCAGTGGTTTTGATTTATAAATGGTAGTTGCAAACACTTTTCTTTCTTTTAGAGCTGAAGTCAAAACATAATTTTATAGAGAAATAATAATAAGATGACTTCTTTGTAACTAGAAAGGATTGGCTTGTCTCTTCTGGGTAGAGAGCATTTTCCTACGGAATGGAGCACAGTCCTTTTTGAGGTAGTCCCGGTACGTTCTTCTTTTGAACTAGCTGTTTGGTTTTTTAAAAGGGGAAAGTGCAAACACCTTTAAGCTGTAGAATGAAAAAAATTGGCTTAGGTAGCCACTCTAGTTTCCTCCAGAAAGATAGTGCTTGTTTTCTACCATGCCTTAGTGAGTCATCAGAGATGTAAATGCTCTTGATAAATGTTTGAGGTGGCTTAGTTGTCTTCAAAGTTTTGATAGTCTATAGGGAGTGGGGTTTGGTGCAAACTAGACTAAATACCTAATGGTAGAGTTTTTTCTAAGAAAACAACTTTTAACATCAAAACTGTACACAGTCAAAGTACTGTTAGACATGACAAAATCCTTTCAACACACTGACATTGAAAAAGCAGACATAATATTCAGCATGATTTTCTGTTTCTGAGCTGCAGCAACAACTACATCTTGTGAGGGTTTTGTTACAAAATGCTCTTAAATTACAGGATTTAGCGAATTCTGTAGCAGAGTAAGGCACTCTTGCACTAGTTACCTGTATTGAGAAAAAGACTGCAGCTATAGTAACAAATACAGGTAGGCAAGGAACCAGTAGGTAAGGTTTAAGGCTCACAGTGTGCAAACCAAACCAGCTGAACCCAGAGGGAGATGGAATCAAGCTCTGTAAATTATTGGTTTACTTTTACTGTGCATTAGTTTTCATAATTTTGGTAAAGATAAATTTCATACCACTGATACAAGAGCAAAATAGGAGCTAAAAGGTGACTTCAGCTAATTTTACTGTTTAGGAGTGAACCTATTTCATGTGGAGCTAGTAGGAGCTTTATGAGACCCTAAATATAAACTGCAGACATCTGAGCTTTAGAAGCTGACTTGTGTGTTACAGAAAGGCTAGTCCTGAGTATAATGTTTGGGTTCAGGTGAAGGAAATTATGAAATTGGCAGGTGAAATTACACATGCAACCAAGGAATGAAATTTAAACCTGCTTAACCAGCTTCTGCCAAAAATAGGGATTTATGTGTTGCAGCTCAGTTGCAGCTTAGGAGTTGTTTCAGCAACAGAATTGCATTGACAGCACAGTGCTTGAGACTACACAGTGGTAAGTCCATTTTGCCTATTTTTGTAAATGTAGTATCATTGCTAACTGGAAGATGGATTTCAAAATATACCTATCTTACATGCAAGCCAGTGACTGAGAAGTTGCAATTTGGGTTCAATTCACTGAAGACTTCTGTTACAATCCTATGTTAATGAAAGGTAAATCGTTCATGCCAGATGTTTGTAAGAATGTCAGAAAAGGTGTTGTCAGAGGAGATGTGAAACAATTAGATGAAGTTGAGAATTCTGCCTAAGGGAAAATCCACCATGTAAAACTTCATTATTCTGAACATAGACATGCTTGAAAATCTAGCAATTATCCATACTGTCTGAAAAGCCTGTGCTAGTGCAGTCTGGCCTCTGGTACAAGGACCTATGCATTGTGATCTTCTCATCTGAGAAACTCAGCACCTTGCAAGTTTAAGCTCTACATGAAAACTGTTATGTTTAAGACAAAGCAATTAGGTGAGTCTTTTACTCACTCTCTAGGTAGGTTGCACCTGAGCTGGCAGTGCTACATCCCTGACTCCGGCTGGAGTTGTGTTTGATCAACTGCTTAAGACAGGGAATCTACTCAGAGAAAAGTTATGAGAAGCAGGGCTGGAAGAGCATAAAATCCTCCTTTCCTTTCTGTCTCTAGCTAGAGAAGAGTATAAGGATCATCTGACAGCCTCTGAAGTGTGACTCAGGCACCATGGGTAAGTCACTGCTTACAGCAGAAATCTAAGCAGAGCCAGCTAGTTGGAAATGCTAGATACAGAGACTTTGGTGGATTTTAAACTGTGCCTAATGGAGTAATTTTCAAGTCACGTATTCACTTGAGAGGAGCAGCACATTTATTTGTGATAAGGGAGTGAGGCAAATGGGATGAAACCTGGTTTAGTTAAATGTTTTAAACTCTGCAGTTGTACCACGCATGAACAAGACTGAAATGATATTTCAAAAAGCTTTTCTGTGTTTTCATTATGCCAGGTTCTTGGTCCAGTGATGAGTACTGCAACCAGTGCAATTCAAGTTGAGCATTGTTTTATTCATTTACTAAAAATAAGAAAATAGATCTGGATCACTAACGCATCTTATTTTTCCCCCTTTGAAGCTCTGTAAATGAACTGAGATTCACATAATATAGACACTCACAGAAACAAGAAAGTGAGGAATAAAATTGGCTCCTGATACCAGATCATGTATGTTGCCTACCACAAATATGTGTCTACCACAGATGTTTAAACTGCTTATCTTCACGCAGCTAGGATAAGTTGTAAATAACCATTATAGAAACAATTTTTAAGAGAAACTAGCTTGCCCATGTGGTGTGCATTGTATTTGCTACTACAAAGAAGAGCCCTCATATAACTGTGGCTAATACAACATGCAAGAGCCTGTAAATTACTTTCACTCATCAAATGGGCACACGTGTATCTGAAAAGCTACTCTTCTGGTTCCTGATAATATGGGAGAATAAAATGGGTGTTGCATACCTTTACTTAGGGTAGCCATTAGTGCTATTGTGTCTGCAGAATGGCTCATGTAAAGAGCAAATATATTAAATCACAAGTGTTCCTTTCCCTAGATGAAATGAAGTAAGCAGTGCTTACAGTGAATAGGAGCTACATTTATGTGTAGGGTTGAAAGGATCCGTTAGGTTAACAGGGATTGGGGCAGGAGTCTTAATCACTTAATGATTCCCTTTTTTTGGTTGTGATGATTGCCTCTTTTTTGTCAAAAATAAATAATTTAAAATCTGTTAGTGTGATGCTGAAGCAAGGACTCATTTTTTTAATTGCAAGATTTCTTTTAACATAGAGATAGAGAAAATTCTGTGCTTAATACCATTGAACAGCCTTGGTTCAAGAAAATCCTTACTAGTAGCTGCAGCAGCTGCTTTCTTGTACACAAAAATTCCACCTCTAAACCTTTTTCTTGGCATGTAAAGTGATGTATTTCTGCTTTAATATTCTATGGGTGTGCAAAACCACTAAAATAATATGCAAATAAAAAACATTTTATCAAATCCCTAATGGTTCCAAATGATGTCACAAGACATGGAAAAGATACTTTAGAACAAATCAAGAATTGTATAAAAATCTACTTGAGTTTGGGAGTAATCTATAGCAGATCAAGAAAAATTTTTGATAAAGTCAGGGAAGCACAGATCGTAAAGGCGTTCAAAGATGAATGAAGAAATCAGGAAAGTAAATTAAAAATAAAAGAGAAATGAACCTTATGTTCCTTTAACCCTCAGGTAGAAGAGTTGGTGTCCAGGATAGATACATGTCTGTATACTTATGGAGAAAGAACAGTGGAGGAGCTTTTTTCCCAGTCCCTCCTTGTAGAATATTCTTTCCCAATATGCATTTTGCCACATTGCACAATATTAACTTAGTTTTGTTGTCCCTCCATCAGCTCAATTGTTTTTTCTAAATGGGGAGATAAAATTCTCCCTAGATGCCATTCAGCTTTCAAGTTATGAGCACCTGTTCTGCTGTGCTTCTTTAGATAGATGATGGGCAAATCAGTACTGAGACGTAATAGTGCTCAAGGCTCACTTCTCCTACATTCTCCTCTTCCCACCATGCTTTATTTCTTCTTGCAACATCCTGCTTCAGTGGACATACAGTTCTTCATCCTGTATGACAGCAACAGTAACATGGTAATACTGTCCACCAGCATTCATTCGAGTTCAGACCTACCCACTTGTCATGGCCTAGTGTTGACAGGATCTGTCCATTCATGTCATGTGAATGAGAGATGGTCATTTTTCCAAAGTGCGTTGTCTGCTTGAAGGCATATTTTTTGAGTAAAATCTTTGTCCTCTTATAGCTCAATGGGAAGGTGGGAAATGAAGCTGTAAGAAAACCTTTTATCATTCCCCTCCGTCCTTTATGTCTGCTACAGACACTGTGCCCTCATAAGATTTAAGACACCGCTCTTTGGCTGGAAAGGGCAATCACCAAAAGCTTTCTTTCCATCTCCTTCCCCCTGAAAGAAGGGGTAAGGGTGGCTACTGAAATACAGGGCAGCTACTGGAGTGCACAGTGTGGTGGAAAACACAATAGTGCTTGGAATAACCAGTGCTAAAAAATGCTGTAATGTTCCTGCGGTCTCAGTGTGCCTTGTGCAGATAAGCCAACGGTATTGAGACTCCAGGGTGCACTTTGGTCCACAGATGAAGACCACAAAATCAGTTAGGAAGCCAAGACTGAGATGTGTTTATTGTCAGCAAGGAGTTCATCCTGGCAAGACCTTAGCTAACGTTGCTGTGACAAGATATTAACAGTAAACCACAACCCTCAATCGATTAAATGGCTGTGTGGTTTCCAACTTTTCTTTCATATGCTGATCAAAACAGATTAGACATTGTATTCCACCCTCACATTCATAGGTGTAAACAAGATTTATCCTCTATGCTCATGTTATATCCTTGTCATGCAGCATCGCTGTATACAAACCATCCTCTCCTTAATAACCTTTCTCCTTTACTCTTGGACTGGGCTCTGCATATTCCACTATTTTCCTTTTACATTTAAGCTCATTAAAGTTGATGGATTTTACATGGTAAATAGCTCCTTTCAGGCTCACATTGCTCAGTTCTTCAGTAAAGCTTTTATGTAAGCTGAGCAATGCTTCAGCAAGACTCACGATGAATACCAAAGATATTTTTTTTCAGTCATGAATATTGCTTCTACTAATTGTATAGTAAATTTTACTTTGTCATATGTGCTTCAGCTACCAGATCCCCTGAGATACTCCAGACGGAATCACTTCATTTATAATAGGAAACAAAAAGATTGTGTTTGTTCCTTTAGCTGGTATTGATTTCTGTTGATTGAGTAATGTGATGTAATGTGAAGCTTATCTGTTGGGTCTGTTTCAGGTTCTGTTTGATGCCTAGGATACTTTTAATTCTCGTGTCTTCTGACCTAGCCTAATCTTTGAGTGGATACACAGCAAGAAATCCAGAGTTTTTAACAAATACTATGCTAGTGGTGTCTTTACAGAAAGACATGCAAGTGTTTTCAGCATTTCATCAAATGAAACCTGTACAGAAAACTGAGTTCATTTTTGCATGGTGGGTGCATGTGTGCTTTTTGAAAAACACTTTTAGCTTTCCTTTTTAACAAGATAGCATTTAGCATGCGTACAAAAGACGTGTACTTCAGTCAGGAAAATCAAACCATTCTGTAGGACTGTCTGTTTCTTGGCAACAGGGTCAAATGTTCTACATGCTTGGTGTGCCATTGTGTGGCTTTCCCTCTTGTCCAGAGTGGCTTGTGTAATTGGGAGTGTTTGTATAAAGGCCTCCATGGTCAGAAGGGTGCTATAATTCCTGCATATAGTTTGGGAATGCCCCCAAAGATAGGATCCACCTTGGCTGTGGAGGAGCAAGGCTTAAGTTTTTGCTTTTGATTCCGAGAGCTCAGTGACTCCCCAAGAGTTTTAGTATGTGCTTTTGAGTTTTCTATATTGATCCTAAAGGTATCAGGACTACTTTGATATGTCTTTTTTTAAATCATAGTATGTAACGTTTGCCAAACAGTCTTGTTGAAGGGGTAAAAAGGTTATCTGCTTCTTTTTCTGATATGCCTTAAGTTATGGACTTTTTTGTGCTGAACTCACCAGTTCTATGCAAATGTATCTCCTCATCTTTTCTGTGTTTTCTGGCTAGGGGAACAAGCAAGGTGGATCCCACAAGTAGTCCAGCTGAGTCCAAATAAAGTATTTTTCTTTGCTTCTGTACCAGTTTGGTTTGTGTGTTTTTTCTCTTGCCTTTTCATTTTTTATCTGCTAATCTGTCTCTGTGAAAACACTGTGGGATTTATGTTTACTCAATTGTTCATTCACAGTCTCAGATGAGACCTACCTCCTTCAACAAGGAAAAATACAGGTGATGCTCACTTCAACTCTGCTTTGCAGTAGGTTCCAGCCCTATCTTGTCAGAAAGCATTCATACTTTTCTCACATAAAACAAGGACATCCATAAATTAACCTAAACTCCTTTGGTTGTGCTGTTTTCTGTCTGCATGGGTTCTGTTTCATGCCAATGACACTTGGTGGAGTCTGGCTGCCAGGCTAGGTGGTTTGTATCTGTCCCACTGCCAGTGCTGCCTACATTGCTGCCTGTAGTCATGCACTCCCAGCACAGCCTCTCTGTGCCCTGCTGTGCAGGCAAGTGCATAGCCCTGCATTTTGAGTAGTAGAATTAGGAATTTAATGGACTGAGGTAGAAAATGTTTGCACATAGCTCTGGCAATCAGTGTTTTCCTTCGGTCACATTTATTATACCAACACACTTCTTAAATCCAAGCCGAGTCACCATTTTGCTCCTCCTGCTATGTTAGCAAGCAACAGTTTGAGAGAACTGTGCTTGTAACATCAGACCAACGGTATTTTCTAGTATATGGGCAGAATTCACAAAAACTGGGGGTTAATATATGGAGCATATGGATAAATCGACTGCTCTGCGACTCCTGGGAAGGTGATCTGACTTTAAGATTTTCTCTAAAATCACCAGTGACTGAAATGGAGTGTTAGAACTGACTATGTCCATTACAACTATTCAGAGCACAGTGCAAGGGGAGTAAGGAACAAACTGATGCCAGGATGTTGATCTTGTGTCCAAATATCCTTGCCTAGTTCCTGCCCCCAAGGGTGTGTAGGGACACTATTTTATAAACCTGTTAATATGACAAGCAACAAATACAGATCTCTGCTTAATTTGGAAGCCCTCTGATTCTGTTTTACTATTTTCTGGATGATAACAATGTATGTTCAGGACACACAGGCACCTAATGATTGCATCAGTTTGGAAAAGTCAGACTTCTGGACTCCAGGAGCCTGAAACAGGAAAGGTGGTGGGATAATTGCTGTTTCTGCTCTGCAGAGACAATGAGGTAACCATTTATTTGTGCAGCTTACAAGCCAGATTTGTTTCTGTGCACTACAGCCCTGTACTATGCTCTTGGTAATATTCTGATTTGCAAACTTACATACAGCTCAGCTTTTTTGGCTTCTGTAGGAGAATTCACGTGCTGAGGTAACTATGTAGCTTTGAATGAGACAAAGACAGCAACAGCAGCAGGCACCACCATTGATTTCAACTTTTGACTTCTTTTTGCACTTTCTTACTCTTGCAAACCTTTGAATAACTAGCAGAAACAACCAGCTCCTGCTCACAGCAGATAACCCTCTCAGACCTGGAACAGAAGTTAATCCAGTTAATGCAGTTCTTGTTTACCTAAATATCACTTATTTCATGGATTCTATCACAGCAAGGCTGCACTGAGATTGGAGCTCTTCTTTTTTTACTTCTTTGCTTGGATGCACTTGTTTTCATGTTTCTTCAGACATTTTTGTGCCGTCTTGCTTCTACTATTTTTCTCTCAGGAGGTCTCCTGTTTTTTTTTCCCCCTCTCTAGTCCTGGATATTTTGACAAGATATGATCAGATCTGCTCAGATGGATCATTAATTATCTATTGCAAAAGGAGCTGCCATTGAGCCTTGGGTTTCACCCTGTGCCCTCCACTCTATCATAGATTCCCTCACCTTGCCTGTACTGCTCATAGTACAGTGAAACTGAGCATTTGAGAGTCACAATGAAGAAGTAATGTTCCAGCTTCATCAAGCACTCGTGGGTGTTGTAAGGTACAGCAGTGCTAAAAAGTAGATGACAGTTCTGGCAGCAGAAGTCATGAGGTTAATGTAGGAACAAAAAGATGGCGCTACACTATTATGAGAAGAGCAAAAATGTGGTATTAGGCATCACAACAGCATGCTGAGTGCAGTGACACCTGCACTGAACCACTAAGGGGAGGAGTAGGCAACTTTTGCCTCTTATGTAGCTTTAAGAAACTGAAAGAATAGATGAGTTAAACAACTTGCCCTTTGATTCTCCCTCACAGTAGGAAGCTGGGATTTCTAGGCTTTCCATGGAAAAAAACATGGAGAAAAATAAACCTCCACAGCTCATCTTAATTGTAAGCCAGCTATACCAGACTTGCCCAGACTCGTGGGGGTTTTTAAGTGTGATTAACAGTAGGTGCTGGTCAGCATTTTTCATCTCTAATAAGCCAGTTTGCATGGCTTCACCATTTGTGATTGTGCTGGAGTTCTCTTTAGAAAGAGAAATACTGGCTATGCCACCTTTCACTGCAGGAGTATGTTTTGGTTGTCGTTTTGTTTCTTTTTATTCTTGTTTTTTATTCCTTCCAGAAACTCAAGCTCACAAGTCACAAGGGTAGGGGACAGTACAAAATCAAGCCAAAATTCTTAGGTGAAGAAGGAATATCTACATTGCAGAGAGTTCCTTGCTATCCGACTGAGCTGGCCTTGCTAAAATCTGTCTAGATAAGCCAAATTTTAGAGTAACATAGAGGTGCCTTAATACGAGTTCCAGCTCACACTACCTTGATTTCTGATCTCATGGCTTACTACAGAAGATCAATCTAAACAACTTGAAAATGAATGCCAAACCAGATGACTAATGACAGAAAAATAAACAGCAGAAGGGGATCTTCTGGCTGCACTGTTATCTACTTAGGGAATCAAATGAACCTGACTGGGGGGGTAGGGAACAAAACAAAACCCAAACAAACCACAAACAATAATCAAATTAAGATGAATAAATTGTAGACTATGCCCATTTCAAATTTACTGCTAGTATGCAGAGTTTGATAATTAAGCCATAGTTATTTCTCATCATTTAGGTATCACTTTGAATTGGGAAATACATTTATTATTATTGTTTACTAAAAATTTTACTAAAATAAAACATTTCTACAGTTATTTTCAGTTTTAAGTTTAAAAATGTTTCCCAGTTCTTGTTGAAATGTGTTAGATTTTGACAAGGATGGAAAAAAAGTGAAGAAAAACGCTTTTTGAACAGAATCCTTTTCAATTTAATTGGGACTATCCCATGTTACGGACGCAGCGCTAGCTGAAAGATGGTGGGTTTAGAGAAGAGCAGCAATGAGCAGGGTGTACATAGCACAGGGATATGGCTATGCCAGCTGGGTACCTGGGGACCCGATTCATTAGTGCTGCAGCAGTTGGATCAAGCAACAGGAGGAACAACACATGCTCAAATTGCCAATGGAAGGCAACAGCCATAAAACTGTGCCTTCCTTCCCTCCCATCTCTCTGTAGGTAACACAACCATACTCATGTCACAGCTACAACATCTTTTTCTTTATTTCATTGTGAAAGTGATGTCTGGCTGCAGAGTTTGACTTTGAAAAGAAAGGAACAGAAAAATTAGTTTTGAGTTTAACTAACCTTCTATGTTCAGGGTATGCACCAGCTCATCTAACTTTTTCTACAGTGTAGAAGTTTACATCTGAGATAGTCACCAGAGGCTCGCTTTAGACTTGATGAAGAGCTATAGACACTTCTAAGGCATCATTCATCCAACCTATTTCAGCTACCAAAGTCAAGTGAATTATGGCCTAGAAGTAGTTCAATTGATGCTAAAGGGAGCCTAGAGTAATTAGCTCAGATGCAAATGTGTGTGTGTATCCTGCTCTCTATCGTGTGGCAATCAAGCCCCCTAAGGCCTTTTTCTACAAAGAAAACTGTATAAAATCTTGTGTAACAATGTTGTCCATCTAGTTTCAGGAACTAGTTTCTGTTAAAGACAATAATATCTTTTTTTGAGATGTAAGCTAACTTTTTGTGGTATTTTTATACACTTATTTATAGCCTAAAGAATGAGCTTGTGCGTGTAAACAGTGCATGTATGTGACCTTGCTCTCAGTGTCTCTCTTCTCATGTCAGATGAAAACCCAGAGGAATTATAATTTCCCAAGTGGGCTAACTTTATTTGTGCATTTTCCATGAGATTGAAAATATGTTTAAAATAATTTAATTTCTTTATAAATACAAGATATATTTAAGGCAAAAAACTAATATTTATATAGTATTCCTAACTCCCCCTCTTTTAGTTCTGCTACTGAGGAACATATCATTTTGGTGTTGAGAACTTAGAAGTTCTGTTGCCATCATGAAAAGATGTTCTTCACTAAAGAATACCCATCCCAGTATACTGTATTTCATAATATACTGCTAAATTTTATGAGCCAATTTGTCTGACAGAAGCTTTTTAAAATAGGAGCCCTAAAGTGGGTACTCTTACACTCTTTTTTCATTGAGAAAAAAATATTTAATATTTTAATCACAATAATTCAATCAAAATCCAGTGTTCTCTGCAAACAATTCTTATGTAGCATCTGTATACTGACTAACTCTGAGAATATATTTTAGGACTTTGTGAAGTGTGAAAGCTTTTTTTTTTGGCTAAAACTGATTGTGTTGTGTGAATACTTGTTTTAAATTTAAAAATAAGCTGGAAAACTTGGAGAGTAGCTTAGACATCCCACAAAAGAAAAAAAAATGCTGTATGTCTGGAGAGGACTCAGACTGTTTGAAAGATAATTTGATTAGAAGAGACATCTCTCTTGAGTTGTAATTGCAGTTTTTAAATTTCATAGCCAAAGCAATAATCAAACATATGTCCAGAAGCAACAACTAACCCCTCTGCATCTGTCAGTGTGAGCTCTGTAAAGGTGGTTTTTTGCATTAGATGGGTTCTTGAGGGAACTTCTGAATTGCAGTGTCAGAGTATGAAGCCTAAAAACGCTTGAAATACTGAGTTTGACTGACTCCAGCTTTCACAAGCCCACACAGCCTGGGAATCTGGGCATCCCTTTACACATCTGACCAGAATTAAAATTGAAAACTATGCTTGGCATTGTGTGTTCAGTACTTACCAAAGAAAATAATCCATGTGCTCTTGTATTTCAGTCAAGGGAAAATAGCAAGAATATTATTAATTCCTAAATTTTAACTAAAAAGTATTTAGGTGTGCTTTCCTCTGGTGCTCAGGGTGTGAACCACTTTCTACAATAGTCTAAGATATTTCACCCAGATCCCTACTGTGGAGACTCAGACAGTGGCGCTGGTCTTAATGTCATCTTCTCACTTGCATCACATTAGAATTGAGGATTCTGCTAGTGAATTCTCTCCAGACTGATGGCAAGCGTTTGTGGCCCTCAGCGAACTTGGGCTGTGAAATTAATGTGTTCTGTGGATCTTTCTGTTTCCTTGTGACTTCTGGAGATGAAATTTGATGATTCTGTTCACTTTGACATTCGCCACTATGTTTGTCTAATCATTCAGAGCTGGAAGGGAAGTGAGTTTTTTGCATCAGGTACTACTAGGGAATGAGAAAATTAATGATACTTTTTCTACCTCCGTACCTTGGTAACAGCAGAAGCAGTTTATCTGGTTTTCCTAAGTTTGACCAGATGCTACCTTTCTGTCCCATCGCTCATCTTTGACTGTACCTTCTTTGCCTAAACTGAGGAGTCGAGCATAGTTTACTGGTAATGACTTAGTAAACAGTCACAACAATAGCACTTAGCCAACAGTTGTCACATCTGCCAGTCATGACCACTCTGCGACCAGAAAGTCCATGGTGTTGAGGCTGGGCTGAAATCTTCAGGCTGAACGTGCTCAACCCTGTTCTCTAGAGGAAAGCGAAGATTCCTATATTCTCCACCAGTCTCATCTGGAAGAAAATTTCTTCCTAATCCCAAACCTGATGTGTAGTGTAACACTTCATGCAAGCAAGCCAAATGAGTTCTTTAATCATCTGTATCCCTTTGTCTTTGTGGCTGAATGCTGCTTGCTAACAAATTTGATAACCTGTAATGGGGTGTATGACAAAGTCTGTCATTTATCAGTTAACTTATATTTTCCTTTTAATTGAATGACATTTGAGCAAGTTTCTGAGCCTGAAAGAAAAGACCATACAGGTATTTTATAACAGATATCAGCCATCATCTTGACAAGCTGATGTTAATTTATACTCCTTTTTTGCATGTGATGTATCAACATTTTTCATTAATGCCACAATCAATATCCAATGTTTCATTTTCTGCGACAGTTTCTTTTACCTGATATTCTTTGATAAGAGTCATCAATACATGTAATCTATGAGAAACCCTCAAGCATTGCATCATTTTTTTTCTAGTAGATTGAAACAAAAAGAGAAAGTAGAGACAAAGGGAGAGAAAGAGGGGAAAATTAACAGAGCAGAAATATCATAGAGAGTACAGTTGCTTTCAGAAGTAGTGTGGTCACCTAAAACTGAATATTATCTCTAGGATGTGATCTTGTATAAGCATAAATGAAAAAATTTCAAGAATTGTCAAGGGAAGTCACTACTTTTATTTTTTTTTTAAACTTGATATGAAGAATCTTTATCTACAACATCCAGTCATATTTATTTCCTGTTTCCCTTCAGATGAATCACAGCTCTTCAACTCTCCTCTCTGGTTTAAGTGTGTGTATATGATATCCATGCTTATCGCACACAGATTACTGCACGTTCTTTTTTTCATGAGTGCAATGAAAACGTATATGTTAATAACTTTTAATTTATTTTTCTCTTTTTCTTGCCATATATACCTACCTGCATTCAAGTTATTTTAGTTTTATGTAACTGCTTCCAGGTCTTTACTTCTACTGTTCTTTATTACAGTCTTCATATATTTTTTGAATATCAAAATTTCTTTCCAAACATCTCCAGTTTGTTCAGAATGTATCCCTAATTATTTTTATATTTAACAAGGAATGTAGATAATAGACTTGGAGTATGACTGAAGACAGAATATGGTAGAAAGGAGTAGTAAAACCAAGCTAACTCCGTTTGTATTCTGAAATAATGGCAAATGGATATGTGAAATTGTCACGAGCCATCATCCCCGGAAGACTGCAGGAAGCAGGTTGGGACAATACAGAAAAAGAGAGGAAAGCTCAAGTGAACACTTCGCATAACATGTCCTTCCTGAACTGAACCATCACTGGAGAATTTTGTGTGCTACTTAATAATTAACATTAAAGATTAATGAACTTATTAAAAAATCATAGAATCATATAATGATTTGGATGGAAAGGAACTTTAAAGATCACCTAGTCCATGGATAAGTATGTCTTTCACCAGATCAGGTTGCTCAAAATGCCGTCTAACCTGGTCTTGAAAATTTCCAAGGATAAGGCACTTTTCTGGGCAACCTGTTCCAGTGTCTCACCACCCTAATCATAACAATTTTTTCCTTATGTCCAATCTAAACTTCCTCTTTTTCAATTTAAAACCACTGCCCCTTGTCTTGTTGCTACAGGTCTTGGTAAAAAGTGTCTCTCCAACTTTCTTATAAGCCCTCTTTAAGTACTGAAGGGCCTCAACAATGTCTCTCCAGAGCCTTCTCTTCTCCAGACCTAAACAACCCCAATTATCTCAGTTTTTCTTCATAGGATCGGTATTCCAGACCTCTGACCCTTTTTATGGCCCTTCTCTAGACTTGCTCGAACAGATCCATGTCTGTCTTGCACTGTGGACCTTAGAGCTGGATATAGTACTTCAAGAGGGGTCTCATGAGAGCAGAATAGTGGGCAAGAATCACTTCCCATGACCATTTTCTTATTATGCAGCCCAGACAGAATATGATTGGCTTTCTGAGCTGCAGGCACACATTGCCTATTAATGCCCAATTTTTAATCTACTATTATTGACAAGTCCTTCTCTACAGGACTACTTTCAATATGTTTATCTCCCAGTCTGTGTTGGTACTGGGGATTGCCTCAGCCCAGGTGCAGGACTTTTCATTTGGCCTTGTTGAACTTCACATGGGCCAACTCCTCAAGTCTGTTGATGTCCCTCTGGATGACATTCTTTCCTGAAATGGATCAATCGCATCAGGCAGCTTGGTATTTTTGGCAGACTTGCTGAAGGTTTACTCAGTCTCACTTATTATGTCATTAAGGAAGGTATTAAATAGTGCTGGTCTCAGTATGGACCATTTAGGGACACCACTCATTGCTGGTTTTCACTTGGATGTTGAGCTTTTGACTATAACTCTTTGGATTTGACTATCTATCCAGTTCTTTATCTAGCAGTCTCTGCTTTAGCAGCAAGAATGTTGTGGGGTACCGTATCAAATACCTTACAGTGTTCTAGGTGGATAACATCCATAGCTCATTCCATGTCCACTGATGCATTCACTTCATACTAGACTTGATTGTTTTCTTGCTTGCAGAAGTGTGTGTCAGTAGTAAGTCAAAGGCAATTCACTGAGTTACCCTGAATGGTAGCCACTAAAAAGCTGTCTCCAATTTACAAAGTACAATGAATTCCTTCTCTGCTTGTCAGTACTTTTTTAAAGGGGAGTTAACTCTGAAAATTTGCAATAAGCATAATATAGACTTGAGAGAAATCTTTACATTTTCTTGTGGGATTCATAATCATGAATACTTTACCTGTGTTACATTTCTGGAAAGCTTCCATGATAATTAGGTGTGGATAATTACAAATAACACAATGTTCATAGTAACTTTTTACTTGTTTTCTACTTATGGATACAGAGGCAGAAATGAAAGATATGTAGATAAAGATAACACCCATTAGAAACTTCAGTGACCTACACTGCTGGCAGGAGATAAATTCAGGTACGCTGAATCATTATATAATAAACTTTGTAGCACAGACATTTTTATGGGATGTTTCAATAAACTAAAATAGGTATCCAAATAATTTTGATGAACAGACTGTCATGCTCCAAGTGAAAAAATTTTCCATACAAAATGTGATAACCCAAAACCAGTTCTCTGGAATAGACCAGTTTTGTCAACAATCTATAAGTTATTACTGAGACATTTCATTTTTACCTTACTGAAATATTTTGTCTCAGCTTTGATGAGTTATATCAGATACATTTGAAAACAGTAGAGGGGGAGAACTTGACTCCCCATTCTGACGGAAAAAGTATGTTTTAAAACTACAAGAGACATATTCAGTTTTTCAAAATGGTTGTGCAATGGAGGTATAATCTAGGGTGCTTGCTTAATCAGCAGAGGAGTGCAGTTTCTCACGGCAGAAAGTAAGATGTTCAATGTTTCTGCAACACAGTTCATGTATTACAGATGTTTTAATCCAGGAAACGGGGTGAAATGATGCTCTAATCAACAGCTGAAGCCATATTTCAAAATTTCTGAAACTGTCAGTTGAGAAAATGTGGACTTTTAAAGAGAACGAAAAGATATTTTGTATTTTAAGGGATTTTTGAAGATTCCAAGTGGAATTTTGAATGTTTGGATGTAATTTATCGTTTCTAGCAACTTTTGGATATACTTTGGATCTTCTTTTTGTTGCAGATACCTTTCACTACAGTAAAAGTACATACCTCGTGATTTCCACCCACAAAAATCTCCAGGTTAATTCTGAAATCACAGAATCATAGAATCATCTGGTTGGAAAAGACCTCTGAGATCATCAAGTCCAACTGTACCTGTTGTCTTTCGAAAACATATGCCTAAGAAACTCATCTACCTGCTTTTTAAACACCTCCAGGGATGATGACACAACCGCCTCCCTGGGCAGGTGTTCCAATGCCTGACCAACCTCTCAGTGAAGAAATTTTTCCTGATGTCTAGTCTGAACCTCCCCTGGCGCAATTTACAGCCATTTCCTCTCATACTATCACCACTTGCAAGAAGAGACCAGCACCCACCTCACCACGACCTCCTTTTAGACAGTTCTAAACAGTGATGAGGTCTCCCCTCAGCCTCCTCTTCTTCAGGTTAAACAAACCCAGTTTCCTCAGCCACTTCTTGTAGGACTTGTTCTCCAGTTCCCTCACCAGCTTCGTTGTCTTTCTCTGGACACGCTCCAACACCTCAGTGTCCTTCTTGCAGTGAGGGGCCCAAAACTGAACACAGTACTCAAGGTGCAGCCTCACCAGTGCTGAGTACAGGGACACGATCACCTCCCTCGTCCTGCTGGCCACACTGTTTCTGATACAGGCCAAGATGCCATTGGCCTTCTTGGCCACCTGGGCACACTGCTGGCTCATACTCAGACAGTTGTCAACCAACATGCTCAGGTTCTTCTCTGCCAGGCAGCTCTCCAGCCATTCTTCCCCAAGCCTGTAATGCTGCATGGAGTTGTTGTGTCCCAAGTGCAGAACTCTGCACTTGACCTTGGTGAACATCATCCTGTTGTTATCAGCCCATCAAGTCTAGTCAATTTCACTGGAAGAAACAGAGGTCTTAAGTGCATGCCTCATGGTCTGGGAAACTACAATGGAAATTTTGAGGTGCAGGTGAACCTGTCAAGGGACTGCAAATGATTAATGTCCGCGTAGTTCCTAGTGTGCATGTGAAGGAAAGAATATGCTTTTCAGCGACAGACTCTGTGAGAAGAAGAAAGATCAAAAACCAGGTCCCAAAAAGCCTGGAATTTTGCTATCAGTAACCACCTTTGGTGAAGGGGAATGAGGGGATAAAAAAACAACAAAAAATTACAGACTGGAAATTGAAGTAGATCATTGAGGTGTGCCCCTGAGACTAAAAATGCGGATAGCTAAATACAAACTAAACACTTGGTGGAGGAAAAAGAGGTGGCTTTCATAATGGTAGCTGAATTAGTTGTATGCAACACGTTAAAGAAACAATAGACGTCAGTAGGAAAATTTAGATTGCTACTAGTGTTGGTAAAAAAGGGGAGACTTAAATACACCCTTAATGTACCAGTGTGTTCCTTTAACAGGTAATTGTTCCAGGGCTTCTCAGGATGTTGAACTCCCCTCCAGAAAAATTTTAGGTGTTAATTCTATAACTGCAAGTGTTTGAACCAGGATTAGAGATAAGGTAGTGTAATGCATCTTTCATCAATCTCTGTAAAGTGAGGTGGCTGAAAAGCAATCACAGGAGGTTTAGGGAACCTCATTCTAAAGCCACACTGACTTAGCAGCTAATGGGAGACTTTCCTTGACAGCTATTTGAAGTCAGTGTAACTGGAAGAAAAATTAACAGTAAAAGAAATTCAATTTATTCTGTCATTAAGTTTCATGTTGACAGATAATTTCCAAATGCTGTGGTATGCTTCATGATTATAAATGTGAAATATATATCTGATTCATAAACTAAGCAGTAAGGGCTTTTTTTATAGTATCTGTCCCAGAATTTTTTCTCATGAATACATCTACCAGAAAACATAGAAGCATAATCCATTGTGGTTTAAATGTAGAAAAATGCTGAGGCTGTCAGTTAAAATGCAGCTATAAATTTGTATATCTTTATTAACTTGACATTCAAATCACTGTTGAACACAATTTCCAAGAGACTAAGCAACCTACTTTTAGTAGGTACTTGTTTTGAATGGTTCTTCATACTGCATTTGCTGCTTCTCTTGAACACGTGAGCAACATTTTAATTGGCTCACGCACAGAACAGCTGGCTGATCCACAAACAGTAAAGCCATGAATGAATTATACTGCTTGTCCTAAACATAAGAAATACTCATCTTCTACAGCAAACAACCCAGGATTTTTGTTTGTCTTGCGCATTTTACAAAAGTTTTTTAGAAAGAAAAAATAAAAAACTTTTAGGAAAGTTTAATTGGTATTGCCTCTGTCTGTTCCTTTCACCTGGCAGGGTCTTTGCTTGCTAAGAGCTATAAACATTTAGGTAAAGCATATGTATCACCTGCCCGAGCCACAGTAAGGTAGGTAAAGCAAATGCTGACTCATACAAAAAGGGGGTACCACTTTACAGTGTACTTCCTGATAGAAATCACACTTGTGGGTTACATGCTCTCCCTGGTCACTGGAAAGCAGGGCTCCAAGACGTACCTCTTCAACTGGTTTGTACTGTAATATGGTTGCATAAAAACTCCCCTTTTCTTTTTTGTGGGTCAGACATAGGTAACTGCAAACTGTCAACATTTTCTATTCTATTGCTGTGCTACAGTGACAACTCTACCTTGCAGATGACTTTTCCTTCCCTGACAGTGTTCCTCTGGCATGTCTGCTTTCCAACTTCACCAAGATAAGACCATCATAGAGTTTCTGCAATTAGACTAACTTATTAATTTCTAATTCTTTTCCTCCTTCTTATTAACACTGAGCTTTGGTTTTATTGACATATCACCTGCCTTCAGGAGCTGTTGGCAGAGAGGAATGTGCCCAAAAATTTATTGCTTTTTCACCATTTCCTGACAGAACTACTGTTAGTGGTGGCCTAAGGCAATCTGGAACACCTGCCATATGGCAGCTCAGGGGGCATTTGTGCATGGGAGATTTATTCCTGGAAAGTTCGAATCTGTCTGGACATAGGGCAGGTGTGTGCTCTGCATGTGCATGAGTAGTCTCTCTTGCATGACAAATGTTGCACGCCCAAGATACTCTGTTGAAGAGTTGATGTTGGGCTTCTTAAATCTCAGGGGTTTTGCGGTCGGTGGAATATCTAGGCGTAGATAGGTGCCAGTAAGTGGTCCCTAATGCAAAGCTGGGCCATACACAAGGCTGGGAACCCAGTATTGCACAGCATTGCAGCTTTTCTTGGACTCGCAATGACTATAAGATGGAGGACACTAGGTAGGGTTTGGGATTAAAATTGGAAATCCTGACATCATAGGCATACGTAATGTCCTTGAGACACTAGCTTAGACAGGAGCACACAGCTTGGAACTGGTGTGCATTTGGCTTCTTTTCTGCCTTTGTGCAGAAGCCAAAAGCCATCTTATTAAATTGTTGCAGATTTTGTCTTGCTGTGTCCTGCCAAAACACAGTTTAAAACCCAGCATGGCTAATCAGATGGCAATAGCCACAGCACCCAAGGTATGTTCTGTTTGAAGCAATGTGTAAAAATCCCTCAAAGTGAATGTTCAACTTCTGTGATCCACATAAAATGCAAAGCTGCTAGCAATTTTTTTTTCCTATCAGAATAAGGGGCAAAGTCCAAGAATTTGTTGAACAGTTAATCATGCTTCCCTGGCATGACTGCTCCATACTGTTCCCTTACTCATAGAATCATTTGGTTGGAAAAGACCTCTGAGATCATCAAGTCCATCTTTATCTGTCCTCTTCCGAAAACATATCCCTAAGAAACTCATCTACCCGCTTTTTAAACACCTCCAGGGATGGCAACACAACCACCTCCCTGGGCAGTTGTGCCAATGCCTGACCACCCTTTCAGTGAAGAAATTTTTCCTGATGTCTAGTCTGAACCTCCCCTGGCGCAACTTACAGTCACTTCCTCTCATTCTATCACTTACCACTTGCTAGAAGAGACCAGCACCCATCTCACCACGACTTCCTTCCAGACAGTTGTAGACAGTGATGAGGTCTCCCCTCAGTCTCCTCTTCTCCAGGCTAAACAAACCCAGTTTCCTCAGCCACTTCTTGTAGGACTTGTTCTCCAGCCCCCTCACCAGCTTCATTGCCCTTCTCTGGACATGCTCCAACATCTCAGTGTCCTTCTTGTAGTGAGTGGCCCAAAACTGAACACAGTTCTCAAGGTGTGGCCTGTAATCACTGATAAAAGGATAAAGATGTCTGCTCAGTGGGTCCACTCTTCCCAAACAGCCCTCTTTCTCTATGGAACGAGGACAGCAATTCCTCATAACTATTAGGAAAATCCCTGCGACAGGTATGTTTACCCCTGTTTTTTAAATTGCCATAGTACATGGGAGGAAAACAACAGAGGCTGTGGAATTCACCCATGCTTCCTTCCCTATTTACTGCGTCCCAGTATTACAGAGATCTTCTGCCATGTTTTCCAGCTGCAATGTGTTTACCCTGGAGTCACCAGTAATGATCAGAGAAAAGTGGCCATACACAATTTGCTTGTTTTTCCTGTGTCAATTGTCAAAGACGTGCAATAAATAACCAAAATTTTGTCTTATATCAGACTGAAAAGAGCTTTGATACATAATGGTTTTTCTACAATACCTGTTCTCAAGATGTCTGAACCATCAGCCTTTCCCTCAAAGGTGAAGCAACATTTGTTTCAAGAAAGTTCTTAATTTTTTATTTTGCTTGTGTTTAAAAGCTGTGGCAGTTAGTGTGGGAACAGCTTGTTTTTTAGAAAACTGAAAGTAAATCTCAGTTATCCTCTTATGAGCTTGTAGATTCTTTGGAGTTAAAAATTATGTTGTTCAGAAGCTGCTGGTGTGTGAGTTTTAACTGTCCCCCTTTTGCACAAAGTCTTTGGAAAGATTATGTTTTATTATCACAAGAGATGGAAAAAAAATTGTAGTAATAAGAAACTGGAGAAGAACGTGATAACTCACATTTTTTTATAAGCATTACCATACTTCCTGAAGGAGATCCAAGATGCAGTGACTGTACATTTGGACAATTTATTCTTGCAAGAATCTGAGATCAAAGTAGACTGTGACATAGACACTCACGTCATGATCCTACAGATCTTTTTGTCCTTCAATAGAAAGGAAAACCACTATATTTTTAAAAACATTGGCTAAACATCTCAAACAGAAAAAAATCTGACAAAGTAATTTTCTTATCCATAGTTCAATTTGATTAGTCTGATTGCCTGCTTTGAACATCCAGTACTTTGATTTGGGCATATTCATTACATCTCTACTTATGACCTTGCTTTCTGCTATGGAAAAAATAAAAAAAAGTCTTTTCTTTAGTTAGCTTCCAGAACTTTTGTAGCAGCTTGGCATATGCTAATTTGTGTATTTGTTAATCTTTTTAATAAAATCCTTATTTATTCTAATCCGTTTGAGATTTACTTGGCAAATAACAAAAGTACAGGTAATCTGCAAACAATTTGCATGTTGCTAGGCTCTATTCCCTAAAATAGTATCATACTTTCCTCAGGCTGTCTTAATGACACAGAAGTGTCCTTCTACTGTGGTGTTCCAATACTGTAGCAATCCTTTACAAGGAAACGTGACTTTCCAAATCTCCCTTTCTTCCTGGGAAACCTTCTGGAAAGGATTTGGGACTCCGATTCTTCAATATATTTTCCCATTCCAGTCTGGGACGATTGCAGTCCTGTCCAAAATGATATACTAAGAATACGGTGGATGTTGCCTTAATCTTTGTATCTGCTCTTTTTTGCAGTTTATTTTGAGTGGTCTCCTTCTGTCTTCAACTTTTCAGCTTCACTTTAATTTTCTTTCCTAATAATCATTATTTATTCCATTCAGAGTCAAAGGGGCATTTGCTCTAAGCCGTTTTCCTCTCTGAAAGCCAAAGCACCTGTCCCCCAATATCATCTTTCTTACCTCAACAAGGTTTTCAGAGCTCTCAAATATAATTTTTTCAAACTGAGCTTCTTGTGTTACCTATGTTCATATAAAAATCCAACTGTAAGAAATAAAATGAACATTCTCTCTATGAAGCAGTGGTATATTAACTGATAGCTATGGCAATAAGTATTTTGTTTGCTAAACTATTGTATCAGAGCAGTAAATTATAACCAAAGTGCAACAAAACCTTGTAATGACCTCCTCTTTAATTTTTATTTTATTGTTAAAGTTTGCAAGTCAATAAATACACAGCATACATTTATCAGTGGAGAGACGCATACTAGGCTTTCAGCTCACTCTCGCTCTCTCTCTCAGGACTGTAAACAGCTTAAAGCTGTCACAGTGAGGCAGACACTTTTAAAGAAGGATTTAGTTAAGTGGTACTTAAAGGGTAATGAATTTTACTCAGAAACTGAGTAATCTTTTGGACTAGCACTGTCTCAGTAACTTGCTGCACGGTTAGATGATAAGGATGCCTACATTACAGCTACATAAATACTATCTTTATCCCTCCCTGCTTTTCTTCTTTAAATTTCCATCAAACCTACCTAATTATAGGCAGGAAACATGTATTAAAATGACCTTTACTTTTTATATTTTACAACTAAATCACATTGAATTCAATGTGAATCTTTCCATTTACTTTAGAGGACTTTGCATCTAGCCCTAGAGACGTTTTTGAGAAGTCTTGTACCTTGCGTTTTCTTCTGCTGAAATGATTGCCTGACTGTGAAATCATAAGTCAGAAAGCTTTGCAAAAAGAAACAAAAACCAAAAAAGCCCCCAAAACCAGAAATCCAAAAAAACAATCAAAAGAAAAAACACCCCAAATTCTATCAAAGATCACACCAGAACCTTGTCACAATGGGGTACATCAAACCAGTATTTCTTGGACTGTACATAACCTGTCTGTCCAGACCTTGATATTTCATCCAGAGTCTTGGCTTTCCAGGTAAATTGCGCAGTCTTGGAGCTTACAGGAAACAGAAATAATTTTCCATAAAACATGTTATCTTATTGAGAGTTTTACTGATATTCATCCTCCAATTAGCCAGTGCAGCAGTCTTTCCCTGTCTTGGTTATTTCCAGCTGATAAATGCGTACCTTCTAAAAGTTCTTGTCTTGAGTCCTGAAGTACATGACCTGCATTTTGAGCTGTTGTGTTACGCTATTTGCAATGCTTCAACCTGATCCCAAATGTAACTCATTTATTCCTGTGCAACAAGCCAAACCTTTCCATTCATTGGATCTTTTAGCTTTCCACCACCAGGAACATCTTCCTACACTTTGACCCAAGTCACGAAAAAGGAAAATTAAATTGGTTCTACCAGCAACACCTGATGAATTCTGTGTTACCTCTCTCCTTCCTTTCTATGGCTTTAACTTCTGAGAAAACTTTTCTTTCCATCTGTTCATTACTCATTTTATAACCCTTAAACAAATTCTACTGCTCTTCAATTAAATAATTTCTCAAATTAGACCATGGTTAAATAGCTTAATAAAATCCAGTTTATGCACTCTTTCTGAACTTCATCTACCTCCCCAAAAAAGGTATTTTTTTTAAATATTGAGCTGATCTGGTATGCAGTAACTTAGGTGAGCATACACTGCATTATGTCTTACTTGTCCTTTGCATTTACTTTTTAATGTCTAAATCAGTTATGCCCTTTAAGGGGTTACATTAATAAGCACTTCAAACGTTCTTCCCTCTTGTATTAGTAGGTTTGGTATTTTCCAATCATACAAGACAAGTTCAAGTCTATAATTTCACGTGTCAGCTCATTGAGAATTTGGCTTGGAGGTAATCTGACATTCCAGATCTCAGGATCTGAGAAATTTCTGCTTCCATATCGGGCTTTTGTGTTCTGAATACTTCTCATAGGAATACTTCTCATAGGAAGCTCTTTCCATGACTGCCAGTGTTGATAACTATATATACACCATATTGTTATGCAGTCTTAGGAGGGGGCAATTTGCTCACACTGAAATCTCATTCAAAATAACCCCTGAACTTGTTAAATGAATCTCCAAATCAGAGATTAAGGAGAAAAATCAACACTCCATTTGTAAAACAATAAAGATTTCTGATAATTTTTCCATTATAATTAAAGATTCTTCAATATGCTTTAGTGAAGCTAAAAACTCTCCTCTTATTATCTCAACTAGTTTCATAATGACATGATGTTTGTCTTCATCAGGAGAAAGGGAGTTCTGATTTTTTCTACATTGGCTGTGTTTCACCCCATATTTTTAGCCTAAGTTAGTGTCCACATAAATTAGTTTCACAGTCACTGTTTGCAACATTGTGCAAAATCTGTGGAACCACAAGGTCCTCCCCCACACTCCGTTGCCAGACTTCTATCACATATCTCGCAGCACCACAACAAGTCTTTTAGTCAAAACAAAGATTATTGGTGTTTACTTAATTTTGAAAAGTCTTATAAGAATTTAATGTGTTGAATTAAGATATTCTAGAGTTGCAAAAATACCTTGTCCAGTAGTTATTCATCCAACCCTCACGACCCTCAATTCCATTTCCTTGTGCACTTAATTTGTGTACAGAATTAGATAGTGATTCTATAAAGAAAAATAGAGTATAATTACATAATCAAAGAATATGGCTTAACAAAGAGGCTCAAGAGACCACAAAAACATTTCTTGAGCTGAATTCACTTTTCATTTAAATAATATTATTTAAAAATTCTTATACGTCATTTCCAAAATGCTTTCCACAAAGCGCAACAAACTCACGAAACACCTCATGTTCAGTTCTACTCTGTACAGGTGAAGCCCTGCCACAAATATTGTGTTCAGTTTTGGGCACCACAATATAAAAAGGATGTCAAGTTACTGGAGAGTGTCCAGAGGAGGCCAGAAATCTGGTGAAGGGTCTAGGTGAGAAATTATATGAGGGGAGGCTCATATAAAAGTCATTTGGTCTGTTCAGCCTGGAGAAGACTGAGAGGGGACCATCTACTTTTTCTTCACAAGGGAAGGAGGAGCAGGTGCTGATCTCTTTTACCTGGAGACCAATGATACGACTGGAGGGAATGGTAGGAAGATGTGTCAGGGGAGGTTTTGGTTGAATATTTGGAAGAGGTTCTTCACCCAGAGGGTGGTGGAGCACTGGAACAGCTCCCTAGGGAGGTAGTCTTGGCGTCGAGCCTGTCAATATTCAAGAAGCATTTGGACAATGTCCTCAGTCACATGGTGTCAATGTTGGCATTGTCTCATGCAGGGAAAAGAGTTGGACTCAATGTCCCTTGAAGGTCCCTTCCAACTCAGTTCACTCTATGATTCTATGAAAAGAATTTGAACCCTTATTTGTATCAGCAGGCATTACTTTTATTTAAATTGAAGGAAAAACTTAGTTGACTGGTAACAAAACCAGGTAATTTTGGTTCTTGATTAAATGAAACTTTCTCAATCTGATGTGCCAACACAGCAAATTGTATCTACAGATGCACAAGTTTCTAGGTCAGATCAGTTTTTTTGTATCTCATTTCTATCTCGTGCCATACATTTCTAATGTATGCTCTGGTGGTGATGTGTACACAACCTTAGAATACCTATGTGATTTCATTTGAGTCTTTGACAAGAGTGACTTTCATATTCAAATATTAGAGAAGAAATAAACAGAAATTCATGGGCAAGGTTATGGACTGTTCTGTAGCCTGTAAATATTTTCCCTGTCAAAAGCACGTTTCCAATACCGAACTGGCTTGGGCATCAGTAAGAAGGGTCTTCATTGTACTTTGCATTCCTTTGTGGCCCATAATTCATTCCTTTAAAGACTGCCATTAGTCTTTAATATCCACATATGGGAAAGAGACTCAAGCATTGGAATCATCTTGTTGTTTATTGCTAGGTTACATACCTAAACATTATATAATTTTCCACATTAACAAATAGAAGAAGAAAAACTTTTACTTGTTTCTTAAGCAATAGATAAACTACAAATCTCCTCATATGGTTATTTAACTGTTTGAGATGTTCCCATGAAGTTTCCCTCCAGTTGTAAGGGAATTGTACAATCTCTCACATTCTTTTACTTAATTTGCCATTTTTTCTAGCTTCAATCCACTTTTTCTGGTGCCAACACTTTAACTTCTCATGTGCTTTACTGGTCTCTGAATGAGAAATTACATATAAGAAATTATATATGTCCTGCATTCAGTCCAGATATGCCCCTCATACGACCCAAGTAAAAGCTTATCCTAAGAATACAGCTGGGAAGAAGTGACTTGACAATGTGTGTCTTCTCATCTGACTGATGCAATTAACTGTACTCCAGACAGGGAGTATCAGATAGGTGCTCATCAGTCACAGGGCAGGAAACAAGTAATGAGGCTGTGGGCTGAATATATTGTTTTCACAGGCCAGGTTCTTCCTGTGTGGCACTGTTCAAGACAGATCAATTTTACTACAGCGTGGGGGGAGGGAATATCTGTAATCAGTGAAATAGTGTGGAGGAACAGAAGACATCTACTGATGGTGCATATTCATTGCAATGATGACTGAAGTCTAGTAAGTACTATCAGGAATCAATTTTTTAATGATGGATAGAGTATGGTTTTGGTTATGTTGTAAAATAAAGGGTAAAAGGAGATGGAAAAGAAAGGGAGTGCAAGGGCTACAATATGAAGGGAAAATTCAGCCAGGTGACAAGAGCTGAAAGACAAGAGGTGTGTTCAGACCTTCATGGATGACAAAGGATAAAGGAACAAAAAGGAACAGGAGGGAAGGCAAAGGAAAGAAGAAAAGAGTGGAGTGAGATCATATCAGTGTTTTAGTTTGGTTTGTTTTTGTTATTTTTCATTAGAAAGCCAATGAGATCCTGTGATAATAGTGAAAGGGAGAGAAAAAAATTGAGGAGGAAGTCAAAGCTGGCGTTTGGTTTGCCAGTCGTGTAAAAACTGATTTCAAATAGAATGGAAAAAAGGTATCTCCTAAAACTACTGAAGCCTGTGACCTGGGCTTAGATGCGATTTGGATGGCTGAAAGAGATCATGAAGGACTCATGGTTAGTGTTTATGGTGTTAAATAATATTTTCTAGTTTTACAGATTTTCCTATTTGATGCTGAATATCATGTACAGAAAATCGGAACGTGGGTTTCACAAAGGCCAGCATGCAGTGGAGTATTAAGTATCAAACATTAAAATGAGAGCATATACTAGAATTGGGCTGTTTCACTAAACATTCTTAACAGTGGATATCCAAATTTTGTAGAAGTTTTCATTTCTTAGAGTTTTCCCTCTTCATTAAACTCAGCTCACTTTCTTATTCTCTTCTGTGAAAGATGAGTTTAATATTTCACTTTGTCACTGGAATGATGTTTAACTAGTTCAGCCTCCTACAGAGTCAAGATTGCACACATGGAATTTCAGACTGTTAACTAATATTCTATGAATGTTTGGTCCTGCATTTTTTTTGGGGGGGGAGGGGGAAGTCCTGATACAGGAATTCACATTAGAACATTTTTGAAAATGGGAGATTTAACCAGGAGCCTTGATTACTGCCCTTTTTTTTCATTAAGAAGCATAAAAGTTCTCTGTAAAACAAGACAAAAACTCCACCCAGTCCAATTATGCATTTACCTATGAATATTTTAGGGTCTTTTATTATTTCCATGATAACCATTCCTTGAAATTGAGTCAAGGACCTGCTTCTTGTTATTAAACTTAGTACTTTACCTGAAGAATACAAAATGTTATTTTCAGGTGGGTGGAAACTAGTAGAACAGCAAGGAAATAACACATGGGGTTCTTCATAGGATAAGGAATATGAGAAAAATTCTGCACAAAACCAGAGTTCTTGCTTTTTCTCTTGCCTAACTAGGGCTGGAAGGCAGCGTGCTGGGAGATCAAGCACTTACGTGGTGTAAGCTGGACTGCTTAAGAGAATAAGGTTGAAAGGGATTATGGAGGACTAGTGACAGGTCACTTGTTCACCTTCAGAAATGCTGCTGGTGTCTGGAATGGTCCTGCTTTTTATGTTGAACAAATTCTAGAAGTGAGTTGATTCCAGGCCTTGATGTTGGTGTCTATAGTCAGTTGTTCACTGCCTAAGAAACATGGCGAACTTTCACATGCCTTGATGACTGAGGTCCTTTCCTACAGCCTCATCATTTTTATATCTAAGAGGCTACAAGTAAATAGTGGCCTTTTTTGTTTGTTTTGCTTTCAGCAAGAAATCACTGTAATGTTAGAGCTTCAAAGATTAATCTGGACACATGACCTAGTTGCTACGGAAATCTCTCTGGAATAAAATGAAAAGCAAGGGGAGGGAATGCTGATGACTGCTAATTTACAAAAGTAAGAATATTAAGTATCCTTGATCTGTGGCAATTGGTACCACCTCTCTGTTTCATTTATGAGCAAAATGGTTGAAAGGAGTTGTCTCTTAATTTGCCCCCTGGAAAAAAATGCATACACAATCACTACTTTGTAGTTATTATCCATTAGTCATATTACCTTACTTAACATAAGAAAGATTATTGTACTGAGCCCCATGTGCAACAGACATAACAGAGTGTAGACACTCACTGTGGATGTTACTATTGTGATCCCTCAGAAGCCACACAAAAATGCTTGGTGGCTTAACCTTGACTGGCTGCCCCGTGCCCACCCAGTTGCTCTCTCATTCCCTCTCCTGAGCAGGTCAGGGATAGCAAATAATATGAAAGTCTCACGGGTCAAGACAAGAACAGGAAGATTGTTCACTAAGTTCAACTGGAGGCAAAAGAAGTTCAACTTGGAGAAGATTAATTCAATTTCTTGCCAATGGAAAATAGAGTAGGACAGTGAGAAACAAAATCAAAACTACACTTACCTTCTCTCTGCCCCTTCTTCTTCCCAGATTCATCTTCACTTCAGACTCTTATTCCTTCTCCTCCCTGAGCAGCACAGAGGATGGGGAATAGGGGTTTTGTTCAGTTTATATCATGTCTTCTCTATTACTCCTTCTTCATAGTCCTGTTACCCTACTCCTGTGCGGGGTCCCTCCCATGGGATACATTCCTTCACAAATTGCTCTGTCATGGCTCCTTCATCCAGGGTGCAGTTCTTCAGGAATGAACTGCTTCACCATGGGCCACAGGTCCCAGTAAAAAACCATGCTCCTGCACAGGCTTTTCTTTATGGACCACAGCTCCTGTAAGGAGCTGCTCCTGTGTGGACTTGCCACAGGCTGCAGCTTCTTTCAGGGCACATCTACCTGCTACAGGCTGGAGTCTTCTATGGGTTGCAGTGTGGATATCTGCTCCAGCGTGGCTCTCCATGGGCTATAGGGGGCAACCTGTGTCATCATGGACTTCTCTAAGGGGTGCAAAGGAATTTGTGCTTCAGTACCTGTAGCACTGCCTCTATCTCCTCCTTCACTCACTTTGGAAACTGTAGTGCTTTTTATTTCGCATATTCTCGCTTCTTTATCACATCTACTATGGATTATTTTTTACCTTTTCTTAAATATGTTATGACAGAGATATCACCAACATCCCCGATCAGCTCATCTTTGGCTAGTGGAGATTCTGTTTTGGAGCTGGCTGGAACTGACTCCGTCCAACATGGGGGCAGATGCTGCTATCTTATCACAGAGAAAGTCATGAATGAGCTTTTTCGACAAAACTCATATTTAAATAAAAATGTGACTTAATAGAGTTAGATGATAAGGTCACACTATTACTTGCTGCATGGAGGAAATATATGGGGAGAAATTGGGTTATGTGTGCTTATAGCCAAAGGATTATACAGTTATATATACTCACCTCCTGTTTGGACATTCTGCCAACTGCTGCTAGGTCTCAGTTCACTCTGAAGTCCAGATTTGAGGTTTCATGAAGCAGATTTTCAGGCATCAGGTTTCGTAAGATAATCTTAATAGAAGGATACAAAGGGCTGACATGAACCAAGATATCTCTGGGCAATTATATTCTTACAGGCAATTTAAGGGCCCCCTCGTGCAATGGTTCAGTTCAGTACTAATTTTTAGGTCTGGGGTCTTCTCATTCCTCATTGGATTCCTTTGCTGTCTTTCAGACAGGTCATTATCTTGTCTTGTTTAAGCTGGTGTTGATGACCTGTATCCTTGAAGCCTCTGTATTTTCCTGTTTTCATTGATTCTGGCAGCCATGTTTTGACTAGACAGGTTGTAAACGCTGGCAAAATTTTTAACTTGAAATCCCTGGCTTGTGACCCAGTGCTTCAGATCAAGTCTCGCTACTCATGTTAAGAAAGCTAAGAATCTAAAACATTTATTCTATTTAAAATGTCACTTATTTAGACTAAACAATGACTCCTGTTGAAGAGGAGAATTGCCTGGTTATGCAGTCAAGCTGCCATCCAGGGAGGATTCAAATGGAGTTCACCAGCAATCTGTTGTTGGTAAAAGATCTCATTGCTTTGAGGAGCACCCTTGAGAGGCATCCCAGTGCACAGGTGTTCAGGCTGCTATGTCCAGTGTGGTTAGCCAGTCAAAACTAAAATCTTCCTATAAAATCTGTCTACAAAAGTTCTGCAGAAAGTTAAATCATGGGAGTTCAAAGCCCCTCCTCTCAGTGAACAAGGTTCTCAAGCCAGACAGAATCAGCTTTCTGTCCAATCTATCTTTGTCATTATCACCAGTTCTTATAAAGACATGATTTTTCCTCTCATGCGGTGACTCTTTCTGCTTTGTGTCTACTGCAGTCTTTCCACTTCTTGTCTGCTGTGGCTTTCATTTGACATGAGAACATGAAAGTAGACACGGCAAGGATAAAAATAGTTTATCAAATGGAAATGACCAGAGGAGAAGAGGGATAGTGAATAGTATGTTCTGTATTTTGATAAATCATAAATGACAAATGATCTTCCTCTGACATTTCAGTTACATTTTTAAACCAGATTTAATTATGTATCTTCACGGTTGCAGAGCTGTTTTTTTTCCTATGTGTGACAACATCTTGCAATATGGATAGGTAGTCTGTCATTACGAGCATGAGGGAGTCCAGGATACTTAATCTTCATTGCTTTAAATAGTTGTCTTAAACCATGTAGGTGCAATACAAGGTAATACTTCGTTAGTGCAGTCATTTACTGCACAGCACATACATGCAAAGTAGGCTGCATCCCTGTGATTATACCCAGTGGGTTCAATACATCACAGTTAATGAACCACTAGACCATAGCATGTCCTTCTATCTAGGCACTGTCTATAAAGATAATGTTTCATAAGTGGAGTTGCTGTTTACATTGTGTCCCAAGTTATTTTTTCTGTTGCACTGTATTTTATCTTGTTTTATAGGACTTTCCTCTATTTTGTATATTTTATTTTCAATTTTCTTCTTTCTTTTATTTTTCTATGGGTGGGAAAAAAATATGCATTAATTCTAAAGCAGAAAGAGAAAAAAATTACCACACAGTCCAGTGCAGTTCATTCTTACTTGCAAAGCTGATCAGTGAAGCATAGAGTTTTGTCATTTAGCTCCCACCTGCAGAAGTAACATACTCAGTAGGTCACAGAAACCTGATGATGTCTGTTTCTTTGAGTTGACTTTGCCATTTGTTAGGAACAGTAAGTGGGCCGGGCGGAAGAGACTTAGGAAAGACAAATCTTGTTATTAACACTTCATTCTTTGCTCTCTGTACTTGGAAATCTCTTGGCATTGTATAGTTCCTATAAGTTTGTGGGGCTTTTTTTTCCTAAGTTTTCTTGGCACAATATGTGACATCATGGATGAAGTTTCTATATCTTACACCCAGAATTTTTTAAAATGTCTTTAATACACCTCTTTTATATATACATAAATGCAAATATATATTTACATTTACATACACCTGTATATGTCCTCATGCTTGAACAAAACCTGAATTTGCTGGAGTATAAAATTTCTCATATTGTAGGCATAGAAGACCTGCATAGTCCTGGGAATTTTTGGCACATCTGCCAGAATGCAAGTTTTTATTACTTAAGAACCTCATGAAAATGAAGCTAATTGACAGTTGACTGCTTCTTTCTATCTTAATTATTGAACTTCAGGAAATTATGAATAGCAGCATTGAGATTTGTTTCCCCCTAAGTAATACAGTGTATGCACAACACCAAAAATCACAGTAAAATATTTCCCTAATAATGTCAAGAACTAGTCATGGGCATTCTGCTTTCAGGAAGCAATTAAGGATTTTTTCCAGAGGGGATATCTGCTAAAACTGTTTTGCCAAACAAGTTAATCAGAGTGGGCAGAAATTAATATTTTACCCCACCTTCAGAGACCTAGAAATACTGTTCCCCTAGTTTATTTACGAAGGAGGAAGTGTGTAGAGGATTCTTGACAGAAAAGTAATGTGAAAATTAAAAAATGATGTGTCCATTTGAAGGGTATACACACTTTTAAGAAGCCGATTGCATGTGAGAGAAGGAATGACCTTCTACAAAAAATGTGTCTTGGTATAAAGCAAACAAACAAAATCATTAAAAATTTTTCTAAATAGACCTCAACAGTAGAGAAGATGATTGAAAATGTGTGTATGGGGAAGGGAGGGCAGAAAGTCAGTGTCAATGGGTCAAACTTCTACTGGCAAACTGATTACAGAGTAAGACAGTAAAACATCTGTCTGATGTCATCAGGGAACAAAGACATCAGTAGGTTATTTGTAAAATAACAGCTAACTAAAGCTACAAAAGGTGCATTAACTTTGGGCCCTTGGAACTGAAGGTTGTGTTGAGAATTTGAAGACATCAGACTTTTAACAGACCATAGTATTTGCTGTTAGATTCATTCTCCTCTCCTGCCTCCTCCTGGTAAAGGATATGGGTAGATTCAGGCTTAACCTTTCCTAGTCAGCCTAGGAAGGCAAATTGATAATGGTGACTTCAGGGTTGAAATTGTTTACAACAAAGCTGAGGCAGTTGCAGAAAAGTTTCAAAACTTGCCTCAGTTTCTCATATTTAGAGGAGAGTCATAGCACTTTGAACATTTTGGAAATAATGTTTCTGTGATTCTAAGATGTACCCTCTGTAATCGTGGAGATGTATATATCCACATTAGTTTGAGAGGTTAATATTAAACAGGGAAAGGAGTTATTTATCTATAAGCTGAGTGCACTTCCCAACATTCATGGAGAAAATTTATATTTTCTGATGCTTGAACTTTATGCATAAAAAGAGGTATGAACTTTTGTGAAGCACAGAATAGTTTAATCTTCCAGAGAGGCCCTTGAACTGTTCGATTCAGCCTGTCCAGATCCCTCTGCAGAGCCTCCCTACCCTCAAGCAGATCAACACTTCCACCCAGCTTAATATCATCCACAGACTTGCTAAGAGTGCACTCAATCCCCTCATCCAGATCATTGATAAAGATATTGAACAGGTCTGGACCCAGCACTGAACCCTGGCGAACTCGTGACCGGTCTTCAACTGGATTTAGTTCCATTTACCACCACCCTCTGGGCCCGGCCATCCAGACAGTTTTTCACTCAGCACAGGGTGTGCCCATCCAGGCCAATGGCAGCCAGTTTCTCCAGCAGGATACTGTGCGAAACGGTGTCAAAGGCTTCACAAAAGTCCAGATACACCACATCCACAGCCTTTCCATCGTCCCTGGGTAACCTTGTCATAGAAGGAGATCAGATTGATCTGGATCTGGCACAACCTACCTTTCATAAACCCATGTTGACTGGGTCTGATCACCTGGCCGTCCTGCATGTGCTGTGTGATAGCACTCAATATGATCTGCTCCATGATCTTCCCTGGTACCGAGGTTAAGCTGACAGGCCTGTAGCTCCCTGGATCCTCTCTCTGACTCTTCTATTAAATGTGCATAACATTTGCCAGTCTCCAGTCAAGTGGCACTTTCCCAGTCAGCCAGGACTGCTGGTACATGAGCGAAAGGGGTTTGACGAGGACCTCTGCCAGCTCCCGTAATATTCTTGGATGGATTCATCATATACTCCATGCAAGAGGACCTCTCTGAGTAGTTTCAAAAGGTGCTGGAGTGGATTCTGGGAAAGCAGCCTTACTTGGAATTGTAGGGCCACTTTACAACCATTACATCCACCAGCAATTCCTGCAAAATAGAATTAAATGTACATATACCATCAGCAGAAGCAAAACACACTCAGAACATTTTTCCTGGGATACAAACATCAGGAAAGCCAAAGAGACTGTAGATAATGGTTTTGTAGCAAACAACGTTGAATTCATCCTTTTGGCTGTGGATCAGGTTGGTTGTTTCTGGATAAGTGTGAATAAACTTTCTGGGCAAGGGAGATTTTTTGACTGCTGTAGAGAGATCCCAAGGATATGCTTTTCCTGTTTGACCTACGGTTCTTCCACATGTACAAAGCTGGAGCAGTCAGCTTGATTTGAACACTGAAGTTCCAGCAATCTGGGTACACAAATGAAAGCATGATTGAAAGTATCTGATCTGAACCGTTGTTTTAAGGAAATATCCAGAATATCTAGTTGCTGGTTTTAGCTGTCTTCTCTCTCATCTCCTAGTTTCAAAGGCTGTGTTTAGTGGAATGTTTTGCAGATTTTGTTTCACACTTGCAGTGTCTCACATTTCTGTTAACATATATCTGCACCAACAATTTATTGGTATAGAAAAAATATGCAGAAGTGTAATATAAATATTTGCCTCTAGTTAGATTTCCTTTAAATTATTTTGGTACAATACATTTGGTACATTGATAGCTGGACATAGGAAAAGGGTTACTTTCAATGTAACTCGCCATCATTTCAGCTTGAGCTTATGGATGGTTTGCTTCCTGACACCGCCGTTGCTGTAAAGGGGAGATGTTTTTGTCTCAGATTTATTACTATGGGTCTGAACTGGAAATCTCTAGTTCTGTAAAGTCAAAAAAGACAGAATGTTGTCCTGCTGAGCGAGTTTCATGGCAGGCATGAAATAAAAAATAGAAATTCATCAAACAGAACAAAACATACTATGATTTTGGTGATAGAAATTGTTGTTATCTTATAAAGTTTTTTTCATTTGATTGATTTTTTTCTTTCTTTTGACTGGTATCTTTGTCGTTGTGGATTTAGCAGATAACTAGATATACTTTTAACATAACTGCCAAGTAGAGCAACTTTATAGATATTTACATTATAGATTTCCTCTGTGGACCGTCGTTTATAGCAGCAGTGTGTCTGAGCAGATGGAATTTAGAAGAAGCAAGAGGGATACGCTGAAAATCACACCATGGGAAATCTCTACAAAAGACGTAACCTGCCTGTTTGACTGTAAAATTGCCCTGGAATGGCATGTGGCAGTCTGTCCTCAGTTTCCTAGTTCATTGAGTTTTATTGACAGTCCCATAAGACTGAGTAGATGTCTTGCATAAGTGTATAAGATTAACATAACTGCTACAGAAAAAGCTTCCGTGACTCTCCTACCTCTGAGGTGTTGAGATGATATGTTTATTCTCATCATTCAAAGATGATGTGGTTTATATGTGGTTATGCTACTTTTGAGTGTGTGTAGATATTATATATCCTAAAAGTCAAGTTTTGTTTTCTCATTAAATGCCAGTTTAACAGTTTATCTGTCGTGATTACTGTTGCCCTTCAGTCCTGTGTGTAAATAGAAGAAAATCAGACTGGTGCTTTTAACAGAGTGTACTGTCACTATGTAACTATGCTAAATCATTCAAAACCTTGGAGAATTCACAAAGTACTGCAAGTTCTATTTGTGTGGTGTATGGAGCTTACATTATGCAAATGAAGCTATAGTTTTCAAATACACTAATCACTGAATTTCTCCAGATGTGCTTAGTGTAAAAAATGCTAACTAATCTTATTCTCTGAGGAACACTGTGAGATGCTCATCAAAAGCAATTTGTAGGTGGAAGAGAAAGAAGCTGGTGCTCACATATGCAAGGAGGTTTTTTTCATCTTTGCTGTGGAAGGTAAGAAGAGTGTCACTGTCAGTGATGGTTCAGCTATGAAGCTGTTTATAGGAGATGGAAAGAATGAAGTCAGTTTGTAATATTTGCGTACTGAAAAGCACACTAGCATTTCTGTCTCTTAGTCTCTTTGGAGAACTTTAGAAAGGCATGAGATAAAACAGTTCAATTTCACGGACAGATTTCAAAAAGAAACAGGTATCTTGCACTTCTTATTGTGATTTTATTCAATGATAATAGATTCATTTGTCAGTAATTTCTGAAAAAGTAGATGTATTTCAGTGTGGAACCCATAAATTATATAGTGAAAGATTTAGCTGTTTTTCTATTTTCTTTCTTTCTTTCGGATTCTTTTATTTCAGATCTCAGATACTACAGAAATAATGTCACCAATGGCATGATGTGAAAGTTTCCCATAAATCTTTGTGAACAAAAATCTTTCAGATTTAATAGGAAAGAATGTATAAATTAATCTAATTTTAAGACTTTTCTAAGACTATGATCTGTCACATTTCCACATACAAGGTCAGGTTGTTCATTCACCTCTGATTGTGCCTCTTCTACATGTGTCTCTTGTCTGCTGGAGTGAAAATACTATAGTCAGTCACATTTAGTTTTGAGATTACTAGCTCCATTTTCCTTTTTATATTAGAGATTTTTGAAAACCAGTTTTGTTGTGTTGGTTTAGGTTTATAGTATGATAAGTGCCTATCTAAATGGGCAAGGTGCTTCTGATGAATACTTAAACAAAATCAATAAATACAAAAAAGAAACTGCAAAGCCACATCACATCAGCTCTATTTGCTTTCAAAGGCATTTTGAGAATAACTCACATATGATATCCCATAAGGCTGAGAAAGATGTGACTCAGAGCATGTCAATGAGATACCTAAAGTTCACTTACTTCAATACTACCTATGCCATTACCACTCAGTGATTACCTTCTGCTACAGGTTGGGTCAGCTTTGTGAATCAGATTTTGTTATCTATACACATCTTTTCAAAACACTTTCCCTCTTCAGTTCTGACAACAATATTCATGCTGTGTCAGAGAGCTTGGAGTGCACACTCAGGATGTTTTAGTTCAGTAACTGTACATATTAAGAGCACTGAAGACCTAGATGTCATACACTTTTGTGATGGAGACCATACAGAGCTGTGGGATACACCTGCAAGAACTTTATCTACACAGAAAACTGTGCCATTGTAACTGGTAAATGAATTGGTACTAACCAGAATCCCATGATCTGAAATTATAGGTCCAGTTTCAGTCTAAACAGAGCTGTAACATCAGTGCTATTAGTATTCCTTGTGCCTATGTGATGGGGAAATTAATTCTCTTTTTATTCTTAAATCAAATTAATCTCTTCTCATATACTGTCAGAGCTATATAAGTGTCTCCCTGGGAACATTCCTACTGCTGAAAGTGTTTCAGGTAGCTGTTGAATACTAGTGAGATATTCCAGTTTTCTGGAAATTAGTTGTTCTTCATTCAGGTAGTCTCATAACCTGTTTAAATACAAATTAAAATCTTCCAGATAAGAAAAGGTATTGAAGTGTTTAAAATAAAAAGAATTATGTTCAAGTTTGTAATTTAAAAAGAAATAGTTGAGCCTTTTTTTTTTCTTTTTAGAGGAATGTTATTAATAAGAAATATGGGCCTTTGTCATAAAGGCTCATGATAAAGCCTCCAGGAAACGATCATTAAATTATACAGTTTTCAAAGGGAGGCATCATGGACTTGAACAGGCTGGAAGCTTAGGCCAGTGTATGACTGCTTTCTGCTCCAAGAACCTTTTATTTGCCAGCGACTTGCACTGCCAGGCAATTACTCTTTACTGATGGTAATCCTGATTAGTAAAAGATTAAAAGGCTGCCTAATCTTCACACTGCTGTCAGTCGCAGTCAAGAAAGAGTCCTGAAAAGTGGTGCACAGTTTGTGAGATGAATAAGGAACAGTACGCTTTCCAGTGCTGAGTAACAGGTGGTAAGCAGAGGAAAAAGGCACTCCACTTTGAATGATATTAAACTGTGAGTTGCTGAAGAGTGCAGCTCTTTTAGGGTGCTATTCCACATGCTGTGGGCCCACAAGCAGGAGCTGCGTTTGCCATCAGGCACCTGCATACCTACCATGGGCTGTGCAGGGTCAGTTGGGAGCACGGGGAGGGCAGAGGCAGCTGTGGCACTTATGCAGAAGTGGATTTTACCTCATATGATTTTAAATCAGGTCATTAATTTAAAATGAAACTCTGGGATAAAAACCACACGAGGCTCAGGGGATTTACTGCACCCTTTTCATTGGACTGAATGTGTTGTTGGTCTCCCTCTCTGCTCCTGAGCGCAGCTCCAGGATGCTCTGCCTGTGTAGCTGGGTGATCTCCATGTGTCAGTTCTCACGCGTGCACTTGTGCAGTGACTGTGACACACTATGTCACTATGTCACTGCTCAGCTTGGCTGTGTCCTTTGTCAGGGCCAGCTCAGCAGTGAGTAGGCACTCAGCTAATTTTGTTGTTGAAAGGGACAATGGATTATCTGGTGTAGGAGATGGCTTTGCTGTCACTGCAGTTGAGGCTCTCGGCTAGTTCTCGAAGAGTTAACAAAAAGCAAATGTTTCCATCTGAGTTACTACCATCCAATAGCAGTAAAGCATTTGCTGGCAACCTCTGGCTCTATAAACTTTTATCAACCCTGAAACCATGTAGATCTTGCAATGTATTTGTCCACCTGCTAGTTCAAGTCGATATAATTGTCTGCTTCCAGCATGAGAACAAAGTTTGTTGATGATCTTCCTATGGTACTCTCATTAATCCCTCCAGGAGGCATGATGAAGGTTAGATTTAAAACAATGATATCATTCAAAGTATATTTCCCCGTCAGAAACAGTGTCAGTGCTGCTGAGTGAATGATGGCATGTACACAGCAGAATATCTTCTGTACAGGGTAGCAAAAATCAGGAGACTTAGGTTAAATTATCAAAAGCCCATTACCCATTACAATTACCTTGTTAGGCAGTGTTTCTACTATTTCATTGTATTGCATGAGAGTTTTTTTTCTTAAATTCTTTATTGTTCAGAGTGTCTTTCAGTGTAAGTGAGTTCAGGCATTCTCTGTCTACCCACCCAGTAAGGATCAGTATTTACTGATGTGCATGACCTTGTCAGAATTTATGGTGCTGGTACAGGCAGCTGGGCTGCAGCCATATTTCCCTTCAGAGAAGGCAGAGGAGTTCAAGTCTTTGAGGTGACAGATTAGGGTCATGCTGACTTTTCCTGCAGGAACGAGGAGTAGCACCAATCTCTCCTTTACTCACTGCAATCACTTTTGCTGCAGGTTAAAGATGATGTAATTCAGAGCTGCATATATTCATTGTTTTCCTCCTTAAATTATTGCTATACTTAAGTGAGAGTATCTCTATCCATTGTAAACATGTACATCTTCTTCATCTCTTGGACAGCTGCCACTGTTAACGATGAGTACCAAAGATTTCCTCCTGCGGATTAGAGCTTGCTGGAAGCCTGACAACAACAATTTATTTTTCTCTGAAATATGTAGGTTTGTCAGAAAGATTTCCTGTAGAAATATTCTATTATGTACCAGTGAGTTTCCTCAAAGCATGAGAAGGGGTCCAATAAAACCTACCAGGTGAGTCTGACAAGCTGCAGGATCACAAGAGCAATGATGGTGTGGCTCTCTGGACACCTGTCACAGTATGTACACAGTGTTGGGGTCAAGTATTGTACAAGCTTGTGAGTTTTTTGTTTCAGAGGATCCTGTTGTCAAATTGCTGCGTTACTGGGAATTCCAGTGCTTCTGGGTTTCCTGTTGATCTAAGAGAATACGGAAAGAGCTGTTCTTGAAGCCATTTTCTATTAATGTGGCATAGAGTACGAAAGTCCTAAAAACCCTCTTCTGCCCTCTATTTTATAATGAAGGACTCTTAGATCTTCAAAAGCTGAGGTAGCCAATTAATTAGTTTAAGTTTTAGAAAAATTAAAAGAAAAGAAGTCCTAATTATTCAATATTATAATACATTCTCTCAGTTGTACTTCTGCAGAGATCCTGATTTGAACCAAAAATTTAGATTAAAAACACAAAATAGAAGCAGTCTGTATAGGATGAACATACCAAGTTTTGACCATTTGTACCAAGGCAGCTGTTTTCTATACTTTCCCAAAGAACACATCTCTATGGAGTCCTTCTTTCAGAAGTGAAGACCTGGGTTCACTGTTACTCTGTTTTTGAAGTAATACAGAAGAGGATGTAACTTGTGCCCCTCCTAGGTCTGTTTTATGGTAAATAATTTGCCCAGATCCTGAGGTGAACTGGAACCTAACTGACAACGGAGGTGAAGAAATGGAAGTACATGGCACAGTCTGGGCAGATTCAAAACTCTCTGTGATAGTATGACATTGTCTTCACTCTGTATGCAGCCCATTTCCAGTTCTAAACACATTAGTTATCCTGTACCATTTTAGTTCAGCAAAGCAGTTAGGTGTATGCTTAAGTCAAATTGCTGTCAGCCTAATTTAAGCAGCACTTAAGCAAAGCACATTCTTAAATGCTTATATAGCTGTGGAGGGATTGAAACATGTGCTTAATGTTCATCACATACTGGTGTGTTTTGCTTGATGGAAACTTTGAAAATGGAAGGGAACTAAAGCTATTTTTCTTCACTGTATCAGTGCTTATTCCTGCAGATATGCTGATGGCTGTTAGAATGGGATGTTAATTCAGACTGAGTTCAGTAGGATTGCTCTCATATATTGACTTTTTTAAGTTCATAAACATTTAAAGGAAGGAAATTCCATTGCTGCGGTGAATTCTGGAGGGTGTGGTAAACCCCAGTCACTGTAAGTGGAAGAATAGAAAATACAATGAATTTCAAAACAGTATGATTTTTAAGATGGTTTTCTCTTGAGTGATCAAAAAGGTCTGAAGAAAAATATAGCATAACTCAGGAAATTATCTTTTACCATCAACAGTAAATGGAGAGTAGAGTTTTCATCAAGAAAGTATGAAACAAAGCTATTTCAATCCTGTTTGAAAAAGTTCAATGATACCTGTATTATGCATTTTTTTTATGTTTCCATAACATATCCCGTTTATTCAGCTGCACACAAAAACTTGTTTGCAACACTATATTAATCACTTTGGACCCTCTGATAAAAAAATCATCAAACTTCATTCAAGTGACCTTTGTTGTGGTCCTACTATAATTTCTCGGTTTTCCATAATACTTTCAGGATTCCAGTTAAGCCTAGTAAATAGGATAATAATAAATAATTTCCAAACCTTGCCTTTAAAATGATATATTTGTTGTGAAGTCTAAAAAGGTAAAAGGCTACTGAATAATTTCAAGTGCAGAGGAGAAATGGGAGTCTCACAGATTTAGACTAACTTAGGGGAACAGTTGGCATGCTGTGTGGTAGAAATTTCATTCAGAGGGAAGACTAGGCCAAGAGTAACATCATGAAATTTAGCAAGAAGTGCAAAGTGAGAGTAACATTACCATTCACCAATCTTACCTAGGAACCAGTTGAAGAGCAACTTTTGTGCAAAGGACCTAGATGGGCGGTGGATGCCAAACAAATAATGAAGTCAACAGGGAGCTTTTATCATGATTAAAGCAAGCCTTGTGCCATTTATCATTTGAAAAAACAGCTATGTGCATGTAGTCATTGCTAGGCATTTTCTCTTATGTACCTGGATTCTGCACATTAGGTATGTGAAATTAGCACTGTCATTCAGAACTAGGAGTTAGCTTAATTAGAGTAGGCTGATAAATCACAAAAACTGATATAACATTATCGTGCAGTGGTGCCATTTGTTTCTGTATGCACTATATGTAGTAGCAGGTTTGATGATGGTATAGAAGAAATATGAAAACAAAACTAATTTGCAACTGACATTAAAATTAGCTACAGTGGCAAATGAACAGTGAAGATGGGCTATATAGTCCATTTGTCCACTTACTAACCCAGGTCCTTTCAAAAATTAGACTTCTTGCTACAGTTTAAAGCAAATGTATGTGTCTAGAAATAAGGTAATATCTTGAAAAACTAGGAGTTTTTCTCAGTTATCGGTGGCTCTGAAAAGAAGAAAGGCTTAATAATAAGTAAAGGGAAAACAAACTCTGAGTACGACATTGGGGAAACATAAGGGAGTGAGATATAAATTATATAAAAATTGAAGTGGAAGTACAAGGTGATTTCATTCAGTACAAGACATCAGGAAGTTATTAGCAAATTATTTTATAAAATGTAAGGTTTCAGAGTTTATAATGGGAAAGCAAAAACTGCAATGAAATTATGTAATTTATTAAATAACTGGAGAATACTTCAAGAGATATTTAAAGGTCTCCATTGTTTGATTACAGTTGTTAAGTAAAGTATCAAAGGGAAGACGAATATGAATACAATAAAAAGTCACTGCTCGTAAGCTGTCTCCACCAAGAAATTTTCCCGTTGATGTGAAAAACTGTGTTGCCTCTCCAGAATGTGTTATTTTCTACACTGCCAATATAACAGAGAAAGTGCTTTTCAGTGTTTAGCTCTGCTAGACTGTTCTGACTACTTTCTCACCAGGAAAAGGTTCTTCAGTCTAGGGGAGAAAAAAATGGAAACAACATCTAGAAACTGGAGCCAGACAAATTCAAAAGGGGGAAAAACATTTTTAACAGCTAAATGAACTGAGTCTATGGAGGAAGCAGGAAAAAAAAGTCAAGGAACACTATAAAGTCACATTTCTCATTTCTCCAGTTCAAAACTGGGTGTATATCAGAAACTGTGCTTTAGTCAAAGGCACCAAATTCTTTATCAAGTACCAGTAACTGAGCTACTGAAAGGTAACTTGGAGGAAACAAATTATGATTTTCAAAGGTTCAGAATAAATTTTCTTGAAGTCATAGCTAGCATTGAACTGTACGTATCTGTTATTTCAGCTACCATTTTCTGCCTGCTAGTATCCCGCTACATCTCCGCAACTGAGTTAACTTTCAATGTTTTACTCATCAATCAGCAAAACAGTGTTTCTCAAGCACTCCTATAAATAGTAGATAGGTCTTCCAATTAGCATTTCTATCCCAGGACTCCTAATTTCAGTCTGATACAAAACAACAAGTTTTTAGAATATATATGTCTATAATATCCATGTAACAATTAAAAGATCTATTGACCTGAAAGAAACGGTTGCAAAAGTAATCCATAATACTGATACTGAAATGAAATGAAAAGAAAGGTTCTGCATTTTAGATTCAAAGAGGAAGTACAAATGAGAATTCAACAAGACTAATAATCTCAAGCTCCTGGACATACACGCTGGAATCAGAGACTGAAACTGGAATTGCAGTGATACTTTGTGACTTTAGTATATGAGGAAATGGCTTCTGTACTTTCTTTCTTTTCACAGAAATCTTTCAGAATTCCCTGGTCTTAGTCTGTTCTACAGACTAATGGAAAGCATTTTGACTGTTTTTTGTCAGAACTATTGAGACTTTAGAGAGACTTGGACTATAAAAGTTTCTTAATCAAGTGATGGAAACCCTTTTATTTTAGTTGCTGTTTAAGACGATATGTGGTGGTAATCTATTTTTCAGTATTAACAATTTGAAATCTCATATTCTGAGACCTTCTGAGTTTGCATTGTTTCATAGTTGAATATACAATTCTTCCATAGGTAAAACTAAATCCTGGAAAGTGCTTAGGCAAGTGAGATAAATCACTTAGTTTATCACAACTGAGGTACAATATCACTTCGTTACTCAAATATGCATGTTACAAGATTTATTTTTTTTACAGTGCTACTTCTATAATGATATCTTTAAGTCATCACTGTTCTTTATATGCTGTCTTCCGTACAGCTGGAGTTCTTCATTCTCCCTTCAGTTTATTTTTCCTGTGCTGTGATTTTCTGCGTAGAACAGCATCAATATCAATGGATGTGTGTCATCACATTTTTTAGTCACAGCAAAAGATTAGATTTTATTTTCCTCATAATGTTACAGAAAGATAAAAACTTTAGTTCTGGAGTAAAATATTTCCATTATAACAAAAGCTGTTTGAGTAAATACCTAATACAAAGTCTACCAATATGAAATGGAATCTGGGAAGTAATTTGGCCATCTTTCTTTGTTTACTCCCTCTGAGGACTAAGAGTGCTTCTTGGTTTGAAAGGTTTCATTATACCAATTTGAGAGTTATCCAGCTTCTTTTTGGAAGTAAATAGTGCATTCTCCTTCACTTTTAGATGTAGCAGAATGTGGCCGAAAGTGTCCTTGTGTATTAGATAAAGTTATGGGCATGTTTTTAATTTATCTTTTACTCCCACACAAATAGACCTGTTCACTTAGCTTCTCAGTTTAGTACATCACAATTTCAAATTAGTGGGGTTCTTCAGTTTGTAAAAGTTGCAGGAGACATTTTTCCAGTAGTTCCCAGGAGGGATGGAGCTGGCACAGCCTTCCTGGACAGCCTGCACTGCTGCCCTGCCGGGTCCACAAGAAAAGCCTTTTCCTCATGTACAGGACATTTTCTCGGTCCAATTGATGCTCCTTATCTCTTTTGCTCCTTCTCCTCAGTTACCTCCCTGTAAGTACCAAGAGATGCTTTCAGCCTCCCTGCATCCATCTTTACCCCAGGCTGTCCCTTCTTTCTGGGACAAGTTGTGTCAGATAAATGTTCACAAGTCCATGGGGCCTGATGGGTTTCATCCCAGAGTACTGAAGGAACTAGTGGAAGCTATGGCAGAATCCCTTTCAATCATCTATCAGAGGTCTTGGGAGCCTGGGGAGGTCCCCGCTGACTGGAAGCTAGCAAATATTACAATATACAGCATGAGGGAATATTATATGGGGTACTACTGAAAGGTATTTCAAGAAAAATTCAATGATTAGGCACAGTCAACATGGGTTCATCTACCTGGTGGATGAAGGGAATGTGGTGGATGTAGTTTTTCAGGATTTCAGTAAAGCTTTTGATGTTGTACCTCACAACATCCTTCTATACAAGTTGTTTAGCAGTGGGATGGGAGGGTTCATGGTGCAATTGGTGAAGAACTGGCCAAAGGGCAGAGCTCAAAGGATTTTAGTCAATAGGACTACATTTGGCTTGTGATCGGTCACCAGTGGTGTTCCTCGGGGTTCAATTCTAGTTCCAGATCTGTTCATATATTTATCAATGATCTGGATGCAGGAGTTGAATGCACCATTAGCAAGTTTGCTGATGATACCAAACTGGGAAGTGCTTTTCACTGTCTTAAGGGATGAAATGCCTTGCAGAGGAATCTAGATAGACTGGAGCATTGGGCTATGATTAATGGGATGAAATTTCACAAGTCAAAATTCCAGATTGTGCTCCTAGGATGGAGTAACACTGGGCACAAGCATAAACTGGGAGAGGAGTGACTGGAAAACAGCCCTGTAGAAAACAATCAAGGGTGTTGGTTGACAGCAGGCACAGTATGAATCAGCAAACCATATCCTGGAGCACATCAAACACAGTAAAACCAGCTGGTCAAAAAAGATGATTTTTCCACTGTATTTAGCATTTGTGCAGCCTCACCTTGAGTATTGTGTGCAGTTCTGGGCCCCAAAATTTAAGGAGGAGAGGAATGTGCTCAAATGTGTTCAGAGGAAGGCAACAAAGCTGATGAAACGGTTGGAAGGCAGGTTCTGTGAGAAGTGTCTAAGGACTCTGGATTTGTCTACTTTGACAAAAAAGACCTCATTGCTCTCTAAAGCTCCCTTAGGAGGTGAGGTGGAGAGGCAGGTGCTGATCTCTTCTCCCAGGTATCCAGTGACAGGACACTGGGAACAGTTCAAATGGTTCAAGCTGCACTATAGGGAGGTTCAAACTGAATATTAAGAATCATCTCCTTACTTAGATGATGATCAAATACTGGAAAAGGCTTGCTAGAGAGGTGATCGATGCCCTAAGCCTGTCAGTATTCAAGAGGCATTTGGATAATACATTATTTAACTTTGTCAGCCCTGAATTGGACTAGATGATCATTCTAGGTCCCTTCTGACTGAAATGGTCCATTCTACTCTGCTCTATTCTAGCGTCTCCTTGCAGAGCAACTGCTCCAAGTATAATCAGCTTGGGGTCCCCTGCTGAGCTTGTGCCCAAAACCTGATGCAAAATGTAGATGTGGCTTCCTGAGTGCTGAGAACAGAGGGATAATTCCATGCCTTGATGGACAGGCCACAATCCTGTTGCCTGTGTGGTGGTGGTGCATGAACAGCTCCCTGTATATCACAGCTCCCTGTATATCACAGCTCCCTGTATATCACAGCTCCGTGTATATCACAGCTCCAATGGCTCCCCTGCAGAGCTGCTCTCTTGACTGGTCTGCTCCAGAATGTACAGTTGCAAGGACTCTTCTTTCTCATGGAAAATAATTCACTTGTAGTTATTGAATTTAATGAACTCCTGTTAGTCCAATTCTGTAGACCGTCTAGATTCCTCTGAAAGGCAGCCCTGACATCAGATGTATAGACTGGCTGCCTCAATTTAATTTCATCTGCAATCCTGACAAACATCCACTCTTTTGCCTTCTCCAGGTTATCAAAAAAATTCTTAAAAAGGTCAGGGCTCCCTGGACATATCCATGTGGTAGTCCACACTTATCAGTCTGTAGATAAAGAATGACCCTTTAACGACTATGTTTTGAGCACAGCCATCAAATCACATTTTTTACCCATCCAACCAAACCTCAATGCCCTACCTTGGATATAAAATCATTATGGGAGACAATTTCGAGAGCTTTGCTAGAGCTGAGACAAATGATTTCCATTGCTTTTGCCTTGTCCAGATACCTAGTCATTTTATTCTAGAAGCCAACCATGTTTGTCAGTCATGATTTACCCTTGGTAAATCCATGCTGAATGGTCCTAGTCATCTTTTTCTTCTTTGTGTGCCCAGAAACGTGTTTCAAAAGGAATTGCTCTATGATTTTCTCAGGTACTATACATAAGGTTCATTTATCATTAGTTCCTAAGGTCATCCTTTTTGCCTTTCTTGAAGAAGGATAACATTTAATTTCTCCAGTCAACAAGAATCTCTTTCAGTTTTAACAGCCTTTTGGAGATATTAGAGGCCATCAACCAGTTCTCAGCACCACTGAATGGAACCCATTGCATGCTATGGATTTTTATGAGTTGAGGTCTCTTAAGCAATCTGTGACATGACCCTCATTCACTGCTGGTCTGTCTTATTCTCTTTGAACCCTTTCACTAGGCACAGAGGCCTGGAGCATTTTGTTACACCTCAACCTTACCTATATGTACTATTACTTAGTCACCGTAGTAAGAAATCATACATAGACCCGCATTTTTAGTACTAACTTTAGTAGAAGTTCTAACTTTATTATTAACATAGTAGAAATTTTTCCCTTGATGCCCTTTGCATATCTCAACATCACTTGAGCTTTGGCTTTCTCAACACTATCACTGCATGCTCAGAAAGTTGTTCTGAATTTCTGCTTTGTAGCTGATGCTGACTGCTCCTCCTGTATGCTCCCTTTTTGGACTGGAGCTCTGTCATGAATTTTGCTTCACACTGCTCGTCATCTGTTACAATAGTAGTAACAGCTTTGTAATAATATAAAAGGTGAAGTGGAAAGGTATTAATTTATAAAGGCAAGCTGACAGGAGAGGGAGTGGGCTCTAGCAAAAACAGAGAAATGATGGAATGAAGGGGTTATTCGACTCTATTTCAAAAGCTCTTTATCAGAGTTTGAGGTTTTACAATGTATTCCAAGGTCCTGAGTGCCAGGATCTGTTTTGCCATGCTTAAAATAGGTAAGCTGAAATTTCATTAGAACACAAGGATGACCGAAGTCATTGTTTCCAACACTGGCCCGATGTGACCATCTGTTCTGTTTCAGAAGCTGAGCATCTGTCTTTGACTATTTTGTTGATATGGTTGTGATTTTGTTTAAATTTGGGGAAAAATCTTCAGCCTTTTTTGAGGCCGCTCACTCAGGATTCAAACCTCTCCTACCTTCAAAAGGACTCTTCATAAGACATAGTCTGTGGAAAACCACACCTTTTTTTATGCACAGGCACACAGAGAAACATTACAAGGGGGGAAAAGCAAAATTATCTGGCAGATCAAGACAGAAATTTCTATCTGTGCCTCTATACACACTTTTCAGAGGAAACTGTGCATCTTGAGTCTCAACATTTTTATTTGCGAATGGATACAATTCTGATAAATCAAGTATCTCTGCCCTCTTTAGCAACAGATCCACATCATTTACAAATAGTTCAAAAGAAAAATATTGTCATCAATTAAATCTTTTTCCATTTTTTAATCATTTAGATTTCAAATGATACGTGGGTTGTGTTATAGGTCTAAATATCCCATCCCTGAAGATGAGTCATGCAGAGAGTAAATATAACCCTATAAGATATAGTACTGAGATTTTTGATTTTTTTTTAAAGGAGGAAATTCATTCCAAAAGCTAGTGTTAGTCTCATTAAATTACATTCTTAAAAGTTAGGATAGGCCAGCATTATGACTACAGCCAATGCAAATTTAATTAATTCCCTGACATTAATTATAGAATCATGTGATTTCTTCCCCCTATCTTCACCCCCTGGAACCGAACCACATCTACATAGGAAAAATAAGTCTCAGGGACAGTTCTGGCTAGTCCAATAAGTATCTGTTAAGTAGAGAAGGACGCCTTATCTCATCCTGCAGAAGTGTTTTGAAGATTGATTTTTTCAATATGTAGAAAGTATTAAAATGTTAGAAAGACATTACCTGAGGAAAAACCCTGAAGAAACTAATTATGTTGTCTTTGGTTCCAGATTTGAATACTGTGTACAAAGATGTACAAAGCCTCTCATTGAGTAATGTTGGTAAATGGAAATACTGAATCTGTGCTTACAAAGTGGATGTTATATCACATGTATTGAATGATCAAGTAGTCATGAAGTGTTTAATGATTAATAAATGTAAGGGAGTGGAAAGAATACTGCTCAGGCAGCCTTAATTTTGTCACTACCTAAAGTCTGAGCACTTTATTTTGCAACCTTTAAAATCATTCCACTACTATGTCTTTTTTTCATGCAATGTGTATAGATATAGGACTTACACCATACAGACTTGTGTCATGATTCAAAATTAGTGATGTATTTGTGACATAGTTTAAAATGCTACTAGAAATAAAAGTTGGCTAGCATCAGAAGACAACCTAGACAAGTAACTATATAAAGCACAACAGAATTTTAACAAAATAACAAAAATGCTGTTGGTCAGACAAGAACACCTATCTCTAGAGGCAAATTAATAGATGTACTAAATAGTTGAAGATACAGTGTCCTTCCTAGCCTTCCCCTGTACTGTCTTCTCACTTTCAGCAGTAGGTAAGTACGAAGTGACTTTTAGTTTGGAATTTCAGCAGACTCCTCTCATGGCTCATGCATCATCATTCCTTGTGGCACCGGCTTACTCGATAGAACTCAGTGTTAAGAAAAAAAAAAAAAAAGCCTTCCTCAGAGTGTGCTTCTCACGACCTCATTTTTGCTAAATTTAGTTCTTAATAGCTCTCAGGAACCTGGTTTCTTTTACTTCACAAAGCTGGAAACATCAGCTAACAAACTACAGCAACCCCTTGAGTGTAGCATGATCCACCTGCTTGTCCATCAGTATAATGATATGCTACTATAACCCAGAAATTAATATAGCAATGATGGAACATCCAGAGACAAACACCACATATTCCCATTAATGCTATGGGTCTGACTGAAACACAGACAAGCATGTGAAATTAGAGTGAAGCATCTGATAGGAAAAGCTAGATGGGTGGAGAAACAGGCCAGACATCATTAAAGATGTTTTCTGTGTGAAGAGGCAATCTTTTCTCCCATCACTTAAAAACAATATATCAATTTAAAAATAGATCAAACTAAAATAAGAGTGTGCAAGCTGTCCTTCATTTTAATCCCAGCTTCTAGCTAGACAAGTCTGTTGATGCAAAACAGTAGAAAAGGATTAAGTGCAGCTGAAAGATTTTCATATCTTAATGGGAATCCTTGTTTTTTTTGGTTACAGTCACTGGTACATCAAAACCTGGATCATGAGCTCAGGATCATGTCCTGGCACCACGGTAAAATTCAAATTTAACAGATGGATCAGAAAGACTGTGCTCCCCTACCGTTTCCTTCTTTTCACTATGCTTAACATGACTCTATCGCAGGGATCTTGTCTGATTATCAATTCTTCAAAACGTCTACTGCAAAACTTGAATAAGTAGGATAGAATCGAAGTGGTCTTTTAGAGTGCAGCATCAGTAATTGGTTTAGGGCAGACTTCTAAGGTCTGACTTGGGAGATAGGAAATAGAAGAAAAAATAAAATAAAGTGACTGATGCGTTAGGAATTGTTTGCTACTGTTATAGGAGATACAATGTTTTCCATGTGTATTAAATATGCATGCTGACATAAAATATTTAAAACCAGTGCTTTTGCTGATTATTGTCTGAAATATACATGCATAACAATCTGCTTTAAATTATCCCACAGTGATGATAGATAAAAGCTTCTGTTAACTGATGTAATACTTTATTTTTCGGTTTTATAGCAGTTTGTAATTAGAAACAACTCGATTTCTTTCATTAGCAATACAGAGAGAGAGACATAAAACCTTTAGTGCGTTACCAGAATAGGAATTCAGAAAAAACTATCCACCATTCATACCCTGCAGAGAGATTCAAGGTCCATCCACTTTGTGTCACCTCCTGTTCTCTGGATGCTTTCTCAAGTTTGGACTTTAAGACCATTTCTTAATGCACTAACATGTTCATGAATTGTTTGCCTTGATGGAGTGCCAGTCTCCTTAGGGCCACTAGAAATAGTGGTGTAAATGATTTGTAAAATAGCAATTAGTCACAGTTCAAAACACAAGGTGAAGGGGGAAAAAGGATACTTGAAACTTCATGTGGAACCCAGGATGGCAGCCTCTACCTAGCTGTAGAGAAAGAAGATTAGATATGATCTGCTGTTTGGCCATATTCACGGGATGTGACTGGGAAGCTCATAAAAGCAGTGAATCAAATGTTTAAAAGAAACACTATTCTCCCTAGACCTAGTAAACTGTGAAAGGCTTTTCTGTTCCTCCTGAATCTGCAGTAAAAGCTGAACTTCTATTTCTTAAATCTCTCCATCTTCTGGGGTATTCTGGATCCCCTAGACTAGTCAATGATGTTGAGCTGATATTTATGTATATTTGTTCATGGAATCAAGTAAGACTTCTAATCTCCAGTAATAATGAGCAGCTGATATTGAACACTCAATTGGTAATCTTAACAAAAAGCTTAGTTTGGTATTTTTCCTATGCCATCAGTTATTCTACCATCCTCTTAAATCATTCAGAAAAGGGCCACATCAAACAACAGAATTAATGAAATTGCTAAAAAGTCTTAAAAGCACCCACTTGAAATAACGTTTTAGTTCATACATTTTCTTCCCAAAAAAATGAAATGACCAGTCTCTTAGGATCAACTGGAGTACTTCTGCAGAAGGTCTGGGGTTGTAAAAATCCTGCAATCAAAAGCTTCAAAAGCACAGAGGGCTCCCAAACTCCTGCTGAATGCCAAAGCACTCCTTCTGTTCTGTGTTGTTGTTGTTGTTTGCAGCAATTAAAAATAAGAATAGTACATCATGAAAACATGTGGAACAATATTTATTGATGTTCTACATAGTTATATTTCCACAAGGCCAATTCTGATATGTGTCTCGCTGAGGTAAAAATACAACTGACTGTTTATTATCCCCATTACAGAATATCCTTCATTATTTATAGAGGTTGTGTTTGGAAAGACAAATGACTTCTGTCCTTTCCAGAGCAATAATAAAGTGATAACACTTTCTGCTAACAATCAACTCCTTTCTTACCTCTTGAGCTTGCTGCTTGCTCATCTAATCATGGGGTTTCATAGTCAGTCTGACAGAGTGCAGCGTTATATTTATTAGCTATCACAGGTTAAGAATGGTTTTTGTCGGCTTCTATTTTTGACCCTAAAGATGGTAGTACTAAACAACATATTTCTTGAACTAATGAATTCAGCTATGTGTTTTGAGTGCATCTTTTAAGCTGCTACATAAATATTTATGTTAGTATATAGCCTATTTTAATAGAACATATCATCTGCTGACAGACCACAATGAACATGTTTCTTCCTAAACCAGTGGTATGGGGTGAATCCTTATTAGACAAGCATTCACAGTAGTTCTTTGATGTACATTATACAATGATTATTCATAAAATAAAGTATTATTTCTTAATGACTCATCATAACTTAGACATTAATGTTATGAAGCTGATTTTCTAGCTTTCAGGCACTCATTCTCTGATAATTTTTCGTATTTATGAGCCTCATAGAGGAGCTTCTGCCCAGTATCCCAACAATCTGTGCAAAAAGACAGCAGAATTTTTCAGTCTAGTGCAGATACAAGCAGTAAAAATCATGCAAGGAATCCAAGGATGTGCTGATCAGAATTAACAGCGAGATACACATTTTCATTCTGGGGAAAGGCAAGCGGAATCTGGCAGAAAGAGTTTCAATCAAACAGAGCTGGATGTTTTCTACAGTTTGCTTCAACTTGTGTCTTTAAAATAAAACACACACTTCTAGCTAAAAGGAGCCTAGTTTATGCTTTGAGCCACTGTTAAGCATATGAACCACTGCATTATTCAGTGATAGCATAGTAAATATTAATTTGCACAACAGCTAAATTTTTGGTGAAGCATCAACAGAGCAGAACAAGTTGAATCTTACAGTAATTAGAAAACATATCAAGTTTATGGTGATGAAATGTGAATGTTTCAGTGGACTTGCACAATGTACAAGTAAGTCAGTCTTGACAGCCGTTCTTGACAGTAAATCTAATGAATGGGAATTGGAATGGAAGGTTGGATTTGGCTTTAGATTTGTTATGCCTTTGAATTATATATGATAGAGAAGAGGACAAGAAAATGGCTTTTTATCCTGTTTTCACTCTTGGCAGAACTCAGAATAAATGACTGCATCTCTACTTTTATTTTATTTTTTCTGTTTTCTGTTATATCAGTATAGAAATACTGTCAGTTTAGACATGAAGATAATGACTCTAAATCTAATAAGTCATTTTTGCTTGCTCATGACTTGCTGCTGTGTTTGGTGGAAGGTGCTTACACTTCAGCTCTTTTCCTATTTAGATATTGATGGACCTTCCCAGCCCTTACCTTAATTGCTGTTCTAGTAGCAGAAATGGACTGAGAACTGTCCCTGCCTTGTTTCACAGTTTGCTTTGGCATTTACATACCCACCTGCTTAATTCAAAGTACATTTCAAATAACTTTGCTGAAGAATGAGTCAAGCAATGGTGCTGTACTTCAGAGGTTCTGAGTTAAGGTCTGTGGAGCACATCAGCAGGCTAAACAGACTATTTTATAGAAGATTATGTTGATCAGTAGTGCTAGATACACAGTCTGAAGCTAGCATTAATTGAAACATTCAGTTATTGGCTGGGTCCTAAAACCAGAACTAATATATTGGTATTGTGTAATCCCAAAAATTTGAGTCAAGGCTTGTTAACCTTAAAACAGGATTTTGCTGGTGTAATTCAGATGCCATTATCTCTACACAGCATTGTGCTCGGGCTTGTGAATGTACCAGATTGAGTTAGTAGCCGTACAGAGTCCCTAGAGTACATGTTAAAGAGAGCTGTAGGTATGACTCACGTTTCCTCACCATGGAAGTACTATTGCTACTTGCAAGCAATCAAAGAGAAGTCAAACAGCATGAATGCCACGTTCTTAACTTCTTAATTTATTGTTTTAGAGAGTTTAAGGATACCCTGTACTCTATGGGAAAAGGCTGCCTTTGTCCTTTTTTTTGCCTCAAGTATTATAAGCTGCTGCAGATGGACTGTGTAAGTAGTCAAGGATCCACAAATGTGACATGTCGAGATATTTTTTTAAGCTACTGGAACTTTTCTAAAAATATTGAACTCTTTTACCCATAGGGTATTTGCCTTAAATTCAGGGGAAAAAAAAGAAATGAAGATTCAGTGCAGAAGAGACACTCTTCCTGAACATAGAGAGACTGTAAGACTTCTTTTAAGTTTTGTACAATATGTTATGATGCAAAGACATAATAGAATGGATTTTGCTTGCTTTTTAAGGACCTAAACCAGCTGTTTCTAAACAAATGGGAGTTAAGAAAGGAAAAAACCCCATAACTGGGGGTTACAGTGGATTAAGGCACACCAGAACTCCCACAACTATTTCGCCCATTTCTCCAAGAAAGAAAACACAAAGGATTTTCACAAATTAAAATGTTAAAATAATGGATTGGAAGTAGGAAAAATGCAGAGGAGGCAATCCAATTACTGAAGCTTGGGAAACTATTAAGCAAGTATGTCAATCTTCTTCCAAGAGAAAGCAGGGGATCCCTTTAAAATGTAAACAGCATCCTCTGGGGTTTAATTGCAAATCATCTCACCTAGAATGCATTCAATGCTTATAGTGGAAATGTTCCTATTATTGAGTCATTTGGACTATTAATTTAAGATGCCTGGAACATTGCACAGTAAGTTCCAGCATTTAGAAGTTATGACTTGCCATTACTGCAGTCTTGTTAAGATCTCATTTTCCTTTTAAAACTTGACATAACTCAAAGCAAAAAAAAATAATTTAATCTTATGTACCTTCAGTGTGTTGTGGTAATTAGGGGGTTAAATAAAGGTTACACTGTAGTGGGAGGGGGCGTTTCTAATGAGTGCTCAGTACAGTCTAATAAGAATTTTCCATTCCTGCTCACTTACATAGCATTTTGTGCCCAAAAGAGACCTTATAGGCTAGGGTGGAAAAAGCTAATTTGCTGAAAAAACCCCCAAAGATAGTCTAAAGAAAAGCTTATCCATCTTTCCAAGCTGCTCACCTGCCTCATACTACAGTTAACTGAAGCTCCTCCCTATTCCAAAAATCCAAAACCATTTGTAACTCTCAAGTCAGTAGAAATATACAGGCGGCAGCTGTTTGACATGTATCTGTACTTTTTATATTTACAGGGCTCCCTATAGCATTTTTGTTTGTCACAAATGTGATACAGATACCACAAAAACAGCTTACATGACATAGGAATGCTGTAATCTCCATTTGGGGTGACGTATGTTCTTCTCATTACCAAACACAGCTTTGCTGTCTCGTTCTTTGCCCCATAATTACTTGTTTAGAAATTTTGAAAAATAAGCCCTTAGCGTACTGTTCATTGCACTTAGGACTGCTAAGGTGAATCTATATTCCAAAGGCTGTGATCAGGATGTAAAACTATAGCCATGATTTTGGATAAACTTTCGACCCAGTTCTATGTAAAAATTATAGGGCTGCTTCAGTATGAACAGAAATTGTTACTACTGCCCATCAGATTTGCTTTCATTTTTCAAACTATACCTGCTCAGACTAACTGTAAATAAACTGTAATTTAAAAAACTGTGATGTAAACAATAAATAATGTCTTTTTTTCATTCACTTCTTCCTCAAAATTAGACTCTCAGATATCTAGTCCAGACGAATTTCACCATGTGCATGGCAGAACACAGATGGGGAGCTGTTCTTCTACTTTTAACATGGTTTGTGTTTTCTGCATTTTTCACTGGAATACAACAGCAAGTTCTGCTTAGCAGAGAAGAGCAGAATGTCAGGAATTACTTGCTTTGTTTTGGGAAATGCTTTGAATCTTTGATCTAGAACCTGCCATGCTCATTTGAGTTGAGTGTTGCCTTTATTTAGCAATAACCCATTGCACTGCACTCAGGACTAACTTCTAATTTGTAGAGATAAAATGAACAATATTTGAATAATCATCCAGTATCTTGTTGTAAATGATAAAACACTTCTAAGAATTTAGACAGGTGTGTCAAACAACTTTACTTGTTTTTTCTAACATATATTTTGCAAACAAAATAACCTATTTGATAGAATTGACACATTCAAAAGTGAAGTTTGAAGGACGTCAGCAAAAAAATTGAGATTATTGCTTCTCCTCTCATTTCATAAACATGTTCTCTCTAACAACTACTGCTTAGACAAAGTTAACTGCTTGACCACCTTCCAAATACTCTTCTTTCTGTCCTCTGTTGTTCTTCTCTATCTATCAGGTCAAAGGGCTCAATTTTTGTTGTTCTCTAAAACTTCTGTATGACCTTTTACACTAACCTTTATTATTCTTGAAGTGTGGTTATTTTTACATGCAAAGGATAGTAAGAAAAGAAAACAAAATCTATGAAACAATGCTTGCTACTGATTGATGTTTTTGTACATTTGACTTCCAGGAACCAATGAAGGAGGAAAAGCTGATTCTCCAGTCTGTTTATTTGTACAAGTTGTTTATATTTTTCTTACCCTCCCTATCGACAGCATATTGCCTTACAATATCATTTCACTACATACACAGAAATTATGCCTCTGTGTTATAGTGAAAATGAATGCAGCTATTTCTTACATGAACCACAAAATCAACTACAAAATAAGACAGACTATTTTTTTTAAAAAAAATCTTAATTTACATAAAAAGATGCTCTCTTCTTCAGGTATGTTTTCTGTGTGAGACAGATTGCTCTTTTTCAATGCCCCTTATCTATATTGGATAGCTGATTAACATGGAACACACAGATTATATGAATAAAAGGTCTTGTAACTCTTTACCATTTTGATATACCAAATGATAGAAAAATCAAATGTACTCCAAAGATCTATTACCACAGACTATGCCATGCCTCCTTTAGACACTTTATTTTCTGTATTAAAAATCAAAAGATCTTTTGTTTATTTTTATCAACAACAAAATCTTTAATAAATTATAACAGTAGCTGTCAATGTGCCAGCATTAGTAAGATAGGGTTTAACAATCCTCCCCTCCCCTCCCCTCCCCTCCCCTCCCCTCCCCTCCCCTCCCCTCCCCTCCCCTCCCCTCCCCTCCCCTCCCCTCCCCTCCATCATAGCAAGCCACTATACTGGTCAGGCAGGACTTGCTCCTGGAGAAGCCATGTTGGCTGTTTCCAGTCACCTTCCTGTCCTTCATGTGCTTTAGCATAGCTTCTAGGAGGATCTGTTCTGTGCTCGCCCAGGCACAGAGGTGGGGCTGAGAGTTTGGTAGTTCCCAGGGTCCTCCTTTGTACCCTTTTTAAAAATGGGCACAATGTGGTCCTTCTTTCAGTCACAAGGGACTTCCCCTGACTGCCATGACTTTTCAAATATTATGGAGAGTGGCCTTCCTCTGCAGGGAACGCAATTGCTGGACTTTGCTCCTACTGTCCCAAGAGCCACTAGCCATGGCTGTGAGTCACTGCGCCCACAGCCAAGGGGGTTCGTCATTCCAGAGGAGGGACACAAAGATGATCCAAGGGCTGAAGCACCTCTTCTGTGAGCACAGGCTGAGATAGTTGGGGTTGTTCAGCCTGGAGAAGAGAAGGCTCCAGGGAGACATCGTAACAGCCTTCCAGTACCTGAAGGGACTCCAGGAAAGCTGGAGAAGAACATTTTACAAGTGCTTGTAGTGACAGGACAAGGGGGAAAGGCTTTAAATTGGAAAGGGAAAGATTTAGATTAGACATTACGAAGAAATTCTTCACAACGAGGGTGGGGAGGCACTCAGAGGGAAGCTGTTGAGGCCCCTCCCTGGAGGTTTTCAAGGCCAGGTTGGGTGGGGCCTTGAGCAGCCTGGTCTGGTGGGAGGTGTCCCTGCCCATGGCAGGTTGGGGTGGAACTGAATAGGCTTTAAGGTCCCTTCCAACCCATTCTACGATTGTGTGATACTACAACAGCCCAAGGAGGCAGAAAAGACCCTGCCATGAGTCTGGCTGGAGGCATTTACTGCTCCCTGCAAACTGCAGGCAAATGTGGCTTTCCAATTCAGCAAAGAAGACATACCCCAGCCCCTGCCCGGGTGCCCCTCCAGTGCCCCACACCAGCAAAGTGGGCAGGATTGCAGCTCTATGGCAGGATTGGTTTGTTCCGAGTTTTCCTTGTGCATGTATTGGTTCAGTTATTTCTCTCTTCTCAGCATTATTTGGGAATGGGATGGAAGCAGCACGATGCTTTAATGAAGTCACTAAGCTAATGACTTCATCATTACAATGTTGATGTAGCTGAAGATACAGCTGAAATAGAAAAAGGAAAGTTAGAGAATTTTAACTATGATTACCTTTATTTTAATACTCCGCATCAATTTAACATTTGTATAATTCATCCACATTTTTATTTAATCCAGTAGTTCTACAGCTGGAACAACCAGGGGCTTTCATTTTGTCAGAAATTAAGGTGTAAGTGACTTACACTTGGTAACACAGTACTGTTCAAATGCTTAAATCTTAATTGTTGAAGAGCTGTAAACATGTTTTCTTCTGATTTTAAATAGTTTTAAAAAAAAGATTGAAAGTCTTTCTACACAGAGCTGGAAGAAGCTTTACTGGAGCCCCCTACCAAAGTCTGCTGCTCCCTGAAACAAGAAGCCTCAAGGTGTGTCAATGCGCCCTTCAGTCATGCTGGGACACATCTGACCAGGCACTGGGAATTCCTGATGCTGCAGCCATGGGCAAGGGCTGCTCACGTGGACCTGCGTTGCCTTGTGTCAAAAGGTCCCACCATCTTCTGAGTCAATGCAGAGGGCATCACCTGTTTCAGCAGAGCTGGATGGTCTGGAGAAGCTGCCTTGGATCAAATGTCACTAGAAAGAAAAGCTCTAGCGCTGCAAGCAGACAGTGATGACCCTGTTGGTATCATCTGAACCTGTCGAGTGGCTGAAGGATTGTAGCTGGGATTTTGCCTTTGGATTGCTATTATGACGGCTCATCTACTAACCCATAAGAACTGTTGGATGATGAGACCTTAAGGAACAGAGGAGGATGAGCAGTGCATGGTTCTATGGCCCTGAAGGTATTTCCTGGTGAGTGGCTGGCAGTTGTACATGAGGATGGGTTGAATTTTTTCTTGGCATTTCGGTATACCCAGACCTCTTCTGGAAGGATGGGCACAACCTGCCCCAGCATCCCAAAGAAAGTCTGGGCAAAACCCACTTGTTAAATATCTGACAACGTGCCTTTCACCAGTTTCCTTGAGCATTCCACCCCTGGCTGGGCATTCAGGATTAACAAGAACTGTCATAAGTAGTTCTGCTGACATGGCAGAGATGGGCAATGCTATTGCAGCCCCACAGCTGGAGGGACAACAAGAATCCTGGGTAGTCCTGCACCACAGGATAGCCTTCAATGACATGCTTATGACTCAAGAAAGGCCCCTGTGCACTGGTCAATACCAGGTGCTGTGCAGATGCAGGCTGATACCAGAGACTATGAAGGACCGTTCATAAAATATCATGAAAACTTCAGCCACTGCATGAAACAGCTGTAGAAAAACCTTTTGGAGGAGTGTGTATGGCTGCCAGGCATGACGGGATTGGTTAGGAAGAGGCTCTTAAGACAGCAGCGAAGTATAATTTGTTGGGATTATTAATTTTGAGAGGGTGAAGGTTAATACATCCATAGCCACCAATAAGGGGAGGTTGTCCCCATCACCCACAGTGCACCTGGCACCGGAGATCCCTTATCACAGAGGTGTGATGTGGAGCACAACACAGCACTTCTGCCCTGCTCCTGACACAGCCTTTTTCCTCTGCTCCTGACACAGCCCAACTGCCCTACTCCTGACATGGTCCTGCTCCCAATGCAGCCCTGCTCCCAACATAGCATTGCTCTCCTGCTCCCAGCCCTGCCCTTCTTGCCTGCTTCCAGCACAATCCTTCTCCCTCCTCTGCCCCCAATACCTTGAACATGTGACTCAGCCCTTCTCACCTGCTCCCAGTGCCTCCTTTCCCATCTCTTCATGAAGGTCTGGAGGAAAAGGATGCTTGTCCTGCTGCAGGTACAGCCCTGCTCCATGCAGGGCGACATCGCCCACTGACCGTGGGGATGGTGCGGGGTGTGGACCCATATCTGGGGAGCTTGGGGGACCAGGAGCTTGGCTCACCCTCTCCACGCACCCTGCAAGATCATGGGCTAGGAGAAGCCCTTGGGGGCTTCTCACCTTCTGCTGAAATTGAGCATCCTTGCCTGGGGTCACATGTCCCCAGGGGACCCCTGGGTGCCCCAGGCTTGCACCAGAGAGATGCTTGCTGCGAACACCTGGCGCTCTGGGTCCCGCTGCAGGGACATGGCATCTGGTCCCCTTGTCCAGAGAGGGATTTCTTAGGGCCAGGCAACCCCAGTCTAACCCTAAGCCCAGCCAGGGCTCACTGCTGGTGGCAGAATCCTACTCTCCCCAGCGTGTCTCAGAGCTGTGGCAAATCTAATGCCCATCAGGATGAACCCTAACCCGAAGCAGCTGATGCTGCTGCTGAGCTGGCTTGGGAACCTCCAGCTCTGCTGGATGAGGTGCTCCTCATTAGCCAAAGGGCCATGCCACCTGCTTTTCTTCCAGGCCTCACAGGGGCATGATAATTGGTGGAGCATGGAGGAGAGCTTTGAAGAAGAAGAGTTACAAGCTGTTATGATGTTAATCCATTAATAAAGATTTATTGATGTTTGTTCAGACCCAAGGTCTCTCTCTTAACCTTGCATTTGTTGTAGACACATGAGGTGCTTGCAGAGTTGAGGTTTGCGTTTTCTCTGCATTCACAGAGTTGGAGGTGGCTGTGGATGCTGGCATGGCTGCCCCAGGGGCAAGGGGTGCCTATGCACAGGGCGGGCCCTGCTTACGGAGATGATGGCACCGGGCACCAGCAGGGTTCATAGGCTACTGGAGAGTGATGTCCCCAACAGCAAAGCTGTCACCGTCAGAGAGTGAGCTCTGATGTGACCGCACATCTACAGCGATGCCATCAGAGCAGCCAGTGTGAGAAACACCAGCTCACAGATATAGTTTTAGACAGGACAAGGTTTTAGAAGCAATTTATTTACAGCGCTAGGTGCGCAGAAGGATGACCCCTCCACTATACACACTGTTTGGTCTGGCTCACATACATTTATTTAGGGTACTTTATGTCTTTTCCACTGAAATCTCATGTATGTTCAAATGAGTCCCGGTGATTCATTTACATTTGATACCTCCTACCCACGCATGCATACAGCCACCCAGAGGGTCTTCTGAGGTGTGTGGGAGGAAGGCAAGTAGTCTTCCTCAGTGTTAAATTTTTGACCCCTTTGTTCCTCAGCCTGCATCCTTCTACCCTAACTTAAGGTTTCATCTGCAAGCTGGCAGATGAAACATGCCTTCCCTTAGAAGGAAAGGAGTCAATACCATCAACTAGACAATTAATCCTAATTTACAGCTTGCTCAATTCCATCCTCCACACGGGCGCCTAGTTCCTGTCTCATTTCCCCCCTCAATGGGATGCTCAGAAACTTATATTCTTTCTGACTGTCTACTGATCTTAACTGTCGCAATCTGGCTGAAAAAAAACCTTTTCACTTATCTATTACACCAGGAAACATTCTGTTCCCCTTCCTGCTGGAGGAAAAGGGAAGGGACTCATGGGACAAGAGCCAGAAGCAGGCTGTAAAGGTGCAAAATCCTGACCGATGCCCTGGAGAGCAGCACAGCCTTGGGAATGGCTGATGCCAGGATGAGGGGAGGGTTTCCAGCTGTAGGTGCTGATGTTTAAGGCCTTGAACCTACACACTCTCAGGACTTTGGATTCCATGATCTCCAAGGCCTTTCCCAACAAAGCACTTCTCTTAATTTCATGTGTCCTGCATTGCCTTCCCCTGTGCCGTCACAGGGGACAGCCGAAAACAAAGCAACCCCTGCCCTGTCGGGGTTCCTGCTGCTGGCAGCGGCCTCGAGGCGACGCACAGAGTGTGGACGGGTGCGGAGGGGGGCTTTGGTGCGGAGGTGCCCTGGAGGTGCGATCCTGGGAGCTCTACGGATCCAGCGGCTTCCTCGGCGGCTAGTTAGCCCAGCCCCCTGCTTACGATGGAACGATGGGACAGGGGTGGGGCCCGGCTGTGCTGCTCCTGGGCTGGGGGCGGAGGCTGCCCGGCTTTCCGTGGGGCGGGGGGGCCGCAGGGGGCGATTGGGGTCCACCCTCCCTTCCCGGAGTTCAGCCGTGTGTCCAGATGACTTAGTGTGCATAGGAGGAAGAAATAATGTTGCCAGCTTGTCCCAAAGCTATCTCTGCTCATCACTGTAAGTTCTTAATTGTATTTTCTGTCCTCGGTTGTTGACTACTTTACGACAAAAGAAATTACAGAAGTTGTATTCATAGTTTATGATGTGCATGAGGATTCACAAAACAATTATGATGCTTAAATTGATGGATAGTTTCAAGTTTGTATTGAGAAAGCCTCTAGATTCAGCATTACTGAATCTGAAAAATTGCTCATTTGATTCTCTACTAATGAATTGAAAAAAACTACATTCACCTACTCTACAGAGTTAGCCCTCACATCCCAAGGCTCCTGATCCAGGCCACGTGGAAGCCAAGCTACTGTGGCAGCTCAGGACAGGCATTGCTGCCTGTAGTCTGAAAGAAGCGAATTTGAGAAAAGGCCCAGGCTACACATCAACATCTTTACCAGCAAATAAAACAAGTTAGGGACTTTTGCTGCCAGTAGGTCACTGCAGTCGTGTTTTCCTTTAAGTGATAGCACACGTTGGAATAGTTCAAAGCTGTGCCAGGGGAGGTTCAAACTGGACATTGGGAATCATTTCTTTACATAGAGGGCGGTCAAACACTGGTGCAGACTTGCTAGAGGGATAGTTGAAGACTCAATTCTGTCCATTTTCTGGGACTACCTATTCAGTGCTTACACTGTTAATTGTGTGTCACTTATCCAAATGAGGGTGATATATTAGTCCATGAGAACCTCATGAAGTGGGATTGAAACAGTACTTGTACTGGAGATGTGGATAAGAAGAATCTCTAAATTTGTACTTCTTACTGTTACAAATCATTATTTTGTTTTCTGATGATACAAAAATAACACCTATGATACTCAGAAGAATGGAATGAAGTAGAAAAAAGTTTAATTACACTGCTTTATGTCCTTTGCAGTTGTGTCTTTTATTAGTTTGCAAGCAGTGGTGTATTGCTTTGCAAGGTCTGACCCTTCTACCAATATATTTTTTTACCAAACTGATATTTAAAATAAATTACAGGGGATAGAAGTGGTGAAAGGGATATTTTTCCCAGCAGAGACCTTTGAATTAACTTTGCTGCCATGCAATAACTTTCTAGTTTACTGGTTGCTGATTGCTGATTCTTAAGGGTGAGAATTGCCTTCCATAAAAAAAAAACCTGTGTAGTCCGGTTGGAGAAAGAAGAGAATGGAAAAGCCTGTTTGGTATAGACTGATTGTTTTTATACAAATTTTAAGTAGATGATTTATACAAACATAGCTGGTAAGTTTTGCTTATTCTTAATTGAGTGTTTATTCTATACTTCATATAGATTTCAGAAGTAAAAGGTAATGAAAAAATGGCAGGAGTTAGGTATCAAACATGCTGTTTTTAAAATCTCATTAGGTACATGGTGGTATCTGTGGTGGTATTTGCACAGTTTTGGATATGCTGGAAAGTCTGAGTTTATGTGTTTGTTATGTTATCGACCTTGGGGAATTTTTTAAGAGCATTAGTAGGGCTACAAAGCACAGCTTAGGGTCTTTTGTCTTTTGAGCTCTTAGAACATGTGATTGTAATTTTTTCCATTTTTTGTATGTGCTTGAAGTGAAAAGGAACTAGTGGCGGAAATAATGACTACGAGCATTCTAGACAACATTTAAATGTCTCCTCTGGGATTTTGAGCTCTGCTCCACATGAAAATACATACTAGAAATACTACTGTTTAGGTCTTTTCTGTTTTTTTTGGCTGTAGGGAGTTTAGCTGTTCAGTGAATGAAAACCTTAAACAAGGTGAATTAAGGCTGCCAATCTAATATAGCATGTGGTGCATAACCAGAAGTTCTGAGACCCAGCCATGATCATGTAAATTCAGAAGGGAATATAATGTGATACATGTGGTGGAAAATAACAATCTCCACTCTATTAAATACATCACAAAGGGTTAAAGTTAATTTTAGTGACTTTCCGTAATCCACAGGAAACCAGAAACAAAGTTCTTTGATTTTAAAGACTGGTTCTTGAAGAAACATTTCTAGAGGTCAGAAGATCAGGTAGGATTTCACAGTGTCATTCTTCCAATCTTTCTTTCTCTCACTATTATTGCAGAAGATGCTCTGTTCCTGCCTTGACTTTTTCCTTTATACCTTTCACTTTCTTTGATGATCCTTCTGTTGAGAGTTTATGTTTCATTAGCTTTTAAGCCTCTAGCCTTCATATACTGTCATGGTCCTTTGGGACACATTGATCTTTATTCCAGCACTGTCTCAGTCACTTGAAAGCTTATCAACAGGATTTCTTTGAAAAGCTGTCTCTAGTTTAATATCTGAAGGTTAGACAACATATGATAGACCCTTTAATCTCACAAGCAGAGTCCTAAACAAATATTATCACTATTCGGCTCTTATATTTGTAAGTTTTAATTAGGTTGCATGTGTAGGAGAGAAACTTTAAAACAGTCATTAAATGTGATTTGTTGACTGTTCTCCAAATTCTCATCTGTTTTAATAATATGCATTAATGTTATAATTAGTAACACAGCCCATGTGGTCTGAGAAACACAGATCCTTTTCACTGTACTTTTGAGTGTTTTTTTTTAAAAAAAAACAACCACCACCACCACCAAAACATTTTCTTCTCCATTAAGCAGTCAGCAGTAATGGATTATGTGTTTTGTTTTTTAAATGATTCTGCTATAAAAACAAAGAGCCATGTGGGAAATCCTCATAGAGTCATTTTGCCTTAGATTGTGTAATACACTTAACTAACTTAGAATTAAGAAGATAAACAAGCATGCGGGGCTTAGCCTTTAGATTGTTTTTTTATTTTGGAGGAAAATACTGAGCAGCTCAGGCACCATTGCATTACTCTCAGGATGCAATTTGCTCCACAGACTGATTAGCAAGGGAAAAGAGCAAAGGTGGAAAGGAGGAGAACAGGGATGGGGAGATACCTTCTGCAGCCTTGTTCTTATCCCGGGAGAATATTTCAGTGTTTGTGTCAGTTTAGATCTCATGGAACAGTAAGCAGTGCAAGTCCTACTCATTTGATAATCTTCTGCACTGTAATTTGCTAAGATTCCATTTTAAAGCACCTCAAAGAAAATATGATTATATTCATTCTTCTAAAATAATAATGAATATGCTTTTGCTGACACCATATTTTGTTTTTTTGGGTTCCTGGTTGATTGATGAGATGTCTCTCCATCTTCCTCATAACTGCATGTCTCCCAGATAAACAGATCATCAGTTGGAATCTATATACAACAATATAACAAAACAATGCAGTAAAGTTTTTTGGCTGATACATACATAAATAATTCACCTTATTAATGTGAACTGCTCTTATTATTTGAAAACATATTTCTTGAATTCCAAAGTTTGCATAACCTTACTGAGTTTTCCTTAGGTCACCAAGCAATATTTTCTTCCTTGACTCAATGTCATGTATGCTCTGACTCTGCATTGGTTAGTCAGTTTTCCAAGTAAAAGCTATTTCAAAATTGACATGATATTTTGAGGCAAGAGAAAACACTTGTTTGCGGTTGTTTGCCTTATCCTTAATCCATATTCTCTTCTGCTACTTCCATATTCATTTCTCCTCCTCTTTTATAAGTTTATTTCTTACTGGAGAATGCTTTTTCTAATTTTCAGTTTATACATATTTGATGTCACTTTATTGCCATTTGTTTTCGTATTATTAAGAACTTAAAAGATTCTTCTCCCTCTCTAGTGTTTTTACATAAACATATACATTTCATATCTTTTCCACAGTTGTTTATCCTTTTGCTAGGCTGAATAAGCTAATCTCTGCCAGTGTCCTTCTCAAAAAAAATCTCCCTTTCCTTGCACATCTAATTTCCTGAATCTCTTCAGTCTTGAGTTTGATTTTCTTGAGCATGAGTGACCAGAAAATATCTCAGCAAGAATTTAAAATATTTTTCCTATCTGTGCTAGTTGCATGTTCATCAAACTGTGAAGAATCAGGGCTTGAGGCATGCTTATTCACTGCATAAGCATACATAGCATCGACACCTAAACATGGACATTGAAGTACAGTTTGTACTTCAAAACTAGAGCCTTGCGCATATATAGGTGAGGAAGTGGGAATTAGTGACTATCATGAACTAGCACTACTGCCTAATTTTAGTAGTACCTGTCTGACATAATAAAGACACTGAGCTTTTTCCTGCTAAAGTAGCACTGTACAAGCTAATGAGCAATTCGAATAAGGAAAATTCTGATGCAGGCTCATCATTACTTGATTCAAAAAACCTGCTTTTATCCCTCAGTGACAGCCGGCTGCGTAAAGTCAGTAGTTACACTTGCAATGGAATTCTAAAAAGGGGAGGCCATAAGGGATACCTTTGAAATAAGATCCTTTGCTGCATTGTTGTGAGCTATTGTGATTCCTGCTCTGATTATAAAACACTTTGCAAAGCCTTAGAACTTTAAAAACTTGCCCTCTTAATGTTGATAGAAACTGTTTTGATGCAAGAAGAAACTGTTTTACTAAGCATATCAAGATCCTAATGGGAAAGCAATCCTTTAATACTGGAAAAGTCCAGGCTCTGAAATTGCTTTGATGCAGGTGACTCTCACACAGATGAGCATTCCAGGATGGTGCTGGGAGGAGTGTTAAGTCAGCGTACCCTCCATCTTTCCAGTAATCATTCATTGCTAAGTTTCTCACAGTCCTCATTATTGCCAGTAATTATGCTTTTCAGTGCCTAAGCTAGTTATTTGCATAATGTCCCATAGGTTGCTTAGAAATCTTTTAATATTTGAGTGACATTTTTTAGAATAAATATTAAAATTAGATATTAAAAGTCCCAAACAAGCAAAAAAAGAAGCACAAAACCCCTTTCACTTAATTTATTAGAATAGTTGCAAATGTTTTGGTGATTCTTTTGCATGGAAGGAGTGTGGAAACAACTAGAATTTCCTCGATAAAGATAGGGTAAACATTATGTAGATGTTTGGTCTGGCTTGTTAACTAGCTTTCCTCCGTACCCAAAGGTAAAAAAAAAGATTCCAGAATTTTAATTTGGTCAGCCTTGAAATGGTCAGGCAGCTGGACCAGATGATCATTGTAAGTCCCTTCTAAATGAAATCCCTTTCTCCCTCTCCCTCCACTTCCCCTCCCCGATCCCCTCCCAGTCCTTCTTCCCGTTCTACTCCCCCTTCCCCTGTATAATACTCCATTGATTACAAAATGACAGGCAGATAATTACAGTAGGGTGGATATTTCAGTTTTACAAACCTCACGTTATGATAAATAAAACAGTTATATGTGCCAACTGAAGACAGCATCATTTTTGTCTTTGTTCTCACCTGCTTCTGTTTTGTTTTTTTTTTTTCTTTTTCCTTTTTCAATAGCAGGACAGGAAATGAAGAAATTAAGGGAATAGGAAAATTTGTTTGTAAGAATTGTGTATTAGATCCTTTATGGGGAATTTTAAACAAAACAAGGTTTCTGTTATCGTGTTTAACCTTTTGTTCAGACATAAGGGACTTAAGGGAAAATGTTTAAAAAGTTTTTTGCATAAAGCTTAAGCAAAGCAATTGTGTTCTTAAAAACCGAGTAGATGAGTTTTTGAGAGACATGGTTTAGCGGATGATGCATGTGGTTGGACTCGGTGATCTGAAAGGTCTTTTCCAACCAGAAGATTCTATGATTCTGTGAATAATTACTTACTGCATACTTGCTTATATTGAAAAATATTGTAACATATCTCATCAGTTGTCTTCTGAGCTCTCGTTACAGTACATAAAACATTCTTGATTATACACAATCTGTACTGGGAATCCCTCAAGAAAAATTTCCTAGCAGAAAAAACTATGAAATGTTTATGCTTTATATCCCCTTTCTTAGGTAAAATAGTTATTTATTCTGATCTAAAATTAATTACATTTCTTATGTTCTGAATTGAATTTCTCTTCAGAGAAGTATTTCTCCAGTGCTTATAAACAAAAGCTGCCTTTCTGTTTCTACCTTCTGTCACACCAATTATTAGGTCTGCTTTGCCCAAAACAATAAAAACTAGCAATAACAGTAAAATATGGGTTTGGGATTAATTATTTTTTGTTCTAATTTATTTTCAAAGTGGTTTTGTAAATTAGGCTTCAAGTGATGGAAAAATTATGGCCCCATAAAGAAGAGACTGTGTTGGAAACCTGGCCTCGTGAGCTGTAACCTACCCAGCCACCATTTCTAAACCATTAGGTTGTTCCAGGCCCGAGGATGAAAAGATAGTGCATAAAAAAATAAACTGGAGAGACGTAAAACTGAAGGAAAGCAATGGAAATCTCAGTTGCCAGAAGCAGCAGTTTTGGGGCTTATTCCGGGGAAGCTGAGGGAGCTAAGCTTTGTTACTTTGGTATTCCCATGGCACCCAGGGAAAAAGGCATTTGCCTTTTTTTTATTTTTACTTGAGCAGAGACAGCCAAGAGTTGTAACTGATCACCAAGTCCAGTCCACTGCTGTTTGAGAGAAACAAATAAGCCACTTCTCTTGACTTTTATGCTTTTGCTGCTCCTGTTCTCTTAGTTTCTGAAACCTGCCTTACTGAAGTACATTACTTATCTGATAAAAGATTTCTGTTTATTTTTTCTCACCTTCTTTCCACTTCCTTACATGTGTTATGTTTTCCCTGATTTTTCACTTTCCTCACCTGCAGCCCTTCTTAGTTCTCCTTTCTGTGAGCTTTACTGTCCTCTCCCTCTGCTTGCTCTTATTTAACCCTCCAGAATCCCTGTGCATTTGAGCCTCCTTCTTCCATTCACTCCTGCTCCATTTATTTCTGGTGCATGATTTTCTAACTTTGACAGCTCTCAGACTTTAATTCCCATCTCTTCTTATACTTAGAGTATAGTATTTTTAACTGTGAAGCCAAAAAGGTCTTTCTTGACCACAACCATCAGCCCAAATAGATTCCCATGCTGTTGAATACATATAATTCAATGTAAATCTATTTTTTCTCGAACCTTCATCATGTATAGATAGCACCGAAATCTGTCTCTCCTAAAGTCAGTTTACCATGACCTTTTGATAGGGAAAGTTGTTTTTTTTTTGTTGCTTAAAAAAAAACCCAAACTAAAAAAAACACTTGTCATATCTGAAATTTTGGTTCAAGAAGTTTGCAAAACTAGGTTACAGCAGGTTAAATATCTTCAAGACACTAAGGGCATGCACTTCATTTCAGTTATCATTGTACTGTATATAAAACATTTTCTGTCAGAATAAAGCTTTGTGATAACAAGTTACTTTGTGCTGGACTGAGGTCACTGAGGACTGAATTCATATAATTTTAGTTTAACCACCTTAAAGTTAGCATTTAGGTCAAGCGCATCGCTGTGGCTCCTGATATTCCAAGATAAAAGAGCTCTCTGTCTCCTGGGATGCAGCTTATGTGCTTGAGGAATATTTGTGTGGGGAGAAATGCCCATGAGAGCTACAGTACTCCTTGCAGGAGGTAGTATAACTAGGTAGTTATGATAAATAGCTACAATTAAGTGAGAGAATGACACTAATGCTCTCATAAGACCCATCTTCTCTTTACTGGGCCTTTTAAAGTGTACCTTACAACCATAGAGGCACCATCTTCACTTCTTTTTCCATGACAAGGTGATTCAGGATATGTTAAAACATAATTTGTTAAATGATGTGGGGTTCTCTGCAACTCATGTTATCTAGTTATCACTTTGGGATGTCATCTTCAGTGCTAGGATATGGTTCATGAAGCTGACCTCATGAAACTGCTTGCTATAAAATTCAATGGACATTCATCAAGTTTGACAAAAAAAATCTCCTTTGTATTCTGTTCAAAACTGCTGCAGGAAACTATGATCCTCAGAGAAAATATGGACATATTTCAAAGTGTTTCAAATTGGATTTCCAAAAACAACAAGATAAATGAAGTGGTAAAACCACGAGAACATAAAGATGAATATATTTTTTTTTCCCTAGACTATATTCCTGTGCCACTTGAGAATTATGGGCATCACTCCCAACAAAATATTTACTGTGTACTTTTATTTTGTATAAAGTTTGATATTGTTGTGTAAGTAGTTTTTTGTTACTACTTTGTCTCCAGAATGGAGTGATTTTTATTTATTGTGTTCAAGTAGTTGTCCTAAGAAGATGCTGTAGAAAATTTACATTTGATGTTTCCCAACACCCAGGAATTGTAAGTTTTGTTCCAAGGAGGATATGTTAAAAAGAAAAATATTGAAAATCCCTCAACTCATTTTTAATAATATTATGTAATAAAAACCTCTCAGAATTCTAAAAAAATCTATGATAATATTAAAATACATTATTTCTCTTCAGCTGTTTTTCTTTCATCACTATTCTGACACTTTGCTGCAATTTATGGCTGAAAGATGAAACCTGGAAACCCCATCGACTTGAGATTTCTTCACTGCAAACGTATTGTTCCAAAATGGTAATGTAAAGTGTATGGAAATTGGGAAAATAATATCTACCCTCTTCCTCTTGGACTATTTTAACCCAGAATTCAGCATGACTGAAAGAGATGTAGACAATTCAATTGTTCTATTAATCATTTACCTCACAAATATCTTCTGAGTATTGGCTTTTTTTTACATTATTCTCTTTTTTTTTTTTTTTTTTTTTTAGAAAATAAAGTAGAGAATCACAGAGACACAGAGCATAATAGGTCACCTAATTGACTTCCCTTCCTGTGTCCCTACACAGAGCAGAAATGAAAATAATTAAAGCTAACCTGCTCCAGAGATCCAACATAGCAGAGATCCTATAGCCTATCTGGAAGACTTTTTACAGCTACAAACCTTTCCCTAATATCTAAACTACATGATCTTGGTGATAACTACTTTTTTTTCCTCTTTCACTTTTCCACAAAACACAAGCGATAACTATTCTTTCCAAAGACTTCTTTTTCCATGCAGAGAGGTCACTATCAGTTTTCATGCAAATAAGGCAATAGCGGTATGAAATCATCTCATGGTAAAATGAAAGGCAAAGCTTTACTTTATTCTGGAATGATTATGGTTCTCAAAACCAACCAAATCAATCAGTTCATGAAAACTGTTTTATAAAACCTATGGAAAAGGATATATCATTAGGTATTTTCTCAGCATGCAGCATGACAAACTGAGGAGGATACCTAGACACCGCTGCGGCATTAAAAAATGCTAATTACTCGTGTCTTTTAGCACACATGCTCTGCTTTTCATCTTTAAAACATTTTAAAGTAGAGGACTAATTGCCTGCTGCCACTGTTAACACTTGCATGTTGTAAGTCAGATCAGACTGCCAATAATCTGTATAAATAGGGTTTTCTGTAAACAAATCTGCTGGAAATAAGATTGTGATGCAAGCCCATGAACAGTAGTCTGTGTTGTGAGAATGGAGGCCAGCCCAGTAGACATATGAGTTGCATGACATATGGGAGCATGGACCAAGTTTTCCCAATCTTCTCTTTTCCTGAGCACAAAAGTGTTAGATCCTCTGAGCTGTTGCTCTGCCCTAGGTCAAGCCCTCTGGAAAGAAGTTCATGGATGGAATAGCATTTCAGCCGTGTAACGCTGGTGTGTGTCCATGCAACAGGCCCAGTTGTTCCTCAGGATCAGAAAAGCTGTCCTATCCACAAGCCTCCAAAATCCACAGCTCAACTGTGCTAATTTTTCATTCAAGCCTTGGGTTTAAATGTATGTTAAGAAGTCAGTTTTGGATATCATCCCTCCTTGTCCCTCCAACCAGATGGTAGCTTGTACAAAATCTTGCACTACAACTCATCATGGAGGTTTCTGTCACATTTGATAGTCCATTCCAAGACATATACAAAGTCTAGCTTGCACAAAATTGTGACTCTGCCTTTTGTGAATGAAAAAATACTTGATTTGTTGCCTCTGTTTATTCACCTACAAGATCAGCAATTGTGAACGTTGTTATACAAATTTAAATGATATCTAGGATCGGAAAGCTCATGAATTTTATTCACATTTCCTAATTTCATTTCAACATACCATGATACTCATTTTAGGAATCAGAAAGATGAACCACTTTGTTCTGTAGCTAACCCCCCTTTTTTTAAATAGTTGCTTCTGGAAAAGTGAAAGTCTCACTTCAAGTTCAGGATATATATAGAGAAGTATTTTAGGGAGGGGGGTTATACTGCGGAAGATAAGAAACTGATATTTACATTTAGGTAATGGTGTTTGTATGTTTCAGATATCAGAAATAATTTGTTTATGGTTTCTTCTGTAGTTGCCTATTTCCATATCTGTCTTGTATGGCAGGATCTAGTTTTCCCTGTTTGTATTGTAACCTGTTGTTCAGCACCATGAGTTTCTGGAGATACATGCAAATAATATGAATTTTAACATAAAAGAGAATGTGATGGAATTCGTAGAATTATTTAGGTTGAAAAATACTTTTAAGATCACCAAGTTCAGCCGTAAACCTAGCACTGCAAGCCATCACTAAACCATGTCCCTAAGTACCACACCCGTGTGTCTTTTAAGTATCTCCAGTGATGGTGACTCAGCCTCTTCCCTGGGCTGCCTCTTCCAATTCCTAACAACCCTTTTACTGAATCAATCTTTCCTAACATCTAGGCTAAACCTCTCTTGGCGCAGCTTGACAACTGGCCCTGCCTACAAGAATTCTTCATTGTGTTGATGCCTTAATGCAATACAGCTTTCTGGGTCTCAGTTGCCATTAATTGCAGCTTGCTTTCTTCATTAAAATCCTAAGAGGCAGAAGGCTTTAAAGAGAAAATGACCCCTAGTAAGGAAAAGCAATGGATATGTTACCACAGTTTGCTTTACTCTCAGGTATTTAATTACTAGAATTTTTTGTTCCTTAAAATATATATTTAATGTATAACATCTGAGTTTGTTTTCCATCCCCCAAACACATTTTAGAAGAAAGCAATGAATGAATAGGTTCCAGGAGGTTTGCTTCGATAAATGTAATATGCAGTGAGCTGTTGTTCTCAGATATTGCCTCTGATCAAACTCTCTATACTCCGTATAGGAAGATGACATAATTCTTTGGACGGCATTTTTCAGCAAATTGTTCTGTTAAATAGGGAATTTTTACTCACGCCTGCAAAAACGATAAGCCTGACCCTCCAGCTCTGCTTTGAAAGGTCATTCTGATTAGTCTAGGCAAAATTGGAAAGCAATTTCAATACCTGGTGTCTTTTGGCTTTTAATGGCCTAATGGTCTGATTTTTTGGTAGTGTAAAACATGTGCAGGTTCTGCTGAACTCAGCAGGAGCAGCAAGTGTCATGAATTCCTGACAATCAAACCATGAGTTTCTTCACTTCTTTCTCTGTTCCCTTTTACCTCCCCACTCTTTTCTTCTTACTATAATTTAATGGTCTTTTTTCACAAAGCATCTTCATTGAAGATCTGCTAAGTAAAATGGCTTTCATCTCAAGGTTGTATCTTGAGAAAACTGTTAAATTTTCCTTTCAGTTCATCCAAACTGAATTATATTTCAGACAACATACGAGCTGCATCAGAGGTCCTTTTTAACATCAGTCACAGCCACTAGTGGGTTTTTTTGGCTCAGAGATATGGTTTGGTAGTGGACAGGTATGGTTGGACTCTTGTGATCTCAGAGGTCTTTCCAAACCAAACAACTCTATGATTCCATTATTCTATGAATATATTCTTATAATTTTTATCTGAGAGATCTATAAAATCACAATTAAAAAGAGGAAAATTGCAAAAGTAAAAGCTTAAAGCCGTATCTTTATTTTGCAAGTGTGTTTTTTAACTGAGAATCACTGAATCATGGAATGGTTGATGTTGACAGGGATTTCCGTCCATCATCTGGTGCAACCCACTCTGCTCAAACAGAGCTAGTTGCCCAGGACTGTGTGTGTACGGCTTTAAATATCTCCAAAGATGGAGACTCCACAACCATTTCTAGTTCCTTTCTGGAAAATGATAGTAGCTTCCTACTACTAAATAAAATATAGCTTTTTTAAACAAAAGATATTTTAAAAAATAATTAAACTTTTTTTTTTTTGATTAGGGGAAGACTATCCACAAAATGATGTTTTACAGTGAGAATAGGAAAGAATGCAAACATACAACTATGAGCTGAACCTTTTAAATATTAAATGGAAATTGATCAAGGCATGCTTTCAACCAGGTACAGAACTAATCAATTTGGTAAATATTTATTCTTTGAATCACTCTGACAGAGACCTAAACAGAAAGATACATTTAACAAAATGGAGGCAAAAGAAGAGTGGAGTTGGCACGCATGGCAAAATGACAAGAGTGAGGTTTAATTTCTCTTACAGTGTTTTTGAATTAAAGACTAAAAAGAAGTTGCAAACAAAAAAGTTATGACTTTAAGATTAGTCTTGAAAGCAGATAAAAGTGGGCAGATGAGCAGACTAGGTATGTGATGAAGAGCGAAAAACTATTTAGTTGAACAGAAATGGAAACGTTTGATGTAGTATTGAGTATGTATTGTTAGAAAAAATTATAGATGAGCTTTTACAAATTTAAAAGATGACAAGGTACAGTTTAAAGGATGGATGAAATGACAAAAAGGAAATCAAACCGGGGAATACTTTCTGTCACTTATGACAGAGGTGTCAAACTCACGGCTCCTGCCATTCTCCCGCTCCTGCAGTGTAACACGTGTCACATGCGCTGCACATGTGACCAGCACTGGCAGGAGGGTAGGGACAAGGAGCTCGGCACTGCCTCTGGGTAGAAAAAAGGTACCAGGCCGGATAAAACATGGTGGAGGGCCGGCTACAGCCCGCAGGCTGTGAGTTTGACACCCCTGACTTATAAGGTAGTCAACCACAAAAAAGTAAAAGAATGATATATTCAGCTAAAGATGTTGAAGACCTCTTCTCACAGTTCCCTTGTGCATTACAAGAACAATATGCAGATAAAGAAGAAAATTAAATCTTTCTTGCTTGGAATAAGAAATTATTGACATCTTGAGAACTCCTAGTCCAAACTCTGATACAGCAGGTTGCCACGGTCTGTGTCCTGTCAGCTCTTGAATATGTCCACAGACAGATTCCATGACTTCTCTGGGGAACATGTTCCAGTGTTTGACCACCCTCACAGTAAGGAGTGTTGTCTTGAGTTCAGATGCAGTTAACTTGAATTAGTGTAGGGTCTTCTTAGTGAAAGCATGCTTAATGTTCAGACCTGAAAGTAGTAACTTGGAGCACTCATGGTGATCCAGCTGTGGAGATTCAGACTATGCAGAAAAAGAAAACACCACCACCACTGTTTTGTAGAATGAAGAAAAAGAGAACAATTCTATGTTTGTCTACTGTCCTTTTCTTCCAAAAAGACTGTTTAGACATCTACAGTTGAATTCCTTTAATCTTTTCTGTGTAGCTGTGAAGAATGCTCCATTTTCCTGCGTATTAGGAGAATTAATTCTGTTTCTGGTTCCTTTGAAATGGATATTATATAGAAGATATCACTGGTATCTTAAAGCATTCGTACAATGCAGGAAGTAAGATCAAAAGGGACTTCATTGGGTTAGAAAAACTCCACCCTGTAAGGTAAGGAAGGAGAAAGACCGGACAAACCAGAGTTTGCAGCATCAGAGAACTTTGCAGTACTTTGCAGAGAACTGATTAGGTAAGTTATGCTGTATGATGCAGAGGAAAACAGAGATAATACCAGCCAGTTTAGGAGCCTTGCCAGTCTCATCAGGGAGAAAATTTCTCCCTGCATCAAATCCAGTAATCAACACAGCTTTGTGAGCAAGACACATCAGCCAAGTCACCCAAGAGTTTTTCCGATGCTGTGTAATGTCACATTTCTTGTAATCCTGAGGAATATGAAAAATTATTCAGGAAATTATTTTAAACATATGACAAGAAAAATCTGTCCCTGAGTGCCCTGATGGAATGAGAGGAGTCCTACTAGAAGAAAATTTCATGTGTTGACAACTGACAGACATAATACTTTACCTTATGTCTTTGTAGTTTCGTTCAAGAGAGGGCTGGAGCTAATAATACTGTGTGACTTTCAAGTGAGCCCAGACCATATCACACATTATTCTCCCTCCTGTTTGTGTTTCACAGGTTAATGATCGAGCTAGTTGGCCTCAGGATTTGTACAGTGTATACATGCAGCATAGTTTGTACATATGCACAGCTCTACAGTGGTAGAAGGAAAAGGTAGACCAATTCATAGAGATTGTCCATTGCTTCATGAAGGACATAAAATGATAATGTTGATGATTACTAGAGTAGCCTTCATAAAACTGTGTAATATATATAATGTAATTTCATATAGCTACAGGCACTCTTCAGTAAAACATAGATACTTACATTAGTCTCCATCTTCTCTACTCCCTAAATATCTGGTTTGATTTTCCATTTATTTTTTCAGCTTGATAAGAACATATCAAGAGCATGCATTTGAACAAAATGCATAGAGATAGGTATTTAGAAGCACAGATGACGAAGCGAACAATTGCTAGGAGGGATTTTCCAGGTTTACTAACTACTGGACTCCCCCATCAAAGCTTCTCTTAGGTAATATTTGTACTTTCAGGCATAAAAATATGCTTTGAAATGTGGCCTTAAGCTTTAAGCAGGTTTGTAGTATAAAAAATGTCTGGTATGTAAGTTATTGTAATAGACTCTTGCATTCATTCATACATGAAAGCTTCAGAAAAGAATTCCCTGTTTTTAGAAGATATCCCATTCTGGGTACTTAGTTTAATGTATTCCTAAAGAAGTATTTGTGATGATGTGGAAATTTCAAATGCAGAGTTGTTCAGACCATTGCATCACCATCAACAATTGGTTCTTTACTGTCTCCAGGGTCACTAGAATCAGATCCCATTTTGATTTTAATCAAAATCAAAATTTGTCATGAGCATTAGGTCATTTGCCATGAAAGATGAAGGATGAAAGTCAGAGGTGTGGTCTGAAAGGTGATGGTGGATTCACATTTTACTGAATCACAGTGCTAGTATATTTGATCTCAGCATTTTGTAAGTAGTTCTCTGTTTTTCAACAGAACAACTTAAAGGAAATTTTAAGAAATCAAGTCCTTCTAAAAAAGAAAGGAAACAAAACAGAAACCTGTTGAAAATACCTGTTCTTTCCCCTAAAACATTGGAATGGAATTTGGATTTTCTTGGCCTTGAATATAATAACTGGACCTGCAGAGCAAAATGAAGAAAAGCAAAATAAAAGCACAAAATGAAAGCACAGAAAAAAACAACTGAGATTTAAACAGTAGTCTGAGTTTGAAATACCTTGCATACTGTAAACCGTGTCTTCTGTTCATAAACTTTGAAGATGTGAGTTATACATTCTGTTTTGCAAACAAACTTTTTTGTATGCCAGTGATAATTCAGCTCTTCACCACAAGATATCGAGCATACCATGTAAACTGGACAAGAAGAAACCATGCTCAGAAGACCCGTAAAAGTATTCATTTGTTTGGATGCAAGGACTGGTAATTAGAAATCTTTATTATGGCACCATTATTATTTGCTATGTATTAGCAATGCAGCTACTCCATATTTCTGTCCCAGCTAGGGCAAAACAGTCACCCAGCTAACACAAATTAGGAGGCTTTCTGAGTTTCTGTTTGCAAAGTACTTTCAGACCCTCTGGTAGAATGTCTTAATTCCGTGTTCTATTGATATATACATTATAAAATGTATTTGTCAGATGGTGGCAGTTATGATCTATGGTCTAAAAGTAATCAGATCGCGAAATATGTTGCGGGGGCAAGATTTCAGGAGAAATTACTCTTGATGGAACACCTCAGACAAGCAACCCTTTTTTACATGTTAATTTACATGCTGAAGCATAATATAAATTTTAAAACCCTGGATGGCTTTTGAGCAGGAGAGAAATGTTCCCTTGTACTTTCTCCTGCTCCAAACCTATTTGTAGTCCCTTGCACTTCTTTTTTTCACTGCCATGGCATTTCTTGGGCTTCCATCACTGTCTCTAAATAGAACTTCTAGGGTGCGGAGAAGAAAGTAATTCAGATAAGGTCTTAAGGCACATTACTGCATAGCTGAAAATTGCCCAAGTCAGCCAATTAAAAATTCATTGAAGTTACAATTGATATTACAATTTTTTCAACTGGGGAAAAAACCCTGCCCATATCCATGCAAATCCCCAGATAAATAATTGAACTGCAGAGTGAATGGCCGCTTATGTAGTTTGATTAAAATGACGTTGTAATTGTATGTGGATTGGAAAGCTAAAGGTCTATAGTAACACATCTGCCTTAAAGAACCTTTAAGAACTGTGCTTTAAATATCTGAGGGTATGAAACCTTCAATGGCCATTTTCACACTAATATAGTTAAAACATCAGAAGGGGAAAACAGAATTCCCCTAAATTTGTCAAAAAAAGCTGAAGAAAATCTATTTGCTTCACAGCAGTAAGAGAATGTAAGTGTACCCATGAGCAGCTGGTTAAAACTTTCAGATGGCAAATTATGCATAGACATTTAAATGAGTTTTTATGTGGCATTTTCTGATGAAGGGAATGTCTTCCAGCTGGGATTTATTCAGAATTGCCGGTAAATTTTGTCACTGCATTATGATGTAAAATTTATCATTGTATCACTGAATCAGTAATTTGAGGATATTACTACTATTTCTTTTTTACTACCCAGCTTTCTCAGCAGGGCTCTGTATGGTACAAGCTTAATTGCTGAATATCATACAGATTCCCTAATTCCAATCTTTTTTTTTTTTTCTGTTATTCTACTTCATTATCTGCTCTCACTCCTAATGATGTTCCTTTAAAAATTAGGCATGGTGAGTTCAGGCTCTTTGGCATTAAACATATTGGTATTTACTTTTAATCTAGATTCTGTGTTTTAAATGTATCAGGTTTAGGACAGAAAAAATTTAAATTGGGGAAATGTAAACATTACTCAAACATAAATTTGAAATGTACTGAAAAACTGTTACATTCTAACCAGTTTTCCCGCTTCATTCCTTTTTCCCACTTTTATTCTTATGACCTATATAGAGTCATAGAATCATAAAATCATAGAATGGTGTGGGTTGGAAGGGATCATGAAGGTCATCTAGTCCAACTCCCCTGCAGGGAGTACGGACATCTTCAACTGGATCAGGTTGCTTTTCTTCACTTTCTGTTTGCTGAATCAGTTGCTGGCATACTTTAAATTACGACTTACTGACATCATGGGGAGATTAGGGTGCCAAATGACAGGCAGTAAATAGCAATAGTGAAAGTACATAGTTATATAGGTCAGAGAAGATCAGTATCACAGACAACTCACCTGAGGAGGTTAAAGACTTCGCATTGCCTGTCAGACAGGTCAGGACTTCAAGGAAGAAAAAGAAAAGGAGGGTACTTGTAGTGGGTGACTCCCTTCTGAAAGGGAAAGAGGGACCTATATGTAGAATGGATCCAACTCATAGGGAAGTCTGCTGCCTTCCCCAAGCCCAGGTAGGCGACATCGCTAAGAGACTCCCGGACCTAATTAAACTATCAGATTACCCGCTTCTGGTGGTCCAGGCTGGCAGCGATGAGCTAGCTAAAAGAGGGTCAAGGGTTATTAAAAAGGAATTCCAGGAGCTGGGACGGTCAATGGATAGGGCAGGAGCACAGGTGGTGTTCTGCTCGGTTCCTCCGGTGGCAGAGATGTATACTGAAAGGAACAAGAGAATATATGCACTTAATAAATGGCTTAGGGGCTGGTGCCGGCAGAGGAATTTTAGGTTCTATGATCATGGAGAAACCTTTATGGCACCTGGCCTGCTTGACCCAGATGTGTCACGTCTTAACTCCACAGGGTAAGAGGATTCTAGCCCAGGAGCTGGCAGGGCTTGTAGAGAGGGCTTTAAACTAGGTATGAAGGGGGAGGGGGGAGTTACTAGGCTCACCAGAGATGTTGCTGTGGAGGATGAGCCATCTCAAAGGGTGTCATCAGTAACCCAACTGAAGTGCATGTACACAAACGCACGCAGTATGGGGAACAAGCAGGAGGAGCTGGAAGTCCTGGTTCAGCGGGAGAGCTATCACATAGTTGCTATCATGGAAATGTGGTAGAACGACTCTCATAACTGGAGTGCTGCCATGGAAGACTACAGGCTCTTCAGGAGAGACAGGCGTGAGAGGAGGGGTGGAGGGGTAGCCCTCTATACTAAGGAAACCCTGGGTGCTGTTGAAGTCGAAATTGGTGATGACCAGGTTGAGTGCCTATGGGTAAGGGTCAGAGGGGCAGTCAAGTCTGACCTCCTGATTGGAGTATGTTACAGACTGCCTGACCAGGAAGAGGAGATGGATCTTCTATTGTTTAAACAGCTGGAGGCTGCCTCTAGATCAGCTGCTCTTGTTCTTTTAGGAGACTTTAATCTTCCGGATATCTGCTGGGAACTTAACACTGCTGAGAGGAGGCAGTCCAGGAGGTTCTTAAAGTGTATTGAGGATTGCTTTCTGTCGCAGCTGGTGAGTGAGCCTACCAGGGGTGAGGCTCTCCTTGACCTGCTGTTTACAAACAAGGAAAGGCTGGTGGGTGATGTTGTCAGAGGCTGCCTGGGGTGTAGTGATCATGAGATAATTGAGTTCTCTCTAAACAATGTAACAAGAAAAGCCAGGAACAGGACATTGATGCTGGACTTTCAGCGGGCAGATTTTGGATTATTTAAGGAACTGGTCAGGAAAGTACCCTGGGAAATAATTCTTAGTGGCAAGGGGGTCCAGGAAGGCTGGATGCACTTCAAGAATGAAATCTTGAAGGCGCAGGAGCGGGCTGTCCCCATGTGTTGTAAGAAGAGTCGAAGGGGCAGACGGCCGGCCTGGATGAGTAAGGAGCTTCTGAAGGAACTAAGTAAGAAAAAGAGGATGTATCGCCGTTGGAAAGAAGGGGATGTAAGCCAGGTCATGTTCAAAGATGTTGTTAAGTCGTGTAGGAAAAAAATCAGGGAAGCAAAAGCTCAGCTGGAGCTCAAATTGGCCACATCTGTTAAGGACAATAAGAAGAGTTTTTATAAATATATCAATGGTAGAAAGAAGGGCGGCAGCGACCTCCACTCCTTATTGGATGTGGAGGGAAATATAGTAACCAAAGATGCAGAGAAGGCTGAGGTACTTAATGCCTTCTTTGCCTTAGTTTTCAACAGTAAGGATGTCTGTTCGCTTGAAAGTTGGTCCTCCGAAGTGGTTGATGGGGACAGGGTGAAATATGGCCCTCCTGCAATCCATGAGGAGGAAGTTAGAGACCTGCTGAGCCACTTGGATCCTCATAAGTCTATGGGGCCGGATGGGATCCATCCTAGGGTGTTGAGAGAGCTGGCGGATGAGCTTGCTAAGCCGCTCTCCATCATCTTTCAACAGTTCTGGCTCACCGGAGAGGTCCCGGAAAACTGGAAGTTGTCCAGTGTGACGCCCATCCATAAGAAGGGCCGTAAGGATGATCCAGGTAATTACAGACCTGTCAGCCTGACCTCGGTCCCAGGTAAAAGTATGGAACAGATAATCCTGGGTGCAATCATGCGGCACCTGCAGCATGGGTTTAGGAGGGGTAGGTCCTGCAGCATGGGTTTAGGAGGGGTAGGTCCTGCCTGACCAACCTGATCTCCTTTTATGACCATGTGACTCACCTGGTGGATGAGAGGAAGGCTGTGGATGTGGTATATCTGGACTTCAGCAAGGCCTTTGACACTGTCTCCCACAGTAGACTCCTAGAGAAGCTGGCAGCCCGTGGCTTAGATGGGAGCACTCTGTGCTGGGTTAGGAATTGGCTGGATGGCCGAGCCCAGAGAGTGGTGGTGAATGGTGTCTCATCCAGTTGACGGCCGGTCACTAGTGGTGTTCCCCAGGGATCAGTGTTGGGTCCAGTCCTGTTTAATATCTTTATTGATGATGTGGATGAGGGGATTGAGTCCATCATCAGCAAGTTGGCAGATGATACCAAGCTGGGAGGAAGAGTTGATCTGTTACAGGGTAGGATGGCCCTACAGAGGGACCTGGACAAACTGGAGAGATGGGCCGATTCTAATGGGATGATGTTTAATTAAAGTCCAAATGTCGGGTACTTCATTTTGTACACAACAATCCCATGCATAGCTATAGACTGGGGACAGAGTGGCTGGAGAGTAGTCAGGCAGAAAGGGACCTGGGAGTGTTGGTTGACAGGAAGCTCAACATGAGCCAGCAGTGTGCCCAGGTAGCCAAGACGGCCAATGGCATTCTGGCCTGCATCAGGAATAGTGTGGCGAGCAGGACCAGAGAAGTTATCGTCCCCCTGTACACGGCACTGGTCAGACCTCATCTTGAATACTGTGTACAGTTCTGGGCCCCCAGTTTGGGAAAGATGTCAGGATGCTGGAGTGTGTCCAGAGGAGGGCAACGAAGATGGTGAAGGGGCTGGAGCACAAGCCCTACGAGGAGCAACTGAGGGAGTTGGGGCTGTTTAGTCTGAAGAAGAGGAGGCTCAGGGGAGACCTCATTGCTCTCTACAACTACCTAAAAGGAGGTTGTAGACGGGCAGGCGTTGGTCTCTTCTCTCAGGTGACCAGTGACAGAACTAGAGGGCATGGACTCAAGCTTTGTCAGGGAGAGTTTAGACTTGATGTTAGGAAAAAGTTCTTCACTGAAAGGGTGATTGGCCATTGGAATGCGCTGCCCAGGGAGGTGGTGGAGTCGCCGACCCTGGAGGTGTTTAAGGGGAGACTGGATGAGACGCTGAGTGCCATGGTTTAGATGATGGCTGGTGTTAGTGTTGGGATATAGGTTGGACTCGATTATCTCGGAGGTCCTTTCCAAACTTATGATACTGTGATACCACATGTGATTTAGAATCAGTGATTCTTTCTTCAAGTAACTGCTTTAACCTGTTTGCCTGTTGTAGTTTCCTTGTGATTTCCAAAAATCAGAGACTTAGGAGAACACACAGAGAACACACTTTCTAGGTTGGGAATTCACGTATGTGTGTATATATATATATTTGTAGTCTAATTCCTACCTAGATTGCTTATAATCAGTGTTGGAAACAGCATGTTGGGCTAACTGAACCCCTGTTCTGAAACTGCAGGAATTTGCTGTGATTCATAAGTTTTCTTAAAAACACTGGCATATTTTATTCTGTTTTATGGCAAAGATTTCCAAACTGTGTTCCATTCTATGTACACATAGAAATTATTCACATCTACTTACTAGCTTGATGATAAAGGGATATATGTTTCTCTGACACTATTTGTTAAGAATTTCTCCAAGCTCTGCATCTATTACATAGTTTTGGTACTTATTTTTACTCACTATTTCCACTATTTTAAGCATATTTTCCTTGTGTTTCATCTTTCCTATTTTTAAATATTAATCTTTCATTATTTTGTTGTTGCCAGTTTCAGTGCTTGAGGCGTTATGAGTTTTAAAATTTATAACTATTCCTCTTTCTATTAAATTCTTCCTCAGTACTAACCATTATCGCCATTTTTAAAATACATTGCTAGAAAACACGCATTTTTGAAATAATGTGCATAACAGAAACATAATTTTCAATATTTTTGTCTAGTTCTATGATTTTCATTTAATTCTGTGACATGTTTAGTGTCAGCCATGCTATGATTACTTAAAAAGTAACAGTTTTATTCCTACACAATATCACAAGGAAAAATCAACACGTGATTTGATTTTTATTGAGTAGGTTTTAAAAATTTGCCAGTAAATGAACTACATACCAACAACTGAGGACTTTGAGATCAGTCAGTAAATGGCATTAAAAAGCTAAATTGTCAAGTTGATATCATGACAGCCACAGAGAAGGATTAAAAATTAATTAATAAGTAGAATGATCCATTCTGGTTATGCAGATAGTTATCTAAGTTTTGTGTTTGACCTGTCAGTGCATGTCAGCATTTTAAAACAGCAAAACAGCAAATAGTAGAAAGGCAAGAAAAATCATCATTTTTATTAAACACTGGGATACACACAGGTGAGTTTTATCATGCTGTGGGTATTTTGGGTATTTCAGTTTGATTGCATACTTTTAATAACCTCATTGCTGCAACAGTAAAATATTCCCATTGAAAAGAAAGTTTTGTTATGCAGTTAGTTTTCCAAAGCTGCTAGAAAACTGCAGTGAGGCATAGCATTCTTAGTCAATGGAAGTTGATTGATTCAGCTGTCTTTATGAGAAGCATGAATTTGTAAGTGAACAGCTGGACTCTACAGAAGAAGCTGATCTGCACCCGTACTATGTGAGATCTCTGCCTTCAACATGCCCTGCTGGTAAATTAATTTTGTTTGACTTTGCCACTTAGAAGAATACTAAGTCTGAAACCAAAACGGGACATACAGTTTTTCTTCTCCAAGGACTGCCCTCAAAGGATCCAGGTCCCTCCTATCACCACCACATTGGGAAAATGTAAGCACTGGACAGATGAAAAATGATCTCATAACATGACTGCAAAGGCATCAGCTGATCTCATCCCCCATTAAGACTTTACCCTTCCTCCTTTGGCAGAGCATTTAATTTTATCCTCAGCCTCCATGGCAACTTGCAGAAAGGAGCAGGACCTAATAATGAATGGAAACTTCCTAGTTTAATTGAAACAGGATATTGTAATTGATTTTGAAATGCCAAATAGACTAGCAGTTTCCCTGTGATTTCATTGGGATAGTTTGTACAGCTTTAGTGGCTATATTCATGGGGATCAATGTAGGTATTCGAATGGAGAAAGGAGGTATTTAATGGTCCCACCTGTTTGTGTGTATAAGATTGTATGATTATCCATTTACAGCAACTAAAATGGAAACAGCTGTCTCAGAACAATTAGAACTTTATCCCCTACTTTATTGTGGAAATAAATAAAAATCCATTTTCAGTGTAAATTATTATTGATACCAGCTAAAGGTAGTTAGTCACATTTGTACTAAGGCTTTTAAGGCATTCGTATTTATTCATGTGTTTTATCTTTAAAAATCGTAGCGTGAGGCTTGATGCTGACAAAAGCTATGAGACACATACAGCGTGGGCGGGCGTCTCCAGCACAGTTGAGTGAAACTACCTAAATGTGGATTGGCAATCAGCTCCCCTTGTTATTGCTTTTCTAGGAGTCCAGATAAGAGACTGCCTGTGCTTGATGCCATGGTGCTTTGTAATGTGTCTCTGAGTATCTTGAAAGACACTGCAAAAAATATTATCTGGAATGCCTTGAGCTAGTACAGCCTGTCTACAGATCCCAACAGCTGTCTCATGTATTTTAAAAGTGCTGTCTCTACTGGTTTCCTCCCAGCATGAATAAAAACCCCACAAACTTAAAAACCTATTGGTACACCCAGCCTTTGTACTTCTTTTTTTTGCCTACAGTGCAATACATTATGATTTGAATTTTACTCCTAAAGATTCTGCTGTAGAAAACAACAGTGGGTATTGGGGGGGTATTTTTCTGTAGATGCAGAAGGGATTGACACATCGACTCATGTTGAGTTTGAGAGTGTCTCAGGGCTCTTCAAACCAGCATGGATAACCCAAATGTTTTAGGGGTAAGAAATATGCAGAAGATTTCTTTTCTTAGAATCCATGTGCAGCTTAAATGGCTCAGTAGTACTTCTGTGGCAAGACAGGTGAATTCTCTTACCCCAAGCTATTAACAAACCACTGCTTCAATAAATGATTTAGAGAACTCCCCAATTCTCCTTTCCCTCTCTTGCTCCCCACAGAGTGAGAAGGCAAAAAGGATTTATTTAAAGGTGTGCTGTGTCTTTAGACTTCTTAAAAAAGCAGATGAAATCTCTATAGGCACTCTGTTTCCATATGAACTAATTATTTTGCCTGACGCTCTGACTTTTCTTTTCAAGTACTTCTTAATTAGCTTCTATTTAATATAGAAGTCAGGCCTCTATATTTTGTTTTCAGCACCTCACCTCCATCATGTTCCATAATTTTTTTTTCCTGTCTGGAGAATTGTAAGGTCTTCGTCTCCCAGACAGATACCAAGGAGACTAAAAAGTTTTGAATGTATATATTGGCTATTTCCTCAGTAATGGTACTTATGTAGAAGCCTTCTTGGACACAAGTTTCCATGAAAAAGGAAAATTTAGTAGTCTTTGAAACTATGTTCTTTCACTAAATAAACCTGAAGTCGGGTAAGAGGTTAAAAAGCTATTAAGGAGAACGTGTAGGCAGAATGAAGCACTCATGCACAGAAGGTTTGGAGTCTTTAGTCTTAACATGTTCATGGAGAATAAGGGAAAATAATGTCTTCCAGAACAGAGAGGACAAGGTATTTTTTAGAGTGCTAATGCTGAAATAATGTACTTAACAAATAGCAATAATAAAATCTGGAAAAAAATAAATGGATGGTCAAATGACAACTAGAATTTTTCTTGGTTTGAGTTATTTGATTATTTGTGGTGACATGGCTCTTTCCTGGCCTTTCAGAATGAGGCTAGGGACAGTTCTGAATTTGCTTATTGCTGCTTTGCCGTACTGAGTTACTCAGAGACTCAAGGTCTAATTCTGTCTGGGATACTTCATGCTGCTGCAGGGTGATAATTTAAAAGCAAACAGCAAAACCTCAACCTCATTTTGTAAAGCAGCACAAAAGTAACATGAAGTATGGTTTAGCTTAGGTAGATAATATTAAATATGATGTCTCTTAAAAGTCTATGTGATTTAAATCATTGTAATAGTACACATTATAGTGGCCTATGATGCTGTGTGAGAAATGATCTGTGCTGCTTCTGCCTGTAACTCAGAAGACAAAGTTCCATGCTGATGCTGTTATATGGGCATTATGAGGGCACAATTTCTCACATTCGCCTTGGACATTCAGCCAAAATGTAGTGAGCATGAAGCCCATGGAAGTAGTAAAAACAATGGAAGGTTTTCTAGTGGGACTCATTTATTATCTCTACTCTTGTCTAATGCTCGTTTTGACTGGAGGTTACTTTGCAAGATCCTCATTATGGTAAATGTGTTGTTAAATGCTAATTAAGAAAAGATAATAGCTTGACCTTTTAGAGTAGTTCAGTTATTAGATTCCTTCAGCTAACATATATGCATGTTTCACCGTCCTAGACCAATTTGAGACATCAGTTTCTCCCTGTGGAAGATTTTTTTCCCACTTTTCATTGGAAACTAACTTTTTTCCTGTTGTTCTAGTTCAGTTGATTATAGTTTGGTGTTTGACACTAATATTTATTAAACTAGTGATTATAAAACTAATTATTTTGACAGTGCCAAATTCATCTCTTCTGCTCAGCTAAATAAATAAATAAAAGGAAAGACTGAACAATTCAAAGTTATGATGCAAATCATGTCCTACCTCATTTGGGAGATCCTGTGACACCAGTTTGGAGAATGAGCTGCGTTTACAGTGGTTTGCATGTTGCGCAACCAAATACTAGAAAAATGTCCCTAAATAACTATACGAAAGTGCTGAACATAATAGCAATAAGGATTACAGAGGATGGAGGAGATGCTGATCTACCTAGCCACTGCCATATTACACAGCCCACCATGTGCGTATCAAACGATGCAAAATTACTGGTCTTTGATGAGGTCAATAAATGCCTTTATCAACATTCTACTGTGGTAAATCTTCTCTAGAGTTCACAGCAGAACTGAGTGAAAGAATCTTTTGAAGGTGCTTGTAGAACATATCTAAATGACTGCCCTTTAATCTACCAAATAGGAGTTAGAAAATGTATTCTACTTTCTAAACACACATTAGCAATATTTATTTATTCCTGCATGTTTGTTGCACAAATGACACTAAATCAGAAGTATACTGTAAACACATGATTAATCCATTCCTCGGTGTCTTCATAACTGCAGAACTCTGGCTTATTTGAGAGGAAACTTTTATTTTTCTCCCATAAGAATTTCAGAGCAGGTACCTTGAAATTATTCAAAATATGATGTGTTACTGAATCTTTGACATGAGATCTGAAGGGAAACAAAGGACAGTGTGCAATTATACTGTGCTTTGTATTTCCCAGAAATAACAGCTGGCCATTTATCATATTGTCTGGTCTTATTATTTCCAGTGAAAAAAAAATTATTTGATGACATATATACCACTGACTTTCTTAAAAGGCCTGGATTCTCATATTCTCTGACAAACTGCCACTGAAGCTGAAAGCACAAATCAGAATTTGGCCTCCAAAAAATAGCAGTATAAGGAGGTCTTATTTTGGATTACAAGTTTATTGGCTTATGGAAAATGTGGTTCATAATGAATATAAAGTCAAACTTTGAATTGTTAAACCGAGGCTGAAAATAAATTGCTCAATTCTAGATCCAAAGGAAGTAGAGTAATATTATCTCTTATGTATGCAGTTGTGGTCTGCTGTTGCCATACAATGAGCTATAGGGGTTTTAACAAAGGGAGGCAAGTCCTGTAAATCATCAAAAGCCAGTCACGAGTACTGAGGGGTGGATTACTTAGAAAGTTAATCAAGCTTGAAATCCTATTAATAATTGTTCCATGTTGCTTTCTAGCCTTGCTGATCAATCAGCACCTGTATCTGTATGCTGCCATCATATTGCCCTTTCTGGGCAGAATTTATTCTCAGATTCCCAGTAATTAGGGTAAAATTGTGTTCCTTTTCTGTAAAAGCATACATGTTTGTGAATCACAACGAAGAATGAATAGTTCAGAAACCAGGTACAATACAGCGAAGGACAAATCAGCTCTGCAAATTAACTTTGCCTGACCATGCTATTGCATTTAAATCTTGACTTAAAGGAAAGTCGCATTTCTGATATTAGTTAGGTCCAAATCTTTCTGCTAAAACTTCCATAAAAGATCAATACTGTTTGAAATGGAGGTCTTTTGCTTGACATGCTTAGGCTTTGAAAATTGAGTCATGCATCGTAGCTGTTTGACAGAGACTGAAACAAGCATCGTAGCTTCTGATCATTATCCATCTGGTCTATGTGTCCAAAGAACTAAAATACCTTTACTCCTTTTCTGATGTGCTTGAGTTTTCTGTACTTTTACCACACTTTATCAAACTTCTTTCCCGTAGTGCTTTAATGGTATTTTCTGATTTAAATTGTTTTCAACAAACTTCCCTTATTTTTTCTAATTCTCTCAAAAAACCCGCAGAATGTGATTGGTAGCAACTGTGATGTTAGTAAGCATACTTATTACATTCTCAGGTCCGTCACCGTATGTGTGGATGTTTCATAGCTATTCTACCTACAAATACAAAGTTGCCAGGCTTTTTTGAGTCTCAAGTTTATGGGGCATGTCAGACCCCAGGGTCACATTTGGCATCTCTCTGAAACTTGCTGGCTGTTTTTTTCAAAAATATTGCCATAAAGCTCCTAAAAACATTTGTACATGGGGATACAAAAAATCTGTAGCAAAAGAAAGCCTTGTGTGAATATTCTTATTCCAAAACAATAACTTTTTTACAGTTTAGCGTGCACCAACTTAGCTGCACACTAAGCTACTTTGAAAAAAGGTGTCTACAGCAAGACAGTTGTGCTATCAAAAGGGAAAAACCTTTACCACCTAGTAAAAATGTTTCAAGATCATTATTCCTCCATATACCTTGCAGCAAAAAAAAAAAGCTTACTCCAACCTGGAGAGGAAAACAGATATACCCATCGTATCTATGAACATAACTGCTCATTCTCTTGCCTTGCCTTCTCCTTCCTCTTCCATTTAAACTTCATTTTCCCCTTCCAGTTCCTTTTTTGCCTGATGTAACCAAGGACTTTGTTTTCTTGTCTTCTAGGCAGAGCAAGTTTTCTACATATCAAACACATCTATCTTACTTATGTGCAGCAAGAATAAAATAGATTTTTAGTTTTGGGGTGGGGTTTTTTTGGGTGTTTTTTTCAGTGATTAAGTTCTGCTCTTTTCCTGTATCCCCTTCTACAGACAGAGTTCGATCATCAGCACATTTATTTTAATAGCTGTGTAATATCTCAACTTGAGTAAGACTTGATTATGCTGGCGTACACTGAAGCTGGTCTCGAACCTTTTCCATTACATAGCACCAACTGTCTGTAATAATTCATTAAGCAGTGAAGGGCAACAATAGTTATTTTAACTGACAACTCGACTCTTTTTTTTGCTGATCTTTAAAATCCTTATGGTTTCCCGAAATGTAAATCTCTGGCTTTACCGTATCTTTTTCTTCAGCTGATAAAGGTAAATTAGATTTTCTTTTTTTATAAGTGACAATGCCCTTAGATTCAAAAGAAATTTAGTTTCTCTTACATTAGACCTCTATATATCTTTCAAATTCTTTCATAAATACTTCCCTGGCTTCCTATATTTCACTGTTAGGAGGGAGAGAACATTTGAAAAAGATAACTCTGTTTTATTTTTTATCTAGTTCCTTTACCGAGTTGGGTCTACCCAAAGAAAAAAAAAGGAACACATAAACCCCCCTTTTTCTAATGCAAATCCATATGAATGGAGAAAGTGGGAGGGAAAAATGAACCCTGTAAATACATAAATATGTGCATCTTGGAATGTACATGGTAAAAAACGGCACGCTTATCACTTACTCTTTCATATATAATGGTATTGTTTCAAAAATACATTGCTGACATTGATTTGAATAAGGTAGTATTGTTTGTCAATGAGGAACCATAATGCACTTAAAATATTTCCAAGCTTTAAATTCATTAATCATAGTGATGTTAGGAATCTTGACCATGCAGTTCTCCTTTTGTTCATGTTGGGATTTTTTATTTTTATTCATGATTGCTCAATCAGGTAGGCTGCTTGATGTCCGAGCTGTATGTGGCACTGAACCAATACAAGTCAGCAAACGGTACCACAAGAGAACTTATGTCCCATCAGAAAAACCCAGAAATACTATGAGCTCCAAGTGAAGCTTATTTCCGTGGATTTAATAGGCAAACTTGTTCTATGTATTTTCATAAACTCACTCTTTCAGGCTTTTTGTTGAACTGCAGATGCAGAAATGCATAGTGAGAGATGAAAAAAACACTTAATTACTGTAGATGCCACCCTAAGATTTACGAATAGAATTAATTTATTTTATATCTAGGAATGCAGTTATTACCACTTTAACATAAGAAGCCTTTTAAGAAGTTTTTTTTTGCTTGAATTGGAAGATTTTAAGCATCTAGTGAAGCGTATATTTAATTGGATTAAATTTTTACCTGAGGAGTTATAGCATATTTAAAATGAACTGTATTACCTTCATCTTAGGTAGGGCCCACAAGAACAAGGTTTATTGTGATTTGCATTTTTTACCTTAAAAACAAACTCAGATTGAGAAGTCTACCAGAAGATAAAAGGAGATAACATGGGAACTTTTCATATTAAACATTTGACATGTAAACATTTCATATGAAAACAGTTTGAATAAATGATAGTCTGCTCCAGTCCAAACTGATTTAAAATCAAGCCCAGCCTATCTTCTCTAATACCCAGTTTCTTTTTTACTTAGTTTTAATTTAAAAAATGCACAGGACCATTAGGGTTGAGAGTATTCTTTTTATCCTTCACTTACAGAATTACAAGAAAAACTAGCAGAAAGAATCCCTGACTTCAAAAATGTACACCCTGAACAATCAAAGAAGATAAACAGGAGAAAACATTCTCTTTAGAATGTGGCACACCTTGGAGAGGACACTTGGAGCATAAATCCTAGAGGAAAAAAAGTCATGTTTCTGTGTAAAGTTCCACTGAGTTCAGATGCAGGTGTAGTTTAACCACACAGGACCTAATGTAGGATCAATACATTAGTGGTTTTCCTCAATTACACAGTCTGGCAATCACACTTGCACTTAAACTCATGTCTATTATAGGTCAGATTAATGATGTAAGCATAAAAAAAACATTGCCAAGCTTTCCATCACTCTCATGAAAACTTAGGTGTGTATCAATTCCTGGAAAATACCATAAATCCCAAACATTTTATACACACTTTTCCTCTACAGTTGAGTCTTTTCTTGAAGAGAAGGATCTATATTACCTTAAGTACTGAGTAATTTGCAAAGGACAGAAGGATTTAGGCATCACATGATGGCAAATGTAAGTAACGCATCTGTTACCCAGAGAGACTGGATTTAACACAGTTATTTCCTTCAGTGTCTCCCTATTGGCCCTTTTAAAACAGCTTCCTATTCTACTTTCTAGCTTTGAAAAGGCTTTTTTAAGGTAAATAACTTTTTCCCTGAACTGTACAAGGAAATAGGTGCTGTAATATTAAGCATTTCATTAACCATTTTATGTCTAGCCATCACTGTAAGTATAGTTGGATTCTCAAATATGTTAAGATTTTTTTTTGTATATTTTTGTTTGTCTTTGTTGGAAACAATAAAAATCATAATAAAGTAAAGCATTTTAAAGCTCTCACCTGAGGAGGTGTGACAGTATATACATTCTTTAAGTAAAGGATGTCTTTAATTGCTTTACTGAGACGGGACTAAGATCTGTCGGATGTGTATTTTATTGGTCTACCTGAGATCACCTGTGATTTGGCTTTGAAGTCAGGATTTTGAAAAATCTTTGCTGAGGTAGATTTTCATTATATATGCATCTCAGGAAGTCAATGGATGTATTCGTATTTAACATTGTCGACACAATTTGGATTTAATATACTGTAGAATACAATTGCAAAGGATATGCAAAAGTAATAAGGGCTTTGAAGAAAAAGTAGCAATGTATTTTAAGACTGTAGGCTGAAAAGTTTACCCAAGTTTTCTTGCTTTCCAGTAAAACCCTGCACTTAATCCTGCCTTCAGGAGGTCACATATACTAATCATGTGGAAAATGACACTTGAAAATACGATGTTTATACTGCTTGTGAAGTTTACGACAGTATTCTCTGTTCTCTATTCTGTTTGCATGGTTAGATGTTTAAGACTGGGCCTTGAATCTGGCAAACCCAACTAGAGTTTGTACCACAAATCTATATGCTGGGTAACTTTGTCTGAATAGAACAGTCTACCCTCATTTTTCAGCCAAAATAGATGACTTTTGGACAGTTTCTCTAGTTCTCTGCCTCTTCACCTGCCTTTTCTCTGAGACAGCAGTGTTCCTCAACCTTATCAGTCTCACTTCACAAGATATTTAATTACTTTTCAAGTAGCAAAACAAAGTCACCTAGTCTCTTCAGTATTGGAAAATTATTTATTTTCAGGAAATAGCTGAAAATTGCCTTGCTTTGGTCATGAAAAAAGTAATGAAATTTACCACATTCATGAGTGTTAACGTGCAGTTATCCACACTGCATGTTATTAGCAATCATTACAGAAGCAAAACCACGGAACTAAAATAATCAACACCAGTCACTTCAATAACAGTCATGGTTTGCTCATCCATCCCACTCCTGAATGCAAAATCAAAAACTGAAGACTGAGAAAATACCAAGGCTGGAAAAGATTTAGTCTTCAGGTTGTGTTTACCTCCCTTGGTGCCTCAGCCTTACAGATCTAAAAATTCTCAGTGTTATGAACTACTACGTGCATTTACTATTTTTGTTTGCGTTCGACTGTCATCCAACAATAATTCATTTTCACATTTTTTAGCAGATTCACTCTACCTGTGCAATACTCAGTAATTTTTTCTTTTTATTTTCTGTCACTCCCAATATGCAAGAATCATTCATGCCTGAATGCACTGCCAGAATAACAATTTTCTTCTCATTAATGAATGATTAGAGTACTAATTATTAGGGGTGGTGGCATAGCTGGCATCCTCTGATCCTGAGCAGGTGACATAGCTGCCATCCTATGATCCTGAGCAGTTTCCATTCACTATCATTCTCACTGATCCTTGCACAGTATCGTAACAAAATAAGCTGTTTATAATAAATATATTTATGAAAAAAAAATAAGACTACAAAAGGTAGTGAATTTGTTTCTACTAAAACAAAATGGAGGTAGATGTAAACAATCAAATAAATTGATAAGGAATGTTAAGCATGGCCACTGCCTTCATCAGCTTGGAGCCTGGGGATCCCTCCTGCCTAGCCGTTGGAACATAGCCCACAGCACCTGAGGACCCAAGGTCTCCATGCCACAGCGATGGATGTGCCTGCTGTTTTCCTGTTTGTATTTGGACATTAATGGAACTGAACACGTGTTCCAGAGACCCATACGCATGGACACAGCTGGCTACCCAGATCCTCAGGTGCTCACTCACTCCCTCAGCTGACGCCACAGGCCAAGGGAGCTACACCTCTGCTCTCATTCCAGTTGCTGCCTCAGTAATCCCGTCAAGCCAGTCTCTTCAGCAGCAGGCACATAGGCCCTACAGCACGCGTATACAGAGGTAAGGGTATCAGAGGTAAGATTACCCTAAGTGATGGGCAAGAAGGAATTTATTGAGAAAGTAATGCAGACCACAGTGATCGGGTACAAGGCTCAGTCAGACCAGGGTAATGACCAGCCCTGTTACATGTGACAGTTTTTATACCCCTTTCTTACTCTTTCCCTATTATTCCCACCTGATGTCCTTCCCCTGCATATTCCTTCATCAGTTTACGTAGTCCCACTGTCTGCTCCCTGAGATATCTGGACCCCCCTTACCTGTTGCAAGATATGATTTTACATTCAATTTCTTGATAGGCTATCAATTAGTGTGACCACTGAGGTTTGTTTCTTCTCATCCTGCCCACTAGGTTTGTTTGCCAGTTTTGTGTTTCTATGTTTTGTTCATTGCCTTTCTGTTTTCCTTTCCATTCCATTTTGACAAGTTCCTTGAGCAGATAATTTTACTGAAATGAACATTCTCACATTGCATGTACGCTTATGAATGTGTGCCTGACCAAGTTTGGTTCTTATTATTTAGCTTTTCTCAGTCAGGTTTTTATTTCTGTATGTTTTGTTTGTTGCTTCCTGTCTTTTGTTATTACCCTCTTGTCCAGGTACCCTTAACAGACCAGATGCTCATTTAACAGAGGAGCTGCTCACTCCTTCCCACAATCTTCCAGAAACTACTGCGCACATCTCACTTTGGAGTGACAGAGTACCTAAAACAAATCAATTAACTAGCAAGGCGTCTTCTGGATCAGGACAGTCCCTTAAAATGTAGCAAAACCACTAGGATTACATACAAAATCTTCAATAATGAAGTGAATTGGCTTTTATTAACTCTAAATGTAACTAGTATGTCACCTGGGTATTTGCTTCTTAACTGAACTATCTCAGTCACTGCAGATGTCTTTGCTCTGTGCTTTTCAATTACCTCCATTCTTTAATGCAGTGCATTTCTTTCTGAGGTCTGTCTGACGACTACAGTTTAAAAATAACATGGATTGTATGATGTCCTATTGTAAATACCATGTGAGCCTGTCTGATGTTGTGCTTTAGTGTTTTGTCTCACAAATAAATCTGTCCTGATTTTTATCTTCATTATAAGAAAGAGATGTCTCTCTCTCTTTTTCTCTTCTTCTCTCCCTTTTCATTTCTTCTGGTGCCCATTTCAAGTTTCTTATGGTATGTCTGTCAACAAATATCAAATGTCATCTATACATACAGTTCTTTCTGTCTGTATTTGTAAAAAAAAATCAAGGGTGACTAAATCACTACTGCTGAGAAAGCTGAAGTTCAGAAAACCTTGTAAGTCACTTAAAATCATATGCCCATCCAAATGCGAATCTAGCATCTTCCGCGTCTTTTTTTTTTGCCTTGCCACTTGTGGACTACAGAAGATAAAGAGATCTTTTTCTTCTTGAAAACAATTTCATACTTACATGATTTATGCTTTCTGGGTCATGTATCCAGTATTATTATTTTATTCTGCTCTGCTTCCACTTACTCTGGGAAAATTTCATGTTTTGTGTAAACCCACGGACTACATAATTATGTGAGAGTGGTGGGTTGACCCTGACTGGATGCCAGGTGCCTACCAAAGCTACTCTTATCACTCTTCCATCCTCAGGTGGACAAGGGAGAGAAAATACAACAAAAGGCTTGTGGACTGAGATAAGGACAAGGAGACATCACTTAGCAATTACTGTCATGGGCAAAACAGACTCGACTTCAGGAAATTAGTTTAATTTATTACCAATCTAACCAGGGTAGAGTAATGAGAAATAAACTCAATTCTTAAAACACTTCTCCCTTCTTCACAGACTGGACTTCACACCCGATGTATCCACCTCCTCCGCTACCAAGTAACGCAGAGGGTGGGAAATAAGGGCTGCATTAAGTTCATCACATTTTGTTTCTGAGGCTCCTTCCTCCTCACATTGTACCCCTGCTTCAGTGTGGATCCCACACAGGGTCACAAGTCCCACAGCAAGCCTGCTCCAGCATGGGCTTGTCTGTCCACAGGATTACAGCCTCCTCTGCCTGCATTCACAGGTTCCAGCTTGGGGTCCTCCACAAGCTACAGGTGGATGTCTGCTCCAGCAGGAGTGACCTGACAAAGTGTTGGAAATAGTCCTACTTTGAGGGAGAAGGCTGGGCTTGATGCTCTGAAGAGGTCTCTTCCAAACTACATTTCTATGACTTTATGCAGTCTCAGACTGAGAACCAGAACCACTGGAGGCCACAGTGCTGAACGCTGCCTGCACACAATCCTGCTGCCAGGAATTGTGTGAGTATTTATTTGCAAGAAGCAAAAGTCATTCTCTCATGATGCAAATGGTGCTGATACTACATGCTGGTTTTGGCTGGGCTAGAGTTAATTTTCATAATTGTACTTAATATGGGGCTATGTTTTGGATTTGAGCTGGAAACCCTGTTGATAACTCATGGATGCTTTAACCGTTGCTGAGCTGTGCTTACACAGAGTCAAGGCCCTTACTGTCTCTCCAAGTGCCCCAGGAGCGAGCTGGCTGGGGTTGCGCAGGGGGCTAGGAGGGTACAGCTGACCCCAACTGACCAAAGGAACATCCCACAGTGTATGACACATTGCTCAGCAGTAAAACTAGGGGGAAAGTTTGCAGGGGGAGAGCTGGTTGGAGACTGGGGATCAGTCAATTGGTGGTGAGCAATTGTTTTGATTTGCACTACTTGTTTTTCTTGGTTTGCATTTCCCTCTGTTTACTGTTTTCCTTTTCATTAGAATTTATTATTGTTATTATTTTAATTATTATTTTATTTTGTTTCAGTTATTAAACTGTTTTTTATTTAGCCTACAAGTTTTCTCACATTTACCCTTCTGATTCTCTTCCCCCTGGGTGGGGAGTGAGTAAGTAGCTGGGTAGTTACTGGCTGGTATTAAACCACACCATACTGAAAATATGAAAAGATAAAACCAACTTCTGAAACTCATCTGTGCCTGTAACATTCTGCAGCTGATTTTTAGAACCACAATTAAATGGGGTGAAGTGAGAGAGGAGAACAATGTGTTGCTTAAATAATTTTTTCCCACTAACCTAGATAATTTGATTTTTTTCTCCCCAGTTCCTGCTTTCCTGTGTGCCTCAGTACATAATGTTCTATACAGTCTCAAAGTCATTCAGTAGTTTATGTGCAGAAATGTCCTCATTAATTGTTCCTTTTACTTCAGTACTTTTGAATTGGCATTCATTCTGAATGTAATTGAAAATCCTCTATAGAAAAGCAGTTTGAGCAACACATTAATTTAATGAACATATAGATCTAATATTCCATCCTGGTCCCAATTTGTTGACATGGTTAAACTGTCTTTTTTACTGCTTTTTTTTTCCTTACACAAGAATAAGGTATGTCTATAAGAATTAGATTATGTCTTCATTTCATTGTGGTATTGCCTTTAAAGCTGGAGCCAGATCAGCCCATTGTAACAAAATAGTAGGTAATTGGATAATAGAATGTGGAGAAGCAGTTATCAGCACAAACTTATGCATTAAAGCGAAGCACAGAATGCGTTTGAATATCTTTTTTTTTTTTTGGTCATCCTTTCAGCTCTAAATCTGAGAGCAACAACCCGTCTTGTTCCTGACCTCCAGCTCTTTGAAACGCTTGTGTGCATATCTAACTTTTGGGGTTTGAATAATTGCTTTGAATTTTCTTGATCTTTTTGATATTGTCAAAAATGCTGTATTCTCAATGGATACAGAGGAAGGCAAGCTTCATTTATTTGCAGACTGGGACATCTACACAGCAGGTACGTCCCATGCGATTTGCATCTGCAGGAAACTTTCTTGAAGAGGACAGTGCATTAGGAATAACAATTACCTTAATATGATATTCCCCCCGGCTCAGTTGTTTCAGAGAGGGCAGAAAAGAGAAGTGAGGTAGCAGGAGAACAATATTTTGCTCTAGAGAATCATGACAGCTGATACAGTGTCATCTTCAAAGCTGCCTCAAACCAAGTACTCTATAAGGTTATAACCGCCAAACAGATGTTAGCATTATTGCAGTGAAAGAGGAATAATCATTAATTTAAATATTAGTAGGGTGCATCTGTCAGAGCTGTAGATGGCAGTGTCATATTCTATATCAGAGACCCTGTGGCAAAATGCAGGGCTCTGATTTGTCGAGAAATAAACCTAGCTTATTTATTCACAATTCATTGGTATAAAACTTCTTCGCACTGTGGAAAAAAAGAAGTCTCCAGAAATCAGGAAGATAACAAGTCCACTGAAGAGTAGTAAGGAGTAGGTCTGGTACTACTGAAAATAAGTAAAATTTTGGCAGCAGCAACAATGAAAACAATTCCATGTCTTAAAAAATTCCTAAAGGTTTTAGAAACTAATTTAGTGTGCTGCGTATTGGTCTCCAGTGTTTTGGTGTTTCTCCTTTGCCCGATAATCGCTGCTGCAGACCCTGATTTCAAAAGACATCTTATATTTAGGAGAAGAAGTCTCTGTGGATTTCTAGAACAAGATTATTTGCTGAATGTAATTATCTATCTACAGTCAATATGTCTATTTCACCTTATAATTTCACCAGATAGACTACAGGAAAAGAGACTACATGGAAAAAAAGTATTTATATGTGGCTGGTAGTACTTCACTGTGGCTAGAAATGGCTCCACACTCAAGGTGCTGGCAAACATTTGTTATATATCATATAATCTAAAAAAATGTGAATGTGAAAGGGTCCTTTAAATAAGCCATCAAAAAAGCATTATAACTAAATACTTTTTCATGCCCATTTTGCATGGTTTCATGTAAGAGAAGTTACTTCCAATCAAAGTCAATCTAAGCAAAGGATCAATCGGGTGTTATAACTTTAATACCATTTTTGGCTCAAAAATCCCTCCTTGTATTCATGAAAATCAGGACTTTTGTAGTACTGACTGAGTATTACTGTCTGAATACTTGGTCCATGGTGCCTGGGTTTTAATTACTCAGTAGGCCTGTGCCAAAGAACTTAAAGGATTTTGATCTGAAACTATTAAAGGTGCCCTGGACACCTCTTTCAAATCTAGTGAAACCAGTCAAGCAGATAAAAGGAGATAACTGGAAGTTTAGTGTGAATGATCTGGTTATGAATGCAGTGTTTTTCATACATCATAGCTTATTCCAGCTGCGATCCCTACAGGATACCATATGATTCAGAGTTAAAAGCCCTAATGTATATTTGATCAATTTTAGTTTGTCACTTGGAGGAAAAGCTGTCAAACTGCCATTAAACTAAGTTACTCTTTATTCTAAAGTACAAAAAAGTAACACTTCAAATAATGAGTATCAGGCAAAGTGAACTTATATAGTAATAAATAGTGATGTAAGTAAAATACCCCTGAGTACAGGTAATTGCAATGGGACAAAATGACAAATACAGATGAAATCTGTTTTTCAGAAAAGCTTTCATTTAGGTAGACAATAAAAAAGACCCTGCAGCAGCAACAATGAAAACAATTCCGTGTCTTAAAAAATTCCTAAAGGTTTTAGAAACTAATTTAGTGTGCTGCGTATTGGTCTGCAGTGTTTTAGTGTTTCTCCTTTGCCTGATAATCGCTGCTGCAGACCCTGAGGAAAGTGAGGGTGCAGGAAAGGATGAGGTGATTCATAGGTAAAGGAGTGATAAAATGCATTTCACAGCAATGTAAATATTAAAGGAAGATGGGACACCTGGGATTTAAGTTGTTCCACTTTCAAGACACATTTTGTTCTATATTACAGTCTTTGTTACTTATTTTTGGATATTAAATTTAATTTATATTTAAAAAGTAAAGTATCCGCTTCTTGTCAGGGCACTGAGGATACCCCTGGGCCTGGTGGGGCAGCTGGAACACAAGACATAAAGCACAGGGTGAGAGAACTTGATTTATTCCTCCTGAAAAGGCAGAAGTTAAGGGGAAATCTTGTAGTGGTCTACAACCATCTGATCAGAAGATACAGAGTTGAAGGACATGATAGATTCTTAAAGAGGTGCACAGTGGGAGGGCAAGAGGCAATGGACACAAACTGCAATATGGGAAATTTTGACTTGATATAAGAAAAAAACCCTACTGTGACAGTGATCAAACAGTGGAACAGGTTGCCCAGAGGGGTTACAAAATTTCCTCTCTTGAAGATTTTTAAAACCTAGCTGGACACTGCCCTGAGTAATCTGTTCTAACTGGACCTGCTTTCAGCAGGGAGGTTACTTGAGATGACGAGAGGTCCTTTCCATCTTATGTGCTTCCATGATTTCTTGATTGATCTTAGTTTACCACCTGCACCAAAGGGAAGCAGACATCTCTGAGATAATGTAAGCCTTAGTGGATTTATTTTTAATGCATTGCTGTCATTAACAGAAATATCAATGATACATCCATTACGTGACTCAGTGGGTTGCAGCCAGCTCAGTGCCACATCATTGCTCTTGGGCTTTAAAGATTAAGTAGGATGTATATAACAAGAGAACAATTATTTGCTTCAAAAAGCACTTCAGCTACATTTAACATAAATATAGCAACATTGACTTGCTAGACTCCTCTTGTTTCAGAGGAATTTTAAAAATTGCTTTGGATATTAAGTAGAACATTGTCACTGTTTAGCCTCTAGCTGGCAGCTAAGCAGCGTACAGCGGCTCTCAAACCGTTCCCGCCACCCAGTGGGATGGGCGGGAACCAGAAAAAAGAAAGGAAAACTCCTGGGTTGAGACAAAAAATGTTTAACAAAACAACAAAGCAAGAGAGTACAATGGCAATAATAATAAAAATAATAATATTAAAAGCAATGATAATAGAACACACAAAACTACACTCAGCCCATCCTGAGCAGCAACCGCAAAACGCATGCTCCGAGCAATGGATGTCAAACAGTGAACATGGTGAATGCTGCGATTCTAGCAAATGCAGAGGTCACAGCTAGCACAGAGATCACCAAACCCAGAACACCAAATGCCAAACACCAAAACCAGGACACGGAGAGCAGGGTGGGCCTGTGCTCGGCAAACTTCCTGCTTATAGACAGAATGGGACATCCATGATATGGAATACTTCCATTGGCCAGCTTGGGGTCAGCTGTCCTGGCTTTGGTCCTCCCAGCTTTATACACCTGTTTACTTGTAAAACATGGGAAACTGAAAAAAGGTCCTTGATTTCCTAGCAACAGTCAAAAACATCAGTGGATTTTTTTCAGCATTCTTCTCAGATTAAATCTAAAAAAATGGGCAGCTGCTAGGAAGAAAATTAATTCTGCCCTAGCTGAGCATAAACATTATCTAGCAACAACTAAAAAAATACATGCCATCAACGTTATTGTCACACTAAATCCAAAATACACAACCTCTACTGGCAAGAAAATTAACTCTGTCTCAGCTGAAACCAAGACAAAGATCAGCCCAGTTCTGGAGACCTGGCTTTTTCAGAAGTAACACAATAACAAAAATCAGTGCTCTGTTTCTTGAAAATACTAGGTATGGGAATAGATCATGTTTGAGCACTCTTTTTAACAGCAATAATCATGGAAAAAAAGCTTCTTTGTACTGCATGCCCTGTAGCAGGTCAGAAATCTTTACCCTGTGCTAGCAAGAGTCACGTAAGGAGAAGGATGTAAAGACAAAAGAAACAGGTAAAGGTGAGAATTTGTTTTCCCTTGTCACGTCTAGTAAATCTGTCATTAGTAAGTGCGAAGGGAGATGGGTATTTTTTACAGAATTGTAAAACCTCACAAGACTGAGAAACTATGGTCTCAACGTAGAACAAGGTAAAGTGTGAGGAAGAGTTCTGGGTCATCAAGTACTCTCTTTTCTATCAGAAACAATCTCATATAATCCCTATCAGAAATTTAAAAAGTTTGAAAAGGTTTTAAAGACTATCTTCTTCAGGCTTGATTTGCTCCTAACCATACTCATAGTTTGACTTCAACCTTCATCAGTATTTTTCCAGGCAGAGACAGAGATTTTGCTGTGTGGATTTCTGAGTAAAATATACAGTTCAACACTTGGTTTGGCATCATTAAACGTGTTTCAGTTGTGATAAAATGTAGATTTCAAATTATGCCCGGCATTTTCATCTGTTGTGCCAATTTATGAGCAGAAAAACTCTTTACATAGTTTTGCTTAGAAGACAATGTTTGATTTTTCTTATAAATTAACAAAAAATGACAAAGACAAGTCCTTCAAAGTCAATGCTATTAAGACAGAGGAGTTTTATGATTTTTGTCAAGTCCTGCTTGGAGTGACAGTATCAATCTTTTAACATACCAGATCTACACAGTGAATTGCCAATGAAAACTCTAGCTAATTACAATGTTCATATATATATTTGTCACTTGATCCAGCACAGTTCTTTGGTTTAGCCACAGTGGGTTCACCCCAGCCTCTAAAGAGGGATGGTGTACTACAGCAGGGATGTCAAACTCATGATTCCCACTGTTCTCCTGCTCCTGTACTGTAACGCGCATCACGCACTCTGCACGTGACTGGCGCTGGCAGGAGCGCAGGGGCAAGGGTAGAAGCGCTGCTACTGGGTAGAAACAAGGTGCCAGGCTGGATAAAACAAGGTAGAGGGATGGATTCGGCCCATGGGCCGTGAGTTTGGCACTCCTGCACTAGAGTGAAGCTGATCTGAAACACTGAGGTGATGTGAAGTTTATGCAGGTTCCAGCATATCACATGTCAGAAAAGTATTCTTCCCTTGATGCTTTAATTCTAATGTTTCCACACAACAGTTTTACCAGCAGCAACCTATGAAGCTCATTTCCTCTATACTCAAACTTTATAAAATAAAATTATAATTGATATCATAATTTTCTAGTAAAGTGGTCAGAAAACTGGTTTAAAAAACAAGCATACAAAGAAACAAACAATCTGTTGGGTGCAACATGCATTAAGACTGCTTAAAATGAGTAGATGAAAAGGGATTAGTCAGAAGAAAAGTTGAAAATCTCTTTAGACCTGATTCATCAAAGTCTATAAAAGTCTTTAAGCATCCTAATAGTGTTATTATCCTCAACTTTTAAATTAAGCATATCATTAAGTAGTTTCCTGAATGAGCCTGAGTTGTTACTGTAATATGGTCATACACAGACACACATATTACAGTATCACAGTATCATAAGGTTGGAAAGGACCTCTGAGATCATCAAGTCCAACCTATATCCCAACACTAACACCAACACTAACATCACCATCATCTAAACCATGGCACTCAGTGCCTCATCCAGCCTCCCCTTAAACACCTCCAGGGTCGGCGACTCCACCACCTCCCTGGGCAGCGCATTCCAATGGCCAATCACCCTTTCAGTGAAGAACTTTTTCCTAACATCAAGCCTAAACTTTCCCTGACGAAGCTTGAGCCCATGCCCTCTAGTTCTGTCACTGGTCACCTGAGAGAAGAGACCAACCCCTGCCCGTCTACAACCTCTTTTTAGGTAGTTGTATTTATTGTTTATATTTAGGTTTGTAAGTCTCCATGTATTTTATTTTCATAAAACAAATACTATTGATGAAAATTCCCCAAACAAATGCCTTTGTGTCAATAATTTGTTATACTGTATATCAACAATAATATACTTTCTATGAAGGCCCAGTAGAAAACTTACGATTTGTTAGTTTGGGCTATAACTATACTAAACACAAGGTTTCGAAGAAACATCATGGTTTGAGAGGGCATAATCAGACTTCTTTTCCATAAAAAGGTACACATTTGCTTGACTTTTCTCAGCAGAAATTTTGACAAAGTTGTTTAACCTGGAGAATAAGATTTTTAATAAATGTTATGACATTTTCTAAAGGTGTATTGAATATTAAGTTATGTTTTTGATCTCATAGATTAAATAAAATATAATAACATGAAAAATTTATTTTCAGCTCTGCAAACATGACCACTATCCCATTATACACTGACCTTCACTATCAACTGAAGGACTAAACAACGGTCTGGGTTGAACAAAAAGTTGAATTACTAGGATAATAGCTATTTTTAGTGTTGCAGTGAATGGATCCCATCCTCCTTCACTATTTTTTTTTTTTTCCACTGCACAAACTTTAGAGAAGTGCCAGGATGTTTTTATTATTATTTTAAGAATAAAAAGAAATATTAGGTCTGTAAATCTTGAGTCAGTGCACTTCTCTTCACTGTTAGAATACTGCTCACTTAGAATACTGTTCCAGGCTTTGGAGCCCTGGCAAAACATAAGCCTTTCTTTTAAATGAATTCTAATATTTCTGTACCTTTAATATTTTTTTCTTGCTCAAAAATTTGATGTTATAAACGTTTATTTAGGAAAGTTTTTGCAAGAAGATTCTGAGGATAATGGAAGAAGTATTCCCCTATGGAAAGAAATCATGAGGAAAGAGATAAGACTTGGAAGATCAGACTACTGTAGATCAGCATTTAGCTACTTTTGCACTTAAAAAAAAATAGTTTTGGAGTGATTTGTACATGCATGTTCTTTTCATGTTGGTCAAGTTGGTATAAGGAAAGGAGTGATACTAACCATCTTCCATTATACAGTTATATTTTTGAGAACTTTACCTGCAACCTTCATAGGAAAGAAAATAACAAATTGTCTTTTCAGAGCAAAAGGCAAAATTTCCAGGAGAACTGAAATTTCTTTGCACAGAAGTTATTCTGTTACTGAACTTTCCCTGACGAAGCTTGAGTCCATGCCGTCTAGTTCTGTCACTGGTCACCTGAGAGAAGAGACCAACTCCTGCCCGTCTACAACCTCCTTTTAGGTAGTTGTAGAGAGCAATGAGGTCTCCCCTGAGCCTCCTCTTCTTCAGACTAAACAGCCCCAACTCCCTCAGTTGCTCCTCGTAGGGTTTGTGCTCCAGCCCCTTCACCATCTTCGTTGCCCTCCTCTGGACACACTCCAGCATCCTGACATCTTTCCCAAACTGGGGGCCCAGAACTGTACACAGTATTCAAGATGAGGTCTGACCAGTGCCATGTACAGGGGGACAATAACTTCTCTGGTCCTGCTTGCCACACTATTCCTGATGCAGGCCAGAATGCCATTGGCCTTCTTGGCCACCTGGGCACACACACTGCTGGCTCATGTTGAGCTTCCTTTCAACCAACACTCCCAGGTCCCTTTCTGCCTGACTACTCTCCAGCCACTCTGTCCCCAGTCTATAGCTATGCATGGGATTGTTGTGTCCAAAATGAAGTACCCGACATTTGGACTTATTAAACATCATCCCATTAGAATCGGCCCATCTCTCCAGTCTGTCCAGGTCCCTCTGTAGGGCCATCCTACCCTGTAACTGATCAACCCTTCCTCCCAGCTTGGTATCATCTGCAAACTTGCTGATGATGGACTCAATCCCCTCATCCAGATCATCAGTAAAGATATTAAACGGGACCGGACCCAACACCGATCCCTGAGGGACACCACTGGTGACCGGCCGCCAACTGGATGAGACCTGCATCCTTAGTTGAGCGATGCTTGGACTGATTACCCTCTCTGTTATTAGTATGTAACTTTTTTCCCACCTGTAGCTAGTGGTTGGATCTTAGGCATTCGTCAGTCTGACTATGTAGCCCCCTTTTATCAATTTTATGTTTTTCATGCAACTACTAATATAACCCTTGGTCTTCTTTTTATCAAGTTACTCAGCTTTTTGATCCTGGAGAGATTTGCTGTTAGAGTTATTTCACAATACCTAAGTCTTGCCATACATCTTCTCTGTATCCTTCAATTTATCAACATTGTTTGGCAACTGTGGACACAAGTACAAATTGCATCACTAAACTATTCATTTGGATTGCTAACAAGAACAAAGGGAATATGATCTTTCTGATCCAGTAAAAGATTTTATTACATCTAGGCAGCAGAGGAATGCATTACTTCTTTTGAAATAGGAGCTTATGTTCAGCTGATTACCCTTTATGCACTTAAAATGCTTTTCAGTATTTTTCCATTTTTACAATCTTTGTGGCATCTACAAACAAGTTTAATAATTTTTTTTTCTTTTCTTCCAAAGTATTGATAAAAATGTTGTGTAGGATACAGTCAAGAACTCAGCCTTGCAGAACCCAGTAGAATATTTACTCTCTGAAATCATTCCCATTCATAGTTGCATTTTGAAACCTGTAAGTCAATCAAATTTCAGTCTAGTGAATGTCTACAATATCCGTCTGCTGTTGAATGGGCCCCATTTTTAATAACCCATATCTGCAGAAAACCCCAGAAATTACTTCAGCAGTGAAGAGTTCTACTAATCTTACATTCTTATACTATTTCTCAGGTTCACAGAAACTTCCTATGAAACTTTGGAATATCTTAAAAATAACTACTGTTATTGAAAACACTGTTATTAAACCACTGTGCTCATAAAAAATAAATGAAATTGATTTGTCAATGTCTATTTCCTAGAGAAGTATGATGAGTAGTAGCGGTTTTATTATTAATATCAGTATGTACTAGCAATTGTACTATTGCTCTTGGGTCATTCTGACGGTCTTTTGAATACTTAGCTAGTGCCAATTGCTTATGTGAAATGCCAGCAAACAACAGCCAAACAATAGACCACAGAATTTACCACATTGTCGTAATTCTTATGGAAATTCAACATAAATGAGAGAAGAATCTCACATAAATTTTAGAATTCCGGGAAATAAACTGTATACATCCACTGATGTACTGTAGGCATTTCTGTTAAGTACTATATTGCTTCCTGTTCAAATGGAAAGTAGCGTATTTTGAAAATATTTATTGTATTGTGAAAATATTTTATTGTTTCCCAAAACTACAATACTTATTGGAAGAAAGCACTTATTGGACAGTTTCTCTTGGTTAATTTTGCTAGCTCTCCCATCTTATCTTGTAAAAGCAGTCCTATTTTTAGGATTATTTAAAGTCTTCATACACAAAAAAACCCCTTTATTTAGTTATCAGCTGATGAATTATTTCTTCTTTTCTTTTCAGTTCACTTATAATTTTTTACAGTTTCAAGCACCTAATCTGTATGACAAATGAGACTTTCCTGTTCCTTTATTTCTTAATTTTCTTTTGTACTACTATTTTTATATACATAATTCTACCTTCATTCTAGATCATGTCACTAGGTTATTTTACCTAATATGTTTATCTTTTGGCAAAAGATCAAAGTTTTGTTTAAGTGTTCTTAGAGAGTTTCCAATTTTATTTTACATTTTTTTGACTTGATTCTTGTTCTTTCATTGATTCAGCTTAAAATTACCTTCTGTTTCCCAAAATTGCAGAACTGAAACTCACATTCATTTTTTCAACAGTTTTAACTGGTGTCATTTTATCACACCACAACATCAGGAAGATCCAGTGTTTTCCACATTTTTGTGAAAGTGGTACAATCATAACTGGGCAGTTAACAGTAGATGTTCAAAATAAGATCAGTATTGGCCCTAAAGTCTAGTGCAGGAAAATATGTAAGGAAGAAATGTATTTTCACTAGATGAGCCTTCAAAATCTAGCTTATTCATAGTTTTAGTTGTGATTCATAGCATTTGTGTGATAGGAGACCATGAACTGAAGTCCTACTGTGAACCACAAGGTGGATCTGGTATCTTCTGGAGGTTGGTGGTCGGTTAATCCAGAATGTGCTTAGAGAGATTTCTGTGTAAGCAAACTTTTATGAGTTAGTGAAACATGAAACTACTTTACCTTGGGTCATCCTTAGCTACAAAAATGTTTTGCCTGTGGCTTCAGTGGATAGGCTTCTAGAGTGATTTTTCACTCACCTTGCATTTTCATTTATTTTTTTGCATGTTCCTGATATCTCCTAATAGTACTTCTTCAATGAATTTACTATTGAACAAACTAACACATTATGGAAAATCTATTGCTATGCCTTCCTTTATTAGCTCCTGAAGTCTCATTCCAGTCTGACATAGCCTACTAGAATCGTTTCTGAAACTGTCAAGAGTTTTAGGGACGTGTTAAGACCCTAGTAGCTGGTAATCAATGAGCACCAGGGACCTAGATAATCTTAAGTACATGGCAGATTTTATCTAGTGGATTATCAAACTAACCGAATATTCAAATGAAGATTCCATGTTTCCTTGGATTGAGGCTTTCAGCAAGAAAAATAACTTTGCACCTGAACGCTAATGCTTTAAATTATAGTTCAAGTATGTATACATGTGCACTGGGGAAATACTTGGTTTTACTTAGAAGCATCTTCTGATGTTTTTGAGATGGTAAGCTAGGGAATCAATCACCAGAGAAAGACAGAGTTACTTTGACCTTTCAAAGCATCTTAAATGTCTTCAAATAAGGGCCCCAATCCCTATGATGTTATGCTATATAACTATAGCAGCGGAGTAAGCTGTTCCAATTTTGTCTCAGTATTTCGAGCAGAAGTAAAGACAAAAAATTATATGACTGCAATGCTGGCTCTCATTGATGTGAGAAGACAAACATGTAAAGATGATTACAGATGAGAAAATGCCAGATATTTTGTTTTCAGGCATTTGAGAGAAATGAAATCAAAATATTTTTCTGTTTAAATTGTAAATATCTATGGTGTGAAGTGATTTTACTTTTAAAATAAATCCATTCAGCAACATTACTAGTCATTTGTTTTCCATTTGGAGATGTTTAATGATTAACTTCTACATTACGTTCTATTTTCTGTTCTGTATAGAGAAGCCAGACAGGTTCATGCAATAGCACTGATGTTAGGAAAAGTTCAATGGCGCGATGGCAGTACTGTCATTTCTTAGAATATGTTAGAGGCACAGAAAACTCATATTCAGGAGTCTGTATCCAAAGACGATGTACATGTACGTAAGACTAAGATGAAACTGTTAGAGTCAAGTCAATGATTTATAGTTGTTTACTATCTGCAAAAATGACTTTGTTAAAAAGAAGTGTAGTAATTAAATGAAACTGTTATCTTTACATCTGAATATAAATATTAAATCTGACTCTAAAAATTTATAAATGCTTTAAGAAAACAGATGGTCTATTTTTGTAAATAAAGCTTTGAAGAAAAATTTGAAGAAATAAATCAGACTGTTCCACTCATCTCACTATTTAAGTAACATTTGAAAGAAAGCCAGTGAAATCTTGTTTCAGTATTTTGGGGACTACTATCACAAAAAATGTTAGTTTGTTTTACTTTCACTAGCTTCTATCTTATCTTTCATATATTCTTGTGCCTCCAAATATAATGCTTTCACACAACTAAGAAGTATTACATACTTCTTTTTTACAGGAGTAAAAAACTGCTGAATATGCGAAGAAAATCTTAGGTTACCCATGAGGATACATAGAAAAATATCTAAAGAAATACTTTCAGTTCTTCTATAATATAGCTCAGAGAGAGGAAAAGCCATATAACACAGTTGCCTTTAAAACGTGGGTGACATATCCAGAGAAAAACAAGAATAAAAATCTTTCTTTTACACACCTATGCAATTCCTGTTACTGCTCATGGAAGCAGAGCATATTTAGCAGTCTAAGCACGCACATTTGGTGTGATTTTTCTCCTGGAGGTAGGTGAAGGAGACTTGTTTGCTTCTTTGGTATTTATTGAGGTCATAGATTTGTGTACTAACTTCTAATCTAAAGAAGTATTTTTCTTTCCACATGCAAAGGACCATCAAATATTTTTGGTGGTCACTTAGCAGAAGTTAAGGATCAGCTTGAACCTGATGAGGGGATAAAGGTTTGAGTAGTATTGTGGCAGCCCAGGACAGACAGCAGCTAGGAGAGTGATGGCATGGCTGTCAATGGACAAGAGCATAGCAAGGAGTTGATTTGGATGGAAGGCATTAGAGTTCTGTCATATGTGTTCATAAAGTGCTGTCAAGGCTGTTGGTACAGAGAACCGCAGAGAACAACAGAGAGCACGACTTCCTGTGAGGAACATGAACAGCCATGGCTGTTACATGCAAAGATTGGTATAGATAGCGGTGCAGTTGAAAAGCCGCACTGCTAATCTGCATGTCTGTCCTCAGACAAGCCACAAAACTTATACCATTTTTTTACCACAGATTTGACAATGCTGAACTTGCCTTCTACAGCCTGACAGAAGTTTGCCATGGCCATTTGTCTTAATGGAAAAGCTACATGCTTTGGGACAAGATTCAGGGCTTGGATGTGAGTGACTGCCTTTCAATTTCCAGCACTATTCACACCTGAAAAGTCATGGTCTGTTGCTGAATCTCTGGAGGGCAGTGCAGTTTCTGGTGCTGGTAATGTACATGCAGAATGAGTTTCAGAAAGAAAAATGAATGGCCTATTCTATAGGTATGAAGTGGTTAGATTGGGGTGATCTCTCTGGGCCAGTCCTTAGGAGTTTACTAAAAGCACAGGGGCCTTAATGTCTATTTCTAATGTGGAGCCTGAATCCATCCTTCTGTGTACATCATTGTCCACTTCACTTTGCTCACTTGCATTTGCCTTCCTTAATCCAGTGTTATTGCCAGATTCCTAAGTTGCCATTTCACGTCCATTTCCAGGGTTGAGGGACAGGATTTTATAGAAATACTTTGTCAGAACAAGAATTTTGTACCCTGATTAGCTGTATGCCAATGACAGATGCAAATCTGTCCCTAAGGGACTAAGATGAAACATGCTGTACATTTCTGAGTTTCACAACGATTGACTGTAGAACCACTTTGGCTAAGGCTTCCAGTTGTGTTTTGTGTACGCTTTCCAAGGGCAGCCTGAAATACTTTGTACTCTTAATTCTACCGAGTATATGGTTTAAAAAGTTTTAAATTGAATTGTAAATTTAATTTCTTTAATGCAGTACTATCCTTCTGTCACAGAAAGGCAAATACTTTTCAGATTGAGTTTATGAAGGGGGTTAAATCTACCTCAGACATTTAATTTTGAAGTGACCTTGTTTATGCTGGGTCGTAAGAAACATTTATTATATGTTTGTTAAACTACATCTACGTGCTCAGCATTACAGGAGCCTGGACCACTGCCTCCAAAGATTATTACAGTTTTGATTTGAAGTCAATGAAAATTCTACACTGCTTTTGTTTTTGGAGTAAAATTTATCTGTTAAAAAAAGAGCCTCATTCCATAGAAAAGTTGCTGATTTTTCTCATATGTATTTTGGTAAACTAAATTTTGTAAAAATTATCTGAGAGCTTGGAAAGCAATGCCTGAGTGATGTTGAAAATATTGTGTTTAAATAAGCATCACAAGAAGCAATAAAACTCTTTCAAGGGCAGAGCTGAGTTGTTTGAGCATTAGATGTGAATGAGATTAATTCTTTCTGAAATAACTTTACATAATGTATATGACTGAGGACGTACGTATCTTTGGGTTTTAGCTTTGATTTTTATCAATGTAACTGAGTCTTCTGTTTCAAATTTCTATTTATGTCCTAGCAGCATTTTTTATGGTGCCATTTAGTACCACTAATGTGGTCACTATGGCAGTTTGATTTAATAAGTTTTAAGCAGGCATTTTTTGTCTGAAGGTTAGCTCTAAGGGTTATGATTTAGAGTTTAGAAAGGAAAACAAGACATGGCCTCAAACCATGACATTTAGATGGAAGCTTCAGAAACTCAGAGGCGGGAGCTTGGCGATCTGATGTGGGATTTTAATTCTGCCTGGTTTAATTAAAAGGTCATTTTGTAAAATTTAAATCTGAATTCATAGTCTTATTTCAAGTTACCCACAACTTTTAGAAGGTTGCTTAGCTTACGAGTTTTAGTGAAAAACATAATTTGGATGGAAATATATTATTTCTTTCGGTTCTCAAATAATTTTACAGTCCAGGGACATTTTTTGCAAGGATAAATTAAAAAAGGTTTTAATTGTGGTGAAGTCAGAACTGTAGTTGTTATAAGGAGTATTTACTTCCTAAGTTGAAAGAAAGGAAGGAAATTAACTTCTGCAAGTGAAAGGCGAGCATCAGCATAAAGTGTATTGGTTCAAATCCTGTGATTTAAGAGAAGGAATAAAAAGAAGAAGTAAAGGAATATAAATTAGCTACAAGGTATTAATTAAATTAACTTTTTCCTCTCAGCTTTGTTTGTAGATCCCTGCATCTAGTAAGTTGTTTCCTTGCTCTGTTGTGAGTTAGTATTAATACTCAACAACATTATAATCTGTATTTATGACCTCATAAAAACAAACTAACTACATATTAGTACTGCTTCTGATTGCAGTCCTAAGTTTATGAAGGAATTAATCCTGCTGAGTGCACACACTGCAGATGGCATTGTTAACTTTTCCATTGATCAAAAAAGCAAAGAAAATTTCTGATTAACACCCTGCAGCCTTCTTTTAACTGTCTGTTAGTACTTGACTTCCGGTATTTATCAGTTCTTCAAACAACATTTGTTGTTTATCAGTCTGACCACCTTACCTGACTGATTTTGAAGAGTTAATGATGTCTCTCAGACCATAGAGGTCTGTAATTCCGAGAAATAAAAAAGATGATTATTTGATGCAACATTGACGAGTTAGTTTGTCTCCTTCCTGACCAATCCAGTCATCAAATTATATTGTATGATACTCACAAAAATGTATTTTATTATAGTATTCCTGTAGTCTCGGGCTCTAGAATCTTCGGCATCAGATGCTGTAACAATATTCTTCTCACAGTGTTGATAAACAAGCCAGCTATCTCATGGTGAGGTATCAATGAATCCCTCATGCCTATAGTTAAAACTTTCTGCTCCTGGTGTCAGAAATTATGTACAAAGCTAGTCATCACTGACTTCTTATTGCCAGCTGTGGTATCCGACACGTCAGTAGCGACAGGCTATAAGATGTATACAGACTGAGGCAAAGTGGTTGTACTAAAGGACATTTGTCCCCTCTGGAGCTTTAGTCTCCAAGAGAGGTCTTCCAAGCAATACATGAAATATTCATTTCTACTTGAGTTGTCATTTGTCTATGTCCCCGATACTTTGCTGAGCTGAAGCACTGAGTATATGGCTCTGTATTTTATCTCTGTACTTTTTTTAATACAATCACTATATTTTGAGTGAAAAGATTATTTTCTGCTAGCTCTATCCTTTAAGCAGTTGATTTGTAGAAATTAGAAGCTCATTAAGCATTCACATGCCATGATGATAGGTATAGCCTACACAATCAAGCAGACATTATTGGAAATGTGTGTAAGGTGCAACATAAAACATATTCAGACAGCAAATGAACATAAATATTTCACAGCAGAAATCAGGTGCCAAGTCTGAATGCTTTCATCCAAAGAACTGACTGCAATTTTCAAATTAATGTCTCTTTAGTGGAACATACACAATTTAAAAATATAATCAACTTAATGCAATCCTCCTGTGTAATTCTCAGTTTAGATATGTATGCAAATTTACTCTGTTATTAAATCAGATAATTCACTTCACGGACAACAAAAACCCCATATATTTAGAAACTTAGCATACTAATAATACTAGATTTCAAATCATATCTTAGGCTAACAAAAATAAACCTGGGTGGTGTTTTTTCTTTCTTTTTGTAGTAAGAAATAACAAAACATTTTCTAAGAAGGCCACACAGAGGACACAGGAAAGACCGTACCCCACTCAAATTATAGTTACTCTAAACTAGTTTCTTTTAATTCTGCATTGAGACAATACTTATACTTGTAAACTAATGGGTATCAGAACTGTTGATTATGCCTTGACTTAATGCAATGTAATGGATATATGAATATCATATTTATACAAACACATGTGTATATCTATACAAATATGAGTATAGGTATATGTATGTGTATGTATATGTATGAGTGAATAGCTTTAATTACATCCTTCCATAGCAGAGCAATCTGAAGTCATACTGCAATTCTCAACATGACTTCTGTTAAGAAGATACCCAGTTAATTGTGTCTACTATACACATGCTCGTACTTGTGTCTAGAGGACCTAAACTGGTAAGTAACAAGAGAAGCCTAAGGAATGCAACTATAGGTCATACGTAAATGCAGATGAAAATGTGTTTCAATGCTCTAATGTACAACATAACCTTTTTTTAGTGATATTGTAATTTAGATAATTTGTGAGACACAACTACTCTGTTATCTATTTACTCAGTAAAAATGTGTAAGACGTCTGTCATTATATATGCTGTTCGTACAGTGAAGAATTAACATTAATTACAGCATTAGTAATTATATTATCATTGTTCAACATCCAAACATTTTTTCACATTGCTTGTTACCCAGCCTCTAATGCACAAAAGTGTTTAAACTTCTTCTTTCTTGCACAATCAATCTGTCCTTCTGTCTTTGGCTCCTATCCCTAATTCTCATCACTGGCTGAATTCTCTGCCTTATGCGATGTCTCAGTTGAAACTTTTTTCTGTTCTTGAATTGTACTTACCTTCATTTTGATAACAACTTCCCATTTTTGTGTGTGCCCTTTTATATCTATCCTACATTATTCTTCCATGATGACTGCATTTCTTCCATTGCTGATCTTTGATTCTCGCTCCCCCCTCGTGCATTCCCAGTGTATTCCCATGCTCATGATAATCGTAACCTTCAACAGATGCTCCTCTCAAACATCTCCAATAGCTTCTTTTCTGGTGCTTTCACCAGGGACTTGGTGCTAGGAATAGGAAGAGACTGCTGTGGAGGGAGACCACACTGGTGAATAAACTATTTTATGAAATGCTCTGGCAGGGTAGATCCAAACTGGCATCATCAGTGTTTTGAGAGTATTATGTGAAGAAAATCAGAGTTCTCTTTACTACCTCAAGCAAAAGCAAAATATTTCCTAAATCCTGGTGATAAATCTCTCTATAATAATATTTTGCAACTGTCAAATTGATAAAATTTTTAGGTCAGAAATTTACAAAAATGCATGTATCTTTTAGCTCAAGGTTTTTCTGGTAACATTTCTGCCTCTCGATTTGTGTATGTAAACCCCATTTCTCTCTATTGGTATGAAGAGCTGCACTTGAAGGTGTTAGTGCTTTAGCTGTTGCTCATGTACAAAAAAGATTCAAGTCTGCGAATTTTTCAGTATTTCCACTGAATAAGAAGCTTCCTTTACATTTCAATCTGATATTACATGAATATTATTTTTTTCAGCATTGAGGTTCTCAGTTATTTTATTTATAGCAAGGATATTTCAACTACTGCATAAATATGTTATCTCATGGGTCATTGCAAATATCCTATACTTTCAGCGTGCATGAACACAATACAATTTTACAATAAAAGTCCATAAATTAATCTTCACACACATCTGAAAATTTTGCTGTTCTTAGGAGCAACTTTACAGAATTTAATTCCATATCAGGCACATTTCTTAGGAAAATATTTTTCAAAAATCTATTTTAATCTTAACTAAAATGAGACATCTGGCTTTTTTTTTTTCCTTTTTTTTGGCCCAGGTTTTATGCCCACTTAAATTTTTATACAAAAGATCAAAACTGTGAGCACAGCTTGAAAGATACAGAGCAGTGTATACTGTGGAACGCAGAAAATCCCTATGGAAATAGGACACAACTAGATGAGACATTTTCTTTCTCTAACTTTTTCCAAATCCAGTGTAATTCAAAAAATAAAAACTGCGTGTATAGTACATCAGAGATTTTGCATCCATTTCTTCAATCTCTTCAGATACCAAGCGTATCTTGGCACAGCTTAAGCCAGACTACGGTGACTGCTGCACATCTTGCTGTGTGAGAGAGCAGCAATGATAAATCGCTTCTTGCAAAGTGAATCATGCTCAGACAACAAACACAGTAAGAGACCAAACACTGATGAAAAGGCAATGTGGCTCAGTGTAACACTGCTCAGCAATTCAAGGCAGTGTTGAGCAGTTTAGAAATGCTAATGAGAGGCACAGAGAGTGCCAAAGACTCTTTACTCCCCCACCACAGCATAATATGCTTCTGGTGACCTAGGACTATGTAGTCCAATCATGAAATACTTGAAATACTTAAATATTAGAATTGGTACTACTATAAGAAGACCATAACCTTATTAAAAAAAAAAAAAAGGGAAAAGGACACTTTACTCCTCCCCCCCCCCCCCCGCCCCCCCCGCCGCACTGGTCAGCAATGAACAGGAAAAATATGGTATCACTGGCCACAGCTGAACCCAGCATGTTTCTCTGCTTTACTGAGCAGACTAGAATAACCTTATTTTTATAAAATAAGCTGAAATTGAAGAATTGCAGTAATTACAGTAAATGAGTTAATAAGCCTGCTAGATATTGGTTTATGGTTCTTAGAAAGGCACACGTTTTATTTTGTGCTCTAGTATTTACAAATAGCTGTGAAGATTGCCATCCACTTCAAGATACAGATAAAAGGGTTTTTTTCATTTGTGAGATATGTTGAAGGTTTCTCTTGCTAAAATTTTCTGCCACTGCTTCCACCAATTTAGTGCTACTTCTGATAACAATAAGGGAGCTTATACTGCTTAGGAGACATAGGCTTAGGAGACATAGGCTTATTCTTTTAGCACCAAGTGATTAATAGAAGTGTGCATCAGAATGTAGGTGGTAGGAAGTCATACACAACATATGCCCAGCTGCAGAACTATTGTTGTAAGAATGAATGAACTCTACTGAAAATTTAAAGATATGCATATCATTGATAGTGAAGCTCTAAACTTAACCATGGAGATTAGTTGGCTAATTTTTCCTCAAAATCAATGGAAAGTGAATCACATTTTCTAGAGGTCCACCTTAGGGATCTTCTATGTTAGACCTCTTTTTTGAATTTTCCTCTGGGTGAACCTGCTTCCCTGGTACTTAGTAAGTACTTAGAGAATGCACATTTTACTTTTTAATGTATTTCAAATAGAGCCTATGGTAATAATTGTCCCATATTACAAGGTTTTTTCAGTGGTAGATAAAACTGTTTTTGTTCTTACAGAATTAGTAGCAACTTGTGTTTCTGCTCTTCACTAGATCACTCTAATGCTTAAAGATTTTGGCTGTAAAAATACTCCATGAAAACCCAAAGTCAACATTAGGTGGTTCTCAAGATACTTGCTTACTGTTTCATTTTTTTAAAGGATCAATGAAACCAAACCCACTTGCTCTTAAGGCCTTCTGAAAATTCCAAAGCAAAAATTATCCTTTTCTGATTTTGCTTTATATGCTGACACTTACAGAATGAAAAATTTGTTTCACACAGGATTTAAGTTTATGTGGTATACTGCTAAGAGTAATGACTCCTGAGCCCTTTCTCCTGTTGATGTGAGTAATCATTGTTGAAGATACATCAACAGGATTAGCAATAGGAGACGCCATTTCTCTTAGTTGCAAAAGATGCAAACTTGGCCCTTCCTGTGTAAAAAGGAGTGCCAAGGAGAAGCCCAAGCATGTGGGAATTTTGACTAGGCCATAGAGTTGTTAACAAGTACAATGACCATGTGCATGAACTGGAATTTTCTACAGGTGAGGATTCTTTGTACAGACTCTTCTGAGGTAGCTGGGGGATGATGCTTCTTTGAGTTTCTTTCTTGGTCTTAAGGGTTTTGTTTCAAACTTCTCATTCTAATATGTATTTCCTTTTGCACTCACACTATCCCTTTAATATATGAACATCTGCAAGAAACTTGAGTCACTTATCTGGGTTACTTAGAGGATTGCCTTTAAAACCGTAATTTTTGACTGTTTCTACAGAGAAAAGAGAGTTTTTATTTTGAAAGTAAACTCCATATTATAGAGCTTGATAATTTAAAATGTACGTTTATTGCTGTTTTAATAAACTGAACCATATCTGTTTGCCACACAGAGGAATATTAACAGGCTTAAGAAGTTGGGTGGTATGAACATCATGACATTCAAAAAGGCCCAGTGCAAGGTAGGAGGTAGGTCAGGGCAATCCCCAGCATCAATTTAGACTGGGGGTTGAAGAGATTGAGAGCAGCTCTGCTGAAAAAGAGAGAGAGAGGAGAAGAGAGAGAACTGAAGTGCATAATACGAAATTCTCAATGGTCATGAATGTGAAAGTGTATTATATAGGACATGAGTACAGTTTAGCATTATCTATTCTGAGCTAGAAGTAAACTGCAAAGCAAACCTGTGTGTTATAGTTGTGTTCTCATTTTTTTAGTGTGAACATTGGCCACAAATGATAGATATGGATTAATGTTAAAGTAACTAACAGTTTAGAAGGCTGCAATGCAACCAAGGTAAAAAAAAATAGGGGAGATTAATTTGGAGGAAGAGAATCTTGAATTAATCGTTGTTTTTTCTTTGCTTCAAGTTCATTTTCCTGATTTTTGTCATTATCTTTTCACAAACTCTGCTTCTACTTATTTTATTCTATTTCCTGTTACACTGTCCTGAAAATTTTTAGACCCATGTTGGCTAGAACATTTCCTCTATAAGCAGTAGAAATATCCCGGGTATTATTCTATACTGTTGGAATGATAGCATCATAAAACTGTACTACTTTTCTATAATTTTAAATATTTGATTCAGCTATGAATCACTTCTTAAAATAAAAAGCTAATAATGAAATATCTGAATTTCACATCATACATTGATATTATGCTTTCCTCAGTTGCTGCTGGGTAAGTTAAATTTTCATATCAAAACTACTTCACAGTGAAAACCAAACAGAAACGGATATTTTAGCATGAGGTAATTTCACTGGGTCTACTAGGTTGTTTTGGAACTCCAGGAGTTTGTTGATTATAACAAAAGATCTCTCCCAATAACCTCAGATTTTGCATTTTGCATCTTTCCATTATTTTTCCCAACAAACTTCTTTTAGAAGATTGTTCTCAACCCTGTTGATATGTTCATTTATTACCAGCTTTTCTCCACAAGTCTTCAGATTTTCTTTGTGAAAATTTTCCAGTAACAGAATAATAAATCTCTTTTACTGGTAAATTGCTCACTTATAATTCTTCTGTTTAGTTTCTGATATTTTTCTTAAAGGACTCTCTTCTGAATTTATGACTTAGAAGATCTTTACGAGAACCACAAATGAGGAAAGATGTGTACTATATCTTCTCTTAGTAAGAACCCTGAAATCTCTGTGAACTTGATAAATCACAAGGCAAACCTCTTTTATAGTTTTCTCCTTTATATTAGCATTTGCAGAGATTTGTTCCTTAAGAACACTTTGATTCTGAACTACTTGCAAATTTTATTGCATTGACTATGAGTATTTTACATAAATTTTTGAAATTGCTTTAACTGGGACATATTCCATGTCAGAGCAATAGTAATATGATATTAATTATAATTATAAACATAATACCAAGCGTGTCTCTCATCTATCTGTGCTAATTACTAAAATTATAAAATTAATTCTAGTAAAAATAAACACTAGCAACATGCTAACAGTGTTTATGTCAGGAACTGAAATCCCATTGTATGGTACTGAACCCCAAAAAGTGAATTGGTAAGTTATTGTCTGAGCTTATCAATAGGAAACGGTAGCATTCATTTGATGTCAATGTAATATCTTTGAAGTGTGGTCAGTGTCAAATTCATGACTGAAGTGAATTGTTAATGTAATTAGAGAAGAGATAAAACCATTTGGAAAGAAGAAAAAGAATGTTGCATATCTATGGGAATTTTTTCCTTTCTGGAGCTTATTTGCATTTCAGAAAAATTTCCAAAGAGGACATATCTGTGCAGCCAATAAAAACTATGTCTTTTTATAAATTTCTCATTCCCTAAATGATCCAGAGGTTCCTTTTCCATTATAAATTTCCACGTAAAACGTGCTGAAATTGTCTGATGCTTTAAAACAGTTTTCCACACAGAATGTAGAACTTCACTCAAGCTGATTAATCAGTCTGGTCATGTATGCTATGCCTGGCATTATGACATCATGCATTTTATCTTGGCATCCTTAGTAATCACTGGCCAATGTTTTGTCAGAATTACTAAGTTTTTTTCTGGTTTGTTTTGTTATTAATTTTGTTGTACATGTATATAATCTAGTTTTGTACTCTAGCCAAGTATCCTACTGTACAGCCTGTCTCCAGCCACTACATTTCTCCCAGCTATGTTATTTCATTTCCACAGAAGTTACATAATATTAAAAACTGAACAGAGAAAAACATACTGTGAAACACGTTTATCAACAAACTCTGTCCATTTTCAGTCCTCTATATGTCATGAACCTTGCAAGGAAAAATGATAATAAGTGGCCATGTAATTAAAGACTGCACTTCAAGTTAGAATTGAGTCTGTATAAACAGCTGTAATCCTACTTCATCCTGCCTTGTATTTAAATTTTCACCTTAAATAATCTCTGCACTTCAGTATGTTGGTATTTAGATACACATGTATCTTCAGAATGAATACAAGCTTGTAAAATGGGTTTACTGTGTATGATAACCCAATTTATTAATTCTCTTTCTGCAATAAAATCTAAAAAAAAGTAAAATTCTTTAGACCCCAACATAAAATGGATTGTTATTATATGACTAAGTAAGTAAATCAATTTACATTTAAAACACCTCAACATTCAAGAGGCCTATTCCTAGGCCCCATTTGTAGATCCATTTATAACGATTCTTGTGCTAGATTGCAGCACAGGCTGCAAGTTCATAGTAGTATGTGTCCTCTCAGAGACAGCTACTCACTTCCATATAGATAGATGTAAATTGCATATACAGTACATATATATGTAAAACAGTATCACTTAAGAAAGTGTCACTGAGTGTAGACATGCAAGAATCTGAAGGAGGCAAGCTTGTACCCCATTACAGCTTTGTGTCAAGGAATTTCAGAGAAGAGTTCATTTCAAAGATAACTCAAGCATAAATATTCATGTACAGTAACAAGGATGTTTGATTGTAGATAAGTAAATATGTACACTCCAACTGTAAGTCCATCACTCTCTTATACTATGCAGGAGAAGTTTCATAACTAGCTGTCAAGTATTTATTCTGGCAAATATTCAGCCAGCTATTGTACTTTGAAAACTTTACTGAGAAACTTACTTTCTCTTCCATCATTGTTGAAACTTAAATAATCAGCATTGTCAAGTCATGGTTTTATTTTAGTCTGTGGAGATGATATATATCTACCTAGATTTTGATTACACTTCAAGCCTAACTGGAAGACTGTCCTAAACTGTTAACATTTCATACCTGATGGGTAGACAGAGTTCAGAAGAATGAATATGCTCCTCACTGTAGCTTCTCCAGTTTCATACTTTAGATATGTAGAGAAACATTAAAAAATAGATACTTGTTCACCCCAGACAGGGGTGCTGCATTCCTAAAAAAATAGGTACTTATGACTGAAAAGGTTCAATTTTTTTTTTAGCAGAATTTTATATTTGATGGCCAAGGAATTGCATTTTAGGCTTTCTAATGTAAATATTTCTTAGCAGAGAGGCAGTCTTCTCTTTCCTCCTCTCCTTCTTGTTCAGTGCCATTTTGTTTTTTACCTGCAGAGCTGCTGATAATCTGTACACAAGATGAAGAGAGACTGGGCCCTGGTTGGAAGTGGAGGAGAGTTTTCAATACCCTGAAGGTAATAATACAGGAGTTGAACAGAACGTTCCCATCCTGTGTCTGACTGCTTTAACGTAAGTGGCAGCACCATTTCATGAATGACTCTTGCTGCTCAAACTTTGTACAAGACTGTTCTTGTGTGTCAGGCATGCATCAGCTAATGCCTTGCAACTAGATGTCTCTTTTTGTATTTATGCATGATAATTTCATCTAAATTTTATTTTAAGCATGAAAGAAGGTGCCCTGAATCTCACTTCTCATTTTTTCTTAAGGTATGTCCTTCTCCCTTTCCCTACACCTGGCTATCACTTGGATTTGTCATCTCAGCTCCTGCTTTAGAGTAGTCTTGTTGCGAATAAATCAAGGAACAAAATTCTTATCTTGGCAATGACATAGACCTTTTGTTTTTTCTGTTCAGGACAACTTAATCTTAAATAAAGTTAAAGTGACTTTTATACTTATTCATGCCATAACTCTCATAATTCAACTTAAAATATTTTATTGCATGAATTATTTGTATTCACTTAGTGCAGGGGCTATATTCTTCATTCTGAAAGAAATACTGGCAGGTTGTGGGATCTACCACAGGCAAAGAGATGAGTGGCTGATACTGATAATGAGACACAATCTCCTTTTTGTTTTCAAACACCATTTCATTTGCCAAAAGTGAAAAGATGATCACTTCTTGCCCTACCCTTTGTCTCTCCGCTCTCCACATACAGACAAAAGGTTAAAAAAAAATGGCTCCTTAAAGAAAGCTAAAATGTAAAGTTGCTAATCGGGCTGCCAGATCTTTATGAGTGACACGTGCTGGCTATGCTGAGTGAGTCCAGGGCATGGAGCTGCTCTCAGTTGCTGGGCAGGCCACAGTCCCCATGGTGCACTCAGCCTCATGGGTTACAATTATGGGACTGGCATATGGGAACAATATAGTAGGAGAAAGAAACACCAAGCAAACACGACCTGAACAATTTTCCCCCAGAAATAAGAAAGGAGGAAAACTTCATCATGGTGGATCACAGCTGATGCGTCTTTTACATTTCTGCTAAGGGAAAGGAAACTGTACCCTTGGGTACTGCTATTGGAGATGTAGCCAAGTGCTGCTGATCACTCGTCCCCTCTGCATGCTGCCTTTGGGAGGAAGTCACTTGCTGTTATTAAGCTGTGTCTCCACTTGCCCCAACCTTCTTGGCTGCTCTGGTCTGGTGTTTGCTATCACTGCCATGGAAACTGCAGCAAAGCCCGAAATTGTCACACTCTGGCATGGAAATTTTTTGCATCCAAGTCCAGCTGTCCCTACTAAGCTAATTGCTGTTTTTCTTCCTCTGATCCTAACTACCACTGTGTTTTTGATCTGTGAGGAGGAGAAAATGGGAGTTAGTTGCCAGCTACGTTCAGAAAGAGGGAGACCACTTAGCCAGATAATGAGTAAAAGTGAACAGTGTTATGTGCTGAACATTAAATATTATATCTAGGTGGAAGCTCTTTCTCTAAAAGTAGTCTTCTAGTCCTGTGCTGGCTGTGAATAAAGTAGGTATTTGATCAGGATATCTAAGTACAGGACCGGTGCTTGATTCGACTGTGTGTTTCCCTCAAAGAGTAACACATAAACCACAGGTTTTCTGCTTCAGGAGCAATCTATTTAAGAACTGCGAAGCACAAATAAGTTCTTCCGAGAATACTCTTCAAGCTTATCAGGGAAACAGTAAAATCCTAGAAAGCTGATGCAGAAAACCAGAAACTTTGAACCAAATCTTTCATTTAGTTTTAGAAAAAGTAAATCATATAGATTCAGTATATGGGGGTTATATGTGGAAATTTAATGTAAGAAGTCTGCTCCTACCTACTCAGTCCCACCTCTAGCCTCCTAGAGGAGGAAGAAAAAGAAAAAAAAAGGCATCAGGGATTCCCAGGTTAGAAGTGGGAAAGTCCCAGAAGAGATTAAAACACATACAGCCAGAAGGCTTTGTTAAAGTTCTCCTCCACTTTCTTAAAACCTATTAACAATAAAATATACACGATGGCTCCTGTATCATGGATTTTTTCATTTCTCCTTCAGTATGGAAGAGCTAGGAGGATAGCTAAATTCAATGAGAGTCATGCTGAAGAGAAAGACGTCCTCACTGAATACTCTGTAACGCCTGATAATGCTCCGTTATCATCCTACTTCACTGTTCATCACCACAGTGACTTGCTTTCTCAGATTTCACTACACAGCAAGTGAGAGGGAACAGGAGAGTGAGGAGGTGGGTGACATCAGACTGAAAGCCTGAGGTGTTTCTCCCATGGGAAAGATTTCTGTTACAGTGTTGAATAACTTCTCTTACATGATCTATTAGTGTGGGTTCCTAGATGGGCTGTGGTGCAACAGTAGCAAACCCAAAAGTCATGGATATGTTCCTCTTTGTTATCCATATGTGACTGGAATACTGTAGTCTTCAGAGTTATTAATTTTCCTGTTGGAAATTTGTAAACCTAATTAATGCTATTTCTCCTTTCTTAGTACAGTGCCAGTAACATGGCTAGAGATAGTGGTGGAAAAAGTCGGTGGCGGTTGTTTGAATGATTTTTTTAAAACCTTTGATTCCAGTTTCAGTTGTTGAGTGAGTCCCAGATAGATTTTCTGCAATACATCTGCTTTCCTGGCAGGAATGTAGCTTGTGCTGTTGCTGATCCTTGCTTAGGGCCCTGATTCCAGAATCTACTTCTGACCAGCCAGCAAGCATGCTGCCTCCAGGCTGTGGCCTTCAGAACTATGACAGTACTATTGGTAGATCTACTTGCTTTCATGTAGAGTTTGAAATATGGGGATTTTTTTCCCCCTGAATTTAAATGGAATCAAATATCTGTATGTTTTGAGCAGTGAGCAGAACTGTCCTGCCATGTCCAGCTGCAATTATTTTCATTTGTCTTTTCCTTTGTTTCTCTTACTCTTTTTCCCTTTTTTCTTTTTTTATGTTTTTTAAATATGTTTTCTTATTTTTATATCTGTAATGATTCAGGCCTTCTCCTCAGAGAGTATGTTCCTCAGTCTCTGATTTTTCCTCTCAGTAGTCTGTACTGAGAAGGATCCAGTTAAAGTCTTTTTAAGTCCTCCTAGGAGCATTCTTTGCTTTCAGTGATTAAGATTGCCTCTGTAAATTTACCCATTTAATACAGTCCTAGTTTTGATGATATTGACTTTGTTCTCGGGGTTTTAAAAGTTTTCTCAGTCTTTCATTTTGTAGTAACAAATGTAATTTTAAAAAATATTCTAGAGTCTTAGAACTCCCTGTTAAGCCAGCCTCTTTGCTCTTTGAAAGTGAAGCAGTTAAACCTACCAGTAAAAGAAGGTTAAAAGGTGTATTAAAATCTATAATGCAACATGTGGCCTGTGCAAAATTTCCTATTCCTAATTTCCAACTATAGTGCATGTAACATTCTTTTCCGTTTACTGTAGACTTGCATACATGTATTGTAGTGCAACACAGAACTTTCTTGGAAATTATCTGGGAAACATTGACTCAGATACACCCTTAATAAAATATTCTGTAATCTATCAGATTTAATTAAATACATGGGAAACAGAAACTGTGGATACAGTTGCATTTCTTGTTATTCCAGGGACAAAAATATCAACTCTTTTGACTTGCTAAGTGGACAGAGAATGTCATTCAAAAAGCTATTACTTTAAGAACTGTAGTGTTGTCCTGTTCATATATTTACATACACTTTGGGGTTTCTTGATACCTTGTGCTTTAAATTTTTAATATTCTTTAGGAGACTTTGATATATTTTAGCACAAGTAACTTATAAGTGGTTTGCCTATGAATCTATTTAACTAAAGAATTAGATTGCATTTCAATGAAAGTAATTTAGTTTTGGGTTTTGACAATTTTCCTATTGTCATATGCTGATTGATTAGAAGACTAAAACGTAAATGAACTATGTCTCATATGCATACAAAGTGTTGTTTAGCCACCAATGTGAGGATTAAAGTCCATGCTCAAAATTACTTGCACTAGGAGAGCAAAGATGAAGCTGAGCCTGAAATAGACAGGAAATAGGGAAATAGACTTAAAAGTAGGGATTTGGGATAGCAAGATAGAGACAATAGTCAAAAAAGAAAAGGAATGAGAAAAGTTTTCTTTCTTATACCGGTTGCATCTTTAGACTGTGAATATTCTCTGTGTTGCATTTTGAGTTAAAGCTATCCTAAGACTTTTGGAAAACTTTGATGCTGGGGGTGCAAATACACAGGACTGTGTGTAATGAGAAAACTGAATTGTATGTACAGTAGGTCAGGATTCACTACCCATGTGGTGTTGGGTTTTGTCTGTGCTTCAAGCATCAGTCTGAAATATTGGATTTCACACCTACAAGTAATTGTTTCCAGTGCTGCCTTTCCAACTAGGCTTTGTGTAGCCAGTATGTAAGATGGCAGAATTTCAGATAAAGAAGGATATATTTTCCATCCCTTTGTTCCTCTTCTAAGAAATGTTGAGATCAAATCTTGTTAGCAAGATCCTTCCAGGAGGAGGGCATGTGGGACTAATGACTAAAGCATCACTTTTGCTGTGAGGACCTGTAATTTCATGGGCAGAGATAGAGATGGCTTTGAGGATGTCCCAGAAAATACACGCTATTCAGTGATATAAGGTATTTACTACATAGTTTTCTTTAAGTTTCTGCATATTCAAAATCAGACACTACCATTGGTAATTAGATGATTTGCAGACGATTCTGTCTTCTCCTGTCTGAAAATGGAGAAGACCTCTGCAAGGGTAAAATGATATTGGAAGGGAGAAATGTTAAGGCACTGTTCTTCTGTAAGATAGTCATAAAATGAGGAATAGTGATGGAAGCTGCATTGTGCAGATACCTGTGATCTACCACTCATCGGGAAATGAGAGCTCTGGCTGCTGACTAGTAGAATGGAGGACAGGGTTGAACAGGTGATGTTTAGTACAACAGTACAGGGATGTGTTTTAAAGCTGTTCGAGTGTAGAGGTAGTAATAACCTCTCACCACAAGATGGAAGACCATTGCTGTATCTTAATCACTTTGGAGGCTCAGCCGAGACAGTTCACAACAGGTAACTGTTGTATTTATGTCAAAAGAGATACGCTTCTACCATGCAGCATCTCCTCCTCTCGTAGTCCTGGTCTCAAGTTGCAGTCTGTGTTCATGAGAAACGACCTTTGAGGTGTGATGAAGAAGGAGTTGAAATCTCATCTCTGTCACAGTAAGAATATTAATTTAAGCTGCAATGAGAAGTATCGTGGTGTGTATACTTCTGTGGTGATCTTTACACTAACAAACACCTATAGAATTAATATAAATGGTTTGGACAGGGATATATTGTTTCTATAAATGGCATAGCAAAGGATATGTGGCTGAAGGTTATGTGAGACTATCTTTGTTAGAGGTCTGTCTAGATTATGACCCAGAGGTTAAGATAAACCCACTGGAGTTCAGCACCACTCTGGAACTTCACTACACAGAGTCTGCAAAACGTAACTGGGATTCATGGAAAGTGAAAAAGAGGGAGTGAAGCAAATTATCTCAAAAGTTCAATTCTGTTTTCTGAAGAACTATTGCAACACAGAGAAACTGAGACAAAGGCCATAGCCCTATTGTCTGGAATACATGTTGCTGAGAATTCCCTGGGTATGTTTTTCTTACAGGACACATAAAAGTCTAGTCTTAAGGAATGAGCATGTTACCTACTTTAAGGGTGTCTAAGGGAGAGGATAACCTTTCCCAGATACATGTGGGATAGCATAATCCTGTTGCAGGGGAAGTAAGGATGCTGAACTGATTTTTGTTCTGCAGTGTTGTATTGGCCTAAATTTTGAACTGACCTGCTGACAATACTATTCTGACCATCATAAACCATCAGGTTGCAGTTCAGAAATCTTGGCTTGGGTTCAGTAAAACCATTGTAGCTGTACCTTCTCGTCTGTCCTTGTGTGTCAGATTCTTCTGTGACAAGCAGCAAAGAGCTGTCACCAGCTCTAGGCTGGTCAATTGCTCCTGTTCAGAAATTGAGTTGAAATGCCATAAAAGCTATCACTGGTGTCTTCCCAGGCTCTATTCCAGGTAAAAGTTTTGTATCTTGTTCCATCAGTTCACGTTATGGTACGAAAATCAGGTTATATTCCTCTCTTGTGGAGCTGAAGAGAATGACAGGTCAGTTGTTCTGACTGCCAGCCAGATGGCTCAAATGACACATAAAACATGAGGATATAAAAAGCTTTCCCTCCCCTAAGATCAATTTTAATATTCAGAAAAGTAAGAATGCTTTTTATGTTATTCACTTAGGCTTTTTTCTCTGCAAACTATCAATTGTAGAATATTGACTACTGTTTTCTTGAAGTTATTTCAGTAAAGGTGGGAATAGTTGTCTTCACTATCAGATACAGAGTATTACACCCATAGTACAGTCCAAATCCCGCACATATATTATACCGCAAGCAGATATTAATTTTAGATCCTTACTCATTGTATAATGGATAGTCTGGTCCTTTCAGCCTGAGTGTGTCTGGAGATGACAGCTACAGGAAACCTAAGACTACCAGAAGCAAGTTCTATTCAATATTTATCTGTTCTCTCCATTTTATATGACTGCAATAGTTGTGAAAGAAAGTCTTAGTACTGACAAGGAAGCATGTTAAATGAATATTGTAATTTTTGGTTGCTCAGGAATGCTCAATGATAGATTTGAGACTGATTTTAAATCCCAGAACAAGCTCATTATGCAATGACAGTTTCTGAGTCTGAAAGTGGAGCTTATACTATTGTCCCATACATCTTGGTCTATTTTTCTCACTAAAACATGCACAGTGCTAATTCATTGACTCTTAATCATCAGGGTCAACTTATATAGCACTTTGCAGTTTTAGTTAAGTAACTGGTGAATGACTGTGTGTTTAGATAAAGCAGAATCACAGCGTATTAAGCCTATAGCTTACTCCTTGAGTAGTTCAGAACAGGCTAGAAAACAAAGGAAGAGTTGAATTACTGGCATGTTATGGAAAGTACCTGAGGTGCCTTTAGACACTACTTTCCTTAGAACTTTTCAACTCTTTGAATCTTTTTCTGAAGGGAAAGTAAGAGCTTGAGAAGTGAACAAAAGGGGAATTTTACTTCAAAGTTGGTCAATTAGACCTTGTGCTTGGCTTGAGCATAAGAGCTTTTGCTGTATGGTTAGCTGCAAGATATTTTGTCATGATTCTTTTAGAACTCTTTTACAGTTCTTGGATTGCATTACTCCGCAGTGAGCTAGGAAGAAATCAGGAATATAATCAATCAGAAATATCACTTTCTTCCTTTTTCTTTTTTTTCCCCATTTTTCCCACTAAATCTCCAGCTGCCATTTGAAGTACAGGTGATGATAGAAATGAAATTATTCTTGGCCAGTCAGTTTCTTTTTTAAAACTAAATCCTTCTAGAAACAAAAACAATATTAAAATTAAGTACTATACAAATAATACATAATTAAGTACTGTTTGTTCCTCAGCTGTTGGGATTCTCTTCTGCTTCTGAACACCATGGGAGAAAAATAGTCCACAGAAGTTGTGCACAGGTAAGGAAAATGGGAGGTGGCAATCGACATCCATGTAAGAAGGCAGTGGTAAAGAAAAGATTTAAGTTTGCTTGATATAAAGCAGTAATTGGAGTGTACAACAAAATTGAAAAAGAAAAAAATACAAAACAAAACCAAAGAAAAAAGCAGATGGGCTCCTTGTCTTCCACAGTTAAGGATTTGTGGGAGAAAACGGTCAAAAAATTCTCTTTGCATCCTCTTGTAACAGAATAACTTGGCATATTTCACTGAAACCAACAGGTATTATATTTAGAAGGAACTACATTAAGCCAGTGCATAATTAAACCATAAAACTCACTGTAATAACATCATTACAGATACAGCTTTGCAGAGCTATGAATATTGTTATCTATATAAAATATTTTTGAAAGAGTCTGTCTTTTCAAAAGAAAGATAAGTCATCATGCTTCAGGGCACAAGTCAAGGTCTAATGAAGGGACTTAGAAGCCCTCTTCCTCTGCTAGCTATGTCAGATGACTTTATTCCTGGGTTTCTGCACTGCCTGCTGTTTCTAATATAGTATATCCAGTACATCTTTGATCAGAACTCCATTAAAAATTTTGATGGCCACACTTCGTTCTAGCAATTGAAGACTCTGTGGAGTCTTAAACAGTTCTGAATATTTAATAGGACCAGGGATCTATATGAACTTGGTATCATACAATGAAGACAGTGCTGAATGGGAAAATAGTACAATGACGATTGATTGTCATTTATTATGTGCAACTTTCTAGTCTGTTCTCTGGGCAGAATCAAAATAAAATGAAACCCTAATTACATGCTGATGCAGAGACTAGAAGCAATAATTTTTCCATTGCATTGGACAGACTAGTTAAAGAAAACAAATAGTGATTTTTTTAGTTAGTGATGACATTTGGTTCAGAATGCACAGTGAAATCACACGGAGAAATAGATACTGTGATATGGAAACAAAAGGTGGTTACTGTATAAGCGCCAGCACAACGCTGTGCAATCACAGGGATGCTACTTCTGTACCTACTTCATGCTTTTAGAGTTAACATACAGTGAACGAACCTGAGATGTCTTTTAGCTGTAGGATATACCCTAAGAAATAAAAATGACATGCAGGGAGCTCTGTGGTTGCAGCTATTTCAGCTGTTTGGCTGAGACTGACACCATGTAAAAAGTTTTCATGTTGTTTTCATCTTTGTCACTTCATGAAGTAGGTGGAAGCTTTATTCACAAACGGATTTAGAGACTTCAGAGCATGTATGCCCCAGACCAATCTAGTCTAGTAATTATAGTGTCTCTTAGCTAAGCACAATCACCAGAGCTTCAACATGCATGTTTAAATGCAGATAACAGTTTTTACTGTGCCATATCTTGGAGTAACTCTTACATGTCTCATTTTAGTGAACAAGACAAAAACCCATGCTTCGTAGTAGGACCTGTGTCTTCACAGGACAAGTTTAAGGGCATTTAGAAGGTGTTCAGATAGTAAGATGATACTTAAATAGATGAACATAACATATTACAGCCAGTAAAAATGGCAATGGAGATTTAAGTATTCGGAATGTAATTATCAGATCTGGAATTTAGCCAGTGCAGTAACTGAGTTAATTCTCTTCTTTCATCAAAGTACAGTGAGCTTTCTGATCATCTGAAACAGTTCATATCTCCTATGACAAATGTTGCGTGTGATATAGAGGAGTTTATTTGCAGCTCAACAGTTGTACCACTGCTTTCTTGAAACCTGTATTCTCTTATCACTTTGATGTTACAAGATGGCACAGCAAAGGCTTAGAGGGGAGGTATGTGGTAACCTATTTCTCAATTTTATCCGTAAAGTACAATCCTTCTTGAATTTCAGCTCATGTTTAGGTTTGCCCTGAAGATTTACTGAAGAAATATATTAATATAATTTGTGTAGGTGTTTGAAAAAAGCTGGTCTTATTTATCTGAGGACTCTTACTTTTTTAAAAGATGATAAAACTGCATTAACTACATTTAGGAAGTTTACCATGTATAAGTTTCCACTTATCTGAGACGTCTTTCCAATTGTGAACAGAAGACTGTGCAGCACATAATAAGCCTCTGGCTCTACCTGAGAAAGTATTGTTCGATTTGTTATTTGTTACTTTCCTCATCCACACTCTCTTGATACTATTGGATCTGTTTTTATTTTTCCTGTGCTGTCTCTCTCCACATAGTGAAGAAAAAATTGTAACAACTTTTAATGGACTTGTACCCATAATGGAACTGAGCAGAAGTGAGAGGATTTCTCTCCACCTGTTATTTACTTTCTTGCAAGACAGAAATTTACACTTGGTACCTTGGCACGGCATGATTTCCTCTGATATGTAAACATCAGTATAGCTTAACTCAAAACTATTTTATCTCATTTCTTGCACAAAGACATAAGAAAGGAAATGAATGAACAAATTAATGTAGAACATCTACAATTGTACCTGTAGGTCTTAGCTTCATCAGATCTTTTAAAGTTCATGCCCTGAGGAGCTTCAGACCACCACGAGCCAGATGCAACCAATTTGGAGTGACTGAATCTGTCAGCCACCTGGAGGGGAGTTGAGTGCTGCTCTTTGCAGTCTGCATTCTTGAAGGAGTCTCATTGTCTTAAGGAGGGTTCCTTCCATGTGATCCAGCATACAAGTGGTATCGGTTAGCTGATTTGATATTTCTCTCATTGGAATGGATGCTAGTGGAAAGGTTTGGCTTTGTTTTCCTAGCTATCTGTAGCTATGCAAACTAGCCAACCATTCAGTTTATGATTTTATTTTGTTCTTTTGTTTCTTATTATTTCTTGCATCCCTTCCTCAACTCTGTCTTCTTGATTATGTTCCACGCCATAGTGGGGTGCCTTCATTTGCCAAGCACCTGCTACTCCTGCTTTCAAATACCATTTCAGATTCAAGTATTTTTATCTTCAAAAGCTCTGTTCTCTGAATGGCTGCACTGTGGTTTTGCTCTGCAGGACTCACTGTTCCAGAGGGTGAGTACAGTGATGTGTCGCATCATATAAATGCTAGAACCAGAAGTGTAGTTTATGAGTCTGGGTTCAAATGAAAATTGGAGCTTGGGCGGTACCCTTGTATACAATGAAAAATTACACCAAGAGACATTGTATTGTATCTGTTGTTTGGTTTGTTTTTTTTAAAAACAAACAAACAAAACAGTCTTGTGGTATAGTTATTGATTTGAGGACACTTGGCTCTGAAACTTAGTATTACATCTTATTAAAGAACTAGGGGGAAAAAATCAGTGGCTATATAGTAAAGTTCATGCACTTCAGCATGCTTCAGCCAGCTGCCCTTTGTGCTATTTATTTCAGATTGGATAGAAGTGGTGAAGATAAAAAAAAAGTATAATTTCAGTGATTTAAACCTCTGATTTGATCTGAAGCAGAACTGCGTCTTAAAAGTCCAGGACGTTTGTATGTTTGTTCCTCATCTTATTTGCCACTCAGCTGGGTACAAAACCTTTTTGTTTGATGCAGTGAAATGTAGAAATAAGCCTGACAACTGCTGTTGTGCATCTGCAGAGTTAATGCTCGTCTCCTGTTGTGCTGCTTCCAACCTTCTCTGCTCCGTCCTATGCCAGTAGCTTGTGATCTTTCCACATTTACTATTCTAATCCCATTTTTGGTCCTCGGCTGAAAGATGGCCTTGTGAAATCTTCAGCTGTGTGGAGAGAGGGTGGGAATCTAGATGTAAATTGTCTGGACTAATTCCAAAATACAGGATATAGAGTATATTTATTTTTTTCTCTCTCTCTCTTAAACTGTACAAACTAATCTAAAAAGTTAACTAATCTGAAAAGTTAACTCTATTTTTTCAGGTTTTTTCTTTCTAAAACCAAATTTTTTGTTCGTATAATTCTACAGTAGTTTGTAGGTCCCAACTATATAGTATGCCACCTTACAATGAAAGAGTTGCTGTTTAGGAGGTTTAGAGATTATTTGCTGGCCTCAAAGAAGATTTCTGCCGCCCCCTTCACCTCCCAAAAGACCTCACTCTTTGAAGGAAAATGTAGAACTCACATAAAAATGCTGTAGTGGTGAACAATTTGAGTGTAGCAGCAAAATGTGGAAATAAATGGTGACTACTGCAGAAGAATTATTAATACTTAAATATTGCCTCTGTAGTATAGCATCCCTTTTCTTTTGGTTACCTCTTCTTGCCTACAAGGTAGTGAGCAAGTGATGAGTGATTGCTAGTGGTAGTGATGTTGTCATGCTTCAGTTAATCTCATTTCTTGCCCTTTTTCTACTTTTAGAACTTAATAAACTGAAGGCCCACCAGGGAATTTGTATTCTGAATCTTGTAAGCTCCAGTATGTGCTCCCTGTCTCAAATGATGGGAGCTTTTTACCTCTCATTTTCCATGATTTAACTCTGTATTCTGTAGTCTTCCTCATTGCATCATTTAAAAAATAAATAAAGGAAGAGGTGATATCTACATGTCTTCAAAAGACCTGCTGACATTGAATTCCGATTCTCCTCCAAGCTACACTGGGGAGCTTACATCTAAACTGGACTGTTTTGAAATGGTCCTTTATCATTATGAGGTTTTACACTTTTACTGAACATATTTCAGACTCACAGCTAATAAAATGTTTTATTAAATGTCTGTTTGGAATTCTGCCAGTCTGGTAGCATGATACATTATGATGCAAATAAAGCTAATAATTTTCCTTCACATTCATGCTAGAGTAGGTGATATAGAATGAAGTTTAATTGTTGAATGTAATTGACAGCTCTTTCCTGAAGTTAAAGAGAGAATTAATTGTCTGTCATTTGTTACTTTTTGCTGTCTTCTTGTATACTCAGGATAGTAAATAGATAAAATGAACTGTTACTGTGCATTTTCTTTTCTCTTCTGATTCAGTTCTTGTCTGACTTTGCATTGCTGCTTCTTGTCCCTGAGATATTGAACATTATTGGGATCATAAACAGATTCCTCAAACCTCTATTTCTCTTGAGTGAGTGGTTTTTTTGCTGTACTGATGTAAAGTTCATTAAGTATCTGTGGGAAGAAAGCAGCTTCATTTTTCTCTTGAAAGCAATCCATTGGCTTACCTCTAACAAGCAGGCCAGTAGGAATGCTGAGAAGCAGCAGAAGTGCATCAGACTTGATATGCTGCTAAACAGTAGATGTTAGCAGTAGATGCTTCTTTAGCATCTCCTCCCAGGAGAAGACTTCTGAAATGGAAGTTTTATCAACATTATGTTTAACAGTCTTGGGTTTTGTTTTTTTGTTTGTTTTAATTCAACACTTCATCAATTTCTTCTTAATCCTATTTAATATTTTCTACCTCAACAATATCGTATGTTTGCTGTTTAATCTGCCTACAATTGTGCCTTTTACCAGAGACCTAGAACCCATGGCAATAGAAGCAATATTTAATTATTAGTTATGCAAACCCAGGCTGTTTAGTATTTCATGATTTGATAATGCCAGTGGAAAGCGTGACTTTTTATGAAGCTATAGCAATCTTATATTTCCTTTTTGATCAGTGTGCTGTATGTCTAAGAATACCTTTCCATTTGCAGATAAACAGCCCATGTTTTTCTACATTCACAGGATAGTAACTGCCTAGCGGTCACTCAAATTGACCTTGTTGTTTTAGAACAACAAGCTTAATTACCATTGGTTATTTCCCTAAGCAGGAATATTTGAATATAATAAGAATGCATTATAAGCACATCAGAATTTACTCTCTTAATGTCATTAAAGGCAAGGCAGGTGGGACTTCACAGAAAAAAATTATGTACAAGGCATTCTTCCTACTAGTTCAGCTACCTTACATAGGATATTTGAAATACAAATCATAAATAATACCAGCCTGTGTGGTCTGTGTTGTTGGGTGTGGCTAATAAATTTGCATTGACTTCTCGGTGGAAATGTGGGGAGTAAAATTCTTAAGTACTCTCTGTGTTCTCTGTTTCCTCCTTGTGAGGAAGCACTTGAAAGCTCTCCACATAGAGAGTCAGTGTCCAGGAGGTGGATACAGAAATGTACTGCAAGGAATGTATGAGACGATGTGTTAAAAGCAGTTTCTTGTCTTGTTTTAAAAGGCTGCTTCATGGTGTAGCTCTGTTCCAGGCTTTTAAAATGAGTATCACTCTTGTGAATTTCATTATTTAGTTTGATTGGTGGGAAAATACACACTTTGGGTGTGTTGTTTTGTTCTTTTTTTTCCTTTTAGCTCTACAGTGGTGCAGGGTGGGCCAGGGGGAGAGAGGAAGTATGAAAGTGCGGGAGCCGGAATACCCTCTCATATTAGAACAAACTGGATATAAATAGCGTTATACTCAGTTGAGTGTATGTCTAACATACAGCTGGAAAATGAGATTTGACATCTCTTTTCTTTGTGTTTGAGTCAAGTAATTGAAAACTGAAGTTTCTACTTCTAGTTGGTGTGAACATATAAAAGCTTTGTATATAAAATGCTGATTGGTATAGATAATTCAGTATTTAAAAATTGGTATTATGTATACATATTAAGTGAGTGAGTAACACAAAAAATATCATAAAATTCGCAACAGTAGTTACAGCTTCTTTCTCAGGTCTATATCTAGCTATTTATGAAGCGTGGTTTGATTTCTTGACTATTATTTGACTTTGCAATTAAAGCCACCTTACTAGGTTCTGTAAGTAACTAGGAATGAGTGGAAATTCTTGTATCTCTGTGAGGGGAAAAACAATGATTTTCATTGATATGTGTTTTGCGCTAAAGTTATAAACTTACTTTTGTGTCATATTTTTTTCCCAGAAACTAGCAGGTAAAAGAAACTGAGAAAGGAAGCAGGAAAGGTAAACATTTTAGGCAGATTAATGGTCCTGTATCTTCAGCGCTAAAAAATGTAACTTTGAATACTTTGTCTGTTATATCATGATAAATAAAAGTTGCAGGCAAAATGAGACCCAGTTAATTATGGTTATCTGTGATGTTTATGTAAATGAGGATTTTTAAGCAGAACATATGGCAACTAAAGCCTTAGGAAAAACTGATTTGCCTGGGGGCCTAATTTATGGCAAATGAATTATGACATCTTTGACAAATTTAAAGTACTGTCCACTGCTTTCACTTGGAAGCAGATGTATGACAATAAAGAACAAAGAAAAAGAACAGAAAGAACAAGGAAAACAAATATGGCCTTTGGAAAAAAAAATTGATTATAACTGACCTCCTTGGGCTCTTTTTCTCTTTACCCAGAAATTCAGTTTGATTCTTTGGAAAAGACCCAAGTCTGTAGGCTAGGAATTACTGAGAAAGGTGGGTATGAATATTTCTCCAGTGTTAAACTGATAGATATGTTCTTGTTGCCCACAAACACTTTTGAGAATAACACATATTCCATTTGGGAAGGGAGAAAAGCTAGAAGGAAGGGAGAATTATATACAAATTCCTGGAACTAAAAGGTTTATAGTACTTTGTTTTTCCTCTGGACTGTGACAGGACTTGCTTATGTTTTGTAAGGTTGGTAGTCTAAAGAATTCAGTAAAAATAAATTTGTGTAATTTAAAAATTATGTGCAGCTGAAATATCAGCTGTTGAGAGGGCAACAGTATAAATCTTGAAGAAGAAAACTGGAGCAGGCAGAAAATAGTGAATAGTGGTCAGCTTCACTAAAAGACCAAAAATCAGGCCTAGTTTTTGGTGTGAATAAGTGCAGAAGAAAGGATTGTTGGATTTTTTTTTCTTTGTTTCTGGGGATTTTTCCTCTGTTTTGAGAGACTGAAATCTGAGTCCTTGCGTGAATGTATATTTTAATTTAAAACACGTATTTTAGTTTTAGCTGTCTGCAAACATGATATCTAGCTAAATGTGTTGTTTAGTCCTTATTTCCAAAGGAGAAACTTAATGTGATCATTTCTTTTCAATTGTTTCCTCAATATTTAACCTGTTATTCCAAAGAAATGTGTGCTTAACCCTTGGGCATTAGACAGTTTCTCAGTTACCCCCATAGGAACCAAGAACTTATTAGATTTCTAGGCATCATAGCACGAGACAAAGCCATGCACAGTGGGGATTTTTAATTCTGCTGATTTCAGAACTTCTTGTATCATTTATCCAGAAGCTTGTGGTAGACTGCTGCCAAAGGTAAGTCTACCCAACTTGTTGCAAACTTAAGTCCTTGCTGTGAAATGCACCTAATTAAATGCATATTGTTCTCATGTGTGACTTCTTGTAGGCAGAGATATTTTCCAAAAAAACAGACTAGTTTCCACTTCTTGGAAACAGGCATAGTTCTAAAATAAAATAAAAAATGTTGAATAGATCTGGGCGTTCTATCTTTTGTTGAATAGCTTACCATCTTTTTTCCTTCTTGATTATAACTTTACCAGCTTTTGGAGAAAGGTTCTTAATGTCCAGGAAACTCTTATAAACTGTAACTTCTATAAACATACCCTCCCTGGAGGTGTTGTCTCCTCTGTGGAAGCGTTCAGAGCCAGGTTGGATGGAGTCTTGTGCAGCCTGGTCTAGTGAAAGGTGTTCTTGCCCATAGCAGGGGAGGTGGAATTGGATGAACTTTAAGGTCCCTTCCAGCTCAAACCGTTCTATGATTCTGTGATACTGAAAATGTCACTTTTTGCGTAGTGCAGAATAGTGTAATTCAAAGGATGACATTCAAGTTACCTCACTTTAACATGATCTGTTTCTCCATAACTGATGGAAAAATAGTCCTGTGTAAGGTAGTTTTCACCTCTTCTGTTCTCTTCTTCTTTTTCCTGTTCATGTAGGTACTGGTTTGGTATGAACTGTCTTATAGTCATGTACTGCATAAAGCCAACCTCATGCTTGAACAGTGGAATACACTTATTTATTTGGTGTACACCGTGTCCTATTGCTGTGAGCTAGAATTAGACATTCAGTTACAAACAAGTCATGTATAGACAGTGTAATAGCTAGCATACACACTAAGTTGGGCTTTAACGTCTGATAAAATATGTTTTAGTGTTTTTCAAGATTGTTCAATTGGACAATATTCGTACAAGAAGTAAAAAGTTCAGAAAAGTTTCAAGAGTTCTACAGCTGGCGTTATGTTTTTTTCTCAGGCTTACTGAGAAAGAATAGTGATAGAAGGGACAATCCCGGTTTGAACCATCGGGCCAGGCTGAGTTTCAGTATACTTTTGATGCGGGGGGTTGTGATGTTTATGTGTTTCCAGGAAAGCTGACATGTGAATCTCAAAAGGTTTAAAAGTCCTTCTGAAGTTTTATATCAAAATCTCTTTTATCAAGAAATCTGACTCAAAATTCTCAGAATAAAATGTGTTCTCTTGAGACTTCCAGTGATCTTCAGAGGTTATGAAAGTAGTTACACTTTCTGTATTTTCATGATTTAGGAGCTCCAAATAAGGCAGAAATGTATTCTTGGTGCAGGGAGAAGCACAGGGTAGTAGTAAGACAGTTCCTTCCAGTGAATTCCAAAATGATCTGCAGTTAGACTTCAGGGAAAATTCTGATCTGTGTTTTAGCAAATAATTCTATTCCATCTCTCTTAGGCTTAGCAAAACCAGAACTGGCATGAAAAAAACCCCCAAAACTATTGATTCTAAGGTGTGTGGTACATTAAAATGCTGGCAAATGGAGAATTTTTTGTTCTGTGTATGATGTCATTGAATATCACCCTTGTCGCGGCTGTTGAAGTTTCTTGCCTCTGACCAGCCAGATCTACAGCTATTAAATGTAGACAGAAAGACTTTGTCCTGAAACAAAGCGTTAGGAGGCTGAAGGGTGGGGCATGAATCAGAGTCTGGCTGGCTGTTGGAGACCATCTATTCAAAGGAGAAATACACAGAAAAACATCTGCTGGGAATCCAGTGGTAAGCAATTTTCCAACCATCTATGTGCATACAGAGGTGAGCTTTCAGTGTGATTGTGAATGTTTTAAGGCTTCAGAAGCCTTTTGTGGTTCCTCTAACTTCAGCCATTTTTACACAGTCACTGATCTCCCCTTCAACCCTGCTTTTCTGAAAGGAATGATGGTATTTCCAACCAAACCTAGCAAACACCAAACCAAACAAACAAAAATCAAAATACAACCGAATAACACCACCACTGCACCCCAAACCCAAAAGATCAGTGATCTTTGTTTTTAAGGTAGTTGATGGAGGACAACAAGAAAAGAAAGAGAGCTTGCTTTTTAGGTGTGGACTTTCTTGTTTACCTTCTTTCCTTACAGCACCTGATTTGTGCACATCTAAATCAAACAATTCTAATACTCTATTTAGAGCAATGTCTGATTCCAAACTTCTTGTAATTGGTTTCTATTTTACGTTTCTTATTCTGTTGAGAGCCTTCCTAACCGCTTTAGACATTGGTGGTGTTAGTAATGAGATAATTTATATTTTAATTAAACAGAGCTGCTACAAAATATTACAATGGACACCAGGAGCATTATCTCTAGACTCTTGTCTCCTTGAAATATCAGCTGCGTGGTACTCTGAAAAGTGGCTTTTGCTGTCCAAACCCCACAATGTGTCCAAGCAATGCTCTTCATTTCATCAGACTATAATCACTCTTTTTATTTGTTTGAAATACGTAATTAGATATGCAGTGGAAACAGTACGGCTTGTCAAGTACAGTCTTAAAAAACAAGATCACAGGGCAGGTTGGGTTCATTTATTTATTTATTTTATTTTCCCTTGTCAATATTATGCACTGAAATGGTGGAAAATAATCTCATCCTTCTCCCCTTCCCTATGACCCTTCAGGTAAAATGAGTTTACTCTGGCAAGAATTCTTCTTTTTATTGTTGTCAACCTGTCACATCATCTCTACATATAATGTAGAGGAGCTTAATTTTAGACTTATCACTGCTGAGACCACCTAAGTCAAAATAAAATAAAAACTCTAGTCATTTTATGACCTTTCAGAAAACAAAACAAGCCAAAAATTTTAAAGTCATATTTTTACACCTTAGAAAGGAGAAGAGTTAAAATGCAAAACACAGGAGACTGGAAAATCAGTAAAAAATTAAACACCCTAAGTTTGTTGTGTGAATGTAGCATGGAAATGGGGAATAGAAACAATTGCAAGGGAGTGAATAATTTATTTTTGAAGGAAAGTTGTATGCTTCTAGATTCCCCCCAAATTCCTTCATTTTTAGTATATTGCTAATTTTTATATCCAGTCACATTGCTATCTGATTTCATGTGTGATGTTAAAGAACTGCTGCTGTGCACAAGCATTTTGGGTTACACTTTAAAATTCTCCAAATGCGCACCTGATTAATAATTCAGATTATTTCTACATAATTTACTATTCATATAATTGTGCATTTGTGGATGATGTTATCAAATTATCAAATATTTATATATTTTTATGATTAGATCTATGATTTTCTAAAAATTTTTATGATCTTAAAAGTCCAGATTCTTGTCTTAGAAACATCCTAAATTGTTTTGAATATTTCCTTTTAAATTCTGAAATATTTTAAAATGGGACAATGAATTAGATTCTGCAGTCACTTGGCTTATTTAGGAACCTATCCAATTCTAAAATGATAATGGTGTCCAGTGACAACTTTCTTCCCTTTCTCCATCCCATAAATGTGTACCCTCCAAAAATAATGATTTTTCCCTATTAGTTGCTATATGATTGACAGACACGATTGTTTTTATCTTCTTAATTTGAAAGCAGAGTGTCCCTTTCATGCATGTTTTCTTTCAGTTGAACATACATATATGGAACAGTGTATTGTTTATATAGTTAAAGGCCATCATAGTCTCAGTTAACATAATAATCTCCTGTAGCAGCCACAGGTGAAGTCATGAAGAACAGCTATTTTAGCAAAGCCAGCTCAGAAGTACACTCAATAGCAGTGCTGGATCCTTCAGTAGGATGATAAAAAGCTAAATTCAAAGGTGACTAGAAATGTGTAATAATTAATAATGGCTTATTTGACATTCTCAGATGCTTCAGAAGGAGACATTCAAAAAGCTTAATTAAGAGATGAGGCACTTGTTCTTGTCTCTGCCTATTAAAAACAGAGTGCATACAGTATCTAATTGTTAGACTGCTGCATTTAAATAGAAGAATTTTTTGGTTGAAGGCTAGACATACTTAAACCAGATCAGTGACACATATTTGGTCCATCTGAAACAGCAGAAGTGTTTCTCAAGGTTTAAAGGGATATTAATTGTTCTAGAGGATGAAATTGAGGCCGTACCCTCAGCAGAAGAAATCTTTTCCTTCTGACTTGGAATGTGGAGTTTTGCAGTAGCCTGTCCAGCCTTATTCATTCAGTTATGTTTACTTAGCTCATGTTTACTCTTGACAGAAAGACTGTATTGTTTATTGATAGTAGTCATAGAATCACAGAATTATCTGAGTGGGAAGGGACCCACAAGGATCATTGAGTCCAACTCCTATCTCTGCATGGGACAATCCCAACATTCACACCATGTGTCTGAGGGCATTGTCCAAAAACTTCTTGAATGCTGGCAGACTCAATGCCATGAGTACTTCCCTGGGGATCTGTTCCAGTGCTCCACCACCTGCTGGGTGAAGAACCTCTTCCTAATATCCAATCCAAACCTCCCCTGGCACATCTTCCTGCCATTTCCTCAGGTCCTATCATAGGTCACAAGAGAGAAGAAATCAGCACCTGTTTCACCTCCCTCCCTTGTGAGAAGGCGGCAAACAGCTATGAGATCCCCACCCAGTTTCCTTTTCTAGTCTGACAAGGAAGGGGGAAAACACAGTAAAAATACAGTACACTGTCCGTCACTTTGCATTCCTCTGCTTTCATCCAACCACTGCACAATGAAAGGCAATTTCCATTTTGCACCCACCTTCTCCTTCTGTCCAGTCCTGCTGTTACGTCACTGTGTTTGTGGCAGTCATCTGTTGCAAGTGAAATTAATGTGACATAAGATATTTAGGTTCATTATGATTTCAGCACAAGAGTCAATAAGTAAAGAAGGTGGGTTGGAAGGTTTCAGATATAAACCCCACTGCTAGTGTGAGTATCTCAGGAATAATTACAGACAATGAGTTGGAAATAGATTTTTCTGAAACATTTAAAACTCTCCTGAAGTGTGGAAACCTACACAAAGAAAATATTCTCTGAGGGGTTGACGTGGCCTTGCACTTACTCAGAGGTTTTTATAGCAGCACTTGCTGTGCTATTTTAATGGTGCCATCATATCTTGTGACAGTGGCATGTCCTTTTGTGTCACTGTAGCGATAACAGGATAAAATACTAGTTTTCTTTGTTGTTTAGCACCATCACTGATTCACACTGCTGTTCCCTGAATAGAGCAGACAAAGAAAATTATATTTCTTCTCCTCAAATTACCGCTTTCTCTTATTTTTGTACACCAGTTTGAACTGGATTTCCTATCCTTAACATAAATCTATTGGTTCTGTTATTCCACAGTAATTTCTGAAAGCTCAGTCTCTTTCACTAAAAATGGCTTTACTGCACAGTGTTGAGTCCTCACAGAAGGAGCAGTTGACAGGATAGTGCTAGGCTTTGTGATTGTGCTGAAGGCAAGGCTGTTCCCCCAACTGTAGCTGAAGGGGAAGTGAAGGAGAGGATTTGTGCAAGCCTGGAGAAGTGGAGTAATCTGGCAGGGGTTCTGCAGGTGTTAGTGGTGAAGGAACTGGTTTAACAGACTCTTGTTAGCCCTCTTGTGATGTAACATGAGTTTCCAAACACAGTTGGAAAAGAAAGATTTGTTTAGCTAGTCTCCTTTTTTCTGCCATAACACTAACTTTGTCTATTTTTCCTCGGGGCTCAGGAGACTGATGAGTTTACTCCCCTGCCAGAGGCCTCCTGTGGCCTTGTGCAAATAAATAGGGTGATGTCCCTGTACAGCCTTTGACATGGTTCCAGTAACCAAGGGTGTATACGTCATGTGTCCATTTCTGCTCATTAGCAATTCTGCCCTCATCAAAAAATGATTGGTGAAAAAAGCCAAAATTATATGAACAGATTTGAAAATAGTCATGCATAAAAAAATCCTATTTACCTGATTCATTTGACATAAATGAGGATATGTCTTTGAATACCAATGCAAAAATGGAGTGCAGCTGCTATAGTGCAAGTAGGCTTGAATTCCTTTACGTTCTCAAGTTTATCTTTCCAAAGTTTAGATATTTTTTTGTTTGTTTTGAGAAGACAAACCCCTTTTTACTGCTTAAAGGTCACCTGCAGACAGAAGTTCTCTAATAAGCAACCTCTGGCTTCTTCTTCCAGTACACACTTAATACTAGGAACGCTAAACGGCTAAAATATCAAATTTCCCATAATCAGGTAGACTTGAAAGGCTTCTTCAGAGGAAAACATTCCAACTATCAATATGACTTATTTAATACCAGATATTTTATGTCTCAATAATTTGTGGTAGTATTTAATTTTATTTTTTATTAAAATGTGGTGGGAACCAGATTGTGGGCTACAGACACTGTCTACATTGCTTTGAAATACAAAAATGTTTTCTATTCTTCTTTCTGCAGACATGTAAACTATGAGTAACTTAGATGAATTTCAACCATATAGTAACTATGGAGGCAACAGGGATGGTAAGACTGATTCGTAGTGGGCATGAATTACTGCTTGTTTGAAATTTTCTCTTATTTGAAGACAATGAGAAAAGCAGAACAAAATCTTGTTTGCATTTTACTGAATATTTAGCATTGTTTAACTATAACAAAAATTTTCCATGGCAGATGTGTATTTTCACTTTTCAAGGATGTAATTCCTCACAATGCTTACCCCACCAATAGATGATAAGCATTAACTATATTCTCTTCAGAAGTACCTTCTCTCTTTGATGTGAGTGGATCTTTTATCAATCATGATTACTAAACTAGTCAAGGAAAACCAGGGAGGCTGTTAGTTATTCTGTTCAGGTGTGCTTTAGTGAAGTTATTAGCAAAGTACATCTGTGAATTTTCTTTTACCAAATAAAGCTTGCAATGAATCTGAAAATGGATTTTAAGGGGAAAAGATCTGGCATTTGCCTGCAGGGTAAATTGCAACATTTGTGAGTACAGTTACATTTATTAGTTTACCAGTAATCTTCCCTAATATGATTCACACATGATAATTCATGTATTAATAATAACCATTACTTCTGTTAATAGCTTATTTTCTTGGTAAGTAATGGCTTTCCCCTGTGCCAAGTTTTTTAGCTCTGGGTATTTTTTTGGGATTGTTATGCCTTTCCTCAAGACAATATTAGCAACCAAACAGACCTGGCTCAGATAGAGTTCAATGTGAATCCTCCAGTAACAAACATTACTGATCCAAATCCTAAATTCTGGGACAAACCTGCTGCCTGTAGATGCCTTTAGTAGGAAATACTTACGTGTCCTTGACTGGGGAGTCTGAATGGAAAATCCAGTTGTAGAAAACTGAATAGGACGTTATCTTGAGAGGACAGAACAGTAACAGCTATGTGGGAGATATTTCTTCACAGAAATACAATTTTGTTAGGAGGATGGAGTTTGGGGTTTTGTTCTTAGGTTCCCTGCAAGTGCATGTGAATAGGCAGATGAATCTATTACATTCTGCTCATGAGCTGGTGCCAGTCAGTGGAAAAGCCCCACTATCTTGGCATAGCCGTATGTCTGAACCATGATTGTTGTCAATTTTGGTATCTTTTTTAAAACAGGGGGTCCCCGGCTCTTTTCTACTACACCGTGCAGCATTCAGAGTCTCACATTTTTACAACTGTATGAGCAAAGGCTAAATAGATAAATGTCTACTGACTGGCAGTTCTCTTGCCCTCTCCTACCCTCAATTTCAGTCTGCTGTTGGTAGGCTCAGCAAAAATCTTTCTGCATTAGTTCCTGCATTGCTGTTCAGCAAAAGTCTTAAACCTAGTATTTTTACTTCAGGTAACCATGATGTCTCCCAAGGCTTATATTTCATACACCGAGAACATATTTTTGAATATTTTCAGATGTGGGGTCTTTTGGGAATTTTAAATAAGTGAAAATAATATTCCCTCCAGGAATCTCTCAAAGAACAAAAAGTCTTGCGGTGATACATGTTTTTACCAGAAAAAATTGTAAAGGGCAAGGTGTGTCCAGTGAGAAAGAGAGGTGTACATGGGAGTAGATTAGTAGTAAATGTAGTTTCTGGACAGGATTTGATTGCCACTAGGAAAAAACAGGATTGTCTGACTAACACTTAAAGAATACACATAAACATGCAGAGCCTCTGCAGCTGCAAAGTTATTGCACACCTTGTAATACTTCAGGGCAAGTGTGAACTTCAGCTCACAAGGCTTATGTTTTTTTTGTTGTAGACAAGGTTGTTTTATTTTGTTTTACAAAAGAGAAAAATTTTGAAGGGCACACTCAGAAAGTTACAGTTGGTTTCAACAGAGACCTGATTGCACTTTCCTTTCAAATTTCCAGGATGCTCTTCTTTTCCATGCACTCTTACTGTTGTGCCCAAACTAATGTAATATTTCATTCCTCCTCCTCTGTGATGTTTTTAGTTATAGCTGACATTGAACACTAGAAGGCAAAATCTCTTCCTGACTGTTTTTTTTCTGTAATAACTTCTTCCTTCTATTTATAGTAGGAAAATTCCTCTGCTCAACTTTAGTGAGGGTGTTTAATTTTATATATCTAAGTCCTGTTGGTTTAAACCCCTGTTTGTAGTATACCATTGCAAAATTTCAACCTGGGATTATATCAACCAACATCAGCTGTTTCTTCTATGCAACTGGGGCAGCTGTTACACTTCCAGGTTTAAAATCATGGTTCAGCACTAAGTCAGTTGCAAGGTTACAGGTTAGAAATTTGGTGAGCAGTATAAAAACCCCTTGTAATAAAGGCTATTCTCTTATGTAATAGAGAACTGGGTTACAGTAATATTAATACCGCTCAGTGAAGTTGTGAGTTAGAATCACTGAGTTATGTATGAAAAAATAGTGGGGAGGATGTTCAGGCTGTAGAATTATGCTGAATTCATACAGAACTCTTGGTTCTTTTCAACCCAGTAAAATGCAAACCATTTTCTCCCAATGAGAGTCTTTTCCTTAATGTATTCTCCTTCATTTATAAACTCAGGGACTAAACAAACATTAATGTCATTTTTAATACTTTTCTAGTATGCAGTGTCTGGAAGAAATGTGCGACCCCATTATTTTTACATTTTAATACATATTCTGTTTGCAGAAACTCACATTAACTTTAGCAGTAATTTCTTTTATAAATTTCTGCATGTCATACTTGTATCTAACCTGGAGAAAATATTCACAGGATGAAGCAGCCAGCAAGAATGCTGCATTAATTGTTGTAAATTTAGAGGTTTTCTTTTGGTTTTCAATAAAACAGCAAATTGTCTCTCAAAAGCCTCCCTCACTGGCAAGAATTATGTGATTATTTATAATTTGTGTGACATGGAGAAAACAGGATATAGGCTTATTGCATGTGTTTTCTATCATGCACTTTGTATATTACACTAGAGCATTTTGTTCCTAATTTTGCTTTGCTAAAATAAACTTTGAATAAAAGAATGCAACTAATTTTCTGCTTTAAATTTCACTAATGAGAATCTTGCCAATGAGGACCATTTTACAGACTGTCATAGGAATGTGAAAAGTTTCTAGGTCCTGTCCTGCTGTGTATCAATCCACAGCAATTTGACTTTTCTAAAATTTAATTCATGATCAGAAGGGACTATTGTATCATGCAAACTAATCACCGTATCACAGTCCTTTAAACTTCCTTGTGTTGGGCCCCATAACTTCAGTTTGACTAAAGTATATGGTAGATTTGTCTAAAGGATATTTATCAGAAAAATGCCAAGCTTATGTTCAGATACAGAAAGACACAGAGTTTGCCACTGTTCTGATGCAGGCCATTTCCACTGGCAATCAGTCTTACTGTTGAAATGTATTCCTTGTGTTTATTTTGAATTTCTTTTTTGATTTTTAACTCTTGTTTTGTGGCTTTTCTTTAATTGCAACTTAATGCTTTATGCACCTGGTATATTCCTTCATTCTCACTCCTTTCCTGGAAGTCAACTCTGTTTTTTAATGAGAGAAAGTTTTAACTTCTCTTTCTCTTTTATTCACTCTTGACATGACTGCCTGTGGCTATATTTTGTATGTTCTTCAGTTGTTTTATTTTCTTTAGCTTGCAGAAAGAAAACTTGCTGAGGCACTTGAGATTTCATTTACCACATTACAGGCTGTGGTAAAATCGCTTCCCTGCTCTTTTATCCTATCTTGTGCTTTTGTTTACATATTTTAAGTTTTCTTGGTCTCCTGGCCATAGCAATGTGATGGGACTTGTCTTGTGCTGCATGGTTCAAATCTTTATAGGACTCCCTGAACTGCAAAACAGTCCTTTGATTGTGTAGCTGAGGTAAGTTTATAAAAGGATTGCTTCAAGATTTTTGGTATGAAAATCCCATTTTAGCAGACTGGATCTATTTAAAACAAAGGTTGTGTATATATATAGCCATTCACAAGCTACTGCTGAAAACAGGGTATGTAATTTCAGTTGTATTAGCATGTGCCCAGCACAAATTACGGAAGCCTGATGAGAGTCAGCACGTACAGGTCTGGGCTACAACCTGACCCACAAAGTACCATGTAACGCTCTCTCTGGGAGATTCAGAGCACGTATTGTGACTGACCATTCATCATAATTATTTACTATTTCACCACTCTTTATGCTCGAGAAATTTTTTCAGTGGTTTTATGGTTCTCTACAGATCACTCATTAAAATATGAAATGTTAATAGGCTTATTAGCATATCCTGTAGGTAACACCCTCTAATTGATGTTTTCCTGTGGAGAGTCACTTTTCTGAGGGAGGACCCAAATGTCTTGGATATGAACGCTTTTTATAAGCTTTTGAATGTATAGCTGTATAATTGTCTTTTTATTAATAGTACATGAGGACCTGAATGGCTTACAGTTTGAAGGCAGCTTGAAAGAAGAGTTACTGACCAGGATTTTCCTTAGAAAGATAAAGCGTATTAATTTTGTTATCCTTAAGTTCCTTGAGTATTTTAAACTTTAAAAGATTTTGCCTTTTTTTTAAAGCATATTTTCTACTTTAAAGTTTAATGCAGATAAAAGAATAATTTAAATTAAGAAATTAAAATAAATTATTGTTTTGAACTGATTATATTATTTTAGTGATACAAAAATGTAACCTCTGAGGGCAGGTTTATTTTAGTCCCTGCTGTAATTCTGCTCTGAGTGTACCAGCCAAGACTTTGTCAAACTCTATCCTCGCCCAACAAAAATTGCAATTTGGATACTGAGCTGCATTAAAAATTGCCCATTTGTACCTGAAGAAGTTTAGTACAATGAACTAATTAGACAGATGCCATTTGCTATTCCTCTCACTCCCCATTTTTACTTCATGTGTCAATAAAGAGGCTTTTATACCACCTATCTAATTCTCAGCTGTTAGTTTCATTCTCCCCTGTAGCTGGCGTCTTATCTTTCTTAACTTTTTTCTGCCAAAAATTCAAATATTTTACTCTTTTAATATTGCTATTTTCCTCAGCTCTGCTCTATACTTCTGGACTGTATTTTGAAGTTTCAGAAGTCTCAGGAAGCCACATGCAGATTATGTTGACAGGAGAGAAAGAAAATAGCGATTTTCCAAAATATCGTTTCTAGCTTTGAGTTAGCTAGATTTCCCCAAGTTGTGAAGCATGAGGGAGGAGTAAGACGCATCTTAAATTCTGAGCTAGGATGGAAGGGCTGACATCACTACCCTGGCACCTTCCCCACACTTTGCAATGCAGTTAAGTTGTTCCAGTGCTCCTTGGGTAGACTTTTATAATTGTCAAAAGCAGGTGACTATTATTGTTTTAGTGCACCTGATACTTGTGCACAGATGGTTTTCACAAAAATAGTTGTCATGCCAAGTGTATTCTGAAAAGTTCTTCCATCTGCCTGATCTTCAACTTCCATTTGCATTACAGGTAACATGTATTAGCAGGTCATCTACATCACAAATACAGAAGCACCAGACTGTCCTCCAGAAGACCCTCCTTTTCTGCATTCTAGTAAGGCAAACTTGTAGGCTAGTTTGCTGTGTGGAAAGTTACCTTGAGAGCTAAATTATGAAAGGCTGATTTGAAGTTATTGGTACTCTATAAACTCATGCTTGTGATCTACGTTTCATACTTAGTAATAAAGTACGCTTTCCCGGCTTAGGCACTGTTTGCAAAGCACTTTTTCTTGGTTTTTTGTTTCCACACAAATGTAGGGATCCATTTAAAAGAACTGAAGGACACATAAATTCCCTACCTTCTTCTTCTTGCAGTACAAACTCACCAGAGAGTCTTTTATATCAAGTGTCTCATTTAAAATATGAGGAACTTATCAATAGTAATAAGCTGAGAGAAAGGATATTTATTCTGCACTGAGCACAGAGAAAAACTGCAAGTGTTGAGAAAAAGAAATGAGTATTTGGAGAACTTAAATGGAAATTAATTTTTGGAATTCACGTGTTTAACTGTGTATTTAATTTCTTTGTCAAATTATTCAACATTTTAGAAGAAATAGCAGGTGAAATGTTTTAGATAAAAATGGAAGCGGTGAAGGTTTTTCTTCTGAAATTATTGTCTCACCATCTCCTATTTGCACTGCATTTGAGCAGTGGGCAAAATGTCTACATATCCCCAAACCCCATAGCCATTTATAAGAATATGTTTTCTTTCGAGTAATTTTCTTTTCAGTGGCAAAACCTGAATTTAAGGAACAAAACATGAATTTAAGGAACCTAGTAGCAGTGGCAGTAAATAGTTCTGCTCCCTGCACTAGGATAGAATTCTAATGTCTCTATGCTACTAGTGTCTCAATACTATATTTTTTTCAGAATATAATGAGTATGATAATGTGCCTTTGGTTTATTTATGGGGTACACTGCTGTGTGGTGAAGAAGGCTGCCTTTTTTGTATTATTTATCAATGCCAGGTTGATACTACAACACTACTCAACCCCCTATACATCACATTTCTACAGAACTGAGATGCTTTTATAGCTATGAACAATTTTTTTTTTGCAAAATTGTGAAGACTAATAAAAATGTGTGGGGTTTTTTTTCATTGGGTCATATTGTGGAGTAAAAACTGTAGCCAAAGATAACAGGTCAGTGCAGACTGGGTGGTAATCCCAGAGGTACCTACAGAGGAATAATTGAACTGTACATGATCATGATTGTCATCTCTAGACCAGCTGAAAAAATGCAGAGAATGGACTTATTATGTTTTCAGGGTTTTTCTTTCTGTTTTGTACTATGCTTTTAGAGATGGAAGTCCCTGCTGAAATCTCTTGTGGGAAAGCACCTGTACAAACATATGTACTGGAGTTTTCATGGTTGGGCAAAGGTAAAGAAGGCAAGATATACATGTTTTCTTACAAGAGCACTATACATCACATAATATAACCCCGCTATGATAAATGGTGTGTGAACAGTCTTGTTCTCAAGGTGCAAATTTGACAATGAGTCATCAGTCTTCTCAAAAGTATATTAAAAGAAAAGTCATGATGGATGCTTTGAGATGATGGATACCTAAACAATGAGCTCTGTTACACATTATGGCACTGATTAGTGATTGACTAGGAATGACACCTGACTGTGAAAATGCTGGTGGGAGGAAGGTAGTCAGTTTCTTATTTCGGAATGGATATTTCAAAAAAACCAACCAATATACAAAAGAGAGGATAAGAAAAGGATATGCAAAAAAAATGAATAGTTCTTTAGTGATCCATGGTATTTCAGCTGGACTGGAAAGCGTCTTGACAGAAAAGAATGGTTGAGGTTCTGATCATGACCATGAGCCAACAATGTGCCCTTGCAGCAAAGAAAGTCAACAGTCTCCAAGGCAGCATTAGGAAAAATGTCACCAGTAGGTTCAGAGGAGTGATCTTTCCTCTCTGCTCAGCACTGGTGTGATATATCTGGAGTACTGGATCCATTTCTAGGCTTGCCAGTACAAGAGACACACAGATGTACTCGAGTGAACGCAGCAAAGCATCACAAGGATTATTAAGGGCTTTGATTGTCTGATGTATGCTGAGAGAGATGGAATCATTTAGTCTGAAGGAGGGAAGTTTCAAGGTAATCTAATCAGTGCATATAAATACCTGATGGGGGTGGTAAAGAAAACAAAGCCAAACTATTCTCAGCAGCACCCAGCAAAAGGATAAGAGGCAATAGGTTCAGATTGAAATACAAGAAAATGCATTTTTAATAAGAGCATACATTTTCACAGTGGCCAAGGTGGTCAGACAGTGAAACAGGTTGCCAAGGAATGTTAAGTAGTCTGCATCCTTGGAGATATAAAAACCTGACTGATTAGTTTTTCAGTAGCACCCTCAGTGACCTTGCTCTAAGCAGGGGTTAGAATTGAAAGATCTTCCAGATGTCTCTTCCAACCTCAAAGATTGCATAATTCAGGTGACAAAGATAGTGGCCCTGGCTATGTAACCTTAAGTCTTTTGAGAGCGAAGTTTATGTTTTTTTCCTACTTGTATTAGTTTAGTGTTTCTGTATTCAACTGCACAGTTAGCAGTACGGGCATCATTGTTGCGGACTTGAACGTTTCAAGTTCAACTGCTAAGTGGTTTAGTTTGACTGTTACACCGATCTTACTCTACAGGCAGTGCAAAATACTTGTCTTCAGACATTGTAAGAGATTTTTTTCAATACATCTTTGTCTTCTGAGAGATGAACAAGGTCTTCTGTTCTCTACAGATAGGTTCCCAGGTAGAGAATGCTGTATCTTTTACCATCAGTAAGGCAGCATTAGCAGTTAATTAACCCAGCATTTGTTATCCGGGATTCTGTAAGGAGAGGAAGACAAGCAAATAGATAACATGTAGAAAATTGTTTCCTAAAGTTTAGAAGAGTGCAATTCTCTTGAGTTTAGCTTCTCAACTTGTAAGAGAAATATGTTCTCCGTGGAAGCCATGGGAGCCAGTTTTTTATCTTCTTTCCACCTTAAAGAGGAATCTGTTCGTTTATTTTTTTATCCAAAGAATGAGCTATCCTGGGACTGCAAAATAGAATTATGTGGAACTAGAGGTGTGATTACACGGGGCCTTTGTGAGGGGCAGAGACACACTGATCAGCACTGATCCTGAGTGTGGCCTTCTAGAGTAGGCAATGCTATTATATGGTCTTCTGCAAGGCACTTTATTGTTCTTGTGTGGAGAGCTGTGGTTTGACCCCAGCTGGCAGCTGAAGCATCCAGCTGCACACTTACTCCCCACTTGGTGGGATGGGAGAGAGAACTGGAAGAGTAAAAGTAGGAAAACTCATGATTTGAGATAGACAGTGTAATACGTGAAGTAAAAGCCATGCACATAAGCAAAGTAAAACAACAAATCCATTTACTACTTCAAATTGGCAGGTCGGTCTTCAGCCACCTGCAAGAAAGCAGGCTCCATCACACTTAACAGTTAATTGTTGTACTGGTTTTGGCTGGGATAGAGTTAAATTTCTTCATAGCAGCTTGTATGGTACTATGTTTTGGATTTATGCTGAAAACAGCGTTGATAACACAGAGATGTTTTGCTGTTGCTGAGCTGTGCTTACACAGTGTCAAGAACTTTTCTGCTTCTCACGCTGCCCCACCAGCCAGTAGGCTGGGGTGCACAAGAAGCTGGGAGGGGACCCAGCTGGGACAATTGTCCTCCTTATTCATTGCCTGACCCATATATCTCAGGACTGCAAACTCCACCTGTGCATTATCACTGCAGCCCAGGCTGCCTCCAGTCCTGATGTCACTGATTAGCTCACTTGTGTTGGTGATAAACAGGTCCACTATGGCATCCCCTTTGGTAGGGCTGTGTATAACCTAGCTTAAGAGTTTATCCTCGGTGCACTCCAGGATCAGTTTGGATTGCTTGCAGCTTGCCATGTTGCTTTTCCAGCAGAAGCTGGGGTGTTTGAAATTCCCCAGCAGGAGGAGAGCTTGTCTCCTGCAGCTGGAGTAAAAAGGCTTCATCAATCGGTTCCCCTTGATCAGGTGACCTGTATGAGGCACCAACCACAAGGTTCCCTTTGTTGCCTCACTCTCTAATTCCTACCCATAGACTTTTAGCCTGCTTGTGGTTATTCTTCAGAGACAGCTCCTCACATTCTGTATATTTCTTGATGTAGAGGGCAACACTTCTGCCTCTCCTTTCTCACCTGTCCCTTATGAACAGCCTGTAGCTATCAATAGCCACATTCCAGTCCTGGGATTAATCCCACTGAGTTTCAGTAATGGCAACTAGGTCATACCTTTCTAGCACCATAGTGGTTTCCAGTTCATCCTTTTTTGTTGCCCATGCTGTGTACATTGGTGTAGAGGGAATTCATCTGGGCTGTTGTCCGTGTCACCTTCTTAGTGGAACACTCTTAATTCCTTTGAGGTGTTTCACCAGTGTCTCCCTGTTGGCTCCTATTACATCAGAAGCCCCTGGTTCATCTCCTTAAGATTTCAAGTGTGCTTCAGTATAGGCAGCACGTCTCAAAGCAACAGGCTGAGGGCCCTCACTAACACCCCGTCCCTCTAACATTGGTGTGTCATCCCATAGCTTGTCACAGACAAGCCTGGTATTACCCCCTCCCCCTTCAAGTCTAGTTTAAAGTTCTGTCAGTGAGCCCCATTAGCATGTGAGCATTTAACATCCACCTTCCAAAACCACAAAAACAGAAGCTGTTGTGTGTTCCAGGCTTTCTCTTTCCTGTGGATGAGCTGCTGACAAAGCGGAGTGGAGCTCTGTGTGACAGAGGAAGGTCCTTAGAGCACCATGACCATGTTCAAAGCTACACAGACAAGAAGGGGCTCTTGCACAAAATAAGCAGAAATACTGAGAAAGCAGCTCAATTATGCATGGTGGGCCTGATGTTTCCCTTGTATACAGAAAAGGTTTTGAGGTGGAGCTACTGTTATTAACTATGGGCAACTTGATGTCTTTTTGATTGCACTATTTCTGTTTTAGTGCATATCAAATGCCTTTATGGCTGGGAGGAAGATACTTCAGTTTTGCATGCAGGGAAAATATCTTAAAAGTTTTCCTCGTTGTTCAAGAGTTTTTAGTGCAGTCACTTTGAAGTCTCATCAGCTATTTAAATCACGGTCCACTTCTGGGTGAAGGCATAATTAAAATAATTTGATGCACAATCCTTTTGAGGAGTGCATACTTTCACTGAAGTTAAACAATTCCTCTAAAAGCATATATTTTTCTTAGAATGTGCAGCAGAATTATAGCATATGTTTTGAAACTTTCCTTTTTCCCAAGGTCTTTACTAGTGCCTAGATGATTATTTCTTTTAAAATAATAATAATAGTGAAGTGCAAAACTAGAAGAATACTTCATTTAAGTAGGTATGGTCCATGCTAAGACTGAGAAATAGTTTCTTTCCTGTAAAACTGAGTCTAAATGGAGAAAATAGAAGCAGAAAGACAGTATCAGCTATATTTTTAAGATAGGAAATTAAGTGACTTGCCTGAAGTCAAGTTAACAATTAAATTTTTTCATATTCTGAATCACAGTAATATTTTTTCCTCTTTTCTGCACTAAAACAAAATCAGAGTGATGAAGAAACTGAAAGTGGTGGCTATTGACAATTTCATAATGTTCAAGACCAAATTTTGTTCAAAGGCTTTTTTAATTATTATTTTTAATTAAAAAACTAATCTTTGTCTTTAAAGTTTTCCAAAGTGATTGAAGATGATATAAGGAAAGAGACTACTGTTGAACTCTGTTATTCTTCCTTCTTCATCTTGTTATCTAGTAGAATCTGTAGCTGTGATTCATGTTTGATGCCAGCAAAGTTGCGCAGCTGAAAATAGAATGCTAAAAACTCTCAAATGTGTGGAGCTGGAAAGTGAGTGGATATCACCTATACTGTTCAATAAGAAATGTCATAGATGAGTGACTTAGGACTTGCCTGTTATAGGCCTTGCATACCCAGATGTTACACATAGTAGCTGGGGTTCACAATTCTGCACATTTAAGTCCTTTGTCACTGGAGCAGGCTACATCACCTTTCTAAGAACAGGTTCAGCTCTTTAGGCTGAACGGTTATCCTCATTCCTCTCCTTAGCCCAAAGGGAGAAAAAAGGTTATTCAGGCCCAATGTAGTTGTTTTAATAGGTAGGACTGGGTTAATCCTACTCAAAAAACCCTTTGACTTCAATACACCACATAGGAGAGGCAGGACCTGACAAGAACCTCTTGTCCTTGTATCACTTACATTCTTTGTGACTGCTTTAATTTCTGAGCTCTGGGAAAGGGTGTAGCAGAACTGATGTTTAAAGAGGCACAGTAACAACACCTGAGAGGGCATAGAGAATGGGTGGAAATGAACATCTGTTTAGGATGTATTACTATTTAAGCACTTTCTGTTACGCAATATGTAACTGAGGAATACGCTTTGCGTCTGTCAATGACACAAATTTAAGTATTCAATCTTGTGACTGTTTATTACCAATCCTTCAAAAACAGCAGTTACACCTGAGACATCTCTGAACACACAAAAAAAAATTGTGAGTTTTCTGAGATAAATTATACTGATTCCTGTGAAATATTCGTGGTCCGTCAGACTTACCAGCTCTCAGGATTTCTACTTGCAAAGGAGATGAGGCAAAGTGCTGCTGACAAGCCATCTGGACAATATGCATAATGTAACAGACTTTAAAATGCCTGGCAAAGAAGATCCTTCCCTTTTACTGTGGCAGGTTATTGTAGGATTTCTGTGGCTGTTGGCAGTATGGTTACTCTTCCTGGGTCCGTATGTGACTTGAAGGGTAGGAGGACAGGGACAGAACATTGAGAATCCCAGTTTCCGTTACTGGGCTTTCACTATAGTTAAGAAATCTCAGTTTTATGTTTCAGTGCCCCATCTGCAGAATAGATACAAGGTATGCCTGTTCAAGGTGTTGGGATTTGAAATTTATGAACATACAGAAATATGTATTTGACATTCACTTGGGCTTTGGATTACATTCTTTTCCCCCTTCCCCTACTACTACAAAAAGAAAGCCCTGTTAAGTTTTTTTTCAAGAGAAGAATACCTCCATTTTATGTCAGCAACATTTGCTAAGTTTAGAAATAATTTGTTTATTTTCTTCTTGTTTGTTTAATGAAAATTTACTCTGTAACAGAGAAGAATGCGACCTTATTTGGCTTTTTTTTCCACTTGCACAGCAGCAAATGCTGAACATTTCCTTTCTGCTAAGTTGAGGAAGAAGGTGAGATCATTCTGGCACTGCATTAAGGTATATATCAGCCCTTGACTCAAGGACTTATCACTTTTCTTTTCCTCTGCCCACTCTTATATATACTCCACAACTCAGTCCAGCACACTCGCAGCAGGACACTGGTATTCAGGTCCCATTAAGTTATTGCTACTTCTGTTCCTCAGAAACCTCATGAGATCAGAGCAGTTAAGCTCAACTGTTGACTCGATATAGAAATATCCCTGACCTTTGGCCCTTACAGTCAGTGTGGTGACTATATGTGAATGCCAATTAAGAAGCCATGGGAGTTTTGACTGAGGGGATTTTAGAGTGGAATTGGGTCAAATATAGCTTTGGGCTTATATAATCACATTTCTTATTAACTTCTGAAATTCGGAGGTACAGAGCCTCTCTTTTCCCACCTTCCTGCCACCAGTGCATTTTTATTCATACTTGAAGTATGTGTCCCTTTTTGAAAAAACAGATCATCAGCAGCTGCTTTCAAATCCATCAGAGGAATTCTTAATCTCCTGGAAGATTTATCACTGTAACAAAAAAACCCAAACACATTGTGGAAATGGGGATGCTTCTGCCTTATTTCACCACCCCATCTCAGCTAGAGAAAGAAAATTGGAAAATGCGTGCTCTGAGGGTGATAAGATTGAAATGAACACCTGCTCACAGTTCTGCTTAGTTCAGATGCTTCCTCAAGGTGAGCCTGGTTTCTGAATTGCAGCTGATAGATTTTCTGAATTAAGTGGGTAAATTACAGTTGTATCAAGTAGGAAAACACAGTGACAGATGCTGAGCTGAGTGAGCAAATAGGCGAGGAAACGAGGAAGGAGAGTTCCCCGTCTATAAACTACAACACCTGTACAAGCAGTAGGGTGCAGAAATGAAGCTTGTGCTATATACAGTAACTCCTATATCAAGCTTGCAGATTTGCACAGTAGGGGCCAGCAGCAAAACAGCTTTACTGTCTTCTATTTCATTTGCTGAAGCTTAGTCAGCTTTGCCCTAGTAGTCTATGAGGACCCACTTACACATTTCCATCCTGCATTGCTTTGTAATACATCACTTCCACTTTTAAATAATACATGGCTAAAATTAGTTTTCCTGTGTTGGTGGTGTGGTGGTGATTTTCCAGGTAAAATAGAAAACAGTACCCAAAGAAATTAATGTGACTACTTCTCTGGCCTTCATTCTCTTCTTGTGTTATGAGTATGATATGCAGCGAGGAGAGGAAAAGGCAAAGATTTCATTAGAAATTGTAGGAAAACAAGGGTACAGTAAACAATACACTAATGTTTATTAGTTTGACTAATGCATCACACAGTAAATCAGACAAAAAGTCTACTGAAATATTCATAAGGAAGAGAAGTCTCTGAAAAGAATATGCTGGGAGGAATTAAGGGAGCAGAAAGAGATGTGTGATGGGAATTCAGAGAATGCCCATGAACTGACACTCAACACAGAGAAGTCTTCATTTGAAGTAAGCAAGTAAGAAAATGGAAATTAAGGGTGAGCAAAGAGAGCCTTTTCATGAAAAAGTGAAGCAAATCCTTTTCAGCTAGCAGGAGTTGATCTTTATGGGAGCCCTTTACAGCAGCTGATGAAACTTGCGTGTGCCGGTTCTTGGAGACCAGGGGTAAAGGAGAGGGAGATCAGGGAGAAACTTACTTTCAAGATGGGTATAGTTCATTAATGGTGAATAGAAATTACCACATACCACAGAGATGTGATTTCTTGATTTTGACTGGAGATAAATGTTGGTGTCTGAAAGTTTTTGGTAATAACTCAGCCTTGTTTATAGGCTGCTTGTGCTGCACAATTCTGAAACATCGTATTTCCATTGAATGTTTTCTCTCATATAGTCATCTGGGGAAAGCTGCAGTATGAGAGGATTTTCAGTTTGGAGTTAACAAAGAAGGAATTTACTTTGATAACATATCATTTTGCTCATGCTAAGAGAGAAGCTTCTGAAAGAACATAGTAATGCTTACTTGCCAGGAAAAGCTGTTTCGCTAATTGAGAAATCTCATTTGAGAGGTAGCTTCATGCCAAGCCATTACAGCAATATTATACACAGAGCACGTATGGAAGTGATTATATTTTAATCTTTGGCCTTCATAGGGGTCTGCTTCCTACAGCCTTTCAGTTTAAATTCTAGCTTGGAAAACATACAGGCTTCCTGTAGAGTGACATTTATACTCTTATTTAACTCCTTGTCCTTGAGGCTGGCACCTTGGGTAACACCACTTCTGGAAAGTTGACATCACACTGAGAAAAATCTGACTCTTACCCTACGACGAGGGAGGAAACATGATACTCTGTACACAGCAGTGTTCTGACTGCTTGTGCAGCTACAAGTGAGAGAAGTAGCAAAGCCTACATTATTCAGGCTTCAGTGGTTTAATGATTTCTCCCACCCCTCCGGCCCTGTGGAGTCACGTTACTTATGTCTGGTTTTGTAATTTATAAGTATTTAGGCCAACATGTACTCATGAGGTCTTTAGGCTGTGCCTTAGTGAAACAGACACTGTGATTGAAAGATAGATTTGGAAAATAAGGACGAGGCACGGTTCTTATTAACACTTTTTTCTGTCTATCGATGCTGAAGTACAGAATGGTTAAATCATATGTACAAGAAAATCGTTGTGTTTTCAAGCATACAGTCAGAAATCACTTCTAAAAATAGCATTGTACAAGTGATATTTACCACAGCACTGAGAATAGCAAGTCCCTAGATATGACCTTTTCTCAGGAGAGAAAAGTCCACAGGAGGTCACTGACACATCGTTATAAGAAAACAGAGTAAAAGACAAAAATGCTGGTGTACCAGACTTTGGGATTGTAATGGTGTTTAATACTACATTTTTGATTTTCATCTGAAATTAAATAGAGAGTGCTGAATGCAGAGACAGTCTACATATTAGGATCTGAACAAGCAAGCTAAAGGACAGCTGCAGGAAAAGAGTGAATAGCTTGGCTGTTGGTTGCTGGAAGTCAAAAAAAAGGTGCCATAAAGAAGATATATTGTTTTAATGCTAGCTCTCTTTGCCCTGGATTCTGCTTTCTTTTCTTTTTTACAGAAAACAAAATATAGTAGTACTGCTCCTTTTGGAGCAGAAGACGTTTGGACTACACAGTCTTTGTTATTATGTTAGATTAGGTGATCTGTAGGTCCCTTCCAACAGAACTATTCTGTTGTATTCCAGTCTAGTCTATTCTAATCTATGTTCATTGCCACACTTTAAACAAGCACCAAATAGGTATGTTGAGCAACTCCTCATGTTTATCCTGTCAATGGATACTGTATGTCTTTGTTCAAAAGCTAAAGAGAAACCTTACCTCATGGATATGTTTTTTAGGATCTTTTCCTGCCAGCTGCTTGTGAATATCTGTAAATACTGAAACAATTCTGAGATAGTCACCAAGTCCTTCCCAGAATTATAACTGAAAGCCCAGATAGTAACAATCTCCAGAGGGAGAGACATGTGAAGCCAGAAACATATAGTTTTGAGCTGAAATTATCCTTCTTCCTCACTTCAAGACAGTGTGCAAAATCCTAAATTATGGAAAAAGAACAGGCAGTTCCTGCCGTGTTGGGAGCCAAGTGGTGAATAGTCAATGACAGCTTGTAAAGGCAGGGTTGGTTTGAAGTTTTAGGCAGCTTACCTTCTTTTTCAGTGATTTTCTTGGGAAAAGGAAGGATATCAATTTAAGTAATGTGAATACAGAAAATTGAAAAATGGAATACCTGTCGAAGCAAAGAAAACAATAAGTAGGTAGGTAGCTTTGTGATACAGAAATGCTCCAAATGGTAATCTGTGGAAAGACATAGAAGTACAATACTCTTACATGTTTTTAAGGACTTAAATGCCATTTTTTTTCACTATAGGAATCTGGTGTCTGTTATTATTCCAAAATCTAGCAATACACAAGAAGCCTGTTGAAGTTCATACTGACAAAAGTTCATACTTGAATTTGATCAGGGCTAGACCAGGAACTGTAATATTTTTTTCCCTTTTTTCCCCCTATTTGAACAGTGCTATTTAAGGAGAAAAAGGCAGTCAGTATTCCATTTTCCTGTGCATGCCTATCTCCATGAACACATGCACCCACAGCCTTGTTTTGTATTAGTTGAAAATTGCAACAGCTGAAGCAATAAAAAGTCTCACAATAGTTTAGTACTTAACTTTTAACTCAAAAACTTATGATTGCCAGAGAAATCTTTTGAATCACTTTTTGATAGTAACCTGAACTGTATAAGAGTTTCCCTGTTCCAAAACATACAGAAAGATTTTGAAAACTATCCAGTCCATTTAGAAGTCCAAATGCTCTCTCTTAAACCTCTCTATGATACACGATAAGGAGTTATAAAAGACATTTGGCTTTGTGTTCTGTTCAAACACACAGTATCACAGTATCACAGTATCACAAGGTTGGAAAGGACCTCTGAGATCATCAAGTCCAACCTATAACCTATAACACCTAGTGGTTCAGGTTGAATCTTCCTCTTGATTTGCCCTACTGGGTACTGATTAGCTCTAGTTTCCAGAATTTAGACGTTGCCTCATAAAACATTATTTTGTTTACTAATGTTAATTATATTTGCACAGAAATGTTATGGTTGGAAGATAGAGAAAGCCTAGCACTCTAGCAGAGGTGGAGCTGTGAAGGGAAAGTGTAGCCTGCAGAAAATACTCTGAATGCAGAATTTTCTGTGTGAGCAATGGCTGGTAATATTGCCTAGTTCTTCGGGGTAGGAAGGTGTAGGGAAGAAAATCTTTGTGTCAGCATGGAGAAGCATCCTCAATGCTCACTTGTTCATTTCTGTGATGAAGACAAATTATGATGAATCATGGTAATGCATACATCTGTTGAACTTCACTCCTTGCACCATCTCTGTGAAGCTTTGAGGGCTGTGCGCAGGAGGCTTCCTCTGAAAGAGGAGATTTAATTTGAATGAAAAGAAAAATTTGTGGTAAATGTGTTGTTTAATGTTACTTCAATAATAATATAATTTAGCACCTTTCACCATATTTCTCCAAGTGCTTTATGAAATCAGTTATAGTTTTCTTATTGATAGAGAAATTGAATTGTAGAACTAGGACTGCCCAAGTGTATTGACATGTTTAGTGGCTGTGACAGCTGATTTCCTGATGTCTTTTAGGGACTCTCGTCAAACCCTTATCTTCTGATGTTGTTTTAGCCAGAGCTTATATAAGAGCAGTAATGGCAGTTTATGGAAAAATATTAACTTTTAGTTTTAGAAAACGCTGGAATAAAATAAACTTGTTGAACATTCATGCAGAATGGAATATGTTTTCTAAAGAAATCAGATTCAGATTTTTCTGTGACTCTTAAAAAAGTTACTCGGAATCTCATCATAAAGGTCACGAACTTTTCATGGGCATTTAAGGACACACTTTGGCATTGGAAACTGGAGTGATCACATATACAAAGTTGTCCTATTTCAGCACTAACTTTAACTGGAGACTCCTGCTGAAGACGAAATTCCTTGTTTTGTGCAGGCAAACAGTTGCTGACATTGTTTGTGTCCCTGATAATTTCAGCAGCTATCCATGAAGAATATATTATAGTATACTTATAGGTATTTTAGGGAGATGAAGATATTTTAAAATGAAAACACAGTAGACCTTTTAGGTAAGTGCAGGTTGCATGTCAGAATAAGTAAGTTGTCTTGCAGGTGGGACTTTTACCTATTAAGTGGTTATTATCTTTTATATAACTATTAAATAACTTTTATAGGGGATTTTAGATTCCTATTGTTCAGGCTTGTTCTCATGTAAAAGACAGCTAAAGTAAATTGAAGTATTTAGTGTAAGAACAAGAGAGAAAGTAAATGCAAATATAGGTGTTTACAGCATATACAAGTAAAGGCATTTTGGAAACAGTTCTTTTAAAATGTAGTAAGTTCTCTCCTCGTTTACGTATATTGATCATAGCTTAATGGAAATGACATGCCTTATTTCTTCCCTGTGCTCTACTTTACAGAGAATTCCTTTTGTTTATTTTTAAATAGTGCTCAGGTTTTTTTGAATCCTTTCTGATTGAGAAAAACAAGGCTGACTTAAAAAACCTTGGGAGTTATTCTTTTCAAAGGTATTAGCTGTATCACTACTGTGTTTCACAGCTCAGAGTTTGTCCGTCTGGTTAGAGTGCCAGGAAGAAAAAAATTCATCTTCAGAGACAGAAAACAATACAAGGATATGCTCAGTTTTTGAGACATTCCTGTCCTCTTACAAAATACAGACATTAAACATCTAAGATAAAATCCACTTGTAGTTGAGCAAATGCAAATGTGGAAAGGATTGACATGATTTGTTTATATTAATGACCCATTGACAATGAAGATTCCAAGAAGAAGCTTTCCCCAGCTGAAGAGCTGGAACTGGGTGGTCTCATGGGTGAGCAGACGTGCAACTACACATATCTGATCATGTGCACATTTTCTCTGCTACATGTTTCATTAGATGTAGTGGGCTGTGATTTCCAGTGATGGCAGTTGTTCCTGGCTGAAAGGAGATGATTTCTCTTACATCCCTAGTTCAGTGGGAACCCAAGCAAGATTCAACTTTAACTTAAGTAACTTATTCAAACACTACTGAGTGCTAGGTGCTGCTTTGACATTTTCCATACAACTGAAATTTGAATAGGTAATTGAAGGTGAACAAATTGTATGTAGCTGGGGGAGAAAAGCAAACCAAGGACTTTATTTCATTGAAATAATATCTAGGAGTTCATATGCTAGTCCTTTACACTAGTTTTCCTGTATTTTTCTGATTTGTTGTGATTCACTCATAAGCATATTTGATTGTCCTTAAATATGCAATTGTCTTATAGTGGACTCAAGGGAACAACATGATGGGAAATTCTTATATAACCCATACCAAAGAAAGTTGCTAATGTGGGTCTAAAATAGCCTCAAACTACTACACTTAAAATGAAGTGCCCTAGAAACTTTATGACTTCACTTGAGTGACCAGCCTGAAGGAAGGTTACATCATGCTGGGAGCTGATCTGGCCTGACACAATGGAGGCCTTTTCAGACTGAAAAATAAGACTGTACTAAGCAGCTGAAAATAGAATATAGTTTGTGCTAATTTTCTTTGTTTCTCTCTCTTGCTTTCCTATAACAATCTGTCCTTAATCCGAAACCTGAAAATTCCCTGTCCTTGGTGAGGACTTTCAGTCAGTTATCAACTTACTGGCATTGCTTCTTCTTTATTATCTACTTTTCTTTTATGTATAAACACATATCTGTGTATGTATATGTATGCATATGTATAATTGAGTGCATGTGTATACATATTTGTGCATTTACAAAAATAAAATTTAAAAAGTTGTACCATGCTACAGACTGTCTTGGGAGGAGACTTTGTTTCCAGTTTTTAGGACATTTGTTTTCTAGATTTCCCCATATTTTAATTTTCTCACCTCTTAGGTCATCAAGTGGTGTGTGTAAGAACAGGACCACAGATTAGAAACAGCATTAAGAATAAAGAATAAAGAAAAGGAAGGGGATTGTGTGTTAGCCACACACTAAAGAGTACAGTTTGCTTTTTACCTGAACAGAATTTGTTCAAATATTTCTCTAAATGAAGCTTAGAGCACATGCTGAATATCCCTCAGTGTTGGTTCGGATTTTGACCTCATAGAGATTGCTGCATCCAGCATTCTGATAGAGCCAAGGCTGGCCCAGCTCCATGCCCCAGATCCAGCCAGTTGCAAATGCAAATACAAATAGCACCAATGTCCTCATCCTTTTCCCCTCTTTGGCTGTTTATGATAAAAGTTCTTTAGTGGAAATACATAGATACATTGATGTATATACAATATGGATCATTCCAGTATCTGGCTTAGATGCTGAGCCTGCCAGGTAGTTTCCCTTGATTCCCAACTACTCTTTTGTATTCAAACTCAGGACAGAAGATGGGGGATTTCATGGTCACAGGCTTCAGGTCCAGTGCTCGTACACTTCAAGAACAGCATTGTAGAAATAAAAGAAGACTACACTCACTAGCAGTGAAGGAACTGTTCTTTCCCCGATTTATCTCCTTCATTTTTCACACACATTACTGTAATGCAACAACCTCCCTTAAATTACTGCAAGAAATTTATTTTTTCTAGATTGTGTTCTGATAAGCTTATCATTGCACTCAAAAAAGCAAAAGACTGTGATTTCCATTTGAAATTTAATTGTGTTAAATTCCTCATCAGTGTAGTGTAAATTAGGCACAGGTGCAGAGGAGACAGAAAGTTTCTTTTAACTAAAATTATTTCTTTTCTCTTGACTGTATTGAACAGGTGCATTTCAGGGCTGCAGTCTTTGAGAAGATCTTTATGACTGGAAAGTACATATGCTATGTTTGTAATTGATATGGGCAATGATTTATTACCATTTTTCTTTGAAATGTCTTAGTAAAATTATGTATTTCTGGAAATGCCCATCTTGTGCTGCTGATTCTGCAGCCCATTTGTAGAATCCTGGAACTCAAGATTTTGGCTTTAATCAGGTTTTCTCTGTAAAATTAAGGCAACACATAAATAATCTTTCAGCATTAATTCAAAGTAGTTGTCATACTTGTCAAATGTCTGCACAATTAAAGGCCCTTGGAGGGAACTGGGAAGGGGGGGGGAGTACTGTTTGAAAGAGAATTTACAATGAAAAAGAATCTTCTCTTAAACAATGACAGGGTGGTAATGAGGTCAGAATAAGCAGAAAAGAGTGGATATTTTTGCCTGGTAGTTAACACAGAATGCTTTAGCTTTATCAAGAACAAAAGGGGAAACTTAAAAATCTGCTTGCTTCATATACATGGAGATCAGTCCCTTTTCAGTACTCTGTCACACTAGCATTGCTGTCAGAAAGCAACCTGTCCCTAGGGTTGTTCATTAAGCTTCATATCCTTAATCTGAAAAATAAATTTATATTCCTTAGAGCTTTTGAGGGGAGGGAGAGGGACTGCATTTTTGGTTTGTAATGACATCATTTTTTAAATCTAAATCTAGAGCTAACTTTCAGAAATTGTCATAAATATAAATGTATTTGATTTTATTGATGAAAAGCAGGAGAAATGAAATTTTTCATACTATGTAAACTTATGTATCTATTGTAAAAATGGGGGGCTTTCTTAACATGGTGACCAATTTTTCGATATATAGAATGAGCAATGACTATTTGTTCTTCTCTGCATTTTTCTTGCGTTAGGGATGCTGGATGATGATACATGGAGGAGCTGTTTTATCATCATTTAAGGTGTTCAGGGACAAGTAGATATTTAATCATTCTGTTGTCTGACTAGACATGGCAGAATAAAATGCATTTATAGAAGATATGCCTTCAAATATTTACTGTTAGGTAGGATATGCTGTAGAGGCGATGGTCATCTTATTATTAAATAATACTTTAAGAGGATCATCTGCCTTTCATAAGATCATTTTTTATCATGTTGATTGTGCATTTCATGCTATTTTGCCACCTCCTCTGGGGTTCTGGCTCACTCCAAAACAGCAAAAGAGAAAAGCTGTATCTTCCATTCAGATTTTATTGTCTTGCTTCTCTATTTCTGTAGAAGTTCTTTTCTTCTTGAGATTTTATGAGGCAGGCATTTCAAAGTACTCCATGAATGAGACAGATGAAGAGAAAAACAATAGCTGTGAAAGAAAAGGAACTGTGGAAAGAAATGGACAAGTAAATACAGAATAATAGTTTACATGCACAGCTTTAAGTGTTAGCTTTTCAGATTTTCAAAGCACTGTGTGAGCTGTTGCCACACAGGTTCTGTAAGCAAAGCTCTGCATGACTGATAAGAAAATGCTGAGCTTCTGCTGAATGAGGAAAGCCATACTGTTTAGGTCTAAATATCAACTTTATTTTTTTTTGCTTTGTTTTCTCAAGAGGTCATATTTCATATAAACGTCCAGAAGATGTAGAAAAGAGGATCATTCAGTCTGAATTTTCAAACTTGGCTTCCTAAAATGTAAGTACATTTCTGAAAACCACTCCATGCATTTTCAGTTCCCTAGTCACTTACTGTAACTGTAAATAGTAACATTGATTTTTCCTGGAGTTATTACTTTGCTGTATACCAGAGAGTAAGGCAAAATGTTACATGTAGCAAGGTCTTGTTCAGCATGCTTGGACCCAAATGTCTATCAGAAATTTGCATTAATAAGTCTACTGACAGATGGAGTGAGTGTTTTCACTCTTACCAGCTGAATGTAGTCCACTGCATGGTAAGAAAATTCTTATTGCAACCTTAAATGATCTGATCAAACATAACATAGAAAGCTCATTATTTTTTTTCTCTGTGATCAGCCATGAGAAGAATGTGATTGAAGTCTGTCCTGCTCTTTGACAATCCAAACTCTTCTTTTTTTTTTTTTTTTTTTCCAAAGCCCAAAGGCCTATAATGCCTCTGGAAGATTGCAGCAATAAATTGTGTCGTCTACCAAAAAATTAGACACTGCTCTAACCCTTCCCATGACAGGAAATGTCACTCCTACTTCATTTGGAATGAACGAAGTTGATTTAATTGATCTTAATCCTCAGCCAACCTGAAAAAAAAGAAATTAGATTGTCAAGCAGTGTTGGACTGAAAACAAGACATACCAGAAATATCATTTTACAGGCTTTATTGTCATCAGCCTTTTGTCTTACTGTTCTTCCAAACAACTTTATAAGTTGAAACACAGGACATGTAGACTTCTTTGGGACTCCTGTCTGTAGGACAAGCATTTGTTCAAACCCTTCTCAATAATCCTTTGAGAAGAGGGAGTAAGATTGTCTATGAGTTGAGGTCTGCTTCTGCTTTAAAATGACTGCATATTCCAATGACTGCATATTCCTCCACAATATTTGATGAAATGGTTGGCTAGTTTAGTAACACATGCCTTGTTAACTGATGGTTTGTTGTAATTGTCTTCCAAAATATCTTAGCTTCAGAACAGTATAGTTCATTGCAGAAGAGCACACTGGGCAATGATACATTATAAATGCAAACAAATACGTTTTAAACCGTAAAACAGAGTAAGAAAGCCTATATTGAGAAATAGGTGGTTATATTTAAGGTTGAATTTAATAGTTATTCACAAATGTCCTTAACACTCCACACTGCGTGTGTTTGGACTTGGGAAATGACAATGAAAAAGAATTTAAGAACCTAAGTGAGTTTAAAAAAAACTAAAATACGAAAGTTAGTTGTTTCAGATGAATTCTTTATGAAAGACTAGAAGAAGGAAGGGAGGACACAAATGTGATAGGAGAGACAGATAATATGGCAATAGTGACGCTTTTGAGCATAATTGAACCTTATTTATATTTTTATTAAAGAATATATATTCCAAGAGGGAAAAGTAAGTAGCCTTTTTATGATGTTTCAGTGCACAAATAAGCATGATTTTGATCTTCTGCTTTTTAATTTGGGGTAATCTGTCATCTGCTGTCAAAAGATCTTGATGAAGGGATTGAGCGCACCCTTAGCAAGTTTGCAGATGACACCAAGTTGGGTGGCAGTGTTGATCTGCTTGAAGGAAGGGAGGCTCTGCAAAGAGATCTGAACAGGTGGGATCGATGGGCTGAGACCAAAGGGAAGAGGTTTAACAAGACCAAATGCTGAGTCCTGCACTGGGGCACAATGACCCCATGCAGCGTTACAGGCTTGGGGAAGAATGGCTGGAGAGCTGCCTGGAGGAGAAGGACCTGAGGGTTCTAGTTCACAGCCAGCTGAATATGAGCCAGCAGTGTGCCCAGGTGGCCAAGAAGGCCAATGGCATCTTGACCTGTATCAGAAACAGTGTGGCCAGCAGGACCAGGGAGATGATTGTGCCCCCGTGCTTGGCACTGGTGAGGCCACACCTCAAGTACTGTGTTTAGTTTTGTGCCCCTCGCTACAAGAAAGACATTGAGGTGTTGGAGCGCGTCCAGAGAAGAGCAACGAGGCTGGTGAGGGGGCTGGAGAACAAGTCCTATGAGGAGTGGCTGAGGGAACTGGAGTTGTTTAGCCTAGAGAAGAGGAGGCTGAGGGGAGACCTCATCATTGTCTACAACTGCCTGAAAAGAGGTTGTAGCGAGGTGAGTGCTGTTTTCTTCTTCCAAGTGACAGATGGTACGATGAGAGGAAATGGCCATAAATTGTGCCAGGGGAGGTTCAGACTAGACAGCAGGAAAAATTTATTCACTGAAAGGGTTGTCAGGCACTGGCACAACTGCCCAGGGAGGTGATTGAGTCACTCTACCTGGAGGTGTTTAAAAGACGGGTAAATGAGTTTCCCAGGGGTATGGTTTAGCAAGTGGACAGGTACTGTGGGGCTCTATGATCTCACAGGTCTTTTCCAATCAGATGATTCCATGAGTCTATGATTCTATGAAAATGGATTGTACTGGAAAAGTGGGCTTTGACTAAATGAATGATTTCATGGCTATTGTCCTCTGTTTGCAGAAATCTCCAGAATTTTTAATTGAACAACTGAAGTGGTGAAAATATATTTTGATTAGTCATCTTTTTCAAATTCAGCTTTCCTAAAGAAAATAAACTCTCCCTATGGTCAAATGGACTATCCAGAAAAAAAGGACAGGTATTTTGGAAACATTTATATTCCAAGCATGTGAGAAGACTTCTGGTCATCTGTCTAAAATAATAAAAGACACAGCCTTAACAAGATAAATTTGTGAATTATTAGCAGTTTGAATTAATAGGTCTTTTTACTCAGGCAATACCAAGGCCTCTGATCCATTTCTATCTTGACATTACTTCTTCAACTCTTGCCCTTTGCTTCTTTTTTATTTTTTTCCTTTTAGTTCTTTTATTCCATAAATTATTCGAAGAAATCATCTTCTTACTTATTTTCCAGGTTGTGTGCTTTTAAAGGGCACAGTGATTTTCTAAGGATAGGGATTATAGCATGAACATACAGTCCTACGCGAAATTCCAGAGGCTGTTGGTGTTCTCATTGTTGTGTAATTTCAGCTAGGTTTGTCAGCGTGTTTAAGTACGATCCTGAACACTCAAATTAGTGATTGATGGGCTTGATATATGGATAGATGTCACAGACAAGCACACTTTTATGTCAGGAAAATTGAGTATTGATATTCTTAATGCAATTTTTTAGAAGTGGACAAACGCATTGAGATTATCCAACAGCATGAGATCTGTATTTTTAATTCCTGATTTCAACTGCATTTCTTCCTCTTCTATGACAAATGCACAGGTGAACGCTTGCCAAAAAGCACAAATAGATTATATGCTCTGTGTTCATAAATGAGTAGATGTGTTTCATCTTTGTTTTGATAGATGGAAGCTGTATTCCAGGAAAGGTTATTCTCAATTTATTATTCATACCTTATGGATTATCAGAGTAGCCTAGAAAATCCTTTTCCAAATGAGCTTAATCCACTAAGTAGAGCACACATGAATGAACTTGCAGGACTTAAAACAAGACAAGGGAAAGGGACATAAGTATCCAACACAGAAGGTACTCTCATCATCATGTATTTAACAAAAAACCAATCCCTTCTGCATGAACGCACCTTCAGGGGACATAGATTGACCATTCTTTTTCTGCCCTGTGTTGCAGACCTCAATATAAACGCTGAATCCATCCCATCCATGACTGCAGCCTATGCACAGAATCAGAGGTTTACAGCTCTCCCCTTGTCAACTTTGCTGGTATGAGAATGTTATTAAAACATGAAAAAAGAAGTAGGTCCATTATCTATTTTTGTATGAAAATAAATAAAAACAGAACTCTGAAAAGTAAAAATTTTTTGGGACATGAAGCTAAGGAGGTCTTTTTTATCATTATTCACTGCTTCTATAATTGACTTTTTTGATTGTTTTCTGAATACTGGCTGGGTCACTGACTGTAGTAAAAACACTGAATTTTGAAACTCGGAGTACATGTTTTTGAGACTATAGCAGAACTACATTTTCTGGTTTTTGCAAGAGGGTACCACTACTGTTTTTATAGACCAAAAAGCAAACTTGTTCAAGTTGTTGCCAGCTTATTTTGCAGTCATTTTGAGCTTGCGTGGACAAAACTTATCATTTCTTTTCAGTTTCAGACAATAATTGTCAAAAGCTGTGCTACGGATAAGTTTCCTCATCGGTCATTTCCGATGCTTCATTTTATCTCTGTTTCATCTATTTCTCTCTTATAGTCCACTATGCCAGGTGTTTTTCAGGCACCAGTGGCCAGGGTCATCTCAAACACCAGACAGAGCTAGAAGAGTTTAGAGAAGGCTGCAGGGCTGTCAATGGATGGCAACAACCTTCTGTATGCCAGAACATGGTGCCCTGCTCAAACACACTTAAGGGCAGAAGCTGCCAAAGTAAATATAGCCAGAGATGTCCTCTTGGAAGGAGACAATCTGTACTGGAGAAGGTATGTCTTTGAGGGGCTGTGGCTGCAGGCAGCCCATGCTAGGGCAAGGACATCCCTGAGGAAATTTAGCCTGTGGGTGATCCACACCGGAGCGGAGACTACACTGAGAGACTGCAGCTGGTTACCCGTTTAGCTCCTCACTCTGCAGCACTATCTTTTCATTATTTTTTTCTTGTAAAGTTTTGGATTCTAGATGGCTCCAACAGCTATGAATTCTGAAATGTCTTTTCAGCTAACTGCTTTTTAAGTTGCCTTTCAGAATATAGTCCCCATTTTATTCAGGTGATATTAATTTTAAAAAAGGTGAGAACAGTACATTTTCAGACAGTTACACATTACATATGAGCATTTCCACAATCAGATCAGTCTTTGCAGAATGTCGTGAAAGAGTGTTTTAGTAACATTAGCGTAAGTAAAGAAATAGAACCATATATTTCTGTAACTGCTAATATGTCACATGCAAACTTATCTATTTTCGTGGTGTTCAGGATGTCTTCGAATTTCCTAAGCTTTTTGCTGAGCAGTGGAGCATCATTCTTCCCTCACTCCTCCTCCACCAACTCTACATGAGTAACAAACCTGATATCTAATACCAGAAGTATTACTGCAAGTATAAGGCAATAGTTTATAATGCTTACTTCAGGTAATGAAGGAGAGCATTCAATAAATTCACTTACTACTCCATTGTGAAATTTTAGGGTTTCTTCCACTCCTGCCCTCCTATAGCACTTTTCTGGTCAGATCTTGTGTCACTTCATACAGTTCTCCTCCTCTTCCATCATTCATTCTCAAAAGTGCCAAAATTTGTGTTGTGGAGACACTGTTTTTCCAGCAGGAACACTCTGGCAGTCTGGAATTTCCATTTACATCTGGCTGACCGCCTTACCAGCTGTAGTTTGGTAGTTACTGCAGTTAATTTAAACATAAAATAAGTCTCTGCTGGGGCATTTTACACCTAGCTTGCAGAGTAAGCACCTTTCAAAATTATTCTAACTATTTCCAGTTCTAACAGTAATCTTGAGCAATGACATTGCTATTTAATTCTTTTGTCTAGTGGATGAATAAATTAACTCCGTATAAAACTTTTAAGTTTTGAAAAGTGTGTAAGAGAAACCCCAGATGACTAAGGTAGGAAGAAGGAAAGGTTGTGGAAGACAGTGATGTTTAAAATTATAGAGATCAAACATAGATTCTGTGTCATTGAGGAACGTTTTTCTTCACAGTTTTGGTCACCATGCCTACAGATAGGATGACAAGCTGTGAAATAATATAGATTTTTATACTGACTGTTTGTTGGTTTAACATGAGGTGTAAGAGAGCAGTTGTTTTAGGATTATTTCTTATACCTAAGGCAGTGAAAAAAAAAAAACCTCTGAACAAAAGCAGAACAGAATTGAAATGGAATAAAAATGTAAAAATACAATAACTTGCCCAGAATTAGTTGGTGGAGATAATTTTAAATTTTCAGGATGCATTAGGAGGCTGTTTTCTTTTTGAGTGTATGAATTCTGATAATCTCATTCTAATCTAGAATCTGGAAGGAGAAATAGTTGGCTCCAGAGGTAGCTTCAGTGTATTTTGTCTATAAGGACCTAAGGAGCTTGCTGTGGTTCATTTACAATGTGAACGTATCTCTTTGGGCAAGGATTAGTCTGTCCTTCAGTATTTACAAAGTATATGCATGTGCATTCCCTATCTGTGAAAATGCCAAGAGTAATATGAAGAAACTATGTAAAACAAACAGAAAAAGAGTGAGCTGAAAGTACTGTATGCAGTTCTGAAATATTACCAAATCAGCATCTGCATAGCTTATAAAAATGCGTAGCATCTTGGTGTGGCATGATCTTTTTACCATGTCCTTTACTGGACACCTAATAGAACAGCCTCAAAACCCACCTTGGTATATAGTATGGCCATCAGAAATTTAGGCACAATGACTGTTTATATATCACAGTAGTGTGTGTTTTGTTTGGGTAAGAACATGTCTTATGTATCAAGATAGAAATGTGTGTTATGTACACGTTTTGTATCTTAACATTGGAGAGGCGTATTGCTTCCAATATTGTTATTTTTAATTTTTTTGTCTACTTTTCATTGTTGTCAGTTTCCTTCTCTGAAATCTATCCCTCAAGTTGATATACTTGAGATTCCTTTTCTCCCAAAAAAATTCTTTCTTATAGGCACTTTGTTCATTTATCTAAGCAATTTTTCATCTAAGTCATTATTTTGGCTTTTCTGCTTCCTTCACCTCTTCTTTTTCTGCTCCCTTTCAAGTGCCCAAGCTCCACCACCTATTGATTTGTGCCACATAACTTTGCCTCATGATATTTGAATAACATAGAAATCACAGAACTGGCAGTTTGTCCTGCTGTTGATTTAATTTCATAAAACGGACTTTTAAAAGGAAAACTTCTTGTATGGTTCTTACATATGATAGACAACTTATTCTAATTGTCCCACTGTTACATAAATCAATGGTCACCAGTAGAATCTGACTTTTACAAAACTGAGAATCATATAGAAATGTTACAGAGTTTTGAATCCTCTGTAGAAAATTACAGGGATATCATGTTCTATTAACTTCTGTAGGATGGAGTCTTTCTCTCATATGTACAGCCTCCTTGAGTCATGTGTTTTACTTGTTACTGAAGGTCTTTCTTCACAATTTGCTGAAGAAAAACATCTGCTTGTCCTCTTGCAACTTGCTATATGCTAATTGCCATGCCATTTTCCTATATTGTACAGTAAGGATGCAAATTTTTTTCCTCGTCTCAAATTGCCACTTCAAATGATGTTTAGAAAACGTGGGGTTTATCTGTCTTTCAAATCACCTGCCTAAGATCCCATGCAGTAAACACCTCCCTCAACTTATTTTACAGAAGCTATAGATGAGCTATCAGATACTGAAATGTGGGTTTTTTCTGCTTCCTTTGGTTTGACCTCAAATGGTAACTTGAGCTTTTCGTGCTTGAAAGCACCACGTGTTCACTCAGAGTACTCAAAGAGCTCCAAATGGAGATAAGAACTCACAGACTTCAGTAATATATCTACCAAGGGTCCATTGGATGGTGCAAAAATGTATTTAATAATGAAAAGTGGTTTGTTTCCTATGTTTTCTCATTTCAATGCTTTTGATCTAAATAAAGCCTGTAGATGAAGGTTTTCTCATCAATTTTGTCCATTAATCTCAAGGCAGGAACTTTTATTGAAACCTGAAAAGATGTTTCTGACTAAATCTCTAATCTGAGGAGAAAAAAATATAAATTCTGCCATACAAAAATAAAGAAACCGTCTGACACGTTGTGCTCTCAGTGAGTTACACAGAGTCTCAGTGTGGTGGTGCTCAGACACATAGTTATGACACTATAGATATATATATATTGATTAACCTGTATTGGGACAATCCCCAGTACCAATGAACCTGGAACGTGAAGAGATTGGGAGCAACCCTGCCAAAAGGATCTTTGGGATGTGAGCCAACAATATGCACTGGCAGCCCAGAAGGGCAACTGTATCCTGTCCGATTCTGCCCCTCTACTTCACTCTGGTGAGATTCACCAGAGTGCTGCATTCAGTTCTGGAGCCCTGAGCACAGGAAAGACATGGACCTGTTGGAGCAGGTAGAGAGGACGGCCATGAAAATGTTCAGGGGGATGGAACACCTCTCCTTTGAGGACAGGCTGAGAGGGTTGGGGTCGTTCAGCCTGGAGAAGAGAAGGCTCCAGGGAGATGTCACAGCAGCCTTCCAGTACTTACAGGGGACCTGTAAGAAAGATGGGGATGAGTGTTTTAGCAGGACCTGTTGTGATAGGACAAGGCTTAATGGTTTAAAACTAAAAGAGAGTAAATTTAGTTTAATATAAGGAGGGAAAATTGTACAATAAGGATGGTGAAATACTAGAAGATGTTGCACAGAAAGGTGGTTGATGCCTCATCCCTGGAAACATTCCAGTTCAGATTAGATGGAGTTCTAAACAACCTGATCTAGTTGAAGATGTCCCTGCTTATTGCAGGGGGATTGGACTAGATGACCTTTAAGGAAGCCTTCCAAACCAAACTATTGTTATGATTCTATGATTTTTCAAACTTGCATGTTTTGGTTTTCACATTTAAATCCAGTATAGTCTTATGATTAGTGCATGAATATTGAGCTTTTCCCTGAGATTCATTTTGAATCTAAGTGCTTAATTATAAATCCACATATCTGAAAGTATTAAGGATCATTTTTTATATCAAATCTGCTTCTATCTTTGAACCCTCTTGTGTTGACCATATAACTGGCAGGCTTCAGGAAACAAGGTGGTTTCTGCACGTAGTTTATACAACATCAGATACATCAGAGAGCAGGATTGTCTTTCTGATCCTTGCGGGCCTTGCAACTTAGTTATATTTTTTTTTATCTCACACAAGTACAGACTTGACTATCTGCAAGAGAATAATTTGGCTCTTCAGAGTGCTACAGTGGGGATTTGAGGTGCTGACCTCCTCACCATAAAATTTATAGGTTCCTTGTATACTTTGTGGAGAGATATTCTCTTGAGAAGTGCTAAAACCGCCACCTTAGGGTTGCACCAACTTTTTCCTTTGTTTCATACAACTAGAAAAGTCATAGAGACAAACTGATCAGTCTTAAGTGTATTTTTAATTAGGAACATCTTAATTGAATCTCTGTTAATTTGTGTCTGTTCTCACCATCTAACTCTCATAGTTAGAATTTCCTGGCATATGTAAAATAAGCATGGTAAAAATTTTTGTGCAGACATTTGCAGATGTATCAGGAGGTAACTCTGGCATAAAGGTTGTATTAAGCGTTTCAATTAAAACAGACATAAATTTCTCTATTTCACACTTTAATGATCAAATGTAATCTTCAAAATTTATAATAGCCATTAAATTTTTCTAGAACGTTTATAAGTTAAACCCAAACGTTCCATTATTAGTAGCAGAACTAATGAAACTTGCTTTCCTATTGTCATCAGTCCTTGCACACCATACAACATTTGTATATTTTGTCATGCAATCACCACAGCAGGCAGTGTAGTTTGTCTGGATCTGTGCACCTGCCTAATGGATAAAAGATTTTTGTTTTTTTTTCCCCCTGTATAGTTGGCTGCTGCCTCTTGAAACAGAGTTGGACTGAGCTCTTTGGACTCTTTTTGATTTTCCAGTTTAAGCTGTAATCATAGAGTGTTTCGGATTGGAAGGAACCCTAAAGATCATCCAATTCCAGGCCACTCCTTGAATACTGTGTTCAGTTTTGGGCCCCTCACTACAAGGACATCAAGGCACTGTAACATATTCAGAGAAGGACAATGAAGCTGGTGAAGGGACTCGAGAACAAGCATTATGAGACATGGCTGAGGGAGCCTGGAGAAAACGAGGCTGAGGGGATGTCGCGACCCAGCCTGGACAGTCTATGTATCACCAGGTTAAGACCCTGGGTCTCCTCGTAAAATTTATGGGTTCAGTACCCACCAGGCTAAATGAAGGCAAAATAATACCAAACGATTGATCTAAAAGGACTTTGTTTGTATGGATATTCTTAGAAACATGATGACATTGGCTTTATCAATCTGTGTTATGGGAAAAGAAAGAAAGAGAAAAGAGAGCAAACTGCAAGGATACCACCTGGGTTCTAGTCATCGTCTCCTCCCTGGATGGCAGGCACACTGCTGCAGATGGCCCCTCTTTCAGAGTATTATTTATAGTTTTCTAGTGGGCCTGTGTGGTGCTTCTTCTAGGAAAGTTCTGGAACTGAGTTTGGGGGTGCTTAGGGGGTTTCCTTGTTCTTCCATTTAGGCCTCCTGGTGTTTTTGCCTGACTTCCTCTGAATTCTGTTTCACCACAGATATTTTTTTTGTAGGGAGGAGTTCGTGTGGGATAGGGAGAGCAGCTGTAAACCTTTTGACTGTGTTATGGTTACATGATGCTTGGCACTCCTTTCCAGTTCTGGCTGGTCAGTAAGTAAGGCAGTTTGTCTGTCTAACCTATTCTTAGGTAGGAACTTAAAGATCCTTTTACCGCATGTGGTATAATCATGCTTCTTCTCGAATTCTCTAATTCAGCTTTCTTTTCTGTGCTTTCAAAACACTCTGAAAGGTGAGAAGAGGCTTTATAGCATCTCTTGTCCCTTAATTCCTGCTGTTTAGAGAGCCTACACTGAATTAGCAAGATTAAGGAAATGTGCCATTGTCATCAACTTGACTGTTTAGGTCCATGTTTTCACAAAACCAAATTATGTTATTAAAAAATATACATAAAATTGCATTTTCCATAACATCAGATGAAAACTAGAGTAGTCTTATACCTTTACTCCTTTTACCTGAAGGAGTTGCTTTTAATTCACAGTTCAGTTCTATTTTCTTGATTTAAAAATGCAGGATGTTAAATTAAACAGGTTATAAAATTACAGTGGTATTTCACTTTTTATGGGGATAGTTATTAATTTGAAGCAATAACATTACTTGTAAATAAAAGAGCTACTAATACACTATCTTTCTGCTGTTGAATACGGTCTCCCAGAATTATAACTTGTGAGTTTCTTTTCTTCTGATTTGGTCATCTCTCCATGTCCTGTCCTGTCCCTTGTTGTGTCATGTACCATCCCCCTCTCCTCTCGCCCCAGATTTAATTGTAACTGAACAGAAGTTTATCCCAGTTGCCTATAGAAACCACAGATGAGAGATGTTGTGATCTGAACCACGGGGTGGGAGAGCAGCTGCCACATCTGGTGCCTGGCAGCACAGCCAGCAGCAAGCCATATTGGTGTGGATGTGCTTCTGCCTGTAGCAATGACTCTTCTAATTCAGACAACAGTTTGTGCTGCAGTAGCTACTTAAAAGCAGCAGTCGCTACATGGGAAGTATACTAAATACATCTGAAGAAAATCAAAGATTTAAAAGCCAGAAAGATGAAAGAATTAGTTTTTCCTGAAGCCTCTGCACTAAGAAATATGAGTGCTGGAACAACTGTCGCAGGCTTGTTGCAATTAGCTTCCAACAATTTCTAGATACACAGTGTTATGTAGGCAGTTGTTGTTTTTTCTGTGAGTTTTTGTTTCTTGAAACAATACAGCAATTAACATTGGTATTTCTGGGCGTTTTGTAGTTTTGTTTAGCAAAAATATCCTCTATTACTTTGACAGGTGTATGAGTCATTTTGTCAAAAAGATTACTTTGAAAATGAATCAGTGGCGTTCTTTTGCTTTACTGAAAACAACTATGATTTGGAAGATAAAAGCAGTTACAAACAAAAGGCCTTCGTTTATATTCAGGCATTATTGTGCAAGTATACGAAAGAAATCCTCTTTTTAATATTTATTTCAAAACTGAAGGAAGAAAAGCAATCATACCCATAGATTTAAAATATGCTCATGTCGTTATTGAAGAAAGGACTAATTTAAAATGACAATGATGTTTTAAATTCTCTTAAACCTCATTTGCAATCTCTGACAAGCCTCAGGTGGGAAGTCGAGATTTTTAAACTGCAAGGTGGCTGAAACATGAAACCTTGTGAATCTGACAAACTCCTCTTGGTCCCAGGAGATACAACTGAGATTGGAAATTTAGATCTTGTGAGTAATAATATGCCTGAGCAGAAAAGATTCTTACTCTGGAAGGAGATAGAGATAGGAAGCGATTTTGACTTAGTTGCCACTTTCAGAAAAAAATATATATGTAACTTTGAGATTTAAGACTGTGTGTGGTTAAATAATAGGAACTGTATTTTCTTTCAGCACTTGCTTGAAGGAAATGGTTTTGAAGTTAGGTGATGATTGTTTTTTGTTTTGGTGTAGTGACGGTGTTCTGATGTGGTACTGAATTTTAATAGCTTGGATTTTTCCTTGTCAAAAGGCTTAATAGGGAAGGAAGAAGCTGGTGATTATACCACTTCAGTTGTTGACATGAATTTCAAGTGTTTATTTTGAAATAAAAGTCTCCTATGTTCATTAATGTTCTTCTTGGACGTTTAAAGGAAAGTCTTTCATTGTTAGAAACTAATAACAATGTAATAAAATGAACAAAAAGAAGCCCTGTTGTATTTTAAGTTTTCTGTCAGTTTAACATCATTCAAATTGTTAGCAATGTTTGCATTTTTTAGGCTGCCACTTAAGAACAACCTGTGAATTCCTGGGCAGAGACAGGAAAAGATGTCTATTTCCTTTTCAGCGCTCCTGGGAATCTGGAGAGGTACCAGTAAACAGGAAGCTGGCAAATGTTGTCCCAATCTTCAGGAAGGGCAGCAGGGGTGACCCCAGTGACTACAGGTCTGTCAGTCTCACTTCAATGCCTGGTAAGATTGTGGAGAAGATTATTCTGGGAGCTACTGAAAATCACCTGAAAGACAACACAGTCATTGGTTCCAGCCCACATGGGTTTGTAAAGGGAAGGTCCTGCCTGGGTAACTTAATAGCCTTCTATGATGGTTACTCGCTTACTTGACCAAGGAAAACCAGTTGATGCAATCTTTCTGGATTTCAGCAAGGCCTTTGATGCGCTCTCTCATAGTATCCTCCTAAAGAAAATGTCCAGTGTACAGCTGGATAAACACATAATGCAAAGAGTTCAAAGGGTCACAGTGAATGGGGTTACATCGGGCTGGCGTCCAGTCACTAGCAGGGTTCTGCGGGGATCCATCCTGGGGCCAGTGTGCTTCAATATCTTCATAAATGACCTGGATGTGGGACTTGAAGGTTTACTAACTAAGTTTGCTGATGACGTGAAGGGAGCTTTCAACACTTTTGAGTACAAAGACGCCCTGCAGAGAGTTCTAGACAAATTGGAGAGCTGGGAAATCATCAACCATGTCAAGTTTAACAAGGGCAAGCGCCAGTTTTTGCACCTGGGACACGGCAACTGTAGATGTACATACAGACTGGGGAGGGAGAGGCTGGAGAGCAGCCCTGCGGAAAGGGATCTGGGGGTTCTGGTCAACAGCAAGTTGAACATGAGCCACCAGTGTGCCCTGGCAGCCAAGAGGGCTGACCGTGTCCTGTGGTGCATCAAGCACAACATTGCTAGCCCTTTGAGGCAGGTGATTGTCTCACTGTGCTCTGCACTGGTGTGGCCCCACCTTGAGTACTGTGTGCAGTTTTGGGCATCACAGTACAAAAAAGGACACAGAGGAGGCCACAAAGTTGGTGAAGGGTCTAGAGGGGAAATTGTATGAGGAGCAGCTGAAGTCACTTGATCTGTTCAGCCTGGAGAAGAGGAGACTGAGGGGGGGCCTCAGAGCCATTTACTGCTTCCTCACAAATGGAAGGAGCAGGAGCAGGCGCTGATCTCTTCTCTCTGGTGACCAATGATAGGACTCGAGGGAATGGCAGGAAGATGTGACAGGGGAGGTTTCAGTTGGATATTAGGAAAAGGTTCTTCACTCAGAGGGTGGTGGAGCACTGGAACAACTCCCCAGGGAAGCAGTCATGGTGCCAAGACTGACAATATTCAAGAAGCATTTGGACAGAGCCCTCAGACCCTCAGACACACAGTGTGAATGTTGGGGTTGTCCTATGCAGGGGTAGGAGTTGGACTCGGTGATTGTTGTGGGTCCTTTCCAACTCGGGTCATTCAGTGATTCTACGATTTAATTTCTGGAAGGATCTAAGACTCTCATCTATTTCTCCCTTTAGTTGTAGACTTCTCAGACATTGTCATTTAAGTAGTCTTTTCTACATTGCTCTCTTGAAATGGGAAGTTTAAAAATACAGTAAAAAATACTGCAATGACTGTGTAATGCCACATTCTTATGAAAAGAAAGTTTCAGTCCTTTTGATTGCTTCTTAATTACTGGTGGTTTTTATGTGAACCAGTTTCTGCCACCTCATACAGACCAGTAAATCGAGTATATCTTTAAACTTCTTATGTTTCTATGCCTATATCCAGTGCTTCAGTGATGACTCTAAGCCAAATTGCAAAAAGAATTACTATTTTTCATTTTTTCTTGAAGTCAATGTGATTTTTGATATTTACCTTTGAGGTAATTGTTACCAGGTCATGCGTGAGGAAATCTGCAGTACTATTCAGACAATATTAACAGGTAGCTGAATCATTTTAACTTATCACTTTACACAAGACTGATAAATATGATGTATGCAGAAAAACCTCTGTTTATTAAGCTATTTTTTTAGTCCTTATTTACTCTTCCTGTTTTTGAGGAGTATTTAACAAATCTCAGAGGCATCTAAAAATTTAGTTAATTAAATGAACTGGTGAATGCACTGGCATTAAAATGTGTAAGCATTGATATTCAGGATCTTTATTAGCATTCTTTTGCAATTCTTAATCCATTTGTACTGAAGCCATGGAAAAACAATGCATTTCCCTAAAGGTTTGGAAGTTCTCCTTGTGAGCTCCCATAACTATTAACTGACAAAAAAGTACCCTACTGGCTAATACAACACTACTGTATGTTAAAAAGCTGTGAGTTCAAATCCTACTGTGATTTTCATAATTTAAAATAGGCAAATTATTATTTTGTTGCATATTTTGCAGCCAGATTATATGTATAAAATACTTTTCATGTAAAGGATGGTTGCATTTTAAGAGTTGCAATGATTCCTCATGCTACAAAATTAACTCTCCATATTTTAGTTTTGATTGAAAAATTTACTTATGAAACAAAATAGGTTTAAATTGTGTTTCTCCCTTTGAAAAAGGCAGAAGGGGGAATTCTCTGAGTTGGGCTAGAATGGATTTATGCTTTTGAGTTTGCTAGCTCATGGTTTCCTCAGTGGAAGCTGTACTGGTGGCTCTTTACATTTAAGTTAATATTATTTTTCTATTTTAATGACATTTCAGAAGTGTTTGTATTGTACATGAATGTGATACTCTTTATTTGTAGCTGAAAACATGACAGATAATGTAAATAGTTTAAACTTCTGCATGTTGTGATTAAGGGAACATGTTTCCTTTAATTAATAGCCAAACTTTCTTTTGTGGTATCTAATATACTAGATAGAAGATTCAGTCCAGTATTTTCCATCCAATATTAAAAAAAAGTTCCATTTAGCAGTCCAAACAGATATGCAGTCTTTCTGTGGTTTTATTTCTGTACAAAACTGCAGTGTCATCTTCAAGCATGTAATTCTTTTGAGTCTCTGTAATAATTCATACACCTCTGTATATTCTTGGCCTGTGTTCAAATTGTTTAGAAGTTGCATCCTTGAAGAAGTCTGATACCTGCAGCCAACTTTTCTTCATTCCTCTTAACAGAATGCCAAATATGTGTAAAGCTTTTTATCTCAAAAAATATTAACAGAAGGGTTTCAGTATGTGTTATAAGAATGAACTTTTGAAATTCTCTTCCAGTCATATTTAATATGATTTTACAGAATGCATTGTAGCTGGCTAAAGTATTTAATGACTTCTACCTACTCACTGTGAGTGTGCAATTCTGCATGGACTCAAGGCAACAGCATAGGACTACCTTGATTGAAAATCTACTGACAAATGATAAGAAAGCTTCACTAGAGGTTGGGTTTACGCGATTGAACCAGGCCTAATATATCAACAGTTCCCACTCAGAAAACGTCAATCACAGCTGATGCACCTGGCAAGTTGTTATTACCAAACATGGGGTATGTTCATGACATGATACACTTTGCTGCGGTATTCATACCTGGTAAGGATTTCTGAGATGCAGCTTAAGTTCTGGTGGAAGACAGACTTTCCTTGTGGCTTTATCACACTTGTTGTCCTCATAGCGTACCATGTTGAGGAGTGCCATGTACAAACTAAGAAAACCTGGAGGTCTTTAATTGTCTCTGCAGTCACAGTTTGCAATATGTTTCTCCTTAGCTGCCTTGGGTCATTGGAGACTGTAGAACTACTTCAGGAGGAGCTGATACAAGACAAGGGAACACTGGCCAGGCTTAAACAACCAAAAAACAGACACCAAGTGTCCCAAGTTCTTTCCACTGAGGATGGAATACAGCTATTTTTTTGTATGAGGAGGGACTGGTAAATACTGTACTTCATCACAGGTTGATCAATAGACATTGTTGTTTATTTGCGTGTCAGACCAGTCAAATTAGATATAACAAGTGGAAACATCTAGAAAAGGAAATGAGCATGGGAAGAGTAAGCTGTTCAGATGTTTATAATAAACACAGAATTATTGCTGAGTTAATCCTCTTTTCTTATGCCTGATAGGGTTCAGAAATGCAAATGTGAGAACTGAGTGACAGGGGAGAATTTCCCTGTACTTGAAAAACATCATAACCACTTTGTATATGTCCAAGAAAAATATAAGTTTGAATTAAAAGTTGTATTAAGATGTAGATATTCTAGGGGAAACCAACCTTAAGAGAGTTAATAAGATAGTTCAATAATTTTAAAATTATTTTTGTCTTACTGTAGTTTTCCTTCTTACTAAATTATACACTAATAGGCACAATTTGCATCTCAATATGGTAGCGGTTTGTTGTAGGCTCAGAGCATCTTGATTACACTTATGATTTTTTCCCTTCGGAGGAGTAGAAATTAGTTTTATGTAAAAACCAAGATCAGTTCAATCTTTCATGACTTCTATAAGAGAAAGGATCTTTTTTATGTATAAACTTAGTTTAGAAGCAATTTCCAAATATTACTTCAAGTGATTCAAATCTTTCTTAAATCTGTAATTTGACACTGAGAGATTCTCTCTAACTCCTCTAACATTTTGCCATCCTTACATCAGCAAGAAGCAGAACAGACATCTTTGGTTTGATATTTATTTAAGTTACCAACCTGTTAGGAAACAACAAATTTTAGAAATTCATCTTTTCAGTCAAAGGTAAAAAAAGCAAATGCATTCAAATTAATGGAAATAGTCAGAAAATATATACAGCAGTACATCCTTTTATGTAAGCGTGTAACATGCGGAATGTGTAGTTCTGGGTATTTGTAGTATTGCAACACTTTTCCAAACATATTTAACTTCTTGATCTGCTCAGTGGGTACTCAAGTAGTAGAAAAAGTAAGTTAAATTTAGCCATTATTGCATCTTCCATCCATTACCAGAGAACTGAGTAATCAAGACACTATTAAATGTCACAGCTGAAAAACCCCACAGCTTCTCACTGCATTTTACAATAAACGACTGTGTCTGAAGCATACAATAAACTTCCTGGCATGCTCGGTCTGTTTGTATTGTGTGTTCATTAACCTTATTGCTTTTACATTGTCAATTCTGAGTGCTACTTGAATAAACATTGGGAAAGTGAACTCAACAAAATGTATGAGGAAGAAAATATGGAAATACACCTAACCTAACAGATAAGTCAAATAAGACAGTGTATTTGAACATTCATAAAGCAAATATTAGTAAGCATGGCATTTATATATTCTGTTTGTTAATATTAAAAAATATATTTAACGTGTTGTAGAAGAGTACACTTGTAGGCTCTCAGTAACTTACTCTAAGCAGTGTTAGTGTGCTATGAGACTTATTACTACTGTGCTGTTTTAAGGAACATTTCTGGAACATATGCATAGTCTATCTTTTAAAATAGCCATAACATAAAATGATGAATTGGACTTGGTGCATTTGGAGTCTGTACAGAGGAATAATATGACTTCTGTAGTCTGTTGCTTTAGACAACCAGAAATCATCTCTGTGGAGTTACAACCTATGAGCTAAGCAGATAAAGATTTTCGGTAGCTATTCTGATTTTTTCTTATTTTGTTCTTAGTATTGACAAACAGGTTTAGGTATCTTGAAGTACATGGCATTTCATTTTTTTTGTTATGAATGGTGCTTGAATGAGTGATCTCCAGACTCCTCTTAGATAGGATACTGAGTTGCATAAGACATGTAGCTTTATGTACAACTGTATCTCTGAAACAGTAAAGAGATTTTCTTATCTCATCAAGAGCCTAGGTTCAAGTGGCACAACTGATACTACAGGGCACAGTGCTCTCTTTCCTCTCTTGCTTTTCAGCATCCCATGACTGTCACAAGAGGATTTGAATAAAGCTGCTGGAATCTTCACTCTTGTTAAACATTTCTCTTAATGTAAACTTAATTTTTTTCAGACTAGAAGCATATGTTTGCTCTTTGAAGACTTGGAAACTAAATCACATTTGAAAGTGAGTAGTACAACTCTAATGTCTGTCAATTGAGCCACATTCCATTGTCTGAAAGTTGCTTACATATATTTATGAAAGTCAAGAGCTGCGTCTTTACCTTAACCAAATAGATTGTAATGTTCAACAGGAGCTAAAGCTAAGTAAAGTTCAGAAGCATGAGTGACAGGCACATGAAACACTCATAAAGCATAGGGGATCTGGAGAAATGCATGAGCAAAAATAATTTTGCATGACATTTTGAATCTGAGCGTGGAAGCACGTAACTTCATTAATAACTAGAGAAGGGCTGTACAGAACAAGACAATGCTAGTAGGTCTGAGATCAGGGCCTCAGCCAAATATGAAGCCCTTTAGCAGACTGGAATATTTATTATTTTGTTTTCCGTTCTAAACTGTTTTACTAGTCAAGGACTGAACAGCCATATAAGAACAAAACTGTCTGTGTGCCCTAGGGGACATAGTAACTGTCAGTAACTTCAATAAATTACCAAGTATCTTGTAGAAAACTCTGCTGCCATTATGGTAGATAAAGCTTTCAGTGAAGATGAGTCTTTGTAACATTTATTTTGAGAAATGCAAACTTTTACCACTCTTTCTTAATATTTGGGGCAGATTGTATCAAACAATGTTTTTAAAATAATTCATCAGGAAAGAGCAAAACCTATCGAAATTTACAGACTCGTATGACCTGAATTGAAATATTTGCCCTCTAAAGTGCTTGACCTTAAACAAGTACATCTGGTACAAAACTGCATTGTTCCTAGAAGAGTTTCTTACCAGCTTTAAGTCTCTGCTTTTTCCTAAATTTCAATGTTTCACTGTTAACAATGAAAGGTAAGTTAGACTTTCGGTAAGAATAACTGAATACAGCTGATATTTTTACGTACACAAAAAAAACATTCAAACTTGGACTCTGAAGATAAACCTTAAACCAATTTTTTTTTAGATGTCTAAAGTTCGGACATCGAACATAAGTGATAATGAGATTCATGGTGTGCAACATCAGACAAGAGGATCCTGCCGGTTCATTCATGTATGAGTGGTCACTGACTAACAAAAATTCACTAAGGTGAGTAACCCATATTTGATAAGTAAGTCTGATCAAGTAGGCATAAATTATTGGTGTGAAAATGTTAAGATATCAACATTTACTATTGCTTTGTTTAGCTTGTTTCAAAGGCTAAACATCTTCTGGTTTAAAACTTTACTTTTAGATTGGAATACTTTGTATTGTCTTCCACACTGTAACAACACTGAATGACTAGAGCACAGAGGAAGTAAAGGTTGATCTTTCTCAAAGTCATCACTAGAAAAGAGAGAGTAGGATATTTGAATGGAAATGGGAAATCATGGGTTCTGATTCCGCATGAGTGTAGCTTAGCTTCACAGCAGAGTAGGGCATTAAAATTTGACCCTAAAGTCTCATACTGAAGCCACGTGCAAGTATGTAATCATGTTGTTTTCTGAAGGATTTTAGAAATGTTCTTCTCAAATGTTTGGAAAACATCACGTTGGAAATCCTTTTTCTTTTAATGTAGATACAATTTTTTGTTGCTGTTATTTGGATTAATAAATATTTTTCCCTCATTTTCTAATATAATATTACATGTCCTAATATTTTAATCAGCGTTAAAAAAGTGGGCCAGATTCTCAGTTAGATCAAAGGCAACCTTACCAAAATCATTGGACTTGTCTGATCTCTCACCCAACCTCTTGAGAGTTTAACATGATGGCTTGTTTATTCTTTTGAGACTTCCATTTTTATTAGATTATGGTTTCTGTCTCTCTTCTAACAAATGCAGAACCCCTGAAATAATGCCGCATTGCTTATACATTTTTTTTTTGTTCAGGTTGATTTTGTAGAATGAATTACTGTCCTTTACTTCTCATGATGATAACACTTATTTGGGGGAGGGGACAATTTGGTTGAACATACCTGTATGACATAGTGCTGTTAGAAAGGGAGGCACAAGTGTTCAACTAGTTAAAAAAAAGCCCTGTAGTTAAAGTGTGTTGGAGCCAGGCTTCATTAAACTTCTGAACAGGAAACGTCCTTTGCTTTTATGCATGATGTGGAAGTTAGACAGGAGAGGACTGATCTATAACATGAATCTGCAGAGGAAATGAAGTTTACTAGAGTGAAACAGTAAAGTTTGAAAGTGTGCAACTGGTGTCATATATTTTTCAAGCATTTACTTAGCATGTACTTTGCTATTGTTAGAAAATTCTTACTAGTACTTAATATTTTAGAGATTTGACAAATGATGTGTTGTAATCCATCAGAGATGTGAGATCACTCTTCACAAGAATTTTAAAGCCTATTGTTTTACTTGATGAAGTCAGATATGAAATATCACAAGGTGTTTTAGTAGAACTAATGCTTGTACCATATACATACATAATTTTGTTAATACAGAAATCATGAACAAAAAAATGTTGCTCATTTTGTAGGGTATATTCTTCTATGCTAGATTTTCTACCTCCTCCATACAAAGGACATAATTGTGTTTTTTAAATATATAGCCTGTAACAATTTTAATTTGGGGCTGTGAGATTTTATTGATACTCATTTTTGCTCTGATGTTGTGTTGGATTTATAAAAAAATGTGTATAATAATTGATAATGAGCTAATATTTTAAAGGAATCTAATTAGGTAATTAGTAGTGTAACTCGAAAAATATAAGGAGTTAAAATTTTTGAAATAATATGTATTTACAGTAGCATTGGAAAGGTCCCTTTTTATATAGCCTTATTTAGGCTAGCAAAGAGTGCATTGAATTTTTTTTGTGAAGTAACAAGCCAGATGACTAATCCAGACTCAATTCTTCATAAATAATTTTTTTTTCACTAATACAAAGTTGAATATGTGTCCCTCCAGGACATTTTTGGATGGTTCTAAAGGACTCTTTTATTGTGATGAATCAGACAACCTTTCAAAAATATCTTATCCCAATTCTTAGGAGTCTGAGCATGCAGACTTTTTGGGGGAGTATCTGCATATGGTCTTCATGTAGAGCATCTCTTTTTTCCTAGAAGACTATGATCCAGAAAAGTTCATGGAAGTTGTATAAGTTGTCATTATACTTGATACAACAAATAACAAAGTAAAATAAAAAAAAAATAAGTAGAAAAATATAGTAGCTAGTAATGTTTTGGCCTCTGTTAAGATGGAAAGTTTATTATTGGCTATTTATATTTTGTTGCATTTGCCTGTGAGTGTGTATAGGCGTCTGTATTTCTCTATTTGTTTTACACTCAGTGTTTGAATCAAGGACTAATTGTAGTCAGGATTCTTTTAGGCCTTGATCTGTTCCCCTGTACGGAAGCCTAACCTGGCATGGCCCATACACTCATGGTGATGCTGATAAACCAAGTCTGCAGTTCTGCAGCTATTTGTTTCCCATCTGAACTGTGTATTCTGGAAATCCTTGTGGTGTCATACTCCTGTATTCTCACCATATTTCTTAAGATATTCCTAAGGGACCAGGCAAGCACTGGAAGGTTAATCCATTATGCTAACACTGGTATGGCATTTACATTTCTGAAGCCAGCTTTGAAAAGGAAATGTGCCTCACTGACCTGAAAATCCAGTGCTTGTTTCCACCAAGATGAGTGGAGTGGTCTTTGAAACAAGACTGGAGGGTGTCTTGTGGTTGTGTGTCAGATCAATTCAGAAAATATGCTGCTATCAAAACTTCCTTTCTCACCAAAAATGTGAAGTGTTGCCGAGCTTTTGGTGGGTAAAGGAGATAGAACAGCTGTTCTTAAAGTTGAGCTCAGATATACTTATGGCAAAGACCAAGATTTCTACTTGTGTTTTTAATAGCCCTGCATAAAAATAAACAACAGATATTTGCCACCTATAAAGTGTACCTGAATGAGGGAAGCAATTTACACCTACACCTCAAGAAGTAAGCTATTCCCTGCCTAACTGCAGTTCCTAGGCTTGTGTTATAGACTACCATGTTCTGCAAATAAACAGCTAAACCCTGACTGAGAAGTAAAATCTTATAATTCCTAATGGCTGCAGCTGCAGAACAAACTAGGCATTGAGCTGGGCAGCAGGTATTCCTTAGTAATGGTGCCTCTGCCCACCTTGTTTTGTGTGACCGTAGGCTAATAATTTTACCTCTTTGTCACTGTATCCATGCTTAGAACACTTGCTTTCTTAATATTGTTGCTTAGAGAAAAATTTATGAGGAGTGTACATAGAGTTTTGAAAATGCCAAATTCTGTTCAAATTCATAGATGTCACTTGATTCTTAATCTAGAGAGACATCTGTGTTTCTTAGTATGGTATTTTGTTAATTATTTCCAACACTGACAATGAAAGTAATATTATAGAAAATGTGTTGGTAATAGCAAAGGGACCATGATACGGAAAATGGAAGAAATGACTGCTAGATATCTCATTGGAAAGGATTTGATAACTTATTACAAACAATAGAAAATATTAATCTAGAAATTGAAAAAATAAGGTACTGTCTATTGCTCAAGTGCACTACTTTTTTAATTTCTCCTAATTGAGTGGCAGATTTGTGTCTGACATGTTAGACAATTCCATCTCCTGCTTTCGCAGTAAAGAAACAGAACATTTGTCTCATGCATTCAAGCTATGAAATTGCCCTTTGTATACTGTAGGTTAAGCAGTTTTATGGTTTTGAGGCTTCCATAAATCCTATAAGCCAATGTCTTGATGAGTTAGTGTCCTTACACAATTGTTTAAAGTGACCACCTATTGCTAGCTGTAGTTTCCATTACACTGGAAATTAAAGATTAAGGAAATTTGTTTAAATAATGCTTTCTGCTGTCTTTTAGCACAGAGAGTACTAACTTGCCTTAGTAAAAATGTTAAGAAGTACAGTGATTCTTCATCATCTTGGGGTCTGCAGTGAAATTAACTCTTGTGAGAAGAGAAAGGGATCTGGGGACACTTCTGGAAGAGGTCTGAAAACATTAATGGGTCATAATGCAATCAACAAGAGGAGCTATATATGAGTCTTACTGGGCACTGTGTGGGAGGATGAGAATAATCTGTTATTTTCACATGCAGCATCAGGAGTTAGTAATAATGAAATGATGCTTTAACTCCCCAAAGCTGCATCAAGCAAAGGTAAATAGCAGGAAAAGAGGAATGAGACATCTGCTAGCTGAAGGTCTAAAAGCAATCCTTTTTGAAGAAAATCTGTTTTCACAAGCTGAATAATTTCAGACAAAGGAGACCTCAGGATAGTTTCCCTGGCCAGCTACAGCTTCTTTGCTGAGAGGTTACAGAGTGGCCCGTATAATTGTTTTTGTCTAGACTTCTTTCCCTGGCTCTGCTCCTTGCCAGAGGCTTAGAGCTGAGAAGGTCTCTATTCTCAGATTCTGCAGTTCAACACATCATTTCAGGAGGTAGTTTGATGTTTGATATTACTCTTCTTAATAAGACAAAATCTTCATCTACACTTGTGATTATTATAGTTTTCAAAGTTTAAAATCAATGGCAGCAGGTGAGATGCTTTTAGAACAATTTAGAAATTTTAGAATTTTACTTTTGCATTTCTCATCCTTGAATGTTTACTGGCAGCATGATTTGGTCTTTCACCTGCTTTTATCAAAAAAAAGCTAGTCAAGCATACAGGAAGTTGTCATTTTTCTCAGATAACTGATTCTTTACATCAAGGTTGTTGAGCTGCAGGAATTTTTGGCTGTCTTTTTTTTTCTGCTGGAATTTTCTGATAATAACTTAGTTTGTTTTGAATTAAACAGAGCTCTAACACTCCTTTTTGTCTCTACTTTGTTTCTGTCAATATTCATCATCTGTTAATTGTCAACATGGTCAATATTTTCATCTGAAGGTATTGCAAGAAACTTGATTCTTTTTAAGGTTTCCTGAGACACTTGTAAGTTAATTAGCCTGTATCATTTTTCCTTGTGTATCCCAGTGCCTGATTCCTATTTACAGAACCTATATTGTTATTCAAATAAAATTGGAAAAAGCATAGAATAATTTTACAGTTATTTGTATCAGAACAGGTTCTCTAAATCAGAGAAAACAGGGCTTATCTACACCTTGCCTGTCTTTTTCTCCCAGAAGGCATGGTTTGGGTTTTTTTTATTATTATTTTTTTATTTAGCCTTAAGTTGTGATTTAAGTAGGACAGCTGAAATGCTTTAAATCAGCTGCCTTATTTAAATGCCATTCTCTGGAAATTCTGACAACATCCAAAAGACAGAGCCTTTTTGTCCTGAAGGGTAGTACATAATTTTTTATTTGTTGACCCAGTAAAATGTATTACATTATCTACCTTGTCAGTATATCCTGACATTCATAGTGTTTGGCCCTTACCCTAGGACACATAAAACCCTCTTCATTCATTACTTGTGAAAAGGCTGGGCAGGCAACAGCATGATGGCAGTAGCGCATATCTCTTTCCTACCTCATTTGAACAGGAGAGACAGTGTGTTCAGTTTTTCCAGTATGGGACGTTTCAGAACAATTATAGTAATTCAGTCTGGTAGTAGACACATTTGTGGCTTTGCAGAACTATAGCAATGTTTTAAGAGAGCATTCATTGTTTTCTATCTTTAGTCTCCTGCAATGGCCCCTTCCACTTCCCACCGTGGAGAATACTGACTGGGGTAATAGAATTTATATCTGTTAAATTTATCCCTTGAAGTGCACATCAGATCAGCTTTTTTTAATGTGCATGTCGGCTTCTCACAGAATGTCAAGACAAAGTCAGGCACTAAACATAATTTAGACTGTGTTTTCAAAGCCATTCTTTGACACCTGGAATTTCAAGATGGAAATGTTGTCCAAAAAATTGGCTCAAGGAAAACAGAGGTTTCTACAGAACAGTGGAACTTGACCATGAGGAAGTCAGAGCTCATTGGCTGCTGGACCAATGCAGAGCAGGAACATTCTGAACTGTTTATGGGCAGGTCTTAATGTTCAGCACCATTCACTAAAGAAATCCGAAACCCAGGCTCCACTAAAATAAAACATCATGAAGCCTTTTTTCTGGAAAGTGGATGAAAGATAAGATAGTTTATGCAGCTGATGAACTATAAATTCAGGAACAGAAACATGTGTAGATGCTACAGTGAACTCTGTTTCTACAGGTCCATGGAGAAGATATCATTTTAATATAGGCTTAAGAATCTATGCAGTTTCGAACTGATGCACAGAATTACTCCATCTTCATCCCTGAAGTTTTACGGTCTAGCCAGCAGAGTCTAAGGTTATAGAACGATATGAAAGAAAACTAAATAGATGTTTAGAAATCATGCGTTTTAATAGATTAAAGAAAATAGATCACCTAGGGGGAAAAAATCCATCTACCCTCTTCAATATCTCACATTTTTAGGTTAGGTATGGATGAAAAATTTGCTTTTCAGAAGTCACTAATACTCTAGATGGAATATTTATGATCTTTTTAGTGGAGTTTTTTCTGAAAAAGTTTTTTTTTCATTTCCCTCCTCTACATATTTTAATTAAATAATTGAAAATAATGTAGAAGAATTTTAAAACTAATCGTGAGAGAGACTGGCTGAATAAAAATATCACAGCTTTCTTGTGTCGGAAATAAAAAAAAAAAAGAGATTTTTCTTCTAGTATACCAATGTTCATCTAAATGACATGATCCAGCCAATAAAACAAATCCAGAGCTGTATAAATGATTCATACATACTAAAGTTCAGGAGTATTAGGGGTGGGTTTTTTTTCTGAAAGCTTTCTAATACCTCCTTTTTTTTTCCTGGAAATAATACCTTTGTTCTTATCTGAAAGACCTTTACATTAATTCAGTCTCATAACTCTCTTACAAGAGAGAAAAGTATTAGCCTTCTGTCATGGATAGGAGAAGTGAGATACAATGTGTTTTAAGTAACTTCTATCAGGTCATATATGGAGTCACTGAAGAGTCACCTTGAAGAAATATTGCTGAATGTATTCTTTTCTCTTCATCCCTTGTGCCTAATCTCACATACAGACTGTATCACCCCTCAGGAGCATGGAGACAGGTACATCAGTGGGAAGATGTGTCTTCTAAAAAGCGGTAGATTAAATTTTGAAAAAAATACATAATAAATGGGTCATTTTGTTTCACTGTGAAGGGTGAAATGAAGAAGGTGATATTTCTGGCCTCTAGAGCAATCAAACAAAACATTTGGCATAGTAGGAGTCCTATGACTAATTAAAATCAGTCATTATTCATGTAAGATAGCTTTCATGGAAAAAAAAAGAAAATAATAAAAGAGGGAAAGAACAAACTTAGAGGTGTAGTGCAACCTCACTGATACATGAGTAGGAATGAGAACAGAATATGTATAAAATGAGTGCTCTTCTCATGGAGAATTTTTGTTAGTGTTTGAATTAAAAGAAGGTTGCAGTTTGGACAATGATTTCCATTTTGTGGTATTACGTTTAACAGTTGCATGTTGAAGCTCTCCTCTTGCAAGTTCATGTATCTATACACAAATTTTAAAAAGTAGGTTACATCTGCAAAATGCATCTAGGGATGAGAATGAGTGATAATATGTTCACTGTGAACTAGAGGTGCCTTCCTCTGCTAGAACAGGAATGGTCTGTGGATACAAGAGCAGGAATCTTTCAGTGAGGATAGTGAGATGTCCACAACTGAGCACACTGAAAGCTTGGAAAGGGTTTAATAAAGAAATTAGGCAATCTTAACTCTCGGAGAAAGAAAGAACAAAAAGAAAAAAAAAAGAAGAGAAAAGAAGAAAATTAAAAAAAAACGACAAAAAAATAGTAGATTTCACTTCAGTGAGAGATCTAAGATACCCAGTTTACTTTAATTTAAACCAACTTAAAGGCAGAATTGATTACAGTAGAAAAATGCAAACCACTAAAGAAAGGCTGAGTTCAATCAGATATGTTTCCATAGCAAGGAATATACTGCTGCTTCTCAGTTTTCTTAAAGATGGCAATTAAATACGGCCATCAAATGGCATGACAGTTCTTTAATACTTGAGCTTTTTGTCAAGATTCAGACACAGATCATCTAGAAGTTATTGGCTGAGTGAGGTGCGGGGCCTATGTTACAGAGGAAGCCAGTTGATCATAAATTATTTGCTTGTCTTCAAGATTTGGAACTTTTCTTTAAGTGTAGTTTCCTTATTAGCCCTATAATCCGTATTTCCAAGGAAAACAGCTTTTCTCTTTAATCCTCAATTTACCCTACAGCTAGATTTATTCATAGCATTTTGGAGAGCTCCCAATTGACTACTTAAATCCTAATTCCCTTAAAATCATCTGTCCATCCCATTAGCATTTTTGAAGGTAGCAGTGTATTTTGTGTATCGCTAGATATATTTGGGATCAAGTTTCATGGCTCTGTGACTATTCAGTAGTTTGATTTTTGCAGCAGGAAAGGCCCCCACAGAGCAGTTAAGAGTCAGATAAACAGTTGCCTGAATGTTCAGAACCAGTGTGTTTTCCCTGACCAGATGTTTGCAGTCAGGATATTTAATGTCACATCTACTACTTTGATCTTGGGTAGCAGTAAGCAGACCTTTTCATACTACGTGTAGTATATTCCATCGGCCTGAATAAACAGGGCAAGACCATATCCCTTGGTTGATGTATTTATTACTCAACTACAGTGATAAAAATGGAGAACAAATGACAGCAGACAGAAAATCTTCTGTTGGTCACAGCGAGTATCTAGATTTTCATGTTAGTAAGGGCACTGCCATACTTCTATACACAGCTAGTATGTGATTGTCCATCAGTGGAGACAGTGGGGACCTGACAGTTCACAGATTAAGTGACAGCTAAAAACCATGGTCTCCATCATCATTTAATTTACCTCCTGATTAATGGGATTTAACCAGTTTTCCTTTCATTACAAGATGAAAACCCCTTAACAGCACTTCAGATAGAAGAAAGGTACTCACTTTGTTTCTGTCAGAAAACTTAGCAGGTAAGGCTAGTATTTGAGGTGATGATAAGATTAATTTCGTACATATCTATGCATCACACATCCAGAGGCTCAATATCGGTTCTGAAGGAAACCAGAAGCAATGGCTAAATCCACTTCTTTACAATGCTTGCATCATTTGGGTTTTGTTTGCCCTTGATAGCTAAATTAGAAATGCCACATAAATCTAAAGTTATGACATCTCTTCCGCTAGAAACAGGGGAAAAACACTTGGGTTTATAGCGAACTATCCTTTGCCACGTGGGCTGTCCTTTCTAGATGTGGCCCAAAACAATTTTCATAGCAGTTAAAATCTCCTGTATTTATTGAATGTAGGAGAACTAGATGCCAAATGTCTCCAAATGCTAGAGGCCATCTTTTCAACTGAGTTCAATTTGTGATTCTAGAATGGAGATTAGGCTTTTGCTAATAAAGCTTGTAGTGAGGCTAAGAACAGAAAAAGTAAGCCCTTTGCTCTTTCTGCTACTTATTTCTGGGACTTGAATATGAAGTCTGAACTTTCACAAGGGTGCAGAACAGCACTTCAGGATTTCTTGAATAGCCTATTCTTCTTCACGGGCTTTTAAAAATCTTGCTCTGAGTGTTTTTCAAATTGTAGACTATTTTAGCTTTTATCTAGCGCTTCTACCTTTACTCCACACTGGGTCTCATTGTGCTGACCAGAGACTGTCTGCATTATGTATCTGTGCTTCAGGGGAAGCCAGATGGAATTTTTGTTTTGCCTTTTTTTTCACCCCCCTAAAGCTTCACATCTTTCAGTAGCATACCGAGGCATTTACTTGCTTACTTATGTTAACTTTGCTTACTGCTAAAACCAATATTCAAGCTTAATGCTCATTGCAGTCCTAGGAACAAATCCTCATATGGGTTAATTTTTGTAGTTGGCAGAGATTTTGATGAAGTACTGACCACTCAACAGAGCATTGTCTCTGCTCAGATTTAACGTTCCATCTATTTTGCCAGGAGTTTTCTCATCTCTTTTTGAAGGAAAAAAATGGAGTTATAGGGGAGACGATATCCTCTGTAACTGTAAATCATTGTGGGATTGATTTTGGAGGGAGAAGGAGATGAGGAGACAAAGGTATAATGGTTTATAAGAGTTGAGATATCTGGCCGTAATAGTCAGATGAAATAGGAATTCATTGCAGTGCAGCACCATATATTCTTTCTTTTTGGGAAAGATCTTTCTCATACAAAGGTGTCATCTATATGAGTTTGTAATGTGTCCAGCCTGTACATACTGCAGTGGGTGAGGAAACTATGTGCAATTGCACTTAGCCCTGTCCACTGCTTGTATTCTGTCCACAAATTTGGCCCTGTGAGGGCCATAGGAGCTCAATGACTAGAGAATGCCAATGAGATGAATTAAAGTCAGGAAAGGGTGATTTCTTCATCTGCCTGAACAGAAAGGCATCAGTATTCAGTAAGAGCTGCTAACAGGTTTAAAAGATGTAGTATAACCACTACGGCCGGGAGACAGCACAGGCAAATTATTTCTAGTCTGCTGCTGTAGAATAGAAATTACATTGTCTCAAAAGGCTGCATTGCAATAGAACTTCATATCTGTGCTTTGTGCTTTATAAAAAGTTGTGATACTTGGAGATTGCTGAACCAAAATTTTCTTTTTGTTGCTTTTTTTTTCCCCTCATACCTATCTGAGGAAGTGGGAGAAGTTTTAGAATAGCACTATTTGCTAACAGGAGTTGTTGAAGGTGTCAGCACACTGTAATGCCTAGAGCAGGAAGCAGCAACTTCAACAGCCTCAGGGAAGGCTTTTAAACGGGCTTCAGGATACCCAACAAGCTCTGTTTGAGGGTTGCTCTTGATTTTGCTGAAGCTGAAGAAAGAAAAAAATGACAGGAAATATTTTTCCAGCAAAGGTCTTTCTGAGTTGACCTTAAAAATGTCTTACTCTCCAGTCTCTGCTGCATGAATAGTGAGGGGATCAACACTGTCAGTTGAGATGCTTGCAGAAAAAAAAAATAACAAAATGTGAAAAAGAAACAGTTTTCTGTAGTTTAGTTGAGAATTATGAAGGTTGTAGAATTATGTGAGGCATTTAGAAATCTTTCACAGTTTCTTGGAAGGAGAAGCATAGGCCAGAAGTCTATTACATTAAGTCTATTTTTACCTCTGGTTAGCTTTTAAGAGTACAACAGTCTAACATTTGAAACCCACAATCACTTCATAATGCTGTGCTGCTGTGGTATATCACTTTTGCATAGGTGATGTAGACTGGGGTGAGCATTGCTCACAGGCAAAATTCAGGAAAGGTACTAACTATGATATTTCTGTGTATTTGGTAAAGACAAGTTTGATTTGGAGTGAGGATAAGGAAGGCTGATCTAATGAGAGCTGACTATGTTTACAGCAAACAACAGATAACTTATAAATGAAGACTCCTTGGAGAGTGGCATCATCTCCTCCACCCCTAAACCAAACCAGCAGCGGTTTAGTTCAGGCTCCAGGTAGAGGCCTGCCCACAGGCCACACAAGAACTCATCCAGGAAACTTGCAAGGAGCAGGGTGACACAGCAAACAGTGGTAAGGAGCCTTGTGCATAGCCTTATTATATGCAATTTCACTACAAGTCAACCACTTATATCCCATAAATATGACAGCCAAAGGGAGCATTCTTTGAACTAACTCTGTCTGGCAGCGTGGCTTCATGGCCATGATCTCCGTTGGTGCTCCTTGAAGCAATGAGAACTTTTACCAGTGACAGATTAAATAAGAATATTCTGTGACTTAGTGTTCTGTTTGCATAGCTTTGCTTAAGCTTTCTTAGCATGAGTAGCCAGACTTGCTGAAGCAGTAGGCCACAAGGTGAGAATTTCTAGTTAAAACTTCTCCAGCCTGTACAAATTGTCCAATCAAAACAAGCTGCCAGAGTCAACAAAAAACAGGAAAATACATAGGCTTCAAGGGTACAAATCATCAACACCACCTGCACTGAGATGAGAAGACAACTTGTCTGAAAAATAGGGAAGGAATCCAATGAGGAACAAGAAGACCCCAGACCCAACTATTGCTACTGGACCCAACAGTCGTATGGTTCAGTGGGTAGATAGTCTTTCAGGGTATAATTGCCAAGGGATTTCTTTGTTCATGTCAGCCTCTTTCACTGGAGTTGACCATGTTGCTGTATACCTCTGTTAATTTATCTGAGAGCGTGCTTTGAGAAATATTGTATTCTAACTTTGGTGCAAACTAACACCAGATGCCCAGTCAGGAGGTCTGGGATAAGTACAGGACAGGTATTTGGGATAAGCATTATGAAACTCTGAAACTTTAGCTAAGTGACATAGGGATGTACGTATCATTCTTTAGCTATAAACACATATAAACCAATTTTCCCTCTGCATGTTTCCTCCGTGCAGTAATAGAATGACTTAATCATTAAGCATTGTTGTCACACTTTTATTTAAATATGATTTTTGTCTAAAAAACTCATTTGCAACACTTCAGTTCTTAAATGAACATTTTTTATTTCCCTCATCTGCTTTTTTTAACTGTCTGTGTTAGTTTGGCAATACCAAATAAATTCATCAACAGTGACATTCTGTAAGAAGAGTCTCATTGCCTATCAGTCATGCACTAAAAAAAATCATCGTTGAAGACCACAGTGTCAGACGAAATGGGTATATTCTATTTTACTCCTATATCAAAGGCTGAGCTTCTGATGATGACTGTTACTTTCTTAAAATGGATTACATTGCAGATATTTCTGAGAGGACAGAGGATCATCCTAAGTATCTCAAAGAGGCCAAGGCATCAAGTCACTATCATTTGAAGTATGATCAATTCCTGTAATCACAGTAACCGAATGTCAATTTCTCCTGACACACTGCGCATCCAACATTGATTATCGTTCATGAAGTCCCTCTTCTTTCTCACTGCTGCTATTAGATTACCAGGCAACCTTACTGTACAGCAGACCATTTTACTCCACATCATGATGTGTAGTAAACTCAGGTAGAATGACATTAAAAGACCTGGGATGAACCTTCAACAATCCAGCCCTTGGCAGAGCTGACCTGCACCCTGTCTGGGTGTAGGTATGCCATGCTAATTTCTGATTTGGAGTTTAGGACTGAATTAGAGCTAATCATTGCAGGCAGCATTGCAAGGCAGAAAAAACAAACAGCAACATTTAAATAAAACAAAACAAATTTATGCTAAATAAGGAAGGATTGAATGAGTGAGTTTTTTATTATTTTGTAATGAAAAATGTGGGCTTGTTACTGACTTATTGCTAAAGTCAGCAGCATTAAAGTGGAACCGGTGTGTTAATAATCTAAGTATTTTTTCTGATTATTTAGGCTTAATGCACCTTTAATTAAATTTATTAGAACAAGTGCTTTGCTTTTCTTGGAAAGGTGAAAAAAATGTTGATAATGATCCATTGCTAAATGAGGAATTGCATTTTTGTAACAATCAATGCAATTAGTGAAGATTGCTTGGATGGTTTGAAGCAAAATGTAGTGTTAGACCTTTGAAATGTTTTCTGTAATCTTTTTACATGTGTAACTCTTAGCAGGCTGCTCAAATAGGATAGTGATAACAGTAAAATGATTATTCCTTTTTGTTAATTTTCTCAGTGCTTTTCCTACAGCAAGTACTGCCTGTAGTATTAAAAAAAATCTTTGTTCTCTCCACTTTATTGCTGCACATGTGAATGATAATCCACTAAATCTTACCTTTTACATACATATACAGGTTGAAAAAACAAAAAGTGAATTATTGATGTTGTTGATGGGAAAAATACTCTGACTTTATCAGACGCTAGTGTGAACTCAGAATGAACTCTATATAGCTTAAAGTTCTGTTCTGGCAGTAGATACTGTGAAAGTATCTGCCTGTTCACTTGTCTGTAACTTGCAGTCAGGGCTTAGCTAACAATAGTGGTAGGGTAATGAGCTTAGATAGGATTTGCTCCAGAGAAAGCATATCCCCCTCATCTGGCATTTGTCAGGGCACAGTGGGGAACAGAAAGCAGAAGATAAAAGGGGGGAACTGAAACCTTCTTCTGAATTTTCTGTTTTCTAAGGGGGAGGAAGGTATATAGAGCTTATTGGGTGGTGGTAGACTCCTCATTGGGTCTAACAAAACAGCCTATCTGTTTCTGCTCAAGAATATAACCAGGGAATTTTTATCCACTGCTCTGATACCCATGGGAAAAGAGAAAAAAAGTGCTAGGAATATTGCTAATGCGAAGGAACTTTTGTTCATATTAAATTCTGCCCCCATGCTGGCATCTAGGGCAATTTGCTGCTGCTTGGTATTATTTCAATGCCTGCATTAAGAGGAAAAAAATCCTCCTGGTGCATAATCACCCAGCTATGGCAATGAATGGTGGTAATGACTCCCCTGTGGCTGTGTTTGTAGACAACATCAAGGTCTGCTGTAGTGCTTTGCTTAAGATGGAAGAGTTTGTATCAATAAGATATCTTTAAAACAGAAGAACTGCTAACATAGCATTTGTAAGATACGTCTGTCTTTTACAGATCATGTATTAGTGCCAACCATCCTCACTGACAGGGTGTACCTGCCTCTGAAATATCTGGTTGCTTACTGGGTGTCTTTTGAAACGGAAATACCAATGGCGCATCTGCTTTCCATGTACTCTTTGGTCAGGGAAATGAAATGTTGCTGATGGTCATAATTGCTCATGGGCTGGAAATATTTTTAGCTTTGGGAATCCACATTTTTCCATGACGATATAAATGATTATAAACACATATTTAGTACTGATAAATGTTAAGGTGAACTATTAATCTGTTTTTAAAAATTTGTTAAGGAAAGCAACTTCTAGAATTTGTGAAGAAACCCCTTAAGATCCTGTTTACAACCATGCATGATGAGAAGGGGAGGGCCTGGGAGGGAGGCAGTACACTGAAGTGGATCCTGCTGATGTAACAACAAACATTGCTAACCAAAATGTCCCAAAACTGGTTTTACTTGTCCAAACAGTATAGTACACATGTACGGACAGGCATTTCAGAAAGAGGAATGTTATAACCTTAAAAGAACAAAATTCAAATACATACTAATAAAGTTAACATAGATATTATAATGAGTTTTTGAGGAAATACTATCTATATAGATCCTTTTAAAGCATTCCTGCTATACAGAATAAATTTTCAGCTGCCACGTAACGACTGTGTGCACTACTCATCAATAAGGTGTGCTGAAGTTGTCAGAAACCATCTCAGAGGACACATAATTTAGAATCATGAAGGATGTCAACTGACAATCCTGGGATGATAAAAAAAGCCTTGGAAAGCATAGGCACAGGATCACAGAGAGGCCCTCAGACTATAAACACAGATAACTACTTATTGATCAGTCTGGATGCAACCTGAACAGAAACTGGTTTTACAGCATAACAAAACTCATATTGTTTGGCTTACCTGTGCTGATTGAAGGCACTAGAGAGACTGAGGTGTATATCCTTAAGAATGTTGAAAATAGGAATCTCCTGCTGGAAGGAACCGTGTACTGTGAAAAATGGCAAGGCAAAACACTGAATAGCTGTTAAATCTTTTCCAAGCACTGTATACAGGGTTCAGGTAGCTTAATCATTAATACAACTATGTATCAGCCTCTGAAAACTGGCTAACTCATTACATGGGTGGAGGTGTCTTCAGATTGGTTTTGCACGTCTGTAAGACAAATTAATGGGTTCACTGCTACCATACTTCAGAAATGAGTATGTAGAATTTATCTGATATCCTTTACTGTACTAATATAAACACAAGTATCATCACTAAATAAAATTTTACCTAGATATTTGGTTAAGGTTTGTTTGATTACGTTTTGATCATTTACTTCGGCTATATGCCTTTGAGGACTGGGTATTAAACCTGAGTGCAACATGACTTTCGGAAGGACTTCAGGATTCAACATTTCAGTCTGTATACACTGTCATAGACGTTTTTTCACCTCTCAGTTTGAAAATAATTCCCTCTTAATATAGTCACTGTGGCAAATCTTGGTAGTTATCTGTTCAGCTGATCACATATTACAATTTGGTTTATGCTTTCTAGCGAATTAGAATAAATGAAAACTTGACAGCTGAATTCTTACATTGCTGTAAGCTGAACATGGCTAGAGTTTGTCCACTGGTGATGCAGCAAAAGTGGTGAAAGTTGCATCACACCATTCATCAATATACCAGGAAAGTAATGATCTGAAATGATAGGAATGAAGTAAATGTTATCTGTTCTAAAAACAAATTTACATTATTTACTCCAGTATTACCAAAATAGTGAAAATACCAGAAATTAATTTTCCTGGATCAAAGAAAAGCAAAGGAGCTGTAACAATTCAAGGCAAAATTGGAATTTATTTGATTTCCTCCTAAAGTATACAGGAAAGGTGATTAGCAATATCAGGAAGAAATGCTGTGGTGGATTGACCTTGGCCAGCTGTCAGACCCCTCTGTTCCCTCCTCCCCACCCAACCACTCTCTCCCCCCCTCCCCCGTCCTCAGCAGGACAAGGGGAGAACATACGATAAAAAAAGCTTGTGGGCAAACGTAAAGGAAGGGGGATCACTTACCAATTACTCAACAGACTCAACTTGAGGAAAAATAGTTTGATTTATTGCCATTAAAAGTAGAGTAGGATGGTGAGAAACAAAGACAAAACTAAAACACCCCCTCCCTATCCTCCCCCCACCCCCTTCCTTCTTCCTTGCCAGGACTTCACCCCTTCATTCCTGGCTTCTCTACCCTCACATCATGAGTGATGAGTTTTCCCTCACCCCTCACTACTGGGCAGTGTTTTGCCCTTCCTCACACACACTTTCCCTGAGGTGCCTCCACCATGATTGAGGTCAGTGTGTTGGAACCATCTGGAGAGAGCTGTGTTCATTACAGGTGTAGTGGGTTGGCTTTTGGATTTTTTAGGTCTTCCTTAACAACGGAGGTCAGAAATCTACGGAAGTATTCCCCATCTTCCTTTAACGTAACACAAAATAGAAATAAGGCATAGATAAGAAGAGTTCACTCTCCTCTCTTCCAGCGAGGCTTGGGAGCAGTAGGTCCCTTGCGTTGGTCTTGCTTGTCTGGAGCTGAGGCCTGCGGTGGCTGCTGTTGTCTGCCCACGTGTGAGGGGAGAGTGCTGGGTCGGGTTTGGCTGTCCTGCTTTTCTCAAGGTAAGTGGTGAGATTTTGCTAGTTCTTTATTTTGTTGGTCACCGGGTTTTTCAATTGTACATACCTGTTTTGTTTTGTTCCTTTTTGCCCCTTTTTCCCGTTTTCTCTTCCCCTCTTCCCTTTCTTGGGAGTTTTACATAATATCCTTACTGTATGTAGCTGTGTATATGTAGAAATACTCATATATCTTAGTGTGATTTTGGTTTCTCTTCTTTTCTATATAAAGGGGGAAGCTTTGGGAAGGGGCTTTCACTGAGCGTTGGAGAGTTTGACCGGAAGCTAGCTCAGACTTGCTCAACAGGGCAGCCCCAGCTTCTCCTCAAAGAAGCCGCCCTGCAGCCTGCCCGCCCAGCACCTGGGCACCTGTATCCAGTACACACACAAAAGGGATGTTAGAAGAAAAAAAAAAATAAACAGTAACTTTTAGCACATGCTGTAGAAGAGAGGAAGACAAAGCAGATAGAAAGAAAGTGTAATATTCATTTATATGGAAGGGATGGCCAAAATATTCTCCCTGGTTTGTTCTTGGTGTGGTTTCCATGACAAGCTGCCAGAGTGGCTTTCTTGCTGCCTTCCAGCTTTTGAAATATTAGCTTTTAATGCAAAATGCCAAGTTCAGTTTTGGCAAAGGTTCAGAAAGTCATTTTATAAAAAAACTTAAGTACTTTCATGTTTCAAATAATCTGTTGGAAACTCAGCAGGGTTGAACCCATGTTGAAAGTGGCATATGGCATCATGGAGTCCCTAACACTTTGTGGCCTCACACAGCCAGCAGGTCTGCACACTCCTCTCTGGCTCTTCCAGATTAAGCAGAAAAAGAATGAATAGAGATGCTACTCAAGTAAGTATTTATTGAAGTGCTAATATAATTTTGGGTGGGTCACTAGTTGTAAAGCTTATGTCAGAGATCTCTGGCCTGTACTGAATTAATCTGTACGCCTTTAAACTACAGGTATTCATGTGCCTACAGCAGCTCTGGTGATACGGGCAGACTGAGCTTTAGGGAAGCTGAATCAATACAAATGAGAATCAGTGTCATGTCCACAAGTAATGTGGAAAAAGAGGTAATGATGAAAAAGTAATCATAGTAAACAGGAAGAGTATTATCAGTGGTCTTGGGTTGTAAAGAATAGGTCCTTAGAGTTTTTTTAGAGATGTTATACATGTGGTGGGAGTAGCTGGTATAAATTTCTCTTCTTGACCTGTTTTATATGCAGGCAGGCTGAGATTACACGCTGGGATTGGGTATCATATGGTACAGATTTAGGAATTATGCGAGAACTAAGTGTAAATTTTAGAGTTTTAGTAAGCTTAAAAAAGGTTGGATTCAGTCTGGAGATCTCCCTATCTGAAATTACAGGGGCTGAAGCATCTACAGGGTTGGAGCAGGGATCAGCAGTGATTTTTAAAATATCAAAGGCAGATTATTCAAAAACATCCATAGGTAGTTGGGTCTTAGTTCTTTTTGTACTGTAGGAAGCAACCTGTATTATAATGTCATCACAAACAAAAAGTGTAATTATCTTTCTCTTATTGTCTTTAGACTGAAGTGAGGAATAGAAACCTACAGTCGTATCAGAAGAGAATGAGAAAAAAAATCACTACCTGTCCCCACTTTTATTTATTCTTGGTGGTTTGAGGGCTTTTTTGTTTATTTTTTTTTTCACTACTCCCCTCTCTGATTAGTTTTTAGTGTTTACCAGGAAATTTGAGAGACCAAGAAAGTTTGCAATCAATTCCTCTGTGATTTCTCTTCTGCAGGCATCACATCTTCATCAGGTTCTAAGACTTGTGATTTGTTTTCAGTCTAACATAGCACAGGAAAAACGTTCCCTATCAAATTGGGTGTGGGCTTCATCCCTGTTGTTTTGTGGGTGAAAGGGGTTGATTTTTTTCCTGTCTGAATCCTTCTCTTTGATGAACGGCCTATACTGCTTAAGAGCTTTTGTACCTTTCATCTCTAGACCAGGTGGAGTGCTGCATTGCTGCATTTCAGAACAGATTTTCTCTAACAGTGTTCCCTATTCACAAAGAAATAGATGGCTCTTGCAGAGCCACAGCAAAGCAGAGTGGGGAGATGGTGTTAGTCACTGTTTGAAAATAATCAGAAAGCACTCTCCTGAATTAATGCTTTTCTACTGTATGTGGCTAATTAAAATCCATTGCTGCTTTTTGCTTTGCAAAAAGCAGTTGAGGTAGATTGGTGGCTGGTGGATAAAGCCTGAAGAAGATAATATTGGAAAGCAACGAACTACTTGCAGATAGGTATTGGATGGTAATTTATCGGTGATATATAGTCTATATGTATTTCATATATCTGAGACAGACTGTGAATGATCAAAATATTTGAAAGAAACTAAGCAAATCCTTAGGACACACACGCATGGTTGACAGTGGAACACTTATTCACTTGTTTTAAAGCCTTCGATCCTTCTAAAGCTGTAGAAGGATCTAAGTACCTATGGCAACTTGAACACCTACACAAAGAACTGGATACTAAGGATTAAGTGTCCAAATTTTGAAACAGGCATGATTCTCCAAGCTAATTTCCAGGATTTTTTATCTATTGTAGGGCTCTTGGAATACCTTTACCTAAACAAATGTGTAGAGTTTGGACTTCTAGTTGATATTCTTAAATTGTTTCTTCTTTCAAAAACCTGAAACTATTTAAGTACTTCCATATAGCAAGAAGATGCTTAGAGTTTGCAGTTTCTCAGTGGGATTGAAACTGGATAGGGTGACATGGTGATGTGCAATTATGTGCTAATTCAAGGCTGATCATTCTTGCCCAGAAGTTATATGGACATGGCATGGGCATGTGTGCATTCATGTCTCTAAAAGGCTGCCCAACCTGAACTGGGCTGTGCCTTGTTACCTTACAGCCTGGGCAACTTGTCTGGTGTTACAAGCTGGGAACTGTCTTGTTTGCTTCTGATGAGGTTGCCAGCACTTCCAGAGCAGCCAAGCTGGGAGGGTGGGAAGAGCTTGATCTCAGGTAAGCCAGGCAAGGTTTTTAAAATACCTCCCAGGGTTAATGGAAAATTCTTCACTGTAAGATGCTTGAAAATAGCTGCCTGAGGCCAACATGCTGGCAGTTCTAACAAAACAGTTGTGTCAAGAAATTGTCAGCTGTATAAACACAGGACAGCATTGCACAGAAGACCCCGTTCTACAGTACGGTGAGAACTCTGTTGATTTCATACACCCCTTGGGGCTAATTTTTGTTGCGAACGGATAATACTTTAATATCCATTGGAACTACAATTTTAAATTCAGATGGTCTCAGTTGTGCTCTGATTGTTTTAGGAAGGGCCTTGCTTTCCAGCTCCATGCTGGCATACTAATTTGATAGTTATTTCTTTTCTAATTTCTTAGTCTCAAACCTAATGTTTACACTCCCTCTAATTGTTTTTTGTTATTACATTTACTGTTTTCATTCTGATTTCTCTCTGTACCTTAAGTAGCTTGCTGCCAGTGCAGCATCTTTGCTACACCACTGTGCACACAGTGTTCACTGTCTGCATTTGCATAATGAGCTAATCTTTGTTGGCTGATTACTTTGTGGAAAGAATTGAACATTCAACTGATAATAATTGCAATCTATCAAACTGCTCAGTCACCTCACAAACAATCACAGTATGTTTACTAAAACTTCTGCTGAATTTTATGAGCTCTCACTCTCCATATTGACACCTGACTAGGAACTTCACCTAACTTTCAGCTCTGTAAGAAGAAAGCCTTCTTCTGATGAGAAGAACTCTTATCAGGTCAGTTGCTCTGGAATTAATAAAAGCAAGAGTTTTCTCAAACCCTCCCCTGTTCTTTGTTAAAGGTAATTATGTATCTTCATACAATGTTAGAGTCCAACAGAGAAAAGTATGTACTTTTCCAAGTTTAAGAGACTGATTCTTTTTGGCTGCCTTAAACCACTTGTTTTTGACCGTAGCACAGGCAGTGCCCTTCTCAACACCTTATCTCACTCTCACAAGCAGCCCAACTGTGCTGGCTGCCCAGAGAGGTCATGCTGCTGCCTTGCCAGTAGGGAGAGCGGGGATATACAAGGACCTTAGAGACAGACATTGGCAACTGAGGTAGACAGTGGAGGAAATGGACAGTTTAGTAAGCAAGCTGAAGTAAAAGCTTTGTCCCAGGGAAAAATTTACTGTGAGTCTCAGTTGAGATTTTCCCAAATTGAAACATTTGCTGGGTTGTAGGTGCTGAGCTTGTTTTCTTGAGGTGAATAGGAGAGAACATTTGGCTTTTTCTTGTTTATTGCCCATTCATACCTTCTAAAAGGCTCATTTGGAAGACCAGGTTCTGACATTTACCTCCTCTGCTCTTAAAAGTCAAATCAAACTGGCCGCTTACGATCAGACTGTGCTATATGGTAAAGTCTGTTAACGTATTTCTTTAAATCTTTTTAAATCTTTCAAACTTCTTCTTCAATAGCTGAAATTTATAGTAGAAATACATCCATGCTGGGGGAAAACAAACTGTTCTTAACATTTTGACAGTTTTCATGGTTTCATCTTCTCTACTGTAACAAATGACAGTTTAACTGTGTGTGACACAAGCGGAGGAGAGATTTTTCCAAGTGTGCACTCTTACTCACATTACAGGAGCCACTTGCAACCCTGATGGGGTTCCCATTCCACATCCAAGCATCTAGAAGACAACCCCCACAAAATAAGAAGATATCCTTCTGCTGTTTTAGTGGTATAAATCAGCTGGTGAAACAACCTGTTAAGAGTCAGAGTGGTACAAGTGCTGGGAGTATTTAACACGGGAGCAGGGATTATAGAAGGCAGCAAGTTGTTAGGTTTATTTTAGCTGTGTAAGAGCATGTCCTGGGAGTTCTTTATTACTCTCTTTCTCCAAGGAGTATTATATTTTAAATAATTCCTCGTTATTTTGAGGGCAGTGCTGATGGAGGGCAGGGCTAATTTTATGGGAGACATTTAAGAGGCTTTCCTTCTTTGAAAAGAATCACTGTGCTTTTATAAAATATTTGGTGAAATCTGATGTCAAAATTTTGTTGCAGCGAACAATTCCATCAACAGTAGAGAATGAGCCAGCAGCTTGCAGGTGGAAGATGATGCTGTTTTCCTCTTCAGAGTGTGTTAGTATTGCATGATACCATCAATAGCTCTCTGAATCTCGAGCCTCACAGCTGAAAAGCAGCTGGGACCAGGAACAGCCATAGTGGAGATCTGCAGAATAAATCCTGAACATTGGCTGTTGGGGGCTACGCTGAGCTTCTTCCAGTCCTGCATTTCAAGGCTGTTTTGGAGACTTCGAATCTACTGCATGTGGAAGGTGAAGGCAATTATTCACGATATGCAATTAGTTTTTCCAAGGAGGAAAGCTGTTTGGCTCCAAGTTATTTAGCTGAAAAGTCATTACATTTAATTTTCACAGGAGTGTGAAAGGGTTGAGGTATCTAGAGGCCATGGTTTCCCCTCACCTCCAAGATCTGTACAAAATTAATTTCCTATGAGTATCTGAATAAATCCATAGTGATTTATACAGATTGTCTAACTGTCTTCATGGATCTATAATTTCCCCCAGAAGGAATTCCTTGCCAAAATTGTATTTTTTCCAAGCCTTGGTTTCCTATATTCTTTGTTGATTTAGAGTTGAAGAAAAATAACATTATAAATAACACCATTCAGAATCAAAATAGGGAATAAGGTCTTTTGGACCTAAAAGATTTACATAAAACACAAATTATGACAGTACATAGCACTGTTTAAAACAGTGGGTTTTACTAACCAATAACAGGTTGATCTGACAAAAATATTCGTAATTTGCCTTCTAAGTGAAAATTGTGCTGCAGGATGTGGTCTTGATAGCTCAGAAAAATTTATCTAAACCATCAAGAATTTGGATGAGAGGGAAGTTCAAGTATATGAATGGAAAAATAACAAAATAGGCCCAGTGATTTTTTTTTTCATCATTTTTACTGCTTTGCAGGAAATATCCTCTTCATCTCTAGAGAACAGCTGAAAAATGGATTTTGTTATAAGGCTACTTCCCCTTTTAATTAATGTTCATTTATCAACATGGTGGGACCCTCAGCCTCCTGGCTGTATTAGGAATATGGCTTGCTTTCAGCAGTCACCTTACCTGCAGCCATTGTACAAAAGAATGCTGCAGTGTAAATGGATTGTTGTGTTGACTGTATTAATTTAAAGCAACATTTGAAAAGCTGATTCCATTTTAATAGTCGTTTATTGCCACATCATGGATGAATCTGGTACCATGATAGGCTTTGAGTTAAAGCACAGGAAATACAAAGAGCAGATGAAATCTTTTGAGAGTAAATATTGATTTCTTTCAAATGGTTAATTTCCCTTAGAGTTTTCATTTTTGTTGTGTTTGTTTCTTTAAAAATCTACCATAAAAATGCCTGCTTTCACCATTCATCATTCTAAGCATTTTTCATGAATTCTCCTTGTCTCGTTCTGTTTCTGAACAGGAAACTGACCTGATGAAATGTTAGTCAAGTGTCAGTTCCCAATTTAACCCCATCTAAATCAATTTTTTCAAACCTTGTTGATACCTCCCTATGCTCTACTGCTTTTTTTGTTAAGCTTTAAGACCTTTGTTTTTGTGATGAAACAGAATCAAGCAGCATTATGCTCCGCAGCTCTGGGGCATTTTTAATTTACTGGTGGTTAGGTAACAGAGTAAGAGGGAAGATTTGGGGGTTTTTTAGACCCCGAATCTCTGCTGAGTACACAAAACTTTTCAAACTTCTTCTTGTTATGTGAAATAATAAAACTGGTACCTCATTCGTGGCATTAAAGGAAAATATTTGTTTTGCTTTAGCTTAGATTTTGAACAAAAGTGAAAGCACATGGTTTGTGTATCTGGAAACAGCATTTTAAACAGTTGGAAACTAGATTGAAAAATCTACCATTGAATTAAGAGTCATACCTCTTTCTACTTATATGTGATCACTTAATAAACAAAATGCCAGAAGAGGTCTCATAAATGTAGTGCACTGACTTGCAGAAACTTTGCAGCTCTCCAAATGACTTCCTTACAGGAAATAAATGCTAGTTGCTTATTCTGACATAAATATAATGTTATGCTTCAAACAAGTTTTGATTTTCTATCTACTCAAACTATTTAAATTGCATCCCCAATTCTAGTCCAATGTGGTATATAGGTGTATATTATAATTTGAAAGGAAAAATGTGTGCTGCCGTTACCATCTATTCTTAAATTCTTCATATGTATATTTTTGCTGTTCTGCCTCAAATTTGTTCATTTCTAGCTCCTTGTGTTGGTTTTGTTTGGAGTTTTTTTTTGTTACAGTTTGCCTAAAATGTATCAAAGAGAACTGGAGGATATCATATCCCATTGATGCTAACTGATACATTTTTTAAAAATATATTTTAGGGACAGAAAGGTCAGATATGACAGAGTTAACTCACTGAATAAATTGGGCTGTGTAACTTGGAATAAATTATGTATTTCAGAATGGTATGTGTTCTAGAATACTATATATCTAAAAAATCACATCATGATGGAAAATATTGATCTGATCATCTATTATTTTAAAAGTAACTTTGTTCTATTGGGTAATCTTCATTGTAAAATGACAACCTCTTCCAGTCTGTTTCCATAGCTCGTCATTCCTAGATCTCACATATTCCTGTTGGTGATGGGCTGTTCCTGTTTGTGAGGTGGGGTGAGGATGGGGGTAAGACAATTGTTTGGATTAGAAATATGTTTTCAGAAACCTCTTCTCCACATAGGCAATCACAGACAGTGAGCAAATCATCTTCTGACAGTCTGACCTAACAATCTTCTCTTGAATGGACTAAACAACTAGACTTACATCTCATAGGTCCTTCACTGTATGACAGTTATTTAGTATGACAATTATTGTAGCTCTTTTCTCACCGTACTTTCTGGATGTTTGGGGAATGGAATAGTGTATTATTTCTTTACTACTTCTTGGTGTTATAAATAGAGGAAACAGTATCTTATTTACAAATTAAGATTTCTTTCTTAGCTACTTTCTCTGTTGTGACAGTATGGGATTCATTTTGGATGCCAAACTTATTCATCTTTTTCACAGCCCTTTCATAACAAAGTTCTTTCGAGTTGTAAACATGACGTTTAGCCCCTGTTGAGAGATATCACTTGGCAGTTGGACGAACTAAAATGCATCTGTTCTAATTAGCCTGCTTCACCAACTGACCAAAATCAATCTCCAGCACTCACTTGTCTCAGTTTTTATTTACCTCTCCATCAGTTTTCTGGTCATCTGGGAATGTTCTTAGAGAGGGTGTTGTAATTTCTCCCACACCACTGGTTTCGTTGCAGTTTCTACTGGTGCAATTCCTGTTGTTATGTCCTTGCCCTGTTATGTGGATAAGCCTGATGAACCTACCTCTTTCCTTAGGAAATGCAGCCTAAATTAATTACTTTCAGTAGTTGGTTTTCAGTAATGGTGGCCAATAAGGTAAGTTTTTTTTTCAGCTGTTGACAGACTGCCGGTTTCCTTCCCTGGGAAGCTGCCGCTTTAACTCACTAGTACTGTAAGCTGAGCATTGCTCTTAGTAGGGACAGGTAAGACATACCCTGAGACCCTACTGGTGCTGACTCCATTCCTCTTGCCATCGTTGAGGTATTGTCCCTGTATCAAAAATGCAAATGATTGAACTGAGTATATGTTCATTGGTACTACCGGGACAAGCAATAAAGGATGATACTCATGCCTGTGCGTTATGTAACACCACAGTTTCTCCTGTAATCTGGCATTTTGTAACTACCTTCTGAATGACAGCTCATCAGTGCTTCTGCTTTTATTCTGTATTGTGATCTGTTGTTATTAATGGTAACATAATATACTGAGATTCAGCCTATTTACCTGGATCTTTTAATGTTATTCAAACTTGGCTCCTTTTGAAATCTACAGAATATTGCTATGGATTATCTAAAAGTTACTTTAAGACAACATAAAATGGTTAGAGAAGCTGACACTGTTTATCTGTTGACCTAGTGATTGTTTCAGTTGGACATCTTAAAATTGTGGAAAACAGAGTTTAGAGTTTAACTATTTAACTTTGATCTAATTTTTCCCACCATATCTACAAGATTTTTTTAAGCTTCTAGTTGCTTCCACTGCCTGTATTTCTTGTGTTGCATGAACAGTATATGGGGAAATTGTTTCCATCTGTAGAACTGTCATTTTAGCTAAAGCAAGTAAGTATTACTTCCTTTTTTTTTTAGATAAGTACTTAAAGTTTTCAGAAGCAAAATAAATTAGCAAAAGGCAATACGGCAGACAGGTGAAAAATATTTTTGTAGGTTGCTGATTTTATCCCAAAAGACTGAGTCTTGCTGCAAAGGCTGCTAAAGACGGTAGCTTGGGAACTGCATGTCTTTTAGGGATAATAGAAATATTTCGATTCAGCATGGCATCTGAGCTGATGGTTAGGGGGATGTGACAGACAAGCAGAAGCAGCAGTGCTTAGGTCCCTCCAGTAGGAGACTGGGTCAGGACTACTGACAGCTTACTTGGGCTGTTATATCTTCCTACAACTGGCTTCTCTATTTTTCCAAGTTGGGCTTTTATTTAGTGTTTCATTCCCCCCCTTCCCCCTTTATGTTTGTTTTAAATTGTGTTTAGTTACACATTTCAGGCATAATCATGGAAATCCTCCTTATCCTTTAGTACTTGGACTGTCACTGGGAGCTGCAGCCTGAGAGAGGTAAATAAAATCAAGATGGAAAGCAGAGGAAAAGGAGCTGGAAGAGGCAACCATAAAAATACAAACAGATTTAGAGATAGAATATGTCTACATCTCGGTAGACTTTGGTTCCCTGAAAGAAAATGGGGAGCTGAGTGAAGGCAGAAATTTATGTACGTATAAGCCAGGAAAGCTGGATGAGGGCATTTTCAAACCAGAGGTAATGTAGCATGTGACCACGTCTTCCGATATCTGTTGCTAAAATTGTCAGTTGTTTTTAGTCTGTTGTTTGTCCAAAGAAAGTGGCATTGGTTTCCCTGACTACCATCACCTCGAGCTCTGTTTCAGTCTACTTTTAACATGTGTCAATGTCCTCTTCCTGTCATAGAGAACAATGAAATATTTTATCATTATCAGGTATTGAGATTTAACATCTACACAGAATTTCCATGCACTAATGTTTTACAGATATTCTCTAATTAATCATTTCATCAAATACATGGACTGTATGAAATTGTAGCTCTTTTGCAGATGAGGAAACCGTTGCTGATCGAATTGCTGGAAGGAATGCAAAAACTGCTTTTGTCAGTAGCAGCACTTGGTGCTCAGGCTGTTTGCTTTATATTTGTATTCTACTCATCTTCCTGATTATTGTGTACTGTACCTCCTGGCATTGATTTGATGCAATATTGATGAAAGTTGTTGATATTAAGGGTCAGCTCTGCAGTGCCTCTCTTTTCGTTGTTGGGGGATGAGGAATACAGAGTGGCAGCTATTTAGATGGCAAGAGTCCCTGGGTTACTCAAATACCTAGTAGAAGAGCTAATTTTCCTGACAAGTATCATCTGTTGCTGATCAAGGAACCGATGACTTCCTAATTGGTAGCTTTATAAATCATGGTCTTTTTAAAAATGTATAGAATTTCGAGAAATATATATATTAGTGTTCCAGTGTTATTCACCATCTACATGTTTGTCATTTGGTGATTTTGGATATGTGCCAAAAAAAAAGTTATTTTAAAAAAGGAAACCACTATTAATGTTAAAAAGAACAGATTTTATGGGAGTCGTAGCACTCTTTGACCCTGGTGTCAGACAAATACTTGGTTCCATCGGTTATCATCATAATTCTTTCCTCATACTTGCCAGATTCTTTTATTAATGTAGGTGAGCCAACACAGTTCACAAAAGTCCAAAAATATTTAAAACATTTTTTTTTCTAGACAGGTAAAAAAATCTAAACCCATGAACTTATGAAATGCAGAGTCAGGAAAATAGAAATTAGTGGCAAAACCTTTGTCAGTGTTCACCCCTATGTTGCGTATAATTTCAGAAATTTCACTACAGGTTCTAATGTGTTTTATAATTTGAATTTGTGTATGTGGTCACACATTCATTTTGTATAGTGAAGTTTTTTTACCCAAGAACTGTCTGTAATGTCTAGTTTGTCTTACAGTAATTTGGCAGTGCTGTTGGATAAGTCTAAATTCAACATTTGTGGTTTATATTGGACTTCTAAAACATTTATTATACCACAAATTCTAATAAAAATGTTTTGAGATTTCAGACATTCTGTAAATAAAATATTATTGTAGGTGTTGATAAAACATAACATGTTCCCTACTTCTTTAATCAAATAAAGAACTAGTTAATGCTTAACTTTCACTATGGAACATCATCTGGTAATGTTGTCTATGTAAGTAGGATGCATTTGGGGAATTTATACTGCTTAGATATTAAACTAGCTACAGCAGAGAGTTGATCAATTATCTTCCTATGAGAACACGATTGATAAGTAAATTTTTGCTAGAGAATCTGGATCTTGTTTCACTTGATAAAGAAGCAACATCAGTGGAAACATCAAGGTGCTAAAGGTCTGATACTGCAAGGTTTAGGGCCATTTACCAACTTTATATGCAAAATAGTTACCAAACCCCAAAATCTCCTTAAAAGTAATTGCAGTAACAAGGCATTTCACTCTAAATCTAAGTAGTGAAACTATTACTTTGGCTGAAATGAAACTGAAATCCTAAGGACGGACAGGTCTCCTAATAAAAAGATACATTCATAGGATCATAGCATCTTAGAATGGTTTGGCTCAGAATGGATCTTAAAGATCATCTAGTTCCAAGGAGGAAGCAGGAATTTCAAGAAACTTCCAAATTATTGATGGAAATTTATTCAGGTAAACCTAATACCTCAGTGAAAAGAAAGAGGTTTATTGTCCAAGGTTAAGCCAAAACCAAAATTGTTAGCAAAAAGTTGTTTAGAATCTTGGTACTGATGACACGACAGAATGTCTTACAATCTCAAATTAAGTAATAATCTGCTGTTTGCTGTTTTCTGTAGAGCAGCACTTTCATTTAATCCAATTGCAAAGCCTGTGTAGCTGCCATCACTGAACTTACCATTGGTGAGGGGTACTAGGTTCCAACACAGGATCTCAAGGCCTAGATGAAGTTTAAGGCATTTTCTGTAAATCCAGGTGCTGGGTAAGTCTTTCTCAAGGCTGGGCTAGATGAGAACATGGTTGTGTTAAATCTGAGTTTTTGAAAGATTATTTTTTTTTTCAGATAACATAGTTTGAATAAATGCATTAACAGAGGGCATGTGTAGAGGAGAGAAGGGGGGCAGGATGTCTAGACATGAGACCTGAGCAAAATCCCCACTGAAGCCATTACTTCTTTTCTTCTAAGAAGTCAACTTTCACTAAGATTTGGCTACTGACTGCAAGACTGAAAACAGCTGCTTCCCATCTCTAAGACAGGAAGAGAAAATGACAGTCGATGCTCACGCAGCTGCTAGTGAGCCAGATCTCAGTATGGGAGTTGGGATTCCTTGGTGAGTTTCTTTACAGCAGAGGTCCCTTGGGCATTTAATGTGAAACTTGATCATGCACTGTAAGATTCTTAGAAAAAGACAACATCTGTGAAGTAATTGCAAAGACAAACCCAGCCTTCGGACCAAAGCCAGAGATCAGTCAAAACTACCTGTACGGATGAACAAATGCCAGTTCTGCACGTAGCGTAGCAGAGAAGCAAAAGCAGGCAACTGTGACTCACTTCATGGAAGGCTATGAATTTCTGCAGTGAGTAAGCTATCATCTTAAAAGTCTACTTTTGATCTAACCTCACGTGAGCATTGTAAAAGTTACATTCCTACATGGTATTTTCTTTTTTTTTTGCAAATTTTGATGCAGATCTGATCAACTGTATGAAAAATACCAAACAGCCACAGGATAACACATTGTCATTTTCCATCTGCCTCCTTTGATTACTTGCAAATACTGAAAGAAGCTCTCCTGCTTGCCAATAGTTATCATTTTATCAGTTGTAATTTCAATCAAATCGGAAAACATTAATTAATTTTTGACCACATAACAGTAACATTCATTTTAGGAATACGTTGTCATCTAATTATTACTTATTGACTCAACATCATGTTCAGTTCTTTGAAATTTGGAGTCAGAAAACAGCTACTAATTGATGCATAAATACATATTGATTTCTTAAATAATATTTAACAATGATTTAATATAGAAAAGCGAGCCACTGGTATGTTTCCTCAGCTGCCCACTGACCATTACCTAAAACCTATCCTTACAGCAAAAAGGATGCAGTGCTCCTCAAGGAAACCATGTTTGCTGGTTTTGGCTGGGAGAGTGTTAATTTTCTCCACAGTAGCTGGTATGAGGCTATATTTTGGATTTGTGCTGAAAACAGCATTGGTAACACAGGGATGTTTTAGCCATTACTGAGCTGTGCTTACACAGAGTCAAGGACCTTTCTGTCTCTCCCACTGCCCCAGGAGTGAGTAGGCTGCGGGGTGCACAAGAAGTTGCGAGGAGACACAGCTGGGACAACTGACCCCAACTGACCAAAGGGATATTCCACACCATATGACATTGTGTTCAGTGGTAAAAACAGGGAGAAGGCTGAGCAGCAGGGGCCATTGTGTGGGCATTGGCTGGCATCAGTCAATTGGTGATGAATAATTGTTTTCATTTGAATCACTTTTATTTCTTCAGTTTTATTTGTTGTTTTTCTTACATTACACTTTCTTCTTGTTGTTGTTTTTACTGTTTTATTTTTATTTAAATTATTAACCTGTTCTTATCTCAACCCATGAGTTTTCTCACTGTTATCCTTTCAGTTCTTTTCCTCCCCATCCCACTGGGCAGGGAGCAATCGAGCAGTTGGGTGGTGCTCAGTTGCCAGTGGGGGTTAAATCACGATACAATGTTTCTATTAAAACTGAGAATTTCAGCCAACTTTAACACTGTTGAGATACTTCACTAGTGTTAGAAAATATCTAGCAGCCTTAATTCTTGCTTTTTATTGATGATGAAAGGCAAGTGCAGATGAAGCTTATTATTAGTTCTCCTGTCTGAATGAAATCAGAATCCTTAAAACTGTCATTTTTCAGAGATATGAAAAGCAGGCTGCTCAAGGACTACGCATTCACTTATGCAGAGAGCATTACAAATAGATGTTCTATGACATAAAATGATTTATTTTTTAAAAAGAAAGTAATATCAGTTTTTTTCATTGCATGTATGTGAACACCCCATTTTTGCAACCTTATCCACCAAGTCAGAACAGCTGTGTACAGGGAATTTGTTTTCCATTTGATGAGTTTTCATGCATATGAATACATGGTAGCAGGTGTTTCTAAGAAAAATCACTTTGTCAGACTCTAGCAGAATATGAAAGTTTTAGGACTGCGCTACAAGGAAATGACAATAATGCAACGAGCTGGGAACGCGATAAAGGCTGGATAAAGAAGATGTGTTCTAAGGAAGAATCAACTTCGTCAGGTGAGTTCTGAAGCTGCCTTCTAATAACTGAAAATGGGGCTGGTTAAATGTGGTCTTTTAGGTGATCAAAGTTATATTAATTCCTTTTGCATAAACTATATTCTTAACACTCCCCTTAGTTATTTTACAGTATGTACATTAACAGAGTCTGACTTATTGTAGGTGAGATTGATGTATCAATCAATCAAACAGCATCCTTTTAAAGCAGGGGTGTCAAACGGCTCCCACTGCTCTCCTGCTCCTGCAGCGTAATGCGCATCACACTTGACGCTGGCAGGAGCACAGGGGCAAGGAGCTCGGAGCTGCTGCTGGGTAGAAACAAGGTGTCAGGCTGGATAAAACAAGGTGGAGGGCTGGATTCAGCCCACGGGCTGTGAATTTGACACCCCTGTTTTAAATAATGTAAGTAAAACTGGAAAATGAAGTGCTTGTTTCTTCATCTATGTACTCTGCACCGTTATGTTCCTCATGTCTTTCAGGAGCATAGATCTGTAGATTGCTTCCAAACTCTCCATGTATTCTAAATAATCACTCACTCGAAATCCATGGAGTGCTTCTTCCTGCACAAATACACACAGAAAACATACATTAGTTAGGAAAAAAAAGATACAGAACTCACATTTAATTAATTACAAGATTCTAAAGATAGGTCACTTTGTTCTGCTTGTCACAGGCTAGATGTCTAAAATATACACATTTTATTGCATTTTCATTTAGAAATAAAGGACTGGTAATATGTGCTTCCAGACAGTTATTTCTAATTATGGTCTTGGTCATAAATAGCTTTTTCAGGTGGATATTCACAGAATCACAGAATCTGAGAATGGTTTGGGTTGGAAGGGTCTTTAAAGTCATGGTAGGGACACCTCCCACTGGATCAGGTTGCTCAAAGTCTCATCCTACCTCATCTGGATCAACATCAGGCATGGGGTATCCACAACTTGCTCCTGTGTCTCATCACACTCACACCAAAAAATTTCTTCCTAATATGTAATCTAAATCTACCCTCTTTCAGCTTAAAACCATTATGCCTCATCTGATCACTGCATTCCCTGACAAAGACCCCCCACCTCAGCTTTCCTGAAGCTCCCTTTAAGTACTGGAAGGCTGCTATAAGGTCTCCTCTCCTCTAGGCTAAACAAGCCCAACTCTCTCAGCCTGTCCCAACTCTCTCCAGCCCTCCGATCACCTTTGTGCCCCTTCTATGAACTCGCTCTAACAGATCCATGTCCCTCCTCTGCTGAGGACTCCAGAACTGAAAGCAGGACTCCAGGTGAGGTATCACAGAGTGAAGTAGAGGGGGAAGGTCACCTCCCTTGACCTGCTGGTCATGCTTCTTTTCATGCAGCCCTGGATTTGTTGCTGTTGCTCTTCATGCACTGTGAGAAGGCTGACTTCAGTGGAAAAGAAAACTGACTGCAACAGAGGCAACAGAGCACTGTAGCAGGTATTTCACTTTTTTTTTTAAGCTTTCATATCCTATAATGATTAAATGTGTGCACGTATTAAAGCGGTGGTCAGCAACTTCATTGTAAATAAAATTGCCCATGCTCACAAAAAAATTAAGTGAAGAGTAGATAAATTACTTCTTGGGGAGACCAACATACTGGCCTCTACGTGCTATTGCAACAAGCCATAAACCCTGTAGTCCCAGTTTCTTTTTATCCAAATGATGCCAATGAAACCAAGATAGTCAAGATGGGTTTATTGAGATGGCTGCTTACAGGATTCCTGGTTCACGTGTGGAAATTACAAAGCTATGCATCTTCATCCTTCAATGAAAGGATTAATAAAAGATCAAGCAACAAATTTAAAACTCAGTTAATGCTGAAATTGCAAGGTATCTTGAAGGGATCACAACTGTTAGTTACCCATCCCAGCCCACAGAAAGAATGAGAAAAAGGGAAAAAAGGGAAAAATGTTCATGGACAGTTCATTGCTTCTACTATCTACAGAGGAAAGGCCAATTATAGACTAATAGAAGATGACCTGTTACTCTGTTTAGGACAACCCATTGAAAGGGTGAATATATTATTTATTATAGCAAATGACCATTGCTAGTCTGAAGTTCCATACGTGACATTACATTAAAAAATATAAAATGAATATTGAAAGGCTGTAAGTGTGCTGGTTTTTTTCATAACATGTTCTCAGAACAGTTTATACTGCTACTTTTAAGAGAATTGTTCTACTACAGTAATCCAAATTTCTGAATCTTATGTTGAGAAATAGGCTAAAACTTGAAAATTACTTTGGTTATTTCAATAAAGGGCAACTGACTAACACCTTTGAAAGTATTAAACCAAAGTAGCCTCACATAAAGCCCATAATATAGCTAAAATTGAATGCATACAATGACAGAATATTTTTTTGCCTTAGATTAATTAAGAGCTATCAAAAGCAAGAGTACAGTTTAATTAGGCAATTAACTCTTCTTTTTCTGCAGTAGTCACTCAATGAATTGTAAATACTCCAGTAGTACAGTATTTCTCATTAATTGAACAGTACTATGTCAAATTTTTGGTCTACTTATACTGTAGGTGATAATATACAAATTCTCTCGTCTATAGCTTACATAACCTACACCAATAATGCCATCAAGATGAAGTAGTTTTTAAGCTACATTAAGCAAAACCAAGTCAAACAAAACAATTTCTAGGAAAATGATTGAGCAGACGTATTATTTATATTTAAGAAACATAAGCTGGATGCAAACTAGTCAAAAAACTACTGCTGTTAGGACAATCTAAGATGCAGATATATCTCTCTCAAAAGAATTCTGACTGGAGGAAAAAAAAAAGACCGGAGAAAAAAAAACAAAAATGTTTTTGGGAAGAAGAGTAAAAAATTCCTATTCCTATACCCTGTAAAAAGAATCCAATAACCAAATCTAATTTATAATTTTCTCTGGAAAATACGATACCACAATTTCCTACCAGAAAGTAAATGAAGTATTATTTCACTCACTTAAAATCAATAAGTGAAATTCAATAAGAGCTTTAGATGAAGTAATATACATATTTTCAGTATTGAGCACTTTGCGTCCCTTCAACAATTGATAAATTAAAAAATAAACCCTTACTTTAAGAAAAACTTGGAGATCTTGGGCTTCAGTGTGCTTCAGGATATCTTGCTGTAGGTGTTTGAACACAGAAATACACATATATATTTGATAATCGGGACCAAGAAAAATACATATAGCAATGTAGTGACAGATCTCACTCCAGTCCATGTAATTCCAGAAACACTGAGTTATCCATTGTAGACAAATCTAGATGAGAATGAAATTATATATTATTAAACTGCTGCAGATATTCAGCCATAATTAATCAGCTTTATTTCTTAACTTTTCTATGCTACAGATCCATTTTCCTATAACATTACCCTAATTACGAAAATAAAAGGGATAAAGTACAAAAGAAGCCAAGAATCACAGATTTTTAAATCTCAGTGTCTGAATAGATTTCCAGGTAGTTCTGCTAAACATAAACCCCTGCATCCGTGCACATCACTTATCTGAGTACTCAAACTCACAGTAGGGTCTGGAAGGGACCTCTGGAGACCATCTACTCCAATCCTCCAGCTAAAGCAGGTTCACCTACAGCAGGTTTCAGGAATGGGTCCAAGCGAGTTTTGAGTATCTCCAGAGAAGTAGATACCATAACCACCTCGGGCAACCTGTTGTATTGCTCTGTCACTCTCAAAGTAAAGACGTTTTTCCTAATTTCAGATGGATCTTCCTGTATTCCAGTTTGTTCCCATTGCCCCTTGTCCTGTCACAGGGCACCATTGACAAGAGCTTGGCTTCATCCTCTTTGACACCTCCCTTTACATATCTATAAGCATTGATAAATCCCATCTCAGCCTTCTCCAGGCTAAACAGACCCAGGTCTCTTAGCCTTTCCCCATAAAGAGAGATGCTCCGGTCTGAGGCTCAGACCCATAAAACTCAAATTCCAATGAAAGCAAAGGTGACATTTTTCAAGATTTTTTAAATCATGGCCTAAAGGGAAATGAGGGTGAAGACAGTGTGTTTAGTGTAGACTCTCCTTTAAATTGCAGTAGTTCTTATAAATGAATGCTAGGTCTTTCCCTAAGATGTTTTCAAATCACACTTACTGACTCCTTTTTCCAGTTCTAATCACCATGTATTAAGATGTGTAGAGCAAATTTCATTTAGTTCTAGACAACAAATCTTCTGCTAATCAGACTTCAAGTATTTAAAAATATGCAGCAGCAGAAGCACCAAGATTCTAATTAGATGACAGCAGCCATACTCTAGCATTAAATCTGTTTTCAGGTATTTATTGATGCACAAGTACTTAAAATACACTAGAGCTGTTTTCACAGTTCAGAATTGGTTTCTTTTTCATCGTGCAGCAGAACTGCAAAATCACACAGAAGACACAGTGGCACCCACCAGTGGCATTTCAGTAACATATTAAATAAAAAAAAACCAACAAAAAACCTTGTCAGCAGTTTAGAACAATAACTAGTCTATTATTCATTCAGTGCAAACAATTAAAAAAGCATACAGTATAACGTACACAAGGAAGGTCTCACTGTCCCTGTGTATTTTCTCATCCCAAAACACTTTTTATAAGCATCTAATTCCTATGCTGATATAAAGTCCCTAGTCTGTCAGTGTCCTGTCATCAAAGATCAAATCCCAGGCTGACTATTTTAAGCAATACCTGTACCACACTGGTATCTGCCCCATTAAGAAGTCTCTTAAGCTTCAAAAAGGTATTTTGAAGGCATAAGATGAAAAATACTTTTCTTGCCTTGGAACAGCAATAAGGTTTCTTACTGTGGTGAGAGGTCCTTTGCATTGGAAATCTAACCCATTATTGTGTGAAGCTGTTTACACTTCATCATCACTGTAGTCTTTACAAGTAATGCTCCATACACAGCATTCCATATTACCAGAGAGTTGCATTAAGTAGGTAAAGTGAATGCTAACGTTATGGATAAATATTCTTCTTTAGTAACATCTCTTTAATATAGAAGAATAGTGTGTTACCTGATTGCAATACTTATTGCCCTAATATCACCCGAACTGCTTCCTGTCATGCACCTATCCCAAATTACGCATTTCCCTCCAGGGAATAAGATATTTCTTTTTAATGGCAAATCTGAAGTTTTAGTATATGTTATTTTTATCAAGTTTTCTGCGTGAACATGTAATGGAATGTCATCAGCTACAGTACACTGTCACTATTCTACCCATGTCAGTTGCCTTCTGTTTTCAGGCACTCTAAGTCACTATGCATTCAGTACTATCTCTTACCGCCACAAATCATCTCATATCTCATAACAACCACACAAGTGCTATATAGAAAAATCACAGTAGTTCCTGAACGTCCTTGATTTTGTAGATGCAAGTCAAAAAGTTGAGGATGTTTTGATACATTTACATCAGTTACCTGGGATGGAGTGAAACCAGACATGTGGAAGGCTGAAAAGACAAGTGGCAACTCAGTTTTCAGCAACATTTCAATGTGGTGAGCACTACAAAAATAGACTGGATGGATGCCAGATTCCACTGTGGTAACAGGCAGGTGCACCTGATTAATAACAAAATCAGCATTAACAACAAAATTGAGGAAAAGGATTATAGACTACAAAAATATGTTCTTTTAAAACACCTTGCTGAGAACAATATATAAAAATATACACATTTCTTTATAAGATAAACCATCCTAGTTATTTTAGAGCCAGGAAACAGAATAAAAACAAAAGCTGCTACAGCTATATAAAGAAAACTAAAAGTTAGAAACTGTTGTTAAACATATACAGAATATTCCTCTGTATTAGCAATCTAGTTCTTTATTGCATATCAGTTTAATCATCAAAGTAGGGATGGAGAAACTGTTGTTATATTTTAAACAAAAGCACAGACAGAAAACAACTAATTTCTGTTGGATTTTTCCCATTTATTGGCAGATAGAGTGTAACTTTGGAACTTCTATAGTACTTGAAGTTGTTTTCTGTGTGCACATTTCTTTGCAGTATGTGTGGCTCGTATGAATGAAAATCTATTTTGTGTAGCTACAGGAATAGAGGGTTTTATCATATGGAAAGCTCTGGATATTAGTGCCTGGTTTCAAGGTATGAATCCTTGACTTCGTGACAGAAATTCAAAGTACGTCATTTAGAATTTTCCTCCTTCCTGAGACAGGTAGCATCAAAGTCCAAAGGCTGGATAATTCATATTTTGGCATTTTAGTTTAGTTTATATTGTGGTAGTTAGGCAAATAAGCAAATTACTTAATCTTCTCTTTGTGTTTTTGAGATATATTATGAAAAAAAGATCATTTAAGTACTGAGAATGAATGTTAGCAGAACAGCAGCCTGCCTGCAATGCTGGTCAGTTTTTTTATGGAAGATAACACTGAAGTTCTCAGCACTGATGGTGATCAGCACAAATATATTCACACAATGGAGCAAAACTTCATTGTGCTGGAACAACCTCAGTGCTGGACTTGGTGATGACTGGACCAAAGTGGTCATGTCTGGTGACAAGACAGACCAATTCATATCAATACAGAAGCCTGCATGTAGAAGAGGTACAGAATCAAATCCATGCTTCTTATGCCCCATAGTTCTCTAGTAAAGACTACAGTTTTATGCTTATGTTCAAAACATTCAAAACAATGTGACAATGTAAAAAGTCAAACTAGAAGGGTTTTATTTCAAATGGAATCACCCCTGATGAATGAAAATTAGGTTTCCTACAAACTAGATACAAAATACTAATAATTTAAAATTGTCAAGCATTCAGTATTTGGGCCATAATAATTTTTAAATTAGCCACTCTAGCGTATTTAGTAAATTTTAAAACTGATAGTTTTACTAAAAAGTCAAAAAGATGGACTTGCACACTTTAATAATAAAAAAGGTCATTTAGTAGTATTGCGGCTTTCACACAGAATTTAATACCACTAACAAAGTTTATTTTGCAGCCAGCTTCAAAATTCGATAACATTGCCTTTGCCATCAGTCCACCTGTTATTCCACTACTTTTAAACAGCCATTAGAGCAAATGTCAAATCTATATTTTTCTGAGAGAATTCTTTAGGGTTACATATTCAGGTATTGGGGCTTTAGTGAAAAATCCCTCCCAAAAAGGAAAATGATAAAGTCTTCTTCAGAAAGTTGCCTTTCAGAAAGACAGGGCTTTTAAATTCTTACAGATATATGCAGTCTTGGCAGCCAGAGAAACGCTGAAACAAGAAGATGAGAAAATCGCTGAAGAAATGTCAGTGTCTTCTCCTCATCTCCTGACATTATGAGGAAGACAGAAGATGCAAACCAGTCGTAACCAGCGTAGCGCTCCTGCAAGCAGCCTGCAGGAGAAGGTTAAGGAACATGGGCAGAGATCTGTTCTTCAGTGCCCTGCAGGAACTGCAACTCTCCTCTCCCAGGCCCATACACACAGAAGCAAAAGCACGTTTGTTACAGATAGGACAAGGGGAATATAGCTGCACAGAAGGCAGCTTCTTGAGACACGGCTGCCTCTCAAACTGAACTAAGAGAAATGATTAAAGCTGTTTTCCCTATACACTACTTTTTTTTTTTCAGTCTATAAGTAGTCAAGCCAAATCAACAAAAGTAAACAGAAAACAAATAAATGTAAAAAAACCCCACACCAAAACAAGGCTGGTTATAGTACGAGATAGGGGAATAGTGGAGGAGGAAAACAGGAGTGGTGAAGTTTATAGAGAAAAAATGGAAGTAAAAGAAAAGCTTTAAAAAAAATATAAAGCATGTTCTGAATAATATACCTGAAGTGTATTTTAATAGTGATATGTAAGCCTAATATCTGAAGAACATAGCAAATCTTATTGGAAAGGGGTATCCGTTTTATTTTTAAAAAAAAAAATAGTTCAACAGCAGACCTAGAAGAGTCAGAAATCAAAACATTCCTGTTGATCAGATTACAGCCATGTGTTGATTACATGGGCAACACCATTAATGCTGTTGGTATCGTGGAAGTACCACAAATACTCATTAATGCTCAAAGGTGAATTTCTGCAAATTCTTCATCATATGCAGAAAGATGTGATTCTCCTTGCAATTTTAACAACATTGGGAAAAAAATAAGTAAAGATTTTCTTTAATGTCTTAGGTGTGCATTTTAACTTAACAGTGTTTTAATGTAAAACACTACTTTTTAATTTTTCTCTTTCAGTGTGCATTACACATCTATACCACTACCAAAAGCCCAAAGTGAGAGTTCAAATTCCACTGATAATTTTAGGAAAAATAATACGTGCCATTAAAATATGCCATTAAGAAAGGATACAAAGAGAGGATACCACAGTTCTTTGCTGTTGTTTCAGAAATTTCTCACAATTCTTTAACACGAAACACAGCCCATTTTCAGCATTTTCTTTCAGTAAGTTTAGATATTCTCCATATCTAGCACAAAAAGTTAAAACCAAAAACTATTTAAAGGTTAAATATTTTTTTTAATTCCTAAAAAGCAAGAACTCATTTAATAGGCCTGTGAAAGTTGAGCTGCCATAGCACTGTTCATCACAAACACTATGCTGCAGATATGCACATAAATGGTTTAATAAAACCTATAGTGCTTTATCTAGGAAGGACACACACCAAACATCTGCTACTCAGTGTTACAATTCCTCACTTAAATTCCTTTTAGTTTAGTTTTAGAGACTGTGGTGGGGAGAAGCAAGTGCAGTAACACATGATTCATTTTCTTCAAATACATTATTTAGACTTCCATCTAGGGATATTATATGTTTAATTACTAGAATCAGAATTCAAATATTAATACTAAAGATAATCTACGGAGGTAAAGACCCATTAACTTTTCCTTCATCACAGCCCTGCAAATTACCAGCCAAATAAAATGTTTAAATGGCATATAAGTAAGCTTAGCAAAACAGAACCATTTAGAGAAGTAATTTGAGGAAAAAAGGACACATAACTCAGGGTAACGTAATTTTATGCTAAACCTTATTAACAAGTTACAATTAGCCCTTACAACAACAAACGATAATAACCTATATAATCTGTAAAGATAACGTCATTATGTACTAATACCTTTTTTATTTTCAAAGTTAGAATACTTTTTCTTACAGATGAACATTAGATCTAAACAGTATAAAGCACTGAGTTGATGGATTAAATATCATTAAAGTCATTCCACGAAAATCAAACAAATCCTAGAAATACACTAAGGAAATATTTCAATACCATGTACCTGACTGTTATTTCAACACCAAGCTGCTGCACAGATGAAAGGCTTTCATTCTTCACATCTGTATCTATGGCTAAAATGAAGGAAAAAAATACAGTAAAGTATTATGATAAATATGATTTTAATCAAATACTAATGTAAACCTTCTTTTATTAATGAATACCAATTCTAGAGAACTGTCTCTTATTTGAAATTAGTTTAGTAATGAAAAGGCAAGCATCAAGAACCTCCATTCTTCGTATATGTTTATTTTCTGGATTAAGATCACCTTCTTTATAAGGAAATCTTCACTGTCAGTATGGTTATCATTAGCTTTACAGCATGATGTAAACAAACAATATATTTTTCAGACTAATTTCTTAGAGCTTTATCCTTTCTGGCCAAGAAATCAAAGTAGCATTTTTTGATCTACTTTCTTCCATTACATTGGAAGAAATGTCTCCCAGCTGTAAAATCAACTTTATTAACAAAAATTCTATTTAGATACAAATCACAGAAAACTTTATAGATGACGAATTTAAACCACCCTGCATTTCTATGTATTCTTCTTTCATATAGTAATACATACCCTATTTTCTGCATTTGTTTAAATTAAAAATCTAAGCCAAATTAATAAATCATGAATTAAAGCAACATTTGTTGTAATATTTTCTCAAAATTTTAATTTCTAAATGCAATTAAATGGGGCATTGTTTCTCGCGTGTGTATATATATATATCATCTAAGATAACTATACGTCAGAAAAAAATTACAGTCCAATAATATCATGTTACAAAACTGAGGGCTTAAACCTTTAATGTAGTTCTTTCAAAGTCCTACTTAAAAAACAATAAATGACACAAAAATTAAAAACCCTAACAACTCACATAAATTGTTAAGAATGTAAATAAGAGATATAGTAGCAGAAGTTAAAAAATATTCATGTAAGTAATAAATGTAAAAATCTGATTAAGCAGATCACACAGTAACTTGATATGTGTTTTTTCTGTATCCTTCTCAGACTGAGAAATCAAACTGAAGGTTTCCTGGCTATGCATTCAGGTAAACACTCTACGTCCCTTGTAAGCAAAAAGGGACTAAGGTACTAAAGACAAAATATTTGCAGGTTAAGAGAGGAAATGACTGGTTAGGAGGAAAGGTTAAAGGAAAAACAAATAAGAAGCACTCTGCTCAGGTGAAATGAAGCTGATTGAAATTTTCATGAAGAAAATAATATAGAAAAATTACACTCAAAAATGAAGCAATAAAATTCATCAGAGGAAGTATGGTAAGAAAAAAAACCCACACTGTATTATAATTTAATATAGGATGATGATCTAAATGTCAAGATCATGAGAAATTAACCTTATACTTTTGACAAATACATTTATACATAAGAAGAACCATCTAGTTTTTGAGTAAAAGTAATTTATTCAATAACCTGATGTGACTGAAATAGCAAACCCATATAAGAGAGGTTTTTACCCAAAGAATAGAAGTCCAAATATCTTTTGGATAGCATACCAGCAACACAATATTTGGAGGAATACATATAAAATCACACAGTACTTCAGTTAAAATCCCACACAGAAGAGTGGAAGAGTTCCTATCTTTTTACAGCTCTGGTTCAAAGTTACGTGTTTACTCAAGCTGAAAGTACCACATTAAGTCAATTCATTTTCAGGTTTCTGTTTGTAACTGCGAAGGCAAGAGATGTAGTTATATCCTAGAAGCCAAGAGGAATTTGCATGACTTGGCTATGACTAATGGCTAATTCTGTCCTGAGACAACCGTATTAATGGCAGGGGAGAGGCAAGCAGTATAACAACTTCCAAGCCACAAGGAAGCCCTGTCTCCATTTTGAGGTGGATCCTCTTGGGCGTGGCAATGCAGGAGCTGCTCTACCAGTCCAGCAAGGATGCAACAAGGAACAGCTGTTATCACAACCCACAGCCCAGTGTCCACTCTAACAGTTTACAAGCAAGTACTGAAGGCTTATTTCCCATTAATATGAAAAGAATATAACTGATTTCATTGATTCTCTCTGCCTCTTATTCGCTGTTGTAACAACTTCTTAGTTTTATCCTTTTAATATTCTCATATGTATTGTGAAAGAAGATAAAATGAAGTTTGGACTGAATATTAATTTTGAATTACACAGTAATAGTACCTCACTAAAGGAAAAATTCTTCCTTTTGTATATCAGTGTTTTTAATATAATTGTATCTGTACACTAACAAGTCAAGTTGCTGCCAATCTACAACTCAATGGGATCACACAAACTGTGGTTCTTTGTCTTGGGTCAAAAGGTTTTATTTTCTATTTTGTCTAACAATTAATAGACTGGGAAGACTACACTTTAGAAAACTATGAAGTAATTTAGAACACACAAAGAACCACTGCACACTGATTAAAAAACAGATCCAGAAACTTTGCATGCTCCATTAAGCTTAGAAAATTGTTAGTAACAGTAAGTGGAATACTGAAATACTGCATATTGCAATCCATGGATAAAAAGTACTCTAGAAAGCTTGCAGGAGTCTGTTTTGACTGTACTATTGTAATGATGCTCATACACAGAATTTAATTTTCTACAAAACTCATTTGACAGATATTTATCAATTCACCTGAGATAACCAACTGTCTTGAAACACAATGGGTTTCACAACAAAAGGCATAGGCAGATCACTTTCTAAATAAGAAAGCTGTTTGTCCTCAAACAAAGGACAGAACACCTCTCTGAACTGTGAATTAGATAACAACTGGATACAGCACTGTGGTTATTAGTAAAAGGAATGAACAACATGCTCTGGCAGCTTCCTTTTTATTTAACTAATAAAATAAAAATATATACCCTGAATAAGTTTTTTACATTTCTTTCTTTAAAAAGGTAAGCCACTATAAAATAGAAATTAAGCCAAAATTAAACTAGTGACCCGAGGGCCACCAGACTTCTCTAGGAGCTGATTTACAAATTCAAAAAAATTATTATAATAGAAAGTTAACTTTATCCCTCATTCTAAAATGCATTAAAAAGGCCACAGCACTAAGTATGGACCACTGTTAAGTGTAAATGATACATATTTTGTTTTCAGCCTTTTATAGCCATGTGACTGCTTTCACTATTAGTAACTGCTCTTACTATTAGCAACCTACTCTACACATTTCAGGTAAGTTAATAATTGGAAATACTCGTATTTTTGCTCTCTAATCTTTTTTTAAATCCACTATTTAACACAATCTTGTTCTTTCAAAACAGAAAAAGCTTACTTTGAAACACTGAGGATTGTAAACTACTAATTGCAAGCAAATTTCTTGTTAAATTTAAGCAAGAAAAAATAATATAACAAATGAAAAATTGTAGAATATTATATTTTTCTATAATAAAGCATTTCTTTTTATGCCTTAGTAACCTTCCTCGTTTCCAATCTTTCTACCTTTAACTCAAATTTCAGTGTTCTACAGAGAACAAAAATGAGAGAATTAGGACCTAATTGAGTCGGGGCAGCAGCAGCAATAGGGAGCAGGGCAAAAACAGGCAGAGGGAACACTGAGCAACTTGTCCCACCTGGTTCAGTTAGCCTAAATCTGGGATTCCTAGGGAAGGAATGCTTCACTGCCATTGCCTATCTGTTTCTTTAAACAGAAGCAATCCTGTGAATCCTGGGTAGTTCCAAATGCAAATCAGGTCATTCTGGGCAGAGGTGGGGATGAACTTTCCTTATAAAACATTTATTCGTTCATTTATTTATTTATTTATTTATTTCAGAACAAAACCTGGTGATGGAAAGGAATTTGGAGGTTTTAATCTTGTGTCAATAGCAAAGATTGGCTAATTGTCTTCTGTATTTTTTATCTTTCAGGTCTTCCTGCAAAACTTTGAGCAATCATGAATGTCAAAAGGAATGAAGGGGAATGATAAGGAAGGAGTAATCTTTGCGTTCTCTTGCTTTGAGGTCATGAGTGATCATTTGTAGTAACTCTGATCGTGCCCATTTCAAGCACCTCAATGGGTAGTACTTTTCAAAACCTTGTATAGCATTCAGCATCACAAAAATGAACACCCCATAAGGCATGATTTACCAAGGCAATTACACATTATTATTAAACTTAATCTATTGCTATAAACACTTCAGAGTAAATTAACCAGCATGCACGGTCGAGTACTATTCTTCCTGATCAGACTAGATTTTAATCAACTTTACAACTCATGAAGGATCACTTTCTTATTCGTTTTCCCTCTTACCACAAATAAGCTTTTGTGTGTTTAAGCCAGAAAATGGGCTACATTGCGTTCATACTGAAATGATAGGATGCCAACCTGAAACAGCTTCATGGCATATCTCATGCAAGTCCTATGGACGTTAGGTAATAATTACTTCCTTGTTTAACTGCTGTCACTCCAAAGAAACAACTGGCTTCCCTTCTGTGTTAAGTGACAAAAATTACTAAAGTTGTTGCTCACATTACTGACTTATTTTTTCCACTTCCTAGTACCTAGGCCAAATATTTTATGGCTATGTAAATATCTTTGAAAAATGTTAATGAATGTTAAATTTTAACTTCAGTAATGGTAAGAAAGATTAGTTTTATTTGTATCGATGGAAAATACTTATGATTCAAAGGAACCACGTAAGTAACAATATGGCAAAGAGTGGGAAATCCCACTTAACTTGGGGCAGAGCAGAAGTCATACATTTTTCACTATATTTTCTTCCGCCACTTTGCTACCGTCTTTTGATGGTGTCATCTCCTCTACCAGACTACTTCTCTAGAGCAATTCGGAGAATCTGAATCTCAGAATTAATTAATTGCTGGAGAACGTTGTTGGCTTCTCATCAGAGGTAAGTAATCTCCTATGCAATTCTACACTAACTATTGAAAGTATCTGTTATGTCATCAGTACGCTTGTCATAACAATAAAAGACCAAAATATTCATATCTAAAACTTCTTTATGTGTTGACCATCACAAACACCCAATCTATTTTTGGCAGTAACATCATTAAAAATGAACTACAGTTTCAGTCTCGTTATAAATAAACTGGCAAAGGGTAAAATGCTTTTTGCTAACAGCATCTTTAAAGTGTGCACACGTTTTTCAAGAAGTGCATTCATCAAATGATACAGGTAGAAGGGAAGAATGCCCTTTCTTCTCCTTCCCTTTCAGCTGAATTTGGGAGTGTAGTCCTATATTTCTCATTTGCTACTCCTTCTGATCAGATCTATACTGACAGTTTCCCATTGGTGTTTTTAAAATTTCTCAGTTCATTACCCAATCCACCTGACCCTTATAAGATTAAGAGGTCATTAATGGTAGAAAGTTTCTATGAGATTTTGTTCAGCCAGAGAACTAAGCCTCATCTAGAGAAGAAACACACCGTGACATTTGAGGTTTATGGCCAAGACCTGAAATCCCTGAGTCCAGGCAGAGCTGTTTCGAAGACGAAGTTCAGTAGAAATAGAGAACTCACCTGCAAGGTCATCTGCACAACCAGAGCTACCATTATAACCAGTTGATCCTGAAAGGTCATAGCATTCTCAAGTTTGGGCAGTCCCCAATACATGGTCGAGATCAATTAAGAAGTGCAGATACCAATATATTAGATGACTCTGCAAGTGCAGTTATTTCAGAAATGGGTTTGTTGGAACCTTGAGAAAACTAATACATATCCATGAAGCATTTATGTTGCAATGAACTGGAATCTGCTAATAGAAAGAGCAAGTGGCTATTTAAAGGAACTTCATATCCGTAATGCGTAATGCCTATTTTACTACTAGAACAAATTTCAGTTTCTTCCCATCCTATTGCCTATTACAGATAGACATCAACAATCTGGTTTTCAATATTTTTGGGGTTTTTTTCAAGAAAAAAGAAAAATAAAAAAGCAAACTATTAAGTATTAATTCTGGGAAAGGGGACAGAGACTGTTCATTAATATTTAATGTACATTTGTATGTTACATTACTCAACTGAATCCACATGACAGGAGTTTCATTGCTGCTAGCAGAAAGCAAACTGCAAGTAAGATTTATGTTACTGTTAATAAATAATAAATAAATAAATAAGATTTGTTAATAAATAAGATGTGTTACTGTTACTGCAAATTCAGAGTGTTTTTTCAGCTATTTCTTCTCCCCCCTTATCTTGAAATTGTAACAACCCAAACTAATTTTGTTTTCCATATTTGCAAGTTCTGTAATAGACTGAAATCCTGAGGGAATCCACAGCAGATGGATGACTCTGTTATTCTAATTACAACTACCTACGGGTTTAGAAAGCTGTCATTTTTTAAGATAATCAGTTTCTCATTTCAAGAAACATGATAAACATTGAATATCTATGCATTGTACTGAATTCCACTTTCATGAAATTTGTGGCTTCCTTTCATTAAAATTAAACAACTATTACAAACTGTTTTTCAGTTCCTCCAGCTGAAATTTATTGAAGAGAATGATGGACACACACAATTGCCAAGTGCATGTTTGACTTACTTAGATATGCAGCTACCAAGATGTGTCTGGAATATAGTTTGCCTTCTAACAACTAATTAGCTTCACCTAATTCAGAAAAACGTCTCCACTGTAACAGCAGTTTTAGGATCTAGCTTAGCTAACACTTATACATACATATATGGAAAAGACTTTGTGAAATAAAGTGGCATTTGATAATTAATTGTTCTCCTTGGAGAACTTCTAACCCTTCATACGCATTAGCAGAAAACCTTGGGAAACGTATATAAATCTGGTCAGTCATTCAATAGGTGAGAAATGCAATGTTCAGTAAATAAGGTCTAATAAAGATTCGATTATATTCTGTTTGTCCCTCCTGTACAAACATAGGAAGCATAATAAAGACTTGAGTTCTTGAAGCACATTTCCCATCTTCATAGGAATGACACATTGCACGTTTTATGCTGTAAAAAAGAACCTGAAATGAGTGTAAACTTAGCTATACAACCAATCAAGCCCTTTTACTGTTCCAGAGTGGAGTACAATTATAAGATTCAATATTTGAGCAAGATTTTTGTTTCACTTTCATGTCAGTCACATGAATTTATTGGTCTAAACTAGTTTCCCTGGAAAATACTCATTGCGATAAAGGTACTATGAAATTTTAGTAACTATTCTCCTATAAAATTTAAAAGAAAACCACGATGAAACATACACTCTTTGCCTGATCATCACTCTTTCCTGGACTTGAGAACTCTTCAAAAAAAGAGGCTGTGGTAATGATGTTGCTAACATGAAAAGAAAGCATTAAGATAATACCAGCCCCTTGCCCACATTTCACATCAGTTTCTTACCACTAGGCTACTAACTGTCCTTGAGAAGGCTTTTCAATGTCCCATTTCCAAGCTTATCTTCATTAAAGCACATGGAAGGAGTATAAAAAGCATTTGCAAATGAAAATTGTTCATCAGCCAAACCTTTAACTTTCGGAGCTTTTATATGAGAACTCAAAAGATAAACTTATCCAGAACTGAAGTCCAATAGTGCCTGTATAAGACTGAATGAAAAATATACTCAGAGAAATCAAAAAGGAATGTCATAAAGACTGACTTGGTTTATCATGAAAAGAAAACCTGTCAAGCTCAAAAAAACCCAAAAATTGAGGCGTTTAGCATGTTATCTTTGTTTCATTTTGGTACCTATTATTGGGGATTTTCCATTCTAAAACATCAATTTAATGTATGCAATTGTCGCAGGATTTTCAAATCTGGTGTTTCTTCAAAGTTGACACTAAATTTCAGATAAATAATGTAGCATTGTTGCCACCTCCACCTAATCAATGGTTCATGGTGAAATCAATGAAGTAGAAGATCCAGGTTCGAACTTCCTGAACATGTTTTAAAGCCTAGTTTTGAACACAAAGTTGAGAACAGTGGATTGAAACAAAGGTATTTGACATCTAAGTCAATAGAGTATGGACTACTGCTTCCCTTCATCAGTTCTTCCACGTTGGATTGAAGCACTTTTAGCTGTTCCGATTAAGAAACAGCAGGATGCTGTCTTTGCTGGGCAAGGCATTCGCTTTGAGGCTGCACGGGTAAATGGCTGATCCTCTTCTCGTTAGTTTTTGCCATATTCAAATCAAGCAGGTTTTCCTGCTTTCCTAATAGGAAACACTAAGGTAATAACATCTAAAACCTAGGTGTGTGGGCTATACTGTGCTCCAAGGAAATGCAAGATAGGCATGACAGAAAAGAAAACTGTATCTTCCATATCACTGGAGAATGTGTGATGCTTTGAACTGCAACCTAAAAAGAGGGATGTACTGAAAGGAGCAAAAGGGGCAGTCTAGGCATCAAATTATTTACATCATGAAGACATTATGTGAGCCTTTAAAGGCACCACAAAAACATAATCTGGATTGCAAAGTGTCAGAAATACATAAATAGCAAGTCTTATGAGTCCATGAAAAGATTTTTATTGCACATTATGCTTCCTGAGAAGTTGAAAAGTAAATGACAAACTAATGCAGGACAACAAAAACCCTTTAAGGATCTTTAAGGGAAAAATAAAATAGTGACAGAAAGAACTGCCACTCTAGCAACTCTCTTCATTAAGCAAAGAGAGAGATTCTCAAATCAAATTAAGAGTATTCTCTTAGCAAGCTTTCCAGAGGTAAAGGCCACTACATAAAAGAAAGGGTTCCTCTAAATTACTAAAGGGGGTTTATGCTTTGAAACTTCAAAGTCAAGTCTGAAGTCTCCAAGGACACTATATTTGCATCCTATGGATGTAAGAATAAAAAATCTGTATAAATAACAGATCCTTCCCAAAGCAGGCTTGGTTCTCCAGAGTGACAGAATCAGTACTTTAAGTGACTGAACTACAACCTAAGAGGAAAGTCCTGGACTGATAGATAGTAAAGAATGACTCAGATTACTCTGCCAACAACAGCAGTTCTTTAATATATACCCTTTAATACAACATAAATTGCATACCTTTGGGTTTATTACATGTTATAGGGCTTTCAAAAGGTTAGTCAGATTGCTTACACTGTCTTAAATGTTTAAGCCACCACCTTTGCAAATCATTCTACAATAGGTGTCAACAAATACTTTGAATCGTACCCTTACCTGTTCTGCATCTCCATCTTTCCATGACACATTAGAAATGTGAAAGCCCACAGCTAATAATTATCTGTACTGTTTACTCAAGCACATCATCATCTTTTGCTCCAAAGTGAAGTATTTCCCATCAGTTCAGTAATGAAATTCTGAGCTGTTGAAGAACAACCCCCAAAATACTACAGATAGATTTTAAAGGACAGTAATTTAAATACGAAAAGGAAACTGACCTTTATAGTTTCCCATGCTGAAATAACAATCTGATCGGCTTTCAGAAAGATGTGACACAAACTTTTCAATTAATTCTGCCAAAACTGCAAAAGATAAAAACCCATTAAAACATTAGAAGCAATGAACAAAATGTGGAAGCACATTACGTAACAAAATAGGTGAGAAACTAAACTAAATTCCTACATGTTTGTTCATATTTTTGGGGGGGAAACAATTCAAAGCATGAATTGTGCTTTTGCATTCCTAAGAACTTTGCTAATTTAATTTAAATTTTAATAGCTTTGCTGAGAATATATTCAGTGTAAAAGGACAGAAAATACCATATTATCTAGATATCCTCCAAGGACTACTTCAGAATTTGTTACACATTTTCAATACGGAATGAAAATTACCTATAATTAAACTAAAATATCACATTTGTCTGTGTATGTAGAAATGAATGAAAATAAAAAGAAAACAAAAAAAATCCCCCAAAACAACAAAAATCCCACACCACCCCAAAATGATGTCAACAAAAGTAAATGAAGTTTTAAGGGCCGCTTCAAATAATCCCTGATATAAACTGACCTATACCATCACAAAATAAAAATTATTCACTTAAAATTAAACAATAGGAGTATCTCCTTTGGAAAATTCTGTACTGTATGATGACCATAGTGTTCTTATTCAGTTCTTGCCATAGAACTTTGAGTCTGCAGATACTGCATAGATAAGTCAGATGCTGACATCTTGTCACTATGTAGGAAATGGTATCTCCCACCTTACTGGGATGTTAGCCACAAAGTTAGTGAGAACTCTCAACAACAAATCATTAGCAAAAACTGTTCCTGCTTCCTCAGTTCTGCAAGTCTGAGGCTCCTGCAAGTGAGCACACTGCCACCTTACAGGTTTAAACAAAGGATACAAAGAAGCCTTTATGTATACTGCATGGAAGAAGCCCATATTGAGATAAGCTATATTAGGAATTTAAAGACAGCAGCAATGAATATTTTGTATAAATAAATGCTATCTTAGAACATTTGCTGCTGTCATGACAAACAGGATTTACAGGATAGCGATACATCTAACCTTTTCACAATGATGCAAAGCAAGGAAGCGTATCTAAGAGAGGAACAAGAGCTGCTACCCATGAGATTTCCTGTTTTAAGGCTGCAAGTTATCACTTCCTTGGCAGCACCTCAATTTAATACAACTGAAGGTTCAGCCCCTGGTCCCCCATTTCTGGACTCACAGGTGATTTTCCTGATTTTGAACTGAATAATTCCATTACACCATATTAGTGGATACCTTTACGAACAGTTGTACCAGCACAAGTAAGGAATAACAATCTGTGGTGGAGGTGGAAATGAAGAAACCTAGAAAACTCTTTAAATAGCCTTGCTGACAGGAAAACTAACAGGATTCTGCAGTGCAAGCTCTTTTGTACGTGGCAAGGAAGAGGAAGAAGACAGAACCTCCACCCACGATTTGATGCTTTTTATGTCAGAAAAATAATGAAGAAAAAGATATCACAAAGACAATAAACTCTTATTCCAACCATTTTAAGTCAGCATACTAACATCGATCATGATTTTTCTCTTAATTGTTGTATCAAGCATTTACAGAAATTAATTTACACTAAATGAGTCCAGAAAAACTTTTTAAAAGGTCGAGTTTTAGTAATAATATGTTGATGGATAGGGCAAAAGGGAAAAGTTTCACTATGACAGCTAAACAAGGATTTAAAGTTAGTTAATTTTGCATTGCAAAGGACTCCTAAATCAAAACAAAAAACCTACATGTGTAATTTATATTCTTATGCATTTTTATGGAGAGAAGAAACTGCCAATTAAACATAACATAGCTATTTTGAATCATGGTTAATAAACCACACGGGGCTAGTAAAAAAGCAATTTATTTTATAGAAGAGTAACAGTTTATTCATTTTGGGAGAATAAACAGTAAAAAAAAAATCTCACAAATCTTCACTAATACGCTTAGTGGAATTTGGTCAACAAACAATATTAACAAATATGTGTAAAATGAGAAAAGGTGTCTAAAGCTGGAGTTGTAGATAGCAAAAAGCAGAAATGAAACCTAAAATTTGTAATTAGCTAGGTGTTTACTGTATGACAGTATTCTGATTAATGAAACATGCCATAGTATATGGCATAACAAACAGGAACTATGTTAAAAAGACTAAAATACCACATAATTCAGAAAATTTAAAACCAAGTCTAAATATTATACAATTCTTCCCTTTTTATTAGAAGGCATCCACATGCTTGACCTAGCAGTTGAATTTTCAATTCAATGCTTGAGTTAATGGAAGAAGTGACAGTTCAACTACTAAACAATTTTTTGAAACTCAAGCACTAAATTGATTTTCGCCATTTGAACGTATTTATCTAAGTTCCCATCAGGATCTCTGAAAAGCTTTTAACCAAGTCTGAGAGAGGAAGACACACGTAAGAGTTTATCCAAACAAACTGGTTAATACACAAATAGAGGGTTTTCACAGGACATTGTCTCATCCAAACGAATGTCCTTGTGAAATGACAAGTAGCTATTTTAATTTTTGGTTTTTAAAACTAAATAATCTATCTGCCACACGGACATTTCCTGAAAACCTTTATAAAGGTGGAAACTGCCTCAGTGATTTTTCATTTTACTTGAAAAGTAGAAAAAAGAAATTTAGGAAAGTTCATTGTATATTACAGCTGGTATTGTAAAAACCCATACTCTCATGTAGAAGTTATGCTCAGATTACCAGCCTACCAGCTCAGTGAAAATGTTGATTTTTCTTATATTATGGTAGCTTGACTGTATTCACATTGAAATTTTTAAGAGACTGGCAATTACCTCATGCAAATTTAATCCAAACATCCAAAATAAAGACAATTTGAATTTAGGAGTATGTAATCATATACAAAATAAATGAAATTCCCTAACTATTGCAACATGCTCATAAACCAGCTGAATTCCTACAGGATGTGTGTTGGTTTTTTTTCCCCTTGAAGAATTAATGTACAAAAGGAAGGCAATTGCAATGGCTTCTAAAATGCATAAGAACACTGATTAAAAAAATTTATGTGATTAGAACTGTTTTATAATAGGTAACCACCGTGAGAGGTTATCTAATTCCTACTCTGAAAGTTTAAGCCAAAAGAGGTCAGAAACTCTGAAAAACATCAGATCTTTTTAGATCCTCTAATGTAACTAGTGTTACTGGATCATATTCTATACCAACTCACAGATGCTTCAGAGGAGTTTAAAAGAAAAAGAATTTTTTTAAGAGTCAATAGTAGTCCTGCTTGACTTGTGTTAGAGGCTAAAAATTCAAGAGTGAAAACCGTGGACAGCTAAATTCTTTATAAAAGTAGCGTCAGAAACTTCCAACACCATCAACCAGACTTCATTTTACTAAATCTATAAAAAACATAGTTGGCAATTCCCTTCTTAATGGCAAAATAAAGAGGACTTTTTTGAATTCCTAAGATAATGGGAGAGACTTTCAATTATTGTAAATTGAAATGACAAAGGAAAAACTTGCATTCTTTGTAAAGAAAAAAACAATATAATAAAAATTCTTACAGTCCTTCCATTAGAGATGAAGGCTGTATATGGATACTAATATACAAGCATACTCTTTATCAATGCCCTTCAAATCCTAATCAAATGTCGCAATCTTTACACCAATGCATGCGCATTCTCATGCACTCACATTGTTTACAGAATAATCCTTTGGAAGTTGCTCCAAACTGGTTTGGGGGACAGATTAAAGAAGTTTTGATTTGCAATTGCTCCTCCTGCATGACATGAAAGAACCACTGTTCCACTGTAATTCTGAAACCAGCCTCCTTGAAAAATCAAGTAAGGACATAAAAAGATAAACAGTTGGTTTTGTACTATTCTAAAAACCTCTTTTGCGGATGCAGTATTTTTAATTTGGTCATACTAAAAATGAGAGTAGACCACATGCAGAATCTAACTGAGTGCATAAGAAGGCACTTAGAGGCAAAAGATTTAGTCTGTATTTAAAAAGATCAAATTAATTTTTGAGAATCTGTGTTCTCATTGCAGAGAACAACAGGCTCCTCTGAGGATCAATTAAGAATGGAAATCTAACAGTTACCTTGATTTTTCCTTTTGTAATCACAGCCTAGAGAATTCCCTCTCTTACACTTAACAAGAGAGTCTATGGAAGGCTACTATGCAAGACTAAATTTAGTCAAATCTTCTTTAGCTGGACCTAATGAAGACTGAAATTTAAACAACTGTTTAAAGTAGTAACAACTTCAAAAATGTAGTATTGTCTTTGAATCCAGAAGATCCTTTTCAACAAAAACTCAAGTCCCTATTATCTTCTCTTCTATATATAGGCATAGCCTGAATAAAAAACCCACAACCACACACAACAGTTATACTTCCTGAAAATATCCATCTTTTTGGCTTTTCATCCCATGGGGGAAGTTCTGCAGTTACTTTCAACTTTTTGCAGCAATTGCTAAAGGCTGTAGCACCCAAACATCACAAACAATGATACTGCCTCAAAAGATCATAGTATTTTTCATCAGCTTGTTTTGACAGAGCTACATCAGATGATGCAGAGCTCATAAAGCATTAATGGATTGCAGAATACTGTGTTGATCCTAACGATTCTGCTTTCATCAACCATTCTGCTTGTAAAAAAATGAAGAAAAATCCTGTGTTTTTCAGTAAGATCTCATATGCAATTTCAAGAGTTGCTGTTTTTTTCATATCTTTGAAGTTAAGACAGTTGCTGAGACTAAGAGAATAACTGCCTGAAGAGGAACATTACCTTAAAAAAGAAATCTGCCTCCCACAGGTATTTACTTGTTTGTTTGTTTTTTCTAAAAGACAACATTTTGGAAGAGAAGGCAAGGGAGTCCTTCTGAAACTCGAGCCTCAACAAGAGGGTCTCCTTGACAGTTTTGTCTGACCCTGTCCTCCATGAACTAAATAATCAACTGTATCTTGCCATCCAATCTTGTTAAACTGCTGTTGCATTTACTATCAAACTTCGTTAAATCACTGTTTTAAATCATTGAACACATTGCTGCTTCTTTCTTTCAAATGAAGTCTCTCACACCACCCGCAACAGCCTGAGGAGAACAATGAAGATTTGGGTCCAATTAGCTCATAGTTATGAAGGGAAGAATGTTAGCATATAATTACATTATCTCTGCAACACCCTCAATTTCTGTTACTTAAAGTTTCCTAAGAGAGGAGAGGATTAAAGGTGTTGAATTTTTCCCAGACAGGAAAACAAACAGCTGCTGACACAACACTAACTAGGAACAGATAATAAAGGAGTTGCTGGGGTCGAAAACAACCGAAATGCCTTCTGAAAAGCCTGAAGGATGAGAAGGGGGAGACAATTGAAACAGGTTGGGGAAACAGTCAGCCCAAGATCACTGGTTCACAAAGAATTACCTCCAAATCACATGAATGATTTGAACATGCAATACACTAAGCCTAGATTCACAAAGCCCAATAATTTTCTACATATATCTAAGTTATTTCTCAGAGGACCTGATTTGTCTCATTCTCTTCCTACCAAAGCCTAGATGGCAATACACAGAAAGCTCTTATCTAGAAGCTTCTGGGAGGCCACAAGCATCGTTAAGGGTAGTCCAAAAGCAGCCAGGACTTAACCTGACCAAGGGGTCTATTTGTGGTTCTCTAGCTGACCTAAGTGATCCAAAGACATATGCTAAGACACTCAGAATGAAGCAGCTATATTCCTAGCATCCACAATTCTGTGGCAACTTTATAGAAGGAATGACTTGAAGAATTTCTTTGTCTTATCTACTGTATTTAGAACAACACAATGCAGAAGCTGGTTGTCTACCATATGATTTGGTTTTAGACGAACAAAAAAATCCCACAGTTTCAGTCCTGCCACATTAAAAGACACATTAGCCTGAGGAAGATTTGTATCTCCTTTTAATGGTTTGATAAAGCCACTCAAAACTGGATCTTTATGTTTGACCACAGAAACTACTTAGAAGCTACAGTTAGAGGTGATGCTTTAAGTAGAGAAAATACCAATCTATAGATGAAGACAGACATTCCCAAACGTAATGTGACTCTATAGCATTTAGCACAAAAACATTGACCAAGTCAATGTGATGGTAAGCAACACAAGAAGAGTGAATTAGAGATATTGATACTATGCAGTTTGCTCAAGAATCTCCTGATAGAGTTCAAGCAGGTTCTATAGATTCAGCATCTGGTAATGCTGACACCAGATCAGAAAATATTTTAAAATAAAATACTCACTACACTACACAGTCATTGCATCCAATGCCATCTTTGCTAATTGTATTCTGGTTCAACTGCTGTCAATGTTGCTCTGTCTTAGAAAGGGCACAGTAGAGCAAGTGTTAAGTATGGATCTTTTGTTCTATAATCCTTGGAGTTTGCCCCATCTGTAACTAAACAGAAAGTTTTGATTTGAGGGATCTGGACTGAAGCCTCTCAGTCCTCTGAAATTTGGGAGAGCTTTATATGCTGCAAAAGATACATAGCAGCACATCTGTCTCTCATAAAATAGTTTAAATGAACATGATGTTGTCTCAAACTACACAGCTAGCAGGTAATTTGCTGCTCCTGAAATATCTCCAAGCACACAGGCATCATTTGAACAGCTCTGCATCCACCTTAAATTACCAGCACTTACACCTGGTTTATAATATTACTGTTCCTTCGTAGGGAGGTTTTATCTTTTTTTTTTATTTAACACATCATTATGCTATTCTATTTCCATACTTCATTTTCTTGTGGGGTTTGTGAAAGCCCTTGCACAAGTCCCTGTGAGGCTTAACAAATCCATGGATACTTTTTCCTGACTTTTACTCCCAGTCCCATCTCAGCTGGAAGCTGAGCATAATTTTTTGCTTTAGGTTAAAAAATCTTAATGATTCTCTATAATTCCTCATTCTAGCTTCTGGTACCTCCAACAAAGTTACACAAAACAGCCTACATAGGTTTCGGGGCTGTGTATGAATAAGTACAATACACAAAAGGAAAGACTTTTCTTTTTCTTTGTAAGTCACCTACTTTAAATTTTTGAACTTTTTTTTTTTTAAAAAGAGGTGTTTTTTTAAACAAATAATTCTTTATAGATGTCGGAAGAGAGACTAACAATTTTCAACAATAATTTCATATAATCCAAGAAGAGATGAGTCTAGACAATATGCTGCATTCAAATAAAATGGATTTTACAAAGACTAAATTATCTATGCTTCACAATATATAGTATCAAGAAAACCCTCACTGAACTACTAGATCAGTCATGCAAGAAAACTAAACATACTGTTTTGCTAGAACAAGCTAGGACTTTTTCAACTGCTACTCTTCAATTTATTTTTCTTATACTAACAGAAACTCATATAAAATACATTCAGTTGTGAATCTCTATTTATTCACTGTTTCATAAAGCTGTCTGAATATATGCATTTGAAGATGTGTACAATATACGGTACATTGTAAGTATATGTACACATTACTTACAAATACATATTTATTCTGTCAATACACACATTCTTACAAATGGAAGGTGAAACCTATGACTAATTTTGAACCACCTAAGACTATAGACTCAAGCTTGTTTCAAACAAGCAATAAGAACGGAAAGCTCTGAGAATTTAGAAACACTCAATAATTTTTGACCTTAACCACATTATACAAATGACATATTTCTTATTAACTATTTTATTATTAAATCATAAATCACGTACAAATTACTTAAGGCTTTTGAAACAATGCTACAACTTTTATATTGCTATATAATTTATCATAAAATTGAGGTCTCTTGTGTAAACACATATGCTGGGTTACTCTGATCTCATATAGACTATATTGATCCTCTGTCAAAATTTTTTAGATAAGCAATTAATACAATTGACAGTGAAAGAGAACCTTAGGTATTTTTTAAACAAAAAGTTAGACTATGCACTGACCATCTGACCATAATCGGAATTCTCACAAAAATGAAAAGTCAGCAATTTCTGAAAACAACTTGCTACACAAGTTTATATGATACTAGAAGTGAATTATTACATCTAATTTCTGATGATTTAGGTCATACGGGTGATCGCTGTTTCTCTTTTGGCTGGTTTGTTGTTTTAACTGATCTATACCAATGCACCTGCGTTAAATGCACTCTTCACTAGAAAATACATATGAAAATGAAGAAAAACATGAGTAAGTGTTTAGCATGGCTTGATTTTGAAACTTTTTACTGAAGAAGGCCATTAACATAATTTATCAACCTGTCTTAAAGTCATTCACTGATCTCTGGGAAATAACATTTCTCTCAGGCACTTTCTCAGCATCTCAATAACAGACCCTTTACAGATCTGACGCAAAGACTTATGTTTGAGCTCTCTTTCTGTGCAAAATTCCACTGAAAACAGAAAACAGAAAGGGATGACATAAAGAAAGAAAAACAGGACATGAGGCGTAAGTCTTGTTTTCTCAGGAAAATTCTATTGAAATAGTTTTCATAATCAACACAAAATTTTTGACTACATGTATATATAATGTAATCCTCAATGAAACTTTAAAGAAGAGTTGCTTACTAGTAGCCTTCTGTTTGCTTGTTTTATTTAACTCAGTAAGTCATACTCACTTGTTCCACTGATGATATCCGGTCTGGCTTTCATGACTTTACAGAACTGTTTTCTACACATTTCTGTCCACCCAGTTTGCTTCTCCGGACTTTTCCTTAAGAGTGATAAGAGTTTGTCAAGATCTTTATCTAGAAGAAATGAAAAATTAGTGTTATTTTATAATGATAACCTTGGCTCACATTTTTTTTCTAAACTTACTACATAAGAAGCTACAAAGTACCACACAGACAAGTAGATGCATCCAGAAACTAGAAACCATTTCAATGGAGATCAGGAAAGGCAAATGCACCTGAGAGCCATGTCAATGCCTGGCTTTTTTGACAGACCTCATGCCTTAGGAAGAAAACGCTAAATAAATATTCCTTATACTACGACAATTAAACTGGAGAAGCAGTCCTAAAGCCGATGACATTCTGCTTTACACAACAGATATATTCATTCTCCTTACTACTGGGTTTTGAACATTTAAGACATTACTGAAGCACATTTTATAACTCCCCTAAAGCTACTACTCCCCTGTTCTGAAGTGATAACTGGAAAGACATTTTAAAGAAAGTAGTTTGGTATTTCCATGCAACTTCACCACTACAAAATGGAAACAATCAATTAGACTGCCTCTCCTCAGGCAACTTGGTTCCCAGAGCACTTGATGCAGCTACCAAATATTTTCTGGTCAATTCCAGGGGAAAAATAAAGGAGGTTCAGCAACAAGGTAAACGCACATGCACTCACTCCAGTTGTGTGGAATCCCTTTGCTATGGGACCATGCAGTTTCCATCATTACGAAAGCAACATAGCCTACACTACTACTATTAATTATTCGCTGAGGTAATGAAGGTTCTTCATACCTTGCACACTCTTTTTTTCTGTTCCTACACTTTGGAAAAAAGACACTACAGAATTTAATTCTGTTGCAAAAAGAGATTTCTGATTAAAGATTCAACAACTGTTTGAGCCAGTCCACAGCCATTTAGAATATCTAGAATACTGTTACTTTTACTTCTTTAGAATATTTCAGAGTTCAAACATCCAATAAAACTAATTGCTTCCATAAACAAAATGCTATTTTCAAATAATCTTGCTCTTTTAAGATGATTAGAATATTTTCAATATAATTACAATACACATCTAATTTATTTTAAGCTGGTCTAAAGACCGTAATGATTTATAATGAGTAAATTCTATACCTGTCACTGGAATTTATTATATGATACACAGTATTTCAAGAAAAGCTGATTATAGCAACATAATCATTATAATTAATAATTATTCCAAATTAATTAACAAGAAATTAATTTGTCATCCTCAAAGAACTAAATCCTCAGTTAGTATTTTTCCAAATAACATGCACTGATGCTCAGAACATCTTATATGAGTAGCAAAATTTAATGTGAAGAAGAATTTACTCTTATAGTATTATCAGTAGGATTTCTAGTTCTTTGTCTGCCCTTTTCTGCTATTTCTATAATAGGTGAAGATTGAAGAAAATCTCAGAATTGCAAAGCAACACTCCTCTACAAGTCAAATAGCGATTTTACTTCCTAAATAACTGTAATAACTCTGTTTGGCAGATAAGGATCAGAGACTACAAGCTGAGATTTAATCAGCCAATGTACCAAACAGAGACCAGGGTCAAATTTTGATTCCTCTGAGGGAAATAAAACTACTAAAAAAAATCCTTCAATAATTTCAAGAAAGTATGACTTCAAGACCATGGCCCACCCATCTCCACTGCCTCCTCCTGGCTTCTTGATTTGACCTGTACTTTTCTTTGCACAGTTTACCTCTCTAATATTCTTCCTGCCCTACACGTTTTACAGAATTAAATCTTTATTTTGTGATTGCTGAAATGTGCACATGCTAGTATCTAGCAGGATCAATGCATCCAAATTGTAGTGTTTAAATGTGTAACCTTTTACAATGTTAATTTATGCTCAAAAAAACAGGATAAGAGAATAATGATTATGGTATTACAGTCTTTTCTGAAATTTTCTGAAGACCACTGACCACTGCCTTTGCCTTAAGGTTCCTCTGGGAAGGTAGTCTCTGACAAAAAAGAAACTTAAGGAAGTTCAAATATGTACCAAATATAACTAACACAGATAACGTATTCAAGTCCGCAAAAAAGTCTGGAGAAGAGAGAAAATCCAAGAGTAAATACTCCCAGTAATTTATGAACTACCTATTTACCACAACTGCCAAGATTGCACTTAATTCCTAGTTCTATCATCAGAATAGAGACAGGCAAGCAACCTACTCAAAATAAGAACTTTTTTTTATGTAACCAATGGATTTTTTTTTCCCAGTCAAGGAGAAGACAAGGTTTAGGAACCTCAGAGAGCTCTCAGGAATGTTCAGATGCTTAAGATCCATGCCACCAAGCTACTATTGCATAACCAGATACTTAAGATAACCATTACATACTGTAAGTGTTATCATATTGTGGTAACTCACAGTATTTTAATTCCTTCCAGCTAAACCACTCACTCCTCTTTTAGCATCCTGTCTTTAAACATAGACTACCATTTCTTCTAGCAGTCCATTACAGCACCAAAAAAGTGGTTATATTTTGCCATCCCATCTCTTCCTTTGTGCTAGCACCAGTTGCCTTTTGCAGTCTTGTTAAAAAATCATAACCATGTTTAAAAGTTTATAAAGCTATGGAACTCCATTACAAATAATCTATAGTTACCTGCATGTATGAAATCAGAACCACCATACTATAACTTTCTGCAAGCTTAAATCAACCTCATTCCCCCAAAGATGGTGCTTTATAATTCTTCAAATAATTTTTCATCTAGATTTTGTGTCTAAAGTGGGTAAGACCTAAGAAAATCAATATACGTTTTAGAAAAATGTCAGAAATGCTGCAAGCTCTTTAACATCTGATTGTGTTTTGTGGTAAGTGTTTTTCTGTGACTAAGAAACTATGATCTGTAAATCTATGTGTAACTTATTCAAAATCTAAATTTACAGATAGCGAATAAACTGACTATAATGACTACTACATGAAAACAAATTCATATAAGGATATATATTTTAGGATAACTCGGGTACATTTGTGATAGACCTGTCAACTTATTTCTCTTTCATTTTTCATTAATTGAGTGGACATACATGAATACTGAGCCAAAAATAAAAAGGAGGACAAGTCAAAGAAGTGCAGGTGATGAAGACATTTATGTGAAATTATAAGAGATAATAGGAAAGCTAATATAGCTGGTTTATTACTAGAGAAAGTTTAAAGAAAAAACAATTAAAAAGAGAGACCACTAGTTTCAGGCAGATACCCAAAAATCATGGTTAAAAAGAAATCTGATTAAAAAACCGTCAAACACAAACCTAAACATAGGAGCACGTTTCCATTGAAGAGTGTAAAGCAAAAATCTCATAGAACACTGGCTGAGATAAACCATCAAAAGACTTAAAGAACATTATCACAGAAGATTTTTTGTAGAAACTATGGACTGTAGGAGTCAGAAAGAGAGTAAGATTAATGAAGGATGGGGTGCTTGTGTGTATGGAAATGCTAAGCAGTGAATGCATCACTGCAAGACAATTACAGACACTATTCTTCAGTCACGCTCATAACCAGCTGTCACAACTGCAGAGCTAGAATGAAAAAAGGAAAACAGATCTGTGTAAACAGAAAAGTGTATATTACTGTTTAATACTGTTCTAAAATATCTAGCTTTTAATAACTTACAGTGTAAATATTACAAGTAAAAATCATTACTTTTAATAATTGTATCCTCAATAACAAAGGACTACATAACTCTTTAAAACCACTTACTAATTCTTTCTCAAATGATCTTACTGAAATAATAATTGAACAATTAAGACAAAAGAAAAGCAACAGAGTACCTTGTTTGAGTTGGAAACAGTTGGAAATAGAATAATTAATTTCTACATATAAATAATGATCCACATAACTCATTTAAAGCTTACTGTAAATTATCTTTGACATAGTGAACCATTAATATACTGCTATCCAATTGTTTTCCAGCTCTAAATATGGCTGAAATAATTAATGGATATTAATAGACAACCCAGCAAGTTTATTTTTCCCTGTATCCTTTCCTACACATATATCATACAGACAAATGCCTAACATCTGCAAGAACAGGTCAGATATTTGTACAGAGCGATGCACTACAGATTTTCCTCAAATCTGGATTTCTACGTGGATTTCTCCAAGGCTTTCGATATGGTTTCCCACAGCCTTCTCCTAGAGAAACTAATGCACTATGGCCTAGACAAATGGTCTGTGCCAAGGGTGGAGAAGTGTCCAACAGCTGCATTCAGAGTGTGGTAGTAAATAGCTCCTTTCCAAACTGGCAGCCTGGCACAATGAGCTCCCCCAGGGATCGACAGTGGGCCCAGTGCTGTTTAATATCCTCATAAGTGATCTGGATGATGGGATCAAATGCACCCTGAAGAAGTTTGCTGATGATACCAAACTGAGTGAAGAAGTGAACACTTTGGAAAGGAGAGTCATCCTGCAGGAAGACCTAGATAGGAGGGAAGAGAGGGCTAACAAGAACCTTATGAAGTTCAACATGAAGTTCAACAACAAGTGTAAGGTCTTGCACCTGGGAAAACATAATCCTGGAGTGCAACACAGGCTGGGATCTACCCAGCTGGGAAACAGCTCTTTGGAAAGAGATCTGGGGATCCTGGTAGACAATAAGCTCAATATGAGCAAACTGTGTGCTACTGCAGCAAAGAAAGCCAACAGGATGCTGGTTTGCATTAACAAAGGCATCACCAGCAGAGATAAAGAAAACATTATCCCACTCTATTCACTGCTTGTCAAGCCACACCTGGAATACTGTGTGGTTTTGGTCCCTGCTACATAAAAAGATATGCACAGGCTGGAGAGGGTCCACAGAAGGGCCACAAAGATGATCAAAGCCTGAAAGAAAAGCCTGAAAGCTTGAGAAGATGGAGACTTCCTTTTTACAAGGAGTCACATGGAAAAGACGAGGAGGAATGGGTAGAAGTTACTCTCAGGAAGATTCCAACTGGACGCAAGGAGGGAAATTATTCACAATGACATCAGTCTTTGGAATAATCTCCCCAGGGAAGTGGATTCCCCAACACTGGGCACTTTATGATTCAGCTGGACAGCGTGCTTGGCCATCTTGTCCAGATCGTACTTTTACCAAGAAATGTTGGGCCACATGGTCCTTGAGGTCCCTTCCAACCTGGTATTCTATGATTCTATGAAATATAAATATACTTTTTGAGTGACATCATGAAATGGAGGTATTATTCCACTACTCCAATGCAGTTACTAACGTTACCAGCATAAATAATGATAACTTCATTTTCGTTACAGTGACGGAAAATACACAGTTGCCAGTGTTTGTGAGCCCTACATCAGCACAGAATAATAGCAAGGCTGTAAACAAAAAGTTCCCTCAATCTTCAGGCCTTGGTGCTCAGAAATAAACGTTTTACTCTGCAGACTTAGCACTGCCCTGCCGTTTCTTACAGCTAATAAGCCCTCTTCCTATCTTCCCTTAAGTGAACAATGTTCACCACTGTCCTTCAATAGAATTTAGAGAAGGAAGAAAAAAATATATATATTTCTTGGGTTTTCTTCACACAATCACAGAATTGTTTAGGCTGGAAAAGACCTTTAAGATCATCAAGTCCAACTGTTCACAGAAAACTCAGCGTGAATTAGTCCTTTTCAGTGATGACCCTTCATACACTACTTTATCTACGGTTTCCATTGCACTAGATGATACATTCATAGGCTACAGTAGGTCTATGGCTGTGGAAATGAGGCTTCCTGTTCCCTGACCTCAGTAACACATATCTTTTCAGCGAGCAACAACAACACTAGTTCAAAAATATTCAGTGAGTAATTTCAGCTTGCACTCAAAAAGGCATCTCCCATTAGTTAAGAGGTACCCCTGGGGAACCAAGATTCTGTTATCACATCTGTCCTTCAACTCAATTGAAAGGGAGGATCAGAAGAAAAGCACGTTCAGAGACAGCAATACCATATCTGTAACCCTTTTATCACCCCCCAGCCATCTCCAATATCCAATCTACAACTATTAAAAAAACAAAATCAACTCATATTATGATTTTACAGCTGGCACCACAGTTATGTGATGGACAGAGGACCAATTTTCAAAGGAGAAAGAAAAGGTAAGCTTTTCTTCAGGTGTCCACCTGGATAATAAGAGAAAAGGTAAATAAGAGGTCAGGGCAGACAGAATAAAACCTACAGTTACAGCCTTTTCAGCCAAAGAAGCTGTACATTCTTTAACAGTGCTGAGAATCCTGTAGTCTTGATTATGCATGTAATAGAAACATCCCCAAAACAGGACAGAAATGATACTGCATATGTTACACAATGAAACACCACAGCATGGAAAATGGATGCAGACAGCTTCAGGGAATCACAGAAACACTGTGCTGGCCTCTAGTCCCTGGTGACTGGTATAACAAAGCAGTAATGCATTCCCACTCATACAGTGCACAAGTGGTGTTTGCATGGCTGCAGTGCTCTTGCCATTCAGATGAAGCCTGTGTGAATCTTGTCCATCTCCTTGCACTGAAGTAGAATTAAAATTTTACAAGTATTTGTCTGAACTGTTTCTAAAACCTCTGAGCAAGACGTGTAAATAAAACACAACATGAATTCTGAATATTCATAAGATCAGAGAAGATATTCCTAAAACTTTCAGTGAGGATTTTACGTCTTCAAGATGTATCCTACTAGATTTTTTTTTTTTATTAATTTGTAACAAATCTTTATAGCCAAGTAAGCCAACTACTCCTTCTTTTCTGCACAGGGACACAGAAAGCAATCAATCTGCCCTCCTTAACAACTTTAGACATACTAAGAGACTTTCATGGTCTCTGTCTTTTCAGCACTATCCAGTTCCAATTCAATCTACACTCGCATGTCACATTTCAAAGTCATGATCTCTAGCTGTGCTCTAGAATCTCTCAAACGAATCTATTTTCTTAGGACAACAATACCTGTGCTATAGGTACTCAACTCAAGGACACGCCACCTTCAACTGACAAAGATCATCATCTGTCTTTTATAAATGTAACTCTCAGATCTTTCTCATAATCTGATTTTTAACCTCTCTTGTGAAAAAACATTCGTATCACTGTCATACTCTAGTGCTGAAGAAAACAGTTCAGCTATTCTCCATCTCATGCTCTTTACTTCTCTTTATTCTGATACCTTCTTTCAAAATAACCTGCACATCACAAATGGCAAATCAAAAAGCCAGTTTGGTGGAAGAATCTTTTTTTCTTTTAAATGAGAAATGAAATAGAGCACTTTCAGTTGTTTGTTTTCCTTGTTTTTCAAACAGCAAATAGGAAATTTTTTGTTTGACGATGAAACTAAATGTTCCGTTGATTTGTCAGTTATGTAGTCTTTTACTTCAGTTACCTTTAATATCAAAAATACCATTTCAAATAAAAACATTTCAATACTTCACCAAATACATCTGCAAACCTTTGAAACTTTACTAAATTTACTGTTATTCAAAAAGTTTCACCCAAGCTTTCCTTGGGTAAAAGGAACTTCATTATCCCACTTGATGATGATTAGAAACAGAATTGCTCTGAACATGAGAACACAGAAGTTCTGTGGGGATACAATAAATTTTGCTTTTCCAATTCAAGAGCAATACCACTTGCCTCCTTGAAGACATATTTTAAAAAACTGGGCACATACTTTACAGTGATTTGATTGTTGTCTTATGAAAATTGCCTTGGGAAAATCTGCAACAATATCACCAAAGTGAAAACACAGAAAACTCCCGTCTTTTACAACTACGCGGCCTTTCCTTTTGTCAGAGAAGGGAACTTTTAATTTCATCTAGATATTTATGAACAGACTGGTTTGTATTCTACAGCTAATGCAGAATTTCTATCACTTAATAAATAACAAATAATTTCTAATAAGTATATCTCAAGGATACAATAAACATGGACAAATACAAAGAACAGTTTATTTACTACAAACTATTCATAATATTTTTTTGCATTGTCTATGCAAATTAAAACCTGCTTTAATTTAAACCTGTTTCTCTGTATGAATTAAAATGCTTTGCCTAGAGAGTTCTTCAAAGCATTCTTAAGTCTGCCCACACTCCAAATTGATGTTCAGTGTAGAAACCAACTACCCTAAACACTGTCTATTTCACACACCACCAAGATTTGTAAACACAGGGATCTGAATCGCGAAAATAGTGTACCAAAAAATTGTAGTTTAACCACACTGTCTTGCTTCAGTTACTAGAGAGATGATATAAATATATCTCATGAGTCACCCACCTGAGACAAGCCAAAAGGTTAATCTTGAAGTTTACATAAGAATTAGATTACTAAACAGAGCTTTGCAGATTGGCAGTTGCACAAAGCCAGACAAGCAAAACCAAACAAACTTACTTAGATACAAATGCAACCAACGACAAAAAATTCTTAAATCCTTATGAGATTATAATCTGGAGGATGGGGTAGTGTAGGGTGGCATGGAAGGAAAAAACTTAAAAATCAACTGAGACACCTATGCTGCTTGCATGCTTTGCACGTACCTTGTCTGAATTCAGCTTTCCTAGGAATTTCTGCAAGATAGCACTTTGGCAAAGGGAACGATGAAAACATTGGCCAAGGATATGGATCACTGCCCTGGAAACACAACCAGAAAGAAATCAAGTTAGGAAAAGAATTAATAGCATTTGCTCAATTAACACCAAATTATGCTTGATAAGGCAATTTGTAATGAGATACTCCAAAAATGGTTAAGATATAAACTCTAAGAAGCGTTTGAGCCAGATTTTTTTCCAGAATATACTACTGACAGTTTTTATTTTGTAGTTCTTTTTTTTCAAGCAAAAAGGAAATTGCAGTTTTTATAAAAACAAAAAAAACCCTCCACAAAACTGTATTTCCAATTTTATACATTGATCTAGCTGTCTTTGCTGTTCTGACAGTAATTTACATTTAATCTTTACAAGAGTGACAGCCAGTAAGAAGCAGGATATTTAAAAGAGCTGCTTCACAAACACTCTGTTGTTAGAACATCAATGAAAGCTCCAGGTACTAGGTACTGCAAATAAAAATCCAAGCATAGAAAAAAATCTCAAATAAAAGTAAGATATAACAAATGGAAAGCCAAATAAGGAAAACACAGAAATATATAAGTAAAAACCAGACAAAATGCATTCACTTTTATAGTAGAAAAAGTAGCATTAAAATGGAGCAATATAAACATTTCACCTGAATGTGATCTATCCTAGGCACATGCCAATCTCCAAACAGTGGGAACAAAACATTTCTTCGGTGTATCTCTTCTTAAAAATGTTAGCCCTTTATAAAGCTAAAGGTGGACTGGTATTCCTTAACGCTAAATAGTTTTCCACATGCTCAATTATCAGCAAAGATATTCAATTAATCAATACAGAAGCTGGGGAAACAGAAATTGTTAAACTTTAGATTCTAACCTTATTTAGTACTCTCAAAGGCAAAATCCTTTCCAGTGGTCCTCCAATCAGATTTATCCTTACAAGAACATGGTTTCTCTCCACTGACAGACCATCGATTATAAAATCTCTGGGGAAAAAAAAAGACAAACCAAACAAACCCCAAATCATTCAAAAAAAACAGAACAACTTTGATTTAGTGATTTTGTAATTCAGGAAACTTTAATGAGCAAGGATACCTTGAGAGACACACCAGAGTTAAAACACAATCTGGAAAACACATGGGCATAAAGAAATAAACAAAAAAAAACATGAAGTATTTTCAAATGTCTGCAAGCATTATCTTAACTTTGTATTTTCCTACCTACTGCTGACTGCAAACATCTGAGCAATTAATTACTGGACATAAAACAGCAGAAAATTTTGAAAGCTTTGTTATGCCCACACGCTCAGCAATAAGGGCAGAGACAGTTAACGGACCATCAAAATTGGTTCCTCACTTGGCCTACCAGCAAATTTCTGCTGTCACAAATAGGCAGAGGTATGCACAGAAACACACAGCCAACACATTGCCTGAAGCCACTGTGTAGCCAAAGGTAAAAAAAAAAAATTAAAAGGAATAAAAGTCAGTTTTTATGCACCAAGTTTATTCCAACATTTTCCTTAGTAAGGAAACAGTAGGTTTCATCCTCAAATAGTATATGACAATCATCTATGTCTGCTGAGATTTCACCCATATTGTTTGATTTAAACTCTGTACAGGTCTGGAAACAGTAAGAGAAAACTTCTCAAAATTCAGTGTGCTGAGAGAAAGGACAAAACATCTATGACTAAGTGACCATCCACTTCTGTCCCAAAACTACATTTTTGCTTTTGAAGGATACATTGTGCAATATTATTTAGAAGCAGCAATGGAAAGTCATAGAACTTGGAAAGGTGACTGAATTACGAATAAACTAAAAAAAAATTCCAAACTCAAAATACTGATCATGTCTTTAATACATAAACATTGAAAAAATATACTAAGTTTAAATTATATACATAAAATAGAAGAAGAATATAAAATAAAAAGGCATTTTTACCATCGCATGTTTTGCACGGCTCTTTTGTTTTTACATAATAATTTAAGTTTAACACAAATGAAAATGAGAAAAATATTGGATTTTTTATTTCAATCACTTTTGAAGTGGAAATAAGAGAAAGAACAAGACTGTTGTATCTTTTCATAATTTAAGATTACAAACCTGTATGTAAGAAAACTTAAACACATTAGGAGCCAGCTTGAGTGAGAGCATTTGCATATTTAAAGCCACTAAGGTATTCATGTAGTTTTTTCTCAGGAGAAAAGTTTGATGGTTAAAATAACATATATCAGTGACTTCTTACCCAGGTCCTTCTGAAGTTTCTGTAACATTTTCCTTCTGAGCAGTTAGTAACACTTGTGACACCTTATACTGAGTCTCCAAGAGTAAAAGGGTATTGAGCTCACAGCACAGCACATTTAACAACCTGCAGAAGGACACATTGAAATGATAGTACATCAGTCAGGAATCCAGTAATGCAGAGAAAGACAAAGGCAAGCATGTTTATGAGATCTCAAAATGAAAAAAAAACCAAACAAATAAACTGAAACCAAAAAAACTTTAAGTATCTGAAAAATGCTCAGACAGAAGTGGGTCAGGAACACTCATTTATATCCTTTTTAGCCACTCAAGTGGCACAGCCTTGAGCAAACAGGGAATGGTTTCCAACAGATTTTTCATGTTCACTGAACAACCAGAGAAAATATTCACTGGTCAGCTCAGGCTGCTTTGGAGTTTATATCATAGAGCAACAAAAGTGGCACAGCCTTAATAAGTCATTCCATGTGAAATGTGAATAAATTGTACAATAATAGGCTGGTAAGGCAACTCAGAAGCAGTTTGTCCGGGGGAAGCTGGGGGCAGAGGGAAATAAAAAATACATCTTTCCTTTAGAAAACAGGCTTTAAGCACCTCTGTACAATCCTATTTAACAAAGTTAAAAAGCAATAAAAGATTTAAAACGTGAAAAAGAATAACAAATCAGCTTTTTATAATTTACTTTAGAGACACGCAAGCCAACAGCAAATGAAGTTAATAATCAAAAGAACACATGACAGCACATTACATATAATTTTCTGTTATAACTTCACGGCAAATTAACAGTGAAAGTAGTCCAATGTATTTAATGTAAATCTGAAAACTGGGCAATCTAAACCATATTACTTGGTTAGTTTTTTTTAAACTAATCTATTCAGTCTAATACAGCAGCAGAAGTTGAAGTTTTGACTAAACATTTCTTGTTGCTATTTTTATTTCTTTTACCACAGTCATAAAACACAACATAAATTAAGCTTGATCAGCACTATATTTTGCATTCACATAAGGTTCAATATGAACTAGAGAATAAATATTGTTTGAAATTTGTAGTCCAATAGTCAATGCTTATTTTCATCATTGTAATTCCCAATATGCTTCGACTGACAAAAGCAAAAATTCACGAGCCATTCTCTGCATAAACACCAGCAAATTCACACAACTGGGGCCAAGAATTAAACATTCAAGCTTATAATACATCATTTTCGTCCTGATCTGTTCTATTTTAAGTTTTATATTAACTATTTGCCGACACTGATTTGTTCTCAATACTTTCTAAATCACAGAAGAAGAAACTGCAGTTCAACTATATTTTTTATTATTATTATTATATAGAAGAAAGACCCACAAATAGAGCACTGAAACCATTATGAAGATAGAGCATTTCTTCGATTAAGCATGATGACTTTAAGTGGCAAATGAACCTGTTTCCAGCAGTTAAAAATCACTTGGGAGAAGACTGATGGCTAAGAAGGAGATTCAGACTAGACATTAGGAAAAATTTCTTCACTGAAAGGGTGGTCAGGCACTGGCACAGCTGCCCAGGGAGGTGGTTGAGTCACCATCCCTGAGGTGTTTAAAAGGTGGGCAGAAGAGTTTCTCAGGGATATGGTTTAGTAGTGCACAGGTACAGTGGACTCAATGATCTCAGAGGTCTTTTTCAAACAGATGCATCTATGATTGTAAGGAAGTTTATATCATCTCCTCAGATACACAAAGCAGAGCAAAAAAATAAAGCAAACCATAAACAAAACTAGATAGAAGGGATAATGGAAGGATAAATTACAAAATATAGAAGATCTAACATTAGCAGCCTCTGCTGGGGCATTTGAATGAAATTTCACCTACATGGCAAAATCCATTTAAAAATGATGTCACTGAAGCACAGATACTGAGTTAAACATCGTATTCCACTGATTTACCTTCCAAAGTCATAAATTTATAAACTCAAGTTTGATACTAAAAAAAGAAAAAAAAAATCACACTTCTTGTTCGGTTTTGTGTTTGGTACATAAGAATTGGATTAGACCACTCAGCTCAATATCCTATCTATAAGGAGTGTATGCTTATGAAAAGGCATAAATCCTTGATAGATATAATACAATAAAAACAAAGCATATCCTTTGAAGATACATTTTAAAATTTTGTTTTTAAAGCAGAAAATAGAATTCTCAGCCTAAATGTTGCTGAAAATTGGAAAATAGCTTTGATGCAAGGTCTTGAATCTGGGAAGGAATAACCTCATGTAACAGTACAAGCTGGGAACTGATCAGTAAGAATGCAGTTTAGCAGATAGGGACCTGGGTGTCCTGGTGGACAACAGGTTGAACATGATATAGCAACATGCCGTTAAAGGCCAGCAGTGTAAGGTAGAGCACTGCCAGAAGGTCATGTGAGGGGCCAGGTGACCATTCCTCTTATCTCACTACTCCTGGGTCCAGTTCTGGGCTACCCAGCAAAAGAAGGACATGGACACACTAGAGTAGATCCAGCAAAAGGCCACAAATAAGGACTTGAGCCATCTGAAAAATCAAGATGCATATCACAGACATAAAATATGAAAGTAATACGTAATTTGGTTTCCAAATTCTGCATTTCCTTTCCTATGTCATCCCTGTCTTTCTTGGAGGGTGTTCCCTGGATTCTCCCCTTCAGCTATAATTTCACAACTAATACTTTACTGTAGAAGTCTGAAAAGAAGGTGTGCTATTACTTGTACACCTATGTAAACTGACTATGTCCTTTGTTTTGGTAGGTGGAATCATAATGACTTCTTTCACTATGGCAGAACAGAAAGTCCTTCACGCAATATAAAACAGCTAGTAAATAATTCTAGCTGCTAAAAAATCCTTGTTAACTTTTATGGTGTCTCTCTAAATTATTTCACCTGAAAATAATATAATTAAACCACCTATGAATTTCTCCGAGTTGCTAAAAATACCCATTATGAGGATAGCTTATTATCATATTTCTCAATGCATTTTCTATGAGTTCCTTTTAAGAAAACGAAATAATACGTTCCCTGTACTCACATTTCCTCAGTTGTCTCCCCCCTCAACTTCAAATCATACCTCTCTTGAACATCACCTTTATTATCGTAAATGCAATTCTAGTTTTCCTCAGTTTCCACTACACTCTTGTAGACTATTCTTCCTTATTTTCATAACATATTCTTTCTAAAGCCGATCTGATGTTCTGTCCTCATATCAGGGATGCCTGAAAACGTTCAGCTGGCAACGAAAGATGCGAGATACTGTCCTCGCATAGTCTTGCATATGTATATAGTCTTAGGAAAAGAAGATAAAATTTCACGCTATAAGCAGAAGTCCACCCACCATTGCGAAAGAAAAAAATGACATATCCAAGTAAACTATACTGCAATCTCAGTAATGTATTTGTTTGGGCAGTGTGCAATGGTTAACTAAACCTGAAATTAGCCCATCTATACTATCTTATAAGGTGTTCCAGTGATGGGACCCAAAATGGTGGGACTAAATTGGTCCTTAATAAAAGCTTTTCTTTTGGCTTGTAGTTACTGTCTTCTACGGATATAGGCATGACTGATTCAGGACAGTGCAAAATAAACAGCTGACATTTGCAGAGAGCTCAGCCATAGGACAAGGTAAAGTCTTCCTTTCTCTCGCAGGAATCAATACTGAAAAAATAAGTGGAAAAAAACTAGGACTGGCACCTCTTTGTGGTAGATAGGACCTTCCTCTTACTAAATGAATATGTACACCAACAGAGAAACCCAAAGTTAAATTTTCATCAAATAATTCCAGTGTCATCATCATGGGGGACAGCCTCAAAACATTTAACATAAGAGCCTATATTACCAATTTGATTTATTATTTATTATGCTTTGAGTAACAGCCTGATGAGAATGAGAAAAGTAACCCAAGACCAGTAGAGAAAGACAAATGGTTAGCAAAAAAAAAAAAAAGCCAAAAGCTACCTAGTCAGCACTAGAACACAAGAGGCGTGTGGAAGCTTCAGCCTTGCAAAGCTCTGCATGCTGCCTTTGCAGACTGAACACGGGGCATTAATAATCAGTAGAGAAAACATATCCCTGCATGTGGTCTTTCTAAAGAATCAAGGCTTTTAATTGTCCTACTGAAGGTAATGTTCATAGTAGTTCCTAAAAATGAGATCTTCTCGCTACAGAGTACCTATCAATGCCCTGAGTTACACCCTGGATGCCTGGGGCAGGGAATCTATTTCCTCAGGGCAGTAATGTTTCTCCCAGTAAGAAAACTCAGGGACTGATGTATTCTTTACGATGTTTTCCACATGAAAAGATTTTGAAAATAGCACCTACAGCACTTTAGCTATCCAATGTACTTGAAAATCACATGTAATGTGATTTGTAAAAGAATTTCCCTAACTAAACAAAAAGTCCTGCCAGCCTACAGGACTCAAGTGAAGCAGATTTTAAATTGCAGGAAGTGAAGCATTTTAATTTCCCTCAGTGAAGTAAAAAAAAAAAAAATAAAAATCCATTAACAAGAGACATCATTTCTATCACAGAATCTACCGCTCCTATTTTATTAATTATGAATTGTTTTAAATTAATAAACCCAACAAGCTTCTATTAACATACAAAATAGCAGAAAACTGAATTAACTCTATAACTACATGATGTGGAAGCATGCCAAAATAACCCTGTTGCAAGGCCCCATCACTACTAATGTAGACTCTGTCCTCTTCTACCTTCGGATTATTAAACAGAGGTCAAACCAGTGATCGCTGCGGCATCTTTTCCCCTCAGCATGAACACTTGGAAGGAAGAGGTTCATTTCCAAATAACTGTATACCACTCACTAAACAGAAAACACACTTAAAATAATAGAAAATGGGTCCTTAATGAATTATTAAGTCAATCAATTCTCCTTATTTAATTGAAAATGGTTTGGTAGCAAGTAACTGGAGGACTACATAATCATTCATGCTTCTTTCATAAGAATTCAAATTTGATATATTTGCAAAAGAAAATAAATACTTCCAGGCTCAATTCCTCCCCTCTCTCACCATACTCCTCCCTCTCCTTGAGAGGAACAACTCCATGAACACAGCTTTCTTCCACTCACAAAGACATAAAGATGTCAAACGCCACAGGATGTGGCACGAGAAAGGCTTCTTATATACATCCCACAAACAGCACCATAAATGTTGTTGCAAGAGTAGATGTACGAGTCAGTCATTCAGATGTTAGTGATCAAAAAGATTCATCAGTGACATTAGACAAGAGTGTTCATTGTCTATGACAGTATATTTAAAACAAAGGTACGCGGAAAAAAAGAGTTACAACCTTGCTTCTCTCTTTGCATGGAAAATGGAAAAGAAACCACCAAAACTAGTAAAATAATGGCACATTTTCTAAAGGTGAAAATGAATTGCTTAAAATAATTTTTAATAAAAAGTCTTGCTTCAATTTATAATAAATGAGATTTTAAAAAATTCTATAAGAATATTTTAAAAAACTTTGGTACATATAATGTTTCTTCATAAAGAGAAATAGGGGATAAATCTAAATAGCATGTTCACCTGAGGAAAAGGAATGATCAGGATTTATATCTTCCACCTTTATAAAACAAGATAAATAATGCTCCTTCCACTGTGTTGCAATCATTAAAATCACACATTCTCCTCATTAACAATATTCATAATGTAAGAAAAATGAAATTATTTCATACGGTGAAGTTCATTATTAAAATACAATCATATATGAGAGGGTGTGTTTACAATGCAGATAAAAACACAACGGAAAATAATGCGTGGGTGTTTATTATCTGTATTTCCTAAACCCACAAAGTTATCTCTTGCCTATCACTTTGTTCACCTCCCAGCTCCTGCAGGATTTAATCCATTCACCTGGATTTCACTGGAGTGCACTAGATGAAATTTTGACTAATACACATTGCTTTGAAGCAAATTTCAATATGTTGACTGATTTTGATGTCAACGTAGCATAAGTCATTTAAATTCTCCTTCCTAAGTCTTTCTCTTACTAGTTTTGTAGGCCAACAGCAATAGGTACAAGAAATTTTTACCATCTTCTGCACCCTTTCAGCAAGTAAGAAAAAGAGTATCAGAAGTAAAAAGACACCATGTTTCCTATAAAATATAGGGAAAAAAACCTCTTAACAATGTCCAAATATTTACTGAACAAATTGAAAAACACCAAGGCAATATTCTTTATATATCTGTAGGGGCTCTGTACCTCTACAATCCTGAGGCTGATACTGATGAACACGTGACTTAGAATAGTATTTACAATTTTCTTTAGTTCCACAGAAACATAAATGTAATTAGAAGATTCACACAGAGCACTATAATAAATACTCCTATTTCAGCCTTACCTTAAACAGGCCTAAAATAAATCTATTTTTCATTGCGGTTCAAATTACGATTCTACAAAATCGTTTATCCTCAGATATCTCTAATGCTAGGCAAGCATATTCTGTCTTCAAAATTAAATAGTTCCAGTTTGCATATCTGAAGGAAAAGTATTTTGCTCTCAGAGTTTTCCATGTATTTTCCTGCAGAAAGCCAAACTCTTGAACAGTGCTGTCCTTGTTGCTTGACACTCACTAGTACGTGGCATATCAGTGAACAAGTGTGGGGCTAAAAAAGATTATTCTGTTTTGGAATGTACATACAAAAGATCCTTTGACTTCACAGTACTTAGGAGTTTTGTTGACTTATGGTACAAATAAGCCTGTGGGGGGAAAAAAGTAGAAAAAAAAATAGTGGCATAGGTATATAAGATAGCCAAAGCAAGAAAGGTTTTTTTCCCCCTCTTTAAAGTATAGAGATACCTATTACTGCTATATTATAATGTATCCAAATGTATCTATTAAATGAGACCAATGCTTTTTCAAAGCTTCCTGTAGACCACCTCTGATATCCTACCACTGTCCATACATAGTCTATGCCTATTCCCAGTAACACTGTTTCTCCTCCTGTTTTTCATGCAAGCCAGCACTGACTGAGTATTTTTTAATTTATTTTGTAGTATTAATACATTTTAGGGACAAGGCGTTGATTATTGAAGGCAAAAATCTGGTATTTTGCCGCACTTTAATCCAGCCAACAACACATTGTCACTAACATTCACAGAAACTTCAGTTTCTGAATAAAGAGAACAGCAATATGTAAATACCTGAATAATGCTTTAGGCAGAGGCTTTGAAAATATATGTTATGCATATACTTTCTTGGCAGGCTGTAAAAACTCACAGCTCGTGGATGTATTCACTGTACTGAAATACTACTTAACTTGCCTTGATGCCATATAATTCATCAGAGTGAAAGAAAATGTATGTTATCACTGTTTACTTAATTCCTTGATTAATATGTTACACAGATTCAAAGAGCTTGACCTTGAAAGGGAAGTGGTTAAGATCTCCAGTGTCACACCTTTATGAAAACTGGTCTTTCTCACGTCCAATAAGTCATAAATAAGATCAACGAGCAAACTCCTATCAGAGAAATAAAGCTGATCATTATATTAAGAAAATTCTCTGTGTTTAGTATGTTAAAAAATCATTATTTTGATTACCGCTGTAAATTCCCTTTTCTGTGACTTGTGCTCTGATAGCAATTTCAATCCAGAATCTTCTAAAATAGAAAGATTATTGAGAATTTGTGCATCAGCTTCTGTGCACTCAGATTTCAGGGTGTAAAAAACAAGTGGCTGAGACAGCCTTCAGTGTTGTGCTCCTAAATAAGTACAAATCTGCTTTGAAGTTGAAAGTTGAACTAACGTCTTGAAAATCTTTCTATGCAAAAGTTAGGAACTGTTCATATACTTACGTTTTTCTATTATTGCCAACTTCTTGTCTAAAGTTTCCCTTTAATATTTAATAATAGTGCTAATGATAATAATAAAAATGATGATAGTAATAATAATTTCAAAAAATAATTGAGAAGGACCTTCATGTGAATAAATCCCATCCTAGAAGCACGCCAACAGCTGCAATTAAAGGATTACCCTACCAGTGTCTGTGAAACTACTGAAGAAGAACTCCAGGCCAAGATACTTCCAGGTTAAGAACTACAGAAAAAAACAGATTTACACTAGGTTATTGCTTTCTGTGGAACTGAGTATTTTACACTGATCACAAAGGACCTAGACTGTATGAATGCACTTTAGGGAGCATTCTTTATAGACTGAGAGATATTGGCTATGCAAAAACATAAATACCTTCCGTACGTTTTCCCTTTGATTTCTACTGTATGTACATCCCTTTTCAGAGCAGGCAAGTTTAAAAAGGACAGCTGACAGCACAGCCTCTGCAGGACTGTCCTTCATTACAATAGTTCAGAATTCATACTCATTCAGAATGAAAACAATCACCCACGAGAAAACACAATATTCACATTAAAAATATATACACACCTGTGCTTTTTGGATTAAACAGATTGTGGAAATACTTATATATATAACTATTGTATGTAGTTATACAGATAGTAAACAAAACAATTTTAAGTCACCGAAGCACATTATACACATGGAAAAAAAAAAGTAGTTCTAAACTGCAGAAGTTCCTTAACATTCAAGTAAGCAAATCTGTAACTCCTGAACAATAAAAGCAGGTTACAAGTCCTGACAGTATAACCTATAAGTTAAATAAATCGAAGTTCAGCATTCAGATCTGTGTAAACCACACACACACCTGACCAAAAAAACAAGTATATGGCTGTGTAGATCTGTGGGTGATTAAAGAATGTGGGTCTGGCTGTACTACTGGTATTAAGACAAGCAGAAAGAAATGTTTCTAGACAAACATTTCACTAAAATAATTCGGTCACACAACTTCGGTTTCTCAACATTGCAGTTATCATAAACATTTAAATGTTTTATGTCTACACAGCAGCAAAGAGAAGTGTATATCATTTGCCCTCTCTAATTAACATTCTAAATTTTCACATCTGTTAAGCATCTGTTATTATTTGATATAACTGCTGTTGAATTTGATATTCTTGATGGAATTTGGTAAAGGAGCAAACCAACATCACAAGGCAAGGTTTACTTTACAGAACACAGATGCCTACTGTCAGCAGCACTCACAGAAAAGCTCAGAGAACCTAGTTTCCACAGTATTTAAAATTAACTGTATACTTCTCATTCACGTAATACAGCCTAGGTTTTACTACAAGCCTTAATACTGAAAACAATCCAGTAATCATGACAAATTCCAGAATCATCCAGAATTCCAGTATTATTTTAACAGGGAACTTTGAGTATCTATGTAATAATAAAAATCTTCCTCATGCAGGCAGTTGAATTAGTCATAATGAAAGGCTTATTTATATGTGCCAATTCTGCATTATTTGCAAAAATACATTTGTAGAGCAAGATCCACATGCTCATGAAAAGCCATTTAATCAATAGAAAAACATAGTCTTACATTATCTGTGATAAACACAGGCCCATATTAAAATCCCTCAAATTCTACCTTTCTTCTTTTATCTGGAAGACAATGAAAGGCAGAGAGGAAGGCAACAGGAACTCTGAACAATAACAAAATAAAAGACTGAATGTGCTAAAAGAAATTAAATATGAGGTTCTAGGTATCACTGAGACTCCAATAGTCCCTGCTGATCACAAAGTCTCTATTGAAAACGATACTTAAATGTTTTAAAAATTTCTCCTTTATCTGATTGCTACTTAATAAGATAGCTACTATTTCTACAAATAGGTTTCCAAACAGAAAATACTATTTCATCTTTCCTTGAAATCTGGCAGTTGGACCAGATTTTCACTTGTTTTTTTGACTTTGTCAGTGTCCAGCTGAAAATGTCTTTACCACAATGAACTCTGAACCTCTCCTTACCCACATAACAACATGGTTTCTTTTTTACGTTTACAGATGCCCTTGTTACACTGTGTAGTTACAGGTAGTCCTGTTGATTCACAGAGCATAGGTCTTGTTAAAAATACTGTAACTATTCAACAGAGCTGCCACATACGATCCGTGTATTTGTGTATTGCTCTCTGTCAACTGGAGTCAACTACTTACACAATCAGACTGAATACCTCATTTTTGCCTTACATGAGTTCCTAATATCATTATAGGAGAAATCTGTCCTTTTACCTTATAAAGGTAGAACACAATCTAAAAGCAAACAATTATTTTAAACTGTAAAACTTCTCACTTTCCCTTATCTCTAATTAAATCAATGGGAGTTCTGTCAAGCTTTTTATGGAGTCACTATAATCCTAAATGAAGAATAGTATCTTATTTTTCAAATTTCATCTTAGGACTTCTCATTCCCATCCAACTAGTGATTTCCTCCAAAACAGCATTTATAACTTTCGATTTATAAAGACAAAATCATATATCTCTCAACTCCCAAATCTGCCACCTTTCACCTCTTCCATGCTCATCCTTATCAGTAAATTATACTGTATCTCATGGTTATTCATACATAGTATGAAATAATGGTACTGTGATATCAAAATACAGCTGCAGAAAGCTAACATTGTAATCCATTGGGCTATATCTTGCCCAAGCAAGGTTATCAAAGATTTCCATACTATGAAGCCCAATACAGAAGATACTTCATTTCAATTGCACAAAATATATTCACAAAAGAAATGTGAATACAATAATTTATATATTCAACTTTGGAAAACATAAAAAATCTAGAAAGACATTTCTATGTAAAATATTATAAAGAACTTATTAAAAAACAAGAGCATGACAGTGTGGGCATATTTTAAGTGTTCCTTCAGTTTCTATAAATATTTGGAATCAACTAGCACTCTCTTTAAAATAAGTTTTGGTGAAGTTGGTGACAATTAAACCAATATAATATAAAAAAATTGAGCACGAGAGAGGGATAAATCAAAATGACATAAGCATAATAAAAATACCTAGTTTATTTTAGTATTTTGGCATGATTTTTGTTTTATGCAGTACAATGGATGTCCCACATGTTCTTTTCAATCAACTAGACAAAATAACATGTCATTTCTGTTACTGCTTATCATACTACCATATATCCATTTACAGGCAATAAGATTAGACTCATTGCTATTCTCATTTTGTAGGCCACTTTTCATTTAATCTTCTTATGTTAAAAAAGGGGAATTTCACCTTCATGCATAATAAAAACCAAACAATGTTATCTTACCAGAAGCAACACATCCAACAAAGTTATATCCTATTTAGTTAATGTGACCAGAGAATAAAAAATGAGCACCTTACCTCAGACCAAAGATATGTGATTGTTCATAACAGAATAAGGAATGAATTTTAGCTTCTGAATTCAAAATTATAAGCCTGTCAATTATATCCTGCCAAAAGAAGACATGTATAAAATCATATGTGAGTATTTTACTGGATACACATAATACTTTCACAGGGATGTTTACTATAAAATGAAAGCTATTATAAAAAGGTACATTGAATTTATTTCTGTAAGAAGAAACATTTTCCACCATAAAAGTCAACGGCAAAAAGAAACCTTACAGTCAAAATCACAGTTCAAAAAAAAATCACTAAACATATCAAAAGATGCTAGCATAAAATATACTCTAGTTCTGTTAAACAATTTTTTTATGTTTAGAATGTGTATACATCTATTTTAACAAAAAGAACAGCAAATCCTTTAGCATCATACTCTTCCTAACAAGGGTTAGTACTACATGTTTCAGAACACAGCCATTTATTCTGAGAGTTACAAGGCTTGGCTTGGATGTTGAGGCTTACATCTTTTATCCTACAGCATCTCATGTAATATACAACAACCTGTGACTGCTTCTCACTTCTTGCACAAATCCAACCTAATTATCTTCCACTCTGGCTCACAGCATATCCAAACTGCTTCTGAAGAAATAATTTCATTAAAAGACTAAGAAATGCATAAAAACATTCACTGATGTTATCATCTCAGAGACAGATTGCTGTGCTATAGTCAGAAGAAACAAACTGCAAAGTCCTTATAGGCTTTATTTAATCTGGATAAAATCCAAACTCTTCTTTTCTCCACATTTAAGAACCATAGTCTCAGAGACAGCAGAGGGAGTTATTATTCAACTGGGTAGATCAATGAGTTATTCCAATATGATTTGAGAGAAAAATTAGGTTCCTTACTGTCGTGAAATCAACCAAAGCTCTGGTTTTTAACAGAGAGAAAAGTAAACACTGCAAGTAAAACTCCCAGTAGGAGAACAAAAATCTAGAACTTGTCAAAGTAAACTGTCTTCATAAAATGTTTTCTTAATTTAAAATACAGTCAAATCATATTTTCCCTCTTAGACTTTTTGGGGCAGTAGAGGAGAGGGCTGTGAAGAATACCGTTTTTCCACAAAGTATGGTCACAATAAAATTCATAATAAACTAATTCAACTCAGACCTTAAGGCTGTTCACAAAATCAGTAATATAAGCAATTGATTTGTTTGGGGTTTAAGGCCTTTTATTTATTTGCACATAAAGAGTTAAATGCCAAGGGATATTTCTCTGGCAACAACCTGCTTCTCTCTTGTATATATCAAAGCTTGGAGCCTGCAAAAAAGTAGAAAGAGCATGCACAGAGAGAGGACTATAGAGAAAGCAGACCAAGCTCTGATATGGGACTTTAGGAAGGAAGATAATGAACAAGGTCCAACGCAAAGTCTTATCAGAGAAATGTGTACATAAACCTGCACTGCTTAACTACAGAGCATACCTTTAATATTACAGGTAGGATGTCACCTACTTTGAATACTTAAGATGCACCATCTAAATATAACATTCTCCATAATTACTGCAAAAGAAAAAAAGAATTTGTCCTGCTTTAATGTGTCTTTCAAAGCTACAGATCTGAAGGGTAACTTCCAAGCTAGACTCCATTGCATATGTGTACTATACAACTCTCAAAGGAAGAGTGGAGGCAGGAAGAAGGACTCTGATTCATCTGCTCCATTTGCTAAAATGTTCTTATATGGCAAACAGAGTAAAAAAAAAAATATGGTATGTATTAAGAAAAAATTTCCTAAGGGTACAAAATTAGTTAACAATTAGTAAGTAGTAAAAGCCCAACTGATAATCTCTTCATTTGATGATGCAACTAGTTGGTCAAAGATACGAAGTATGCATTTGAGGAAAAAAAGGGCATACAAAGATTATTAGGCTCTGTGTTTTGTAATAAAATATTAAATATTACCAGTTAGATTCGGTGGCAATGAGACGTGATTCAGAAATATAGAAAAATTAAACACGCAAAGAAATTAGGTCTTCTAACTGCACCAAAATGCTTTTATAAACCATAATTAACTCTGGGCAAATCTTTTCTCTTTAGATTTCTGGAATCACTGGCCAAAAACATGGTAATAACAAATCTACATACCTGCTTAAAACCTGGAGTTTTGTAACTACTTAGACTTAGACATGATATGTTAAATTAACGTTAGATGAACTGACTATATCCCTTCTGTTAACTAAATCATCTTGGATGTCTAGTTTAGGCTTAGAAAGCCCACTGCTGTGCAGCAGTTAAGTGAGACAAATCCCTTTCAAAACATCTATAGCTGTTGAGGTAGCTTTGAAGAACTGTATTAGTATTACTACTTCTGGAAATCTACAGAATTCCATGAAAATGCTGGAAGTGCCTCAACAGCCAAAACAACACAGGCTTTCAAAAGTCACAAAAAACATTAGTTAAGATCTACCCTGATCTGAAAGCTCTCAAATATGTACCAACTTCAAAACATATCTATCTCCCCTGCTCCCACTACCTCAGAAAACTCAGTGACTGAACAGAAACATCCACTGGTGGACACATCAACATTGAGTGAAAAATGAAATTTATCATTCCATTTCCTCCTGAAAACATCAAAACAGTATTACAAAAAAGAACTACAAAAATCCCTTCCAAACATAACATACACTATTAAGATATACTCTGTGTAAACAACTTAAAACTACCACCAATCCAGAGCCTGTGCTAAACAAAAACTTTAACAAAACAATATTTCAAAGTGTCACCTCATTAGAAAAAAAATCTGGTACTAATTGCCACTCGAAGTCACAAATTAAATTTGTCTGTGCCTTGCAGACAGAAAAAATCCTAATTGATTGCAGTTGGATTAACTAAATACAGAAATTATAACATTGTTTTTCTTAGGACTGAAATATGCCTTAATCAGTAACTTCGCAATTAATGATTTTTTAAGTATGTGAATCCACTGTCCTATTAAGAAAGCCTGATTTTTTTGTCTCTTTTTTGGGGTTTTTCTAATTTTTCTTTAAATCTAAATTTTCTTTAAAGATAGTGTGATAGAGCAATATTATACAAAATATAAGCATAGATAATGTTCCAATATTTTCCAGCATGTAACTCCATGCACATACAGAGGCATTTATGTATGTCACTTTTTTTTTCATGGAAAAACAAATTTCTAACACAAGCCAGGAAAGATGATCTTTAAATTAGGCATCAAATTTTATATTATCTTTCGGACTTCAAAATGAAGATTTAGGTTAACATAAAGTGATACGTGCATATACTGCCCTCATGCTGTACATAACACAAAATGCAGAAAATTTCAAAATCTTTCAGTAAGAAATCTTGTTGTATTTTATAGCAACAAATTCTCAGAAAAAATGCCTTTACCAAAATATTTATTTTTCTTTCAGAATGAAAAGTATACTTACAATAATATCTGTAGGCACTTCACGTAGTGAATATGTTGGTTTATTTGGTATATGTTGTTCACTCAAGAGCTCAAACACTGCAGGGTAACTGAGTAAGTTTATCAGGAACAGAAAAGACTAGAGAAAGAAAAAAAGGAGGGGACAAAAGGGAATGATAATCAGTTAAATATAACCAAGTAAACATTAACAATTATTTGCAATTTACTTTACGTTTGTTCTTATCCTTCTCTGTAGGCCAAAGTTGACATAGAAAGAGCTACCTAAAATAAGACTCCAAACCCTGGCAGGTGAATATATAACATAAAAGGGCAGTAGTGTCTGTAAAATAGGTATTATCTACAGTAATCAGGACACTAACTGATGGCCAGTATTTTAAAGACTTTCACTTTTGTGAAATATTTCATACTCACTTTAAGGGTTTCTTAGCATTGTGAACTGCCGTGCAACATAAGAACCCTTTCAATCAATCATCCCACGTGCCAAGGAGCAGGCACAGTCACAACAAAAAATACAGAAAGGTATGTATCATCCTACCTGAAATACAGCACTGATCCTTCAGTGTCTATATAGAACACTAAGTGATTTCTCACCTTCTGACAGCTTTGGTCAATAGGGTCAACTGGAGTAGATTTGGGTTGGGTTATCCTCAAATCATCATTTCCACACTCCAAAAGAGCCCATAATTCAGTCACAAGTGCCTTTATAAAGCCTAAGACAAATGTTTGTTCTAATCATGAGAGTAGCAAGAACAACAAAAAAACAATTTTCACCTTAAAAAAACATTTTACCAACAATTCTAACTCACATTCTAAAAATCCTTTACATTGTGGACTAAAATCTCACAAGACAGACTGCCTGAGGGTTACTCTCCTGCTATTTTCAATCCTTTAGTCAAACTACCTTTCTGTTGCTGTCTGCTTATATTCAGTCTAAAATCGACTGCAACAGCTTGCAAAGACTGTTACACTAGAGTAGGATAATATTTACATATCTTACACATAAATGAGCTGATGATCTTCTTTAACAAGTTATCTGCTACAGTTCAAGGCTTAGCTAGAACTGGCTTTGTGTTTTCTAAATATGGACTTACTGTAACTCATTAATAAATGAAAACACACCACAAAGAAAAGTCAAGGACTGAAAAAATATTTTTAAGAGAAGCACTACTAGATGCATTTAAAATGTTAAATACTAAAATAGAAGAGCCAAGTAATTTACACGCTTAACACAAACTTCACATACATTACATAACCTCCTCTCAGGGTTGAAAAATGAACATTGACTACTTTTGGTCTACCATTTGTCTCTGATGCCAAGGGCCATAAGAAGCAACTTGGCTGAGAACCTTAAACAGGACAGATGGGTTACTCCTCAAGCAGATCTGCTCCCTGCTTTCTGAAAAATCCTAACGGCATAAATAATAAGCAAATAACAATCAGTTTCCTTGACTGGCATAATTTGCCTGCCTTTTTGACAGTCTTGCAGTAGAGCCATTTTTATTACTCACTAGCCACTTCTAGATATTCAGAGAATATTTAGAACTTCTGTACCTCATGGACTTCCTTAGTAACTTAAGGCAGTAGCTTTACGTCACTGATAAGATTCTAGTTCTAAAATAACAACTACCTAGAAGGTTGGGTGGTACAGCAGCAGTTCAGTTATCTGAGAATGAACCTGAAGGGACTCTGTGATATGGGTAGATATATGACAAAAACGGTCAATTCAGACAATCTCAATTCCATCTCATTATTGTTTGAGAGCATCAATGACGTTCAGGCCTTTGCAGTTTCTTATTCATTGAGCAGCCACTAACCACAGAAAAGTACATACAAATTACAGAAATCAACATCTGTAAGAAACACATTGTTTTTTAACAGCTATAAATGTCTTCATGCAAATCCAGGAAATTTCTGGTAACTCAAACCAAAGAAGTAAAGATTATGCACAACGTAAGGAAAAAAAATAACCCAACCCTGCATCAAGATAAGCATATAACTTAAAAGTTAGAAAGAATACATTTCCACCAAGAAGTAATCAATAGACATTTAAGCAGTCTTTCCTAATACTGCATAATTATTCCACTTACTTACTCTTTTTTAACACCTTTCTCACTGTGTTATTCTAATATGCAAGACAATATGCAACTATTCATAATAAATTAATTCTTCAAGTTACCTGAACTCTGTAGAGCTATTGCACCTCTTGGTGTTGTTGCAATTTGTGTAACAATCACTCTACTACCAAACTCCTCATACTCACTTGTCTGTTGGTAATAAACATAAAAGCACAGTGTTAGCTATTCAGATGACAAGAAACTATGAAATGACCTCCTAAATATTGATCTTTCCTACACCTTTTTTTTTATTTACAGAATTTAGTCCACTGTATGGTTAGACTTGAATAGTTTATGGGTAATATCCCCTACAGACTTAATAGAGTCAGATTCCAAACCAAATATATTTATGAAGTACTGTATAAAAATTTAAATGCAAAATACTATCGCTGAGATATGCAACATCAGCAACAAATAAAAGTCAGCTTCTCTGTAACATCATGTTTTTTCTCCTAAAATGCATCTTATCTGCTTTTTTGTTACATTTAAAGTATTGTCTAGCATATCTAGATTTCAACACCACTTACCAATTTTATCCAGAAAAATCTGCACTTTTAGAAGAAAAAAATATTTTTCATGACATTTCAAACTTTAAAGTAAAAAGTCAGAAAAACTAAATATAGGCCTGACACTCTGGAGATGAGTAACTTCCAACAAACTTAAATCAGTATTGCACCAATATCAAAGATGATAAGCTACTTTTTCAGTTCAATTTTGCAAAAATGAAGTGACAAAAATGTTTCTTGATTTATTTCCTTATTATTTTTTTCCTTCTTTATTTTATTATGATCATTAAAAGAAAGAAAAACTGTACAAGCTCTGTAAGGCTTACCTGGAGTTTTTTTGATAAACTGCTGAACATAAAGTTCACACAGTCATTCATTGCACCTGTACCGTGAAGCAGAAATTGTCCTTTGGGTGTGGCAGAAAAATTCAGCAAGGCATCTAACAAAGTCTCTTCCCATAACAAACTGCAAGAGTAGTGAAATAATAATTTAAGGTGATACATAAAAATGCATGGGAAAAAAACCCCTACAGTTTCTAAACTTTGACACCACCACTTCATTCACTGGACTCTTACATTTACTCTATGTTAGTTTAAAAAAAGCATTTGAGAGTTAAAATATGTATTAGACTGTATTTGGTATAAACACTCAAACTCATCTTGGCAAAACTAAGGTTAGGTAGAAATGCAAAACAAAAAGATGATGTAACGGGCAACTCAGAAGACCCATGCCATCCTTAAATGTACTTATGACTTACTATGACTCTAGACAAGTCTTTTAAGGTATTAATATGGCAGTTACTAATTGGCAAAGCAGTCAATAAAAACTCACGTTTGAGGAGATAAAGGCTCCTGCCAGAAACTAGTACAGAATTATGAAAATAAAGTGCTATGTATATACAACAGTTTCACGTACTAACAGCAGTAAATGGAAAATATTTTCTACCGACATGGTGGGAAGAACAGCAGCTACAATAAAGTATTATGATACTCTCTGCCCTACAAAATATTCTACATCCTAAAAAGGCAAGTGAAGCAATTATATCACCTCTGACTAGGTACCATCCCTGCAGATATCACTAGACTCTTGTGATTCTTTTTCTTTAAAAGCATTTACTTACTGGATTCTCATTTCTAGTTTTCATTTCCCATTTTTTAGCCCTATCACAAGCAAGCAGCATGCAGCTTTTCTCATAGCAGTCATCCAGTACCCGATTACTTGTCCTGCAGAATCCCTGTCATGTCATGTTTAGAAGCAAAAATTTCACCCAGAAATACATCAGCATATCTTCTTCTGCAGTTAAATGTAAAACCTAGACACTAGCAAGAAATTGTAACATATGTCAATGGCAGTGATTAGTGACAGCCCCCTCAGTCACATTTCTGCATCCGTGGATTTCTTTTTACCACTAGATTAGAATTGCTGTAACCAATTCACATGCCACCACTACAGTCTATTTAATTAACTAGATTCTGTACTAACATCAACATCATCCTGAATTTTCAGGCTCACCAATATTTGTATAACTCTCATCTAAATGCATACAAACAACTATAAAGGAACATTAAGTTTTAGCATAAAGGGAACGATGCCTTTCCCTTAGTATGTCTTAGGCTTTCAGTCAGAATGCTGCCAATCGTGCTACATATTTTGAAGGTGTAGCTACCATTCAACAGAACAGCATTTTAAATTAGCACTACATCAGTCATAAGATAAGCTCTGACAGCTATTTTATTTTATGCTTTTTAATTCACATTTTCCTCAAAGCAATTTCTGTAGTCAGAGAGAATCAACCATAAGTCAATTTTACAAGTCTGAAAGCCAAGAAAGTCCTGAAAACTCAAGAACAATTTTGTAACTCTACTGAGAGCTATGCTAGGATGACTTCACCCTCTCTATCTACCTCAAAGCTTCTGGCAAGAAATCACAGTATTATAAGATGCCTCAATTGTGGATAATGTAGCAGTGTGTATTCACACTTGTGCATAATGTAGCAGGGTGTGTTTGCACTTGTGCATGTGCATAAATTAAGCATCAACTTACATGTTTTTTGACTCTAGACTTACTGATGAAGTCGAGTCTGCACCAGTTACAGGAGTGGGTACTCTTTCTGAAAGTGAACTCGTCTGTGAAATAGAAAAACAAATAAGTACTTCCTTACTGTTTATTTGCACCATTTTTAAACTTCAGATTCTGCTTGCTCTGTTGTTATATATCAAAAAAACAACAGTGATCATGTCGTAGACTAGCCTTTGGCACAGAATACACTATTCCACTATATTATTTGTTCCAGAAAAGTTTATTTTTAATATTTTCATTGGGTATAAATTATTTTAAAGCTAGTACATTTTTCAACTTTTTATTAAAACTAGAAAGCTCTTTTTTAAAAAAAAAATTAAATAGAGACTCCAAAAGCAAAAAAATATGAAAGGGGAAAGGCAAAAGCGGAAAGGGGAAGGATCAGAAAGCAACTTTTTATTCCAATTCTGTTATGTGTAATGGAAATAACAGCTCTGGAGTCAACAACTGAATTTATTAAATAATTCTGGAAATTTTATCTATTCATAAATTACATAAATTTATCTGTATTGGCATGAATATAACTAGAGCAACAGGCACAGATAAATATAGATACATTTTTTTAGTTGATAATGTTTCTAATTTAAATTATATTTGAAAATAATTGGTGTGAAAAAAACACTGTATATTTAAGATGAATGATTTAAGCTGGTTTATATTTCTAGGGATAAAAAGCATATTGCACCATTCAAAACAAAATGGGCCGTCATAAATTTACTCTCCTATAAACATGATCTAATAAACACACAAAAGAGTCCTGTTAAAGTTGTTGCTTATCGTGGATCTGGTAAGTTCCCCTTTTATTACCATCAGTACAAATTCTGTCCCAGAATTCCAGAAGAATCTGACAAGAACAGAACTGTTTCTCAACCAGTCTTAAAACTCCAGAAGACATGTAAAATAGGAGGAAACAAATTACCAGTCTATCCATTAAAAAATTGTCACTACTGCTTGGATAGAGTCCATCAAAGGCCACCATTTTTGCTACACTACATATGGTAAAGTATTTTATAAACTGCAGATGTTTTAAAATTGAACAATGACAGAAAACAATTTAAGAAATAATCAAGATGGCAGAGATGAAAATGTGACTTTTCTGTACTATCTCGTCAATTCCCGAGGTCCTGAATACGTAGATTCTACTCCAAGCCCACTTTAACCTCCAATGTGACGTGAAAAAATGGAATTTTCAGTTAAATGCTTCAGGATTCCTTTTAAATTTGACACGTTCAGCCTACTTATCGTGTATATTTCAAAACAATTTGTCTAAATTTTGTTCTATACCCTAACAAAGGATTTTAATGCGTGAAGAAGTCATTTGTGCATAATGTGAACATTGTGGTGCTTTAGATCAAATAACTGGAAATGTGCACCAAAAGCCAATCAGTCTGCCTGTGATTAACATTAAACAAAGTAACAGCTTAGTTGAAGTAAGACTGACTAACAATAGGAAAGCACTAAAAGACAGATTGTTGAGTGATGTAAATTACAGTATGATTCAAGTGAACTAAACTCAATTCATTAAAATCCTGAAGTTCTCAATGCAAGGAAGAACAGAAGTTTCAAAACCTGCACTTTTTTAATGAGAAACAAGAGTTTACCATGACATAGTTATAATTGTATATATTAATATATTTTATTTTTGATCAAAATGCATGCTTGCATGATAATAGTCACATAAGAAAGCGGTGAGAAATACCCACAAGCTGGTGATTTAAGTCTCTTTTCTATTCATGTTCTGTCCTTCTGATATTTTCTGCCGCAGTTTACATTGTGACTATATTATTAAAATTTCTAATCATAATAAAAGTACACAGCATTTGACAGGAAAAATAGCTTCCATTTACTTTCTCTTGCATTCAGTCTCTCTCCTGCTTCCTTGCCTCCAGAAAGACTCCTTAGGTTTTGTAGCCAGTTTTTTCCTTCCCATTTGGTCTCCTCTAATAAAATATTTTACAACCACTGAAGGTAAAAAAAAAAGAGATGATTCCATTCTTCAGCATAAAGTGGAAAAGCACAGCTAAATTTGGGGTTTCTACTATGAGTGGAGCTTTCAGTTTAGCTGGAAGCCAAAGCTGAAGCTTTGTATGTTACGCTTACCTAAATGCTGCCAATGTTATTTTCATGATTCAAATGTCTGTTTGAATTTTACTTCACTGTGACCTTTTTTAAAACCGCTCTTGCAGCATCTGCTGTCGGTTTTCCATCTTAACTGATTTTTTATAGTAACATATAAGAATTTTCACATAGTACATGGCAATTAGAAAATATAAAAGTTTAGTGAATAAAGCAGAGATCCATATACCTTGTTCAGTAAATTTATAACAGAAAGCAGAGTACACAGAACTGTTGGACTCAAGCTCTTTCCTGCAGAAAAAACATCAGACTAGCAAACAAACTGAAACTGAACTACAGACTCTATACTTCATAAAACATCCAAGTACACAGACAAAAGCTCCTGCCTGGCACTTCTAAATATGTTCTCTTGAGAATTTTTCTATGGCATCTAACTATTCAAGTAAAATATTTGGAATCTCCTTTTTTAATCTATGTCTCCCACCAAAATTAACAAGTTAACCTAAAAATTGCCAAGACCACATCTCAGGAGTTTTTCCTATGTAACTATTGCAAACCAAGAGTGAAGACCATATCTATGGTGGCATTGGCTATCATGACATCAGCTGGCCTCTAGCACTAAGGACAATATCTAGAAAGGAATTGATCTATGAATGCATCTATTGATGCATCTTGACAGTTTCTGGTTTAATCTTAAGGTACAGAAGTCTTAAAATAAGCTTCTGATAGGTTCATATACAGAAGGAAAATCTGAAAAGTAGAACTTCATTTTTTGGAACAATTCCAAGAAGAACTTACATATAATATCGGAAAAAAGTTCTTCACAGGACGAGTAATCAGGCATTGGAATGGCCTGCCCAAAGAGGTGGTGGATTCACCATCCCTGGAGGTTTTTAAAATAAGACTGGATGTGGCACTTAGTGCCATGATCTAGTAATCATGATGGTGTTGGATTAAGGGTTGAACTTGATGATCTTGGAGGTCTCTTCCAACCCAGATAATTCTATGATTCTATGATTCTATAAGCAACTTAAAGCAAAGAACAGCTATTACATAAGCTGAACCTGTTACAGTAAGATTTTTGCCAGTCTTCCCAATCTAAAACAAGATATACCTTTTTCCAGGCCTCTCCAATAGATTCATGCAAGCCATAAGGAATTAGCATCTGCAGGCCTTCACAAGTTCTGTACATCTGACGACATACAAAAATGAAAGCTCCTTTAACAACTGGCAAACTCTCGGATCCAGACAAAAGAGAAATGTTTTCATGAAGAAGTTTCTTTGTAAACTGAGCAATTACATGAACAGCTGTAGGCCTAGAAACGGAAACAACACTTTTAAACTTCTGTTTTGTAGTCATTAATAAGCCCTGAAACAAATCCTGTGACTAAACTTATTTAAATTTTTCTAGGGGAAAAGAAACCATGGAAAGAAACTATGACCCATTATGGAGGGATTGACTATACAATAGCTTGTAACACTAGTCAGAAGAAAAGAAATGTACAGCAAGTGATTTTACTTGGGGCTACATTGTCTTCCAGCCAGCCCACATCACAAACTACACAGACTGTTTGCTTTATAGGAGTACAGTTGAGAAGAGTAACAAGACAAACATTTTAGCTTCTGCTTAATCAGCATTGAGAATATCACTACAAGGCAAAATTGGTCCTTGTTCTTCCTTATTCCTATCTGGGATCTCCTTCTGAAATCTTCTAGGCTTGCAATGCAAAGGACGGCTCTTTCTCAAAAAATACTATCTTTTACTTCCAATCCTCCTTAAAAAGATATGGGGCTTCTGGGATTCTGCCACTTACGAGACATACATTCTATAAATTTCCATGACCTGCAGCTTAGACATTTTTAAAGGCTAGTCCAATTTTACTGCCCTGTTTTAAGTTTTAGCATCAGCTAACAATATACTACCCACAGGATCACACAGATCCTAATTTAGGTACAGTGTCATGAATGTCAGCTTCTGATACAAGATCTGTCTCTCCTAGATATATTGAAAAGTGAATGCTACATTAAATATACTCTTTCGATAAACTAGGTTGATTTGAAATATTTATTCAACAAACAAAAAACAGAGAAGAAACTCATATAACGGAGTTACATTCAGAGAAAGGAAAGCAATCACATGAATAAGAAAAACATGTGAACCGTGGAAATCTTCCCTAATAACAGTACTTCTTTAAATTGTCATTTCATATGGCTATACACGTCTCCCTAATACCTTCGCTAAAACACTTACTACTTTACTTGATAATTAGATATTTTACTGCAAACATAAACAAAACATAATACGTTATAGATAAAAGAAAAAAGAGAAAATGAGTCTTATAAGGCTAATGCAATTCTTGAAAGTACTAATTGCTATTCATTAATGCACTCTTACCTATCTTCTTTGGCAGTTTTTTCATTTTCTCCATAAAGAAGAAGAGAAAGACCATCATCTACAGCAGCAATCCTTGCCAAAATATCAGCTACATCAATTAAAGTGGTTTCAAGACAATTCACGTACACCTATTTGGAAGAATGAAAAAAAAGGGGTTGATTCAATACTTTTGTGAAAGTTGTTTATTCGAGTCTGGCTTACGTATGTAGAACCTGAAGGTAACTTCTGAGAATCGCTTAATGGCCTAAATAAAATAAGTAAACGGCCTATGTCCAAATACCATCACACAGAAATCTTCACCACAAATGGCAATAATTTTCACTTTTAATAACTCTGGCAGAAGCTCAATGACTGCCCAGATATAGAGATCAGGCATTTCTAAACACTTTTTTCCTTTTTTCCCCACCACGAATGTGGAAAAGGTCTTGATATGCCATCTAAGGGTATAAGAGTAAGACCTGAATAAAGGTGAGAAATACAGTAACTCCCACATTGCTGCATATGTATTAGCAACTCTTTGGCTACAAATGGAATTCTAGTTTCCAAGATTTTCTGTGTCCACCTCATTTCTAGGCTGTGACAGGCCCAAACTGCTTTGGATTCCTAAAGAAGGTCTTCCCCATTGCAGACTGGAGCAAAGCAAAAGTCATCAGCCAATTCCTTATTCACTTCAGAGCACTGTATAGGCACAACAAGGCTGTAATCAAGCAGACTTGAACATTAAACACTGGAATTCAGACTGGTACTAAACAGTCTGGTACTATTACTAATGAACATACTACCCAAATTAATGCTAAACTGATAACTGCTCATTAATAAGTGAAGCCAATATTCCAAGAGTAGACAAGCAGAATATGGTTGCTCCATGAAGAACCTATCAGGGAGCAGCAAAGGCAGGATGCTCTGCAAGGGACGAGAAGCCAGGAACTGAGTGTGGTAACAAGGCAGGTAAAAGCTGTGGCTTGCCATCATATAGGTGGCCAGTCCCACCATACCCAAGCAAGGTGAACAAATGAGGTCCAGTGATTGCAATTAGGTTCACCCCACAGTCCAGATCCCCTCCACAGAGATGACGTAGGTCCAAGCTTAAGCTAGGAAGCCAAGACAAGGATTTAGGATCAGCTTCAGACATAGTAACCAAGGTCAAACACAGCACATTGATCACCATGCTACTGGATCCATAGTGACAAAGCAGGTCTGAGACAAAGCAAGGGAAGAAGTTATGTCTGTGGGTCAGAGTCCATACTGCTGCACATAGCACTGGCAGGGAACAAGGAGAAGAATCTCAGCTTAAAAAACATTCCTGAGTGGAAGGCAGAGTGAGTCCACACTGAGGCTTATTAGTAGAGTCATTGCTGCAGGGATCTCTGCTGAGGCTTCCTAGCAGAGCTTTCTCAAACATCTCTCTTCAAGGCTGAACACACACACACTATTACCCATGCTAGCCCTGCACACATGTTGCCAAGTGCAAGGGAGGGGAAGTGGAGGACCTGAAAGTAAACAGCAGTTGTAATTCTGCAGGACTCATGCAGTCACCTAAAGATGTTCAACAAAACTCTGTTCCAGTCCATATGCCTCAATAATTTAGTCCTGATCAGAGTATATTTCTCATCCAGTGACAGAGAAACACTTCCTATAACATACACACAAACATACTTAAAAAGAAAAAGGACAGTTATCAAAGAGAGAAGTCCTCTTTGGTCGCTTCTCCCCACCCACACCCGGGATCACAGAGTGGAGTAAACAGTGAGATGCGCCAGGGGGGATTATTGTACTCAGTAACACTTGTTAAATATCTAGTAGGTCAGAATGGGGAATAAAGCACTAGTCTCCTGAAGTCCACTGCTTAAATCTTTTCCACTCTTCTGTTATTCATCAATGACAGCTGAACTCAGAAGGTAAATTATTTTTAAAATGCTATGCAATTCAGCTCCTGCTTCTTCTCTTGCAGAGAGATTTGTATTTTGTACAGTGTTCAGAGGAGAAATAGTCTTCCTACTTCAAAATTTAAGGAATTTACTATTAAAGCCGGTGGCCAAAATCCACGTGAAAAACACCATTTTGACTTGGTTTTTTAGCTAAATTTATCAGTGATACACAGGGTTAAAAATCTTCCTGACCTCTTAATTTTGTGTTACTGGTTATCATTGTTCAGGATTCTAAGAAAGGAACATACTGTGCTGTCACTGTTTCTTCAAGAATGTTATTCCCTATGCAACAACAAGAAAAACCTCAAAACACAGTACTTTGTTTATTTAAAACGTGAATGCAATGTTCTGCAACAGCAATGCTTCAGCAGCAACTCAGAGGCTACAGAGCCCAAAAGGTCAATACTGCTGCCCACAAACTGATCCCTCTGACAACTCCTGCTTATAGGCATTGAGTTTCTCCTCCACTCTCCACTACAGATGCACAATACTACACCGCCTAAAAGGCAAGCAAGACTTGCACTTATCTGAGTGAATTCAGGGCTCAAATGTAAAATAACAGCATTCTTTTTGCTCATTAGGCCACCATACAACAAGGAGACTCATATGCAGCTCCAGAGCTACTCTACTCCCCAAATTCAACTGAAGAAAGATGTGTGCATGGCCACAGCCTTCCTTTTGAGATAGGGATGTCTCAGTATTAGAGTCCAGCATTAGGATTCCTAGATGTCTAGAAATTGCCAGTGGTTTGGTTGGGAAGCATAAACAGTTCCAATTCTTGTAAAAGAGGAATGGTCACTCTGACTTGGTCGACCTTTTCTAGCTATTGGTTTGCCAGATGCAATACAAGACAACTTGCATCTTCATTAGAACAAATATGACATATTCCAGATTAACAACACAAAAGCAACCTACTACAGTTATTGTGCATTAAATATTCCTAAACACAACTTTTTTACTCAGAGCAGTTCTGAAGTCACAGGAGGATCTACAATTTGTTAGCGGTTGAGCTACCTATGAGAGACAGCTGAGCATGGCAGAAAAAAAAAGGGAAGAACTGTTAAATGTTGAGATAATTTAATTTTTAACTACTAATGTGTAACAAAGGAGATGGTTGCATATGCTTTAGAATACCATGCGACCATAGAGATTGCCCATGGGATTACGCAGGCCTCCATCACACAAATGAATGTAAGTTTAGTCTTTTTTGTATTTGAAAAATTCGCACTAAATTTTTGCAGTGTAGTCACACCAAGACAATTTCAAGTGTTAATTTTGCAAGATCCACAGGCAGCCTTATAATAAAATGTATAAGTAATGCTACTGCACTCAGTACAGATACCCACAGAAGAGCTAATTACTGACATGATCAAGTTTTTGCAGGACTATGATTTTAAGTTCTACTTTAAATATTTACATGGAAACTGACTGCTTATACCTCTGAAATACCATCAGAATATTTTTATATAGGTAAACATATTTGCAGGAATTAATATGAAGAATCTTTTCTGAAAAATAAACAAACTGCATTGAAAAAAAGAATCAGGATACTGAAAAAAATTAAAATTTAAGAACCTAGATGAGGTAATTAAGTTAGAAACTCAGACAGACTCGACTGTCTTTGCAAGCATGAGTCTTGGAAAGTAAATTCATAACTTCTCAGCCATTGATTTCTCCCAAAGTGTCTTTATATAAGACAGCTCAGGCTCTTCCATGGGCATTTCCGTTCCCTAGCCTTTCTGTCTTGATACCTACACCTAGATCAATTTAATCATATCAGTCAAAACAACAACAATGGGACACCCTAAAATTATAACTTGACTTTCAAGTACCTAAAGGTAAATAATGTCTCCCAGGATTTTTACAACTTTTACAGAAATACTAATAATTGAGAACACTTAACTTCAAGTTGTCAGCTGAATTTAAAAAGGAATAAAAGTAGGTTGACTTTTAAATAGCAAGTAGAGCAAGTAAGTATCCAAGAACTATCCGAAAGACACACAAAAACATTGTAAGAAAAAAACATTTAAGTGATGCGATTTTCCTAAGGGACAGTCTCAGTGAAGCACATTTTTTCCTGCTATTCACAAGATTTCAAGAAAACCAAGTTTGTCACACCAATCCATAATGACAGCCTATGCTATTTAAGGCATAGTATAACAACTAGCGTAGAAACTACTGCAGAAGTTACCATGTGACTAAATAAATCTACATATAAAAAGAACCAGAAAAATTATAATATCCTATAGATTTAATATTATTTGGAAGATTACTACAAACCTCTGTGCCACTCAGTAAACTTTGAACAGGATAAAGTAGGGCATCTACAACTGCATCCATATATAACCATTCAGCAGCACATCCTGTCTGATCACAAAAAACTTGCAATATCTCCATAACAAGGCTGGTTGGAGAATAATTGTCTGGTGAACACAAGAAGTAGTATATGTTATATTTATAGTTTATACATTTACATAGTTTATATTTTAACGTAAACATATTTATATAGCTTATGCAGATGCTTCTCAACTCTTATCTCGTTAAGCACAGGGAGGAAAAAAGGAAAGGTAATGGAGGAAGGGAAAAGAAAAATCTGCACAAATAACACACCCAAGTTAAAAATCACAAAAGAATTTGCCACATTCCTTATTATAATGATATATATTACCATCTACTAAAACCAAGCATTTACCTGTGTGCACCGCCAAAGCCGCCTTTGGGTAACTTGGAGAGTAATAAATAAGCTGAGTAAATAATACCAACAGATCGGTTATGGATACACTATCTATTAAAAAACAAAGGGAGAAAAGGAAAGTACTCTGCAAATTAAATGCACCTTTAATTTTACAAATAAAACAGATTTTGTAAATATATATATAAACAATGCTTTGATTTATTGACAAAATCCATATATCTAAAACTGAAAAAGCAAAGGATACGCATGTCTCTGGGACTCTACCAAGATATTTCATGATCAGCTTATAAGGTTTGATTTTGCTCCCAAATTAGCCAATTGCAATTTTATCACGTCTTCCATTAAAAAGAACGGCATCCAAAGTTTGAGAATGCTGAATATTGACAACTAAAGGAAAAAGTATTATCTTGCTATTAGATTAAGTGAAACAACAAGAAAAGAGGCAAGCTGTTGGACAACTCCTTCTCAGGTCTGAAACAAAACCAACAAACATGTAGCTAAATGCAGGTTGGAAACTATTGCTCCAAGCTTAATGTAATTATGTTAATAAATCAGACAATTTGCAAGGAAAGGGTTGCTATCTATGAAGCTAAGAAGGACACTATTAAGAAGACAGATAGTGAGATTGCTACTTTTGTAGGGGAGACAAAAAAGCAATCATCGCCAATGGATCACTGCCTGAACAGTGTTACACACATAATCCACAAATGACAAAAGCATTTGATGAGCAGACATTTCTTCCTCACAACTGCTCTGCATTGGATTTATTAAGTCCTGACCCTCAAACCAGGGTGGCAAAGTACCTTCAAAAGACAATTCTCAGAATTAGTATCCAGTAATGTTTTGAATTCTACACTGAATTAATAGAGATATTAATACAATGGAATACTAAAATTCTTCTCACTCACTTGCATTTGCCAACTTTGCACAATGTATCACCATATGCAGATTTCTCTGGATGTTCAAGGGCTTTTCCATCTCGTATCCTCTGTCCTTATTAACACCTGGGTTCCACAGGTACTGACCTTTTCCTCTACCATTGTTTTACCTTAATTATATTAACAGGTTAAGCTCAGAGCAACCATTTTCAATTTGTAATTAGTGAAATACTGGTATTGTTTCATACCTGAAAAACAGTTTCGGTCCCTGGACATGTCTCTCTTCCAAACAATTATATCAATTGGTTTGACAAAAGATATTACTCATACCTAGAAAGACAGAATCACTTTCAAATTGATCCAACTCTCCTTCAACATGAAATCAATATACTGAATGTAAGGATGAAAGAGATGTATTCAACCACATCCATCAAAAAACTGTCTTGATGATCAGTATTACCTATACCACCTTTAAATAAAGATTTCCAGACTGGAGTATTGCCATATAATGTCCGCAACATTGCAGTGGAAACATACAGCAAGTATGGATAGGCCCATTTTCCTCAGCCCTTCTCTTACCTTTTTTACTTTTCAGCTGTACTGGAAAGAGATTTCGGCCTTGCTTATAGATCAGCAATCTTCCTAAAAGGCACAGTGAATGAACAAAATAGACGTACTGCAATTCTGGTCCAGTGTAAAAATAGTTCTGCTTATCACCTTCAACAATAAAACCAAAAAATTAGAACTTGACTCTGCTTACTCTACAGTACTCAGCTACTACCTGCAATGTACATGGATCATTTTGTATATAAAGACAGACAGCTTAAGTACCTAACCACTGCTATTAGTGTTCTCTCAAAAGATAGACATACAGTATTTCAGGAAGAAAAAGAATAGATAGAATGCCTTCCTCTTGAGGTAGCATGCTCCAAGACCTAGAGAATATGAATGTATGTGCATATAATACAAACCATGCAAAGACACTCACCACAATGCTGCTGGGAGTAGTCATTGACCTTGGAATTTTTATTAACTGTTGCCTTGCAAAATTCAAAATAATCAAGGCACTGCTGGACAGCTGCACTAATCTGTGGAAAAAAAGCACAAAATAATAAAATCCCTAGTATTTTACAATAAAGTCATTCTCTCTAATATTCAAATACTGTCCTTTAATACAAGAACTAAGTATCCACTTCATTGCAATGTTTCAGTGGTTTGAATGGGTTAAACAAAAGGAAGCAAAATTTTAAAGGGCTATCAAAATACATTGCCATTATTATTACATTATCACACTAACAGCTCTATAAGCATTAAGACAACCTTTGAAAGAGTAGAGAGAACATGAAAGTATTTTGAGAAGTTAATGGCAATCTGTGACTGCCATATTGTCCTTAATATGGAAGATTTCCATTATCCACGTGAAAAACTTTGTCCTGAATACACTTAATAAACTGTAGGTTTGGTCGTTGGATGCCATCAGTGCTATTATTTTTATTTGCGGAAGTGCTGTATCATTATCATAGCATTATCATCTCATCAATGTATATAAATCAGCGTGGAATTAAAAATTAATCACAGAGACAGCACATGAACAAAGTACATTTAGATTTATTACACTTTGGAGCTGCTAAGATTTATTCACAATTGTAAGTAAAATATACAGGCATGTAATAAAAAAAGTTTAAATCAGATATTTATGCTTATAAATTAGACTATCCTGCTTATAGACTTCCTATGATCAACTTTTTGTTGCATAGAACATGCTTTATTCTATGCTCTGTACCCACACAGATACACCAGACAAATGTATTTTATATTATATATTATATATATAATATATAAAAGATATGTTATCTTTATATATCCTTGTCTCCCATTGTAAGGTTTTATCAGTCACATATATTTCAAATTACATTTCATTTTTATTACAAGATTTTACAAAGACCTGTCTGTATGAATGGATCTCAGATCTATATTGGTCTTACCAAAAACAACGAAACTCCACCCCCATGAAGAGATCTGCCCATAGAGAACGTGATAGAATTAAAACCACCATTACTAAAGATGTTTACCCGGTTCGATTTACTTTGCTGACACTCCAAATACTTAATGCTTCATGTCAGAACTTAAAAGAACACTATCGTGGTTTTTTTAGTCTCTTTCCAATAAAAAACCAAATTTAGTATAAAGCTTTTATGATAGTCTTTCATGCACCATTTGCTATTTCTATACATTGTCAGAAATAATTCTAAATACAAACACAGCATAAGGAATTAATAAATAATAATTCTGATTAAACATCTGCTATAAAACATCCACACTTACCCTTACTCAGAGCTGGTCACATGTTTTTTTGCATTTAACAATGAGTCATTTAAGTGAAGACAGTTTAAAAAAAAAATCAAAAAGGCTCATCTAGCTAAATAACATGGAATAGCTCTGACAAAAGTGAAAAAAAGGAAAAAAAAATGCTCAAGCCACAATGTGCAAAGCAAGAACAAGTTCCAAGTAAATCTGCCTTGCAAAATACTTACCAAAGATTTATATTTCTTTTCCAAAAGCCTAAATACCACTGTTCTGCTGTAATACGCATGCTAAAATGACAAAGAAGACTTAATGTCAACTTCAAACATGCAAGGTTTTTTTAATTAAAAAGTAGAAATTATTTCTGATTCTGTTCTATTAGGGATCGTATTTAATGTATTGAACTCCAACTTATGTAAACCAGTATTATACTCAACTGATCACACAAAAAATTATGTCATTAGAAAAATGTGCAGAAGAACATGCAATAAACAGAAAATCAATAACTATGCTGCAACATTAGACTACGTGTTTTGACACTGCCATGTAAATCCTAAATTATACGTCTATACTTGGCAGAATGCAAAAAGGTCTAATGTTCACTAGAGGTTAGCAAGCTGTGTGCAGCATATCATATATATATCTGTACTTTCACGCTCATCACTTCTTCCTGAAAAATAGTTGCATCTTTTGATAGCTGCCAATCAATTATGACAAAGGCACTGAAGCCCTGAAATGCATCAAATTCCCAGAAATTTTATGAAAAATAGTAACTGAAGAGAAATAGAGTGAGAGAGCAGTGTTAAAGGGCAAAGGACATAAATATCTAAAAACATCCTCAGACTTCCTTAATTACGCTCTTTGTAGGTTGTCATCAGGTCACAATAATTCTGTGATAATAACAGTCGTAAAACAAACTTTTCAAAATTCATGTCAAATATGAACAAGTTATGGGCCGTTCAGTTAGGAGATTTTTCTGCTTACCGTCCACTTTTTAAACCATTCTGCTTTGATGTCTAGCAAAGCCTGTAAGTAGATTGGACCCAAAAAATCTGGAGAAGCAGGATGATTAGGCTCATGGTTTACTGACAAAAGTGACAAAGTACTCTCCACTACTTCTTCCATGTACCTTATGGCACAAACAGGAAAAAATGAACAGAAAATTAAATCACTTAAATATTTCCATCAATAATATGCAGGAACACTTTTTGGCAAAACCTCATTGCTCAGATAAATCATAAATATGATTTTATATTTAAATTTATCTTGTAAGGATATTACTTCTTTTTATTGCCATGAATGAAACTAATAAGAACGTACATGTGCATTGTCCTACATGTTTCCATATTTTACTACACTTGTTACGTTTGTAAAACAATCATATTATTTTTGTTAAAAAGCACTTAGAGCACTTCAAAAGTTCACAACTTAATATGACCCATGATTATTCCTAGGCAACTTTTTTTATTCCACTTTTCCCACCCTCTATTTATAATTTTCCCCTTATTACTGACCAGTCTTCTGTGCATCCAGTAATCAACCTTTTGCTAAAATTATATGCATTTAATTATACATCAAAAATTCGTAAATTAAGAAACAGTGACAGGCTTTTGAATGTGACATACTTTTCTGGATGACGAATCCAGGAAGAGGGAGCTTCTTTTTGATACTCGTTTAAAAGGCGGACCTGAAAACATAATTATTGAAATAAAAAATAATGCATGACGTTTCAGCAATTACAAAAATGGTACAAAAGGTTCATTTATACCTTTTTAAGTAAACGATTTACATCTGTGTTAGATACATCCAGACCAGCTGAAATATGAAGAGAATATTCTCCAGAAAGAAAATATAACTCCAAGTGTCTTGCTAAAAAGAAGAAAAAAAAAATAACACCTCATGTCCATGACATCAGTAGCAAACCAGACTGTATTATACAGCTTCATTATGAAAGTTAACTGATTTTCAGGCAGGACATCTCATGAAGTCTGAAATGTAATTAAACACACATACCTAAACTTGTATAGACTTCTCTTGTCATATTAAATGGAGAAGAAGAAAAGGTTTTTGCATAGAACCGAAGAATTTTCTCCTAAAGGATGGAAAGCAAACAATAGTCATGTAATTGTGTATTATTATATTCAATATGTAGGGATGCTATTCTTAATATTACATATTGCTCAGGTATTCCTATAGGCGTGAAATATTCAGTTTTGGGACAACAGAAACCACAACCCAAAGGAAATTTTACTCAAATACTTTAACTGACAGCACCAATGTAGAACCTCACTGAGATACGAAGATGCAGATCAGGGAATATTACTGTACCTTCCATTAAAATTAATGTTTTTATATTATTAAATGTACCAATGACTTGTAATTAGCACTATTTAAAAAAACTGTAAAACTTCTAAGCTGAAAGAGAAATACATGACAGCAGCTGAGGTAACTTTCATATTTATTTGATAATCATTTTAAAATTCAAAGAAAAAGAAAAACAGGCTTAATAGGCATGATAATCTACAAGCAGATTAAGTAGCTGCCATATTTCTTGCTCATCAGTGCCTGTGTAATATTATTATGTATCATTTTCTCATCATCACAGAGCATATACCTGACACAAATAGGAAATGTTAATATGATGTGTTTTACAGAAGAGTTTTGTCAATATTTTTTAAGTCTTTTTCAAAAAGCCATTAAAACCTATCCAATCCCATTAAAACATATGTCAGTGTCTAAAAATCCTACTGAAATCCTGTTGTAAACCTTCAAATCAAGACTCACTGGAATCATATAGTTCTTTTACTTCTAAAGTTTATCTGGTACATACAGAAGTAATAAAATGTCTTGGGACCCTGCTGGTCTACTCATAAAAAAATATTTCTCTACTGAGAGTACACATCTGATAACTAAACACAGCATCTTCGCTTACACTGAATGCTGCATCAGGATCTGACAGAGACATCGTTAGATGCTTACGCAGACTTGTCCAGCTCTCAGAGTTCAGTATATCAGAGGGAGGGACAAAGCACAGCGTCTGCAACGCTTCTTGGCGAACCTGAAGTGGTCAAAAAGATAAACACCACAAATCTGATCTCAGCAACCTCTTAAATACGTGATTTGCACTATAATTTGAGGGAGGGAGGGGACCTGACTCTAGAATAGAGAAGGAATCCCAGAATACTTATTTTCTGCTGCATTTTTATGGTGTTTTAGACAAAACATTACATCACTGAGGTAAAAAACCAAAACATATACTTGAAGAAGCAAGAAAATCGTTTCATGTAGGGTTTCAATACCGGATGCAAGGACTATGTTCTACTTTCTGCTTATAATCAAAAATTTATTTATCAGGGAATATTGAAAACTACTAACGAATAGTACAAATGTGACTAGTAGCTCTCTAAAAGGTCAGCAAAGGGAAGCTGAAGCAGAGTTACTAGACACTATGTTTTACTGCTGAATTTTCATCAGAATTATAATCTAAGTAATTTCAAACCTGGCTTTCGAAGAAAACTCGATCACAATGTTTATATCAGTTCCCATCTACCATGCCTTTTTCAAATGCCAGACAATCCCAAACAAATCTTACTCAAAATTATGTTTCTCCAAGCTTCAAAAATATCAGCTGATTGGTGGTTAGAGACCCAAATTAGCACTGCCACTGACAGGAAAGTAAACCAAACTTGGACTTTATATATTCCATCTGGCATCAGCTTGTTGAGAAAATCATCTGGCACCTCTCTCTTCTCATAGGGGTAACATAAAGGACAACACAGAAGTTACCAAGAAGGGCAAGGGGCACATATACAGGAAAATAAGCTTCAATAGTTTTATTTCTCAGAGAACTACTTTGGATTCCAAACTAAAAATGCCCATCTATAGCACATAAACTAACAAAAAGAAGGATACTTGCTGCAACACTAGCTTTTGAACCAGATGTTATGAACAAAATACCGCTCTGCAGAGCAGTTGCTGCACTGAAGCCAGGATACATAAACCAACAAAGACAAGATTCCACTTAGGTGGAATCTCTTATGCACATACAGTGAATAAACATTATTTGTATTAACATTTTAATTCTTCTTTGCAACTTACTTCCTTAGGCTGAATAGGGTCAAGCCTTTCCACAAGTAGCTGCAACTGTTCTTGACTCATGAATGTATAACTCTGTAACACACATTTTTAAATCATCATTAGAATATTTTATTAAACTGAACAGCGTAAGATTAAAATCATCAGTCTTTCTGATATCTAATTTACTTTTAATAATTAGAACTTCAATATTTATATTAATTTAAGATTAAAGTCAACATTCTAAATGTTTTCTGCCATTTGCCCAAAGATAAATTTACAGCAACAAAATTCTCGTTACACAGTTTGCTTTGCTTTACTTAAAAGTTTCCTGAATCTTCACAAAATCCCTTACAATAGTTCATTGAGTAAGTAATATAGCACAGTGCAGTACTCTGGAAAAGAACTGCATATTACTTGATTCCTAAAGCAAAATCAGAAAAAGTTAGATGATATATTGCTTTTGCCATTATTTTATCTTTTTCTATGCAGTACCTGCATAAGTACTTTAGAGTAGACGGGCATCGTATTCATCTCACCTAGCATGTGCTGTCAAAGGTTAGACAGTTAGTATAAGCTTGGTACTTCAGTGTGAACAAAAGGGGATTCATTTGTTTTAGGATATATCAAAGATAGGAAGGATGAATCTTTTTCTAGGGTAGCTTCTCAACCCCCACTGACAGAAAGGTAACAGTTTGGCAATAGCATGCTTATTTCATAACAGAGATAGAAAACACATTATACTTGGTTGAACGAGGAGTCACTGTCAGAACAGTTGTCTGTATAATAGCCACTCTGATGTTCTTTCTTTGTTTTACCATCCAGCTCCTTATTACGCATTCGATCTTCTTCAAACTTGTTAATCAAAGACTCTACAACAACCATCATGACATTCTTCAAGCCATGCATCATTTCCCTGTACCTTCAAAGTAAAGATGATTTTAATATTAAAGTGTATAAAAAATCACTAATTAAAAAAATAAGATCACTAAATCATGAATAACTGAATATGGCATAATGCTACTTAGAAGTCAACTCAATGAATTTACAGAAATTAATCAAAAACAAATGCAAATCCAAAATGAGTAACAAAACGTGTATGTACCTTAAAAGTTTCAGATAACTATATTTTAAAATTACAATAATTTCTTTTTGCCCTGCTAAAGCCATTCAATGAAATACTAGCATAATCCTGTTCTGGAAGGTTCTTAAGAAAGAACAATGTGAATCCATCAAGAGGGCGAACCTGTCACTTCTCATCCTTGTTACTGTTAATGTTTCCTCAGGATCAACATCCTACTTTTCTTCTGTGGTAAGTCTCAAGCAGAACCAATAAAATAAAACGCATCATCTTGATTCAAGATCTTGAGCACTGGTCAGGCACACAGAACAACTTTCTTTCAACAAAACTAGATATTTCTAAGTTACATAAATTGAATAATAATATCCGCAAAGAAGCAATCCAAAATAAAACCTTCTTCAGAAAAACAATATCACGTAAAATGTTGATATTTTATTTCAATTTTTTTTTATTTTAAGGCTATTATTAATTATTTTACAGTCACCAAAGCTATAAATTATCATATTGTGCTTTAAGAGAGCTATCAGCCTCTCTACTCCAAGGAAAAGGCATTTTAATATTCATAGGAAGGTGAACAAGTTAGTAGAGAAGACATGACTAAGAGCAGAATTTAACTGGTTTTCACAGAGTTTTTTCTATTTAAGGCTTCTTTACCAAATACAGTGTTCAACTCTGGACCACAGACCCTGTAAGATGCTGATTTGTGCTTTTGCACACCTACTTACTTCTGTCCACCTGAGAGTCATAGTAAAAAAATCTAGGGTAATTACACCCAGTTAGTCCACTTATCAATTCTACACTATATAAAAAGACTGCAGAAGGACCTTTTTATTTACACTAAAATACAAAGCAAAACAGCTCAAACTTCAAATTTTAAAATACTCTATGAAAGCAAATCTGACTAAATGTACTACTCTCACAGGACATCTGGCTAGATCCCAAGGAAAAAGAATAAAAATACACACGTTCTCTAATTTATAATTCCCAATTTACATCTAAGCAAATTATCAAACTTCAGGACCTGCTAGAACCAATTTTTCCTTTCAGTCAATTTCAGTACCACAACTGAATTTAATTTGCAGCTACTGAAACAGTATGAAGAAGCGATTCTTCTCTCAGTTCTTACCACTGTCCAACTCCAGTCCTAGATACCTCAAAAACTTTGTAGATTTGCTACAGATCTTCATGCAATAGTTGGCAACCTTAATTCCAGAGTGAGATGAAGCATAACAAATTGAAATATTGGGGGGAGAGGGGCAGTATCTGAATTGCTTAGCACTGATTTTTGAAAGCAAAGAATCACTTTTGTTACCCATTGGATCAGAATTTCCTTTTTCAAAACAAGTTCTGGAAAGACCAAGAACAAACAAAAAAGTGTGAATTACGTGTATATATATATATATATATACACACACTCACTCTTTTGACTCACGGATCTTCATAGTAACATGTTGGACAAGTGTGTCATAGCCAGATACTTCACCCTGATTTTGAGCAGAAGTACATTTTTCTGTTTCTTCTTCAATCACAGATCCAACAGTATTATTTATATATTGTCTAAGGTATTTCACAAATTCATAGCTGCAACAAATATACAAAAATAAAATGCAACAGATTTCCTTGAGCTCACCCTCAAATATTTGCTACATTAACATATGATGTCTTCTTTCACAGCAGACCTGTTAAGAGTTAATGACTTGCAGAGAAGTAAACTTCAACAGTGTACTTCAACAGTGTAATAACACAATAAAGTTTGATTTTCTTCAATGGGGTCATTATCAGCATATTCCAGAATGAAACAATACCGAATAGTTTCCAATTTCTTTTCGTGCTTCTTCTAAATGTAAAAACCACTCAGATGAAAGGTTAAGGTTTTGCACACAAAAATCATAGCATATCAAGAAATCCAAATTTAAAATTCCAATAGAAATATTCCTTGGAGCACCCTAAACATAACACCATCTTATGATATATCCATCTGGTGTTATTATTTATTTATGCAGTAATTCATACAAAATGAGAAGAAGCACAGAAAACACAATTTATAAATTCTAGCATACGAGACTTATGAATGTCTGGGTGACATGACTGTATGCAGACCTCAGTCAAACTGATAAACTAGCTTTCTGTGATTATATATACCTGTTAGGCACTTTGCACTCTTAGGTACTCACAGAAACTTATTTAAACAAAAGAAAAATCAGAGGGGGATTTCAAATGAAAGACTCGCTGCCTCCTCAGACTCTGCATTACCTATAGAAACTCGTAAAAAGTAGCACTGAGAATATATAAAGACTTTCTTCAGTAAGTCTTCTGATTTGTATAAAGGACAAGGCAAACAGAAAAAAAAGTAATCACACATAAATAGCAGATGCATCATTATATTTTCATTATATCAAATACAGATGTGAAACTACTTTGTGACAATCTGAATAAATAGAGTGAGAAAAAAATCTAATAAAAAGTCAGTTCATCATATAGGTACAGAGTCCAAAAGCTATAAAATATAAATGTAAATAAAAGCAACTATTACAGTAGACAGCAGCTTTTGCCTTTCTTGTATATTAGAAAGAAAAAAAACACCAAAAATCAGACTACATTCAAGATATATTAAAAAAACATAAGCACAGAAAACTGGGTTTTGTATCATGACACGTACTTCCTCACTGGACTGCCTATCTCAAGTTCCACCAGGTACAACAGATTTTTTTTTCCCCACTTTTTTCCCATTCCTATGTCACTTTTGTTCTCAATGAAAGCAACAGAAATACATCTCAAGAAAGATACAAAAATGTTTATTTGCATTTTCATTTGTTTTCAAGGCTGGCTTTTTACTACTGCAATAAGGAAGTTGCACACAACTCTCCACTGTAACTTTCTGCCATATGTTTTACAACAGTAACATTTTCAGGGTCTATATTTTTTCATTGACTGTTTTGCTCTGAAATAAACAGCAATCACATCATTATTTATGCCACTAAGTCCATGCCTGCTTGATGTTCTAGTCTTGATCTTCTGCATCACACGTCCACATTAAAAATGTTTTGTAACAATTAAGTGTTTTGGCAATGATAAAACTACTTCTTCACGTGCAGATTCAAATCAGACTGATCTTGTTGGGCTTATAAAGGAAGCATCAGAAAAAAAAGGGTCAAAAAATCTAGGACTTTAAGGAAAAAATAGAACATAAAACATGCTACTTATAGTTTAAAATCAAGATTTATGCTACTGCACATACATTTTGAATGTGATACAAATTTGTTTCTTATAAATTTTCTGAGGATCCTGTGTTTCTATCTTTTCTACATCAAAGTAGGAACAAGGGATAAAGTAAGGCCTCTAATAAAATTACTGAGATAAGATATCCCTGAGACATAAAGACTGCTGATCAAAATGCTGAGCTAACTAGTGCATTGGACAAGCCAAAAACACCCACTACTAATAAAGGAGCTTGCAGTCTGAATGGACAGGGTAAGAGTCAGAAAGGAAGTTTATTAATGGTCTCACAAACAGACACATGACCTCTCTGACCTTCCACGAAAACCAGCCTATACTGCTGTCGGTCACGTACAAGACTAGAATACCTCCAGAAATATTTCAGTTCTGGAGAGTAATGCTCACATTCTGTATTAAAAGGAACACTTGGTTTTCCATTAAATATAGGTTAAAACTTTTCTCATGAAAAGGAAATGTTTTTAGGATCACCCATTTAAAAAAAAAAAAACACAAAGAGTAATGGATACCATGGTTTCACTGCTCTTGCTTCCACCAGTTGTAGACTTTGCTCCCTCATCCCTGGTATTCCCCTAATAAGTCCTCATAAGAAATATTGACAGAAGTAATTTCACAGGTTTTTGGTTCTTTGTGTGTTTATTTTCTGCACATGTGCTCCTTTAAATAAAAATGTTTTTCTTTCAAAATTACATGTAATTTTTAACTTTGATAAGTTTATAACAAGCTATTTTAGTCTCATCTTGTCACCAGGGAACCTGGTGATCGAAATTCACAAGGTTGACAAAAAAAGTATTATCAGATGCAACTGGTAATGCAAACTAAAGTCAAGCTAAAATACATTTTAAAACTTATAGCATCTTCAGAAGATATAAAAGCATTAAAGTTTTAAAATTGTAAAATTTTAGATAAACCTTAGTTCTACTTCACTGATTTACTAGCTTCTACCACTCATGAAGCAATGCTAAAAACTAAGCAAACTGAAGAGAATGTAGACAGTGCCATTTCAGAAAAAAATGGCAGAGAACCAGCCTTCATAGAAGTCAGGTCACAGAACTCTGGTCCTAAATAAAATGTCCTCAAGGTCATTTCAGCTTGATATTCTCTTGCCCTGCACACTAAACGCACACTAAAAATCTCCCACATAATAAAAACAAACAAACAAAACCAAGTTAGAATAACAAGGGGAGGAAAGACGACTGTGGGCTCCAGAAACCTAGATCAGATATAAGTGTGGTCACTGTCAAGTCTCATTCAACAGAAGTGTGATGGGGATACATTTCTACTTTATTCAAAATACAAATTAAAAGAATGACTACCTGATAAGATAAAAATGGTTCAGTAATATAAACAAGACAATCAAACAAACAATCAAATATGGAAGCCAAATACCCTTCTGAAAATTCACTTTTGAGTGAACAAAAGTGGATTATTTTATTATTATTATTATTTATTATTATTATTATTTTGAGAAACAAAATAATATTGCTTAGCAGGTGTCAAAAAGACTGCCTGACAGCTTTTCATGAGGACTTCCTTCTAGCTTCTGTTCACGTGTGCATGCAATACATTTACACATACACATGTATTGGAGTTGGCTAAGTTAACTAGTTTTGTGCATTCCTCTCTCACAAACAGCTCAGTGAGGGGAAAAAAAAAACAGAACAAAGGCAAAATTAATTTTATTCTCTGGATTAGCATCTTTTGAGAGTTGATTAGTGACATTCACACAACGGAAATTGTAAATATTTCACAGGAATAATAACAGTTCACATTTCACTTTCTTCAAAATATTGAAAATAATAAAAATACATTTACTTGTGAAAATTCTCATCCGTTTCCTCCAAATGCAAGAGAATCTCTTCTGCACATTCTACTGATGGGGCTCCAGTGATTTTTTCCTCCACACTCTGTAGCAATTGTCTAAGCATAGACTGTAACAGAGCTTCATCTTCGCTTGTAAAGTGAGACATCTGAATAAAGCAAATATAAAAGCACCATGCTTTCTTAGTTTTGTGGGGTTTTTTTCTTTCCCTCAACATGCTAAGAAAAGCATGAACTCCTTAAGTTGCCAGTTTTTTCCTGTTATCAACAACAAGAGATTATGCTATCAAAAGACATGACTACAGTCAGGAAACATTTGATAAGGCTTATCTTCAGATAAACTAGAAATAAAATAATCAAATCAGTTTTAACAAACCTCCTGTTATCCTAGTACAATACTCATAAATGACATACTGCATTAAGAAAACCCTGAATATTCCTATTCCTTGCTGCTTGAGGACTTGCCTGTCAAGTAGTCAGAAGACTACATAATAATAAAAAAAAAGTGTGTGTTTGTTTTTTGTTTTTAAAGATAAAATGACTCATCGTGCTGAGAAAATCCTACAAGACTTAGCTTCTTCTCATCCACTATTACTACCTAGTTTTGATTTTTGGATCTCTCTACTCAGAGCTGCTGCCATGTCCATGATGGGAGGTGCTGGCAGTTTTTGCAAGCAAAGGGGCCAAGTACAATTGACAAAACTGTTTTATTTCCCTAGGATAATTGACCACAGTGACCTGACAAAGTCCTGCCAATTTAACATTACAGCTACTGGGAAAATCTGGGAGCAGAATCTGTGAGAAACTGGAAATATCTGTCAAGTCCAGAAGACAAGTATCATCAGTTTAGTCTTCAAAGACTGCAAAAACGCCACAAAAGCTTCATTTCTACCTTGATTAACTAATTAACCTAAATTCATGGCTTAAACTCCACCATATGCCAGGGAGTATTTCCAACCCTCAGTGGCTATTCTAGCTAACGCATCTCTAATCTATTGGAGGTAGAATGATTTAGAGACCTTTGACTTTTTTTTTAAAAAAAAGTCCATCGAAGAGTCTCTAAGCACCTGTGAATAAACAATACGCACACTCAGAAGAGACAATACAATAAGTCACTTCTTCACGCTTAAACATTATTAACTAACAAAAAAAACCCAAAGCCACATACCGAGAGCTGGAGGAGTTACCCTTTACAAAAGGCAAGGGTTCCTTGAGCCATCAGTTCTCTGTGATAGATGTTGAACACTTCAATTTGATCAAACACAACGCAACATTAATTCAATGATCTTATGAGAAATAAAATAAATTAAAAAAAAATCCCCTGTAATAATCTTAATTCCATGATTTGCAGCCCTCTTTCTTATAAACAACAGTCTCAAGATACTTAATCAAAGTCAATGCATTTTTAGGTCTATATAAACCTCTCTCGTAAGTCCTCTACTTTGACATTAACATCATTTTATCTTAACCCCCTGCAAAAAGCTTCACTTAGTGTTTTGGTACAACTAGACATTTTTAACAGTGTAAGTATCTGGATAGTGGCTGGCATTCAGCACAAAACCCCATTCAAATTATTAATATTCTCATAATTTCTCTTTATGAGAGTTTCACCTGCAGTTGCTTTGAAAAGTGTTATTTGACTTATACAATCACTAACTGAGATACTTATCCTAAAATTAATTTTTAAAGATTTGTGGTTTGTTGCATTTGTTTTTTTGTTGCGTTTCGGGGGTTTTCCCCTTAGCCAGCATACCTCCTATTTAGTTTTCATGCAAAATTCAAACAATCATTTTCTCCCTAAGAAACCTTATCTCAAGCCCCGTTTGTGCAGTCTTTCCAATTTCAAATTCGTTTTCCTAGTATTGTCTCACAGCTGCAAGTCCTGCCCCCAAAACGCATGAGAGGATTCAGAAAGGGGCCTGTTGTGTCCTGCATTTGTCCTTCGATTAAGCTAGATTTTGAATTTTAAAAAAGTGGTAATTTTACAACACACCAATGACAGCAGTTAAGAGGAATACAAGCAGTGATAAAATTCCCACCCGGTTTCTATTTTTATTGTCTGCCATCTCATGGAATCATAGAGTCATGGCATGATTAGGGTGGGAAGGGACCTTAAAGAACATCCAGTTCCACCACCCCTCATCCCTACACCACCCTTCCCCACCATCAGCAGGGACACCTCCCACTAGGTCAGGTTGCTTAGTGATATGGAAAATACCAAGAAATAAACTCTCCAAGACTCATCTGAGAGTTTTAGAAAGCAAGCATCCACGCAATGGATGCATGAGGGAACGTTTTCCATCAATCCCCTACTTCTAGTATCACTCAACACCTCATGCAACCTGGCCCTGAACATCTCCAGGGATAGGGCATCCACGACTTCTCCTGGTAACCTGTTCCAGTGCTTCACCTCACCACCCTCCCAACCCCGTATCAGTTTTTACATTTCTAACGACAAGACAAGCATGAGAGCCGCTTGCCTTTTTAAAAGCCTCAGGAGAAGAGAGCGAAACTGACCAGGTCCTCCCCTCATGCTACCGCTAAAAGCCCAGAGGGGCCCTGTCACAGAATCACAGAATGACCTGGGTTGGAAGGTACCCACAAGACTCATCAAGTTCAACTCCTGCCCCTCCACAGGACAAACCCCAACATTCAGACCGTGTGTCTGAGGGCATCGTCCAAATGCTTCTTGAATACTGTCACGCTTGGCACCATGGCTGCTTCCCTGGGGAGCTGCTCTAGCGCTCCACCACCCTCTGGGTGAAGAACCTTTTCCCGACATTCAGCCTAACCCTCCCCTACACATCTTCCTGGCGTTCCCTCAGGTCAAATCACTGGTCGCCAGAAGAATCAGCGCTTGCTCCTCTTCCACCCCTTGTGAGAAAGCTGTAGACTGCGATAGGTCTCCCCTCAGTCTCCTCCAGGCTGAACAGACCAAGTGACCTCAGCCGCTTCCCCTCTAGACCCTTCACCAGCTTCGTGACCCTCCGCTGGACATTCTCTAGTGGCTTGACACGCTTCTTACACTGCGGTGCCTCAAGATGGACACAGTGTTTAAAGTGGGGCCGCACCAGTGCGGAGCAAAGCGGGACAATCACCTCCCTCGGTTGGCCCTCTTGGCTGCCAGGGCACACTGGTGGCTCACGCTCAACTTGCCGTCCACCAGAGCCCCTTTAAGCGCCGCTCTGGCACCGCGGCTGCCGCAACCCCCGTCCCTGTCTCCCCCCACGCAGGTCTCCTAGGCGACTTCCCCTCCACCTACCGCCGGCCCTGTTCCCAGTTCCGCCCAGCCCCCGCCTTGCGGAGAAGGGCGTTGCCGTGCGCAGCCCCCGCCGGCTCCCCGCCCCCGCCCCGCGCCCCCCGGGCCGGCGGGATCACCTTGCGCAGACGGTGGTTCTGTCTCCGCCGCGGCGGCTGCGCGTCTCCGCGGGAGGCGACCGGGAGCGCCCGCTGCTCCCGAGTCTCGCAGGGCCTTCAGCGGCATCGCGAGAGGCCAGCGGGAGGGCCGGGCCGCCCGCTCCCGTCCCCGCGCAGGGGCGAAACAGCTGTCACTGTCTCAGCCCGCCCCGATGCGTCAAGCGCAAAACCGGGTGTCCTGTGCCGGGGAAGGGGGAAAGGGGAGGACCTGCTTGTCTCTCGTGGTTCGTAGTACCGCTTGATTGGAAAAGACTTTGGAGATCATCGAGTCCAACAGTACCTGTCCACTTACTAAAATGAGAAACTCATCTACCTGTCTTTGAAACACTTCCAGGGATGGTGACACAGGCACCTCTCCTGGCAGCTGTGCCAGTGCCTGACCACCCTTTCAGTGAAGAAATTTTTCCTGATGTCCAGTTTGAACCTCTCCTGGTGCAACTTGAGGCCATTTCATCTCTTCTTATCTCCTGTCACTTGGAAGAAGAGACCAGCACCCATCTCGCTACAACCTCCTTTCAGGTAGTTGTAGACAGTGATGAGGTCTCCCCTCAGCCTCCTTTTCTCTAGGCTAAACTACCCCAGCCAGCTGCTCCTCATAACACTTGTTCTCCAGCCCCTTCACCAGCTTCATTGCCTTTCTCTGGACACGCTTCAGCGCCTCAATATCCTTCTGGTAGTGAGGGGCCCAAACTTGAACATAGTATTCAAGATGCGCCCTCACCAGTGCTGAGTTGTTTACAGCACATTATGGTGTTCTCACAATCTGTCTCCAAATTCTCACAATCTGTCTCCAAATTCAGTAAAAGGAAGGTGCCGAGAAATAGCACTGGCCTAGGAAAAGACTGATCTGCGCTTTCCCCTCTATTTCAACACTGTGATGAAGTACCCTGCACTCAGGCAATGCCAAAGGGAAAACCCATAGCCTGAGAATCCAGGACTTACTTTCCAATAAGAGTCCTCCCCCAGCAAAACTGGCGAAACATTCAGCTGCAGCTAACTTGGCTCTCCCTCTCCTCAAGCTGTTGTGTCAGGCCTCCTCACCTCTGTCTGGCCCCTGGTGACCCCCAGCCTTCTGCTGTCTGTAGGTTTTCCATTGAAATCAAAGGAATACACTTACACCATTACTTCCTCTTTTTATGGTTTAGCTCTGTCCCAGTCAATTTGGGGGAGTTAAAACTGAGCAGCTGGGCTCACAATTCCCTTCCGCATGGCCCCCAGTGAAAAGGGAAAGGGAAATAAGAGGAAAAGACTTGCAGGACTGGAAACTAAAACTAAAGCAGTTTAATTAAATAATAATAATAATGCTATTAATAAGAAGATAATAAAATATATATAAAACTGCACCACCACCCCCTCCTCCCGGTGACTATACATCACCACAAATGCTGCAGAGCAAGCATGGAAAAGGGTCCAGGCTGGGAGAGAACTGGACTCAGCAACTGGATTCAGGAATGCATGAATCCAGGATCGGGGGCGAACAGACAAATGAGGTCCTAACTGGACACTGGCCATTGAAGAAGAAGCCCGATGCCCTCATGATCCTTTAGTTTTATACCGAGTATGATGTATATGAGATGGAATACTGCGTTGGTCAGTTTAGAATCACCTGTCCTGTCTTCCCCTCCCTGCAAGTGTGACCTTTTTCACCTCTTTGACTTATGGCACTCCACCAGTTTTAGGATGGCTTTGGTTTCTATAGGAATAAGTATAAGCAATGGCCTTTCTACATACCAATGCCCTGTGTTATCACTTCTAGAGAAAAACACTGTCTGAAAAACATGTAATAAATAAGTTACTTAGATGAGACTTAGCTAAATTTAGAAAACTGATTCTACTTTAGCTCAAATCTGAACACCAATTTACATCAGCAAGGGAGCAGATTAGCTCAGTAAATAAAAATACGAACAGCAAGGTATTTTCCAGTGTTCTTTAAACTTCCATCCCCTCCTGGGATGGAGGAAATATTACAAAAAGGATTTTTTTCTATTGGAGAAATAAATGCTTAACAGAAAAAAATTAAAGCATTTTGATTTGTAATCATTTTCTATTAGCTTAGCTATAACAAGCCAGCTATAATAAGCACTCACAATATTTGTCTGTGTTTGCACGTAAGGTGACACATTGAACATCTTTATCCTTTGCTCCTAGATTTTCTAATGATTTTGATAACTTTAGTAACGCAAACCTACCATGACAAAACATTTCTTTAAGTAGATCTGTAGCCCTTTCAGTTAACAGAGCTCTACCTAAAAGTGGGGATTATGGTCTGTCACAGTAGAACTACTAGCATGATAAGACCAAGCATGTAAAACGCAATTGAAAAAGAATGATTCAGGAATTGAAACATAAAGTTGTCTTACTGCTAGTTCCTCAGAAACAAAACATTCATCTCTTGCAATGGAGTCTCGGTGGTACCTTTAACTGTTCTTTTCAATGCTTCAAAGTGGCCAATGCTTTCAAGTACCCACAAAACAAAACCTGGAACAATTGTGTGTTGCTTGCTGCTTGCAAAGGATCTTGAGTAGACTCATCAGAGTCCTGTCAGTTCGGCTGTGCACTCTCCGTATCTTCTAAGTGCACTGTTTGGGATGGGCTACAAGTGACAGCAGCTTCTTCTTCATCCATACCAGGCCCTTCTTTTGCAGGCAACAGAGAGGTGTGCTTCTTTTCTGTTTCCATACCAACTGAGAAGTGCTGTGCTGTGGCAGAACACCTCTAATTTTTCTATTACTTCATAAGTGCTGATTCAAGTGACAGCACTTCAATTTCATGGCTGGTATAGAATAATGAAACTCAATATACATAACATTCAGCATTCCTAGTCCATACTGAAAGAACCTCTGTTTTGGTATTTCCTACTTACAAAACAAATTGCACTTGTAGTGGCATCACAGAAAGAGGTTCTCATGGTACCTGTGGTACTTCTGAAATGCTTTCATTCTTTTCTGTTCTCTTCCACCTTCTGTATTTCATTCAGCTTCTTTTACCACATGTTCTGCCATATTTGGAACCTGGAGCTCTTTTTCCTGAGCTGAGCTGTCAGATCTTAGGTGCTGTTTGGCATGATCATAAGGGTGCACCCAGGCAGATACCTCCTGAGGGTGATACCCCAGAGTGAGCAAAACCATTCTGAAGTGTGTTATGTTTACATAGGTGGATGTCAACCACATGAGAGAGGCTGCAATCACTGTGGAATTGCTCATGCAGGTTTCCCACTGGTGAAATTCCACTTTCCTTAGACCAAGGCATCTTTCTCATTGGAAAAAATATTCCAGATGTTCTCTCCTGGTTGTACAAACAAGAAAACCCTTGTCTCCTAACCCTAGTTCAGGAAGATATGAGATACAAACAAGTCTTCTGAGGATTTCAGTGTTCACAGAAAGACACAGTGCTGACTTCTATAATTTTAGAAGTATAGAGGAAACAGCAAATGCACTTCTTTAGAGCGTGTAGCATGTAAGGTAAACAAAGTTTCAAACTGTGAAACTTTGTAAGGATGTGAGTCACTTAAATATTACAAAGCGGTTTAATTTCAGTACTTGATGATTAAGATTTTCTTCCCATACCTTGAACATGTCCCAAAATTCAAAATACCAATTTATTTCAAGTTCCTGTAAATTTAAAATACTCTTGCAGTATCTCTCCAATTTGGCAGTTCAGAAAGGAGAAAACTGGACAACAAAGAAATCTTCTTTGCAGTTAAGAGGAGCAGTGGGAACATCAGGTCTTAGTGCTAATATCACTACATGAAGGACACCATTTATCTCCTTTCCTCCCTTTCTGTTCTGTTCTGCTCTGCCCTACTCTCTCCTCTTTCCTTTTATTTTAACTGTCTACAAGACCACTCACTTTAGAGTTTCCAAACTAGGACTAAGATACATGTCAGGAAAGGACAAATAAGTGTGAAATCTGGCTCTGGTAATAACACAAGAAACCTATCATGCCTTGCTGAATACTGTCAGCATCCCTTAAGCAGTTTTTGAGTACCCAAATAATAGATGAAGACAATTCTTCCTTCATGACCCCTGTGGAATTTGTTGCCCTCTCACATTACTAATTATGGGAGATTCCCAAATTTAGAGGAACAATGAGCATGTTTTGAGAGTCCATTAGATCATAATCTAATCATAAATATCAAAAAGGAAACTACTTAAAATGTTACTGATGATGTGAAAGTCTTTTTAAATAATCTCCAAAGGAAATTTTCTATTTTGAAGACTTTTCTGTCCTTTCCTCTCTGTGCACTCTGGGGAAATACTAACCCATTAATTTTCATTAAAACAAACAATTAAGGAATCAGTGGGTAAATGGTCATGAGGGTCACAGGCTGGATCCCTTCATTCTATCAGCTCCGCTTGGAAGGCCTGTGTTAAAATATGTCTATACAGAAGTTACATTGGTTCCATTACAAACAAAGTAAACTATCATGGCTTTAGTCTGAGGTTACATCGCATGAGTTTGTACCCTGCTACTGAGAGCTAAGCCAATACAAACCATGTGTGAGCTATTACAAGAATCAAAAAATAAAATTGGGTCTGTTTACTTATTTTTTTGATTAAGCTTCTGATACTTCATAAAGACTGAAGCTCTTACACTCCTATTTGCTGATTTATTTCATCTGAGAAAAAGAACTGAGAATCTGTCAGGAAGTCAATAGGACTCTCACGTAACATTGTAAAGCACTAACTCAGAACCAGGCTGCCTGATAACAATCCAGAATGTTATTGATTAAAAATTAAACTCAGTGAATGAATAGACTCTGATTTTTCCATCTGTATTTTATGACGCAGTTTTCAATAGATACTCTGTGTGTGGTTGTAAAAGTAACTACTGGAACTGAGGTTCAGTACAGGTAACTAAATCTATGCTGCATTTCTAAGTAACTACCTCAATGAATCAATGGCAAAATAAGCTTCCATGACAATATAACAATCCTAATAACAACAAAATGAGTTTCTGATCCACAAATCTTTCTTGGTGAAACTTCAAGGAGCTAAGGACATATGTGTCACTGGCTCTAATTTGTCTTAGACAAATCTATTAACACCGGACTTACTTCTTTATATGCCATTAAGAAAATTAACATCACAGAAGTAAAATACAACCAAGTGGTATTATAAATCTCTGATTTATTTATCATTTTTTCCTAATTAATATTGTGGACTTTTTTTATCATGTTTCCTGAAGGTGGCAGCAATATTCAAGAGTTGTGTGGATGTCTGACTTTTGAACCCACCGACCTGGAATACAACATTCCTTTCAATGTAAATGTATTTGTATTTATGACTATTTATAATATGCTTAAATGCAAACTTTGATGGCATAGATATTGTATTGTGGACATATGATGTACAGTATCACCACAGAATGTAAAGAAAATATGTTGACCTGGGGTGAAGGGATTGCTTATTCTTTTGTCTGGTAAAAATTCAGAAGCTAAAGTAATATTCCTAAGGTACTAAATATTTTACTGTTGCTTGCAGTTAAGATTGTCCATTTCATTGACTTCAGTGAAGTCTGGCTCATGTATGTTTTCTGAAGTGAACTATTAGCTAATTTGTGGGCACTACATTAGCACTTCGAAACACTATAAATATTGTCTGTAATCACTTAGGGAAGATTATAGCCTGTCAATAGGGTTTCTTTCATTTCTGTTCCTCTAGTCTGGTCAAGGACTTGGAGATCCCAGCTGCAGTTTGTCTGAGTGGAGAATAATGGAAGCCAGCAGACACCTCTGCAGCAGGGCTGGCTTTCCTCCTCTTCATCTTTCACCCCAGGACTGCATAATGTTAGGTAACTCTCATGCCTGTACATCTTCTCTCAGCTCAAGGTCTGCTCTAAGAACACCTTCAGAACAGGGGCTTAGGTTCTGGTGCTGATGTCCCAGAAAGGCTCCTTTTGAGGAAAGGAAATGCATAGCTGCAGATGGTTCTGCTGCCAAAGGAGGTGCAAAATGGAGACAGACGCTTCCCTGTAAGTCCTCGCTGGTTCAAATGGATTTCCCAAATCCTCTTATACTTTCAGAGCTGAATGTCTCGTTGTGAGAGAAAAGTAAGGAAGAAACTTGTTTTAGTTGCAATTTCCCCACCTAAATGTGCCTGGAACACAAAAGCTACAATTTTAAATGATGCTAACAGAGTTTATTACATTGTATGTTCTACGGAGTCTGCTCAGCAAACCTGGTAGCCCTTTTCATAGCTGTAGATGAGGATTGCTGTGACTTAGAATTGTCTGCCTTTTTTGTCCTCCCCAGTTCCTGTCCGTGCAACCTTGCAAACAAGTACTTTGTTATCCTCAAGTTGAATACCTTTATAATTGCTTTATATTATGCTCATTTTTGTACAGTATTGCTGAACTAACTTCCTTCAGATTTCCTCCCAAGATTAATTCCTGCATCCATCACACTGACAGCAGCTCTTCTGAGCTGCTGATATCATATTCTGTTGCAGATATCAACTGCTATTCCTTTTTGTCTCAGGTTTCCCTAAAATGTGTCATTGCTAGAACTTCCTTTATTATACCGTCTATACTATAGAGCCTGTATAAGTGGCTTTCCATTGAGCCACCACACCTTCCTTATGCTCTGTTTTTCACCTGTCTTCTAACAATTGTAGCTGTTCATATAGAATTTCAGCTCTCCTTACCCAATGGGTTATCCTGCTGTAGTCCTGAATCACACCGTCAAACAAAATGCAATTTCCTCCCTGCACCATCACACCAAGTGCTTGCTGTAACCCTAATATTTGCAGGGAGTCAAATACTTGAGACATCTGCTACGCAAGCTGTTGCTTTATATCCCTTTTCTTCATATAAGTTTTAGTCTTGATTTTAAGGATTTCTTAAGTACAGATTAATCTAACTAGATGCAACACACAGAATACTTCGTTCTCTTAATTTTTGGAATGCTGTAAATTGCTTGAGAAGTAAGCAGATTCTGCACTTTGCTTCTCATTTCAAGCTATACTTTTTTGTAAGACTTGCATAGAAGGACAGAACTTGACCTGTACTCTGCTTTATTCCTCTGTGTACTTCAAGCAACAGGAGATGTGTGCTTTCTTTTTCGAATATTTTGTGTTCTAGTGAACTATGACTTCCTCAAACATCAAAGTGATATTTTAAAGAAATAGTAAAAGCATTGCTTGGTGTCTATTTAAATTCCAGAAAGCATGACTGGAGTAAAGAAGGATGAATGTGGAAAAATATCAGTCCTGAATGTCTTTGCACAAAAAAAGCTAATCTCTTAATGAAAATTTATTGTAAGGTTGTTGTGTAACAGAATGTGTTGTGCAATGGAATCTCACTAGTAACACACAGACATCCCTTAAGACAATGAATCTCATTTCTTTGTCAAAGTAAAAAAAAAAATATGTTATAGTTTTGTATTATTGAAGCCAATATGTGACACTCACGCATCCCTGGTACAATTCCAGTGAATTTTAGTGTTAAGGATTAATTGGATTCAGTAAGTCTGCAAACACATTTCTCTGACATGAATAATAATCTCTGCATAACAAACAGAATACTTAATATTTTCAGTGACATTTATTTTAGTGCTCTTATGGCGTGAGAAAAATTCCAATAGAGACATAGTTTTATCAACTCATTTCAGCGAGGAATAGGACAAATATTTCTATATTTTGATACACCTCTGCAGTAACTGTTACAAAAATTTGTAACGCATATTTTATTCTAGACTAAATAATTTGCCACGAAAGATATTGGCAAGTAAATAAAATATTAGCCTTAAATTACTTTATTTTAGAATTTTGAGAAAAAAAGTAATTTTTATTAAAGCCAAATGTCTTGCAGCAAAATGAAGAGATCTATCCATGGGCCAGGCATAATAGAAAATATTAGGGCTCTCAGCCAGTACTTTAGCATGCAAAAGTGCAACTCTACGTTCAGTTGGATAGGTCTTACCTCCCTCTGATCAAGATTTTGAATGTTACAGCCTGTTTGATCTCTATCTATAAACTCAGATGAAAACTGGACAGCCTGCAAAAAAAAAAAAAACCAAGGTGGTATTCATTCTTTTGCCAGGAGGTACTTTTTTTCCCAGACTTGTGAATGTTCTTGTTTACTGCATCAGACCTGCAGTGTACAAGTCAGTGCTGCTGAGGGGGGGAAACAGCTGTGATTCTGGGGCTGGAGAAGTCTGCTAATGATGTGGCGTGAGAGTTTTGTAACCTGTCTTTTTCAAGGAAAATGTGAACATATCCTGTTTTGATGAGCTGAGTGTAATCTTTAGTCCTTGCACATAAAGAATATTTCATCTGTAAAATTGGTTTTGTGAACTTGTAATGACTTGATTGAAGACTGATTATTCTGCTTGGAATACTTGGAGCACTCCCCTAGCAATGCAAAGTATGTTAATAATGTGTTAATTACTATTTTGAAGTCTTGTTTCCCTTTTGGCACACTCTTTCTGCTCAACTTGGGTTTCTGGGCTTGCACTGGAGAATAATGTGATATCTGAAGAGAAGAATCCATGTGGGTGTAGACTCTAAGCTGGTGTAGGTTGGTTAACTTGATTTATGCTGATGGATCTATGTTTCAACCCCATTTTTAAGAAGGATATACTCATAGCTAAGTAGTTCTTGGCAAAGTTCTCAAAAAACTTTAAAAATACATTCCTGCTTAGTTTTCAGCATAATTTGGCTAGCTACTCTGATGCTTTATAGTGTTTATAGCACTAAATAATTGTAATGTCATTTTGTTTCATGCTCTTTATTTTACTGCTTACACACCATATTGTATTGATGTGTATTATATTGCATATAACTCAATAAAATAACCATAGCATTACAAAACAGAGTTGCTGCATTTTTTTTATTCCAGGTATTTTCCCAACTGTGATGAATATAATATAAAAATATAGGGAAATTATTGTTCCCTTTCTCCCTCCTTTTTATTCAAGAAATAACTCATGGTAAATTAGGTGCAATTTTCAAGAAATTTTATGCAAACATAGATCTTGGTATAAAGCAGTAAATAAGCTCTGCTGGAATTTTATGGGGTTTATATCTGATTTTTAAAATTAGCTTATGTTTGTAATACTTTGGCTCAGAGGTTACTTGACGATCAGTCCTGAGAGTTATTGCATATTCTCAGTTGTTTCTGAAGGCAATGGATGCCAAGAATCTCACTTTGCAGAACTGAACCATATATTCTTTCTCTTATTTTCTCTTATGTGGAATTTTTTGCATTTTAACCAGAACCTTGCAACTCCTATCCATCAGAGACTGAAATACTTTAGCTAAGGTTAGTGAGATGAGCTGCAGATGAGTCCTCTGCAGATGACTGTAATTACTTACAAAAATATGGCTCTTATTTTGTAGACTTGATTCCAGAATCGGACCTGATATCCAAAAGGGACCATTGAAATAGCATTTTTTAGGCAGTGCATGGGAAAGTTCAGTGGCTCAAGGCCCTCAGCTCATTCTTACTTGGGTTTTTTTTGCCTTCCCCCAACATACTGAACAAGAAAAATGCAGGTAGAAAATACAAAATTAGGTATTGTCCCTCAAATCTTGCTCTGGAGCTTAGGTGCCTTATTCAGGGCCACAGGCATGCACCTGTCTCTACTTCTGGTATCCAGAGTTCATAACCTTTCCTGGGTGTAAGTGCCCATCAAGTCTGCTTGAATTAGGTAGGCAAAGGTCCTGGTGACTTTCAGAGCATGCCCTAGCTCTGTCTGGGGAGAGATTAGCAGTGGTAGAGCTGAATATTAGGCACCCTCCAGCCTGTGGGACCCCAAACCTTCCCTCGGTCAGCAAAGTCCATATGAGCAATCTGTAATGGGGGTGCCGTAGGGAGTGGAAGGAAGTTTCCCAAAACAATGCTAATTCCTGTAGCTGAAAAGCACATAGAGGGATGGACCTTGTGGTTAAGTACTGATGTGGGAGTGTTAGTACTTTTCCTTTTATCACTGTTAAGTCCAGTAACTGTTTAACATAAAATGCATGATCAATCCTGACAGTACAGACAATCGTATCATCTCTGTCCTACCCAACTGTCCCTGTGGCTCTGCAGAGGCCAGGTCACCCTCCTTGGCTTTCTCTCCCTTTTTGTCAGATCCTGACCTCCTTTGCAAATCTTCAGCAAGAGAAGAGGAAAGTCGTGCTCAGCTGAGCCTACTTCTTACCAACTATAAAATTCTCCTGGGAGTGGGTTTGTGTTAAATTCCCAGTTTCTAGGGCTGAGCTAGATAGCGTCAGTGAGCACTGTGAGACTGAAGTAGAAAGAGGCATACAAGCATGCAGGATCTTCAGAGCCAAACAGGAGGCTGCATCCTATTTTTTCAGCTTGAAATATAAAGTTTGCTGACTCCTGTTTATACCAGAGTTCATTTGGAATATGTTCCTAAATGGATGAAATTCGTTCCTAAATGGAATCTGGTCCATTTTTTACATGTGACTCTTTCTCTACTCAATTGTCTCTAAGTTAATGGTACCTAGGATAACATAATAAGGGTAGGATGTAGAAGATGTGTCACATCTTTATCATAGCACTTTTTCACATTGTCATTTCTTTTTTGTAGAACAAAAGGCTTTTTATCAGACAGACATTAAAACAAATTACAATCTAGATGGGGTACAGAAGGGAGTGAAAGGCAATATGGATCAAACAAGAAACTGCTTATATATATACTGTATTTTAAATGTTTTACCTTAAGGCAGCATGTAGAAGACTTTCAGCCAGCCTTTCACATCATCTGTCTGTCAGATTTGTGTGTTATTTAATAAGTTAGAAGAACTTATTATTATCTCCCAACACTATATGTTGCTTGTATCAGAGCACCAAAGCCTTGGTTTATAATACATTATGCAGATTAATTTGTCCTGGATAGTTTTTCCAATGTTGGTAACACTGGCTTTGTCATAACATTCTTACAGTTTTACAGCAATGCAAGATCAATGGAGCTACTTCACCTGAATCCTCCTTCTCTTCAGCTTTATGCTAGCATAACTCAGCTATCAGAATGAAGTCATGTCTGTCTACCCTAGCATTAGTGACCAAGATATGCTTGGTACTATAAAAGCAGTTCCATAGAAGGAAGTGAGGCCAGGGATGCTACAATCGTCACTATTCAGCCTGCTGCAACTGTGACCCCACACTAGAATTTTGAGACACTGCAGCAGCTCATCGGGAACAACTGAAGCTCTTCAAGTGCTATTATTCCAGCAGAGCCTGAGCAAATTAATTAATAATTAAATGTGAAGTTAATGTACACCTTCTGTTTTCCCCAGTAGTTTTCCCATGTTACTAATTTGCTTCTGCCCCACCAAGGGACAAAGTAGATTTAAAGAACAGATGTGGGAATGGGTTAAAAGTCTCCCCAGGTAAACATTGTTACATTTGCTAGCTTTTTAAGTATCATATAGAGGTTTGTCTTAATTCTTTAAAATGTCTGCTTAAATGCTAAATATTTTTAGTGCCTATTTAAACAAGACAATTTACTGATGTTAAAGAGAATATACTGCTTTGTCTTTATGTTATACTATTTAGATATATATGCTATATTTTTTCATTATTTGTTTGCATTTCAAATGCATTCTTTGAGGGTGTTTATACTAACTGAAAATGGTGTCAATTGATGTTAGGTCTACAGCGCTGTGTATTACATGTTCAACAGAAGCATTAACTTAAAGTGTTTTGTGAATCTTTACAATGAGAAATAAATAAATGAAGTTGAATGGACCTAAGAGCTTCCATATGAGCACTTAATTTTATACTGGACAAAAACACAGTATGAATGTTACAGACGTTTCAGTGAAGCGATAGCTTTGACTGTCACCTGCAATATAGTATGTGGAAAATCTCAGATGACACAAGCTGAAGTTTGATTCACCGTTCCTCCTAAGAAGTGAGGTTAGGAACTTTCTTGTTTTAACTGGCCATCTCTGGGCCTTTTGTGCTGTGTAAGGGTATAGCTATGCCCAGTCTTTATCTCATTGCTCCCTCTGCTAACTCAAGAGTGGGACTTTTGTTTTCTGTACCCTTACTGACTTTTTTGATCATTTCCAGCTGCTGGACAGGGAGGAAGATATCTGTAATGCAAGAGAAATTATGTAAGTATGGAAACTTCCATGAGAGTAGGTAGAAGTCTCTAATGTGACCACAGTTTAAGAAGTATCTATTATTGTAGCAGCAACACGTGGTAAATAATAATGAGAAAGTTTCTTTCCCTTTTCATAGAACAGAAGACAATAGGAAATCCTTCTTTCATAAGCAGAAAGATGTCCACAGTCCCTTTCCCAGTCTTACCTTTTCCTGAATGTACTTGACCTGATTGATAGGGAAGCATAATTGGTCTTTACAAGATGTTTTGTTTCTTGTTCTGAATTTGGTGCTATTCAAGTATCTCACTTCTGTTCCAGTCAAGAGGAGTATTTTGGTCAACAAGGAATATCAAAACACGGAATGACTTTTGACAGACTCCAACAGTCTTTGAAGTAGCTCATTTGTAATGCAGATAAGGTGCCAAACTGTTCTTATTGCATATAAGCAAATTAAGCAAATAATATTAAGCAAATAATCTGAACAAAATTGAGCTAACCTGTCTTCTTCAGATTAGCCTTCTTGCCAGCATGTTAGCAGAGGGACTTCTGTGGTCCCCAAGCCTGTTTATTTTAATGATGTACCGGAAGGTAGAACTTTCCTTTCTTTGGATGCTATTTACTATTTAAAAGATCTAAGAATAATCTGAAAGGTAAATAGTTAGGCTACTAGTAAACTGTGGTAGGAATATACAACAATGTTTAAGTTTACAAAGGGTAGCATTTGCATATAAATGCCAAGAACAGTTTACGTAAAGATTTTTAGAAGACTGATTCATCAAAAATCAGTTACAAAAATACATTAAGATTAAATAGAATCTAAACATTATGGCTGGACTTGAGTGGCTTGATAATACTTTTAAATGTGTTTCCACAGTCCTAATAAACTGTATTTCTGTTTCTTCCAAAAATTGTTAGTGCTGTTTATCCTGTTTGAATAAATATTTGTGCTTGGACTGGCTTGCGAGGGAAGAGAGGTAAAACCCTTCCACTGAAATCAGTGCTGGTGAAAGCCCTGAGCAGCAGCTGCCACATGGAACATGATACGTGCCTGGGTGAGGTGCTGTTGCCTCAGCAGCAGTTACAGTGTGATCTGTGACTGCAAAGACTCGCTACCTCCCAGGAGGTCAAATTTAAAGGCTCTCTCTGTGCAGTCTTTGGTTAAAACACTGTTAATGCAATCTTATTATTATTACGGATGTCACCAGTCTTCTGATGCAGATGTTTTGTTTCTTTCCATCTCTTCTCACAAGCCGTTTCTAAAGCCAACCATTCTGCTTCATCCATGCAAGTAAAATAGGACCATTTATTTTGCACTCCTATTTAATCATCTTTTCTGATTATGGATTCTTCGCTTGAACCAGAAATTTTTATCTAAGTAAAAACCTACTCTTCAGTGTTAAATTATCAATATATATAGGTGTACCTATGTCTGTGTAGAATAGCTATTCAGAACTATAACAATGTTTCCTGGTTCCATCAAATTAACAAAATTGGCTTTCATTAATAATTCAGGTCCCTTTTTGCTTTTCACTTTCTATTTAATTTATTTGCTTGGTTTATGAATGGAAATTGTCCCTCTGTTTAGCTTTATCTTTTATCTAATATAATGGATAGGTAGATAGATACATCTAGGGAAAAGAAATTTGACTTAAACTTCTGTATCCCACTGAAGAGGAAGAATAAATTTTACTGAATTAACTGGAAATACATATGGTCTGTAGTTGCTCTGTGCCTCCAGTAGTACAATATGTTTGAGGGCTTGTGGTATGTCATACATGATTTTTCAGTGGCAGATTCAGTTGTCTGCTTGTGTCTCCACCTCTGAGGCACAAGCCCCATGACAAAGAACAGCATTAAAGCCCCTAAAACTGAATAGGAGGACAGGATGTGTGATGTGTTCCAAATTTGCATTTCCACCACTTGACATTGGTGGCATGTGTGGGGGACCAAGTGGCTGATCTGAGGTGGGACTCTCTTGGGTGGCTGGTTATGAACCACTGAGTGAGTGTCATACGAGACAGCAACAAAGGAAGGGAGGGGACTCTCCTCCTTTTGATGGCCCACTGCTACCACACCATTTCTCATTCTCCATGTTCTGATTCAGTATTATATCTGATAACATCAGATTCAGGAATACATATCTCTCTGACACCTAGCAGTTACTGTTTTCAGTGCTTGGATGAGAAAAAGGACCAAATGCCATTATCTACCGAAAAAGATCAAACATGAGAACATATCTTTCTTCCCTCTATTTATTGATATATACATTTCCCAGTCTTTCCAGTCTCCAAGTAGTTCAGAAAAGCTTTGTTTTCCTAACAGCCTTGAAGTTTACAGTATTATAGTATATGCTACTATAGTAGCAGAACAAAAATGCTACGATTTTCATAATTTTTTTTCCTCATAATTAGCCTACTTCCTTCCTCTTGCCACCAAAGCAAAGCCTTTCCTTTGTCTCCTCTGCTTTTTGGCTTGAATGCGTAATGGAAATAGGAAAGTGGGAGAGATTCCTGCAGCTCATACCAGAGCTCTGTGGAAGGGCTGCTAGCTACATTCTTCATTCCCACTGGGCCAGGCTCTTCTTCCTCCCTCTTCCTTGGCCCAGATTCCCATGATCTGCCTTCCCTTCTAAACCATGCCTCAGGGGAGAAAGCCCTTAAAGCTGCTGTTCCTCTTGACAAGGCCTGCCTGGCCTCCTCTCTTACCATTCCCCCCATCCTTGTTAGGCCAGGGGTTTGTCCTCTGAGCTTTCCTGAACTTTGGGTGCTAGCCATAAGTTCATTTCACTATGAACTTATGAGAGAATGTCTTTAAGTCAGTGGAAAGACTCCCAAAGATTTTGGAGAGATTTGGGTAATGGTTGTGAGACCACAGGATGGGTTGCATTGTCAAAATTTTTCTCTGTAGCATCGCTATCCAGCAAGCCAGAGGAACGCCATGGCTCAGCCTAACTCCCCAGAACACTCGCTTGCTATTATAGTTAGTCATAACTTCAGCAGCAGTGAGGAACTCTTTCTTGACATGTGTCTTGAGCTACTTGGAATGTAATTGCCTTTTCAGTGATGGCAATAATAAGATTTTTTCTCCTTTTTACAAAAGCCCCCTTTTTTTTTATACAGGTAGTGGTCGACTCATTCATACAATCCATCTGCACTTTTACAATGATGCCTCACTTGCCAGATACTCCCACGCTATGCAATTTCCATTATTATTCATCAAGAAACACAGGAAAAAACTAATTCTCACTTTTTACTGATATTTAGCCATTTTTTCAGAGTTTTTACCATATTATATTGAGGTAAACATTTTTTAAAAGTATCTGTGACTATGATTACATTACCCCTCATTCAACCCTTTTCTAAGTTTGATGTATTTAGCAATTTTCATTGTAGCTTATAATTAGTCCCAGCCTTCTAACGGTTTCTGTTACTCTTCATTGAACTTTTACTTCATTAAGTAGTGTTTTTCAGCGTATTGAAATTAATTTTAAAACAGTCTATTAGCCGAGTATTCCCATTCAAATCTCAACATATGACTGGAAAATTGGTGCAATGAGGTGGTCAACTTATTAACATCTTTAATGAACTATTGAAGAAATTAATTTGCAAATCTAGGAGCTCCTAATCTTCTTCTTGGCATATATCTCCTAACTATGCACACCTGGATATTCGTGAGGCTTTGGCTTAACTTTCACAAAAAGACCTTTCCTCTGTAAATGTTTTTTGCCAGTTATTTCTGACCTCAAGATGCAATTTTGCAATTTTTCCAGACTTTAAGACTAAAAAAAAATCCTCTGGGGTGTCTTATTTCTTTCTAGTACCTAGAATCTCATATGGTTTTAAATACTTCTGGGTCATGTGCTGAATCTGTGCTCTAAAGTTATGTCAAATGAAGACAGTACAAAATCTATGCAAGTTGACCTATAAATTATGGTTTTTTGGTTAGTATTTGTAATACTTTCCTCTCATTTTATTATGGTTTCTCAACTGTGGAATTTTTCTCCTTCTGTATCCTTGCCAACTTACATGTTCAAAGTAATTATTTAGTTGAGAAAAAAACCTCAGCATGATGCTTCATCAAGGAGAAAAGCGGTGGCTGCAGTAATGAAAATTTTGATATCTTAGACAGCCAGAAGTCACAGAGTTAAAACATGGTAATGTGCAGCAGATAAACAGTTTGTTCAGCATGGACTGTGTATTGGAGCCAGGACAGAAGACACAGTCATTCATGTCAAAACCAAATCTTTAAATAATTTATCATACCTGATTTAGATTCTAAGAGAATTGTAAAGAGGATGAGACAAAGGAGATGATAATCAAACTTTCTGGAGAGATCTCTTATGTTATCTCATTCAGGCAAGCAAATGGTGAGCTGTCCCATCTGCTTCTCAGTTTCAGGCCTTTCATGTCACTGGGTTGAAAAATTACAACAAACATCCTTTGCCATTATTGCCGTAAGAGAGTGACACTGTGGAGCCTAATACAAAGGAGAACACTTGGCCCACCATTTCCATCTGTGCTTCAGGAAGAATCTGGCTGCTTTTCATAGTCTCTTGAGGAGAAACTGCTAATGTGATGTTCTCTGGGGGATGCTATGTGTTAATAAGATTGTGTGGACATTTTTCTTAATCAAAAGTGTATACCCTCATGTTGGCAAAAAACTTAGTGTAGTTTGGATCATAGAATGAGAAGAAAAGAGACCTCAGAAGATCACCTAGTCCAAACTTTCATGGAAAAGGGAGCATAAGTGAGATTATCTAGCACCCTCTCTAGTCGCGTCTTGAAAACCTCCAGCGGCTGGTACTCTATCAATTCACTGGGGAGATTGTTCCAGTGAACGATTGTTCTTACTGTTAAAAATTCTGTCTTATGCCAAGATGAAATTTCTCTTGGTGCATCTAGTGTCTTTTGTCCTTTCCATGTAGCTCCTTGTGAAAAGACAGTCTCCATACCCTTTGCAGCCACCCTTTAAGTTCTGGAAAACTGTGATGATGTCCCCACAAGCCTTCTCTTCTCCAGAATCTTTCCCCATATCACGGTTCTCCAGCCCCTGAATCATCTTCAGGGTCCTCCTTTGGACCCTCTCCAGCCTTTTTTGAATTGTGGAGAACAAATGTTCTGACAATATGTGTGTAGTAGCCTGCAGAAGTTTTTATACAGGAGAAAAGGAGACAATACTGAAACATGCAGGGGAGATGATAAAAATTGTTTCAAAGCTATGAAAACCAGGAGATATTTAAAAGCTAAATAACTTGAATGATCAGACCAGGTCGTTTACCCATAGGCAGAAGGTAAAGGATATACAGGATTTTTTGGTTTTGTTCTGTTTAAAATCATCTTGAAAAATTATCAACAGATTACATGGGGGGGGGGAATGGAGGGATGGACATGTGAACTAAATGGAAAACAAAAAGTTATTTTGTACTTTTTAAGAAAAAAATATTTTCTGTGGCAATGTTTGCTGATTGTACTTCTTACTTGGCACTCCAGAGGCTGATGGTGCTCACGGATGTTACTAGTGATTTTAAATAAAATGTTGTTTTGTCTATATGGCTCATAAGCTATCTTTCACAAATTCCTACTGTACTTTAAAGGAAGTAAAGGCTGTTCTTTAATGAATGCCATGTTGAATATTGCTGAAGCATGTTCTTTTTGTGTTGGCTAATGGCAGTTGCAGATAGCCTTAAGAAATTAATTTAAGAGTTACTCTCCTTTTACTATATTGAAACTCAACTAAATCTGCCTAACTACAAAGTACAAGGATACTTATCACTAGAAAGAGACTCAGGGAAGTGGGGAACGGCTCTCCTGGTCTTTTTAACATTTTCCATTATTAACATTCTTGCGGCTTTTTCTGTAAGACATTTTTCATAGTATTTGCAGAAGGATTTTCAGGAAAAGAAGGAGCATTTACGGTTAGAGAAATATTTCTTTGTTCTGTTAATTTCTGGTAAACTTCTGCTGAGATGTAAATGTTTGATATTGCCATTTCCCTTCCTTCACCTATGCACCTCAAGAGAAAACTATGACAGCAAGCTGAAATATTTGCAAACCATGAAGATTTGTGGCTGGGCTAAAAGCAGAAAACAGTTTTCTTTCTAATGATATCCATGTGTGATGCAAAAATACACACTGGTGAAACAGTGGAGTGAGATCTGTCTCCAAACCTGCTGCAGCATCCCTCCTCCACCCCCACACCCAGCAAAATCCATGTTTTTCCCTGCAGTATGAGATAGAGAGCACAGAGGAGAGAAAAAAATCCAAGTTCCTATTTCCCAAGCCCGTGTATGAGCAGACTAGGTAATTATAATCCCCTTCTCATCATACGAAGATACATGAGTATGGAGAAGAGAAGAAAGAAAATAAAGTTGTGGCAAAATCAGTTAGGGTAGTGTCACATAACCTAGAAGTGTCTCAAAACTCAGCAGCTGTGTTTATCTGTTACAGATCTTTCCCCTACACTATTGCCAGAAGCCTCAGTCATTCACAAGGGCTGAATTGCCCCAAGTGTTGTCTAAACACAGAACTGAATGACAGTACTTGTCACAGTTTACAATCATGACAGAAAAATAACAGGAACAAGCAAGAAGCCATACACTTAAAAAACCCCTGTATTTTCTGAGTTGAAATTTGGAAATGTCAAGTGAACTTCTGCTGTAAAACCAGCTTTCAAACATCTTAGTAGGCACTTAAGTATATTAGGATTGGGCATATACCCCAAACACGTTTTATACACAAAGGGATGTTAAAGGTAGTATTTTTTAACTTTTTTATGTTTAAAATTTCAAACCATAGGTCAGGTTTGTTTAACACAGACAGTTAAATATATACAAATAAATGTATATGTATAATTCTAATAATAAATTAAAATAAAGGCATTGTTTTGATAACGAATTCAAAGGAATTAATATGGTCACATCTTGTCTGCTGGGGAAAAAAGCTTCTCTCAGCTATATTTACGTATTTCAGCAGCTTTTCTAGCCCAAGCCTTACATTCTACTGACAAACAGCAGACAAAAGATCTCATGGAAGAAGTAGAATTTAATGAGTGGGATTCCTGAAGACATGAACTTAAAATGAAGTTCAGTGATTAACCAAATGTTGTTAATCTGAAGATTTTTAAATCCATCTAGTAGCACAGAAGGAAATGCAATACATGGAAGTTAGAACACTTTCTACCTGTAAAGTACTCTCCAGGACACATTGATCCCTGAATACTGTGGAGCAAGTCCTCTTGAAAGACATTTCTGGACACATGAAAGAGAAGGAAGTGGTTAGTGACAGCCAGTATTGATTTTCCAGGGAATATTCATGCCTAACCAACCTGACTGACTCCTATGTTAAAATGACTCTACTTGTGAGTCAGAGAAGAGAAGTGGATGTTATTTACCTTGACTTTAGCAAGGCTTTCAACAGAGTCTCCTACAATATTCTTGTAGCTAAGTTGGGACATTACAGTGTGGATGGGTGGACAACTGCTTGTTTAAAAAGCAGTTGGATGATTGGGCCCAAAGGACAGTGATTAATGGATCGTGCTTATCTGGAGTCTGGTGAGAGTGAAGTATCACAAGGGTTTGCCTTGGAACACATTCACAAAGAAGACCAGTCTGACCTTAGCGCTAAGCCTGCTGTGGTAGAGCTGGACCAGGGACCTCCCAAGCATTTTTATGGTATAGCTTTTGTACAACTAGCAATGTCTGCATTCTGGAAAGGATATATTAAGAAATGATACTATGTTTTTGATTTTGAGAGCTTGTTCTTATCATGTAAATAACTTTTAAACTACTTACAGGAAGTGCCAGATATCACTGAGATCTATTAAGGCTGAAAAACTTACATCTGAAAAAATTAATTTAGTGTGGACTTTTAGTTTAAGGAAAAAAGAAGACAAAATCAAAGTGACATAGGAATAGATCTATTTACAAATAAAATAACCTGCTAATTGGCAAATCTACCTAGTAAAAATGGAATTTATTTGCCAGAATCAGCGCTGAGTGAGAAAAAGAGTAATTGTGAAACAAGCTGAACACAAAAAGCCAAATTGAGTTCTGAAATGCATTCACACAGCTATCGTTGACTGGGAACAGGATTGGCTCAGAACATGGGAATGAATAAGCGTTTGCCAAGTGAAGAAAAATTGAGCCAAATTTCAGAAACCACATCACAGGAGCATTTCCCCACTGTGCCTGCAGTTGTGGTCTGGTGGTCTGCTCAAGTGAGGGAGAAGATAGAAGCACAATATCAGCCAGACAGATGTGTCTGCAGGCACTGAACAGCAAGAGGATTGCAGTGTAGTGGCAAGGTGCCTCACTGACTGTAACTCTTTCTTAAAAAGCTGTAACTACATTAAAAAAAAAAGTTTATTAATTCTTTACAGTCATTTAAAGAATGCTGGACAGATGTGCTTTGTAAAAGTGATACCCCGCTTGTTGAATCATAGCTGTACTCCTCCCAAATAGGCATTTTGCTTCACTGTATTTTTTTCCTCTATGTATGTGTGACAATAGGTAATTTGTGTTACAGGAGGCATCATTCTATAGACCCGTTTTTACAGGATAAAACAAGAAAACAGTAAATCTAAAGTAGTTATTTAGCTAATGAATATTTGATTAAATTTTTGGGGTGACACTGGAGGAGAATCCTGAGAGAAATTCTTATTCTTAAAAATTACTAAATGATTACTAGGTAGGAAGGAGTTAATTTTATTCATAATTCTATTTTTTCAGGCTGCAAAATCTTTTTCAGTGATTTTCAGTGGGACCAGGCAGTAATAAAAGCTTCCACTCTCAATGCTCCTAAGCAGACCTGCAGTTAGCACTTAGCAAGTCTAATGGGCCTGGGGAGCTGGTGCTGCTGTGATAGCTGAGCTGCATTTCAGTGCAGTCAACAGCTCTGAGTGCAGCTGCTTCCTTGTCTTGCTATTTCTATTCTGTGGGGAAAAATCCAAAAAGCCAGCAAAGTGAGTCTATCTTAAACTGCTAAACTTTATTATTTACCCAAAGGATAAGGAAGGTTATTCACAGAAATTAAGCCATTCACAATCTAAATCTAATGACTGTGTTCTCTACGTGCAAGGTACCTGCAATGGAAAACTGATTTCAGGAAACCTGGGCAGGATCCCTGCCTACTCAGCACGGTGGGAGGGTTTCTCATTTGGTAATGATGAGCTCTGCCTAGCAATGTGCACAGTACAGTGAACGTCGTACAGTGAATGTCATACTGTTGTCTGTACTGATGGCAGTGCCTGTGGCCACTGACCAGAGTACAATCAGCAGTCATCAGACCAATGCTAAGTATGCATGTGGCTGAGTAGGAGATTACCAGTGAGAGTAACAGCAGCTGCTCTATCTCGTGGCATAATGATGTGATGGTGGCAGAAATACTTAGGAAGAAATAGGTGTTTCCATTGCTTTAGGCTTTTCCTTCAGCATGACACCACACTGCCCCATATATCTAGGCACACACTATATAAGTGTACTGCAAACATTTTAATTTTCCATTACATGTATCAGAGATAATGCTTATCCTACTAATGTGTAATAGTATGACCTTCACTGCTAAGAAACATTCAGCTTGCTCCTGACTGATGTGAAGAATAGAAAACCATTGTTCATTAACAAAATAAGCAGGCAGCAGCACAAAGTGCAGTGAGCTATATGAACCTCTGCCAGATCAGAGAGTCTGAGCATGCAAGCTGGCCCTAAAGCTCCCACTTTTCCCACCAAGTAGGACAGTGCTTGGCCAGTGCTGCATACTGCTGTGTATTAAACACTGGCTACACACCTTGCTACGTGTGTTGTGCCTGTGGATTTAGTAAAAAGTTGTAGCATCCTTACCTCTGTCCTCTGAAGCTGCTTTTCTGTCCCATAATACAACTTCCATTGTAATGATACAAACAAATGAGAAAAATGAAAAATTGTTGAGATTGTATGTTTGCTTTAAAAAAACACTACTGTATTACAGATACATTATGTATAATAAAATGAAATTTGAGAAAATACCCTTTTCCTTGTTAATGAAAAAAAATATTTACTTACAAGTTGGTCTTCTCCAAAACAGCTTCTTGATGGTCTTTTCTACACTTACCTTATTTTCATATGTTGCTTCTAGCTAAGGTCTCCTCTTCATTCTGAGTTTTCAGCATTGTTCAGTTGTAACTCTTATAGAACAGCCAGCCCTCACTGCTCCCTGACAATGTCTCTGGAGGGCAAAGAGAACAAAAAGTATATTATGGCTACACAGTGATTTCTCAATATATTTTAATGGCAAGACTGGATACGAAGAAAACACAGCCTATGGCCTGATGGACAGGACAGTGGTGGTTGCATAGAGGACAGAGGAAAGGCAAGGAGGCTGGGCTTGTGCTTGAATGGTGAGATCATTTCTGTCACATGAATTTTGCAGTGGATGCTAGAGGAAACCAAGGGCTTAAAAGAAAACACCACCTGATACTGGTTATTTAAAGCAATAGCAGTGGCTTTTTTAATGCAGCAAGCCACACTGTGGTTCTCCTGTTCATTTTGCTTACATTGTAAGTGACCTGACTACTTTCATCAAGGCTTGCATGGGAGAAGGTTCCACTAGCAGGAGAAGGGGAACAGTCCGTCAGAGTTCCCTCTGAGTGCTCCTTCAGAGTCACACAGTATAAGGACAATAAAATGCTAAAGCCAGGTTTTTCCAAGAAGATAGTTGACTTTTGGGGTGCATTTTTCAAGAAAATTCGGTGGGGCCTGAGTTTTAAGACTCATGGTGTATCCATGCCCTGCAGCTCCCCAAGTGTCACATTGCACACATTGCTGCCATCCACTGCTGGAAATCTCAGGCTTCGTATTTGCAGTCCTGTTTCTCACTGAGACTAGCATCAGCTCTGAGTGATGAGAGAAGCCTTCCAAAACTAACTAATTAAAAGAGCCTTTGCAGCATCACAAGAAATAACATGTTTTGTGAATATATCACTCCAGCTTCTGTCTGTACACCCTTCCTCTCCAACTAACAGCATCTGTTCAGTGAGTGTGCCAGTATATCCCGTGGTGCTTGTCCATAACAGCAGGAAATTGAACATTCAGAATTCTATTTAAGGAAGCTGAGTAAAGAGTTTGCATTCTTCCAGTTTAACTATTTTTGAAAGTAAAGTCACAGTCTGGGGATGCCAGAAAGCATAGTAAAACCTGCAGCCTTTCACAAAGTTAGAATAGATGCCTTTGGCTGGAGCAGGAGGGCAGAAAGACAGACCAGCATGAAACACCAGGAGAAAAAGAGGAAAAGGTTTGGGGGACCTACAAAGAAAGAGGTAAGTTGAAGACAGGACCATAATGAAATTAAAGCTGGCATTATAAATAAATAATGCATAATAATGACATAATTATAATGGCATAATTTTCCTGGTAATGCAAAGTTGTGAGCCTGCTGATGGAGTAAACTCATTGGTTCATGCTGTCTGTTCTTGCTGATGAACACTGTGTCTTGCTGGATGTAGAGTTTAGAACATTCCTGAATATGCTCATGCTATAAACTATTCATAGATTAGCCTACTCTGTCACAGAAACACTCGAATTACAGAAGGAAATGACCTGTCACACCAACTTAACAAGAGTCCTTAATGGCCTCTTGCACATCTACTGCTTGCACTTAAGTGACTGACCCAGCACTGATCTGAGAACATTGCAAGATATTATCTGCAAGCGTAGATCCTGCTTGTGCCAGCAGGCAGCATACTCATTTTACAGCCAAAGCTGAGAGCCCTTTGAAAGTTGGCCCTTAAGGTCATGTCTTCTGTACTCAAGCCTGTCAAGGATTTTTCCCCTACAAGATATTCCAGGAGGTTTTTCTAGTGCGTGCTTGTCTTGTTTTCTTTTTGATGTGGCAGAAACAACTACCTTTGGGAGAGTCCAGACAATAAGATTTACATTTTGTTTAGCCAGTCTCACTGTTCCTATCTTGAAAATAACTCCCAATATAGTTTTGTACTTCATTATCATAGTATCTGATCTTCTTTCATGCTAAAGAATAAAAAAACAAAGTTCCTAAAGGAATTCTGAGAATCTCTGGCATTTTCTTTTCTTTGGCATTTTTCTATTTCAGTGTATGTCTTTGCTTGGGCTGTGTGTTTTCTGACTTTGGAGATTATAATAATTTGGTTTACTGATATTTTTCTTTAGATTCCTGCAATTCAACTTAGGTGGCAAGGGGGATTAATGTTTCTCAGTACAAAGCAGGGTGGGTCTCAGATGGAGCACAGAGTCCCTTCTCTTTAAGATTTTGCTGTGTTTCCTAAAGAGAACCAGATTATAATCTCTTCTGATTTTTTTTGTTTGTTTTTTTTACCATAGTTAGATCCCTTCTGTGAGGAATGCTTTTTTTTCCCATAGTCTCACAGGCTGTGTTTTTCAGCTTGGCACTGCTATAAAACAGCTTTCTCCAAAGCAGATATTTTACCCTTTAAGTGTTTGCATAAACTTAGCACCTCTCTTCAAAAGTGTCACACTGCCATTTTCTAGTTTAATGACTTTGACTTTCCCAACCTTCAAGGTTCTTTAAATTACTTGTTTTAACTCTGTAAACCTGCTGATTTGCATCCTTCTTGTATTACTGTTAAGTATCCTGCTAGGTAAATCTGACGGCATTTAGAACTGTAAATCTTGAACCTGATAAAGGCAGAACCTTTAATTTGTTTAAAGTATTTGTCTTAATGAAAACTGCTAAGTGGAAGTGGACTACAAACCAACTAGTTTATACAATACTGAAATCTGGTCTTTTAAATGATTCTATGAGTCTAGAAATAACAAATAAGGCAAAACTACATTTTTTAATTGAGAAGCTGCCAACAACAGGAATAAACAGAACAGATTCAGAAGGGATTAGTGACACACTGGTAAATGGATAGAAGGCACATATACAATCTAAAATTATGTGATGTTTTTCTTGTTTTTGCTTATTTTACACTGGTAAATTAGTTCATTGGAAGTCATCCTTCATTTATAATATTTTAACTGTTGGGAGACTCTGGTTGAAATAAACTTTCAAGATCTCTGTAAGTACGAATCACATAACCAGGAGCCAAAAGAAAAGACAAACTGAATTACCTGGGGTGTGGCCCATGTTAAGACATGGATTCATAGAATTCATGTTAAACAGCTTTTCTGCCAGACTTCTTTTGGTATTTAACTGCTCAGCGCTTTCCCCTAACAGACTGTCTGTGACAGAAGTGTGCAAGTGCATGCTCAGGGGTTCTTACAGCAGTCATGGGCCTTTGCTTCAGCTCTGCCTACATGTGGGTCATTAATTTCCACACTACCAGGACTGAGAATGAAGGTACAATTAACAATGAATGAAAACATTCTGTTTGTGGAACTCCGAGGAATCTCACAAGATTGTTTCCAGTCCTACCTGGGCTCTTAGTGATGGAGTATGGGCAAGTGTTAACCTGTTGGCTATGTGAAACACGTTGCTGTGCAGAACTGGGCAATACAAAAACCATCTTGCTTGGTAGTTGTGAGTTGTCATTGGCCATGAAAACCATGAAGTACCCTGCAGATGTACTGAACAGGCTTTGGAACAACATTAAGTTAACAATTGGAAATAATACATCTGTTAACAAAATCCAGTTTTTATTTTAGAGCAACTAACATCAAAATTCCTTGGTTAAGTGTGGCCTTATTTTGCTATATTACGATAGATTTCGTGGCTAATGGTGTTGGAAGTTTTTTTGAGGCAGTAAGTGGCAAATTCAGTTCTCTGAAAATGGCATTGTCATTTGAGATGTCCCCAGGCAGTGTGTGGTATCCAGCTGCTCCAAAACAGTTTAGTCATCCTGTTTATTCTGTGACACATCTGCCAGACACACATGCACGTCTCATGCCCTAGGGCACCTAGACACCTGTTTTACTCCACTGTATCAAGCCCTTCATGTTTCTTTCAGGTGAGCTTAAATTGCAGGTGGGTTTACGATAAGCTCACTTAAGGTGAACTTAAAAGCAAGTCTTTTCAGAGAGCTGAGCATTTCATGTATTTTTATGATTTTTCCCCTAGTCTTATGGATATGTCTTGGCTATCCTAAGTGCACCAAATGGCACTATCCACCTGTAAATATAGGCAGTTTCACCACCTGCAATTGATGCCACTAAATTTTATCCTTGATGTTTACTTAACTCCTGTTTAGGCTCCTACATCCGGTGTATCAAATAGTAGCTGTCATTTAAGTTTAACATGTTAGTTCAGTCTATTTGCTTTTCACTAGTACACTTGTCCCCCTTAACTTTAAGGCACTTCATGCGGAAAAGAATCAGAGTGTGGGATCAGAGCCATAAACAAATGAAGACAACCAATTGCTTTTATTTATGTTTCAAATAAAATACAAGACCTTATGATTTCTTATGGGAGGATCAATTTAGCCTTAGCAGTGTCTTATTTAATGTGCTTTCTAGCAAAGGAAAAACCTGCTGTCATATAAGTTTTTCCTCCAAGTGACATCTCTATTGGAGTCTGTTATTTTTAGCGATTTTGAATTTTCCCAGGTAAAGTGACAATTCATCATTTTGAAGTGATGTTATCACTCAAATTAGAAACCATAGTTTTTGTTTTCCAGGGAAGCCCCTCCAAAGAAGACAGCTAATGTTCTATATGAAGAAAATACTCCTTCACAGATGACAAGAAAAAGAGGCATAGGTGTTTGGCATATTAGAAGATGACTGTAGTTATATTTCAAAGAATGAATGCACAAGGTAGAAATGTGATACTTGTCAGGTTCCTAATACAAAAACATATTTCAAAGATGCACAGTTCAACTCACCTTGAAGAACTTTTTACCCAGATATAGGAAGAGCTCTGGTCCAATGCATATCAAAATGGTGGGAGTTTCATGGTTGAAACACGGAACTTAGTTGAATCTTCTCAAGGACAAACCTGGACAAGAGCTTCAGGATGTGACAGTGCAAAAATTTGATAATATTCTAGCAACAAATTAAGAATTAATTTTGTTCCATATTGTACTTAGGTAAATTTCACTGTTAGTATGAAACAATGAGTGACCGGTGCTTGAAAATTTGGCACCATACTCCTTCCACTGAGGTCTCGGAGTTGTGTAATGGCTGGGCCATAAGAGGTATTTGGTAGGAATAAATCCATGCCCTGCAGCTGTCACCTCAGAAGAGGCAGGGTCCACTGGGAGGGTTAGGGTGGCTAGAAGGATCAAGAAAATGGATGTCTTCAAAATGAAATGTAGTGCTTTGGTGACAAACTTCTTCAATGCAGCTCCCCCTTACTTAAATTTCTGGTGCCCAGATAGAAATTCTAATTCCTAATGATGTCAATTTATCAAAAAAGACAAAGAAACTATTATTTGTAAAGTAAGATTTTTCTTATCCTAGGTTTTCTCCTGATTCATTCTCCATCCCAAATTCTGCCAACCTTTCTCAGCAGAGAAGTCTCTTGTTTTGGAAGTCATCCCACTGAAGCTCAGTAGGAGTTCCTGGATAGTGAGATGCTATTAATTTCACTAAAATAATCTGGAAAATGAAGAGTACTTGTGGAGTAGGCTATATTTCCCCAACTGTCATTAAGATAGCAGCATATGCAGCAATTTGACTGTGACAATAAAGCCATGCACCCTGTGCACTCAGGCGGGTAACATTGTTAGACTGATATTGCCCAGCTGCTGACAATTCTCCAGCTTGTGCAGCTGGTGGGAACATATGGACTTTAATGTTTCTGTTGTTAGCAATTCTTCCTCTTGCTTTTTCTTACATATACACACACATCCAACAGCCTGGCTCTACTGAGCACCCTGAACATTAAAATAACAGATTTGCTTTCAGAAAAAGATAGTAATGGATTCAACTCACCTTAATTATTGAACAGCTTCATTGCCTTAGAGCAAAACTGAATGTATTGCCACGTCTGTGATCTGCTTCTTTGATACTGGTAAAGATTTTATTAGTGAGTGCATTAGGTATGTAGGATAATCTGAAAAGTCTGAGTTAAGTCACAATTTGCTTCTTCCCGATTATCTTGAACATTTTACAGGTATGGAAATGTGTTGCATTTTAGCTGGCTACAGTAATGTCAATGAAAAAGTAGGTGCTGCGCATTTCAAAGCTAATCACACAGAATTTTGACAGCAGGTGAAAGTTATGTACCCTAATCTTCCAAATATGGCCTCAGTCCTATCTGTCTTTTTAATTGGTCTGAAAAAGGTTATGAAATTATTCAAATAAATAATGGAAGTAAATTTCAACTAAAATCCTGCTGAAGGGGAAACTGTCTTTTATTAAAATGGTTTCATATTATTTTGTTCTACATTCTGACAAATATGTAATAACAATATTGTTGCCTCACTATGACAGAACTTGTTCAGATTAATAGCTGGCTGCTTGGGTCTCAATATGAGTTTCTGTTAAAAATGTTGATAAAATTGCCATCACTTTTTTTAAATGAGCAGACCATGAACTACTGCATTACCCTGCAGCATTATTTAAATAATTCAGCAAATTCAAACATTTAGTGATCTTGAGAATTTTAGTAATTAAACTCCAAAGTGAAGCACATGTATAACTCAGCTGTTTTCTCATGCCCAATTCAAGGTAGAAAGAAAATTCAACAATCTTACCTTTTGGCAAATTATGCTCTGGAGGGAAGAACACTGAGGAATAGAAATTCAATATCTGAGTTATTTTGAAAACCATCTGAGAGGAATTCATATGCCTCTATTTGTGTTTACAACTGAAGGAAAAGTTAGGAGTAAGGCAACCAGGTCCTAGAATCACATAGATAATCACTGCTAGGAAAATCCCTGTCTTCACAAAAACTGAATTTAAATTACAATCGCTCTCAGAAAGTGAAAAAGTTTTCACTTTAAACTAGGATATGGGAACAAGAGACAAACCTGTTGAACAGTTGGCAAATCACGTTAGTGTGTTCACCTGAGCAAAAGCACAGCCTTGGAAGCAATTATTAGGTAACAATCTGGAGCATGGGAAGGGCTAATCTATGGGAAGAAGGACCTTTAGCTTTGGGAGAAGGCATTGAGACTAATAGGGTCCCTACAGACTTGAATATCCTTCCCTGTTTAGTTATCAAAATCCCCAAATGATATTCTTATTCTCCTTTCATCTCTAAATAAAATTTTTACCCACTTGCCAACTACAAATTTTTCTGCTTTTTCTATTTGTGAGTTTTAAGGCAGGCTATCTGTCCCAGATTTAGTAGATACAATTTATGTTGAAAAAAGATGAATCTGTCATTTAATCCAACCGCTTTCATAGCTGTATCTTCCTTCACTACATTGTCAGATGTGGTATGTGTAGAATATAACAGTGCTTGCCAAAAAGAAAATAGTTTCCAAAAGATGTGGAAAAAAAGACAATCAAATGAGCAAGAGCAAGATCTACACAAACCATTAATGGTAAAGTGCATATGCACAATCTGTGATTTTGCATAAGATTCATAATGAAGTTACACTTCTTACTGATTATATCCAACCACTAAATCTTATATTAAGAAGATACTTCTAGGATTCATCTTTCAACATAAGTACCTACAGCTGACATAATACCTGTGGTAGTAAATGGAGTTAAATCCAGTTGGAGGCCGGTCATGAGTGGTGTTCCCAAGGGTTCAGTGCAGGGTCCAGACCTGTTCAATATCTTTATTGATGATCTGGATGAAGAGATTGAGTGCATCCTTAGCAAGTTTGCAGATGACACCAAGCTGGACGGAAGTGTCAATCTGCTTGAAGGAAAGGAGGCTCTGCAGAGGGATCCGAACAGGCAGGATTGATGGGCTGAAACCAACGGGATGAGGTTCAACAGGGCAAAGTAGCAAGTCCTGCACCTGGGTCACAACAACCCCATGCAGCATTACAGGCTTGGGGAAGAGTGGCTGGAGAGCTGCCTGGAGGAGAAGGACCTGGGGGTGTTGGTTGACAACTGACTGAATATGAGCCAGCAGTGTGCCCAGGTGGCCAAGAGGGCCAACGGCATCTTGACCTGTATCAGAAACAGTGTGGCCAGCAGGACCAGGGAGGTGATTGTGTCCCTGTACCCAGCACTGGTGAGGCCACACCTGGAATACTGTGTTCAGTTCTGGGCCCCTCACTATGAGAAGGACACTGAGGTGCTGAAGCACCTCCAGAGAAGGGCAATGAATCTGGTGAAGGGGCTGAACAAAAAATCTTATGAGAAGTGGCTGAGAGAGCTGGGGTTGTTTAGCCTAAAGAAGAGGCTGAGGGGAGACCTCATCACTGTCTACAACTACCTGAAAGGAGGTTGTAGCAAAGTGGATGCTGTTTTCTTCTCCCAAGTGACAGATGATAGGACGAGAGGAAATGGCCTCAAGTTGTACCAGGAGAGGTTCAAACTAGACATCAGGAAAAATTTCTTCACCAAAAGGATGGTCAGGCACTGGAAGAGCTGCCCAGGGAGGTGGCTGAGTCACCATCCCTGGAGGTGTTTAAAAGATGGGCAGATGAGTTTCTCAGGGATATTGTTTAGTAATTGGACAGATATGGCTGGACTTGATGATCTCAAAGGTCTTTTCCAACGAAGCGGTTCTATGGTTCTGTGTTGATTCTATGATTTTATGAACTCAGGCCATACAAGGACTGAGAACAAACAAATTCATTTTTAGTTGCAATTCCCTGATACTTGTAAATATTTTCCTTCATTCAAGATCATCTTTAGTAGGCTGCCTTCTATTGTCAATTCTTATATTTTTTTGACCTTCCCTGCAGGAAACAAAATAATCAGGCAAACAGAAAAATCCCGGACTTTGCCATTATATTTCATTTCTATTTGTATTACTGGCTTGTAGTGTAAATTATACCATTCTGCCTACTGTCTTGATTTGTCTGTATGTAATTCAGATGCAGCCAGCATTGGAAGATTTGCCATAGACATAGAAACCTTCTGCAGGACAAAGTCTGTGAAAGTGTTTTTTTTTAATTAAAATTCATATCTGCTTCATTATAATTTGTGAGATTAGAAAGCTTATGGCCAAGAGAGGAGATGAGAGTATTTTGACCTTCTAAGTACTGCACCTACTATGCTTGGGTTTGGGCTTGGTTTGGGCTTTTTTTTTTGAATACTTATAGCTTTGTACTGAGACAAATAACTCAAGATTTTACTATAACACATTCACTGTATTCTATGCTTTCTTATGGACAACCATGCAGGATAAGCACACAGGAATTTTTGTGGAATATCGAATATTAGAATTGAATGAATGTGGTGTTGTACATGGTTTTTTATTAGGGATGAACTAGAGGAGTACACTTGATCTTCTAGATGGTCTCTCGTGTGTTTAAGATTAAATCAATCAAGCAGTATTAAAAATAGCAACACAAACTGTAGCCTATATGTTATATCATGTTAGAAACAAAAGTTTGGAATGATGAGTATCAGGAGCATTCCTGAAATAAATTAATGTAAACATTTAAATGGATAATTTTGAACAGTAAATACATTTATAATTATAAAACTATGCCTGCATATAACTTGTAAATATGGAAAAGTTCTACAGTAATTATATATATTATTTACTATGGCTATTGCAGCCAACACTGTATGACTGCTACAACAACTGAAGACTGATGGTGGTGATAATATTCTTGAATTTTTGCTAATCTGTTTCCCTTAACATTAACTTGTATCTACAGTACAAGCAGAGGAACACCAGTGATTTGATTATACTATAAATAGTAATCTTGCTGCTTGCATCAGTCAGTGACTCCACATGTTACATATGCTTGTTTACCTTACACAGTAGTGGGGTTTTTATGTCCTAGACACGTACAGTGCCTTTCCTGGAAGTGACATCAGGTGGCAGCGTGTCTTTAGATATCATTATTAATTAATAATTTTTCTATTAACTTATTGTAAAGGAATTTCAGTGCTTCAATAGATAATTAGATTGTAAGTGATCTAAGTACCTGGTTTTACTGCAGGTGAACACAATCTCCAGACAAAAATATTAAGGCTTGACACACATTCTCTGAAATTGAAATTGTTGTTAAAACAATTGCTTCATCATATTGCCCAGAAGAAACTGACCAATTTATAAGTAGTCACTCACTTGATATAAAAATGACTGACACCTTTAATGAAAAATGTCTGTATTGTAGATTTACTGATAAAAGGTTACAACATATTTCTCCCAAAGGAACCAGAACAATTCAATAGAGTAATATGAATGATGATAAAGAACCTGGAAGACAATTAATGACGATTAATTACTTGTATTAATAGACCTTAAAAACTTTAGGGTACTAGCCAAATCACTACACTCTGTACATTTTGTGTTTCGTATGTAGTGCAGACATTCTGGTACAAGAGGAAAAATAAGAACTGACCTTCTGAGATGTATTTGCCTTTGGTGAGAGCTGATTGATTTTGCAGTTGTTCCAAGCTGATAGCTAGCAAAGCAATCCTACAACTTATCTTGGCCTTCACTGGTAAACTGAAACCAAACCTAAATTATTGATCAAGTTTGTCAAAGTCTTAAAATGTTATGGCAAGCATATATTATAGACCGTGATATAAAAGACCTTGATATAGATTTCAAGAATCATGACTGTTTCAGGTGGAAACCCTTTAAAACTCACTAGTTTCAAATTCTCAGACACTCATTCCTGAGGCAAGAATGGCTATAACAAACCAAAACTTTTGATGTTCAAGTGACATTTTTTAACATTCATTGTTAATTCTTGCTGTCATGAACTGGTTTTGTTTGTTTGTTTGTTTGTGAGAGGGATCAGATCCACAAAAATGTATATTGCTTTTAAGAGCTATTATAAAAAGTTTATTTGTGTTTGTGGGTGCATATACGAGCACTCACATAGGCTGACAGAGGTGTAAGGAATCTTACACTCCACAGAGGCTGTGGAGTGCCTTTCTGACAGGCAGCAGGTTCACATCCAGGGCATTCACTATTGCAGCCCCAGCGGGCACTGCTGCCACAGGTCTGCATCCTTCTCCCACTCGCGGGTTCCCTTCGCCCCCACGGAACCTGCCCAGCTTTCACCCGTGGCTTCCCCAGCGCCAGTGCAGCTGCGGCGGCACCGGCTGCAGGGGCTCCTTTGTCTCACAGCGCCCCCTAGTGGGATCCGGCTGCAGCATGGGAATCTGCCTGCGCCCCCCCATCCCCGCCCCAAACGCCTCTCTGCTGTCGCAGCTTCTGTTGTTAAACTTTAGTCGCCAATAAAATCAAAATTATTGTCGGAAATCTTTAAGTTATTCATAATAATAATACATCCACCAATAAAACTGTTTAAAATGAGAAGGATGTATTCTGAGGCTCATGCTTCAAGAAAATAAAGATGACATACATATAAAATATTTGATACATATTTATGTAACTTTAAGATATGTATATATACACATATAAACGGTGTATGTCAGGAATTAATTGTGTTGCCAATGTGATATTCACATCCCAATGAGCTGACAGTTTTATGATGCTGTGAAAATACTGAACTTTTTCAATATTGTATTCATAATAATATTATAGCCACCAATAAAACTACTTAAAATTAGAAGAATCTATTTTTTACTATTTTACTGTGCTGCTTTTTTTTCAAACTATAGAGCTTCTTTTACATTTAGATGTGGTGCAAATCAATATTAAAATATGGAGATTTGTATGTTCTATCTTTCAGTGTCTTCCAGGTTAATTTACAGATGACACTTTTTCCTAGCCACCAATACTTCAGACTGTGGTTAGCATTGGGATGTCAAACAATCCATTGGGCACTTTGCCCAGCAGCAGTTATTCTTCTTGGCACAATCTGAAAATCGTGTCTAACATCTATCTGCAACCTTGGCGTGCAGACCAGAGCTGCATAGAAATGTGAATCTGTAGTAAACCCAGTAATTAACAGTGACATAAAGAAAGATTACATTTCAGTATAACATTTAGAATTAAGATAAAGATTTTGGCTTAAAGACACACAGTGTTTCTGGTGTTGAATTATATTTTAGGTCTTTCTGTATTGCTGTAATAGCCTGGATGCTCCAAGTCAGCAATTGCCATGTCTGGAAGCACCTAATTTTCTGAGAAGTCCCTTAATTGCTTCCTGCTGTGACTGTGCAGGAACATGTTGCTCTTAAAAGCGTGAAGCTGTTTGATGCCTCGCTCTGTGGAGACTGTGTAAGGAAAGCATCTTTCTAAGCCAGAACAGGAATATGAATATGTTGGTTTTGTGGCGATCATCAGCATGGCCACATTGATTAGCACTGCAATGTTAGGATACTTCTATGTATTTGACCCACAAAGCTCATTATTATCCTTTCATGAACATTTTTAGTACCTTCAAGAATAAGACAAGCAATGTTGCTATATTTTTTGTTCATTCTTTCATTGCTTTGGTTTTCACCCCTAAGTTGAAAAGACTGGCAACCAATATTAGGTGTATGAGAATAAAACTTACTCAGGACGATTTATAGAATAAAAGCAAAATACTTTTGCCTACTAGTCCTGCACTGGGGAGTTTGCAGGGGAACCAAAAGAAGTTTCACCCATTTATAAAGTGCATAGTATTGCCCTAAATGTTTTTCACTAGATTTCATTTATATTCAGAATTATTATATGCAATATATACTCAATTCCCAGTTGCGTGGCCTACATTAGATATACACATATCCACCACCAGCTCAAACTACTTTTTTAAAAACTCATGGTGAGTTGTTAAAGCAGAGACCAGTGGTAGACGTGAGCTGGTTTATCATGGTGTATAACACCAGGGCTTCCAACACATGCGCCAGGACTTTTCAAACACAGTCTTGCAGGTCAAGTAGATTGCATGTCAAGGACTTTTAATTTCACACTGAGACCTATATTTCGATTTCAAAGGCTGATAGAGACTATATTTGTTCTTAATGTAGAATTCCTACATGAATCCAAATAGTACTGAGGGCAAGGAATAAAAGATGAATAAGTAACTAAGATCTATTTATGTGCCATGGAAAGAAAAAAAATCATCCAGGTGCATTGGTATCACTTGAATTTGTAAAATTATCTTGCTTCATGTAGTAGTTTGTTGAAGTAATGCAAAGAGATTTTACTTTAGTTTTAGCATTTTATTGCAGTTTATACTGTGTGTTTCCCTATCTTGTACCTAAGATTAGCCCTTATTTTCTGGATTATTTGAGTCATCAGCATGATCTTCCTTCGTCAATAAACATTTTCAGCAGTTTCTTCTACACTTATCAGCTCATCTGGGTTTGTACCTGTCATTACTTTCCAGGTTTCAGAAAAGGAATTTACCCAGAGGAGTATAAACAGTGATTAAAGAAATTCATCTGAAATGTAGTAATCACCTACAATTTCCAAAAACTAGTGTGCAATAAACAGCAAAAGGAGTTTTCAGGCTCATGTCAATAGCATCAGGTTGTGCTATCCCCATGTAAAATTCTCAGTAATAAATACACATGTAACACCATGTTATGAATACTTACCCCATCTTTAAGAGCATTTTTGAAAAATATAACAAGAAAAGTAAGTTATTAGCATTCTGATTCTAAGTTTCAAAAAATGTAAAAGCAGTTTTCTCACATAGTGTGTTGTAAAAGTCTTTGGATTTCTACGTAGATTCTTGCAGTTAGCAGAACTTTAAAAAAATTAAAAAATATACTACACTGATGGTACAAATTTCCTCAAAAGTAATTTTTTAAGCATTATTAATTTAATATTTTTAATTTTCATTGTGTGGAGACAATGAACTTCTGGTAATTCCGTAGATGAAGAAAAACAGCTCTTGCTTACAAGTTCTTGCTCGCCACTTAGAAAATGTTCATGTTCTCCTGTATGAACAGAGGTACTGGCAGCCAGCTTTTCTCTTCCAAGCTTACTGTTTCATGCCTTTTTTTAAAAAAAAAAAAAGTTCCAAAAATACAAAATTGAAAACGTGCAACATTTTCACAGGATCATAAAACTCTGAACTCGTTGGGATGTGAATATCATACTGACAACACAATTAATTCCTGACATAGACCATCAATATTTAAATACATATATGTATGTTATCTTTACTTCCTGAAGAATGAGTTTCTGCAGTGAAATTGAGACTTAATGTAAACAGTGAGAGAAAAGGACACATGCATGATGAAAACTTCACTTTCTGCAATAGTGCCTTAAGTGCTTGGTGGGGTGAAGTCAGAATCTTGTCTCTTCCATGGGGATTGGTTCTCAATGTAGCATTAAACTGCTAGTAGCAGTAAAACAATACCATCTCTCAGTTATTAGACAGTTTCTTTGCCTTGTCATTCTCTGCATGAAGGAGGGAGCTCAGGTTCCCCCAGGAGAGATGTCATTTGCTCCTGGAGTTCCTGGGTGCGCTCAAAGAAAACTGGAATAAAATGGGGTGGTCTGGCTACACAGTATAGGGCTCAAGCACTGGTTCAAACAGATGCCTGTTCATATTCTGTAAATATTCTCAATTTTTTTTTCTGAATTATTTCTCAGGTTTTTAAATTCTTTTTGCAAAATAATGCAGTTTTCCCTACAGGAATAAAAGATGTATGCATTTTCCTTTAGTTGTCCTCTGTCCTGCTAATTAAAGCAGTGGCTTGGAAAGCTAAAGATACCATTTCAAAGTTGACATTTTCAGCGAGGCTTGCAAACCAGTTTAGCACAGTGAGGGCAAGTGTTCTGGTCACTAAATAATTACGAAAAACCTCAGCAGCAGCAGGAGCAGAATCACAAGTGGCCTCAGATGGGAAGAAATGCATGGCGTGGGAAGCCCCACATGTCAGCTCGTCCTGGGTTGTTTCATAAAATATGTGGCAAAACATGGGCTCCGTAGGGAGAGAGGTGGGGGCACCTCTGGTTTCTTGGGGTTTCTGACCAAAGCAAGGATGGGACCCGGGATCTGTGCAGCACAACCTGGAATGGTTCTGGGCATGCCAAGTACCACGGGTGCTGCCTGAGCTTTGCAGGAGTTCATGCTTTTTCAGAGATCAGTAATCACTGGGGAAAAGCTGCTGGGCCAGAAATTAGGACTTGTGTGCCTCAGTGCCATATGTCTGTAATAGGACCTAAATTCTGCATTCATTCTTATCCTCAATGCTTGAACTAAATCACCCTTAAAAAGCACTCCTAAAAGGACACCTTTTTTCTATAGGAAATAATATCTCACTGGCTTTGCCTACAAATTTTTACTTAGATGTTGGACAGAATAATTTGCAAGATATAAACTTGTTTGATTGTGAGAACAATGAGTTAGTTCTTACATTTCTATCTTCTGAAAATATTCTGTAAATATGAAATAATTAGAGATTATTTTTACCTATTTTGGTTTTTATTGTAATGAAGTGAAGTGTAATCAGGGAAGGTGTTGAGCTGCCATCCCTGGAGGTATTTAAAAGATGTGTAGATGTGGCACGTAGGGACATGGTTTAGTGGTGAACTTGGGAGTGCTAGATTTACAGTTGGACTTCATGCTTTTAAAGGTCTTTTCCAACCTAAATGATTCTGTGATTCTAAGTTTACAAGAAATACGCTTATGGATAATATGCTAGTGTTAGTTTTAAGTGCAGGTAATTGAAAGTTGTTCCTTTTCAATGCAGTCTAATAAAGTTATAAAGCTGCAAAGTTTAAAAGTAAAAGTTAACCTGTGTTTTAGGCTCAGTACAACTATTTTTTTTTTAATTTATTATTGTGATTTATTTTGTGTGGATTTAGAATGCTTCTGATATAATGTAGCTTGTATTAAAGTTTAATAGCTGAACGATATTGTTATCTCTTATGAGATGTTTTCCCTTATGCACCATTCCGGTTTGCTGAGTAGTGCTAGCAATAGCTAATGAGCAGTTCCCAGACTGAATTGTGGAGTCAGGGATTTTTATGCCTCGTTTGTACATGTCATTCAATTACTGATACACTGTGTAACTTGACTACTTTTTTTTTTTTGCAGATCAGTTAGTTTTAAAAATTCTGAATAAATGAATAAATGTATATACATTTCAATTCAGAGTAGACAAAGGAGTTGATGTTCTATATTGCCTGGGAAAAGGACTCATGGAATATACCGGGAGATGCCTTTCTGGGAAAATTTTATTACAGAAACTGCTAATTCCAGTAGATTAATTTTCCAGTTGTCTTCCCAAAGCTGTTCTTATGGGAACCCCTTAATTAGTAGTATATTTTTAATCAGTTTCTGTTTTTACTGGCAGTTAACCCTATTAATATTTTTTACTTGCTTTTATGTAAAATTTCTTGGTGTTCAGTACTTTGCAGACCCTTTCATGTCTACAACACAGTTAATCCTGCAGACTTCCAAAAGAAAGGAGCGATTATGCTCCTCAAATGGTTCTGGCCAAGATATATGCAGCTGTACAACAAATGGAAATGGGAGTGGTGTAGGGAAAATGAGAGGGAAGCCTTGAAATGTTCATGTCCTCAAACACCGATATGATGCTACCATGAGACACAGAGAGCATGCCTCTACCTTTCAGCCAGGTACATCCTACACACTTTGCCTCTGCCTTTCAAAAATCTTTTGAAAAAGTGTATTTCAGGGCCTTTCTCCTAGATGACATTAAATTTCTCACATGAAGTGAGAGAACAGCCAATTCTCTTTATTTCTGTGGCAGACTGTCTGCAGGCGAGTGAACACAGTCACTCAGCTAAATCTAAATGAACTAGTCAATCTAAAAATGATTGTATCTACAGGAAAAACTTGTCCACAAGCATTTTCTAATATTCTGATAAATTAAAAAAAAATTAATAATGCAACTAACAAATCTTATTTAAACATAAGGAGCAATAAATGAGAACCAATAAATAATTGATTCTAGTTCTATTTCTATGCAGAAAGTGGTAGGAAAAAAAAAAAGGGATTTATTTCCAAACATTAAACAATTTGTAGACCAACATAAATAAAATGTTCATTTTGAACTTCTGAAAAAAAGTATTTTTGGCTGGACTTCCAAGCTTATTTAAGTATTGAAACAGTTCAATGTAGTTCACTGTAAGCAATGATATTGCCTAACTAAACATAAAAATATTGCTCTATGAGTAAAACACAGTGCCTCCCATTACTGAATTCACCCAAATGCCAAGTGAAATTCTGGAATGACTTAAATGAGAAGATCAAATATCAAAATTAAATAAAAACTGAAGATATTCTGGGGATAGGATGGAAAATACAAGATTTCCTAAGGGGAAGGGAGATCATTCGTTTTACCTTTGCTCATCTGACATGGCTAAAGTAGCCAAATTTCCTGTCCCTAGGTTCAGCCACATGTTGAAAACTCATCAGTCTCTAGAAGATTACAAAGATTACCACAGTAAATTAGTTGCTGTTTGTAAATCCTATATAAAAAGTATTAGAATTTATGTCAAAACCATTCAAACATCCAAAGCACTATTATTGTACAGCTGTTTGGTAATAAAGAAAATGGTTTTCATCAATTGAGGTGCAAAAGTATCTTCAACTGGATAGGAATTTGTGGGAGTTACCTACTCTGGTTTTCTTTTATTTGTTCAAGTTTCTATTTTGGAGTCTGGCTGTATAGCTTTTATTTACATTGCTAAGTAGTAGCTACTATGTACGGTTTTACTGGATTCAGTGAGGTTACTCATCAGAGTAAGTAGCAGATGGTGTCAATAGATATTCTGAATTTTTATTTTGCTAATTATTTGTTCATTACAAGACCTCCTAAAGAAATTTAAAGACTCTTTTGTGAAAGACTACATTACTTCACACTGTGTTGCTCTACGGTTTAAAAACTTGAAATGGCCATATTTGTTTTTAAAAACTCCCATCCTTGGAACAAAACAACTGGAAAACCTCATTACCAATATAAAGAAATGAAACCTCACAAAATACCATGAGACCATGACAATGTAGGATTTTTGGAAGTGAAATGGAAAACAAAATAATCAAAAAGCTTAACTGACATTCAAGATCCAACAAAATTCATGTTTATTTTCACTGTGTACAGAAGGTGGAGCCAAATTCATAAGGATCTGTGAACTCATACTTCATTCTTTGAATTGTTTTCTACTGTCTTTCTAGAGGGGCAGCTTGCTCAGAGGAGACACTGATTGGAATCAGTTATAAGTTGAGATAGATCATTTTAAGACCAAGTTTTCTGGTGTTTAAGCTGTCTGTAATGTTGTTTAGAAGTTCATGGCACAGCTGAAGAGCACCTGAGCCTCCATGTATCTCCCTTTCTGTCCATCAGCGAGCCAGAAACAAATTCATATTTCTAAACATAGCATGGGAAAGTGAGCAAGCTGAGTATCACCATGAAGAAGTTGCAGTGAGATCTTAGTGGCATGAAGTGGCAGACACCAGTGAAAAGAACAGAAAGGAGACAATCACCTCAAATTTTGAACACTGTATTTTCCTTCTCTGCAATCATAAATTTTTCAAAGAAACACCCATTCAGCTGTTTTCTCTGCTAGATGATATTTCAAAAACTAACTAGACAATAAGACAGTATAATTTTGGACTTAAAGGACTGAGCCAGGCATTAAGAAATTTTGCTTCTAATCCTGGTGGTGCCATGAGTTTTCTATGACTCAGAAGAGCTGCTGATATTCTCCATGACAAACTTCCCATCTCCATAAGAGGTTAATACAAGATAACTTGTTCTATGTTAATATTTATAAAACACGCTAAGATTCTACACAGATGACTGTTACTAACAGTGCAAAATATTTCCAGAGAATTGTGACTATTTGCTATGTAAGGCTCTGATCCGATGGCATCTGTCACTGAGAACTTACCCACCCTTTCATCTGATTTGTGCTTCAGACTTGATGTGTTTCCAGCAGAGTCTCTTTTAAAATAGGAGCTTTTTTTCTTTTGCAGGCAGATCAGTAAAAGCAGAATCTCTCTTATGCTGACTAAACCTCCTTTTCCCTGAGGAATAGCTTTAATAACCCCATAGCAAATGAATCTGAGAGACCAACTTCAACAAGGAATGGCAAGTGTGCTCACTAAGATACAGTCTTGTGGTTGTCCTACTTTTTTTTATTACTATCCTTACGATTATCAGAAAATATTCTGTCATATGCTATGTGCTGTGCCACCCAAGAGGGAACAGCTACCGTCTTGAGGGGTGACAACTGCCTTTGCTTTGAACAAGCGATGACAGTTTGAAACTTGCCAAGTGGAGGCTGTGTTTTGCAGACCTGACCGTGCCGCAGCAGCTTCCAGTGGGCTCCAGCCCAGTCCCTCCACTGGAAGAACATGCAAGGTTTGTGGCCAGCGACTTCAAAGCAGTGTTATATTTCTACATGATGTAAATTCCTTAAACAAGCGAAAACCACTGGCTGCTTTAAAAAAAAAAAAAACAACCATCATTAGTCTGTACACTTACATGCTTAGGTAAGCAAGAAATACCGCATTATTGTTCCTTGGGCATTCTGAGAACCTTTACCTCAACAGGGCATGGAACAGGGCAAACATTATTCACAAGTCTGTCTTTAAAGCCAAATGTGTGAGAAGGGATATCAGTGAAAACGTGCCGAAGTATACGTGCCATCCAGAGACGTGGGTGTCTGCACAACTGCCTTGAAAGACACCCAAGAAAATCTGTATTGCATATGTATGTTAATCTTGGTTTACTGTATATTCACTTTACTCCGTTTATGGACTCTGCTCCCAAATTGCACAGGATGCAGACAGTTCTGTGCATGGCAGTACTGGGAAGCAGATTTTGCAAACAAATAGAAAGCAAGTGAAGACATGCTCTTTGTCTTAAGAGCTCCATAAATCACAGACATGCTGGGAGTAGGCTGGGAGTAGACCATGAACCCCACTGGTATCAATGGGAAATTTTGTAATGGTGAAAGGACTAGAGAGCCTTCCAAATTAAACATTCACTAGGGTTTTCCTGGCAAATCACGTTACTAAAATATTTTTGAGGAAGTATTTGGAGGCAATATGAGGAAAAAATTTCTGTATCGATTTCTGTACTTATCTCCAGGTAATAATAGAAACAAAACAATGGACTGAGTCCTAAATTAACTGTGAATCTGTGTCAAAGGCTGTAAATACTAAATAATCCAATTTATGGTTCCCTTTGGTAACTCTGTGTAGAGAAACAGCAATGGTACTATGGGCTCGGAACTATTTCACTGATTCAGCCAAGGATTTAGTAAGAGTGGACAGAAATCCTGAGGAAGTCACCCCAAGGTACAGTCCCAGAGATGCACTTGAGGGAGCCTGGGCTCCAGAGCTGGGTTGCAGTGTGAACGTGCTCTTACGGCTTGTGCGGTTGCATGCCAAACCAAAGAGAAACAGGTTCTGCAGTCCCAACCACGCTAAAAGATTGCTTCACAAGACACAGCCTTTTGTTCCACAAGGCAAAATGTCAATGGATGGCAATATAGGTTACAGAGAGCTCTGGGCCCCCAAACCTTCATGTGAAAATAATCTATTTCCTTAATACAATGTTTCAAACCTTAACTGTGATCTTCTTACCCGCCTCTTAGCCTGTAATAAAGAACAGTCTCACAAATACCCCCATGCTTTCCTGTTGAAAATAGCTTCAGCTGAAGAGGGGTTGTATGTGTGAAAATATTTGTTCAATCTCAAAAGCTTATTTCCATGGCAATGCAAATGAGTGTGAGAATTTCTGGTAATCCTGTGAAACGGTAGATCATCATAACATCTGAAGTTGAATATGTTCTCGTCATAGGCTGTGAAATGTGATCATAGAGACTTATTTCCGAACTCTAAAAGATGTTCCCAAGGCATTTTTATCAGGACTAATTTGGAGATTTGAAATACTTTTCCTTTTCATGTGGATAATGCCGTAGCAAAGCCAAGGGTTGTGCTTATTATTGCTGCAAAATTATTCTTCCCTTGTTACTAACATATACATTTTAGTTTGGTGAAATGGATTTTAAGAGTGTTGGGCTTCCCAGAAGTACTGTTTTGTTTTGTCCTTCTTTTAAAAACAGAATGTTTGAAAAATTGTGAAGCCTGTACAGGAAGATACATGGAAAAATGCAAGACTGGGCAAGCTGGACCCTGTGATCATACCAGCTTTGACAGGGAACGATAACATTGTATATTAGCATGTTGTAATTTAAGGTCTTTTTCTTGGCATAAAGCTGCTTTCCTAAGGGGCAGCTTCTTCAGCACCAACATGTATTATATCCCAAATCTCTTCAATGTCTCAGCATAGCCATGTTGTTGGTATTTTGTACTTTGCTCCAGAATAATCAGTGTTTTGTGGGGCAGTAACAGGAGCATTATGTGTACTTTGCTTACTGTCTATCACATAGTCTTAAAGGCAATGGAATACTATGGTTTGTCTATTGAAATTTTTTAATTCTCATGAAGAAGGCCCCACAGCCATTTAAATACAAAGCTCTCTTTCTCCCTTGATGTGAAGAGAAAAAGCAACCTTAAAAAAAACCACTCTGAGAACATGAGGAAAAAGTTTCTTTCTGCTATATGGCTTGGACAACTGTAAAAACTAAAAAGTTGTCAAAAATAACAGCCAATATCAAAAGAAAGAGGGCAAGCTAGGGAAACAGCAGCCAGAGGAAGGAAAATGGAAGGTATACAGTTGTAGTGTACTAGCTGTTTTTGTCAAACAGGAGGCAGTGTGGTCTGCTAGAAACAGCTCTAGAGCAAGAGCCAGGACCATGTGTTTGTTTCCCAATTTCAAAGCTCCCTGCTGAGTATCTTTCTACAATGATCTTCTTAGTTCTCCACAGAGTTCTGAGTGAAAACCAGTAGGTAAGGGCTGTGGAAAATAGTCAGTAATATCTAGGTTGTGTTGTAGAGTGTATCATTCATTATTTCAAGAAGAAACTGTGAAGAGAAGCTTTTTTGGGGAACCTCTCAATGGCCATTACTGCACTTCTCCCATCTTTTATACCCTTTAAAGAGAAAAAAAATGCTCATACATTCTACTGAGCCCAGAAGTAGCCCTTGAGAATAAAATTAATTGAAACCCGAATGAGCTTGGCACAACCCAAAAACTTCATTAAGAACTATGTAACCACAAACACTTTCGAGAAGGTCTTTAGCAGTCGTACAGGGGAGCTAATACTGCATTACACAAACAAGTACAAGATCAATTATTAATGCAATTTGGACTCCATGTCTGAGGAGCTTAACACAGGCAGAGAAATAAATTAATCTCTGTTCTACAGAAGAGGTATTTTTCAAAGAGTGTTTAACCAGGGACTAGTGAGGAACAAAGGTAAACTGGTTTTGTTTTAATTGAACAGATCAGTTTTGGAGGGTTGGTTTTTTTTCTGTATAACACACTCGGAAATTATCAGGAGCATCTCTCTTCACTATTGAAGACCGATTCTCTGCACTATGCTTTATTTTTTGAAGTTTCCTGGAAAGAGTTTCCTGGAATGTTGAGATAATTTCTTCATTTCTCCCATGGGACAGACACATGCACATGCACACACACACACACACAAATAATATTAATAAAAAAATGTGTGATGGGTATCTCCGATAGAAACACTTCTGGTGTGTACTTTCATGTGTGCACGTAAAGGAAATAGACCTAAGTAAACAATGCTGGATTCACAACAAAAAGTCGAGAGAGCTTCAGAGAGCTTCCTCTCCTACATGGTGGTAAGGAGAGAATGGAGACAGCAGCTATGTGGTCCAGCCCCAGCATCCGGGAGGTTCAGGCTGGTTACCCATTAATCCCTTTCAAGCATTCTCCCCTTTCCCCATTGAGAAACTCCTGGGGCACACCAGAGAGCTAAATTGTTTGATCTGTCACAGCAAGCCCAAGCCTGGATGAAGTGCCACCCAGGTGCCCCCAGTGACCGCGGGGATGTGCGGCTGCTGCTGACTGCCCTTATATTTGTTTTGTTACATCAGCAAGACTGGACTTTCATGCCTCCGCTCTCTCCCTTGCCCCGGGCTGGTTTTTGCTGTGCGTTCAGTTCTTTTCCTCCTCCCCCATCCTCCTCTTCTCCATTTGCAGAGCGCCCCTCCTCCTGGGCTGCCACCCCTCCTTTTCCCCTCCTCTTTCGCAGTCAGAGGCTTGAAAACTTGTTAAAAGCTGTCCCAGTGTTTCAAGTTGGAAAAAACTTTTACGAGGTATCAGCACTTTTCTTTCATTAGTGGGGAAGGAAGAATGAAAAATACAAAACAGAAGTAGACTTTTAAAGTTTAAATAGACGGGTCTGAGTGCCTGAACGTGCTCTTCCATTTCATTTTAACCCTCCAAAGAAGTATTCTGATCCAGTTTCACTGCTGATCAGCAAGGGTAAGTTGAAAGCTTTCCTTTTTCATCTTCTTCAGTATCACTTTTTCTGGAAACACTTTTTTTTCACCCTGAGACTTTTGTGTTACTGTGCTGAAGGTTGAACTTGTTTGAAAATACACATCTGTATAACCGTAAGTTCTCTTAAAGTGCTTAATGCGCTAGGTTCAAACTTGTAGGAATTCTTTGCTTTCTTTGGTCGTATTTCTACACATTTCTTCAGATAGTACACTTTGACAACACAACTTCTAACCATGCTCCACTGAGAGAGAAACTGCGGTGAAGTTGTAACTGCAGGGCAGAGTTGGAGACTTGTTGCTTGTGTTTGGGTGAAATCGCGCCTCCGTGTACTTGTCTAAGACTAAATGAACTCCTTTAAAGAAAATAAACCGAGGTGTGCTTCAGGCTTCTCTGTTCTACCGAAATTGCATCAGAAGTTAGTACAGGGAGACCTTGTCCTGAGCGTCCCATTTCTGCCCCACACGTTTTGTTTTCATGTGGAAATCCTGATTGATGCCTAATAGTTTGTGCAGAGCAAGGTTCTTAATTAGGTGCTTTGTTAAATGCTGTAACTACTGAAGTGGTGGCTTTCACGTGGTCTTCCTGATAAGTTTCCCCCTTTTCTTTTAAAACAGATGTGATAAAATCCAGACGTGGGTTATGGATTTTTAACCTGGTTTGTGTATAGTTACTCTGTTTTAGCAACCTCGGTGAGGGATTTTAGAGAAGGAATGAGATATCATGATATGCTTTACCACGTTGGCAATGCCTTGAAGGTCTTGAGTGGAAATAAATGAAAGTTGTCTAGGAAGAACTGTGCAAGAAAATCCACAATATGTGTCATAATCCCAGTATGACACATTCCGTTTATATTACCTGGAAGGCTTAAATACCAAAATGCATAGGAAAAAAAAGTGCTTGAGCAGCATCTATTAGAGAACTAAAAATCTTTTTACATTGCAAGGCTTAGAGTGATTCATTATAGTGACTGTTGCCTGCTGCTTGCCGGTAGATTAAAGAGCAACACGAGGAGGTAGGAGAAAAAGCCTTCAGCTGAAAGACGAAACACAGAGTCTATCTTATCAAGTAAAACGTTCTTCTCTTAAACAAGAATATTGTGTGCTTATGTATGTCCTCACATTTTACCTTGAGATAATCGGAGAGCCTTGCGAAGCAGCTTATTTAATTTGAAAAAATTCCTTTTGATTTTGTATGTGAGATTAGTGATGAAACCTCTTGGTAACAGTGACAAAAAATGGGCTACGGACATCTTGTGCCCGATTGTGTGTCTGTGCGTGTGTGTGAGGGCTTGTGTGGAGCTTTCATCCTGCCATTTTTAACATCTGGACGGCACACCACACTGCAGAATTTAAGCCTCTGGTCTCTGGGATGTTTACTAAAGTGTTTTCTTCAAAAACTTCAAAGCCAAACACTGGCACTGACCCATGATACCTAACAAGCATATAAATGGGAAAGGGGTGAGCAGCAAGCAGAGTTCAGAAAAGGGAAGGGAAGGACAGGACACAGGGGACTTGATTTGCAACATAAATCTGAAGGCTTATACAGTCAGCAGCGCAAACTGATTCAACATTGTAAAGTTATCTCAGCTCTCATATTATGCAAGCCCAAAAGATTAATTTTATTTGTCTGTGACATGAACATCAGTTTAGGCCAAGGATTCCTCTGGGCATGAGCAAGGTTAGATGGTGCTGAGTAATCTATCCATTTCATCGGATACGTTGCTTCTCTTTAGCCTGATCTCTGGTATCTTCTCCCCGTATTACCCATTACATTTATCTCACATGGAGGCACCTGGTCTGTTGTTTATGCCACACGTATGTTTTAGAAATCCAGATTTCAAAATCTGTAAGCAAAAGGATCAGAGGGCCCAAAGTGCCCTCAGGGAATTAAATATTTCTTCTCTTTATTCCAAAGTGGGTCAGGAGGGAGATGAATCTGGGCAGTAACACAGAAGTTAGACCTGACTTGAACGACTAGAAAATGTCTAAGAAAGTGTTTATGGTTGCTTTGGGTCCTTTTGCAACTATGCTTTAGAATTAAATTAGGTGTAGAGGGTACAACATGGAGGAGGAAAAGGCCATGGGGTTGATGTCCTAGAGGCTGACTAGTATACAATGGCAAGACTAGTATACAATGAAAAAAACCAAACCAGTTGTGACACTTCTAGTTGCCGCAACCATTTAGTGTGTAATCTTTATCCAGTGGATGAAATGAACTGAAGCTCATCTGCAGAGCTACAAGTAAACTACACTTTCCCAGGGGCCTGTCTGGAGGACATCTGATGAGTTTTATGAGATTTCAGAGAACTAACCTGCCCTTTAGCAACCTATCCAAACCCCATCAGTGGTACACCTCAACTGCTTTCTCTGCAGTGCTGTTTGCTTTTGGGAGATACTCAAGTTGTTTGCTATTCAGGGCTCAGAATCTTCTCTTTTGTTGGCTTTTGTTTATGTACCTGTGAGCGTACAGAAGGTAGGAGAGGTAGGAAGACCAAAACTTTGGCCTGCTTCCCAACTGCTTCAGCTGCAAAATCCTATTTTGGATCCCACTGTAACCCTTAACTGAACTGCTGTTCCATCCGCTAGCGTGTGACCTTCTAACACTGTAGTCAGACCTGGGCATTTTACCACAGCACTAAGTTTGCGTTATTCTTCCTGGAAAATATGAACCACATGACATGATAAATGCTGACAATAAAGAGTAGAATTTCTTAATTGTGGCTTTCAAATCAAATGTCTTCTATGTGTGGTCATCTAAAACTCATGCAGATGAATGCTGTCATATCTCCTGCTGTGCTATGGCTTTTTATTTTCCTATCTTTACCCACACACAGTAGGACCTGGAAGAAATCCGTCTTTTAAAGAGTTTACTAGGCTGGCATTAGTCTGTCTCAGAAAAAAGATTATAATCCTGTAAAGTAGTAATCAGTAAGAACTCGTGAAACACACGTACTCATCATCAGCCGTATCCTTAAATTCCTGAAGTGATACAAATCAATCAGGTCAACCTGTGTCATTCAGTAGAGTCATTTAAGGTGTCCAGAATGCTGAAGAACTACTTTTAAAGGTTATCTTCTATTTCAAACTATTTACAAAGGTGGAATAGTTAAATAATTATTTGATACAAAACCTCCTTTTATACCTTATGAGGAGGTATTATAATCAGTTAATAAAAATGGCTTTAAGTGTCTTGAAAGTAAACAATTTCGATACGATGAATGGATTTTCTCTACAACAAAACAAAGTACTGTGTTTTGTAAAGCAATAGAATCCACTTAAGCAATGGCATATTATATTTGTGCCACCAAAAGGTTATCTGATTAACAGTACAATGTTTTGAATTGATGTGGCATTTTTTAATCGCTGGCAAAGCCTAGTGTGTAACTGATCTCTTTAAAAAAAGGTTGCTTTTCAAAACTATGTATGAGTAATTCAAGCATGGAATGTTTCCTCCTGGAGTTTATATTGCCAGAGGACATAAATGAAACTTAGCAGTTGTGCGTGCTGAAGCAAATTAAAAAATAGGTAGTAAATTCTGAAAATATTGCAGGTGTGGGATTAAGTAGGTCAAAACTGAAGTAAATCATATTGCATTAATGGACCAGAGTGGAGTGTAATTAAAAAACAAGCAACACATAACTGCATAGAAATATCATGGCCTCTGTTTTCTTAATCAAACTTTCAATCTGAAATAACATTTAGACAGTTAAAAAATGCATTGAGTCTGAGGAAAGTCTGTTAATGCAGTAGTTTTGAATCATTGGAAAGCTGACTAATTAAATCAAGAAGCTGTTACTTGAAAAAGGCTCCTTCTGTCCACTTCTAGGACATGCAGCAAATAGCTTGCTTTTAAAACAAACTTCACATGTTGTGTAGTTACAGGCTGTTCTCTGTTTTAACAATCCCAGCCTTAGGAGGAACGTGGTCACATTTCATTGCAGCCTTTCCAGAGACCTCCGCGCTCGTGTAGCTGACTCCTTCTCTGCCACCTCGAGCCCATAAAGACAAACTAGCCTTTCCTGGGAAGGACTAAAAGCAGAGATGACTGAAGGGATGTGTCAGAGATATTACGCTGTGTACTCCTCCCAGTAGAGGCATCCAGATTTAAAAGTCTGAAGCAGGCCTGATCCTTTAGTGGAGCTTCATTCATGTGAACAATTAATTATGTGAGGAAGGGTCTGCACGCTGCAGTAGGCAAACTTCAGAGCAAGCTGACTAAGTGGGCTGAGGAAATAGCCCTGGGATATTTTTCAGGGGTTCAAAGGTAATTGGCATCTCAAAGCTATCTGAGCGAGTACTTTAAACACTTGTCTCCCATTACACTGTCAGACTCCTTCCGACGGCAGGAACGGTGTGTTTTTATTTGGCATCTATTGTTAGAGTGAGTTTGCCAGACTTATAATCTTGTGTTTCCAGTGACTCACTGCTTCTTGAAAGAAAATCTCCTTGGTGCTAAAATTTCCTATTTTATGAATTGTCCAAAAAGGGCTTTTTCTATAAATGATCTTCACTAGGGAATATATCCATGATGCGATGGGGAGGAAATAATTTGGACATTATCAAAACTGTTAATACCAGGAAGGGATTACTCAGCATGCTTGGAACAAATATCTATACCCAGAAGCATCTACTTTAAAAGGGAAATTTTGTGACTGTTTTTCCTTTTAAGTGCCCAATTTCACATGCTTGTTCATGTGGGGCAAATTAAAATGTAAGTTTTTATGCAGATAAAATTGCCATTCTCCAGTTGATAAAAATCCTGTAGTTAACTTTGTTTTGCCTAGGAATTTAGAACATCAAGTAAACCATTTAATTTCTTTTATGTCATCCTGTACATTTCCAGATATCCCCAAGAAGCCGTCTGTGTCCCAGAAATACACACTTTAAAACTCAAGTAGGGAGTGACAATTTAAACTTGCAGTGTTCAACACTTGGAATGCAAACTGCACGCCAGGAGTTGTCTTAAAAAACAGAAAGATCTCACTTACCTTTTTTTTCATGCTAAATCCCTTTTTCTTTCAAAACAAAGGGAAGGAATTTAAATACAAAAAGATGCAAATACCAAGCTGAAACTACAATAAATTAAGCAAGCTACAGATAAACAGGAAACCAGTTCCTCCAATATGGTAACATGAGCTTAGCTGTGCTTCTTGTATTTACTATTTATGGTTCCTTCATAAAACTATAGGTAAAGAATACTAACTTTCATTTTTGTGCTGCAAATACTAATGCATAAATTTCATGTAGATAGAAATTTTTTTTCTGAAGTTGAGCATAGTATAAACTTGGCATCATTAGGAACTGCTCTTTTAAATGTATTACCAACAATGTAGTGATATGCAAGAGTTCAGTTTAATGTTGTAGGAAAAATAGCACATGTTTTGCAATGATAAAATTTGAGGTATCAAACCCTAGCATTAACTTAGTATAACCTTTTTGTATTAAAGGAATACTATGGTTTGTTGTCTTACTCTCTTAACAATTGAACATAAAAATTACTGTGAACAATCCACCCTGAAGGAGATCTTTTATGTATTCCTATTATTCAGGCACAGCCACTGTGTACTTCCACACCCTGCTTCAGCATTGTGTCACAGCTGTTTTCTACCTGCAACAAGTGTAGATCATTGAACTAAGCATTGTCATGGACTTCTTCAAAAACAAAGGGAAATTAGAAACCTCTTTTTTTCACTGAGTTATGTTTTTTGATACTTTCTCTTTTCAGTTTCTCTGACTTCTCAGTCCACCTGCAGACTAACTAAAATTCTGGTTTCTCTTCAGATCATGTAAAATACATGAATTAAAAGAAAGCCGACATAACTGCTCCATTAGCATTGATCTGTAAATCAGTGTACCAAAGGTACTAAAGCTCTGTCTTAAGCATCACTATTTTTTTATGTCCTTCTTTAGCCAGCATCCTGTGAAGATGGGTGATTGGAGTGCCTTGGGAAAACTTCTTGACAAGGTTCAAGCCTATTCTACTGCAGGAGGGAAAGTGTGGCTGTCTGTCCTGTTTATTTTCCGAATCTTACTACTGGGGACAGCAGTCGAATCTGCCTGGGGAGATGAACAGTCTGCTTTCCGATGCAACACTCAACAGCCAGGTTGCGAGAATGTCTGCTATGACAAGTCCTTCCCCATCTCCCACGTACGATTCTGGGTTCTGCAGATAATATTTGTGTCTGTACCTACCCTTTTGTATTTGGCACATGTATTCTACGTAATGAGGAAAGAAGAGAAGCTAAACAAAAGAGAAGAAGAGCTCAAGGTGGTCCAAAATGATGGTGTGAATGTGGATATGCACCTCAAGCAAATAGAAATTAAGAAATTCAAGTATGGGATTGAAGAACATGGCAAAGTGAAGATGCGTGGGGGACTGCTCCGTACTTACATCATCAGCATCCTGTTTAAATCTGTCTTCGAGGTGGCTTTCCTGCTGATACAATGGTACATTTATGGGTTTAGCCTGAATGCCATCTACACCTGTGAGCGAGATCCATGCCCTCACAGAGTGGACTGTTTCCTCTCCCGTCCCACTGAGAAAACAATCTTCATCCTCTTCATGCTGGTCGTCTCCTTGGTGTCTCTTGCCTTGAACATCATCGAGCTTTTCTACGTGTTCTTCAAGGGTGTCAAGGATCGTGTGAAAGGCAAAAACGACCCCTACTCCCACAGCGGTACCATGAGCCCTTCCAAGGACTGTGGCTCTCCCAAATATGCTTATTACAATGGCTGCTCCTCACCAACTGCCCCCCTGTCTCCCATGTCTCCTCCAGGGTACAAGCTCGTTACTGGAGAGAGGAACAATTCCTCCTGTCGTAACTACAATAAGCAAGCAAGCGAGCAAAACTGGGCCAACTACAGCGCGGAGCAGAACAGAATGGGGCAGGCTGGCAGCACCATCTCCAACTCGCATGCCCAGCCCTTCGACTTCTCTGATGAGCACCAGAACACTAAAAAACTGGCATCGGGACACGAGCTGCAACCCCTCACCATTGTGGACCAGAGACCTCCCAGCAGAGCCAGCAGCCGAGCCAGCAGCAGGCCTCGACCTGATGACCTGGAGATTTAAGCTTCCAGCTGCAGTCCTTGCTCTACTATGAAATGACATGCATTGGAAGATGCAGTCAGTGCTGATCTTGTTCCAGTGGAGGTGGTACTTAATAGTCTCAAGCAGGAGATTTTAACAATCATAAAAACAAACAAGCGAACAAACTTTTAAAATACTTGCTGTTTTTGGGGGGGATGTGGGGTTGGTATGGGGTGGTACAGTACACTTGGTATTTAATGTAGCTGGTTTAAAGAATTTAAATACTAAAAAAAAAGAAAAAAGGAAAAAGGTAGTCAGTGCTAAGGTAGAGGGTTGTTTTTCTAGAAAGGCTGTAAATATCTGAGTGTTTGTGTATGTGTGTACTATTGAGTTTGTTTCTAAAGAATCTTCTGTAATACCAGAACCCAAGAATAACTGAACTCACATTTGTCAGGGGGAAGTACTGCCTGAAGATGAAAACATTTTTCCTAATCAACAAGCAAAAAAATCCCAGGATTGCTTCTGATTATTTCCCTATCAAGAACATTCCATTCTTAGAAGTGCACTTTGAAGGTAAACTTTCCTACTTGGTCCTCCAGGTTGTCAAAAGGCTCCTCTGAGGACAATCTATAGCGTTTGAATCATTCAACTCAAATTTCAGAGATGACCCACCAGGAAATACTTTGGTCACTTGCTTTTCCAGCCCTTCACACAGGTAGATTTTGTGATGTGCATAAGTGGAGTGGCTCCACACTCGTAGAACCAGAAACTACACTTTGTTGCCCACAGCAGTATTCATGTACTGCTGCTCACGTACAGTCTTAATTAGCATCATATAAAGTCCAGTTTGCTGCCAGTTGCAGATTTAAGCAATATGACAGGCAAGCAACTGCCTTTAGTGAATTTTTTCACACCTTTATGTATATTAAGGGTGTACATATGGATGTGGAGGTAAAGGTATACACAAAACACCCTCAGAAGCAGACGTGGCGAAATAAATGCACACATTACTTGCAGTTGACACTTTCTCAAGGTTTTTGAGAAGATGTGGGCCACTATGGTGTTTACATTCTCTGATTCCTTCAATGCAAGTGAAGCACATGCCATTGTATTTTTTTAATTCTATAGAATATTTTCCATGTGTCCTAAATGGATGCTTTTATAAAAATCAAAAATATAAAGGGTATAATCTTGGATGTCTTGCTCTGGAAAATCTCTCTCTTTTAAGTCAATGGGAGTTCTGCCTGAACAAAGGCTACAGGATCAAGCCCAAGATGTAGTGAACCATGTTCTTGCTGGCATGAATGATTTTCTTTGTAGAAATTAGGGATGGAAAAGACCCAGCAGGTCATCTAGCCAATCTCCCTGGTAGGTAATAATGATGCTTGAATGATAGAAGATGTAGTACTGTAAGCAAGCTGTAGTCTTTTATGTGAGAAAGTTAGAAGAAATGCTTTGTGCTGGATTAATAATAAAATATGTCTACATGACTTTTGCAGTAACTGGTATTTTTCTTGTTTTAAATAACCACATTTTCTGAACTGTAATGTCCACTCCAAGTTTGACAGTTAAGTCTTTCTAGATGGCTTTAGCAACTTTAGTGTTTACACTTAGATTTTATTTGAAATGCAAGTGAAGTTGAAAGGATTTTTAAAGATTACAATTCTAGCTAATTTATTTGAAATATATGCTAAAGAGATCTACCAGTTTCTTCAAATGCTTTGCCTCTTAGCTGAACACAGATTGACCAAGGAAATACGTAGCTTTGTTTCATTTTGCAGCAACAGATAAATTTTCATTTAAGATGTTTTATTGATTTGTTTGACATTCCATGTTAAACTACTGTTGTGTTCAACTTCATTGCATGTAGGCAACCATAGTCCATTGGATCATGTTGTCTGGAGAACATTAGTCAATAAAGTTTTAATTTAGTATAAATACATTTTCTAATTGTCTTTTGTTCTTTTATATGTCCATATATATTTTGTTGCAGTCTTATAATCCAAACTCCTTCCTTCTCCCTTCATTTTTCCCCAGTCACCCTGTATTTCAACAGTATTCTTGATTGAATCCATCTGGATTTATTTTGAATTGAAATGTCACATGACCAGATTCAGATAACCTCACTAAACTGGAAAAACAAGCATCATTTGTACCACTCTACTCAGTATGAAGATACCGCTCTACTCAGCAGATCTTTCCATGAGCCTCAGAAGATATATATTTATTTGCAAACTATTATAAACTAGATAATAGTAAGATATTACCACGTACTTTTTCAGGCAATTTTTACATATGGCCTAGATTCTACATTATGAAATCATTACCTTTAGTTTACATTTCCCCCTTCAATCAGATTGCTTGACTGACAAGCTCTTCTGCCAACTCCCTCATCACCCTAGGATGGAATCCATCAGGTCCCATTGATTTGTGTGGATCCAGGTGGCTCAGTAATTCATAGACTATTTCCTCCTGGAACACAAGGGAGCCATTTGGTTTCCCGTCTCTATCTGTGAGCTCCAGAGGCCAGTTATCCTGAGGGCCACCTCTCCTACTGGTGAAGACTGAGGCAAAATAGGTGTTGAGTACCTCAGCCTTCTCCTCATCCCTGGTAAATATGTTTCCCCCCAGGTCCAACAAAGAATGGAGGTTTTCCTTGCCCCTCCTTTTGTTATTAATGTATTTATAAAGCGCTTTTTGTTATCCTTAACAGCAGTAGCCAAATTAATTTCAAATAGCGCTTTTGTTTCTCTGATTTTCCTTCTGCATGTTCTAACTATAGTCCTATACTCTTCCTGAGTAGTCAGCCCTGCCTTCCACAGTCGGCAGGCTCTCTTTTTATCTCTGATTTCCTTCAGTATCTCCCTATTCAACCAAAGTGATTGTCTTCCCCGCCGGCTTGCCTTTTGGCTAATTGGTATAGCCTGTTCCTGTGTACTCAAGACCTTTTCCTTGAAGCACATCCATCCCTCCTGTACGCCCCTGTTTTTGAGGAGTGTGTCCCAGGGTGTGCTCCGGACCAGTCTTCTGAACAGGTCAAAATCTGCCCTCTGGAAGTCCAGCATAGAGGTTTGATTGGTGGTTCTTCTTACATCCCTGAATATTGAAAACAGCATTATTTCATGGTCACTGTGCCCCAGTTGGCCTCCGACCACTACATCTCCCACCAGCCCCTCTCTATTTGTAAACAGCAGATCTAGTGGGGCCCCACTCCTGGTAGGTTCATTTACCTGCTGGAGCAGGAAATTATCCTCCATACACTCTAAGAATCTCCTAGACTGCCTCTTCTCTGTTGTGTTGAGCTCCCAGCAGATATCTGGCAGGTTGAAGTCCCCCACAAGAACAAGGGCTGGCGATTTTGAGACATCTGCCAACTGCTTGTAGAATAACTCGTCCCCTTCATCATCCTGGTTGGGTGGTCTATAACAGACTCCTACCAGGATGTCAGTCTTGTTATCCTTCCCCCTGATTTGGGTCCACAAGCACTCAACCCTATCATTGGTGACCTCAAGTTCTACAGAGTCAAGAGACTCTCTAACATACAGAGCCACCCCTCCACCTCTCCTACCCTGCCTGTCCTTTCTGAAGAGCTTGTAGCCACTTATGACCACTCCAGTCATGCGAGTCATCCCACCACGTTTCTGTAATGGCAACCACGTCATAGCTTTCCTGCTGCATGATGGCTTCCAGCTCCTCCTGTTTATTGCCTAAACTGCATGCATTAGTGTACATGCACTTCAGCTGGGCTGCTGATTTTACTTTTAATTCAGTCTTATCACCCCTGGGTTGAACTTTGGAGAGCCTGAAATCAATCCCCTCCCCCTTCAGACCTAGTTTAAAGCTCTCCTGATGAGCCCTGCTAACTTATGGGCAACAACCCTTTTGCCCTGCTTAGACAGATGAAGCCCATCTGATTTGAGAAGACCAGGTAGTATGGAGTTTGCCCCATGATCAAAAAACCCAAAATTTTGATGGTAGCATCAATCCTTTAGCCACCTATTGATAAGGTAGGTTTTCCTAATTCTCTCCTCATGCATCTCCCCATTCATTCCAGCCACTACAGGAAGTGAAGTGAATACTGCCTGTACACCTGTCCCATGGACTGATCTACCCAGTGCTCTGAAATCCTTTTTGATTACCCTGGCACTTCTCCTATTGATGTCATCACTGCCAGCCTGGATTACCAACAGTGGATAGTAATCTGAGGTCTGAATTAGCTCAGGAAGTTGCCTAGCAATGCCCCTCACCCTGGCCCCAGGAAGACAACAAACCTCCCTTTGGGTTTCATAATTTAGAAGTGAAATTTCCATATTTAAAATGGAAAGTACAGTAATAGTTTTGGGAACTGGGACCTCTCACACTCCCTGTAATTGGTCATTTTTAAATAATGTACTTGTTTCCCTGTTCCAGAACCACGTCTGTCTGCAGTGCTGTGGTTCTACCTAGCATTGCTGGCTTGACTCCACATTAACACTGTGCTGATGTTTCCTCCAGAATTTCTCTGCTGGGTATCAATTCAAGAAAAGTAAAAAAAAAAGTAGGCATGAAATGGGTAGAGTTTTGCAGCTCGGATCTGGGAGTTGATCCAGATCTGAAGTTACTGACAGATTAATGAAGAACTGTTAGTGTGTCAGATCCAAACCTTCTCCAGTTGTGGTGATGGCTGTTTCTATCCCATTGGGTCAGGACTACTTATAATTCTTCTTGTAATTCTTCTGTTATTACCCCTGCTCCCTTTTCCAGAAATTAGACAAACTAGGATAGAAAATAGGATTTACCTTCCTCCTGTAGAAATTTTTATCTCTATTTAGTGCTAATCCAAACCTGGCATTACTGAGCCTTTTACTGAGCTCATCAATGACCGTTGATATACAATCGTTTTTTAATGCAGTGCATTATACAAATGGTCAGATTTACCATAATGTCCTTGAAGATGTCTTCCTATCCTTCTCATGCTAGTCTCTCCAGCCATTTGCAGTTAGATCTGCCAGAGGACTCTGATGACTGAAGTGGGATGCATGTCCCTTGAGGATTTATCTGGAAAAAAAGCTAGTCCTCTGATGGTACAGAGCTGTTGAAGCTACTCCTACATTACTTTCATTTCTACTGCCAACATAGACAGTAAGGTCAGAAGAATAATTCATGTCTGAGAAATCATGACCTAGACATAATCTCTGGTTCAGTCTCTTTCATTTGTGGGTCCTCCATTTTGTTCTAGCTTATTCTAACATCATGGCTCCAGGAATATGGGACTATAAAATCGACTCTACTGAGATGATTGCCTTTCCCTGACTTAACTCATGTACTTTTGACTGTGCCCAAGGACATATTCACACCCAGACTCTCTTAAGTCCTGCAAAGTGTGTCAGATGAAAATTACATGATGCTAGCACGTCACTAGATTGAAACAGGAAGAGCTTATTGGTTCCTGCACTTATTTAAGAGGTGTTTGGATAGATACCAAAAAGAACACTTGTCTTGAACTTGTTTTAAATACTTCTGACATGCGACACTACCAAGAGACCCTATGAAGCAATACAGACACTGTGGACGTGTAAGCATTTTTATGGGTACTATGTCTAGAAACTGATTGGTAATCTGGTAAGTCCAACTGTCTCCGAAATGTCTACCCTCACTCTTTTTTCATGGTAGCCAAAATGCTGCATCCGGCTTACTGGCTTGCTGGAATTTGCAATGCAAAGACACTTTGGGCAAAGACAGACATGTTTTTACAGTGATCGTTTTTGGTTAATTCCTTCCAAGTGCTGAAGCAGCATATTGCTAGAAGCTAGAGGCAGAAGGTCTGGGACAGGCTGTACTGGGTTAGTAATAATCAAGGGAGTCAACCGGTCAAAAGTAATGGCTTTCTGGGGCCTGTAGGCTCTTTCGTCATTTAAAAAGACCAGGTCTCTGCTACTATGTTGAGGAAATGTGCATAACAAAATGAGACATGAGCTTTGACCAGTATAAAAGGGAAAATGTTCAGACATTTAAATTGCTCCTTGAAACAAGCCTAGACTTCAGCTGCATACTTCCCATTAGAACTGACATAAAATATTTGCGAGTTCCAGGGTTTCAGTCATTTAAATCAATGTAAAAGTTCCTGTCAATTTCAGACTCAAACAAACTGGATCCAGAAAGATATATTATGATGTCATCTAATTTTCATTGATATAACTGAAAAGGAAAAGCTTATGGGTGTAAGCTATTAAGTCTTGAATGGTGATTACTTGAATATGTGTAATCATACTGTTTCCTCACAATTTTCTTTTTAAAGTATCTCAGTACAGTGGCATGTTTATGAAAAGTAATCTGGTCTACTTTTTTTTGCAAACAGACATGAATTCTGTCAATGTAATGAAATATATTTATGTGATGTTCATCTCAAATTTACACAGGACTACAGAAGGGAGTGTAGGGTACTCTTTATAGCATGTAACTCTGCTAGGCTGGGCAGCTGAGGAGTGAAATCTGCATATTGCCTGTCCTCATCATTGTTGAAAAGTTTTGCATATCCTGAACACATGAGCAGTTTTTTCATGCTGCTGAATGCACCTCTGTTCTCAGTAGGCCTTCTGTGAGCTTTGCTTTGGTAGAAGTCTGCATTCTCCTTTTCCTCCTTCTTTTTCCACTTATAATATAAGCTTTGTAGGGGAAACCATTAGCAGCCTCATATATGTAAGGAACTACAATGACAGTTGATAGCAAAATGGTGCAATCATGGTATATGCAGTAGTTATCTTTTACAAGTCTGCAACTAACTGAATAGGAAGACAGCATGGAAAGTAGTTTAAGGGATTATAAAAGTCTCTGGATACTTTGGCATCTTAAAACCATTGGTCCTTTCTGAAACAAGCATTTCAGTCTCAGCTTTTGCTGAGTCACAGAGTTTCCTGCCTTTGAAGGTTGAAGTAGCTTGGTTCAAAATTGAAGTTGTTCTGGAAAGGTTCAAACCTTCACTAATGACCATATTTGCATGCTGTTCTCAGTGGTATTTACATATAATACACAGGGAGGCCACTTCAAAATGCAAGCTCTGCTTACGCTTTGTATTTTCCTAGTTTTTATCTATGCATCATTACTTCAAAGTGTTTCACTAGGAGTACTCTGCCTTATATTTTGGAGACTCTTCATAGTTTTTTGAAAGCTGAATATATAGCCAATTGTAAGACTGTCACCTGGGTTTTGCGTGTGGAGGTGAAGAAGTATTACTCACAGTATCACAGTATCACAGTATCACAAGGTTGGAAAGGACCTCTGAGATCATCAAGTCCAACCTATAACCCAACACTAACACCAACACTAACACCAACCATCATCTAAACCATGGCACTCAGTGCCACATCCAATCTCCCCTTAAACACCTCCAGGGTCGGCGACTCTCAGGCAAGAATCCTATCTGGTCTGACCTGGCGTACTTTTGTTGAGGACAAGGAGTGACATGGCATGAAATCCCTGCTCCAAGCTTTACTTACTAGCTTCTTTTATTCAAGTCCCTGTGTTTTTATTTCAGGAACACACAGAGGATTCAAACATGAATACCTGGGCCTTTTTTAACTTGCTGAGGTCTAGCACAATCTCTGAGGAATTTCTTCTACCTCCATTTAGATTTCTGGTATCCTCCAGCTCTGTGGACTTTGGACTGATTATAGCACTCAATCCCTCAGTGTTAGGGTAGATGTTCAGGTAGTGCTGTCAAAGGATGTGAGAGTAGGGAAAGTGGGTCTGGATTCTTTCCCATAGGATTTCCTGTAGAATCAAGGCAAACTAGGTAATCACCATTCCTTGTCCTGAAGAGTCTAGCTGTAAAGGTGTGAAGGGATTTTTGCATGGATAATAGTGATAACTGTAGAAAATCATCCCTCTTCCATCCTGTCTGGGAGCTGTAATATCCTGTTAATCTTTTTTCTTCTTCTCCACTCGTCCCATGTGGCCAGCTTCTCTCACCACCCATTTCTTTTCCTCATATCACTCATGCAACAGGGATATAATGTTTTGTACTGAAAAAGCTTTCTATAGTGATTATTTTTTCCTTGCATCATGTGGTAAGGAGCACTCAAATATCTTAGAATATCCTTCTCCATTAATTAACAAGCTGGTGTTTCTGCTATTTCATTCAGAATGAGTGAATTCTATTAATTTAGTCCAAAATGAATCTCACAGGTGTAAACTACTGTAAGTAAGTTTTGACTTACAACTTAGACAGTTATTTTGTATCTAATCTCATGGGAGCCCACATTTGCTTTTCATCTTCAAAGTACTTTGAAAATGCTATATAATTAGTGTGCTATGGAGTCATCTTTTATGATATTGCATGTACTCCAGTACTACCCACTGTGGAAGACAAAAAGGGAATCTCATTAGCCACAGAGATTATGCATAACCTCCATTAGCACTACAAAATGAAGTAAAAAATGCTGAACAAAGGTGTTTTAGTACTTCATGCATGAGGAGGATCCACAACTAGCAGGAAGCCAGTCTCCCTAAGATAAGGAAATAGGAATGTTTTTTTTTTCTGATAACCTACTACTTCAGATCTCTAAACACATTTTACTTTGAATTATGTCTCAGTCAAGCTGGCAGCAGATCACAGGTAGATAATCTTATTACATGGAGTCTTCATCTTCATGTGACTACAATACCCCCATTCTTTTTTATTAAAAAAGCCTTGATTTGATGGAGTCAAAAGGGGTGATATATAATAATAATAACATTAAATAGATTTCTAAATATTTCAGTGATACTTCAGGGGAGCAATTTATCCTGAGTACAACATCAGCAATTGATAATACAGCTGAGCATAATTCATAGATTATAGTGTTTTCCAATAGTTGCCAGTATGCTCACAACAGGTGCTTGTTCAGGATCTTGCTCTTTAAACCAGCTTGGCATTTTCTGGAGATTATCATTCCAACATGAGTTTGCAAACAGTCTTTTTGAATCTATGCCATTTAGAAAACAGAATTTAAAAAAAAAAGAGCAGTAGCCCCCATTCAATCCAGTGAATCCTGCTTAAAGGAACAGAATATTTTGCATAAAGAAAACTTGGATTATTTTTGAATTTTAATAATTTCTATCTTCCCCAGACTTGCATACAAACTAGCACGTATTTTGCCAGCAGAAAGATTAATGTGCTTTATTTGATTTTGGAAGTAATTTTTTCTTACAGATATTTAATAGGACAAATGGATACTCTTTTAAATGGTAGTAAAAATTAATGATCATCTGAAAAATAAACTTGAGCTTAAGTTTTAAAAGTTACGAACAGGCAGAATTAACTCTGCTTCCCACACAGTTAATGGACATATGCATCCATCTCCTCAATTTTTGCTCCATTTTAAGCTCAGTGTCATTTTTAAAAAAATGGTGTTCTTCCCTGTGTTATTTAAATATCACACAAACCCATAAACATAACTATATGCCAGAATGAGGTTTTTACTTATGAGTGATGGTTTGGACTCCTTCTCTTTGCTTTTATTTTTACTGCTTATTCCATTTGTTTTACATGAGATATATTCTCTCTGTGTCTTATACTCAGTATATTTTTAGCTGCTCCTGGAGTACTTAAGGAAAAATCAGCAGATGACCACAAGAATGTAAGAGGTACCTCCTAAAGCTTCCTTTTCTCTTTCCCATGGTGCATCAGAACGGTTTCATCAGGACGATCACAACAACCAGCTATCTGCAAATAAGAAATAAAGTTTTGGAAAAGCACCAGCGTAAGAAGAGGACTGGAGATGAGCAGCAAGATGAATCATTTGGGAAGTCCTTCTACATTTCAAGCAACTGCAGCTGTCTCAGTTCTCTAGCAAGAAACACTAGCCTTCCACGCTAGCTATTTTTACAGTGGTGGAGCTGCAAGTTTCAGAGCAGGAGGAAGGAAAGGGAGTGACTAGGCACAGCTGCATGAGAGGTGGTGTAGGAAAAAAAGTTGACAGCCGGGAAACGGATGTTTGAAAAGAAAGAGTTGCACTGCAGTAAATGTTCTGTGATCTTCCCTTTTGCAACAATAAAAGAACTTTGAATTCGAGATTACATTGTGGAAGGTGTTGGAGGTGAGAAACTCGGAGCTTAAGAGTCTCCAGAAACTCATGGGGATTCTCTGGGTCTGACAGTGCACTCTTTTGGAACATATATGAATACATATAACAACAGATAAATGTGGTTTGCTTCACAGTTCCGCTGAACGGTACACAGCCATGCTGAGACTTGCTGTCCAGATCAAGGGTGTGAGGAGTTATTCTCCCTTTCCTGCCTCCCCCCGCCCCCCGCCCCCAGATTCAGAATTCTCATTTTCAAAACCATTCGTATAGCTGTGTTTTTATACTGTCATCCGCTGTTGGACCCCTGTTTGGCCCTGCTTTGTTTATTATTTATCTGTCATGGCTTCCTTTTTTTTCCTCCACACTGTGGTCACCTGCGTGGCTGAGGATGGTACAGCTGTACAGAGATACAGCCAGCCCTAGGACTGGGGGCAAAATTTCCACATCCTAGCGACGCGGTGGCTGACTCAGTGTGCTTGGGTGGTGTTACTGGCCGGGGCCAAGTGCCAAAGCAGTGTGGCTGCGTCACTCCTGGAGCTGTCGCACCCAGCTGAGCTGAGTCACTGGGAGGCACTGGCCCAGGCTGCTGCTGGCTCAGAGATGGGCAAGCTCAAAGAACGGCACCACAGTGGGCACAGCGGATTGGCCCAGTGTCTTCTTCCATGCTGCTACTTCTCTTAGGTTTTATTTACATTGTTGGATCCCATCTGCCTGTCTGGCATCTCACCTTTGAATGCCACTAGCTCTTCTCTTCTGTATTCTGTTTTCCATTGCTCAGGGCCATACTCAGACAAGCTTTTCAAACTGTGAGCTTTTCAGACATTGCATATCAAATGTAAATAGGCCATTTGCAACAGCATGCAAATTGAGTAATGGATCTGTTAATGGTTAGATGTATTGGGTAAGGGAGGAAGATTAGTTTTGCAGGTTAGTAAATTTACAAGTGAATGAACTCAAAGTCTTAAAAAGATTTCTCTAGGCAACATTCATCATGAATGTATATCTTTTACTTCCCATTCCCATAGATTTTTTAATTCCTTCCCCCCCCCCCCCCCCCCCCCCGAAAGTCTTAAAATTGGCATGCATTTTCAAAAGTCCTCAGTGACATTTCTCAGAGTCACCTGATGTCATCTGTGACAGTTCACATCTGAGTTAGGACTTGTCCAGCCAAATGCAGGAAATCTCCAGTCTGTAACTGAATGACCTTGAGCGCTGGATTTCCTTTCTGAAAAATGCTGATTGTACTCCCATCCCTTGTCTGCCTTGTGTGGAAACTGTGAGGTTTGGGAACGAGGTGATGTCTAGTGTTATGCAGAACCAGATTTAGCTGAAACATAGGAAGAGCTCACATTTGGAGAAGTGATATGGCTGTCTACTTGGTCCTCAGGCAGGAAGATCTGCCCCACTGATGAGTCAGTTTCCACAAAGATTTCACATGTAAATCAGTATTTTAACACAAGTTCCAATCAAGTAATAATTTAAACCAAATCTCACTATAGCCTAGTGGTTCAGGAGCAGATGCATGAATTGTTCTTCTCTGTGCAGTGCAGGTGTAGCAGGCTGCTGAGCACCTTATCTCTAATCCCTGCTGACAGGACTATTGTCTGTCACAAGTGAGTAGACAGAAATTCAAGTACCAAGAAAAGCACTTCAGTACACTTGTTCAGAATGTTTTTAGTTTCCCATAGACATTTAATTTTGCAGGAGCAAAAAAGAATGTGGAATTCAGTGGAATTCCAATTGAAAATGTTAGCAAAAATGTGAACGTACTCTTTAAAAAAGTTACCCCAGGTCTTTGTGACAGTTGCTGTCTGGACTAAGCTCTCCTGGCTGAGTTCCAGGCTATGTTAAAGGTACCATGGTGCACTATGGCCAGTTCTCTTGTCTGTTCCCATGGTGCATCCTGGAAAATCCAAAATATGTTGCACAAGAGGGAATATTCTTTCCATTTGTGAATATTCACAAATATTCAAAACCCAACCTGATCGTGGAACCTGATATGTAAAATGTCTTGTGTTTTCATTAAATACTCCAGTTAACTTAGATGTCCTAATCAAGAGTGATAACAGTTTAAGACTGATGACTGAAAGTAAACAGAAAAAGGCACAAGGAGAAACAATTTGAGACAGAAACTGTCTTTGCCATCTGGATTCATGACATTTTTCACTTATTGAGGTTTTACTGTGCCACAGACAAGCAAAACAGCATCAAAAAGTGAAAACAAAACAAAATGTAAACCCTTTTCTAACATTACTTCATTTTTAAACAGCTGCTTCACAGGTGGTGAAATATTACACATCGTGGGTTTCATGCTGGATGCCATGTTCACCACAGGTAGCTCAATGAAGATCTTGTGTCCCCATGGAGAATCTGGTTGAAAGGAAAGCAGGTGGCTGAAGTACAGAAAAGGAGAACAGGTCTGACTCCTGCTGGGAACTCCTGCTGGTGGGTGGGGAGATGGCAGTGATGCTTACGTGCCTGAAACCTCGCCAGTGTTGGTAGTCTGGTTGTTCCTGCACTTGATAAATCATCTCTCAGAATCCCTCCTGCACATACCTTTTCTTGACGCATCTTTGGGTGAGCACTACCTCAGTCTATTTTTAACAGCTACACTTTCCATGATTAGATTTTAATGCTATTTATTTATTTAAACCAAACCAAACAATTCCGCATAAGCTGAACATTCCAGTGGGCATCATGCTTGGCCATGCAGAGGAGTCTAAATCTAGTTTAAATTACTTTCCTTGAATGGTATAAAAAGCTGGGTCATGTGCTGAAGCTTGTTGAGGAATAACAGAGTCATTCTTTCATAGATTGCAAAAACTTTATTAAGGAAAGATAAACAGGTTAAAGTTTTCTCACTGACTGCACTGCCTATACATAGCAATTACCCCTTGCTTTTCCCCACCCCTACTTGGAGTTGAAGGTGTAGCAGTTACAGTCTCATCATCTACCATAACAGAATCAAGTCCTCTATACGTCCACTGAAATTAAAGGGGATGAAAGTCTTGGGATAATCGGACTCAGTGTCTCACTCAGTTATTTCCTTGTAGGTATCTGGAATGTGAGCCTTTTATCTCCCTCCTGCATAGGTAGCAAAGGCAGGTATGAAAATTAGTCATCTCCCAAAAACACCATTTCCTACATAAAAAGAGCATCTACCCAGATTTGTGACACTGCTCTTTCTGAGGCCTTGGCCTAGTCTTCCAGTACTTCCTGGTAGGAAGGAAGAGTACAGACAAAATTTGCATCCATGTTAATAAAATAAATCATTTGTGTCAAAGTGAACAGTGGACAAACTGTTTCAGTTAATAAAAGAATTGTCCTGAATTGGTGCCAATCTTCAAACTAAATTCAAGCCAATTTTACTTTTAAAAGTAATAAAAAATAATAAGCACACAATGTGTATATAGACATACACATAGTGAATAGTTCAGGGATTAGAAAAAGATGTATTTCGCATCTGGCGCTCCAATTTTGCAGATGCATATTCATGCAAGCAACTTTACTCACATGAATTATTCCCTGGTGCCATGCACTATTTCCTGTCTAAACCAACAGCAACGCATACAAAAGGCTTTAGTGCATAAGGGCGCTATAACCTGCAGAACATCGCTGCTTGGTGCATCAAGTAAAGAGAGACAAGACTTGTTAGTAGGACAAAGCTGGCACCAATTAAACTATGTCCAGCACAATGACTCCATTTGCTGGAAGCAGTCATACCCAAATGTCGTGTTAGGGAGTACAGCCAGCCTTGCCTACAGCAGGATATCACTTCCAAATATCACGCATTGCATATAATCTATTGCATAAACTGCAGAGGGGGGTGGAGGGTGGAAGGGATGAGGCTTCATTGGGATGTGTCTTCAGAGAGGAAGATCAGTTGGGTGTACATGGAGAGCACAGGGGTTATTTTGAGGAGCAGGGGGAAGGGAGAGTTACCCATGTGCATTATTTCACACATCATAAACTTAATTTCTCAGGGATTTATTTTAGCAACCCAGAAACAGATCATTCCCATTTGAGGTTTCACAGCACCAAACTGTGAACATAAGGACTGGGGTTTTTCTTTGAGTTTTTTTGGTTTTGTCTTCAGCTGCTTCAGAGTGGGTGTGTGTGGCTGTGCCTCTACAATCACATGTGTGTGTGATAGTCATGTGTGAGGGTATGAGGATGTCTATCAGAAGTTTAGACTGTATGCCTAAACTTTAATGAAAAGAGTTTTTCTGCTTGTGCAGCTCTGGCCTGGCCTATGGAGTCTGACACATGGTGCCATCCAGCACAGCCAGACATCTTCTCACTTTGGGTCTCCACAGCTCTTTCTTAGATGTGTCTCCTAGAGTGGAAAAGTGACTTTATAGCCATCTTCCTTTAAATTAATTTTGAGCATTCTTCACACATTCCTGTTCCTCTAAGAATAGTAGGATGATATTTTGGCTCTGTATCTAAGTGTGGATGAACGATGGAGCCTGCTAGAAGGGACACCTGAAGATAAAGTTCCAACTGTTGGATTTTAATGGTGAATGTCTTAAAAGTGCTGGCACACATTGAAAGTGGTTTTGTGGTTCTAAGGGAGGACTGGATGAATTATTTTAGATTCTTATAAGTATTGGCAAATCATCTTGGTACCAGCTATACAGGCGTGAGGACATTCAGAGATGAGCTCCCAGTGGTAAAAGAACAGGAACCTCTATTTCAGCTCCAGGTCTGGATGATGCCTTTATATCCTTTGGCTTAAACCCTAGTGTATCGAGTTGTCAGGTTAATCTAAACATGAGAATTATTTCCTCTGTATGCTTACCACTGTGAAAAAGTCAATACTGTGAAGCAGCTTCTTCTTGAACAGCTCTCACCCTGCCTTAATTTGCACAATGTATGTTGAACATAAGACTTTTTGTCCAAAGAGTAATGAAACACAGTGAAACTGCAGGAGACCAACTTGTAAAATGAAATTAAAATGCTGCCTGTGGACCTCCCTTGAACTAGCTCAGTTACAAGCACTTCAAATGCATTTTAACTGGGCCATGTGGAAAAGGCATGCATTTTGTTTGGCCAGAGTGTTCAGGAGAGATGTTTCGTCAAAGCCTTCGTGGTCCTGATGAAGTTTGTGAATAGCTGATGGAAATGTTTATCTTGCAATAAACTTAAAAGACTGGCCAGCACAGAAGTGACACACAGGAGTTCATCATTGTGCAGCTCTGTAAAATCAGCTGCAATGCCTTTATTTGTTTTGTTACCCACATGTTCTTTGCAAAGGACTAAGACAAGTTTCTGAAGCATTGCCCGAAAGAAAGGATGGCACAGGATTTACATCTCTTGATGCAAGCATGCAGAAGAAGAAGGCTTCCTGAAGCTTACTGACCACTTGCTGCCATGCCACGTCTCTGTATTCTCATCATATTGCAGCCCCTGCCCAACATTGCTGCATCCCCCATCTCCCTATTTCATGGGCTGTGGACCTTCCCATAGTGGCAGCAGGACAGTGTGACCTACCCTTCTGTTTGGTCTTGTGCAGCGAAGATTAGACAAGTGCAGTGAGAAATGAGAAAGACCACCTGCACCAACCCAGCTAGCAAATAGGTCCAAACTGAATGATTCAGCATGGAAGTTTTCATGCTGCGTAAGAATGAAGGCAGGTCAGGGAGTAGCAAGCAGGAAGCTGTTCTGGGTTGAACCCATGAGATCATGAGCTCATTGCACTCACTCCACAATCATGCTGTTAACTGAGTGAGACCATTCGTGTGCACTTATGATAGATGTGTGTTTTCTCTTCTATTTGATACCATGTACACATGGAGATGATAGTTCTTATTTTTATGAGAACATTTGATCTGCAAGAAGCTAAGCCTATCATCAAGATCTTTTTCTTTCATCTCTGAATTATAGCTATTTAAATTGGACTCATTGGGTGACTCTTGTTATGTATTTTATAATCTTTCACATGGTCAATCTTACATCTCTTTTCAATAAGTAATTTAAAAAAAGCTGTTCATGACATGCAAGACACAAATAGTCTGTCTATGAGCCGCTGTCTTACATCCTGATCAACTCTGTCACATACTCTTATTTTTAAATCCTCGTCTTAAATTATTCATCATAAATAGCTTTGAATCTGTGTTACCTTATTAACCAATGGTGGGTGACTCTACCCATAAAATATTTACATAGACAACAGTCTTGTGCTAGTAATGTATTTTCACATTACTTAGTAATTTAAAACATGTCAACCCCTTCCAAATACTAGAAACAATCCAAACATGGAACTGCTGTTGACCTTAAAAGGCTGCCCCTCTTTATTTTAAGTCAAGCAACAATCATTACCACAGATTATCACTGTGCATTCTTCATAAAACTCCTTATCAGCAATGCCCCCAAATATAACTCTAAATGGTAAGGAAAATAGTAGATGGAAAGGGCTGATTCTGCATCAACAGTGCATACTTTAAGGGAGCTTGCTGAAGACTATGGATAATATAACATTTTAATATTAGTGAATTAATAACAAATACATTTGGCTGATTTATAAAGTTAATGAATTGTGTGCTTGACTATCTGAATCAGTATCTGATGTTTCTTTGCATCATAAGACAGTGTATGAGTATGAAAATGCATTTGTTTATATTGACTATATGTATACATGCACATGATTTTTTATATATAATATATATTTGCATTGGATGTCCTTTTTTGGTTTCTTTTTTCTGATTTCAGAATCCTGTTTCATATTCTGTTATAGGGGACTAGGTGATGGAATAGATAAAAGGGCATTTAGTGTGTGCTCTGGAGTACAACATGTACTATAACCTTCTGGCAGCCTAGACAGGGAAAAAATACTGTCCTCTTTTTTCCCAGAGCAGTCAATGCAATGGAATTTTTGTTTCCCAAGCCACAGTGCATTGAAATGGTATAAGCTGGAAAAAAAGGATACGTTTAATGTATTTATTTATACAATGGATGTTTATGTTTTACATGGTATTTTCAGTGTGTTTATCAGCAAAGGATGGTAGTACCCATGTTGCATAATGGACAATGTGTCTCTCCCTAGGCACATACTTAGGTCATTGACATGTGTCTCCTTTTGCAAATACTTACCCCATTCAGTCAAAGAAGTTATTACAATGTTTAATGGAAGGAAGGAAGGAAGGAAGGAAGGAAGGAAGGAAGGAAGGAAGGAAGGAAGGAAGGAAGGAAGGAAGGAAGGAAGGAAGGAAGGAAGGAAGGAAGGAAGGAAGGAAGGAAGGAAGGAAGGAAGGAAGGAAGGAAGGAAGGAAGGAAGGAAGGAAGGAAGGAAGGAAGGAAGGAAGGAAGGAAGGAAGGAAGGAAGGAAGGAAGAAAACGATGGTTACGTGCAGTTCTGAAGCCCAGATAGTGGGAGCAGGAAAGCTCCCAAGAGTTCTGGAACAATCTACACCTAGCTGACACTGAGTCAATATAGCTGGACATTAGAAGCCCCATGATGGTTGATACCACTCGACCAGAGACACCTATGACAGTGTGGGATTCTTTTGAGTGTTAAGGATGAAGTTTGTAGGTAGGGAGCTCTCCATGATAATGAGCACTTTCCTACAGAAACTCTATCTAAAATGGTCATGGTTGAAGTAGGAAGAAGACAGAATAATTGCTTTAGCTGATTTATTTTTTATTCTTTACATCAGCCATCGTACTTGTAGTGCACGCAAAATTCCTACATCCAGTGATGTGTCGTGGCAGAAGAAATAGTTTTCCTTCTTTTGAAGAACTTTAATTTTCAAACACACAATGTGGAAAAAGTCTAAATCATTAGTAAGACTGTAAGCCTAATATTTTACAGAAAGATTATATTTCTGTAAAATATTAGGCTTACAGTCTTACTAATGGGTTTGGGTTGTTCAGGCTGAAGAGGAGAAGGCTTCAGAGAGACTTTTTCACAGCCTTCCAGTATGTAAATGGGGCCTACAAGAAAGAAACAATTTTTCAGGGACTGTTGTGATAGGATGAGGGGTAATGGTTTTAAACTAAAAGAAGGTATATTTAGACTAGCTATAGGAAGAAATTTTTTACAATGTGAGTGGTGGAACACTGGAAGAGGTTGCCCAGAGAAGTGGTAGATGCCCCATCCCTGGAAAAATTCAGGTCAGGTTGGATAGGGCTCTGAACAACCTGATCTAGTTGAAGATGTCCCTGCTCATTTCAGGGGGAGTAGACTAGGTGACTTCTAAAGGTTCCTTCCAACCCAAACCATTCTCTTATTCTATGATTTGATTAAGTATCCTGATCTTAGGTTGGAGTTTAGATGATAAGACTAGTAAAGGGTTTAAAGGTCTTTGTTGAGTCAGGTCCTTGGAAGGGCACATGTATTATGGTTGGCTATAAAATTTGTAATCTAGAAAGTCTCACCCTGAAATAAAATCACTCATAGAGACAGGTTTGTAAGGATGTTGTTCAGCAGTGACAGAAGCTAGAGAACAACACAATAGTTTTAGATGCAGCATAAGCTAGAAATGTATGTTCCGATGACTTTTTTTTAAGTCTGGCAAATATATCTCAAATACTTCTCAGCCTGACAGTCTTATCCTTCTAAAGCAAAGCACAGTTTTCCTTACTGTGCTCGTGATTCCTTGCCTATTCCCTCTGGTTGCTCTTGGCTTGCCTTGGAGGTCATGAACTTTCAACTTGATGCAAATACGGTAGCACTGAATTACAGGTGCAATATTTTGCTTTGGCATGGAAAATTGTCACACAGGAAGAAGGCTATTAAGTTCCCTTCACAATTTATATACTGGTTCTTCATTATGTAAATGAAGAAAGCCAAAGGTCACTTCTGATTGAACATGGCAAGACTAAGATATGATATGGTATAACTGGAAGATTCCCATCTGTGGAGAGTCAGAGTGGCGCAAGGAGGGGAAGCTGGGACATAGAGCAAAGAATTTGAAGCCTTCTGCAACTTCTGTCCATCATGTGTGATAAATGACTGCAAATTATTATCTCTTGCCGTTTCCTCTTATTGCAGGTAGGAATTAAAGCCTCCCAATATATACTGAGTGAAACCTGGCCCGATAAATCAGATGCCATTCTCTACCCAAACGTGGGGAGGAGTTTCAGGAGGTTTTCGTCATTGACTTGGTGGTAGACGAGTGGTTGCTCCCTAGCCAGTTGTAACCTTCTCCTGTTTCACTTACCTTATTTTCTCATTTGAAGGTCTGAATCTCTGCATACAATCTCCCAGATCTGTTCCAAATTGCAGAAAGAGAATATGGCAGAGGGAGAAAAACTGGAGTTAAAAATCTTCTCCATTCTACTACTACTAGAAATATCTATGACATCTTTGTTAAACCTTTTGGAGCTCTGACAGTGTACAAGTTAAGTTTCAACCAGTCATAGTACCTTTTGTTGTCAGTTCTTGAATTGTGGTGGAGTTTCTTGGAGGAAGAGCTTTCTGGAGGAGCAAAGTGGTATCATCGGTGATTAAAAAATTGTGTTAAAAGATGTAGATGACTAAGGCTGCCAAGTGAAATACTAATGCCAGGAAATAACGCTCAATTAATTATCTTACATAGAAATTATAAATTGATTTTTTTATTATGTGATCACATATCATATTTTTAAAAGGGTCCTTGCCTGATTCAGGGTATGTAATGATCTGCCCTCATGTAACATACTAAACAATGTTCAGCTGCATTATTCTTGTTCAATGTGTGGCTGGATGCTTATTTACTGCATTCCCTTCTAAAACTAGAATTATTGATTTCCTCAGAAGTTTTTATGTGGTGCTTGTGGTTGTATCAGAGAGCTTCATAGATGAATTAATGCATATCTTTTTGTCAAACTGCTGTGAAATAAGTTGTATTTATTTCCATTTAGAGATGAAGAAGCAGAACATGGACAGATTAAGCTATAATAGAATAATCTCTAATTTTATTTGCCTGACTAAAGGTATCCAAGACATGATTTTTAAGTGTTTTGTATATTCAGAACCTTGTTTACAGCCGAAAGAGTCTGTAGTTTTTCAAATCACACGATATTCTTCACCAAAAGATGAAGGCAGTTTGGTCAACTTTTAAGAATTAGACAGTAGAAACACTTGAAAATAACCTAGTTTACCTGGCCAATGACCTTCTTGAAGACGAAACTACTTCTGCAGTCTCTTGTGTCATTTGCTACCTCTGCAGTAACTGACATCACTTGGCATCTTGCAACTGAAGTTTTCTTTACTGCACAGTATTGATGCAGCTCAAGAGGCTACCATTGCTATCTTGTAGGGAAAATAAAGTATAATTAAAGCCTGTAGTACCTTAGAACTGAATTTTGTGATGGGCATTGCTGGATGATGGTATACAGTTCTAGATATTATAACAAGAGTTTCAGGTGCCACCTTCACAAGGAGAACTGATTTCCTGGTGTGGATGTCATGTTATGAGCCCCTCAGCAGGACCCCTGCCACCATGTGCCAAACTTTTTCCGGTTCATCCTCTCAGAAAAAATAAAGGTTTAAAAAAGCTCACATTGAAGTCTTAGAATATGGTTCAAAAATCTATTTGAAGTATACTGAAGCAAACAGTCTTGAATGCATTTTTCTCTTATCTTTGTACTTCCATGCAAAGTTTCTTCTCATATAGTGTTTGAGGTCTTCACAACAGGACTGAACACTGCTGATGTTATAACTTCCACATAAAGGCTAGTCTCTGTATAGTTTTATTCATCACTTTAATGACATCTTTTGTTTAATGGAACCCAGATTTCCCATCTATGAATATTTTCAGGAAAATTTTTGGTTTACTTGTCCAGGATTTCCAGCATACCATGTTTCTAATTCTAAGGAAAGACACCAACACTACGTTTATTTGCCAAATATTTACTTAGTGGAAAACAAGTAGCACAGGAATTTCATCAACATCTACCCCTTTTTTTTTTCTGGAATTGTCCGTTTACCTAAAAAGCTTTTATACAAATAATCTATTCCTATGTGCTTAAAAACTTAATTGCACAAGTATAAGGTACTATGTGTTTGCAGTCCGCAGTAAAAGGAAAAATGTTTTCTTTCCTTTGAAGCTTGAAGCCATTTTACCATGTATTACAGACATACAATTTTCACTTTTATGTTTGAAAGTACTGCATAAAAAGAGGACAATCACATCTCAGCGGCCATGGTGAGGACATCAGCCACGTACGGACATCTAGGGACAATGAACTTTGGATGTAAAGGACAGGGATTAAGGCAGAGAAAGAAGCCTGTGGAGCACCACTGGAAGGGCAGTATATGATAACTGAACCAGCAAAATATCTGCCAGCAGGAAGTTGATTGGTCATTATTTTTGAACATGGTTGATTTGGCTCTGTGAATTGATATCAGATCAGTGTTTTAGACCATATAGCAATTATCAAGAACCCTAAAACTGGATTTGCAATTTCATGGAGACATGGTCTAGGATTTTATCTCATGGTTCTTACCACTCATGAACTATAATAATATGTATCACTGGTTTAAGTCTTAATTGTAATATACCTACTCGTGGTACAGATGTCATGTTATGACCACCTCAGCAGGACCATGTGCCAAACTTTTTCCAGTTCTTCATCATCTAAGAAGCAAAAAAAAGCTTTAAAAAAGCTCACATTGAAGTCTTAGAGTATGTTACAGGAACCATTATGTTTGGACCATTTTGCACGTTTTGCACATTCCAGAACCTGAACTGAACCTGGTCTGTCAGCTGCTTCTCTCTAGGAGCAAGTTGGAGTACTGCTGTGGCCTGCAGGTATGATGTGGTATGAAAGATATTCCCTTTGCCTAGCCTGTCTCAGTCCATGCTAGACTTTTTTAATGGTTACCAGTGCTTTACATTATGTTTGAGGGCAAAAGTTGCACAGTTCCAATTCAGGGACAGAGATACTCCCAGCTGGATTTTCACAGAAACACTGAATGGTCAAGGGACTTCTGGAAGTCATCTGATCCAACCTAACCTGCTCAAGCAGGGGCACTGAGAGCCATTGTTCCAAGACAGTCTCCAGATGGCTTTTGAATATCTCCAAAGATAGAGACTCCGCAACCTCTCTGGGCAACTTCTGCTAGTTCTCAGTCACCCTCACAGTGAAGACATATTCCCTGAAGTTCAGCGGGAGCCTCCTGTGTTTCAATTGGTCTTCATTGACTCTAGTCCTGTCCCTGGGCACCACTGAAAAGAGCCTGGCTCCATCCACTTTACACTCTCCCTTCAGGTATTTATATATATTGGTAAGATCTCCAGAGTCTTCTCTTCTCTAGGCTGACAGATGAGAGTATTGTTATCCTTCTTTGCAGCTAGGGCACATTGCCGGCTCATGTTCAGCCTGGTGTCCACTGGGACCCTTAAGTCCTTTTCTGTAGAGATGCTATCCAGCCAGACAGCCCCCTCTGTGTAGTGGTGTATGGGATTGTTTCTCCCCAGGCAGAGTTTTGCCCTTCTCCTTATTGAACTTCATGAAGTTCCCGTCAGTCCATTTCTCCAGTCTGTTGAGGTCATACTGGATGGCTGTATGGCTGCATGACCCTCCAGTGTATCAGCCATTCATCCTAGTTGTGTTTCATCAAACTTGTTGGAGACACACTCTGCTGCATTATCCTGGTCATTAATGAAGATGATAAATAGTATCAGACCTAGCGTTAACCCCTGGGTTGCCCCCTAGTTAATGTCATTGATCACTACTCTCTGGGCCTGACAGATTAGCCAGTTTTCAATCAACCTCTTGTCTGCTCATCTAGCTCAGACTTCATCAGCCTCTCTATGAGTCTTTTGGGATGTAAAGATACTCAATATCCACTGCTCTCCCCTGGTCTACTAAGCCAGTGATTTCATCATAGGAGGTTATATGGTTGGTCAAGCATGACTTTCCCTTTGCAAATCGATGCTGATTATTCCTGATCAATATTTCAATATTTTTGGACCTTGTTGTTCTGACTTCATACTGAAAATAAAAGTAAAAAGTTTTAGCTATCATTTGTTAAAAGTCTGCATGAAGATCCAGTTTAGGTCTTTATGGCTATACAAGAAGCTGTAGCAGTGAGCATGCATCCTCTAGCAACATCACAAATGATGAATTATTACCTCCAGTCGTAATCATCACTTCCACTCCCTCAGTAGAGAACTGTTATAATGTTGTAATGAAGGATTTTTTAATTTTTAGCAACTTTGCTGTACCCATTGCTCCCTAATCTCTTTGGTAGGTAAGATGGTGCCAGAAGGGGGTGTGTCCTTTATAGGAGAAAGAACAAAAAGAGGTGAAAACATACAGTTTAGGGACAGGAGAGCATTATCTTGCTTACAACAAATTACACCAGCCTTGAAAAATTATTTAATGCTCTGTGCAACTTATAAAATGTAGGTAAATATATAAATTAACTATAGAGAGCTTACTAACAGACAACTATGTTTTATATTCAGTTCTTAATGATCTTCACTGGTAGTGAAGTGTGAATTTGCCCTGCTGCTTTCAAAATACTCTCCCGTATATCACCTAAGAAAGTAAATACAATACAGTTACTTTTGTGGAAAAAAAATAATAAACCCCTCAAGTTCTATTTACAAGTTCTTTTTTGGCTCATTCAGATTATTTGGCCAATTCTCAGTTATTCAGGAAGGTCGTTACACAAATTTTAGCTACTGTTATGAAAAGTCATACTAAAAACTTGTTCTTTACAGTTAGTTGTGAGCTATGGTTGAAAAATTAGCATCCAGTCACTAAAGATAAATTATGCATGGGATTTAGTTGAATAATCTCACAAAAGACATAGTGAAGCCTCATTAAAAAGGTTGTAAAACCACCCAGTGATAAAAGCATATAAATTAAAAATATAGGATCAGGAATGTTTCATAACTTCTTGAAGAGTAGCTAGATTGTATGCACTACTAATAAATTTTCCTTGCTATCAATAGGTCCATCAATTTACTGATGAACCTTGAAGGAGTGTTCTGAGCTTCATGAGATACACTAAGAGAGAGCAGTATGTTAATTCAAAAATAAATAACTCAGTGGAATCGCACAGATTAACAGTTTATTCAGTGGGAATCAGAGTACAAAAAGCTGGCCATTCCTGAATTAGGGTCAGATCAAGCCTTCCATTAAACTTAGTAGGAGTTTTGCCATTTTCTTCAAGGGAAGTAGGATCAAGTTATCAATGCATTACAGTGGTTCAAGAGAAAGTGTTATTGAAATGCAAATGTTCTCTTAAACTGAACTTCCCATCTCCCCATTCAGTGCTATTTGTAGAGAGTGTTATTGTTGCCTGTTACTGTTAGACCTATGTTAAACAAACATTTTTTATGTTTATCAGAGAAATATCCTGTAGTTATTTGTAATAACAATTCTAAGCAAATCTAGTGAGTCTGGATTGAAAGGCAACCAAGCCTTTCTGTATCACCAAGCCGGAATAAAGGTGAAGTTGTCTATGCCGTTGAATACAGCTCATTCACTTAACACTTCTAAGTGTAAGTCAGTGTAAGCTGATCTTCTTTATGTCAAAAAAAAATTCTTTCATGTATTCAGTTGCCTGGAGACGCTACCTACAATGGTTTCAAGTAACACTTAAAATTACTACAGCTGAAAAAGACTCGTATAGCGAAAACAGAGGTTGAAATTGTGTATTTGATGTAATTTAACTGCTAGTGCAATTTCAGTCTTTGTGGATGAAATGTCAGCAACACAAATGAGTGGATAAACCAATAAAGATTCCATTTTAGTAAGACTAAACCATACCTCTCTCTTCTCCTTGTTTATTGGAAGTCCTCTTCCTACTGCAAATACCTAGCTTTGTCTTCCTTGTCCCCAGCAACAGTAATTACTAATACCAAACCTGTTGCACTGGGGAGTAGACACATCCTGTTTAGCTTGCTTGTGATCCTGAAAAGCAATCTGGAGCTCTCAGCTGCAGCCAGCAGGCCAGCATGCATATTTCTTCCAGGCTCAGTCAGAAGTGTAGACACATACACAAAGTTGGTTGCTTGCCCAGCCATGAAATATATGCCTTCTGACTGGTGGCTTCAAGGCAATGTATCATCTCTCAGCCTCCAAAAGAGACAGCTTTCAGCATCATTCTCACTGGGAAAAGACCAAAGGAATTATTTTGTGAGATAGATGTTATACAGGCCCAAACCAGCTATTTCCCACTGCTCTCTGAATACAGCAGCCAAGGCAAAAGGAGGAAGCATTAAAAACATAAAATAAAATTTTATAAAAAAAAATGTAATTGCAACTACTTCATGGTATAGTTATGGTAGAACAGAACTAGATTAGTTTAAACTCTATTTTTTTCTGCTGGCTAGGTGTCACGTCAATGGCCTTGTTTAGGCATAAAACTAAGGGATGCTGCTGATCAGGTTACACTCTGTTACTATTGCATATGGCAATCGTTCCAAATTTAGCCTCAGAAACTGGTACGTAGTAAGTAATTAAAAAGACAATTGGCTTGTTCGTTATGATTAAGTACTACTAATAAGATCTCTTATTTCCCTATCAGTAATATTCTAATTGCCAAGTACACATGGCAGGTCACAGTGCCACCTGTTCATTTTGCAAGGAACACAGCTTGCATCCATACTGTAATATAAAAGACACAGGCTTAATTATTCTTCTATAGCTATCCACATTGCTTAGTTTTTAAACTACTTTTTGGCAGACTTTTGGCCTTGTCCCTCAGACGTTTCCTGAACACAATTTGGGTAGAAGCAGGGTCTAACCCCTGCTATTGGCTTCTGTCAGTAAGCTGTATGGTCGAGGCTGACATGTCCTAGGGTGTCAGGGAGGCAGAGGAAGCCAAACAGAAAGCGTGCAAATCATGAGCTCACATTTGACTCTGGAGGACAGAGAATTATCCCTAAACACTTTTGTTTACTAGGCTAGATTTAGAGAATGAATCCCCACTATCATGAGACATGTAATCTGCATTAGAAAAACTCTTGGTCTTGCAACACTGAAAGCATTCCACAAAGAATGAGGAGACATAGATTTAGGAAGAGGTTCCCTAGGGATATTTAAAAGAATATGTTCATGCTACTTGTACTTTTGGCCACAAGTCAGTTGGATTTTGTGCAGCTGAAGAGGACTGTAAGTGCATGAAAGCAGTGGAATTACTCTAGAGGATGCAAAAGATCCTGAATGGCCCCGAGTCACAGTGAGGTTTAGAATCATAGACTCATGGAATGGTTTGGTTTGGAAGGGACCTTACAGATCATCCAGTTCCAACTCCCATGCCATGGGTAGGGACATCCCTCAATAGACCAGGCTGCTCAAGGCCCATCTAACCTGGCCTTGAACACTTCTAGGGAGGAGACATCCACAATTTCCCTGGGCAACATGTGCCAGTGCCCCACCACCCTCATCATGAAGAATTACTTACTAATGTCGGATCTAAATCTTCCCCCTTCCAATTCAAAACCATTGTCCCCTGTCCTATCACTTCTTGCCCTTGTAAAAAGTCCCTCCCCAGCTTTCCTGTAGGCTCCCCTTCAGGTACTGGAAGGCCGCTACAAGGTCTCCCCAGAGCATTCTCTTCTCAGGCTGGACACTCCCAACTCTCTCATCCTGTCCTCATAGCAGAGGTGCTCCCACTCTCTAATCATCTTCACAGTCCTTCTCTGGACCCATTCCAACACTTCCATATCCTTCTTATGTCAGGGATTCCAGAACTGGACACAACAGTAAAGGTGGGGTCTAGCAAGAGTGGAGTAGAAGGGGAGAAACACTTTCCTCAACCTGATGGCCACACTTCTTCTGATGTAGATCAGGACACAGTTGGCCTTCTGGGCTGTGAGTGCACATTTCTGGCTCAGGTTGAGCGTCTTATCAATCAGCACTTCCAAGTCCTTCTCCTCAGGACAGCTCTCAATTAATTGTCCCCCATCCCATGGACATTTAATGAACTTTGATTCAGTACGTATTATTAGACTGAAAGAATTTTTGGAGGACCTTTGAGTAGCATTGATCTTTGAGGGAGAAGTTAGGGTTAAGTCTGCTTTGCAAAATAGCATGAACATCATGGGAACAAATGCATGATTTTCTTCCAAGTTTTTACTTTTCCAGGTGATCCTTGCCTGCTTGTATACTTCTAGTAACATATTTCACCACCACTTGTTTCAGACGTTAGTTGCAGTAATTTTCCTAGTAGCATGACTCTTCCAGAGATCCAACATGGATCCAAGAGTCAAAGAGAAGAGCTCCTTCCACTCATTGAAAAACTGCTTGCAAGCACTGCAAGCACCTTGCTTGTCTTGAAGACCTGCCCAGTAAGTACCTTTGCTGAGCAGGTTTAGTCCTGCTTAATTTATAACACCCAGCGTGATCACAGTTGAGGTCATGTAGCACCCAACCAGAAGAACAAAGGAATTGCATCTTGCATCTATGAAGATGTTCATCTTGCAAAAAAAAAAAAACCCAAAAACCAAGGAGAACTAATTGAAGAAACTTTGGGGAGAGGTTTTTATCAGGATTCCCCCCTCCCTCCCCCCCCCGTTAAAATTAACTACACTTTTTTCATTATTTTGAGGGGATTTATTTCTAACTTTGGTTGAAAGTCTCTTGCACAGAAGTCTGTGTCATATGAATTCCAGCCTTTGTTAGAGATTAATTAAGTTATGGAGACTCTGACCTTGTGATACTACCATGTTTCTGCTAAACAAAGTCCAGTGTGCCAAACAAAGATGTAGCAAGTAGTTACGAAATGGCATGGCTATTACACATGCTTTTGATTCTCATTGTCTGGTGTTTATTTTGGGATAATTCTGTTTTTGAGAATGGAAAAACTAGACTGTAAGTAAAAAGGAGGTCTATATTATGCTACACAGTTCTCAAAAGACTAATGGAAGGTTCCTCAGTGAGTGCCTGAGAAATAGAAAAATTATTTTCAACGATGAAAGAAGGTAAGAATATTCTGGGACACTATGACAAGTTAGAAGAAGAACAAGAGTCACCCACTTGCGCAAAGCCTGAGTAATTTATTGTTACAGCTCACAGTCTGTGTTGTTTCCCTCCTACGTATGTTTCTAGGTCACTGCCTCTGGTGTTGTTCCAAAGCACGCAACTCCACTCCCAGCTCACCTCGCTTCTCCTGGACAGTGGGAGAATCTCTATTGCAATCTCCAGGAGATGTTGAGTTAGCTGGTACTGCATTTCTGCTCCTGACTTCTCTCTTATATTGTCCCACCCATGAAGCCAGATGATACAAAAGGGAAGAAGAGGGAAGGGAACTATGCTTTGACAGATGAGACTGAAAGTCAAATGAATCCTAAGGCCTAAAATAGCATAGCTATAATTCCAAATCACATTCCAATGGATACTAATGTCATTTTAAGATCAAATTTTGGTTAGGGATGTGGATTTATCCCTAAGTTCCAAAACATCATCTAAGCTATCTATATATTTATAGCTCTATAAACCTTTAAGGCCAAATTCTACCCTTCTACACATGTAGGACTCCATTTAGTCCACAGGGAGTTGCATTCATATCAGAGAGTAAAATCTGGTCTAATTTTCTGGATAGCAATAGGAAAAAGGGGAAGTCTTTCCCTTTTAAAAACATTTACTGTATTCTAGCAATGTGCAGCGATGCTATGCAAGCTTGACAACAGCCAAATGGCTTCAAAAGATATTAAACCTTACAGAAATACTGTTAGAAGACAATGTGGTAATCCTTGGGAGTCTGTACGTAGTGCAGGTTTCAAACATTGTCTGAATTCTAGGCACAAAGCAACTAAGGTAATATAGAAAGAAATTTCTTAAACACTTGTGTTGAGGTTGATGCAGAGCTTAAGAAAATCTGACTGTCCAGAAATGAAAACAAACAGATGAATTAGGAGAAGTAAGCATTTGGTTCTCAAGGTTTTATAACTCAAAGAAATTTAAGTCTACCCTTTTTTGTGTATGTTGTCTTTTGAATATCTAAGCTTGAGATTGTTGCTTTGCAGCTTAGAGCTTAAGTGATTTTAAAGTTCTTCAAAAAAGAACAACTAAACTCTCTGCATAAGCAAATAAAGTATGAATCAGCTGTTTTAATTCACCAGGATAAAAAATTAAAACAATGGTAAGAAATGTAACAAATGACCAGTTTTATGATCTTGTTAGCTACACAATATAGCTAACTAGAAAAAGCATTCCGAATTTAAGCTTTGCTTCACAAAGGCACAGGATGGCTGTACATGCAGCCTGACATGCTCTATGACACCAAGTTGACTCTTGAATAGGTTATATAATTACCAGAAGACGACAGAAAGGTGGGAGTCTGAAGATGGCAAACAATTTAGAACTGACAGAAGGTTGCTGGTTTCCACAAACTCAATTTCTTTCAGCCATTTGTAAATATGAATAAATAATAGAGTAAAAGGAAAATGGCACTGATGAAATATTTTGTATGGAAACCTTGAAACAATATTCTTTCCATCTTCTAAAATACCATAAGATGTGCTCCATATATTCAGGACAAGGTTCTGCCTCTTTATCAACTTTATTACAGTTTTGAATAGCAGTCTTTGGTCAGTATTTATCATTGTACATTATCGCTCTACCAAAGTCTTTAAAATGAAGTGTCTCCCAGAAAAATGTGCTAAGAGGTATGAAAGAAAATTTGGGAAATATCAGACAGGAAATGACTAATTTACAGTTAGACCATAGTTCCTATAAATGCAGCTTTTTGATATGGCTTCATATTTTATTGTTTTGCATATTGTGAAGAGACAACATCACAGCTGGAGAGATGAAGGGAAGGAACAGAATTTCCAGAGGGAATAGCAGCAGCTCTGACCATGATGTCAAGACACTTTTATCAATCTTTCAAGAAGGGTTGATGTGGCTCTTGAAACAACTACATTTCATGTTCCTATTGAACAGTATAGTAATTTTTAAATGAATTTTGGTGACAATGAAGGTTGAGAGACAAACCTGAATAGGTTTTCTTTATTTAGATCAGAAACAGATTCAGCACAAGTTTTTTTGGCAAGGATCAAATGTCAATATATTAAAGGGATTTTATTTACAAATACTGTATTTACAAAAAAAAAAACAAAACACCTCATATCCAACTGCCTTAATGTAAAGATCAAATAATTTCAAATGCACACTTAGAAACCAAATAGAGATGCAGTATTCAAACCTTCTTCTTCATTCGCAGATATTTTTGCATCTACTAAATGACTGTTTTAGAGCCATTACTGTCGATGCTGTATCTCATGATAAGTCCTAGCTGCCGACTTCTGCTGTGAATGAGAGATATCTGAGACCTTTTCCTACTCAGGCTTCTTACGAGTTTACCATTGAATTGGGTCATTCTCTCTGCCCAGTGATTTTGTAGTAACTCTTTTCTTTAGAGTCCTCCAGAATTATTTTATGTCTTTAATATAATTATGAAACTTCCTCACTGGTAAAAAATGTGGGCTAAGCCCAAAACCAACACTGGCACATCTGGGTGTCTATATTTTTTGGCATCACTGTCCAGTACAACCACATAATAATTAAATACCTAACTGATATTATACACAGTCTGGATAGTTGTTTTATCAGATATTAAATAGCAGAAAAACATACAAAAATAGCAATGGCAAGCTCTGCTTTATATGATAACCACAGAATGCATCATACAAAATAAGACTTTATTGGCTCTTACTGCTGGTTAAAATAACATGCATTTCTGTGGTACTGAAGTCACTGAACTGATAGCAATGGAGTCCTAATAATTGGGTTCTGTGCATTCCCCTGGAAGCTCTAGTGTTGAATATAGCTATTCTTGCATGTGACTATTATGGAGGTGGATGGGCTGTAAGTGGGATGGTGTTTTCTTCACCCAGTGACCAAGAGAATGTGCGACATGTGACAATGCCAAGCCAGGGGCTGCAATCCCTTTTGCCCTCATATTTCTCACTTAAATCTGTGTCTTGTGATCCGTTTCTAAATTGCTACTCATCACAGCCAATCTAATCATCCTTCTTATCACTGACCCTGGTAAGACTGAAAGAGATTATTCATAGATCATTTCATCAAGTCAGACCCTCTAATTTCTGTTTGTTCTTTGTTTTTCTTGATACAGATTATCTGCATTAGGACACTCCTCCATGGTATCCTGTCCATTTGGAGGAACAGTAGTGCCTCACAAGGCCCAATGCCTCTGGTTAGCAAATTATGCAGTCCTGTCATGGTTCTGCCACTTCCTTTTCATGTAAATCTGCTGTACCTCTGTCTGCCACATGTGGAATGGGTTTAATGAAATCTGCCTCACACACCGGGCTGCTGGGTAGGACTTAATTCTCTGGGTGTGCCTTTACTGATGCTTTATTTCAGATGAGGGCAAGCTTTTGAAGTGGACTTCTTCATTCTCCCCTTTGCTTTACATCATGGAGCTGTCTCACCACATATGAGCTGGGTCCTTCCTCGTGCTCAACTGGAGGACATACTCCAGCTGCACGTAATTTGAAACTGTTCAATCAACAGAAATGTATCAGAGCTAGTCCAAAGTAAAACCCTCAAAACATTTAGCATTGGGAAAGTTGGGTCCTTGGTACTAACTCTTCTGCTCTGAGTGTCCATTTCTGTTGTGCCACGACATATAATGGAGCCATAGAAATTATTGTAACTGATGGTTGCCTTTGTGATCTTTGGATGAAAAAAGAAGAAAATGTATGAGTTTCTCTTTGTGTTTCAGAGAATAAATACAGCCTTTGTGTTTTAACCCTCATTTCTGGCTTTCTTTCACTGTACTGTTTTACTGGGAGATTCCATAGTTTATATAAGAACGTTTACCTTAGAAGATCTAATAGCAAATGGAACCTGCTTCTACACTTATGTAAATAAAATCTCTTCATGCTGAGCTCGTTCTGGTCGAGAGACATTAACCAGCAATGTTTATTTTTTTATAGCTGGCAAATTTCCCCGAAATTTTTATTTTGAATAGATGCAGAAGATTAACACCAGTAGTTTATTTTGATACTGACCCTATTCACATCCTCAGATATTAAGCCACACTTTGGGGTTACAGTGAAGTTAGTTATAAAGACTTTGTACTCCAAAACAATATTCCCCACCATATGTTTGAAATGGAAATAAAAATACTAACAAAAGAAGAACCCTCATATATGTCATTTCATTGCAGCACTTATGTGTTTGATAGTATAGAATTTTTACTAATGCTATCTTTTGATTGATTCTTATTCCACTTTCAAATCCTTCATTCTAATATAATTCCAATTGTGTCTGCAGCATTACTTTCAATGTAGAGTGATATATGAATAATCAGGCCTAGAGAATTGATTTTTTAAGACTTGCTCAAGTTTTTGTTTTTCTTTTGTCTGGTACAAACCTGTTTTTTCTGTTTACCATCACTATTGAAAATGTTGCAGGAACCCCTGGCTTTCTGAATAGTAGCAGAAATATCACTCAGCTTTGTGCACGTGATTTTATATACCAGCTATGCTCAGCTAGCCCTCATACCGAGAATATCTCTCCACGTCTCTTAGCCAGCAAGGAAGTGCTGAGGAATGACACAACAAGTATCTTTTCACTGAGATAGGTTCCCTCTGTGCTCTACACAAAGATTTTCACTATCATCTTTTGAGTTGAATCTGAGGATTGTCACACCAAAGTGAGGATTTGGATTCTATTTTTAAGGATAGCATTTATGCTTGGCTAGAGCAGGGACATTCTTCTTTTGCTAATGGTTTAATTAAATAACTTTTAAGACAAGTGAGTGGGAACATTCAACTTAAATCAATGCTTTCTGTTACTCTGAGAGGGAGTAGTGATAAAGCATAGCATTTATTAAAGACTTTTCTCAATCTGTTTGAGATAGATGGCAATATATTACAGTGATAAAAAAAGGATAACCAATAAAGAGAGGAAATAATGCTAATCCTTAAAATAACTGGCAAAACTGCAATCAAAATCTGGTGGAAACCAAAGTTTTAGATGCTATGTTAAGCAGTGATCAGAGAAAATACGAAGAGTGTAAGGAAAATATATTAAGATATTCTTGTTGTCAGATAATAGTTAACTGCTGATCATCTTACACACCCCTAAAAATTCACCTTCATATTTGTTAGCATTAGTCCTAACACAACCAAAATGACTACTGAGCACTTCAAACAGGAATCCCCTTCCCACTCCGCTGTTGCAGCTGCAAGTTTCCTTATATTGACTAAGTAAATATCCTCAGAACTCTTCTAAGGAAAAACTATTAGTAAGGACTGGAAAATAAATACTGTTTCTCATGTCACTGTGTTCCTTTAAGTCCTTGGAGGTTTCAGTTCTCAGTGTGTGATGTGCACACCCTTATTTCAGTAAACTGTATCAAACTGTATGGTCATTGAACACAAATGCTTTGTTGACAGGAACAGGTCGGCATATGCACCTTAAAACATATAATCAACTAGCCAAAATCAATCACTGAACCATCAAGATGTATTTTAAAGAAAATATGGAATACCGTGGAAGGTACTAGGGTGAGAGAATGTCTGCTATAACACCCGTCTGTAAAAATGAGAGCCTAATAAACTATAGGTGCCCAGAAAGACAATCCTGTTACAAGACAAATACTACAATACTACCGCATATAATCAGTTTGTGAACACTTTAAACATTATACATTGATAGCAAAGTGCTGCACAGATTTAAGAGATACAAATTCATCTTGTTTTTCTTTGACAGAGCAATTGAACAAGGGTATAATAATGAAGTAGCAGACTTGCTAGTTCTTGATTTTAAAAAGACTTTCCACACAGTCCTATACACTTTTCTCTCCACTTTGGAGGACTGTATTAGAGCCTGGAGAGACAATGAGTAGTATGAATTCAGAAAAACAGACAAGTGTAATTTGCCACACATATCACCTGCATGAGTACAAAATGGGAAATATTTATGTGGCATACTGCACAGGAAGGAAATCTGAAGACAATATGCTCCCTGAACTGATAAGAGTGAGCTGCATTATATGGCTGAGTCTCACTGTAGTGCATATTTTAAGTTGTGGATGGTGGTTCCATTTTGCTCTGTTGGCATTGGAGAGACTCTGCTTCAGTACTTTGTCCTGTTTCAGGCACTGCACTTTAAAAATGATAGACACAAACTGGAGATAGTCCAGAGGAGAATGAGAAAGATAAGTGGTACGGAAAACTTGTTGAATGCAAACAGATCAAGCAAATTGGTTCTGTTTAGTCTAGAAAGAGATGATGAGAACAATGTGACATCAGCTTTCCAGTATACAGAGCTAGCTGCTGTCCATGTCCATAGGGAGTAGATAAGAAGGAGTTTATTCAATTTGCAGTAAAGAGGCTTTGCTGCATGATTGGGAAAAAAACTGTAAGTTGAGAGACAATGATGTGGTGGAATATGTCCCCAACAGAGCTTGTGAGGGGTGAGATGTCTCTCCAGCATGCTCTAAGGGACTGAGAATGCCTCAAGGCAGAGAGAGAGAACATCTGTCTGCTGGAGTGTCTACTTTCTGTCATTCAGCTTTCTCACAAGAAAAGAAATCCCTACTTGATTTCAACTTGCAATGTAAAGTTTCTGTGTCCTACCAGTAATTTCCTGAGCTTCAGTGGAGTTATTTACCTGGTTTCTATGATTACAGCATCCTCTCTTGTTACTCAAACTGCTCCCAAACTCATGGCAATAGGGATGTTCCTATCACTGTCTAACATTCACATTTTATGTAATATAAAAAAGACATTCTTATATTTAGGAGTATGCAATATACTGGTAACAGTTTAAAATGAAAATATTTGCATTAGTCTGGTTATGAAAATGCACACAAGTAAGCATTTAGCTGACTACTTAGTAGCAGGGTTGTTGAGAAATATTGTACAACCCAAAACCAGAGGTATAACCAGAACTGTTCAGTCCTTTCCAGGCTCCATATCTAGGTGCTAGCACAGAAGCAGAGTCTTTACTGCCTTCCACATGTCTGGACATGCCAGAGTCTCAACTCATCTTACTTTAAATGTCACTTTAAAATACATCTGTGCCGTAATGCATAAAAGGAACCTGCTGTGCAATAACATCTTATGTAAATTGTGACTTGTGGTTGTTGCTGCAGCTCCATTAAGCATTACAAGCACATTTCACCCCTCCAGTTTAACTGGCCATTGCTTGTTTTAAACACCTGCCTTGTGTTTGAGATTGCAAACTTTTCAGGTCAGAGTTTACCTGATGTCTGTATAGTGCCTCACAGACCGCCCTCCTGCCTGTGGTTCCCATTTGTACTGTAGGCGTTATCCACCCTGTCTCCTTCATTCTACAAATCCAGGCTATATTTAAACTCCTCTTTGTAACACCTTTAAGAAAAATGTTTCCTGACAATCCAGACTTATCCTCTAGGGTCCTTAGTAATGCACTGTGAATCTGTATAATGCAACATTCATTTATCTTTCTTTGGCTAATGCAGTGCTGCTCTACACCTATCTTGCCAGAATGCTTCTGCAGTGCTTATTTGCCTGTTCCTATGGCCCTTTTCCCCTTTCCAGCAGACTCCTCCTTCACTGCTGCATTAAATGAAATACCCTTTGCTCTTCTCAGGCTGCCTTGTGTCTTGCTGCCATTCTCCCTAGCAGCCAGGTCTGTCCTCTCAAGATTTTAACACCCACATCCTAGATTTTCAGACATGTACTTAAACATTCCGAGCTCAAGGTTTCTCAGTAGAATAGGCAAAATAAAATTTTGCTGCCCCAGCAAATAGACTGCTGGTGTGCTGGCATTGTTGGTAGTCTTTTATAATAGCTTCTTCTACTATCTTTTGTACTAACAGTCCATATAAATCTCCTTTCTCTCCTCTCAAGTACACCCTCTTAGTCCTTTTAGGTTAGAAATCTATTGAGGAAGAAGCCATTAACTTGTTTCCCCATCCAGCACAATAGGGTCTTGGTCAATGACTGGAACTCACAGACAGTCATGCAGTCGTCATCAGCATCTCAAGGTTTCTGCTTTCCATTGCAACATACATGTTTTTTAACAAGAACAACAAAAAAAGTTACTCCCAAACTTGACTTCTGATCATTAGACATTTCATAATTCTCTTTTAACACTAGCAGATCCAGCTTTCATCTCCTTATCAATTCAACCACTCTAAATCTATGCATTTTAAACACTGCCTAAGACTTTCTGTTTTTCTTGTTACGTTCTTTGCTGCTTATGTTGTCTTCTTCAACACATTATCCTTGAATCATATTCATACTGATTGGTCATTTTTCCATATCCAAATTATATTACCAACATTTTTCAGCCCAGTAAATCATATAATCAGTCATTACTGTTTCAGTTTAACCCTGAGGAACTACATGTTCAGATGAATTTTACACCTATTTCACAGAGAAGAACACTGGATTCTGTGGTGACCTTTAATGGCTGCAAAAAAAACTGTACTGGGCACCAGAAGAAAGGGATTTCTGGTTTTCCCACCTTTCTGTTCATCTACAGAGAGCACATGGAAGACTTCCAGTGAATCCAATGTACCTTTTGTTGTCGCTTACTTTATTCAACTATTATTTGACTACCTTAGAGGAAATGATTAAATATCTTGAAGGTCAGCACCATGCAGGTGCCCTCAACTATGCATCTTCATTCCCTGTGCTGACAATCTGGAGGCAAGAATGGCTGGATGAAATTAGCACATTGATAAAGGCCCACTGACTAAAACTCACAATAGGCAAAATAGAAGCAATAACTTGAAGAAATGGAAAATATTTGGCAGAACTAACCACAACCTTTCCCACCGTGGGAACTCTGCTGACAAGATAACCAACTGTAGTTATCACATTTATGGATTTGCAGAAACACATTTGTTTTCTTGGTGAGTAGCACAAGTGCTAGAGCTACATATCTGGCAACTTGGTCACAGGGACTTCCCTGTTGCTGGGACTTCCAGCAAATTTCAGCGTATTTCTTGCAGCGTCCTGTACTTGGGAAGAAGTTACATCCACCTTGGAAAGAATCGCTACAACAACATTTGTGCCTGCAGGAAGACTGGAGAGCTCATCACTGTGCTGGTTTTGCCAGATGGCTGATGCATGACAAGGTGCTTTGAAGTCCCAGGTCTCCAGGTGGAATGAGGGATCTTCAGCCAAGATGTACCTGCTCTATGCACACAGCATGTAACCTTTTAATAAGGGTTATTTATAATGGTTCTTTTCATTTATTAAAATATAGCTACATGTACAGGCAGTGGTAAATGAAAAAGAGGTCCAGGCAGAAACCACAACTGGCATTTTAAGACTATTGCACACCACAGAAAGAAAAAAAACCACAACCCAGAAGTCTGAAAAGAGTATACTTGGTGAGTCACACTCAGTTTATGACTGGGACAAAAAATGAGAATTATCATTACCATATACAAGGTCAGACTTCATGGAAAATCATAAGGATTTCTTTGGAATTATAAAACTGTGAAACTGGTTGGATTTTGGCCAAGTCTTGAAAACTCTTGTTCAAGTTTCATTGTTTGAAGGACAGTTTGACTGAGGACAGAGACTAAATCCAAATGGCTTGGGTTTGGATTTGACCTCTTCTGGGGTCTTGATCATCTTGCCATTCTGTAGGGAAAAAAATATGGTGTCACATATGAATCATTTATTGAGAGAAAAAAAAATTTCTGCCTTTGGTTTTTGCTCAAGAAGTGGGAAAAATTATCAAGCTTGGTAAAAATGCATTAGTGTTAGATAATCACTGCAAAATATAATAGCAATCATTTCCTCAATTATAAAAATTAAATCAGAAGTTTACCTATTTTGTTGCTACTTGGACTCAGTTTTGAGATCTCAAAAGGCCCAGGTCTAATCTCTTGACTCCACAGAGAGCTGTTTTAAGAAAATAAGATTAGTAATCCCCTATAATTTTTAGAGAGAACCACTATGTGCTCATTAAATAAAAGGACTCGTCTCCCATCCTTTTCAATATCAGTTTTCATAATCACTCTAATGATCGTGTTTTACTGGCACAAAAGTTACTGGAAAACAAATGCACTGGTGGTTGCTCCAATTTATATTTGCAGCCCTGGAAAAATTTTCAAATAGCAATTTGAACTGTGCAGGAAATCCACAGATGTGAATGTGAGCTAAAAATGGCACTACTTGGGATAGTGGTTTGGGACAGAAGCATTGGGCAGACACAGAAGATTTTATAGTCAGGGTTACAAAAAAGGGGAAAAAAACTTTGAAGAAGCAATGAAAGATTCAGAGGGTCATTACATTAAAAGAATTTTAAAAAGGTATGGAGGTTTTATGTTTTACTTAATGCCAAAAAAAAAGAAAATGGTGAAGGATAGTGAGGCTTTTTTTAGTTAGGGAAACCAATTAAGAAGCTATTTTTAGGAATTTTAGAGCAAGTCTTTCATTAAAAAACAACTATAAGTAAGATTTGAGCTGTAAAAAAGACTAAATGAAAGGCTACTTACTGTCTGACCTGATACTTTCAAGAGAATTTTCCTACACTAGACAGCTATTGGAAACAGAAATGCTAAAAAAAAAAAAAGAAAGGCCTCCGAGAATATCATCAAGACTGTAAGCAAGTCAGGAGAAATTTCCAGAAAATAAAAACGCTAAAGATAAGAAATATGTCAGAAAAGCAAAACTGTATGTGATGTGGCTATCCACTTGAAAAGTGTTTATCATTTGGTGCATGTGTGGAAACTCATAATAAGCCTGGTTTTGCAAAAATGTGGATTTGTTAAAGACATCAGCTGAACTGAAGAGTTCAATGACTTCAGTGTGTGAGCAGACTGGAATTTCTTTGTATCAGGTAGACCAGGAACTATGCTAATTCACTAGTCCATACTGGGGGTAAAGAGTCTTATAGAGAAATGTTCCTAGTCTAACTGATTGAAGAATCAGATTCAGAAGGATATAAGAAGTAGAGTGATAAAAGGCTTTAGTGGAAAAAACATGGTTTTAAAGGTTGAGAAATGTCAAGGGAAAAATGGAAGTTGCTAGAACCTGAGATAAGTTCATCTTTGTAAAGAAAACTGGAAAAACAGCAAAAAATATTTTTGACAATTATATAAAGAAAAAGGAAAGAATACATTTCTCATTGAATATGTGGCAGTAATAATTATAGCAATAACAAGGCAGATAACGTAGATTTGACCCTATAGTAAATGCATAATTTAACTCTGAGTCTGGTGGGAATGGTGACGTTGGGCATGAAGGCTAGTGTGGAGGAGATGATGGTGATGGGGAAGCAAAAAATGTAGAGAACTTGTTTTTTTCAAAGCCTGCCACAAAGTTCAAAGAAATGTTACAGACCAAACTGCACTCTGTCTTCAGTACAGCAACTTGGTCTGACAGTATTATAAAAACACCTTCATACCAATGAATTCAACCATGTCGACCGCTACTGAAATTGTTACCCGCCATTGAGAAACTGCGTAGTGGGAGGTGTTCGGTGCTCCTTATCCCAACGCTCTTCCTACAAAAGTGTATATTTTTTTTAGGAAAAACCCCACAGGTTTTCAGCCAGAGAGGCCAGTGCATGAGTGAGCCTGAAGACTGTGGTCGTTTCTAATCAGCAGGTGAAACATTAAAGGAGAACATCTACTCAACTGTGTTATTTTTATTTCTCAAAATGAACAGAACAGCAGAATACCGTGGACTGTAAAAGTATATCAATCAGCTGTATTTTAGGAGTTTCCTTCTGTAGTATGAAGAGTTCAAAGGTATTTTAGAAGAAAGAATCTCCATTTAAAATGTATTAAAGCAACTGTGAGAGAAAATACTGGAAAAATTCTAAGAAAAATAGCAAGCACAGTCATAGCAAGTGGAGTAATTTTAACAATTAATACAAACAATTATATGAAATAAATATAAGCCAAGTCAAAAATAATTATAGCATAAAAAATGCACATGAATGCTATGATTAATGTAAAGAGGGACTGTATATTCTATTATAAATGCTTAGTGCCTTTATTTTTAACAGTGTTGTTTATTTTATGGATATAATGACCTTTCAGAAATGGCAGATAAACGACAATTTCAAGCTAAGAATTTTTCAACTACTTAAGGAAAGTTTTAATGCCAAGTTTTCTTATGATTTTTATTGCAGTGTATTTATATTAAAAGTTACATATGTATAAACTACAGCAAAGAACAATTTACTCAGAAATATAATTTGTTTGAAATTCCTGTGGCTCTGCTCTCTTACAGTGATATGCATATATTTAAATAACCACAATAAACCTAAAGAGTAAGATCTCAGTGCTAACATCTTAATGCACATTTTTCTCATAATGTTATTTTGAAAGTTAATTTTAAAACTCAATTGATATAGGAAAAACTCATGCGATCATTTGCAAGAGCCTATCTATGAAAAAATAAACAATAATAATTTCCTATCATCTAAGCTAAAGTTAATAGTCTCTATATTTTTAACAGCCATATGTTTTTTCTACTGATGACTTTTTTGTATATTTACATTACTACTGGTGAATAAGACATATATCGTCTTTAAAGACCGGGGCAAACAGATGAAGCGTTGATTTGATAAGATAAAAAATACACTGATGTGTGGTATAAGATGGCCGTGAACTTTTACATATTGCTGGAAAAATATGGGTCAATAAAGGAAACAGGCATTTTGGGAAAGCGCGTTATGACTACAGAAGTCAAAGCCCGGTTTGGGAGACCTCTTGCGTAACAATACTGGCTCACTCTTAGCACTACTGAAATGTAAAATGGCGCCATCATGATTACAGATATTGCAAAAGATCGATGCAGAACTTATTGGCCTCACTGAAGTCTGTCATCTGCACTGACATCTTCAACTGGAGAGAATTAATTTGATCATTAAATATATTTTGCTATGATCACATGGACCATTTGAGGTGTAGTGTTATGATGGTCCTGCAGAGTGATGACCAGTTTAGGACAAAGAAATATTGAACTGAACAGCCTGATACGTGCACTAACAAACTTCTGTGTGCATGTGTGTGTTGCCTGCAGTTTAATATACCTTCCTAAATGATAAGTTTCTTCCAAGCAGTTGATCTGGATGTAGGAGAGATGCTGTCATTTGCTGGAACTCTGCTGGTGTGCTGTGGATGGCATAATTCACCATTGATATGTGAGTTCATGGTGAAAAATAGAAGGCTACTCTGCTCTTAAACAGTTCATTACACTGTCGTCTCAGGAATTACATAAATCCTCTTGGGCAGTGTGTTGAAGCTAATCAAACCATTGGTGTAAGACTGGTTTGCTGGGAACACTGTGAGGTGGCTGCACTGGGCCACACACTAGATTTATGATGATCTAATTCAAATTTGTACAGCTGTATGACTTTGTATAACTTTACTTTCTTTATGCTGCATTATGTGTGGCGCCACTTCTCTTCTACTGGCTGATTAGTTTGGAGGAGGATCTGATGTTGTCTTTCCAGTGTTTTAAAATTCTTATTTTATGCTTGGAAATTGTTAAGCTTAAATTGGGATAAGACTTTAATAGAGTGAAAAAAAGAAGTCAAAATAACAAGTAAAGTAGATAGATTTACCTACTATTCATCAGTCAGTTTCCAAGTGTTTATAAATTTCTGGCTAGAGTGGCTGTCCTTAACTGAGGCTGATGTTCCCTAATTAACTGTTTCTATAGTAATGTCCTTCAGCCTTCCTTTAATGAGCATCTGTTATGCAAATGCTGGCAGTGGCATGATAACTGCATTTCTATGACATCGCGCTTCCAGCAAGTGAGGCTTGTGCCAACTGTGAGAGAATGATACTGTGAATTTTCATCTGGCATGTACTGTGATTTATACCAAATGCTACAGTTGTGTTTTACTCCTTTACTCACACCAGTCTTGATGAGGGGAAAATAACTAAGAACTCTGATATTCCCACATCCAAGAGGGGGCTTTAAAAAAAAATACAATCAAAACTAAGACAAAATTATTCAGAAGCCCAAATCTCACTGGTTTTCAGTAGGCAGCCAGTCTGTACTTTCTGCTGAAGAGAAGGAGGCTGTACATGGAGCTACAGGGACTATCCAACATATGTAGCGGGGAGCTAAGAGAAACCCAAGTGGCCATCTCTGCCTCCACCCACCCTGGGTGTTCATGGAAAGGGATGAGCATCAGTGCCTTTCTTGTTGCCACTGAAAAATTGACTGCAGTTTGTAGACAAGGCTTTATTTTCAATCAGTATACAACACCATCATTGCAATGCTTTGTTTAGTATGTTATAAGCACTGGAAAAACTGGTTAACTGCTTTCCAAACAAGTTATGTTTGTAGAGGGTTTAATGCTCTTAAGGAAGCAGTCTGCAAAGATTTAATGGGATCTGTGTAGAGAAGAGGCTGGGATTGGTTTCTGTGTTCACTGATCTGTGTATTGTTTGTGGGATTTTCAGCACTTCACATGTTTCTATTTCTCTTGAATGGACCACACTGTTTCATCTTACTTCTTGCTGACTGGCATTATGAAATTTTCATCTGGAGTGATTAATTGGAGATTAAGGTATGGGTAAGCTTAGAGACACTGATTTGTCAATGCAGCCTCCCTTTCCAATCTCGGAGTGTCTTTCAGGCGAATGAAGCTAGGCATACACACAAAACTGTAATTATAAGGCTGCTCAAGAAATTGCTACAAGATAAAAGAGGACAGTTCTGAGTTCAACTCAGTTTAGAAATACTTGTGCGTGGCTGCTAACTTCAGTAGAGATCTTTGTGGCATGGATGTTTTTTCTCAACCTGCTTGTTTGAGAAGATGATAAGAAAAAGTAAACACGAGTGTTTTGCTGAATAGGAATAGTGCTTAAATGATTGTGTTGAGTGAGTACCTCCAAAATAAGACGTTTCCCATGACCTTGTCTATGTTATCAAATTCTCACTTTCCTAGTAAGATAATGCTTTGAAGACTGGAGTAAACAAATCAAAGTCCTTGAACACTGATTTTTAGGGTGGCTTTGAATTTTTTCCTGTCTTTCATGGGATTTGCAATTTTATCTGTAATGTGATATGATGGAAAATGTTAGCAGAAACTACCCTCAGATGGTAACCTGCAGTCACCACAAATTCAAATGGCTTGAATGAAGGCTGGAAAATGATGGTAAAAGCACCTTGAAATGAGCACTGAGTAACCTCAACACATTTTGTACCCCATTAAAGGGTTACCTGGGGCAGAGGGAGCTCAAGCCAGTCCCCTGAGTCCACAGAATGGTAGAGTTATTGAGAAACAGAATAAAAACTAAAAGCTAGGTCACATCAGCCCAGAAATACCTTTGAATAGCAGGCTCTCCAGCTAAAAATGTGGAATCCAGTACCTGATAGGCACTGTTACCCCCGGACTGCAAAACCTTCACTTTCACATGCATTAATACCTACTAGTCATTCCACTGTACTCAGAAAGGACTCTAAGGAAAGAAGACTATAAGGATGGAACTGAATTTTTAAAAATCTGAAGAACAGGACATTGAGAATATACGTATTAATAACATGAATTCAGCTTCCTTAAATTAAACTCTGATGAAAATGGATCTCTTGAAATATGTGAACTGCTGCTTCTGGTGCAGATCCACAACCAGGCAAGTCTAAGTCAGCATGGAGGGAAAAGATGAGTTGAATTACCTGTGGTTTCCAAAAATTGTTCATGACCTGTGAACATACATAATCCTTCCTTTTAAGGGGTAGAGGAACTATTTCTCCCTGGCACCCTTTAGTGGAGAAGGAACCCAGATACAGGATAAGCACACTTTTGCAATGAATCATAAGGATGGCCCCCTAATAAAACTGAACAACAAAACGTATGATGCCAGCAATGTATTTTAGACTTCTGATTGCAACTTAATGGTAAATAATTAAAATATTTGGTGTTCCAGCAGCACCTCAGAATGTTCAAAGATGTAAGTGAACATTATCATTGTAAACACACTTGGGAAAGGAGAGTCACTGAGTAATATCTTTGTCATTCCCAGAAAGAATCAGCACACCTGGCATAAGCAGATAGAGCTGTCCTTGAAACAAGTGGGAGCTGCTGTGACAGCCAGAGCTGAATATGGCCTTACGTGACAAATATCTGAGAATAGAACAGAAAACCCCTATTACCAGGCTTAAGACATAGCCACAAGAACATTGATTTTACCGGGAAAATGTATTCCCTTTTGTATATTCTGACAAATATGCCTTATTCCAAAGAAAATGGGTTTTTTGAGAGAAAAAAAAAGTGGAGAAATTCAATCTGTATTACCTAATCTTCCTCCCTTCATCTGGGTGTTCTCAACTCATTGAAATTGCACAGGCCGTGTTTGAAAAAACAAATCAATCACTCCATGGCACTGTTACTGGTTCAGCCTCTCTCCAGCCAGTGATAAGTTACCTATTTTTTTTCATTTCTAAAGAATGCATTTCTTCTGAGTGGGAGAAACACCATCAGTCTTACTAATGTCAGTGCAGGTGGAGATACTCTCTAGTGCTGTCCTCCTCTCTCTACATACCCCTGTATGCTTATAGACAAACTAAATATCAAGAAGTGCTTTCCTGTCTGTGCTAGCAACATTCTTAGAAGACAATCGACAAATAAATAATAGTAATGGAGCTGCGAGATTTTATGAAGCAGGAGGACTGTAGCAAAATGGGCAAACTGCAGAATTTAGTTTCAATTCAGGAAATCAAAATCTCTGCAAAGCTGTATTCTGCAGCGAAACCATATTTTTTGTCTGTAGTACTAGGTGATTGCTGCATAATATTGCTTTTGCTGCTAACCCAGTGGAAAATGACTTTTTTCTTTTGGGACAGATTTACTCTAGTGTTCTGGGGAGTTTTGCCTGTGTAAGAACTATGTTGTTATTTCTTCATCTATTTAAGAGGCATTTTATAACAACTCAGAAAAATGAATTGATTGTATGACTCAGTTTATTGAGACCAATCTATTTTTACTTTTTCTTTTAGAGATAGACAAGTCTCAATGTTCGACTTGTGTGCTACCTTCATATATAAAATTACATGAAGAGAGACTAGATCATGAAGACAACTCACTGGTAAAATAATGTAATCCCAAGAATTTGGTGTGTATGTTGTATAGATGCAAGTGTGAGAGAGATTGCATTTTATGTTTCTTCTATTTCTTTAACACCCCTACACTGCTCTTAAAACTTACAAATTTCAGTAATACCTGATCTAATAAAATAGAAACCTGAAGAAGTCTAACACTCCCCTCTGCTTCCCATCTAAAGAGTGATCCTCTGCTAAGAGGTCTGAAAAATAAAGAATGGACCTCTCTTTTTGTGGATGCACCCCAAAATATTCCTGTACTCCTTCAGTCCACAACTTCACAGCTGTATACACAATCTGCTGGACATGAGTTCCGTCTTGTAGCACTGTAGAAACAAGTTACAAAATATGAAGTGGGAGTTAAGCTATCTGAGGCAATACTTGGCTATTGCATGTGATGAGCTAAAGTTTGGTCACAGAGTACTTCAGCTAATGTTTCCTTCAGCTTACTTTGTTCCACTCCAGTCTGACTGCTCCTCAGAACCTTTCTTGCTATGACAAGAGCAAATCACGGCACTTTCCAATATTTTTGCCATGTGATTTCTTGTAATGGTCTTCCCTTAGTGATCATTTTCTGAGTGCCTTGGAAGTCACAAAAGCTGAAGCTCAGCATCTATACCAGACTCAATCGATGCATAGTTCTCCCCTAGATGACTTTGAAAGAGAAAGAGTAGACATGAACTTATTTAGAGTGTGGTAATTCTGTGTTAGCAAACTAACATAATATAAAATGATGGAAAAAGGTTCTTGGACTCAAGGCGATGTATTCTGCTTAGGATTCTGTTCTCATACACTGCTTGCCATATCTTATCTTTGCCCACAGAAAACCCATTCATCAAAACAAGCAAAAAGAGGGTTATAATCTGTGGTTGACCTTTGATGGAGATAATGATAGATTTTCTCCCAAAATCTGTGTGAGACAGAGTTATTCATAGCTTTGTGAAAATACCCTGTTTAAAACCAGTGTATTGTTTTAAGTGAAAAAAAAAAGATTTCACATTTAATTATAGTTTAGAAATTGCACAATCCTACTGTGCACACAATAGACAAGCTGTGCTTATGTGGACATCTGACAAGAGTCCTTGTAGAAAAAGAAATTGAAGAGGCTGAGATCGGTTTTATATATATAAAATAAAACCAAATAAGTACATAAAAATAAAAACAGAAGCAAGACCATGTTTAGCGATTTAAGTATGAGGGTTAGAAGTGGAGACAAACTTATGAATGGAGAGAAATTATCATAAAATTTTGCATTCTTTCTATTATTTGGACCTAAAATCTCTGCCTAAATCATATTACACAACTTCAGTGCATTCAAAAATCTAGTGGGGATTCATATAATTTATTTTTATTGAGGTGTTTTTCTTGTTATGTAAAGCACATTGTCTGCCTTCCAACTTCTGAACTACATTATACCAAACAGCCCTTATTTGTACAATGATTATGAAGAGCACAACCTTAGTCAAACTACCCCTCTTGGGACAGTAAATGCTAAAATCAAGATCGAGTTTATTTGAAGATATCAACATTAAACTCTTCTTTAATTAATCCTGTTCAGCTCAGAGAATTTTTGTTGCATCTGAAGTATTCATGCTAGAAATTAAAATAAAAGTAAGTCTGCTGGGAGACAGATTTTATGGGGAAAACTGTTCTAACATTTGTTTTCTTCAGTTGTTTGTACCTGTTAATTTTACTAATGTTCTGCAATACCCCCTAAAGTTAGCATCCCTTTTTTTGTGGAGTTATCTGCCTCTGACAGTCAACAGTATGTTTAAATGTTTAAACATATTTGTTAAAAGTACTGTGTTAGTTTGACTATTGAAAGGGGTACTTGGAGACTGATCATATGTAAATGCTCATCCCAAACACAGATTAAAATGAATTCTACAGGGAAAGATCTATTCATGGAAGTGTTTAGGAGCCTGTTAATGCCTCATATTAAACTTGTGGTATGCTCCAAATATTTTGTTATTGCAAATGCGTTAAGTACCTAACTGATAAGAGACTGAGGATAGAGGAAAGGAGAGGGGCAAAGAACTTAAAGTTTGGGTACCTGGAGAGTTCAGGAGATGGATTTTGGATTCTAGGATAAACACCATAGCCGTAAGTGGCTGCAAAAATAATGAGCAGTGGGATATCAACTAAAACAACTTTAAGGAGCAATTAAAATATCAGCGTTATCACTCAGTCTACATAAACAGGCAGGCTATTCAGACCTCTGGGTTGCTGGGTCTGATATTTTCCTATGCTGTGATTTATAAATGTTCTAAAATAGTGTAAACTAGGTATGAAATCTTACCACATTCTTTTTCTTGACAATATGGCCTTTTGTTTGAAAAACATGAAGGAATTTATTTAGATTCCTACTTTCTGAGCAGGGATAGATTTTCTGAATCATTGTACTGGGCACTGTACTAGGTTTCTAGTATTCTTTGTGTAGTAGAAGTAATGTACTCTTTCATGCATGTGAATCAAAGGTAGAAACTGATTTACTTCAACTCAGGTATCTATGTTTCCAAGGAACTCAAAGACCCAAAAAAGTTTTCTATCATCTCAGGCTTACTGTAGTTTCATTTAGACATTAGGTTAAAAAGAAAAAGCTATCAAATTCTGATGAAATATCCTGTACAAGTTTGCACTGACACGCCACTATGATGGTCCTGGAATCGTCTTCCTATTACTCTTCAAGACAGACCTGAAAACTTTTCTGTTAAATAAAATGTTATGGTGTTTTTTCTTGTTTTTGTCAGGATGCAGCTCGCAGGCAAATATAGCATTTTAAAAAGAATTTGCCCAGACTTCAGTACAAACCCAGAAAGAATAAAGGACAACCCAGAGCAGATGTGAAATCATTCACCAAAATAATCATTATGTGGTGTCTTTTCATGCAACAGAAAATGAAGGGTTCCAATTTCTTGAGCAAAGAAGGAAAAGAAATGCATTTGTGCAGTTTCTCAGCTGCTGTAAATAGATTCATTTTCACTCAGCAGCACAAACATTTCAATTTATTATTCGCCTCATGAAGACATAATATAGCCCAGAGGTAGAAGAGAGATAGTAAGTGGGGATCCATTTCTCAAAGGCAGGTTGTAAGAGGTCATAAAGGCAAAGACTTGGCAGTGGGGCAGAGAGTGGAGTTAGCAGATGCTTTCTGCTATCATCGTACTGCAGTGAAAGGTTGTGCACCTCAGAGCTCAAGTGCTAGCACTACAGGGTGAGAAAGGTGGAAGCACAGTCCAGCACAAACTTGAAAGCACAGGACTGTGATCCCTCCAGCAGAAAAATCACAGATGAACTTTCCCCCTTTAGATACCACTTTTGATTTTACCATCTCTGAGGCCCTTGGGGCTGTACATGCAGAGTACAGGCTTTCTCCATACATGCCCAGAGCTGCCCTGGTCTTGACAGGAACAAGCAGCTCCGAGCCAGTGACTCCTGAAATTTTTGCTGTGCTGTGTCTCGGTTTCAGTGGACTGGGTGGGTGGAAAGTTTTATTCTGGTCCCACAAGCTGATACGCAGGCTGCTCTTCTGAGGGCAGTGGGTTTGAAACCCTTAGGCTAAGAGGGAGATTAATTCCGTTCTCTTACCATTGGGATTGTATATTTGGGGCAAAAAAACCCGACCCACCCCACCCCTCAACAACAACAAAAACAGTGTGGTAAGCAGTTGTTTCTCAAAGGCAGTTACAAGGACAGCTGTTTGGCTATTTGAAGGAGTTTTGCCTCCCAGCTTTCTCAAGGTCTGTTTGCAGGCTGGGCAGCAGCAGCAGGCAGAGGTGACTACCTGCAGCTCTGTGCCAGCCACAGGTTTCAGACTGTCCCCTGCCTATAGCGCTCCCTAATCGGTAGGTTTCAGCCGCTGCTTGCTGAGTGTACTGACTCTAGGCAGCTCCAGGCTTAGCATGTTGGATATTTTGGAACTTATTCAGAAGTACCTGGCTCTCCTCTGAAGATATATGTGCTTAAGATTTTGTTCCAGACCTAAGCCGGTGGCCAGTGCTTTCCTAGGACTTATGTGTCCTCTGGGAAAAGAGTGAGGATTAAAACTGACATTTAATAGACCTTTCTTTGAAAAACATTTGCAAATTGTTGTATGGTAAAACAGTTCACAAATTCACTCTTCTCCTGCAACTATCCCTGATGTGAAAATAATCACAAAATGCTTAATCAGTATTCTTGTATGTGCAACATCTGTGCATGGTCTACATCTGCTATACCTGAAAATGTCAAAAATAGCTGGATCCAATACTCCAGGTGTGGTCTCATGAGAGCAGAGTGCAGGGGGAGAAACACCTCCCTCGACCTGCTGTTTATACATGTTTCTATGCAGCCCAGGGTATGTTTCAAAAAATATTTCCCAAGCTGTAAAAACACATGAAAACAGTGGGAACTTACGAACTTTCTTTGCTGATATATGACCAGAGACATTCTCTTTCAACTGAAAAAAAGCCATTCAGTGCTTTTTTTTACTATTTGTAAGTATCAACAAGGCCCTCCATCTTGAGAATTGCAGGTGTTCAGTGTATGAATATAGCAACGGCACAGTTGAGCAGTATGTAAAGGAAACTGTTGCAACAGATTCATGATCTGTGCCAGCCATGACCCTGAGCAGTCCTGGGCTTTTCTAAGCCATTCGCTCGACTTGATAGGGTCGTGCAAGGACAATGCTCTGCAGGGCTGACTATCTAGAAACCGACTGGTCACAGCCCTCAGCTCTGAGGGGTTACTCAACCATATAGGACACTATCTGGTTGTAAAGCAGAGAAGTTGAAGACTGCTGGAGCTGCTAGAAGCCCTGCCAAGGCTGAAATGCTCTAGAAGTGTAAGGGATTGCTGGAGGAGGGCTAAACACTAATTCACTGTACATGCCAGCAGCACCTGCCAACCCAGGAGAAGAAACACAGAAGACAGCCTTATTTCAACAATTGTTGATCCTACAGCATTAAGTATATTGAAAAGGTTTCAGTTCAGTCACGAAAAGGAGGCTGGCATAAAACTTTGGTAATGAAATGTTAAACATCTCTATCTGCAGAGTAGTGCTGAGATCCCCCGCCTACTTTTAAACAGGCTTCGATTTTGGCAGCGATTTGGCTATAGCAGCCCAGAGCTCAGCATAGGCTGATTTCTCTTTGTCTGGGGGAGTATTTGGAAGTGATTATAGTGTAGTCAGCTTCTATAGCACAAAAAAAAAAGTCATGAATACTGCAAACCACAGGAAAAACAAAACTGTTGTACTTAAACAGAGAATACGAAAGTTGGACAGACAACCTTGCAGTTCCTTCATAGTGAAAAGGGTTAAAATTAGATGAACATATCCCTTATAAATGACCAGATCAAAAAGCATTCCACAAACAATGTTACATAGTTATTTCTGGGGTGGGTATGGATCCTGGCATTAGTAATATACCTCTAGACACTCCTGAGGTAGCTGTAAACAGTTGCCTCCAGCCGGGTCCAGCCCTTATCCTCGCCTGGTAAGCTGCACAGGACGCATTCATAAACCTGCTCGTGCAGTGCCTGCCCTTCAAACACTAACCCCAGTTCTGTCACTAGCCCTACAATAATCAGCTCTCTGAATATGGACAGTATTGAAGGCTGATTTCCGGTGTATTTCTGTCTGTCAGTTGAAAAGTTTTAATGATTTTTTTCTGTTATCTTTATATATGTCTAACCTGCTTCTGAAGAACTTTTCGGCAGTGATATGTATGTATCATGCGTCACACATCACATATACACATATTTCACTACAGAAATCAGCTGGCAATACCTGTTGAGAAGAACTTGTGAATGTTCAGGCCACATATTTCATGTCAAATCTGTATCCCCGTCAGTTTTGTCCGACAACATAAAAACGAGGCAAAATGCCCTGTGGCTGGCACAGATATGCAGACAGACTGATGTTGCAAGTTTTACTTCCTCTGAAAACACAGCTAAGGAAGTCAAAGAAGAGCACTTGAGATCAAGAATTAATCTTTGAACAATGCCTTGGTGAGCCAAAGGACTCACTCGAGCTTACAAAGTATGGTCGTGGTTTGAATTTGTGGGCCAAGGAAATGGAACTTTCACACAAAAAGGCACAGACTGAAGGGCATTTCAGAGTCGCATATGACTTACTGCTAGAAGCTGAAGAGTCACTGGAGGCTTCCAAAAGACAAGGAAAAACAAAAAGCTCAGTGTGAACTAGGGTCCCAGAGGCTGCTACCACTTCACAAAAATTACCCTGGGAAACAATGGTTGCTAGCAGAAGTGAGCAGCCCCAGGCTGGCAGGATTGTCACCCAGATAGATACATATTACAGAGAAATATGCAACTTGTTCTCCAAAACCCCTGACAGAAGAAACCCAGTTCACCATTTTCCTCAATCCATTTGTCAAACAGACAATAGCTTCAGCAAGCTGCCAAAGCAGAACTCCTGGAACATGGGAACTGAGGAAAAATGTGGTTGTTGCCACCTGGCAGCAGGGCTGTTGCGGGGAAGCAGGATGTCTCTTGGCCTCTGGCAGGAGTGCTGCAGCTATTGCTGCATGTGAGACCACAGGGCAGCTGGGACGTGGAGTGTGATGCATGTCGTATGTACTTGAAGTACTGCAGTGGGTTCTTGTTCAGTGGTGGTGTTATTTTTCTTCTGTGGGGAGAAGAATTGTTGAGAAACTCAGCCTTCGTGAGGCTCTCAGAAGAGCCAGCCAGGAGGAGCCATAGCAGTGCTGAGGCTCCAGCAACAGTGCTGACTGGGGAAGGGTGACTGGACACTAGTTGAAGTGCACCACTGGCTGCCTCCTCAGCTTCACACTTAGTAGCACTGGGAAAGCCTCTTCCCATATGTGCTCCAGAAAGATCATCTATATGTTTGACCTAGGAATACCCAGAAACTCCTTAAAGGAGGGAAACAGCACTAAAACCTCCCTTGCCTTCTCCCATGAGGGCCATAACCTCTTAAAAAACACCATGCTCACTCACGTTCTCCACAGCTGTTGCGAAGCTGTGGTTTGCTTCTTGTAGGGTAGAAGAGCTTCAAAGGGCAGGGTGGAGAGCACTTTCACCCTGAACAACCCCAGCCTTGTGGTGAAAGAGTGGGTTTTGATCTCCTCAGGCACAGGAGGGTGTAAAACCTAGCTTTCCCACATCTAGGGAAAAAGCTCTGACTACGGAACTCTCAAACACAGCAGAGGAGAGCAGCAACTGCTGCAGCTGCACTTTAGAGAGCAACATCTCTATGTTTTGGGAATGTTCACTGGGTCTACCCCTTGGGCAAGATGGGTGCAGGTGCAGGAAAGCTGAGTTCATTGGATCTGACGGTGCCAGGGTGTGAACTAACTCAGTGCCACGAAATGAGAGGCATTTCTGAACATGCCCACAGCAGAATTTCAGGAGTCTGGGGAATTTTAATGTGAAAAGCTGGCGCCCGCAGAGTTTAGGAACCTCCAGGGCGTGGCAACAAATGAATAGAAATTTAGAAGGCTGCAGTTTTGGACATAAGTGTTCAGTTCCATTGGAAATACCTACTTTCCGTCTGCCAGACTGGACACAATTCCCAAAATTGTCCAGTGCCAGCATTGTAACTGGTCCTTGCTACATAAGAACAGTTTTTCCCCAATTCAAGAAGCATTATGCCTGGCAAAAAAAAATAAAACTATCAGCAGAGACAATGTCCCAATGTTCTGACTGTACAAGAATTATGGGGCCGTGGCAAGCCAGTTTGGATGAATCATAAATAATTGCATGAAATATACTAACTTAGTTGCAGAATGGGAAAGAGTTTAGCTTTATCCATTAATTCAAAAGTCTCCTCCAGTGAACCTTTGGGAAGAGTAATTTAGCGAATTCGAACATGAGTCAAGGCAACTAAAAATAGAAGCAAAGTAGTCCTAAATGCCTCAAAATGAAACTTAAAAAGAAGAAATAAAACCTGGTATCACAATCTAACAGCCTTTTTTACGCAAAGGAAGGTTCCATAAAACATATTCATAACTGTTAATATATTACTGAAAACCAAATATTTCTAGTTTTATAAAGACACTATGAATCATTTTAACACTGATAATAAAGTGTATATTTAGCAGTATGTGCAACACCTTTATTGACAAATGTTGAGGGCACAGTGCTAGAGTCAGCTGGTTTTGATATTAACTTCACATCCTCCAGACTGTTGTGAGATAAAAATTTGACCTAATGCCTAAACTCTAAGGATCCAAGTGGAATAAAAAACTGACAACCAACCCGTCAAGTAGTAGTGTTTCAAGGGTTTGGTATATTGCACTGGAGGCTGATTTTATCACATTGACCTTGGCTCCTGATTGTGTCCCTCTGTGGCATCAAAGAAGTTCTTTTGGTTGTAAATAGTAACAGCATCAGTCCCTAACTGGAAAAGTTCCTGAGGATGAAAAAAGTCCTGTCTTTTTCATGTCGAAGTTCTAAATTTATGCAAGCAGACAGAGTACTCTCTGGACAATGGAGAAGAATCTGAGGGTTGCACTTGCAGCTAGAGGCTGAGAGCTGTGCTGGATGCAGCTCAGCCTGGTTTGCTATAAATGGCTCTTAAAAACAGCTCCTATTACTATCACTGCTGAAGCAATTTTTCCTACCTTTGGCTACTGGGATCTAGGCTGAGAGGTCCCTACAGTTAGACATTTCTAATGCAGCATTAGTGCTCCCATGAAGTGTTCAGGGTTTCACTCAACAGCTATAGATTTTAAGGCAATGCTGTTATTCCAAAGTTTTTATAAGTTACATAGGCAAGACACATAAGGGATACAAAAAGGAAAAGAGCCAGAAAGTAAAGACTGAATTGGGGCTAGACTATAAATCTCCTGCTGCCAACTGAAAGACTGATTTTTTGGATGACTCTGCCTGTCATTCCGCATCTGTTTATTCCACCAGAAGGATGCACTTAGCATGTGATTTGCCCAACAAATATGGTTATATATCCTCCCTTTCATTTTTCCCTTTCCAGAAGCAAACTTACAATTAAAACTGGCTGGGAACTTTCAACAATATATTTTTCCATACAAAAATGTTTGATGGGTCTATAGTGTGGGCTTTATTGTCAAAATTAAAATTAATTCACACTATTATATATATTAATAACTTTGAAAATAAGGCATCTAGGCATAAGCCTGTAGCCTATACAGGGAAGAGCATGGATTTTAATAAAATTTCTTGAATGCTCAATGGTAGTTCATGCTATTGAGTATGTCTATGTGTCCTTTTTGAGAGAGACAGAAAGACAGAGAGACAGAGAGAAAGAGAGACAGAGAGAAAGAGAGAAAGAGAGAAAGAGAGAAAAGAAAGAAAGAAAGAAAGAAAGAAAGAAAGAAAGAAAGAAAGAAAGAAAGAAAGAAAGAAAGAAAGAAAGAAAGAAAGAAAGAAAGAAAGAAAGAAAGAAAGAAAGAAAGAAAGAAAGAAAGAAAGAAAGAAAGAAAGAAAGAAAGAAAGAAAGAAAGAAAGAAAGAAAGAAAGAAAGAAAGAAAGAAAGAAAGACTAGTGTCCAAGATTAGGAGATTATTTGTGTATATTTTAGCACCCGTGATTTTCCAGTTTTATATCTACAAGTGCAAATTTCCTCAAAGTCATGGATTTTGGAAACTCTATCATGTAATTTTTCTGAATAATTCTTGGCCTGCAGATTATTTCAATTAATGTGCTGTGACTGTCATGTATTCAAAAAAGGAAGTTTGAGTTTTGATTATATTAGGTGAGAGAAATAGGTCATACAGTGCACTTCCATTTCAGCTGGCTGGGACCTATGCTTAGATCCAGGTTCCTGTTTTGAAACTCATATTCTTCATACTGTTAATAACTACCAGCTTCTAGTTCAGCTTTGCTGTTTGAAAATATCTGAAAGTAAAATTGTTTACTTTAAAGAAGAGAGTATAAGCAGAGTCGTTTTTTCTAAACATTTGCCTGATTACCTTTGCAAATTCTTTTTGCAATGATTTCCCAGACTGTTTAACATCCAGATAAACCTCCTTGAACTTCTGCATGGGAACTCAGTGTGGGGAAACATTAAGGGACCGAATGCAGATGTAGAAATAGATTTGAAGCAATGCAAATTAGATGGAAGCCAGTTAATCTAGATTCTCTGCCAGCCCAGTAGATATCATGCAGAATTTAATGTTCTGGTTTTCCACCCCTCACCCCCAGCTCTATATTGTATGTATAGTCTTTTGGTATGCTGCATGGCTGAGACAGTGTAAAGAAATCCCCAAAAAAGGTCTTTCTTTGGGTCCAGGTAGATGTCTCAGGGGGTGTTTATGTCACTACAAAAAGACCGACATGATCAGACTCCATTCACGTTTATTCCATACCTGGTGTAGGGAACCTGATTCAGAAACACCAGTGTTTGAGCAGAAGCCATCTGGCAGCCTGAAAGAGGAGAGCTGGGTTTGAGACACTTAAACACTAAGTGCCTTTGTTGAACAGGCCACCTGCTCCAGTGTTATTTGTAACATATTCTCCTTTGGATGATGCAGCCCCCCATTTCTGTAGCTTGTTTTTCCTTAAAAAAATTGTTGGGAAAGAGATATTTGAAGATAAAATATACATGATAAATCTGCATGGAAGCTATATAAGCATGTGTAATGTTGCCTTCTCAGGTAACATATTTTCTGCTCAGCAAGGCTTATTAGCCCGAATTCAGCATGACTTTTACCTGTGTTCTCACAACTACTTGCTAACCCATAGAGGAGGGACATAAGTTTATGTATACTTGAAATAGAGATTGAGGAAACTCATTTTTGCCTTTAGATTTATGATGTTAAAATAGTCTTAGTGTGCAATCAGATTCTTTTGTTCAACTCTGGGGTTTTTTTAATAGTCAGATGTGAAAGTAATAGAAATAATCTTCATCTGCCAGCAGCTGAGAAGGCTTTAATGAAGGAAACAGTCTCACTAGTGCTGCTGATGAAATGACTTCTGTGAATAAAGACTATAGCAAGGAATTCCAAAGTTAGGCTGTAAAAGTAGCATTCTACACCTGAATAGTTTTCTTTCCCTATATAAAACCAGAAGTAAAAGTTCTAAGAGAACACTGGTATAATTTTTCCCAAAAGTTTTGTGTTTGTGTTTGTCTGAGGCTGATCTCTTTGCTGTGACAAGGTTGACTGTGCTTTGACTAGCAAATGTAAAAAACTTTGCCTACTCCAACACACTGGAAAATACACAGTTACTAATCATCCTGAAATTAGTTTGAACTGGCTGAGGCAACACACATAAACCATAAAAGAAAAGAAAATGTCTCTTGAATTTACCAGGTCTCTTAATTTTCACTTTTCATTGAAGTTTCCCTGGACTCTATTCTGGACTGCTCTTACTCCTGATCAAGGAAAAAATAGAGATACAATGAACTTGGTTGCAGAACCTTCTAATCAGAACTAGTCTTTGGCTATAAAAAGTATTTTGCAGAGTTTACCTAATTGCTAATTTATTAAAGGACCCAATTTTTACATTAAGTACATTCATACTGGCTAAAAGGAAAATGTAAGGTTTAGGATTTCAGAAGCACTTTTTTCCGTGTACACGCCCGTTACTGGGCAGAAGTATTCCACTGGAATTTTGGGCCAAAAACCCCGGAATTTAAAAACTGCTTAGTTCTGTTTCACTTAATATAGAACAGTCTGGTTAGCCCTATTTATCAAATGTAAATTTAGATGATTTAGCAAACTGTTGAGAGTGAGTAAATGTTATTTTTAATTCTATCATAATATAATCAAAGTTATATCATAGTGACCAAAGCCTTAGTCCATGTATAATATACAGAAAAGTAGTTTAATTTTTGCTTAATTATACTGCTAATGTCCACTACTTCCCCTAATAACATCTTGTATAAAACATAGGTTATTAAACAGAAAATGTATTATGTCACAAAGACATCTATGTCATGTGTAATGACTATATAATCTGAGTTATGTTTGTGGGTAAAGAACTCTTGCATCCAACTTTCCAGTGGCATAGCACAAGCTGTTTTGTCAATTTGCTTCATTTTCCAATTCACTTGATTTACTGAGCATTTACAAATGAAAAAAAAATTCTATTCTAAAATTATACCCTATGTTTTACCTCACAGCAATTGTTGGGAGGTCAACTAGTCATTATACTCATATGACTTTTTTTGGGAATGACCTTTAAAATGTACGAAATCTATATGTGAATTTGAAGCTTTGGAGATGCATATTGTGCTTTTATAGCATAGCTGTGCTATAAAAGACAGTGAGAAACTATGTATTTGGGAAATGCTGATCCCAAGTGTCATAACGCATTAGAGCTCAGAGATGATCATGTTCATTTCTAAACCTCAAAGAATGAAGAACTATGTTCCTGGGGGAACATAACTAGGAGACTGGACATCCTAACAACTGGATTTTCCTGGAGCAGGAAAGATTCCTGGGCTAACTAAAATGATGAAGGGACTCTGTAGATAATGGCAGATTCCTTAGTTTACCTTTGGACTGTAACATTACTAGGAATCCTATTAATCTTCATGTTATCTCCCTGTTTCTGGTCAGCACCTCCCATTGCTACCATTCCCTAATTGTAAGAGGAGCAAGCAGGCAGCAGTACCAGCAAGACAAGTATGGTAAAGAGTTTCTTTTGCAGAAGCTGTCATTTGTGAAAGGCAATATGGTGCAACTACTAAGCAGAGAAGTTTTCAACAAAGTAAATGGTCCCTGTCTTACCAGCTCTCTGCACTAATTGGAAGACTGTTAAATTTACAGCAAAAAGGGAAAAGAATAGAAGACATTCATTTAGTGGAATGTCAGACTGTCAAGAACGGCCTTAATCAAGGCACCAAGGAGCATGAAGAAAAGAAATGTCTTTAATTATCTGTCTATGCTAGGATCCAGTATAATAAACAAGAGAAATGAGAATTGCTCATTTTATGGGCCTAATTTGACTTAGTTGATATTAATGAAATTTGGAGAGAAGTTCATGACTTGAACATTAATATCATAGCTATAGAATTTAACACAGAAAGGGGCTGGCTGAGTAAATGGAGAATGTGAGTGGCACTCAGTCAAAATGAAGTTATTTGTTTCTGGCTCAGCAATACCTTGAAGATAAACGATATTGAGTCTTTATGGATTAATATTCTAATGAGGAAAGCTCAGCATCTGCTGCTGGCAACTAAACCAAACTAGTAAGCAAGATGATCATCTCTCTAAGCATATATCCACACTATGCAAGGGGAAAAAACAATCCTGATGTATTGTCAACACTCAAGCATCCTTGAAATTTCATAAGACATTAAAGAAAAATTTCTCATCTCGAAAAATTTCAGATCCAATACCAGGAATTTGCTTAGGCCTTCGCTCAACACATGCAATATACTGGTGGCATGACTAATAATGATATACTTGTATGTAACATTTTAGGCATACATTAAGCAGCTCTCCCTTTCCCATCATGATTCAATGTCAACAAACACCATAGAAAATTATAATTTAATCCAGTGAACCTTAATTGTGCTTCAGTATTTATACTCTCGATTTCTGGCTGTTATGTTATTACTCATCATATATAGCTTGCTCTGTCTGTTTGCCTTACTCACATAAGTAGTTCCTTATGGGTCCTTTATATCAAGGAGCTTTAGGAGTTACTAACAACTGGACAAAGGACATTGGTTACTGAATTCCTGGCTCTGTTTTCAGTGTTGGACTGACTAGTATGTTTATATGATGCAAAAGTCAACCACAGGATGCCTAATTCATACTTACAGCACTGCATGTTCTTATTATTTTGTGTAATAATATATCATTTACTTTACAAACACTTTTCTCATTCTATTTTATCAGTGGTTCACAGATGAATTTAGAAACAAGTTGAACATCGGGATTTGTAATTTTTTTAAGATTCTGCTTAGGATCTTTTCCCTGTCCATGTTAATTAGAAATTGCATTCATTGCACTGAAGACTGTTTATTTGCTTCTGTTTTCTGCTTTGCCTATTTGTCTGTGGGAATGGCATGTACAATGGAAAGAAAGAGACCTGTGAGTTATAGTCAATCAAATGGATGGTTTGCACACAGATAAAAAAAAACACACAAAAAACCAGAATAAAGACAAAACCATAGTCATAATGTTTGCAGTATAAATCAGGTTTTTCCTTTCTATCTTCTGATTTTTCATTGAGATCCAAACTGTTACCAATAATATTTTGTTTCCATTCCTCCATCAAAAAGTAATGTGATACTTAATATAATTCCTTGCTGTTGCTTGTCCAAGATCTGAACAAAATTTTTATTTCACTTAAGTAGGGAAATAGGATTTCAGTGTCCTAAAACCTTACTTCCACATAGTCTGATTGGTTTTTTTTGAATGTAAATTTCTTATTTTACTGTTGGAGTTGTCATTAATATATGTTATTTCTGTTGATTAAAAAAAAAGAAAACTGTGCAAGTTTTAGAAAGGGAAATGCACTTAACATGAAGGAACAAAGAAAACAGTCTGTGAAAGGCAGGGGTGAACAGGTCTACTAAGTGGCCAAGTTTTAAGCCTTCTGTCTGGGCACACCCCAGAAAAGCACCTAACACATAATGACAATAAATTTAAGCTTCAGTGGGACTGGTAGGTATTTGGCTTTTAGATTTCGAGCAACAATGTTACCAGTTTTGGAGACCGAGTGAACTGTAAATAGCACTTACATTCACAGAATGTAATTCAGGTCCAGGAGGCAGATTCAAACATACTGGCCCTAATCCATCTGTGCCAACATGCAGTAAAGCTGTGGAATTCCTTGTCATAGGGTGTTTCAGAGACTGAAAGTTTACATGATTTCAAAAGGTAAGAAGACAAATTCATTTAAGAAATATCCACTGAGAATTATTGTATGTAAGACAATTGGTTCAAAAAGTCAATGAGGAACAAATGGCTGCATGCTGGGTGAATATTCTTGAGTAGCATCACTTACACCCTTCCCTAGGCACACTTTTTTGACTTTTTTTGAGAATAGAACTCTAAGCTGGATGGACCTGTAGTGTGACCCAGTCACACAGAGACCACTCTCACATTCATATGCACACGTGCAGATGAACATAACTTTTCCCTAGCATATGCAGGTCACTGGAAGTACAAGTGTGCAGAAGTGTGGTTGCTCACCTGAAGTGATCAAATGACTATTTTCCACTTAGGTCCATTTGAGAATTTAATTCTCTGTTTACTCAGAGAACATGCAACACTTCTGGATAGGTCTGAGTTTACTACCTGTAGGCATCTTCCCTGAAGAAACTGATTGATGCCTATTTGTTGTACAATGACCTAAAGATTAGAATACATCCAGGGACTGCTATGCCTGTATTTTCATCGAGCTCCACCAGTTTGGACAACATATTTTCCATCCCCCTCAAAAAGCATGCTAGTTTAGAGCAGAAGGTCCCTGTTGTGCAGGGTATTCCAGAGGCAGAAGTGTTCTTTTCCTTTAGATGAAAGCTGTGATCCCAGGAGTGCAGATTCAAGCAAACAGGGAGACCCAGCAGGATTGCGGTTCTCTAGCAAGGGGACATATGCTTCATTGATAAGCAAGAGAGCAAACTTAACAAGAAGTCTAGACAGCAAACTTTTGTATGACTAAGGCCTTGGGGATATATGAGCAGTCTTTAGTGTCTTTTGTATGCTTTCCTACATTCAGCTCAAGGAAAAAAACAAATGGAAACCAAATCCTTCTTTGGTAACTACTTTTTATAGGAAGATAATAATTTCCTCTTTAGAGCATATGTTTTAAAAGACTTATCAGGTTTCTGCTTCAAGGAAGTTAAAGATGTTCTTTGTTTCCCCAGGGCTGGTACTGTTTAAGTGGAAGCAGCTGGAAGAAAGGGGAGAGGAGGAAGAGGAAGGACAGCTATTAATGACATAGCAATCTACATTTCCCTGGGGAAAATAAGAGTTAACCACAGCAAATGGAATATTAAACTCTGAGCAATGTTTGCTCAAACCTAGAGCAAGCTTGATTTCTGAGCAAACAGTTTATTGCCAAATTAGAAGTCTGTATTAAATGGCCTTAATGTGATCATAGTTTCGTTCTTCCTAGAGGTATTTTAAGATATCCATGTTTGTAATAATTGCTAAGCTTATTTATAATGGCTAATCATAGTTGCTTTGAAATGTAAGTAATGACTTTTGTATATTTTATTTCTGCACCAAACAGCTTTTTTAACCACAATTTTCACAAAGCTTTGATACACTCATTAACTGTGGAGGTGCCAGGGCAAAATGCTACAAAGACAGATAGGTCTAAGCATTCCCTTGCCCAAATTTCAAACAGGTGAAAAAGCTTTTCAGACAAAAGGCATGTCTCAACATCATACCATTTCTGTTAGTTTGCACTAAGGAGAGATTCAATATTGCTTTGAATAGAGGTTAGTTTACACTGTTTTGTTTCTCTCTTTATGTCCTGACATTCATATATGCGTACAATTATCCACATGTGTATGGTTGAGGACAAATCAAGTACATGGAACTTAGCCTATGTAAATCGTACCAATTTTTCATATACATTAAAAAGTATTTCTTTACCCAGTCTTTTATTTTCTGGGCCATGTGTATGTGGTGTTTCTTTTGTAAATACTTATATATGCACATTTATCCATGTATATTGATTAAATCTTAGTTACCATTGTATTTATTTGCGGAAGGAAGGAAGGAAGGAAGGAAGGAAGGAAGGAAGGAAGGAAGGAAGGAAGGAAGGAAGGAAGGAAGGGAACAGAAATATTGTTGTGATGTAGTTTCAAATTTACACCAGAATTAGCTGAAGATTTTCATGCTAGTCACAAATGGGTCATTGGTCAAGGATGATGGGTTGCAAGTGAAGAATGCATATCATTCCAGAGCAGCTACAGGAAACGAAACAAAACCTATTTGAGGGATAGTTTAGACAGTTTTCAATCAATTACAAGGGTTATTTTTTCATCCTTCCTATAAACAAGCCAGAATAAATTTTCACATTTAACCATGCACATCGATGTTCAGATAACCTCTTTGTTCCTCCTAATTGGTCTATGATGGATGGCAGAAAATTTCTGATTGAAGTGTAAAGCTGAGATAAAAAAATTATCTTATAACTTTTACATTAGCTGAAGTTTAGTACTAAAAGCACATCTTCCATGAAAGAACAGACCTTGTATCAGAGATCTCTGCCATCAGATGACACTAGCAACTAAATTTTTTCACTGATATTCCTCATGGGGGTTCTGTTGTCTTAAGTATGTACTTTATACCTTTTTCTTTTTTTCAGGATAGTTTTTCATGATACATATTCTATATAACACCTGAATACATAAATACATAATAGCATGTATAGTATATTTTCAGAAATATAGCAATGATAAAAAAGGGAAGAGATCAATTAAACTTGCAAGCAGGCTTTGAAGTCAAAATGATAAACATGTTATCAACCTTTCAAAACCATCCTTTGGCATATAGCCAAAAAAAACCCCATCCATTACCAAGTGTTTTCATCCAACAATGGTTTTCATTTTATGGAGTTTTCAATCACGCTGTAACTGTACCAGCAGGTAACCTGCCATTTGGAAGTTATGGATCAGTTAGTAATTCAGATACTCTGGTAAACTGCCAGCCAGAAACATCAATTTTTCCATTTAAGGAATTTTGGGGGGATAAATTACCTGATACGGTTATAAAGTAGGACAAATGGAAACCAGGTCTTCAGATAGATACCCAGCAATTCTCAGGAGAAGCATTGGCAACAGTGGTGAGAATCCCTCATAAGCAGTCCTTCCAGATATTGTAATGTTATCTTGGAGGTAAAATAAGGTGGGTCATGGAGATTAATTCAATTGAAAATATAGTGTATTTTTGTCATATTTATGACAGAACACAGAGCTTAATATATGCTTTTGAGATGAACAATTTAGTTTACCTCAAGTGTGAAGATAAAATTTCAGGAATTTTCCTTTTTTCATAAAATGTTTCTCTTAGCTGCAGGTCTGCACTTGGAGTCCATTTAATTTTTTATTTGGTTTAATATTACATTAAAGCATAGAGGCTAGCCAAAACACAGCCTCACTCACATCTGGCAAATAACTGAGCCAAATAATGAACCTGCAAATGCTCTTTGTTGGAGCTTCCCTTTTAAGTATGGGAGAGGTGATGGACTTGTTTAGTCTCTTCCTGAGAAAGTGTTTGAAAAGGGACAACATTGCCCCTGAGGTGTTCTAGCATTGTTCTTTTCTGATCTATCATCCATTTCTGGTCTTCTGTTCATCAGTATTTTCAAAATACTTTTAGTTCCTGTAAGAGAAACAACAAATGGGTTGAAAATTACCTAGTACAGACTTTCCGTCTATCAAAGAGGTTAGTAAAGTGAAGCCTAAAATGTCTTTGTAAACAGGCTGCACACTTATAAATCATGACCTTTCTGTTAACTATAATGAGGAATTTCATTAAAAAGAAATTTCTTATTTCCTCTTCACCCTATATAAACAAGCTTTGGAGAATATTTTTCTTCTATAGTTTTTAGATATTCTTCATTTCTGACTTCTCACTTGATTTTGAGATAGCTGCCACCTCTCCTTCATTCTTCACTCCATTTTGTTAGCACGTCTTGCTCCTTACCAAGTCTGTATCTCTTTGAACTCGCCAAGATTTTATTAGTATAAATAATGCAATTCCATCTACTAGGGTAGCACTTTTTTACTTCTGTGACTACTAGCTGTCTTACTGACACATAATACTGTGCCAGTAACTACGTACATATCAGGCTGATAATGACTAGAAGCAAGGCTTTTTTAAAAAAATCTATTTTCTCGTCATAAAATATATTCTACAGTAAAGCTGGGTGTGGGAAGACAGGATAAAAGAGCAAACAGGGAAAAAGAAAGCTTGGTGACAGAAGGACATATCACTCATAATGCAATGAGGACTGGCTTTACAGATTGCTCCTTCTAGTCAACATTTCAATAACACTAAATCATTTTCAGATAATGTTCTGTACTTTGGAAGATAATTCTGCCTGCAAGTGAAATATTAATTCTTTTATACCTTTTGCATACCTCCTTCATTCCTTTCTGACATTCTGGTGTCATGTTTCCCAAACTTCCACAGATTCTTTCTAACTTATATTTTTTAATCTTACGTCCTTATTTCTGTATTTTTGGATTCACAAAGATATAATTCACGCTAAATCCAAGAAGCTGGGAGTAGCACAAAAATGTCAAAAATGGAATACTATCTTCACCAGGTTGGTGCTAATTCTGACCATATTCTGCTCATAAATCATCAGGGAACCTCGGGTTTTTCCTCGTATGTTCTACAAAACGTGCTGCTAGTAATTTTTTTCACTCTTTAGAATTTGGGTCAATAGGAGTGACATACTGTGAAAGTTCAGAACACCTTCAAATCTCGCCATGGAAAGTTTTACTAACTAGTGAAAACCTGTTAACTATCCTTAAAGAAGTGGTCCTCAGGGCCAATACAGGACATTTTACCAATAAGTGGGAAGAATGCAAAAGCTGATTTTTTTCCCTAGGTCTCACTGGGGTAAATCTTTACATACAGGCCTGCCTCTGGCCACACACTGGGAGTGGCAGAGATTACAGAACCAGTTTAGATTTGTGGTGAAGAATATCTTCTCCCTAAAGTCTTGCCAAGAGACACATATGCAGATAACAGAGACAAGCAGGAGAGCTCTAAGAAGATGTAGAGACAAAAAGGAAGTAAAATGCCTTTATGGTAATGGCCTTTGCCTCAAGCAGGACCTGATGGTCCTGTGGGTAGGACCCTTCAGAACTTCTCACAGGGCAACCGAAACCTACTAAAGTATTTTCTGAAATAAAGTTTGCCCTGCCTTGATTGCAAGAGTTACCCTGTGAAGAAGTTTGTGCACTCTGGGAAGGCTACATTCCACTATTGTGGATTTCATAAGCCCTATACAAGCTGACATGCGGATTTAGGAACCCTAAATGTTTGCATAAATGTCTTTTAGTGACTAAATAATTGCCCCCGAAGTACCCCAAGAGAAGCCAAAGGAAACAGAAATCACCATCCACAGAAGATTAAAACAAATTTCTAGTTTCTCAGCCAAGCCATTTTGCAGTAACTATAAGCCAAAAAAAATGTTAGGAAAATTTTCAGGAGGTAAAACTCCTTCCTTTTTTGAGCCCTCATATCTCCCAATCATCTTGTTGAATTTATCTCAAACTTTCCATTAAAATTCTACTTTGGCAGAATAACATGCTTATGGAATTTCAGTCAGATTGGTTCTATCTGGTAAAAGGCAAAGAGGTAGAAAGCCTGACCTGGAGTGGAAACCTAACTTCCAGCTTATCTGTGAAGAGAATATAAAATGAGAAGTCTACCTAAATAAACTGAATGTCTTGGGTTGTGAATACAATGCTTATTTCTGAGTGGTAGTATCTGGTGCCACTTAGACTGCTGTCAGAGCATAAATCCACAGCTTCACTTAAATCACTCCTCATCATTTTTCACCACTAGCTGAAACAAACGTTTCAGGAAAAAAACATGCCATCATTCAGTTTCTTTAGCACTGATGGCAGAAGGACGTGACTACCCCTGTGATTAGCAGAATCTTATAGAAATCTGATTATTCTTAGGGGTTATTGACATGTTTTATTCCCAAATCCAAGTGGCACCCTCTGCTGGTCAATCCACATTGATCTACTGCCACTAACAACAAAAAGACATATCGAGTAAATTATCTGTATAATGATCCATACCGGAAAAGTGGAAAGTTAGAGATTAGTGTAGGGATGTAGGTGGGTATAAGAAACGAAAATGCATAGAACTATTGGGAAAAACTATAAGCTGTGTTGTGGGGTGTGGCACTATGAATTTTGATGGAGTTTGGCTATTTGACACCAAGACAGGGTTTCATCATAAGTTTGTGGTTAGCTTCATATTCAGATTTCAACAGAAGCTAAAAACATTGGGCAGGAAAGAATGTGTTCCTTTCATTAGCACGTACATTTTCCCTCCAGAGTAGTGAAGGTATAAAACCTTTTTAGAAATTTTTGGAAAATCAGCTCATGGTCCCCTCCAAGGTAAGGCAAGAAATGCATACATTGAGTTGCGCAGCACAAGAAGACTTTCCATACTGAAGTGCTGTGGTTTTGGAAGCTTATGTACAGACAATGTTCAGGACACACACATACGTCAAGCAGGCATACTAGACAGATTGCCCTTCCTTTCACTCCGCTTCAGAGCCCTTAGTGGGTTCTCTCAAAGCTGAGAGAAATTTGGCTGTTACTGCTTTAACCTCCATAAATGCCTGATGTCATTTACTCACACATCCTGGCAAAAACTTTTGTCTGATCTCTCCCAGTTGTTCTCTCTTTCTCTCCAAGGAAGTTTCATCTAAGTGCCTATTTTGTTCTTAGTTTTCCATCTGCTTTTTCATCCCTTCCCGGGAGGGCTGTGACACAACCAACCAGAAGCACTACGCAAAAGACTAAAGAGTGTTTGGCACTGCAGCACAGAAAAGACCTGATAATGTGGCACTTGGCTAAGTAGTCACTTTTCTAAGAGCTAGAGCTGAACAGCAGTGAAATCGGTGATGATCTTCCCGTCAGTCTCAGTCAGCTTGGATCAGGCCCATGGAGCACATCTGGATGCCGTTTGTTCAAATGTGATTGCTCTATCCCACCTTTTATCCAATATCGCTTTTTGAAGAGGTTAAGGAAAGCCTCAGTCTTGTGTCTGATGCTCCAATGTTTCATGATTCTTTTCCAGTAATTAGATTAATATGTGACTTTCTCATCTCTGTAATTTATTGTTACTGTAGATTTAGATTTAGATTTTTTTTCTCTGCTGTCAGTATATCAACCTTAAAGAATGCGCATCTACTTTTCTCAAATGCAGGAGCTGGTTTTGTTGGGGTTTTTTTGTTTTTTTCTTAAGTAGGAAACTACAATTTTGCCTGGGCTTAATATACTAGCTCACAATATAGTTTATTATTCTACTACTGTATTTGTAGAAAAATCATCATTAGCTGAGAATAAAGCGTATCTGGGAGAGGTGAACACCTTGGTAGAACTGATACAGGGAATTTTTGTAGGAAAATCTAACAAAACATTTCTAAAAATCATGGCAGGAAGTAGTTTGTATTTGGTAAAATCCAGTGCTTCATTTCTTGCTTGTATCATATGGAAAAACATATAATTATTTTAAAAATCTTACGTATTCAGTAGTTTCTGTGAGAAGATTTTGTTCTTCATAGCGCGCAGTTGTAGGTGACAGGAGGAGGAGAGTACAATGTATTAGCTTTTCATGGCTGGAAGTTCCTCAGATTTCAAAGCTGGAACCGCTTTGAAGCGGCTACTCAAATGTGTCATGGAATAGATAACTTCTCTGTTTGCCTTAAAAATGTGGTCTATGAGTAATGTAGAAATGCTTCTATTTTACTGAAATATAACCTGATTCTTTAATTTCAGCTTTACTTAGGAAAGAATTCGTTTGTTGAAGAATTCACAGAAGCGTATTTTCACTTCTTATAGAGTTGGGTTGGAATACATCTTAAAATAAAGTACAATTTCATCTTTATGTAGAAGATTTTAATAACACTCACAGTGGAATGAAGTTATATTTTTGTTTTTAAAATGCAATACCGACATGTTTTTCAAGGCAGACATCACGTATAATTTTGTATTATCCTTTAATGATAGTACACACTAGTAAAGGGTTTTCAAGAGTATATAGACTAGGCATACGAAGAAAGAAGATTTAGAATATGACTGCTATGAGTTGAAAACATTTCAAATCGTGAGGATTTTCTATATTTGCAATCAAAAATTGTCAGGAACTCTTCACAAAGTTTTTGGATTAGACGCTTAACATGCTCTTACCTGTAAAAAAACCCAGGTTGTTCTGGTAATATGCTAGTCATCCATCCAGAATGGTTTTAAAACAGAATTTTCCCAAATATTCCCATATATTTTTTCCCATGTACTTTTGAAAGTAGTTTGGCAAGTATAGTAATTGCGAGTTATCTTATTTAAAACTGTGAAGAGGAAGGGCTCTTTCAGTTGACGTTACAGTTTCAAAGTTTTTATTTTTTCTAAAATATACCTCTTCAACTCCAGTACCATTAGTGAAGGAAAATTCTGAAATTCTTCCCACCCTCTTTTTGAAACATTCAATACGTGTTCTTTTTTGAAATGTTAAACTTTCAGTCTTTAGTATTTTTTGCACTGTAATAACGTATTTTGAAATGACACCATTACGAAATCAAAATTAAAGAAATTTTTGAAAAGAATATTCATCTTTATTACCTCTCCAAACTTACCGTATGTGATTAAATGTTCATCAGAGTTATTTTCTCAGGTTTTCCTTTAAGGAAGAATTTCTTCTTTTCTCTGTACAGTCTCTGGACACATTTTCACTGGGAGCAATACAAATGGATTTTGGAAAAGAAGAAGTAAAAATACTGGACAAAATACTTCTATTGGATAGAGCAGTAAGGATGTTATGGGCAAAAGGTCAGGAGGCTCCAAGGACAGACCCTGAAGGTAAAGGCTGAAAAATCAGAAGACAAATGAATATTTAAAACACTGACACAGGAAAGAGATAGTGACATAACTAGCTGACAAGTGAGTGAATTTAAAACCATAACTAATAATTTTAAAAAATCTGTGTTCAATAAAAGCTAATTTGTGTGAGCCAGAGCAAGAAGCTAAAGTAAGAGAAAATGAAGAAGAGGGAAGAAGTTACAGTGAGAACACCACAGCAGCACTTGGTGACTGAAGCTACACTGAGATTATATACAGCTTTGTAACTCCTTTCTTTTCTTATTCTTCCAAATGTCTACGAGCATATACTTCCTTTATTTTTGTTTCTCTTTCATACAACAGTTTCTTCTCTGCTTACTAAACCTCCTTCTCTGACCAAAGTTTGTGATTTTTTCCATCTAATCATCAGGGAAAGGGTATGTTCAGATGAACATGGTGTTATCCGTGTACACCTCCACACCTTTAAACTCTGACACAAAATCTGTGAAGAATTATTCGTGCGCACTTGGCTTAGATCTGACAAGACACACAGCTCATCATAGCTCACTATAAACAAAGGTCACTTTTTCAGCATCAGTCTTATTCCCTGATTTTGTCTCTCTTGCTTCCAAACACAGGATTACCTCAGAAGATGGTGCTTACATTATGCTTATCACTTTTTCTTTAATAGAACGCGTAGTCTGGGCTGGACATATGGATGGAGGACCATGCAGTCACAACCTACTTCACCTTCATGTGAGGATAGTCAGTGTCCTTTGGCACTCCCCTTGAGAATTCCTCACAACTTTCAACTCATCCATCCCTAAAGTTATTGACCCAGAACACGGGAGGCCAATGAATGGAGAGTTGGGAGGTCCATCCCTGAAAATGTAGTTTGAAAAGGTGTCCAGCAACTGAAGAAAATGATGGTAAGGGGAGGATTTTTCTTGGGGACTAATATCTGTAGAGGGTTGATTGCAGGCCCCACCTACCACTGAAGGCAACTGTAAAGGTCTCAATTCTTTCAGCTGGGAGATGGATGCTGTTCTATGAGTAAGGACTCATCCTGCAGGAATAGTTTGAGAATGCTTGGCACAAAGCAGCAAAACCAACAAGTCAAATGGCGTAGGTGAGTTCTTTGTATAGGCAGAATTTTTATAAGCTGTTTGAGTCAGCTGTACTGGACAATTACATTTAAAGAGAGAGGCAGGCACTGAGTCACATTTGTGCAGCTGAATTCATTGCAGAACAAGTTGCTTTAGGCACCCTCTGTGCATTGTAAGCCTTTTTTGCACCCTACTCAACAGCTGGATCAGTGTTTGCTGAGGTTGCAGCTAACGTGCTAAATACGCTAAGGACTCATAGCTTATTAGTAAGGAAATTAGGGATCGTAAAATGCAACAAAAGAACCAGTGTTCAGCAAGCCAGCAACTTTGGCTGTTCATGCTAATATTACGAACAGTATCAAGGAACAGTATCAATGGAAACAGAACAACTGTTATTTTAGATACTTTGCTAGCTAAGATCTTGATCTAAAATAATCCCTGATACTTTAAAAAAACTTAATTGCTGTGCAGGTCTGATATGTAAGAAAAAGGTATGTAACTACACTTGGTTGACATAAAATAGGTAACCAACTGGCACTCTTAGGCAATTGGATAAAGGTTACAGAAGTGAGACGTGGTAAAATTAATTTTCAACTTTCAAAATTCAGAGATAATTTTACTTGCATCAGTAGATCACCCTCACAGTTGCCAGAACTTGCCACTGTTTTCATGTTCTTGTGTATTTAATACATGTAATTTTCAAATTATGGATGTTACTAATCTGCAAATACTGCCTCAGACAAACCAGACAGATGCAATAACTAACGCAACAGTGATTGCTCACATGTAAAGTAAAGAGATTTTTAAAAAATCCAAAGGAATTAACATCCATTAGGAAAAGCAGTAAGGGGAGTGGCAAAATGGGGTTTAACTACACAGCAAAATTTCAGGATGGGGAAAGTTCATCATCTGTCTGGCATTTGTAAGGGAACAGCTGTCTGTAAAGGCCTTCTTGTCTCTGTGACCAGGAAGGAAGTGTTCCTCAGGGAGCATTCCAGATGTAGAAAAACAAGGAAGAAAAGACAGGAGAGGACAGCTGCTCACCATTCAGCACCTGAGGAGAGGAACCCATGAGCTAAAAATGAGCAACTGCGAAATGGAAGTCAAGTGTCCAGCCAGGACACTCCTGCTTCTCTGCCAGCACATTTACATCCATGATGCAAGGAAGGAAATGGTGTCATAGGAAGACCCCAGACAGAAAAACCTTCATGGAAATACATCACTGGCTGGGAAGTGCATTTTACAAGTATGAATTGTGTCAGGAGAGTGCTTTTACTCAAGGCTGTAAGTAAAGAGCACAACAGCAGTGCCTGTGTGTGATTGGAGCAACCCACTAGAGACACATTCCCTTATGTTGCTCAGTAAATATGCACCTGGCTATACTACCCTGACATCAAAAGTCACTGTTGGAGTATAATCAGCTGCAAGCCTACTAAGACCTTCTTGGCACTTATGTTGGGATGATACTATTAGTATAATGTTGGCCAAATTCACCATTTCAGAAAATACTCACTTATAATATCTGTTACTGGGCACAGCATTAAGTCTGTTTTTTTTAATGAGTCTGCAAAGAGACTTTCTTGATAACTACATGGATTCCAGATTTGTTTTATAATTTGTTGGTGTTATTTGGATATCTGGCAGCCTTTCAAAATATTTACAATACTGCAGGTCTTCTGGATACACACCTGTGGGAATATACTGCACAGGTTAAGAGCACAGGTAAGCATGCAGTCTGCTGAGGCTGATGGAATGGCTCCCAGTAACCTAGCAAGGTACTGGGAGTAGCATAATGGTAATTCAAGTATGTCTGCATGTGATGCAATCATAGCTCTGCCTGCAATGTAGACATGCCTTTGTAGTGACTGCTTCCTACTCGTCACACTAAAAATGCCGAACAGTGGCGTCTACAAGTCTGTCTGTGGGAAGGAGAGAGAGAGAGAGAGAGAGAGAGAGAGAGAGAGAGAGACACTCATTAAACGTTATCATCTTGTGAATGGTCTTGGTCAGACAAACCAGTAGGATAGCTGAAGATTAGGGGAAAGGCCCTTCTTTGATGCACTGGGGTCTACATCATTTCTTCAGAGATAGAGTCAAACAAAAATGTCCTTTGAAAACAGAAAGGGCAAACAGGTGAAGGTGAGGATACATGGGCACAGGAAATATGGATATGAAGTAGGAAGGAGAAGTACTGCTCTTCCAGCAGGTAAATGCTTCTATCAAATTATTCGTGGCTGAAGAACCAGAGAAGAAATCAGGTATTCGGACATCTAAAATAAAGACACAAAAGGAGCAATGCGGAAGATGAAGGATGTCCCTCAGCTGCTCAAAACCAAAAGAAAGCCAAGATTGACAGGGAAATAAGTATAATTTCACTTGGACTGGTGTATTTCCCATGCTAACTAAAATAAAGGAATCCTTAGGAATTCCCTATGTCTACATGAGTTCAAATATTCTGTAGACTTAAAGAGTGAATGGAAACTGTAACATGCTGAAAGGACTGGAATTATGGGATGAAATGCAGTGGAGAGTCAAGATGTGTGGGCCTATGAGCTGAGGTTAACCTCTAATGTAATTTGCATGATGAGCAAGAGAGGGGGGAAAGTGTCTGATAGAGAGCTCAAAGATAAAATTTGCAACTTAGACCACAGTGTTTTGAAGATTGTCATACTGATACTACTGGAGGTCTTTGGGATGCATAATATGCTGTTTTGTAAGAGTCCAATCATGGGACCTTGATGAAAGCACAATAAAATTTGAATAATGCTGCTAGTAAAACCTACTCATAAACGTAACAAAACCAATAACAAAACACTATCTACATCAAATTGAAAAAAAAAATCCACCCGCCCCAAAATAACAGTATTGACAACAAATTTTGAAATAAGAAATTAGAATTACAAAAGGTAGGAAACACATGTACTCCTACCTGTTAACATTTAATCTGTATTTGTTGGGTTTTTGACACACACACTGAAAGTGGAAATAGGAAGGATACTAAAATGCACTGTCTATTTTCAGAAGTGAAGTCATATTAAGAATACAAAGGAAACTGACAGTGTATTAGTTTATCACATTCAGGCTCTTCTTTTGTGCCTCTCTTTTATGTCACCATCTTGTGATGGCTGAGAAACTGAGGCTATCTGGAGAAAAAAATCTTCACTGCTGTCATCCTCCTCATCAGATCTTCCACCTCTCAAAGTAATACAAGTATGGCTGAAACACATTGCATCTGTGCACGTAAAAATAAGGCTTTGCAATGGAAAGACAGACTGGGAAAACCAGATGACTTTCTAGCATATCAAAGAAGAAGGAGAACAGAAATGGAGAAAGCAAGCAGGTAAGGAAGACAGTTGATGCTCCTGGCTCTTCAGACCCTGGTGGGTTTTTATTGTCAGCGAGCTCTGTCTGAGCAGCCTTTGGAGAACAGGACTCTGCCTTCAGTCAACTGAAGTGGACGGAGGGACCTTACTTGCTCCATTGCTATTGAGGATGATGTATGCAATGCATTAGAGCACACCTGAGTGGAATAGGCACATATTGAGTACTCAGGTGGGTTATCAGCAAGACTGCAGTGCCATGATTCAAGAGGTGATATTACTATGTGAAGAAGTGAAATAGTTTTAGCTCTTCTGTTTTGACAATAGAGCAACGGTTTCAGGAAGTTTGTACTAATATGCCATTTGTCAAAATCCTGTTTGCTTCACAGAGGTGATTGATGAATATTCTATTTTGTGCTAAATATGATAACTTTCTGGAATATTCCTTGTTGATGACCTTGAATTTCACTCCTTGCAGGGTCAGCTGAGGCTACAGAAGTATAAAGAGGATGTTCTTAGGCTATCATTGGCATCTGCTTCTAGATAAACCTCTGCTTCTAGACTAAAACTTGCTTTTTGCAAATGGCCAGAAAGGCCATCAATGTACTTAGAGAAGTTTGGAAAATCAATTGTCTAAAAACAAACTGTTATTTCAGTTAATTCTTGTTTACATGCAGGAAATCTAAGCTGTGTCTGAGCCATTTGGTTATACAGTTTGAAGGACAGGAAAAGTTACCTGAATACTTGTTTCTGCATCACAGATCCTTTATCAGTATCCAGAAATAGTAATGCACTGCTTGAAAGAAAAACATCTCCCCTGCTATCTGTCATTTCCTCACATGCTTAAAACCTTTGAATGGTCTGAAGCATTACGTGCCCCATTGATATCAACCACACAGTTCACAATGCTTTCTGCATCTGTTTTTCAACATAACTGCAAGGATCCAAGCACTTAGGTCTTTATGATGGATTGCAATATAAGTAGAGATATGCAGTGACTTTAATATCAACAGAAAATAAATGAGATGGATGCTCTTTGTAATATCATTACTGGCAATCTCAAGGCTTCTTGGTACAAAGATTATTAATTTCTTTAAAAAAAAAAATTAAAAAATAGACAGAAAATCCCACTCCTCACAATGTCAACTTCTCAAGTTGACATTAATGACATATGCTGTGACAATCTATATTATTGCGCTACTTGGAATAGATTAAATGATCAGTTTCTAGTATACCAAGGATCTTATACCTAATTTGCTAGACACAGCATTGAAAAATGACCCATATGTGGCATGACTTTGAGTCTTCTGATTGTTTTGAATGAACAAATGAAACCAAAATAGAGACACAGGAAACAGTGTTTCAGTTAATCCACTTTTCATTCAGACCTGAAAATCTCTTCCAATGTTGAATGAAGCTCCTCTTACCATGTCCTTTTTATCTGCTATCCAGAAATGTACAGTTTTCACAGTGTTTCCAATGGAGCATATGGTTAAGTCTGGCTCTTGGGTACTTTCAAGAGTCAATTCTCTGGGAAAATATTTACTAAAGCCAAGGAAATAGGCAAAACTTTATTTCTAAATCCAAATGGATCACAAAGAGAAAATCTGCTTTCACCACAAGTATTATAGAAAAAATGTTCGATGGTAGACTTTCAGCCTAAACATAGTAATGTTCCAAACACAGAACTGTACAGTAATGTGAGAGGAACTAAACCATTCCAACAACAGAGCAACTGGCCAGGTACCATTGGCATGTTGTATATCCCTCCCACATTATATTACACCTGGGCTATTAAAAAATGACCACACCAACACAAGAGATTTAGCAGCGACTACTCTGGCTGTGTTCCCACATTTCTTTATAGCCTCTCTGGATCATATTTTTCTTCCTAGAATGGAAATGTTGGAGAAGAAAATATTGCAGTGACTTAGTTTGCATAGAGCCTGCGCTTACTCTCATACACCACAGCTAAAGGGATCAGAAAACCTTTCTGCCCATTGCTGGCCAACAGAAGTTGTTAGTGATTTGCTCAAAGTAAGCTTTGTGCTCTTATTTGGCTGTGTCTAGACAGCCAAATACTTTGCTGCTCTCCAAGGAATGTGCAGCTAATGTCAGTTATGTATTTAGAAGAAAGCACTGGTCCTTAGGCATAGGTTTAACACAATCACTACAAAGTGTAGAAGAAATGAGGTAGGGGATCTTCCCTGAGCATGGTATTTACTATGGAGCCTACTTAACTTCCTGTAAGAAAATAAAAAAAGGAGTAAAATTATTTAAAATCTCACTAATTAAAAAGATAGGTAATAATTATTTTGAAAGCCACTGAAGGGATTATCCAAGGTGCATTTTAGGTATCTAAACATATATGAAACTTTTGTGTGCTCCAAGAATTACAAGCAGATGAAACAGAGCTATCTACTGTTCTCCACTAGCAAGTGGAACTGCCTTCAGATAAAGATTTATGAGCTGTCTAGCGTAATTGTATTAGCAGGCAACGAGTGTTTAGAATAATCAAAAATGGCAACCCAAGAGGTCAATAAGAAAAAAAAAATAGCACTGGCATAGTATCGAGACAAAAGTTCATTTGTCGTGAATCCCAATGGAGTTACACTCACTTACAGAAACAACCCATCATTTAGTGACGCATCTTTGATGGCATCTGAGGGAGAAATATCAGTTATTAGTATTGCAAACCACAAATAATCATACGAACGACCAGGCAACATTCTCTCAAAGAACTGAACATGTAAATATTTTGAGCTCGTTAATGAACATTACTCCTATTTATCAGTTGTGGAAGCAAAAACTTAGAAAAGATACCTGAGTTGCCCAGAGTCACACAAGGAGGGTTAAGCATGGCAGTCCTTTTCTAGGTGAATGGTCGAGGCAACAGACCGGAAAGTGAGGTACTTGACATTAAATACAACCCTAACATTGCAGTAGCTTTGCTTTTAACTCAGCGATGCATTTGGCATACTGTGTCTCCTATACATCAAGTGCAGGAAGACAGTATGAACAGTTTCTAACTCTACCTCATAAACTTCCCTGAACAGACACTGGAGTTACAATAACATCTTTGTTGGCAAACATTTCCAGGCACTGTAAATCTGTCTGAATCTACAGGAGAGATGGCTGATGTGCAGATCTCTAAGTCACAGTTGTTAAAAAACAGAGCCCCTGTTCATCCATCTTGGGCCTTATTTTATAGCACACCATATAAATGAGAACTTAAAATAGTTCTTTATCCTTCCAAAAAGCACAATCACTGGAAAGGATAACACAACAATTTTAGCCTCAGGAACCTGAATCAGCTGAGAAAAGAGCAACTGAAGGACACATCTATGTTTGCCTTCCTGATCCAGAGGCAACCTCTGCAATCCATACCTATGTCAGTGTGCTTTTACTCACTTAAGAAATTGGATCTGCTCACACAAATGTTCAAGAGACTGTGTCAAGGAGTTAGAATCCTTATCACTTAGCACCAGGAAAGCAGTACAGTATTGTACAGGAATGTTCGCAAGGAATGCAATAACATGAATTGGAATGATCTGGCTTCTTACCACATGAGGCCATGGAGAGAATAATAGTTATTCTTCCCTGCCCATAAGCATGCGTGAGGACACACAGTTATCCTTTGTTATCCGTGCTGTAAGTATGAATTTATTAGTAATAACACAAAGACTTTTTTGGACATAGTTTTGACAGCATCTTTGACACTAAGACTACATCGAGAGGACTTCCACTTCGTGAAAAGGTTAAAGGTTTTGAAAGATTTTGCCAAATACAAACGAATACAGTTTGTTTTAACTAGTGATCTGGAAATGGAAAGAAAAATATAAGAGAGTTAGGGCTAGCAGCTACTCTAACCTCTTTTGACTCCCCACTCTCCAGTAACATTTTGAACCTGAAAAACTTTTCTGGTGAGTCATTCATCACAATCTAGATATTTCCACGAAGCCTGATGGGTTGAACAAAATGCCATTTTTCAGGGCAAAGAATAGTTTGATCTTTTTTTTTTCTTTCTTCCCCAGCAGCTCTATTGTAAAGCCATATTTAGAAATGCTTGGTCGTAAGGTGTTTAGATTTGGCAGGGAATGACTATGATGCACTTTCCCCAGGGCCTGGGAAAAAGAAGCAGGCTGCAAAGCAGCTTTCACAAGTTGCTTTGAAAGGCAGTGTATAATTGTAGAGGCTGGCAATGAAAGACAGAGCAGCCTCCAGGAATATCCCTTTCCCATTCTGCTGCTTACAAGAGATTCTTGACTTTGCAGTCAAGTTCTGTCATGTCTTGAATAAGAAGCTCAGTCAGCAGTGGGTGAAAAAGCTTGCATCATCTTTCTCCAGCTTCAGCTAAACTATTAAAAGGAGGCAGGTCTAAGATTTTCTTTCTTGGTGGACCTGTGACTCATGAATGTCATAGAAAGGAGTAACAAATAAAAAGCTATTTCTCCACTTTAGCTTTTGAGCTTCCCTTTTAAGGATCATGTAACATAGAGTGTTCACTGCTTTGTTAATAGTCCTATTATAATCTATTATTATTAATAATAGCAGCAGCAGCTTGTATGTAGGGCACCTCACATCAATTCTAAGAACAAAGTTATACAGCAGATCTGTGTGATGACGCCTGAAACCTTTGTGCTTTTAAAAGCTCAGCACTAGGGCCACCTGCAGAGCTTCCTGAGAAACGTACACCATTCCAAAGATTGTTTTCAAACCCAATATTTGCTTCCCACCGCCTGTTCTGCTGTATGCAAGAAATTGCTTGTACCAGTATCTTGTCTCCCTTTGTGCTGTGCACCCCATGTAGTATTTCTAATTGCAGAGCAGTGAGGAAAGTGCTGTGGAGGCTTCACAAACTGTGGTTTTGCCTGTCAGCAGCACTCTCCTCCCTAAGGTTTACATCAAATCCAGTGCCAAATCTGTGGCTTAATCCCATCTCTGTACAGAACCTGCAAAAAACAAATTACCAAAACATTCAGTCGCCCCCATTTCTCTCTCCCCTATGCTGGCTACTTCAGAGACAGATATTATGTATTACATTATCTTGAAAACAATAAGAAAGAAGCATATCTATGCTATAGAAGTGGCATGAGGAATAAAGAAAGAAATGGGCTAGGAAACAGCAAAACAAAGAAGAAAGCACTGCACTTGAAACAGACTTTTCCATTTGTTGATTTTATTGCCGTTTCCAAATTAGATCTGAAACTATTCAGCCAAAATATATGTCAACTTGTGGCCATCAATTTTGTGGAAGTTATTAGTTCTGATTTCTGTAAGGGCCATTCCCATTAGTGGTCTAATAGAGAGCAATATCTGGAAATAGAGTGCTCTCAAACCCACTGCTCCCGGTTCTTTCTGGAGTGTACAAGGCTGCAAAAGACTCTCCAGAATTTAACTGTGCTGCACATGGAAATAAATACAGCTGAATGGAAGTGAAGTTTCTGTCACATTTATTCATTTCAGCACCTGTTTACTTTCCAAATGTGGACAAAAGGTCAAAGCACATTGCAGACCAGAAACTATAAAACATTTTGATTCAGAAATACTAAGCTAATTCATTGCACAATTTTTCAAATGAGAAGCAGCATTTTGATATTCTGCTAAATAGTTGAATTTACCTAAGAAATTATTTTGTTTCAGTTTTTTAAAAACCTTTTTTTTTCTGGAAAAGTTAACCATTGTCATAAAAATTCAGATCTCTGGAAACTTACTTTCCTATTCTGAAGAGGATTTCTGAGCAGCTCAAGAAAAGATTCATAAAATAATACAGTATTCTGTTGAATTCTTCTTACATGGTGCTTTGTATTTTTCATGTACTATCTATATCCTTCACCTGTCTGTGAAGGATTCTTACTAATATTTGTGTAACTGCCTTCCCCTCTCCGACCCAGCCCCGGCTGATGTTAGAAGTTCATTATTACCCTTAGTGATTCTGCTAGAATTCTGTATAGCTGTGAGCAAAAGATCCTGTTCATCTGGGAAACAAAGTGGAATAGAAATTGTCATGCACCCAGATTTCCTCCAGCTAGTGGGTAAAGGTATAGTTTCCCTTTTAAATAATATCAAGTTGTACAATTTTGTTATAACTACATGAACAGTAATAGGATTTTTTTTCTTGGAAGAACTTATATGAAAAAGTAGACTCAATGGTTAAAAATCTGATAAAGGATAAATCTGAATGTGATTTAGCTTCTCAGTGTCTGTTCATTGACCTTAATATCAGTCTTCTATGTACCGGTGCAGGTTTCCCAGTTTTCTAAAAAAGATTCCTGATACTAGGCATAGATACTTTACACCAATTTGGGTCCTCTGCAGCACTTCAAGAAACTATTTAAGTAAGTGTGGGATTTTACATACCTTCAGCAACCTGGGCCTTACTAGAGTATATTAGTTGTGATCAGCAAGATAAGCTGCACAGTCTTGGGTTACGTATTATACTATAGGAGCATTACTCTAGCTTAAGCGTTTCCCTCAGTCAGAATCACCAATAGAACGATATTCCTATGCTTCCAGCAAAGTGCTGGAAATGCTGCAAAAAGAGTTTATAACATGCATGTGATAAAATTGATTCCCCTTTCCTCTGCCCTGGACAGACTTGGATACATAACTCAATAACCGAACATAATTGATATATTAATTATATGTAAATCATTGCAAAAAATTTAATAGGTGGTTTTAATTTTTTAAGTGTTCTAGTGCTTGTAGAAAAAAATGATTAAATGTGGTTCAAACAATGCTACATTCTTTTAAGACACCACCCAGTTTTCATACCTGCAGCTTGCCACGTTTAGAAGGTGTACACTTGTATATTAGTCATGTGTGTAAATTATCCCACTATTGCAACGTGAAATAAGTAGTTCAGCATAAAGCTAAGAAGTCCTGATATTTGTCTTTTATCACCATAGGAGAGGTGTCTCTAAACATGCAGTGAAAAAAAGACACTTAAATTCAAATAACCATTCAGAACAAAAGCTGATTGTCAAAAAGATAGGATTTTTTTTCCTTCACTGGTTCTATCCCTTGTAAATGACTCATGTGCAGTTTAAATGGTGTAATAAATACACTCCATCAGGTGAGTGAGAGTTAATAATATGCCATTTTCGATTAGTTTAATTGAGTTGATTCTAGTATACCTGAAATAATTTCAAATGTTTCTCTGGAATCCACTGCTTAATGTGTAAAGCATGGTGGCACTTACCATGTGAAATGATACGAAAAAATAAGTCTTTCAAGAGTATTTTAAACACTTTTGAAGATGCTTGCAAGCTATAATGATAGATCAATATTCAATAGCTTGTCTTAGTAGAAAAATAGTGATTTTGCTCCAGAGAATGGTAAAGTTATAAGAATAGCCACGTGGTTAGCCTAGATGAAAATAGAACTGATATGGGCGGAGGATTAAAATAAGGGTTGGATAACTAATAATGGCATAAAGCACCAGACATCTAAATTTAGGATAGATTTGAATGTTCCGCACTTAATTTTCTTTGGCTTATATGTGGTATTTTGTAGAGTTATTTGAATGGAGCTATGGGCCTATAGAAAGGACAGTGGGTTTTCACACAGAACTATTCTGGAAACCATCTTAATTTTTTTTTTTCCATAAAAGTTGTTAACAGAATGAAAATAAAGATTCCTGTAACTTCCATTTCACTTTGGCATGGTTGTCACAACTGTCTAGGTTGTGAGCGTGGCATGTGAGTTTACAACTAGCTATTTACTCAAAAGGAAAATACACCCCACACAATTTGTCCCTTTTTTGTTTTATGAACAGAGTACTTAACGACAAGTTAATCTATGCTGCAGAATTGTCTAATTATCGTTTCTCTTTCCGCACCCTGTTCCTTAAAAGTTAACCGTGGAAAGTTAATGCTGGAGCCTGATGGCATTTTGATTGAACGAAAGAGACAGAGTGTACCTCCAAAACTATGCCCTGATTCCCAAAATATGCAGCAGGTTTGTCCCTCAAAAGGAGTACACTGAAAGCAGGTTGGTGTAGGAAGAATGAATGAAACTGTATTCTGCCGTGCCCTTCGTTTTCTGTGGTACTATACCTCATGCTGAGGCTGGACTGACATTAATCTCATGAAGGTTACTCATGAGGTATGAACAAATCACCTAAACTCCCTCTGGTGTCAATGGAGGAAGATGGACATGTCTGGAGGACTCTCCATCCTGTCCTAAGACAGGATTCTGACTCACTTATTGGAGAGACCTCTTTCTTATTATGGTCCATAATACGACACAGGAGTAGCCTGTGCTTCAAATGGCTAGAGATAGATAAAAGCAATCTTACCTTCCATGAAAAAACACTACACGAGTACAACAAAGCATTGTTTAGAGTCACACTAGAAAAAGAAAAAAAAACAAGCCCCAAAATTAGCAACCTTCTGTTGCTGTGCACGACGTGGATCTCATAGGTGGGAAATGTTTTTCCCTACTGTTCTCTATGCAAAGTTTCTTTGTTTCTGAAGTCTCTCTGCAAAGCTAGTTCAGGAGGAGATGAGAGACAAATGCACAAACCTACCTCACTCACAGCATTAGAAGGAAGAATAATATTCATATTTGTTTCCTGGCACATTGTTCTTCCTCATTCCTTATAAAAATCTCAGTCCAGCTCTAGCTTTCGATATGGAAAAAAAAGAGTAGGGATACATGTGAGTTACCTGACATAATCCTCTTTCTAGATGACCAACTTTTTTCAAGATCCTAGTACCTGATAAGTGTTCAACAAAAAGGAAATTGGAGACTGGACATTTGTTGCTCAAAAGACCCACATAATCTTAGCTCTCAGTATCTTCATATTATAAAAGGCAACATATCTGTTTGCATTTATAGTAACAACTCAAGTGATAGCAAATTCCTTCCTGAGGTGAAGCTAGGAGAGCATAGCCTTGGAAGCATCTTCTGGTAACTCACCTCTGGGAAGATGGTTAAAATTGCACACTGAAAGACCACAAGAGAGTTAAATGGAATGTGGAATAAAAAAGTAAGAAAATAAGACATGAAAGTATTCAGGTCAATTGGTCATGTATATAAACAAAATTAGTCATCACTTTCAAGGGGTTTGTGCCTCTAATTTGGGCACCTGAGTTCTTATAGAAAAGAGGTGGAATCATATGTAATTTTAAAAGTATACTTACACAGTTGCCTGGTGCCTATAAAGGAATCCAGGATTGTTGCTTCTTTGTCATGTACAAATCTTGCTATCAATATTCAGTTTATAAAAGTAACAAAAATATTTCTCCAGAGAGTTCTCTATCATAATTTATAACTCCTTGTACACATGCGTATATGTATAGCTATGTCTTTATGATGCTCGTCGGTGACCTGAGGACCTACATAAAAATGTTGATATTATCTATCTGGTCAGCAGTATATTAAAAAAAGGAGAGAGATTTTTTAATTATGAAAATTTACATTTTCCCTCGGTACCTGCCTCTGCAATTTGAAAATCTATTTGTTTTGACCCTTTGACAATGACAGCAAGGTGTGTGGTTTAAAGAGGCAGAGAAAATCCTGAAGACTTAAAAGAAAATATTTTTTTACATTTCATAATCACTGAACAAATGAAATTTCCTACTCAGAAGGCAATGAAAACTTGGTAGGGAGGTGGAGATTAAGAATATTTCATTTTCTATTTTCTAATACTTTTAAAATAAAAGGTTCTTTCCTACTACAAACATGGATATATGTGAAATTAAAGGCTTAAACTTGTTTATAATATTTTGGTTTTATGTACACATATGGATCCATTAAAGGGAATGTTGATATAGAACAATACCCATGAAAGTAACTAGTTCCTACACTGATGTTGGACAAAGATGGACAATAAGTCATAGTAAATACTTGATAATCAATAATTTCTAGAAGTTTTTTTGGTTTAAAATGAAACTTTCTATTAAATTTCTTCACTGTGATTTTTAAAATGTATAGGAGATTGTACGAATTTTGTGACCAGCTAATAGTTATATGTTTCCAGATTATTGAAACTAAGGAATGGAAAAAGTAGAACTTTCGCAAATATTCAAAATGGTATCAAGTAAGAAAATTTTTCCTCCATGAAGGCAATATAGAAATATTGGGTTCTGTAGCTCTGTTTTTCCCAGCAGTAACTCCTTTTGTTCCCTAACAATTAGTTTCCATCCCAGTTTTCTCCTTCTGGAGAGATTCTTGCTGGTTCCTCAGCCTCCTTCTCTGTTTTTCTCAGCTGATCTGAAGAACCACAGCATTAGCAAAGTCCCCAGCTCTCTGGTTCCTTGTGGTGCCCTGCACTTTGCCATTGCTGGAGCTCCAGCAGTTCTCTCTCTCCCTACTGTTGTGTTAAGACCATACACAGCTGCATAGTGTATAAGCAGCTATACACTTCCCAGTAAACACTCATCTCCAGAAAACTGGTAATTTCCATTTTCTTAAGCTTACTGCAATCGGGTTTTAAATTACACACTAGATTTTAAAGGTGATTCCTATTAATAGTACATTAGACCTCACCTTCCTTTTTTTAAGCTAAAATGTCTCTGAAACATTTTATAACTTTTCTAAAATATTCCATTTTCATCACAAGGAGGATTGTATTTTTGTTGCCTTCTAGCTTACAAATAATAAAAGACAAAATTTCTGGCATTGAGTCACCCGGTGGATAGATTGCAGTAATATTCCTCAGGGCACTGCTTGGTTGCACCAACCCATAGGGAAATAAAAGAATTTGTACCAAATCCTTCCTACGACCCCTTCCTTGACAGCCCTTGTTCACCTCCCCCGGATTTCTGTGGGGTAGACGTATTTCTGATGTCTATTGTGAACTGGCTCGTGCCCAAAATAAGGAGAACCTCAGTGAGTCTGAGAGAAATCCAGACCCCATTGCATCAGTGTCCAGCGTGTGTGAGCATGTTCCAGCAACAAAACGGTGAGTGATGTAACATTGGAAATTATGTAGAAAAAAATTATAGAATATTAATATTTTGTCTGCATGTTCTCTAACTCCCTTCTGTTTTCCTTTTGGGCTCACTTTGAGGCTTATAACAATAACTGAAGGCAGTGTCTGACCTGCCTGCACTGGATTAGAAGGCCAAAGGTGAAATATTCAAATGTATGATAGGACAAACAGAAGAAAGTACAGAGCTTTTGGAGATACTACTTCCCTGCAGCTTTCAGGCTTAATTTTTTGTGTTACAGCCCACTGTACTGTCAATCAGAGTACTCTTCAGAAACTTCTTAATTTTTTTCTGTTATTACTTTTTAAATATTTCTTCTTAAATTCAGGACAGTAAGACAGTGTCTGTCCCCGACACGGTTCCTACATCAATTTTGCAGCTGTAGCAACAGGCAAGATTTATAAGTGCAAAGCCTTTGTACGAACGTGAAAAGATTTACACATTTTATTGCCAGATGGAAAACACAACAATTACATCAAGGTTTACCCTTCACCCAACAAGGCTTGGTGTAAGTGGACACAGTAAGCAATCAAGCCAGTTTCGAAGCTGACAGCAGCTTTTCCAGTTTTTGAGGATCGGCAGATGCTATGACTGAATACCATGCAGAAGTCTTAGCCATGCAGTTCCCATTAGTTTAATTGCAGCTTTTTTCCTACCTACCCTAGGTAGCTCTGAACAGCTCAGCCTCCGTCACCAAAGTCATAGATCGTTGTGCTCTTGACTTCAGAAGACTGATTCCTTCTTTTGCATGAAATAAACGAAACTTGCAATAAAAAGCATAATAGCTGGCAACTCCTTCTTTACTGTGTAAAATACTTCTTTTTTGTTACAAGAGGCAAACTCATCTGTTTCTGACTGTGGTTATGCAATATCATTGTCTTATTGTGCAGTTGATTATATTTAAAAGCTTAGTTAAAACAAAAGACAAAGACATACAGCATAAAATGAATAAAAAGAAACATTTTGCCTTTAAGGGGGGTCATATAGGGAATGGCTTGCCTTTCTCTAAGGGTGATAGTTTTATTAAGAGAAAAACATTGTATGTTTTCAGCCAATGTGGCATTTTGAACAGGAGAACATTTCTCCTTGCTTTAGAATTTAAAGCAGAGTGCCATGGAACTAAATAATTGCATGAGAAATTTATGTCAAACCTCTGAAAGACTAGATAGTTGAGACACAGAGAGGGCTATAATTTCAGGGAGAAGACAGTAGCAGTTGCTGACATACTTAAGGATTGGCTAAAAATGACTTTACATAAGTAGTTAGAACATATATAGTGTTAAGTCTTTCGGGATGTGCTGTCACATGTGGGCTTTACATATTTATATAATTTTGTTCTCAGAAGCATGCATCAGAGTGGAAAATACAGTGTCAGAGGTCTGTAATTACAGTACTTCAAACTCATAAGTGTCTGAAACCTGGCTGCAGAGGGAAAACTTTAATGGTAGCATTAAAAAAGCTTAAGGTCTTTGGCAAAAGGCTGTGAAGACATCCATTTATAGTCAGCCATATAAACTGCATGTGACAGTGTGATGCTATGATCTGAACACTCTGAAAGAGCTATTTCTGCTTTTGAACTCAGTTGAGTTGTAAGGTTCTTCCACCTTTTAAATGTAAGTTATTATATTTTGAATATGCATGTGTGTGCAAACATAAGTGGGTGTGGAGGTGGGAGAAGAATATTACCTTGTCAAATACTGCTGATATCCTAGTCTGTTTACTTGATTAAATACAATTTATAAAAAATATGTAAATTAAAAAGAAAAAATCAGAACTCTAAAGAGCTATAAATTTTGTGCAGCCACACACACACATCCACACAGAATATGAAGTTTATATCCTACATATGTATTTATACCACTCACACACATATATGGATGCATGAACTGGATTCTCAGCAAATTGAAACAGTGACAACAGAAAATGTGAGTCACAGATTCTTAGTAAGCCTTTGGGCATCATTTCCAAGTAACTCTCCCCTATCTAGGTAACTCTCTTTCTCTTTCTTAAAAATCCATTTATATATCAGCAGCTGAAATGACAGAAAATGCCTTTGGAGGAAAGGAAGACTTTGATCATTAATTATCTGAGATTGAGTAGGAAGTTTCTCTCTTCTCTTTGCAATGTAAAAAGAGCATTTATTGCAACACCACTTGCAAAGAAGTTCCATAGGGTAAGGTGTGACTGAGTGACTGTCTCAGACATAGATGCAGGAAAATCCTGAAGATATTTTGGTACTTTGCACACAGCTCCTTAGCAAATTCTAGCCCAAAACTTACTGGTTCAACATAAGTACAAATACATTATTTTTGATAATATTCTCTTCTCTGGAATAGTTTGGACCCATTTCTTTCCTTTCCTTTCCTTTCCTTTCCTTTCCTTTCCTTTCCTTTCCTTTCCTTCCTTTCCTTTCCTTTCCTTTCCTTTCCTTTCCTTTCCTTTCCTTTCCTTTCCTTTCCTTTCCTTTCCTTTCCTTTCCTTTCCTTTCCTTTCCTTTCCTTTCCTTTCCTTTCCTTTCCTTTCCTTTCCTTTCCTTTCCTTTCCTTTCCTTTCCTTTCCTTTCCTTTCCTTTCCTTTCCTTTCCTTTCCTTTCCTTTCCTTTCCTTTCCTTTCCTTTCCTTTCCTTTCCTTTCCTTTCCTTTCCTTTCCTTTCCTTTCCTTTCCTTTCCTTTCCTTTTTTTCCTTCTATTTTCCTCTTCTTCCTTCTATTTTCCTCTTCACATCTTTCTTTTTTATTCTTTTTTTTGTCTTCTTTCTTTTAATTCTGTTTGATATATTATAACAAAAAAAACCCAGGAAGAATGTAATGGTGTGATCTCAAAGCAGCTGAATTACTATCAGGAGCATGGGAGTTTGCTCATCATCTTTCTAGGGAACTCAGAGTTCAAGACAGAGTACAAGCATGCCTGTTATTAGCATTTTCCTCTGGATGTGCAGTTCAGCATCTTGCCCTTATTTTGACTAACTAGACTATGAATCAAGGCAGCCATCGATCTTCCTTAACAAATGCTGTTTAAGTAGTTTGCTTGTGCTTATGATCCAGATGATAGCTTTTAATTAGACAGCTCTGCCTCCAAACAATTACTCCTTCAAAGAACAGTATCTTATAAAGTAAATGGCACTTTAAACTGCAATACTTCCAACCCCTGGCACTTGATTTCTATTAGTTTGAACTCTGGACTTAAACAGTTTTAAGCTTGCTTTGGACTGAGGAATATATCCGGGATGTAATCTCATCAGTTATGCTTTCCTTCCAGATTCTGAATGTGCTTTCATGAGCTCACTTAATTAGTTACTGTACCCCTAACAAAGGGGAGGATAATTGACATCATGAGTCTAGCATTAACTGGGATCTGGAAATACCCCAGAATGCATCAAGATTTCTCAGAGTTTCAATATTTGATGCTGCATGACTGTTGTGGGTTTTGCGAGGATTTGTAATTTCCTCTAGAAGTGAAATGAGGCAGACTATATTGCAGCTACTCATAACAAACAAAAGGCTTGAGAGGCCCAGTGCCAGATCCACTGAAACGCATCTTAGTTTTCCTCTCTTTTCCTTCCAAAATTTTTCCATTTTTGTCACTTTCTTTCTACTTGCCTTGCTGCAGAGGATATTTTTATTCTAGTGGTATGCTAGTGGTATGCTATCATATCACAGGTACTTATCATGTTTTAACCCCTCATTTGAGTGAATTGTTAAATCATTATATGTTGGGGGTAGACAGACCCTGCTGCCTCCTGCTGTCGCTTCTTGTCTTTTTGACAGATTGCTATTAAAGCCTTCAGGTGCTTTCTGTACAGTATACCCAGATTGATTAAATTTCTTTAAGTCTCCCTTCTACAAGTCTTGCATGTCTTGTTGAAGATCTCTGTTGCAAGGACTCATCTTCACCTCTAGACCAAGTAGTGGAAAATGGTTCGGATTGCTCAGAACTGCTCCCAACTACAGTGGATAGTCCACAGGACAAGACATTTGAAGCATCCTTTGGACTCCAAGTGCAAATATATAGCTAGAGTTCCCATGCCTTGTTTTGTTATGTGTCTTGAAATACATCACGGTGTCTTAAATAGCTACTGGAAGGCACAGTGTCCATGGAAACAGTGGCGGAAATTGAAACTAGAGAGGAGGCAGAAAATTTCTTGAACAGTGTCTTGATCCCCTTCTCAATTAAAGATTTCAGCAGTTATCGAATAGGGTCTTTCCCTTCCTACTGTTGTCTCTGACCTGCAGCCAGTCACTGTCTATTAAACGAACTGCAGCAACCCTGTCTGATATCACTCTTCTTACAGCCATCACTGCACAGCTCAATCACCTCTGGAACACTAACCATCCTCTGAATGGAAGGAAGTTTTATTTGAAAACAGTGCTATTTGATTACATATATAGGGTTTTACTATGAAGTACATATGGAGAAAGGGTGACTTTTCATTGAAAGGGTGACCTTAGTATGATTAGTTTCTAACTTTGTTTCATAAAAACTGCTGGACACTACAAATTGATGTTGCAACAGGGGTGGAGTGTCACATATTTTGTACATTTAACAAAACTTAAACTTGTAGATGACTAATGTTAAAAGATATTAAGACATATGAACTATCATCAGGGTCAATTCTTACTATGTTTGCTTGAGTTTTAATATATGCATGCATAGTGGCAAGTTATGTACAATGAGAATGTAATTATATATACTGCAATTGTCTGTATATTTAGGAAAAGCTAGATGATTATTTCTGAAAAATATTAAGGACTGTTTTTCAGAACAGATCTTCTATGAATTCACATAAACATAAGAACTGAGTCACAGTTTGGTACATACTATTTGGACACATCTGAAAAAAAAAAAGAGAAGAAAAAAACACAGAAATAATTTACCTATTCCAGATCTGTATACATTTTGTTATGATATGGAGAGAGGCAGTAGCTCAACATTCTGAAAGACCAGTTGTCATGAAAAAACACTTAATGTACTGTCCTAGTCTTTTTATGTGCTGTAGTGCCCTAGTGCTTCATTTCTTCATTTTGATTCTGTCCAAAAGCTATTGAATTCAGTGGAAAACCACCCACTGACTTCAGTGGGGAGCAGATCAATTTCAAAAAAATTTGACAAGTTAACATCTGATTTTGTGCTATGTGTTATAAATCTCTCTTCCACAGCAGAACTTACAGTTCTGTTTTGATAGCACTAAATTGGAGTAAGAAATGAAGAGGCACTTAACCTTCAGCTGGGGAGATCTTGAGGACTTATATCTTACTACAGAAGTAACTTCATTGGCATGGGGTCCAGTAACCACACTGTGGAGTTATGACAGGAGGGGCTGAGCCTGAGACATAAACAAATCATACTACAATAGCTCTGCAAAACCAAACAAATTAAAAAGAGTTCTGAAATCCTAATAAAATTCCTCATCATGCTTTTGCATAAAAAATATCATCTACTGGATGGGTCAACGGCTCGATATGCGGATGGAGACTTGTGATAAGTGGTGTTCCTCAGGAGTCTGTACTGGGACCAGTGCTGTTTAATATTTTCATTGATGATGTAGACAGCAGGATCAAGTGCACCCTCAGCAAGTTTGTGGATGACACCAAGCTCAGTGGGGCAGTGGTCATACCAGAAGGGTGGGATGTCATCCAAAGAGACATAGACAAGCTGGAGAAGTGAACCTGTACGAACTTCATGATGTTCAACAAGTCCAAGTGCGAAGTCCTACACCTGGCTCATGGAAACCCCCGATATCTATATAGGATGGGGGATGATGTGATTGAGAGCAGCCCTCGGGAAAAGCACTTGGGGGTGCTGATTTATGAGAAGCTTGACATGAGCCGGCAGTGTGCGCTCTCAGCCCCATAGCAGGTGGGGTCCCTTCCAACCCAATCCATTCTATGATTCTATGTTGCTTTTACAGGATTGAGTCATACGTGCTTGGGATATTGTTCTGAAACGGGTGTAGCTTGACTTACCTTATTCTCAGGTGACCATCCCCTTAGTCAGATCTTCCACTGGGGACTAAAATCTTAAAGAAACAGAGTCAAATTTCAAATCTCTTTCTGTGTTATAAATTTGATAACAAATTGGAGGAGAGCAAAAGAATACTACAAGCTGATGCTGGAAGTGTTCCCTCAGTGGTTTGGGCATGTTTTGTGACAGAAGTATCTGTCACAGGTTATGATGTTGGAAATGGAGCAGAAACTAATAAATAAATATTTACATTTTTAATATTGTTAATATGTGACAGATTGGAAGGGCTTTCTTCTCACTTTTATTAGATGCATATATCTCTACTAATTTTGATTCAGGGGAAAATGGTCTAGAAAACAACCAAAACTCAATGCAGTCTTTGCCCTTCTAGGATGTCTTTTTCTCTGGAATATCAGTAGAGCCTGGGAAAGTAACATTAATCAGCCACCTCCAACTCTCAATTATGAACAAGTGACCAGGAAGGAAACCTTGAAAAGTAAATAATTCTTTTGGGCAAAGTTAGACTTCTGTTCACATTGCTCTAAGCAAGGAATAAACCAGATTTCCTGAGACTGACTGTCTTATACTGAAGTCTGGAGCCTTGATGGATGGTGTTCTTCACGGGCTGAGACCTTCATGGATGACTATGCTTTGTATAAGCAAACTCATAGTACAAACGACGTAGATAAATTGTGTACACTCATTCTACCTGAGCATTCACACTCCTTGACTTTTCACTTCCATTCCCTATTATTAAATATATTCTTAAATCAAGATCTCCTTCTGAGAGCTGTAGAACACCTCTCCTTGACCTGAATTCCAAAGGAAATTAATAAAGGAACTAGTCTGGATGAAATCCTCTCCTCTTCTAGGCTGTTGCAGAACACCAGTACAACTGCGGCTTTCTCCTGCTGCCGCTGCTTGTAGTGCTCCCACCTAATCACCCTCTGGATCAGTATAGATGGTGTTCGCTTGTGTAGCAGGAAAAGGTCAAGGCAAAATATTTTTTATCTGCCTTCTCACTGGGGTCATTTTTTTGTCTCTATAGACACACTTTCTGATCTTCAGGCAGTCTGTATGACAAATGCTCCATCAAGATTCCTTCCTCTTGGGAGCTGCTGTAAAGGGATTTTTTTAAGAGCCATCTAGCCAAGTCCTCAGTTAAACTTGCCTTGGGTATAGAAGGAGAGAGAATGAAGAAATTGCAAGAGTCCATCGACAAGTAACAGGGACAATAGGCTTTCAGTAGGCTGTAATTTACTCCACTAAAACACAAGACATAAATACGGTGTGTATTTGGAGGGGAACTGAGGAGCTGCTGGATATCATAAAAAAAATCCAGATCCTGCCCTGTCTGGTGAGTCTACAGTAAAGCACTACTTAACACAGAGCCTAAATACTTAAAAAACCCATGTTTATAGACATTTATTTTTAAAGTACCAGTCTCAATATTACCTATGGAGAAGAGAATTCAATAAAAACCAATGTAGCAGGTAGCAGTGTTTCTACTGTCAGAAAAGCAGGAACTGTTTCTGCAAACAAATTACCACTTTCTGTGATGTGATGTGGGGGAGACAACTGTGCTGGAAGAGACAAACCTATATTCAGATAACATCCTAAGAAACAGTGGAGTTATCTACATGCTAGAAAGTCTTGCTTATTTACATATTTAGTTCTCAGACATCATGGATGTTGTGTCTTGGATGTCCAGAACTTTCAACAAAACATGCTACTGCAGTAAATGTAGCAGACAGAAAACGCACAGATAAAGTCTTAAACAGAAGAAACTGCTTAGTTTAACAGCCACTCACGAAGGACAGCATCTCTTCCAGAAACAGTGCTTAATTAGTGTTGCATAACAAAGTTTGCACTGGGCATGGGCCTGCTTCCTGGTGTAGAGATCGAATTGTCAACTGAAAGGGAAAAGCATGGAGAGAGACCTCTGTAACTTCAGTTCTACATCTTTTTTTGTTTGTTTGCTAAAAGCTCTTCTCTCTCTCAGAACATTTGTTACTGAATACTGCATAACTCACTGTTCCATTTCAGGACATTTGTTTTCTCTATGTAGTGAACAGAGTGAGCAGTCTATGGCCTGTGCTAACGGATTCCTCTGAAGTTCTTGGATAATTCAAATCTAAATAATTTGAATTATATATCTGATGTTAAATTCTTCTGTTGAAGTGCTTGTAATATCAATGAAAGAATCAGGCAGTTGGTCCTGATGTGATTTAGGAAGACCAGCAACTGCAATGCAGTGTAGTCATACCAGAGCGTGCCTAAATAGAGCAAAGTTTATTTAGAGTCCAAACCTCAGGTTGAGATGGTAAAATTACCATGGTTCTTACGAACATTTAGTTTGGGATTGCAAATACTCCCTTCTGCCTTCACTGAAAAATGAAGTAGTGGCTGAAACCTGAAAATAATTGCTATCTATGGCAATGGTTAAGGCTTTGAAGTGACCTTACAGCTCACAAGACGAGAGGACCACAGACATGGGCAGACCAGTAGTTAGAGTGTGTAACTGCCTTCTTTACTTCAGAGTACAGAGACTGACATCTGGAGTGATGAACATAAAGTAATCTGCCCTACCCTAGAGGCTGACCTATACCATTAAGCATAAGGCTACAGGTCTCTTCCAAACATTTTTTTCTGACAGGTGTCAGTCCTGCAAGTGATAGTCTGCACCACATAGGTAAATATGCTGTCCTTTCTAGAGCCACAGCATGGTCAGGCCTCTCTGAGAGCTTGTGGTAGCAAGTTCCACAGAGTAAATCAAATTTTGAATGGAAGAAGAAATGCAGCAATGACATTTAGAAAGGGAAAGGAAGGTCACAGTGGCTCATAAAGCATCTGTGTCACCACAGAGTGAAACTAGCATGCGTTGAAATAGAAGGAAGGAAGAAAAAAGTGTGAAGGTTATTGAGACTGATAAGTTTATCTTGGCCCTGTGTAAATTCACTCAGGGTCAGACCCTTTTGTGGCTCAATGACAATCATACAATAGCTATGGGATTCAGTTGGGCTGGACTTTTCCTGAATTGCTTAGGAGACTCTGTCACAGCAAAATTCACAGGGAACTTGAGACACCTTTGCCATTACTGTGATCTAGCAATGAGATAATACCACCCAATCAAAATAAATCACATAGCTGTCCCACAGAAATACATATGTGTATATATTGCTGAGTGACATGGTTTGTCAAATACACCTTGTCGAGACAGAACATTCAACTGGTGTCTAAAATTCCCTCCAAGCAAAATAAAGAAAGTTTCCCAATCAAGATCACTCTAGCAAACTGAACCCTGTCTTACTGGTGGTAATATCAAAGACCTAACACCAAAAGAGCAATGCAACACTAAATCTATTGTTTGTTAGCATTCCAGCATTCCAGCAACTGACGAAGGAAGGTTTTTAACAAATGTACTGCATATGGACACAAAGACAAGAAAGATCTATTAAAATTCCAAGGCATGTGCCAAGCTATTGCATTGTCTCTTTGGGTTTCTTTTTGTCTGATATTGTGTGTGTGTAAATAATTTTTTCAGTGAGAAGGACAGCGTGTATATCTATGCCAGATGGATAGGGATAAAATCAAGAAGTTGGTAGAGTTAATGAGTTTTGGCAACAGCTCTTTGCTTTTCACAGAGCACTATTTCACACAAATTCTCTGTCCATTGACTATTTTTAAGAGTATGTGTAGGAAGGAAGATCAGTTTAGTACTTGATTTCATTTCTGATTTTACCTGAGGAATAAGGTAAGTAGGTTTTCCCCTAAATTGCAGTTTATTTTTTGTTGTACTCATTTAAACTGTAAATGCAAGAATTTGGTCTATTTCAGCAGCGGCTTTGGGGTTTCTTTAATCTTTTTTCAAGCACGTTGCCTATCTTCAGATTTTTTATATTTGAAAATATTTTTTTTTCCTCAGTAAGGAGAGTACTGAGGCTTATAGAAACTTTTTTAGTATTAAATTCTACCTTCTATTGGATCGTTTCATACATTGGAAAGAATTTCTAAAGTATACATTTTACTTAGTGGTGTGCAATTATAGACTTTAAGCTACTCCTTTTAATAATGTGGTGTACATGGCTGTGGTTGTTGCTATTTTGAATGCAAGAACAATGGAATAGTTCTGAGGGATCTGTAATCCAAAACACTTTTGGAAAGGTTTAATTGAAGGCAAGCTTCAAACAAGAGTGATACAAATTCCAAACTTCACACAATCTTAGTGTTATACTAGAGGGAAAATCTAGATTTGCGCACTGAGACCGGATTGTGACCTTTATTTACCTGTGACAGACACAGAGGCAATGACATCTCAGCAATCTACCATTGCCAAGACTAGGGAAAGGACCAGAGCACCTCCCTTCCAGTCCCTGGGGTGCAGAATATTGTGGGAGGTGGCGTAGCCCATTTCTTATGGTGCCAGGTTTCTACTCATTAAGCGTGGGCACTAGGTTGATGTCAGGTTTGGGTTACACAGTCTGAAGATACCTGACTTCTTTAAAAGCAACAAAGAACATGCTCAGCTTTAATAAATTTCTTTTTCCATGAGCCAAAGTATGCTTGAGTGGGCAGCCCTTAACAAACAAAGCTAACGGTAGTGCCAGTGAACTCTTTTTTTTCCATGGTAGGAAGGATTTCTCTCTTTATATTTTGATTTATAATTCTTGCTCATTCTCTCTTGAACTCTGTTAAGTAACTGCTGAGACAAAATGTATGAGTTATAGGGCAGAGGAAGAATTACAAGGAACAAAGCCTTAGTCTAGGCTCCTCTTTGGACAGAGCTGGAGACTGGACATTTTTCTCCTTGAGGAGGCTATGTTGCTGGCAAGAGCTAGACAGTGTACATACCTTGGCCTCAGCTGTAACCACAAGGAGAAAAATGGGGAAGATAAGCTGTGCAGCTGCCAGGACCATTCAGTTCTGAGCTACTTTTTCATCCCAGTTCAGTCTGTGCACTTTAAACAATATAACATTCAGCCTTAAATCGAAAGGCAGTAGGTTGTCTCCATGTAGGAAATGTGCTATCTGCTGTGATACACAGTGAACTCAATATACAACGGGAACAAAGGGCAAATGTTTTGTTGATATAGTTTCCTTGTCAATGAAGCCCGAGTGCCCAGAGTACTCAATGGTCTGACACATCCAGAAGTTGATGACCAATTGTTAACAATCCTGTGAGCGACTTCTCCCGGCAGTTCTCAGAAAAAACAGCACTGTGATGACGGAAAGAGACAGGATGTTACAGGATCCGTCTATGGCTTCTGAGATGTGGGAAGCAGAGAGCACTCTCTTTTCAGAGGATGCACGGCTGTAAACAGGAAGCTTTGCAGGGCACAGCTGAGTCCTTGGGCTCGTGTGAGACAGGGGCAGAAATCTGTTGAAACTGGTAGTCACAGCATGTGGTTGTTGTTGAGGCACAGGTAGCATACTCAGATTTCCTAAAAAGGCATCATTCATTGTTGTCATTGCTGGTCCATTGGACCAGCTTACTTACTATTGTGTTTCTAAACAATTGGAAAAAAAGCGAGACATTCTGAAATCCAGGGCATTTGGGAAGCACTCTAACAGCAAACACAGGGTGTCCTAAGACTTTCCACTTAGGAAAACACCTAAATTACCAGCAAGTTGTTAAACCAGTATTATGTGAAACTACTGCCAGTATTTCATTGAATTAATTTCCCATTAACTTAGTTAGATACCAAATCATTTCAGACAATCCATAACATAAAAAATTTGACCAGCTACAGGAAAACTGCACAGGGAAAGAATGGGTTCAGCAGTCAAAAAATCCCAAAACCAAATCACTTGTCAAAAACCCTTGCATTTTGGCTGTGTGGAAAGGAGCAGCCGAAATACTGACAGAGGGCAGATTCAGTCTTCTCAGCTCTGCCCCTCCCTATTTCCCCAAAATCATGTTGCAAAATATATTCCTCAGATTATTCCAGTTCTGCTGGTGTTAAGACGCGTGAGTTTAATAGCTTGACAAAGGATCATGGGAACAGAGAAATGCTCCAGCACGTCCACTATTGTGTTTTGTGTTTTCAGCTCTCACTGTTGCCAAATGACCACTGAAAAAACCAGCACCTCTGACAACAATGCTTATGATGATACAGCATTAATGAATAAGGAAAAACACATCAATTTAGGAGTTAGCATTTTGGTGCTTTTTACCACGAAGAAAATGCACGAGTACAATCCCCTAAGACTTAGCAAGCAGAGCCCAGAAAAGTACTGAAAGTTGAGATCTCATTTAAATTCAATGCATTCCGTACAGTGCCATGCATTTTAACCCTCTAAGGCAAGCTGATAAAAGTCAGGAGGCTAAGAGCACCCTCATCCTCCAGCCGGCCATTTATTTCTTACCGCATCGGGTGACTCATGTAAGTAGATCCTCAATGCCTGCAAGTTAGAGCAAAGGATGTAGAAAAAAATCTGTCATTTCACGTGCAGGTAGGGCACTGCTGCCTGACACGGAGCCTCCAGAGAAGAACAGGCAGAAATTGACACCCAGAGACATTTTTACCACTCAGATTTCTGATGCTTGTTGCCCTGCAGTCAGGCCTTTGAGAAGTAACTCAGCAATCTTATTTCACCCTTGTGTTACAAATAAAAGGAGTATCTTATTTAGGAGGCCAAATAACAACCAAATTGTGAAGCAATTTTTTGTATAAGTAATCAACAATGATTTATATACTTCTCACAATAGAGTTTGATTTGGGAAACATGAAGTCAGAAAAGGGGAACAACAGACAACCTAGCAACTGAGAATAAAGATCAATAATATCCAGCTTGTTCTAATAAAAGCTGAGAAACACATTGTCTTTTCAGACAAGAAGTAGTTTGCAAAAGGAAAATTGTTTGTTTGTAAGTAGCCTGTTTGGCCATCTCTGCCTTCTAAATATTACCACACTGCTTGGCAGATACAGGTATTCCTAAGATTCTTCTAAAAGTAAAACCCTCAAAAGGTTAACAAGATATAGGGATGGGGGCATAAGTCAAAGCCTGGAACATCATAATTCTATCCAGTGAATATTAACCCTGAATCCTTGCTCCTGTCTTAAACAAATATGCAGCCATCTTCATGCCATCTATTTTAGTATATTCTCTACATTAACATTCGGTTGTTTTAGGCCCTACCAGTATCTTGTTACCCACAGATAGAAGAATAAAGTAGCTTTTTGTCTACTAAAGAAGCCTATAAACCTTCTCTCTCTCATTTGCTCCTACACTATAAAACTTTCCTACTTTATCTCTCACCTGTCTCTCCAGACTACTCCCTAATGAGTACCAGGTGGCTACACCAACAGTTGAGACTGACTCTTCCTATCACAGACATTACATCCTTCCTTGTTTACCTTGACATTAACATTCTGCGGATTTAGGTATGTCGTCCCATTATAAGAAATAAAACAGGATGGTAATGCAAAGTAGGGGACAGAGGAGCTGATTCGAAGGCAAGAGACTTGCACCCTGTTTTCTCTTCTGCCACTGAACTATAGGCAACCCTGCCACTAAGCAAGAGCAAAATAGGTGTTCAAACATTTCAGGGGGTGAAGTGTTTTCCAGGAGAAGCAGAGCAATAAAGGCTGAAGAACTTTTTGCTATTGTACTTCTTACTAATTATAGTAGCAATCTGGGAGCTCATCACTACTAAGATCTGTGCTGGGTAAGTTCTCCTATTTTAGGAAACTTTCAATACAAAGAAATGAAACAAAAACCCTGAAGAGGAACAGAGACGTGGCAGTGCTGGGACTAGTTGATTCCTTGTACCACTTACTTAAGAGAGCCCAGTCTACAGCATAGGATCCTTGCACCCTGTCGGCAGCCAGTACAACAATTAAGATGCACCACCAAACACCCAGGAGATTGTTGGTGTTTGAAAGTGGAAAGATCTTCAAGCCAATAGAGCTGGAGGTGGAGACAAAATAAAGAATTTTAGTGAAGCTTATTCTTTTAATCTGATGGCATGGTAGCAAAAGGTATCATTGAAAAAATATTTTTCTAGTGGAATAATTACCATTTAACTGTCTAGTTTAAATAAGCTTCAAGAGATTTACATTGTGTCACTGGGCTTCTAACTGCAGACATGTGTGGTAGAATTAATCTGAGCAAACATAGGTGTCCGTGACCTGACCTAATTACCTAGGTTCTCTGTTTTTAGAGAACAGTTTTAGAGCCCAATTCAGCTCACCTGCAATTAGAGTCAAACACTCATGTGTATTCTGCAGTCAGGTGAATTGCATCCAATCCCTTCTGTCACTTGACACTTTCCAGTAGTTTCTTTTTCATATTTGAATTAAATGAATTCTGACTTTTGGCTGTGCCCTCTATAGGTCACACCTCATATAGTATCTTGGAAGAGTAGAACAAGGCTATAAAGAATTGATTTGTGACTTTCAGAAATCTGCCTGTTGCTTTCTGTTATTGTTTACACCAACGTGGACATAAAGGATGCCTCACTAAAGGAGACATATGGTATACACTCTTCTCTGCTTTTTACCTCTGCTTATCTGCTTCTAAGGAAACAAGGGGATGCTTTGACCAACCAGAACACTTATAAATAAAAAAATATTTTCACATAAATGAAATAAAAGTCAATAAAATTAGTGTTTTGGGAACCATAAATTAATCTGAATAAAAGTATCTACATAAACAACAAAAAATTCCTCTAAGTTAAGAGGAACAAGGATTACTTTGATTACAAAAACACAAAGAGGTCATTTTGCATTGTTAATGGGATCTAAATTAAATGGAGATATAATTTCTCATTTAAAATTTTTTTTTTAAAATTCCAGCCATACTTAAATCTATTCATAGGTGCCAAATCTTTTTAGTAAAACCCTCTGTACTCCGGACTTGCAGGTAATTGCATACGGTCACATGCTGCATTCCTCACTCTGAGCTTCCTTGTCAACTGACAGTCAAATTCATTTGTAATTGTGGTCTGCAGCTGACAGATCCAGGACATAAGTGATTTCACCTGTACTGACCTTTGTCAGATTTAATTGAATCACGAGTCCATGGCATCTTTTTCCTGCTATGTTCCACCCTGACTCACATTTATGATGTTACAGCTAATTTCATCCCTCTGGAACTAAAATGCTTCTCTCACTGTGGTATCTTCATATTTGTTCAACGGCTATGAGGCTGAACTCTTGAATACCAGACACATAACAGATCTAGAAGACAAACATTCTTATACAATATTTAAATCAATGTGTATTTATTTATTTCCAAAATAAATTATAAGAAAGGACACTCCCTAACAGTAAAAGAAATAAACAATAACTTCATTTCAAAACCTGGCTAAGCTACAAAAGATGGGAAATCACAAATGAGCTACGATGAGCATTTACTCAAAGTCGATGAAGAACAAAAAGTAGATGCCCACTTGCTGCAGGTGAATCTTTCTTTTAGCATGCAGAAGGAGGACTTGCAATGAGATTGCCATGGTTCCCAACGTTGCCTGCCCATCAGCTGAGCAGAGTGTGAGCTGTGGACAGCATTGTGCTTTTCGCTCTATAACTCTCATTTCCTACAGATGCAAACAGGGATATAAAGTTACGGTGTCCTTGAACCCTGAGATTAAACGTCACTGGTCTGCTGGTTTGTGGAGGAGTCTTTTGGTTTTGGCTTAGTGGTGTGGAACTATCCGCTCAAATGACCAGCTTTTTCCTTCCCAAGGTGAATCTGTCACCACGGCAATAAGAAGAGGCTCACAGGCTGGAACCTACTTAGCACAGAAAGTATCAGGCAAGCCACTGTCTAGGATGGACACTCGTCTGGAATATATTTTATCTTTGATATGAAAGCAGCCCTATTACCAACTCTTTCAATAAAACTGCAAAACTCTGTTTTTCCTTGGCTTTAGGTGTAAAAGGGTGGGGAATGTGTGGTGAGGCAAGGGTAATTTTTAGCCTTTCAAAAAAAAAATTGTCTGATTGTATTTTACAACAACTTGTGGAAATTCAATAATTGAATTTTTTTAAGTAAGGTTTTCACATTATTTAGTAGGTCTTCTGGAACACTGTTATTTTTATAAAATCAAATGAAGACAGAAATAATAGACAGATTCCCCTTACATGCTATATGCCAGGATAGGGAACATACTTATGGTAAAAAAAAATGGACACTTTTAGGGGAGGAGAAAAGAGAACTGAAGAAAACCAGAAATAGTATAGTTAAAACATCTAACCTAATATTTGCACAGGGAGGGGAATGTTCTTGAATTTTGACAAGTTTATTTCTTTCTGTCTTTATGTGCTGTGTATTTAGATAACGTCTTTAGCTAAAATTTCATTTGATGGCCTTGATGGTGAATATTGGGGTAACTAGGCATTTTAAAATACTTTTATTTGCCCTGGGCTGGAGAATTTTACTGTTTTAACTCTATGTAGCATCTTGCATATACTTCTGTTTTCTGTTTGATTGTCTTAAGAGAGATAAACCAAGGCTGTCTGCAGGCACCTCCTACATCTATTAGGTACTGTCACAGATATCCAGATGTCTCACGTAGCAATGCAAATAGAGAGATACAGGGAATCCTACCGTTTGTTTTGCAGGATTGTATGTTTCAAGCCACACATTACTTTAGCGGTCCCTAAAGAAGAAGTCTTGTGGTTTCTATTAAAGCATGAGGTTAGAACTAGAGCCAATCTTCTGAATTAATTGATTCCATAGAAATCATGGGACCTCCTCACTGATCAGAGACCAAATAGCACAACATGAAAAATAAATTAATGCGTCTTAAATCATAATTCACTCTGAAATTACAATTGCTATGTAACAAAATCATTTGCCTCTGTGTGTGGTTAAAGAAAGGTGGATTTATGTGTTCTTGTACAATCTTTGTTGATGAGTTCCAGATATTTCTAGCAAAAAAAATGAGTGTTTCTAAAAGAGGTAAAATATAAAAAGTTGGCTTTCTGGTGATGGCAGCTACCAACCTTGACTGCAGTGCGCCACCAATTTCTTAACCAAGGCATGCTTAGTATTTAAATATGCAAATAATTTTATGTATCTAGTACCGTTTCTTTATACTTGGATAAAATGCAACTATGTTTTGCATACAGTTCCAAAGCTGACCCAGAAGCAGTTATGATTTGTAGAGGAGAATGGAAAAAGAAAGGATGTTAGCATTTGCTTTTCTTTGCTGAAAAAATGTGTATATTCACTAAAAAGCAAACCTTCCATGTGGAATTTCGTGGCTCATTATTTACTACATAGTTTAATGTGAATAAATTTTGGAAAATAGTTAGAAAAAGTACGTTTTTCAATTCATAATTAAAAAGCCAGACAACAGGGTTTTCCCAGGTACTTTCCACAGAAGTTGCAGGAAACTATCTCACTGACACCAGCAAGCAATGAGTACAAGGGGCATCACTGTCCAGACAGCTTTCGTAGCAACCCATTTTCTTCTGTGTTCTTTAAAGTTAAAGGATCTATATAGCTATTAAAGTACTTACTCCACTGTGTACTGAAATGTAACCAGCTCTAGGACTCTTCTGTTCTAAAGACAGAACAGTCTCTGCTGCCTTGGGATCTTTTCTTACATGTGCACAAAAGAGAATTTCATCCTTAAAAGCACACAGCTTAAAAGATATGTTTGTTTTCCTTGAATGCAGAATAAGTACATAAAGAGCCTTATTCTTTAGAATAATAAATATAATTTGAAGCATTACAACAGCCTACAACATCATAAATAATTGTCTGTTTTCATTGTAAAATGAACTAAGGGAAAAGGATAAACTATTATCCGCAGTAAGGGAGCCGGGCAAGCAAAAAATTAAGGAAAGCGCGTGATTCTGACCTCAAATGAAGTGGTAACATAAAATGTGCAGTCGTATGAAATGCTGAACAATTCTTGTACCGAATGAAACCCTGCCTTTAATTTTATGCATGTGACTGGACCCTTTCAAAGAAAGATGAGATACATTAACTGCTCACTGTATTTACCTATTAGGGAAGAGTACAGCTCCCCACATTGCTGTGCATTTCTTGTTTCTTTAGTCTAGCAGCTGCTTCTCTCCTTGATCCCCTGCTGCAGCTGCGGGTCAGAGTAAGTGAAAGAAAATCTTGCTGCCTTTTTCTCTGGTACGGTGGTTCCTGGTCATTGGTGCCTTTCGAGGAGTGACCTCCAGGGTCACGGGCTGTCTTTCCAGAAGCTTTGTTTCCTGCGCTCGCAATATTTGCTTGAAGCTGACAAGTCTATCCTTCCAGCAGGACATAAGTGATGTGGGAGTCACTCAGTAAGAAGTGCACTCAGTAATTGAAGCCAGTCCCGCTTAGGGCTTTTGAAAGGAAGTACGAAGCCTTGCATTCAACCAAGTTGTCAATGGGGAACTAGAAAAAAGAAAGAAGACAGACTCGTATGCTCGCTGCGGTCTGTGTCACTGGGTAGATGTGCTACTCTGATTTGAAACAGCTGTAAATGTGATCCTAATGCTGCAGAAGTCTTTGATTGGAGTGTTTTAGTCTCTGGTTGGCTTCTCTTTGCAGTCCTACTGCAAGGCAAGATGTGCGAAGCAGGGAAAGCATCCTGGCATAAAAATGAATGCAGAAAGAGTGGTTCAAATCTCAGCTGACAACACTGACATATATCATGAAATATTTTGTTTAGACCTCTTTTACAAGCAGTCTATAAAAATCTATACAGAGAAAATAGATATTCTTTCCGTAAAAGTTCTTTCCTGAGAAAACATGGTGTTGATATTTAGTGCTATATTCAGTGTATCACCTACATGATTTCTATTGTCCCAGTTGTTGCCTTGCTGAAAGCATTAGCATCTCATAATATTTCAGCATTAAAGCAAAATCTTAAATACAACCTCATGATTCTGAGAAGATGCTAAATGGATAAAGTACAGGATATTTTTATTCTTCACTCCGACTTGTCTTAACTCATCTATTGAAATTAGTAGCCCAAATAGGCTTGCTGTCAGGGTCTGATTCGTTGAAGTCACTGTCCTCCATAACAGTATTACTGTTTCTGGACACTTTCAGGAAAAGAAAACTGTGTAAGCATGTGTCCAGTGGAACTCCTTTTACAGAGGATTTTTGTCAGACCTGAAGTACATGATGAATTAGAAGTAATCCCAAGGACCATTTAGCTGTTGAAGGTAAACCTGAACTGAAGAGTTTTCCTGGATCAGGTGCTGCCTGGGGTAAAGAAAAGAAAAGCTAAACTAATGCTGGCTTTGTGGTATCTCTATTTTAAAGTGTGGCATAATGTAGAGTAATGGCTCTGCCAACTGAGGCAGAGGAACTGGGAAATTTAAAACAGGTTTCCAACCACTTCTTAGTTCATTCTGCCTTCTGTAGTACATGTGCAATGTTTCACATCTGCACTGCAGATCCAGAAAGTCCCAGGAGAGGCAACAAATTTGAGGGATCCATATTTCCCAGTCCTGGGGCATGGAGTGATCTAGGTCTTAATGCTTATAACAAAGAGATTCAGACAAACCAATTTGAAGTGGTAACAAAAATGGAATCTACATCTTCAAATCAATTGTGTGGAGCTTTTCAGAAAGTGTGTTGCTTGCTGAGATGAATAAAGTCTCAGAGACTTTTGGAGAAAGACAACAGTGAAACAAATATCCTCGCCTTCCCCTACCCACCCCTTTACTGTAATAACAAATGTCAATAAAATGTGCGTCTGAAAGCTGTAATTTTTCTTTGTTTTCTGTCCTGCTTTGGGAGTGAAGGGTTCAGCTGTGGCTTAGGAACATCTACAGCTATTTCTTTTCTCTCAGATTTTATTTGTTTTAGCCAAATGGAAATCCATGTTCTGACTAGTTTGCTGAGGCAGCTGCTCCCTTGTGATTGATGGTGTTCGACTTTCATGTTTGCATACCTGTGGCTGATGCCTCCCATCTTGCATGACATCAAAGGGAGGCAGTGTCAACTGGCATTTTGATTTGAGGCTTGTACTCCCCACTCTTGACTGGGAGCGCTGCACTTGCTGATTTTTCTTCCTGTCACTGTGTGTGTGCTGATACAGTGACCCCCCATCTTGCTATTCGCATTCTTCCACGTGGAGAAGGTTGCATAATGCTGTATGCGTTCTTCTACTTTCATCTGCTGATGCCCACAAGATAAGGGCTTGTTCCTATTCCAGGAACATAGGATTGGAAGGGACTAGCTCAGTCATTAAGCTTAGTGCAGCACAGCCATGGGCAACCAGGTGTTCAGGTATCCATAGACCATCTACTTCAGAGAAATAAAACACATGGCTTGTGTGCCTAAGTATCCTTAGCATGAAACCCCAGATCCAGCAAAGAAAGAAATTTAGGATAACCATGTCTAAAATTTCAAGGAAGAAATTTTCCAGTGTCCTGCTTTCTTAATGGATCAGTGACACCTCTCCCTTTTCTAAGCTGACTGTCTAGATGGCTACCTCTACTCAAAGATGGTAGGGGTCAGGATGGTAGCTGGTGAGTGGAGAGCACCTCCAGCAGCCCTGGTCTCGCATGCTTCTCAGCATCTAAAGGTTTGAGTCCCCAGTATGAGATACTAAGAGAGTGACTGTATCAAAAGGCTGTGAGATTTTCTGAAAATGCTGCATATAGCCCCAGGGTAAATCAGATCAATGTGAATCAGAAAACCGATATTTCTGGGCTCTGCATATGCAGATAGAAAAGGGATATTCTGCTCTGTAGAATGTATTTGCTTTTTGTAGCAGTGGTCTGATATAGAATACATAAGTCCTGACAGAAAACTAGCTAAAAAAGATAAACTGAAGCCAGTTCAAACTGTGATTGCCAAATCCTTATAAATCCTGCTTAACTACAGCATTGAAGCATGTACGTAACCCAATCTGGAGCAGAAATTTCAAATCCACATCTCTCTTGGCACTTCCTACTGGCTCTCAACTTCCAGCCATGGCTGCTGAGTATCCCAGTACAGAAGCCTCAATTCTTCCAGTAAGAGATGTGTCATATAACCACGTATAAAAATGAGGTACCTCAGCATAATTAGTTCTACTCCTGGAGCTAGGAGACTGCCTTGTAGATTTTGCTACACTCTTGCAGTGTCCTAATTCCCCTTATTAAAGTTTTGCCTCTGCAATTAAATGACTTTTTAAAAAGTACTATTAGAAGAAACTAGAAATTTTGAGAGACAATACCAGTCCATTGTTTTAATCGTATTATCCTTTTTGTTTGAAAATAATCTCAATTTTTGATCAGATTCAGACCCACTTAACTTTCATATCTACAGAAGCCCTTGTAGCATGTGGTTTATAAATATGATTTTTAAAAAAGTTCTGCTTTCCTACAAAAGATCTAAAGTATGTATGCAATATGCAGTTGATAATACATTCACAACAGAAGAGGCCTCGATGGCATTTTTGGTGTCTCATAATCTAGGATATTGAGTATAAAATTAGGAGATCAGTGGTCTTTGGATAAATAAATGACCTTCCTATTTTCTCTGCTGCTAGACTCTTAGGATTTTGGTCTAACAGCATAAGGTTTTGGCTAAGAAATCAATGAGGTTTACTTAGTTGTAAGTGGGAAGGGTTTGGCCTAGATTTTGGTTTTTGTGTAATCTGATTTTTTTGGTTGAAACTTTCAGGATGTAAAAAAACATGTGGGAAGGAAGCCTTTCTCCCCGATCACATATTCAAATCAGGCTCAGGCTACCACTAATAAAAAATCTTTTCTATCTTCTGATAGCTGTTACAATTTATGGGAGAAATACAGAAATAGTCAGTTGAATTCCAGTGGAGAAATCTCTCAAAGCTGCACCACGCTAGTGAGCCACTTCAAGGTCAACCACTGCAAAAACAAAAACTGCTTATTCTCCCAGGAATGTGAGATTCTTCAGGTTTACTCTCAGAACAATGTTCATTTGCCCTCTTGATGCCCTTACTGGACTTCTTCTGAGATAAATATTTCTGGTTTCTAAGGCTCTGTTCATAAACATAAACTTCACTTTACATCCTATAAAAATACAGGAAAAAAAAACATCTTCCAAGAAACCACAAAGAGAAACCCAGAGACCAGAACACCAGAAGAGAAAACATAGCATCTCCACGAGTATTGGTCTTGGCAGTACAGTGCAACATCACTGATCTTGTTAAAATATGTAAAATTACTACTCCATCAGTACTATTACCTGCAGAGGAGGAGAGAGACAGAAGGAGAAGTTCCTGGCATGGTTCTGAAAGACAAACTATCAAACAGAAGAATTGTAATGGACAAGGGTAGAGGTTCTAAAATAAGGAACATGTGATCCATAATATCTCTTATAAGTTAGGAGGGAAGTATAAGGTAACATCATCATCTGCCTTCATACACAATGGGAGAAAAACAGGCATTTGCAGATTATGATTTCTCCTGTTTCTCCTAAACATGAATTACTCTCAGGAAGGGCCTTGTTCTGCCTCTTGAGCTTGTGTGGCTAATGCAACCTGAATGGCCATTTTTTTATTAGGTTAATTTTGACAAGATTAATTCTACCCTGAGTGATTTTTGAGAGCACACATTTCTTCGTATCACTGGTGCCTAGCTATCAGACTAACTTGGTAAAGTATGTTCAGTTGTACAATAAATAGTTTAGCACAATGAAATGCACAGTTGTTCACCTAGGAACAGCATGTATAGTCATATTTACAAGAGAGATTATATCCTGTATAGCAGTGATGCTGACACGGATTTCAGAATCAGTAGTAGGTAACACATTAAATATGAACTCCTACAGAGAGAGCAACACTTGGAGACTTAGAGGGAAACATCAGTTTTGGGTTTTTTCTCTGCAGAAAAATAAGATTAATATCAAACTGGTCCTAACTTTTGAAAATCTTTGGTAACTAAAAGCTTACTTCAGTCCTGGATTGCTGGAAATCTTCTCACTTCTCTGTGCTGAGCTCTCAAATTCCAGTGGAAACATCCTCATTGCAGATTTTTACTATTTCTGGAATACGTTACAGTGCCATGATGTTGAGAAATCCTATTGTTCAGCTGTGCAGAAAGCAGGTGTCAAACAGCATTCCTCCCACCCCCTCTTTGCACCATCATTTAGACTTCTGTCTTCAAAAGCGTACACATCTGGAGGAAGTGACCTTTCTGAGGGGATTAAAACATCTTGTTTCAACATCAAAGAACTAATAATTCTATGCATGCATTTGTGTGTTTATATATGTATACATACACATACATGTAAAGATGTGTAGATATGGTGTTTAGGGACATTGTTTATTGGTGGACTTGGTTACGTTACGTTTACAGTTGGATCTGATGAAATTAAAGGTCTTTTCCAACCTAAACAACTTTGTAATTGTGTGATTCTGTATGTCTGTACATGTACAAGTAGTTCCTCACAGCAAACAGAAGATGACAACCATGACTTTCAGTCCTTGCATGTTTTTGAGTTAACTAAGATAATGGCACTGTGAGGCATATGTAGTTTGATCATTGTAATCTATCCAAAATGACTTGGCGTACATATTTAAAAACAGGGAAAAAGAGATTTCTTCAAGTCTTAGGATCCTTTCAACAAGATACATCCATCTTTGTTTTTCCTTTTGTGAAATTGTGCTGGCATTGAATATCTTAACTCATTTATAAAATCATATTTTGTACAATGTTTCTTAAAAATTATTTGAAGTTTTTAAAAAACATTAGATTTTGCCTTCTCTACCAGAACTCATCACTTAAACAAAATCCTCTCTCCTAAATAAAGTGCCTATACCCTTGAACTAAGTAAGGGAGGAGTAAGAAGAAAACATTTAGAGAAGCCAAATTCACTTGCAAAAGAAGAAGAAAAAGACAGAAAGGAAAAAAAAAGAGGATATTTTTTGGTGTAAATTTTACTTGTTTTTAAGGTCCTTGTTCAAATCTCATGCATGCCAATCAGATTCATTTTTGTGACTTTGAGATACAGACCACAGATAAAACTTCCGCAAAGGTTACAATATATTTTTCCTCCCTCACGGTAACAAGTTCCTTTCCGGTTTATATCCTAAATTAATCCCACCAACAAAAATAACCCAGAATGAGATCTGTGAAGGTCACTGACAGAAACCCCCTCTGCAGGGAAGGCCCGCGAGGCCGTCTGCACGCAGTGGACATCCTGAGCAGGCACAAACGCAGTGAACATGTAGCCAAGCTTCCCATGTGCTCCATCAGCTATTGTTATGAAAACAATTAGCTGACAAAATTATTTCTCCAGTAAAACAAGTAAAGCATTCTGAGTGATTAGAGACCTATGAAAAGTGAAAAAGTACATTTTCTAACTTTTTTCTCCTGCTAATAGCAATTTCAGGAGCAAGATACTTTTTTTAGTCTTTTCCTTTATCTGGCAAAGGAAGTTGGAACTTTTTTCCTTTTTTTTTCCCCCTCTATAAGAGCTATTTTGCTCCCAAGATGTCTGTTCCTTCGTTATTAGCCAAGGACAGATAATACAAATATGTCACACTCACAGTGTTACCGGCACTTGCATGGACTAACTGTATATTTGAACCAGAAGCAGGCTTCTTTCTGTTAATATGAACAAACATCTATCCCATCCTGAAGTAAAATCCTGTGCACTTACAAAAGAGGAGATGAATTTGCTGATCAATTCTTTGCCACTTCAGGTCAATAGAGAACATCATGACTCATACAGATACATGTTGAAGAAACTGCTAGACCAGGACCTCTCAGCCAAATTCTCCAGCTGAGGAGTACTTCTAGAAATTTGCTGCTGCCAAAGGATTTTCACAGACAAGAATGTAGTCTTCCATTTCTAAAAAGCCCTTCTGCTAAAAAAACGTTTGAATTTACAGGCATCCTTGATCAAGAAAGTATAAGATGAAGTTGGTAAAATTTATCTGACTTTAATAAGAATCTGTCAGTAGCTATGCCAGAAACTTTAACTTGTTTGCAAGGTTTTAGAAAGTTTGAGAACTTAAACATAGTTACTGTTATGATTCTTACTGCTTCCTGTTTAAAGTCAAGACAAGAAGTGGAAACTGCTCAAAAATAGCTTCTTGGAAGTTGTTTGCATACCAGACTGAGTGTGTTTTTACAATATTTCCAGCCCCATTTTCCATATCAACAAGTTCTCATAAATAGTACTCTAACAGTATGTCGTTGATTAGAATCACACTAAACTTGTAGATCCACCTACAAATGTGAGGCTAGAGTTGAACCTCAAAGTGATACTGCCTAGTTGAAAGCAAACTATCAGTATGAGTTATTATAGGTAATAGGGTGGAAGATAAAGATTCTTCAACAAAAAGAAATTTACTCACTCAGACCTCGTCCTAAACTTACATAGTGATTTGTATTTTCTGAGTTCTCAACTTGTATCTACAGAATGTTTTCTTCTGAATAATGGTATTATGTTTCCAGAGAATTATTTTTTAAGATATTTACTTTTCAATTACAAAACTTTGTAGTACGATCCTTTTTCATAGACCTATAAAAGTAAGTGATTACATTTATAGAAATAGCCACCAACATCCGGAAAGATGGTATAAGGGAAGGCATATGCAGAGATGAAGGAAATCAATTGTTCTTCATGGTCTGGTTATATGTTTCTAGCACCATGATTATCAAGCAGACAGTATAGCTCACACGCATTCCATCCAAATCTCATTACACCTCTGGGGATCAAACAAGACTGGCTCAAATATCCACCTATCCCATAGCATCATTTTCTTCATAGGGTCAAAATTTCCACTGTGTTTTTAAAGCATTGTCCTCTCTGTGCATCTGTTCAGGACATTAAGGTTAACTTTGTTCAAAGTAAACGGTAAAAGGAAAAGAAGTCAAAGGAAAAGAAGTCAAAGGAAACACAGCACCAACTTGGTTCTAGTGACTACTGTACATACAGAGTGACAACTAATTTTACCCATGCATCAGCCTTATTCTAGAGGTTGTTGCCTGTGAAGACGCACAATATTTTAATGGACCTGACCAAGGCCACCCTTATTACAGTTTTCTCTGTCCTCAAACACTATTCTTTCCTTCTCTTTTTTCTTGTTCATTTTCCTGCCCCTCTTACTGCAGAGAAACATTTGGAGTTTTGAGTTCCATGGCTGCTGTTTCATGGTGTTTGTAGTTAAAATCGAGTCTGGCAGCTATCTTAATATTCAGTCAGCTTGTTTTCTTTTTCTTCAGAGAGCCTGAGGTGGGGAGGGGAACCCCAACAAAACCTAAATGTCTGAAATTAAATGTTTTGGCATTCTGATTTTATTCAGCATTTGTTTGTTCAGTTCTGGTGCTCAAGCAGGCATAATAATCACTAGGGTGACTTTGGAGGATTAAAATCTTAAGACCCAGTGGATTAGTATGTTCAAACTTATATCTTTCAGCTGTCAGGCTGAAGAGGGGCTGCTTCAGGAGCCGAAATGTTTTGTAAGTCCTTGCATGCAGAGAGTCCAATTTATCAAAGTACTAAGCAACTTCCAAGAATTAATCGATTTATCTTCCAAGCTGCCTGGAGAAGTGGAGAAGGATTAGCTCCACTTTACAGATGTTTGTGGAATCAAAACACAGACAGATCAAATTGCTTGTTTCAGATCATATACAGGGCACTCCAGACTGCAGGGGCACTTGCTGATTAGGGGCAGGGACAAAAAAATGTGCCCCTAAGAGCTTCCTTATTGTTTTTTTCCCAGGTGGGGAAAACTTTGGGGCCTTGCCTACTGAAACTTTCGGGAAAGCCCCTGATATCTCCAGCAAGGTCTCTCAGTGATGGTGTTGATGTTAGCCATTAAAAACAGCAGAGAAAAACCTTGGCTTGATCCCCTGTAAGCAAATGAGTCCATTTTGGCTGAGTGAGGTGAACTAGGCAAGACACCCCAAAATGTTTTAATTATTAACCTGGCCCACAAGTTTTCTTGATCTAGATCTGCCAAGAAAAAGAATGCTGTGTAATTGATATAAACCAAAGCCTCAGGGAAAATTAAGGCAGAGGAAGCTGTCTCAGGTCTTTTGTATATGATACATGCATCATGCCAATTATTTTACTGCTGGGAATAAGGGAGCTGTACTGAAGTGATGATTTAAAATGCCTTTGGTTCTTTCAGCTGTTCTTATTATCAATGACAGTCAAAATTATCTCCTTCCCACTTTTGAAATATCTGACAGGACTGGCAATATTTCTGAAAGAGTCTTTGGACTTCAAGCATCTGTCTTCCATGTTGTTGTAGCTTGCTGTTCTTGTAGGTGGTTGAGATTATTCCGTGATATTTTTGGAAGTTTTGGAATCTTCTTCTAGAGAAGAAGTGTGGAAAGTGTACCAAATGTACCTGCTCAGATAGTTGCAAATTATTTATTTCAAATATAAAATTTGTAACAGTTTCCAGGGCATCCTTTTAAAGAAAAATATATTCAATGTCCACCATAAATAAGATACTACATATTATGAAAAAAAAAAAAAGAAGGAAATGGAAAAAAAAAGAAAAGGAAAAAAAGGAAAACTTCAGTTTGGATATTTCATAAACTTTTGTTATCAGAGAGTCCTGTGCAGATGGACATATACAGCCCAGCTGATATTGTAGCACTTCCTCTCCCATCTTTCTTTGAGACAGCCAAAAAGGAAACCAAATAATCTGGATTATCTGGAAGCCAAATACCTTAGAAGTTCTCTCTTTATTATTCAGTTAATTCTTGCAAATGTGCTGGTAACACCTTACTAATTTTGTCTTTTTCTGAGGATGTATCAGCAGAAGTCACAAAAGTTTCATTTCACCTCCTACAACAATGCAAATATATATTAAAACCTTCTTCATAATTTGAATCTGAAAAATGAGTCCTACATCAGTTTTCTCCACTCCTTCTGTTCCTTTTTAGATTCTAACTTCATCTGGCCTCACAACCATGAAGTCTTCTATCTGGGTACATAGGGTATGTAGTTTTCCTCCTAAAACAAATGCATACCTCTCTTCTCCTGACTACTAAAATAGTAGAGTGAAGCAAAAAGTCATGATATTTCCCTCTACTACAATGGTTGTCCACTGTCCTTTAGAAACAGCAGTAGTCTCATAAGAGTTATATAAAGTGACCTGTCTCACATCAGGTAAGTTACACCCAGAGAAAAGTGTGATTTTTGGAAGGTAATTTTTTTTTTTGATACACTAATCACATTTCCCCATCTGTCTGAGTGAGAACAACAGTTATGGTTGTTAAGACTGCTTTTAAGGCTCCCTTTAAGAAGTCAGAGCTTAACTGGGTGCATATAGCAGTGCTGAGCCATTTTTCCTTCACATATGCATGTAAAAGATACTTCTTAACATGGAAGAAAAAAGGCAGCAGGGAGAATTTCTTGTAATGTTCTGTCAGCCAATGCCGTGGAGAGTTCCTGAATGAATTGAAGACGTTCCCAGCAATACAGTACTGGATTGCTATTAGGACTTCCCTTTGCTTTGGTTAACCTGCCTCTCTGCCTTTCCCATGAAACTGGTTTTGGAAAGTATTTGTAAATTTTTTTACAGGAGCTGGAGACGCAATGGAATGTACAGATCCTCGCATGCCCAGACTGCCTGATGTTGGCCATAAAGATGCCCCCAATTTCCTTATATATCCAGTTATCCTGCATGGGCAGACTTCACTGAGCGTGTGGGACCCATTGCATTTAAGTACATCCTACTACATTGGCAGTCTTTTGGCTGTCTGTGAAGCAGCTGAGGAATGGGAAGGCAGGCAGGTAACAGAACCCCATGCCTCTCCACTCTCCATCAGTTGCTGTCCAGATAAAGTCACAATTTTATCACAAAAATTGGTGACGTCTTTGAGCAATGCTAGAGAACAGGGTGTATCTCGCAAAAACATTTTTTATCTCAATATAAATCTATAAGTATGGAAGGAAAAATAAGAAGTATCAAGTTTTCTCCTTCCCGATGATGTTAATTCATCACAAAAATGACAACATAAGGCTAGTCTGGTATATATTATATATTATTTTGTGGTGCATACATAATTTTTCAAATAGAAAAAAATCCACATAGTCATTTATTCACATCTGGATATAACTTTTAGGTCTCACTAAAAAACACCTAAGCATCTTTATGCACTTAGGAATGATTCCAATGCGTACGTAAAGGGATGCTGCTTCACTTCGGAATTTTTCAAAAGACTCTGGAATACCATGCATTCTTTCCCTTAGAGGACTGAAATCAATTTACCTCCAAATGTGCCCCCTTGGCGACTGTACTTTTGCCAATACTAAGAACATGTGAGCATGTCTGGAACTTTCTGTTGTGTTTCCTAGACAAATAGAAATATGTCTGTAAAAAAAACCCAAATGACTGAAAACAGTTGCTTCGTCTTTGTTCTATTGGAATTGACCGTTGCTCCAAATAATTATATATGCATAGTATGTATAAAGAAGTGTCCTCCCTCTCTCCAGATTCTAAATTTGTTTCAAGTTTTCATTGGAAATTGCATATACAAGGAAGTTGTCTCAACCTATTCTATCTTTATGGCAGGATCTGGGAGTAAATGCAACTCTCAAGTAAACCACAACAAGTCAAATTTTAAATGAAATGCATTTTCAGGTTGAGATTACAGGGTGAATTGCACTATGTATCACTCAAGCATAAATTTTAAATCATGAGCTTTTATTAGAATCCACAGAAATTACATCAACATACATAGATCAAAATACTTTTACTTACATAAGGAAGAAATATTATTTTGATACTCATTGAAGGTCTGTTTGGAAGTGCATATTTATATTACTGTATTTTGGATTGTATCCTACTGTACGCTTCAGAGGGCCTCCAGAAAGTTAAGACAATATCTAGGTATGGTAGAAAACAAACAGGTACATCTTAATGCAGAGATTTCATGTACTATAATAAAAACAGAGGGCTAAATAATAGAGTAGTGTGATACCAAAATATGCTTTCTTTCCCCTCTGTTTTTCTGCAGATCTCACCTGTCCCACTTTGTGATTCAGTTTTCAGCAGAAGAGGACAGCATTTGGCAATGTTCCTGTCCAGCCACTAAAAACAGTGAGAACAATTTCTTTTTCAAAGCACCTAAAATTAAACTGTCAACAATTTCTGATGAGCTCAGACACTATGGAGAGATTCTCAGTAGTTTAGCACCATCCCCGAGGGAAAGATTTCAAAGTGGATCTCAGATCCAAGATTGTCAGGCCAGACAGGAGTCTGCAGAGGAAGTTTTGGTCCAGGCATGCTTCTAGGATGATGAATTATTGAATTAATTTCATCACTTCTGTCTCCCTTAATTTTTCACCAACTACAAATATCCACATATCATGAGGGATCCCAGTTTGGTGCAAACAGAATTGCTTAGCATAATTTGCCATAATATGTAAGGAAACAGGTGTCATAGTTGTCTAGAATTAATGGAAGCAAGAGGAAATGTAGCCTAGCAAGTAGGGACATTGGCTTTCACTGCTGCTGAGCTGAAATGTTAAAGAATGGTAAATAGCAACAAAGAATTGAAGGGACAATTTGGAAAGATGGATCCCATTTCAGCCAAATTGTCTGAAATTTCAGATCTTGTGAAGAGCTGGGGGAAAATAAACTCAGTAGAGTAGCATTCATCTGACTGCCACGTGTGCAATGTGTGTTAACAGATCTTTATAGAGATATGCATACTATACATTCTATTTCAGTCTATGCTTGATGTACCTATGGCTGAATTATGTCTAGGAACAAAATTACACAGCAAAGCAAAAATTAGCAAATTATCTATCAGACACAGATCTCTTCCCCAAAAGGTTTATAATATAACAAGAAAACCTTATTTTCCTCATTCTTACAGGCTGATGTTTTAGGTTAGAGTTCGATACGGTGTCAAGGAAGAAGTGGAGGACAGAGGGAAGGTGAGGAAGGGTTGTACAGAGAAGTAAAGGACTGCTCTGCCATGGGGCCGAGAGTGGTTTCCGCATCAGGTGATGTTAACAAGGGCACATAGTCTCTATGGTGTCATACAGACGTGGTTAATGATAAATTAAAAAATGGCCTCCTCCTATTTATGTAGACTGTGGTGGATCTGATAAATTTATCCCAAAGCTTTGAACACAAACCAAGAACCTGAATGGCAAAAGCAATATTCCTTCACTGATCTTGTTGCTTCATCACTTCTTTTGTGCTTTTCTCCATTTCCTCCTTAGTTTCCATCTCTGATTTATATGGTAGAACACCTGGGCTGGTTCCTTATTTAGTTCTGTAGGAAAAAGTTTTATTTCTAATACAAATCTGGATTTCATGAAAATAGTCTTTCTTTTACCCATATAGCTTGAAAACGGAATTTGTATGAGAAACCACACAAGATGAAGGCTAAGTAAAAAAAAATATATATAGTATGCTATTTTACATGTAACAGTCTTGCTGCACTGATTGTGTAGGCAGTAACACGATGCACAGTGCAGAGGCTGCTCTGCTGCATAACAAGGTATGTGTGTCCTGCCCTGTGCCTATGATTTCAACAGTATGAATGGAAGTAAACTTTTAAACTTTCTGTGTGGGTAAATCCATGTATGGGCAGACAGGCACACAAGTAAAACATAAAAGAGGAGGATAAAGAGGTGCAAAACGCCAGCATAAGAAATATTACAGAATATATAAGGAAAACAGAACTAAGGAATTGAAACCCTTGAGAAGGAAATCCAGTATTAGAGGAAATTTATCATTATGAAATGAAGATCCAGCATTGATGAAAGACTAGGACAGAAAAGAATAGGGAATTTCATGAATGAGGGGGAAGGTGAAAGATACAAAACAGAGGTAGACAAAAAGGACTGAGAAAATTTTACGAATTTGTATGGCACAGGAGAGAAGGAAGAGAGAGAATTGTTCAGATATCTGACAAAGTAGTTTGGAATACAGAAAGCCTGAGTTGAATGCAAATTAAAGAAGTTGAGAAAGAAATATTGTATGATGTCTGAAAAATATTCCAGAGACTTCTTTTTTTCACACACATTTTCACTTACTAATTCAAGACAGAACTAGAGGAGAAAGCTTGGAAACAGAGTACAAGAGGATTCTCACAATAATTTCCAGGCAGGTACCAGGAAAGAAAGGAAAGTCTCTGGGAAAGCTTGTGCTTACAGGAATTCAGATCTAAGATACAAGGATATTTAGAGCTTTGAACTTTCACATGGTTTTCTGAGCCAAATTTGCCAGCTTTTGGAAGGGCAAGCAATATGCTTGAGAAAAGCAACAGAGAAGAAGAAAGAGACTTCTCAGAGAGAAAACTGCGCAGTTGTTGAACAGAAAATACTGGAGGATAGAAAAGAATAATAAAATATAATTGTTCCACTTAAACTTGGTTCTGTTGTGCATGTCTGAACACTGTCGATATATTCTAACCATTGCATTACTTACAGTTCTTTGCTTTCATTTATTGCTGATTTTCTGAAACAGGTATTAATGAGGTTATAACTATGCAGCAAAATAAAGTTTGCTGTAAGTGAAGAGTTATAAATTTGAAATCAGACTATTTGATCACTAAGCCATGTAAAGCAATAAACAATATAATCTGAAAGTTGAACTAAATCTCTATTGGAAGATCACAAATGGAAAAGGAGTTTAGGGGATTAAATCTGGATGACCCAAGTACTAGGAGGAAAAATGTAGGAAAAATATATGATGTGTGTGAGAGAGTATCCGGCATACTCTCTGTTAAGCTGCTGTCAAATTTTATAGTTAGAAAAGAAGGAATTTCTTTGGATGAATACTTTAAAAATATAACTATATATTACAGACTTAACTGTCAGGCTGCTGATTAACAGCTATGATGGTACCTTCCTTCCAAAGATAGCTTGAGCCAAAGAAATGTATTTTTTTCTTGAAAAGCCAAGGAGAAAGTTAATGAGTTTTTCATAGCCTTGAAAGCATAAATCTCAAGATGCCAGGATGAAATTATGTGACTCCTAATCGAACAAATCTACCATGTATATGCCTCATGATCCATCACAAACCCAATACATGAGCAATCTCCACTTAATTATGTAAAATTTTTCTCTGGACAGCTTTGAACTTTAGGGTGTAATGGTATGGATACATCAACATTCCTCCCAAGAAGGTGTTTTTGACAAACTTCAGCTTGGGGGGGTTTTACATACTTGCTATTTGATGAACATAATAATCATAAAATGACCACCTGTTACATAAAAACATTAATGGTCTGTGTGCAAGAATAACCTTGATGGATAAGGAAAAGTTTATCTACATGAACGGTGTTTATTATAAAAATAGACACAGAATAGGGCTTTCCATTTAACAGTCAGCTAAAGAAACAGATTACACCAACTCCTTTCTCCTGGTCCAATTGTTTATTGAATGCAGTAATCTCCACGCAAGCCTTCGCAAAAAAAAACCAAATCAAGTTATTACTTGCTTCCTAAGTCACACTCCTTTCCCATATCAGTCAGCAATTTTTTATCACCATGGCAAAGCTGGCAGAGTTGCACTCCATGCACAAAGTAAAAGCCTTTTGAAAACTGCCTAAAGTGTATGAGCCCTATTTTTCTGATCTCAAGATGAAAGGCAGCCCCTCATTTCGTAGGTAGTGTTATTTCTACTGCTGGCATTCCATCAACCGCAGGAATGTGTGGCACACAAAGCAAATAACTTACAAGCATATCTAAACACCACCTTCTGCCTCCCCTCATTGTTATGAGGAGGGAACGTATTATACTCTGCTCTCCTTTGATGAGACATATTTTGCTCTTCGTGCCAAAAAGCATGTTTTGTACAGAAAATAGAAATAAAAGCACATTTTTAATAGAAGCAAGATTCTGCTTGTTCGTGTTGGAAGTTATGGTAAAAAAAAAACTCTCACATGACAAGTTAGTGCTAGATCTGTAGAGATGGAGAAGAGGGGCTGAGCTGTAGGGCCAGGGGAGTCATCCTGTGAAGCAGTACCTGGAGCACCTGGATGAACCTCTGCCAGGACAGCCCAGGCCTGGCACTTCATCTTGCAGAACTCTCAGCCTCTCTTAACCAGGCTGTTATTTTTTGGCACTGTACCCTGAAAGATAACTTACACTCTAGTCCCCCTTCAAGCAAAAGTGTAAGGAAGATGATAAGAGGCCAGGCCTCAGCCTTAGTTTAGCACACACCTGTGTAAAGCTGACTCTGTATCCAACTAGATGATTTGAAACATCCCTGTCACATGTGTTACACAATCTCCACTTGAGCCAACTTGAACACTTGGCTTAAGACAAGCACCCCACATAGAAATATTGCTTTCTTACACTCATACTGGGCAGAAAGAGAAATGGAAATATGGCCAGAACCTTTTGCATATTTACTTTTAAAGGGTGGGATGAAAAACCTCCATCATCCAAGCACTGTATATATATTACCTTCAGGCAGTAACACCCTCTTTCCAGGAAAGCTTGTTTCGTTATCAAGATCTTTCCTTTACATCCCATTGAGAGATACTTTATTTAGCAGATGTTAGCTGGTGTTTAAGAAGGTTAGTGAAAGAACAGATATGAAGATAAGAAAAACCTTTCCAATGCTTGAGTACATGAGCAAAGCTGTGTCAGCTACTATTTTTCTGTAAGTCATGTAATGTTTAAAGGCATAATGATAAAAAGAAGAAAACGAAAGCCTGTCTCTAGAATCAGCTTTGATATCTATGGGGCCTGACTTTATCAAGAGGCAAAAAACAGAATATACCCTAGTATACTTCAGCTAGTATAAAGTTGATTAATTCTGTCCTGCTTTCCACCCACTAAGATTCTGGTCTTCTGGGATTTCAGAGACCTTTCTGAAAACAAATCAACCTCATGGTAGTACTGTGTATAGAACTTCTTGTAACATATCAGTGACATCTGTCAGAGCTTTCCTTAGCAGTCAGGTATGAAATGCAAAGATTGTTGAGATGCATGGTGAGATGCAATGTAATATGTTTTTCTATGTGAGACAAATTCTTCTTCTTTCCTTTTGCTTATTAAACCCAAGTAGAAATAAGGAAGATATATCCATCTTTAGACAGCCGTAGCTTACAACAGTAATGTATATTTGGAGCAGAAGTTCTTTCCCAATGCAGTTCGGAAGAACAAATATCATTGGAAGTCTTCAGTAATAATCTTCTCAACTAAATCATTCATCTGCACTAATTCATAACTCCCGTTGTACAATTCTATTACCCAGCTCTGTGTTGTTAATATGAGACCCTGCTGCCTCTTGCCAGGAAAGTTAAAGAAATTGAGAGAGGTAAAAGTGTAAGGAAGAAAGGTCTATCTCTTTCCTGCAATCAGACATTAAGAACTACTTTTGGAGACACTTTTTCACAGCTTGACTTCCAGTTGATTGTGGAGTAGTACCTACTGCCGAATTTTTCTGCACTAAGCATCTGCTAAAACATGACAAAATTAATCCAGTAGCTGAGTTCACATGTTTCTAGGAGAAGACAAAATATTCTACTAGTCCATTTTAAGTGCACGTGTCAGTTCTTATGTGCATGGATGCCTGATTTGCTTGAGCATATGGCAAATGTCAAAGTATTTCTTTACAGAGAATTTTTTTGCATCTTCTGTTTTAAATTTACTGTTATGTTTGTTTATGTGCTTCACTTATTTGCGTGCACAGAGCAAATTGTATGAATGAATGGACTTGAGAAAAGATGTGGTTTACCTGTCCTACGGAAATTCTCAAGAGTTAAAAAAAAATCTCGTTCTTTCTTAGGGTGAACCCAAGATTTTCTAATTTTTTTCTTCATTAAATAATCTGCAACTGTGCTAGCCTAAATATCCTTATGACCCCTAACAGCAACACCAGGGATGAACACTTTATTCAACCTGGTTCAGCAAAAGAACCGAAGCGTCAATATCTCTGGTAGGTATATCAGGAGAAGGGAGAGAAGATGACTGTAATGTCTCTCTAATTTAACCCAATCTGTATGTACAACTGATCCTTCATTATTGAAGGGAATAAAAAAAAATGCTATTTTGCAAGTCACAGAGTCAGAGTTGCTTGCCCACTCACCCAGTCATCCAGTAGGTATTTGTTTAATGAAGGTGCAAAAGCCCCAGCAACAGATGCTGGCCCTCATTAGGGCATGAAAGACCAAAGCTCAAGCCCCTATTTCAGTCTGAAAAGTAGAACAGCCACAGCAGGGGGTTAATGCAAAAACCCATACACCACAACCACCCAGGAACATTCAGTGTGAGAGGCTGAGAGTCAAATCCTTGCTTCAAATCCTGCACAACATAAACCTTGGCTGTTGTTAGCAATATCATAGTGAACATCTTAATAGCTGCGTATTAGATCTTCTCAGGCATCTCTCTGAAGAGCAAACACATCCTTGGCAAAGCTATGTGTGTTTCTCCACAGAAAATAACAATCATCTTGATGAGATATTTTGTCAGAAATTTTCAGGCTATCTTTAGCTCAACTGATGGAAGTTCAGCTATTTATTGTGTATTCAAGTCCCACTTTTCTCCATTCCATTTGTCTTTCTACTGTTATTTAACTATGCGGGCCTCATTCATCATCCTCCCTTTTAGTCTGTAAGCAGCAAAGGACAATAGTTTCTCTATTATTAAGTGATTCTTTTTCAGGATATGTCAAATCCTTCTTTTCCTAAACCAAAAAAACTAAATTAAAAATAAAATGTAAAAATAAATTTTCATGCTTTTATTCACAGATCTTGGATAATTAATCACTTGCAGATTCCAAGTGTGACAAGAGTCAAGTCTTAGCCCCTTGTAACTGAACTTTCTTAAAAGTTCAAACCCTTCTAATGATACTGACCTGCTTCTAGGAATTTGCTCAAGGATTTTCAATATATCTGAGAATTTTATCCATGCTAAACCCTATCATGTGGTCCTGAGATTGTTTTCACTATCAGATTATAGCATGAGGGGAATCAGATGACTTAGAGCCCATGCTGTCTACACAGTCTTAATTCTTCAATGAAGACCTCCAAGAAAATCTCGCCTCCCAACTACATGACTGTAGAATTTACTTTATAGGGTATTATACCTTCCATGGGATGTTTCTGGAAACTGTTGATTTTCAGTTTAGCCCATTGTTGAACTTGCTTAAGGCTCAGTTCTTAATGATAAAGACATACCTTTAATGAAAATACAATTCAAGAATCTAATTACATGAGAGCAGGGAATGAAGAGATCAGAATTCACATTACTACCTTTGTTCACATTAAGTAGATGTGCCAGTCCTCTGATTCCTCAGGAAGACTTATATAAATCTTTCAATGCATTATACTTTATTCTCTTAGACAGATTACCAAATCTAGTACCATAAAGAACTGATTGGAAAAAAACACACTGTGTCCTGCCCACTTCACTTTTTGTCTCCTGGGTGCTCTTACGCTTCTCCAGCAGACGCCTAAGGGCACAGTTGGCAAAAGCCGTTGTCATGCTTTCTGCAAATAGATTGCTGTCCTCTTGAACAATAGAGTTTCCATTTCTTTCATGTCTACTTAGCAGAAAGACCTTTCCGTGAAACAACATCCTCTTAAACCTCCCAAAAAGTAAACTGTGAGCAAAATCCATCTTTTGCTGATGCCAAGGCGAAAAAGTTATTTGCCCTAAAATATACTTTTCTCACATCCCCCTAACAACTTATTTGATCTACATTTACAAAACAACACCTCTGAGACCTTTGAATACAATACTTGTCTATCCAACCAGTACGATTAGAATTTATTCCCCCCCCCATACACACACACAAACTTATGTTATGTGGAGAGCTAACATGAAAACTTTGGGAAATTGGAAGATTTAGCAGATTTCGGAAGTTCATTGGCCTCCTATTTGTAAACTGAGTCTCTAAACATAAGCAGATATTTTTAGTGGGTCAAACATCAACTAATCATGTTTATTATGTCTATCTTAGGCACAAATCATGTTGTTCTGTTTCCTATGTTGAAGAAACAATCCAGCTTCTGCCCTTACTGATATGCATGCAGTTTCACAAAAAGCTGATACAAAATGTGGGTTATGTATTTCAGAATAAGTTCTGAGCCTTAACTTGGGCTTTGGAAGAGTTTTGGGTGAGGAGATACTTTTATGGTGATACAATGGCTTGTGATTCGTGTTTATGTGTTCCTGGTATGCAAACTTCACGAGTATCTAATTTTCGACTCTTGGAAACAATCATTAAAAAAAAAGATTTTCAAGTATAGTCTTATTTGAGTGTGTAGGAAATATGAAGCTCAAGGAACACACACAATAATTCAAATTCTTGTTAGGCTTTTGCAAGTGTAAGGATAGTACAATCCATTCCAGATATCTGATAGGCTATCATAACTATTTGGACACACAGTGCAGAGCAGGTGCCTGGAGTATTATATAAGGTCTATAGAGTTTGGACTTAGGCATTTCTGTCACAGAAAATAATCCTAAAGGGATTAGCAGCATTTAGGTCATGTCCTTGCTCACTCTGAGAAAGCATGGAAGTTTTAATTAGTTTTTCTGAGGTGCTTATATTGGATTCTGTTTTCTCGGTTAGGTTCGTGACTTTGATCCCATCAACTTTGAGCTCCTCATTGGAAAAATGTCAACCAACATTTTTTTAAATAGAATGCAGTTAATTTTTTTGCCAGTCAAAGATGTCGTATCATGATATGTAGTTTTTCTTTTGCTTTGATTAAGGAATTTTATTGGAGTTAGTTAATCTGATTTCAATAAACATTTTTGGGGGACAGATATATTCCACAGTGCCAGTTACCTGGGGTTAAATGAGGTAAAAGAGAAGAATTTTCCAGTTGTGTTTAAGGTAGACAGAATGCCTCAATTTTATTTCTTTTTTAGCTAAAAGGTACTTTAAATGTTAAGTGAGAATAATATAAAAAGCAAGTGGTATGAGAGTTTAAAAAAAAAACTTATGTTTTGGGGATGGTTCTTCTGCCAAGAACTTAACAGGGACAACCTCTCACAGTTCAAAGATAAGAATAGATAATCATATTTTTCTATATAAACTAATAAATATAATTACCATGTTGCCATTGGCAATGTTAAACTTTCAGAGGAAAAATAATATTCAGAATTTCATCACACCGTAAATAATAATCTAGAAGAGTTTTATTTAAGTTTTGCAGAACCATTACAGAAAAAATATTAATAACAAATGCAAACTGGGTTAATAACCTAGTATACATATCAAAGTCATTGTGAAATTTTCTTGTCAAGAACTAAGAACACAAGCTCTCATCTAACAATTCCATGTTCATGGAAAAGTCTTTATCATCATGCAAAAATCCTTGTTGATCTCAAAATTTAATAATTGCAGAGCTGAACATGCAATCTTTCTTCCAGGAGCAGCAGACTTCTACCTATCTACTGTATTCAGGATGCCATCTGGTTCTACGAGAATATCAGGGTCACAGAAGATGTGAAAAATTATTAAAAAGGTTGAAACTTTGGACCTTAGGTACAGTTTTAGAAGTGTATCATCCATTTGGTAAAGGAATCTAACACCTGGGAAATAATTTCTTCTTTGAAGTTTCTGGAATAATCAATAAACTTGTACCTGTTGCGTTTCATATTACATAAATGATCCTCAATCTTATTCAGGTGCATGTTCTGGCTACTTGTTTTAATGTAAAGCTAGGCCTGTGGTCCAACTGTCTCATTCTTATTGCATTTAAGCTATTTCTGCCCCCAAAATTTATTCCTGAGGTTGGTATTTGACATAGTTCTACTTGTGTAAAGAGATACATTTTTGTGGCATAAATTTGGTAAATGCCGTTTTGACTGCTTTTATTTATTCCAGAGTGAAAATACGGTGTTAAGATATGTTTTAAATGCTTTGTGAGGTTCTCAAACTACTTAGAAATGTCTTGGTTTTTTTTAAATTGTAAGGCCATAACTCTTGGTAAGAATGACTACGTTTCCAGCCACTGCAGCTATTTAGATTTTAAATAATAGAGTGTTTGGATTTCTTATGACATATCGAATGATTACTGATATATGTATGCAATCAAACACCACAGTTTGCTTTGTTCTGTATTTTTGGAGTTTGGTATATGGAAAAATTAGATGTAATACTGTGACTATGTATTCAAACACATGAAAATGAAATAATGAGTTGTGTAGCTACATGTGTTGTAGATTGTTTCTCCTTTACATAGGTATGGATACAATTAAGTCATATAGATCACTATATATGTTGGCTCCAGGGCTTTAAAATTAACATTTTTGTCTCACATTAATAATATTATAGAGGGACTTTCAAATTCATTTTACATTAACTGTTAAACATTTATAGATACATTTTTTGCTATCATTCCTTTCCTGATGAAGTTTATTTAAATAAAGATGGAAAAAAAGAACATTGCTTTGTTTTATTACATACCTGCTGAAAGTTTCTTTATTCTTAAGACAGTAAGGTCAGAACATGTTAATTTCCATTAATTCAAATGTGGACAGCCATTATCCTGAAACATAAATATGATGGAGTAAGATGAATTTCGTTGCAAAAACACTTCCTGGGGCATCTGTTTAATCCACAGCCAAATGATAAACAGTCCTCTCAGGAAGACCTGTCCCTTTGCCCAGCGGAGTCCATTAGCCACACAATTTTCACACCTTCCAAAACACTTCCTTGTTTGTTCTTTAGTAGGGACTCAAGTATCTGTTCATTTTGGAAAAGGGAAATATTACATTTACAATGAGAAAACTGTCAGATGCTTAGTTTAAGGGATATTCTCAAATATGAACTCTTTTAGAACAATCAAAAAGGAGTTTTATTGACTTCAGAAGGATTGATTTAGTCTGCTTTCAAATAAAATAGTCTGAACCTTTAAAAACATAAAATCTACAAATCTGTACAGTAAGTATATGAAAAACAGTGCTTTAGTATTAAGAGCCATTTATATTCCTGTTGACTTGCTGTAGTGATAGCAGAAAGTGCAGAACTGTTCCTAATGTGGGGCAGTTTCACTTCTGCAAAGGTTATTGCAAACATTTTCTTTGGTTTCATTCTTTGTGGATTTACACCCCTCCCTCTAAAAGTTTTGGTTTTGTGATGTTGAATTTGACAGGAATGTTAAACTGACCTTGATTTCATCTAAAAGCCACTAAAAGATTATTCATGACCAGGACTGACCTCGACACTCAAGATCAAGGCGTAGCTGCTGAGTCTCACTGTTTTTCCATTGAAAACACAAATGTTTAAAATTCCCATTCACTATGATCTCTTGGAATGTTTTCTCATAATTAAGTTACGAACTTTGAAGACTCATAGAAAAAATTGAAATGTAGGAAGACTGTCTTTTTGTGATTCTGAAAAAAATAAATTTTTACAGATGAACAGTGGACTTGAGCATGTGAAATTAAGGACCCAGACTAATGCAGCAGAGCACTTAAGCAGATGCTTAAAACCAAGCTTCATTATCAGTCTGTAATCCTGAGACTTGTAGTTTTGTGACTTTTTGGATTTATGAGCAAGCAAGTGCTTATGTGTTTTGCCAGAGAAGGGACGGAATGCCCTCTCTGTGTGAAACTTGTGGTAAATTTATAACGAGAGTAGGTTTACACTGGAATGAAGTCTTGTGGCGTTGACTCCTACCTCAGTTAACATTTAGTACAGGAACAGGATACTAACTCATCTAACACAATAATGTGCCTCTGACAGCAAAAGAGACATACAGCAACCAAAATGTAGGTGATAAATGACCTTTTAGTGCCCAAAAATCTCCTGCTTAATCTCCAACAGCCGTTCCAAAGAGGTATTGGTCTCCCATAAGATCATGTGTCATGCCTGTGTCAATAATATAAGACCTCAAAAAAGGTCACTAGATGCATGTGTTTAGGTACCTGATTTTTCTCCATGTTTGCCACAGTGCTATGGTTTGTGATGAGCTGCTGGAAGTTATTTCATTACACGTCCTCTGGATATAAGTGTCTGATTAGTCTCGTTCAGAAGAGCTGCCTGGAGTTTTCTGAGTTTCTTTGGTTGGAAATTATTCTAAATCATTCTTGAAAGTGGAGGTCAAGTAGCCAACACTATTGTGTTGAAAGTTGAAAAATGTACTCCTCCAGACTGACTGACAGAGTGAGCAAGATTTGTGCTACAGTCCTGTATATCAACCTTTGGTACTTGCTGGATTTCTAAAGTAGCTGTTCTCAGGGGAAGAGTCAAGTGGAAGGATCACTAATCTCATCTGCTCTGGCTGTTCCTGTGTTTTTATGTCCCCTTGCTGAACAGATGTAAAGTAAGCATAAATTGTAATAATAAGATTACCCACAAACAACAATCCTATCCTACAACAGTTCCTGGTAAAGTTCAGATATTTATAGGTCTATACAAAAAGGGAGCAAAATTTATATTGCTCAAAATAGTGAAAAACTCATCTATCCTTGACTGCATCACTTCCTACTCAGGTCAAATAGTCTATTTTATGGAACTGATGACCTTCTTTCATACAAACAGCCTACTCCAATTTCCAAAACAGAATGTAAATTATGCGGAACTAGCCTGCCTTCCTGCCAGAGAGCTTTAGGTGACTTGGTAGACTCAAGGACAAAGGAATGAAACTTGACAAAATAAGTATGAAAATTCAGTCAGGGGTCAGGAGAAGTCAAAAAGCCTATCAAGGACAGCCCTGGAATCAACTCAAAGGACAGTAAACCAAGGGTATTAGCCATAAATACATTTTTGTTGTTATCAACTGACAAAAAGCTGTTGTTATTAGGTAAACAAAGTACCTCAACTTTTCTCTCAGAAAATAAAACCAGAATGAGGAATGTTCTCCTTGCATCATCTTTAGAAATGGACTGAGATCTATGAGTCTAATGGCAGTATGCATCAAAAAAACCAGGGTCAGTCCCCAAGAAAACTTTCAGAAGACTTGGAGGCCCATGGCATCAATCTCAAACACAGATGTGAAAAAAGCTGTGGTAATTTAGGGAAGACTGTAAACCAAATTGCACCATCTCCAAACTCATGGCCTGCATAAAAAATGCAAAGAAATGAATTTGTTTGTTTTTCATAAATCATGCTTCCTTTAGCCTTTTCTTTCTATCATAGCCAAAGGCTTAATTCATCAAGAATGTGCTGATAGGCCAGACCACGTAATAAATTGTACAAGCACACAGATTCTTCCCACCCAATGAACAAGAGGAAATGTAATTAACACACACTAGAGAAGCTGAAGCTGCTGTCATGGGGATGGTACTTACTCCCACTGTGAACAAGGCAAAACCCACACACCGTATGATTTCAAGTCTATGGTTTCACAAAGCCTCATGGAGGATGCTAGATGAAGTGTTGAAAAACAAACTTATCCATACAGACCTGTTAATGAACTTATCTCACAGGAAATTAAAAGCAATAAATTAAGGCATGTTCCTCTTGCTCAGAGTTTTAACCCACACTTTGCAAGCTCCTTTTTCAGTAATGATAAAATCAGAAAATTTCGTCATGTCAAATGCAGCTATTTTCTGTGTGAATCCTCATAGTTTATAAAATGCAAAAATATGCAAATAATCTTTTGCAATCTTGCTATTGTGGTGTCTTTTGCTTTCACAGAAATCTTCCCTTAAAAACTGCACCTGGAACTACTTTATATGTGCACAGCCCTAGACAGACAACAATATTTCGCAAATGATATTTGAGGAAATCCTGATGTTTATTCTCACAATTCCCTGAGTACCCACTGATGACAGAAACATTTTTAACACTTTAAGTCTTCTCATTTGCTATTTTGAGCAAATCTTGTCACCAGACCTTCTCATCAGTTTAGTTTACAGTCATACTGATAGTATGAGAACAGTCAGTAACTTAAGTACTTGAGGCAATTTCAGGTGAAGGAATTGGTGTGCTGGACCAATTTCTGGCTACACCATTTTAGATAATAGACTGGGATTTTTTACTGTAACATCTTAGGGTTAGAGGGTACAAAGGTTGCTTAGTGTCATTCTTAAAAGTTCTTCCAACAAGCTTTGTTGGTGTCACATCACAAAAATTTGGACTATGGAGCAGGAGCTGTGATTTTCACTGAATTGTCACTATTTTCCTGTCTGTTTTCAGTAACATCAGGATGAGTTCAGGACCACTTAACTCCATTTGCTTTTACTTTACTTACATTTATGTTAAAAAGTAAAAAGTCATGGCCATAAAACATGACCTTCTGTGAGATATTTTTAATTGAGTTCACCTCTTACTTGTTAGGTCATTTAATTTATACCTTCTACCCATCTCTTAGATCCCTCCTGTCAGTGCTGTAGCTTTTGTATAGTTCTCACTGTTGCTGCAGAAATGCAAAAATAAAACCCTCCTAATAACGTTAGCTGAGCAAAAATTTAGCTTGTAGAATTTTTTCTTAACTATTTTTATTTGAAGAAGACACAAGAAAGCATAGAGAAATAAAATAATTTTTTGAGGGTTAATTATGTTATGAAGACTATAAATGTGTAATACCAAAAGACAGTTTCCATTTTTTAAATGAATGTTCCTGAAATCAGAGTAAGTCTTTCTCTTAATTTTTCTGTCATTAGTGTGGAAAATGGAACCCGTGTAAATGGGCTATCAGCCAATGAAAGGGAGAAAAGTGTCCCACCAGGGTAAAAACTACTTATTTCTCTTTTCATCTCTCTTACTTCTTCCGCTGTAAAAAGCAATTAACATTGATTCTCTACTCACATTCTCTATGAAATTCTATATTCTAAGACTGTTTTCAAATCCGTCTCCTCCTCTAACCAGAGTGGGAGCCCTAGTTTATGTAGGCTACTTCACCACTATGATAGTCATTCCTCACCATTATTACTCCTGTTGATCTCTGTTGTCTCTTTCCTACCACAGATTTTAAAACAAGGAGACAGATCAGATTTATACCATAGCATAGAGTAGTTTCCTGTTTTGCTATGCGTTCTGATAGCTTCTAATGCTCCATTTGTCTTTTTGGGTGGGCATTGTTTTTTGATTTTTTCTTTTTGTCCCCCAGAAAGTTATTCACAGTACAAATTTACTTCAGATTCTATTTGGGGGGTGGTGATATCTAATTGAGAACCCGTTACATTGCATGTACTGTATAGGATGTACATTGTTTACATTAATTGAATTTTATTTTTCTGGCAGCCTTACCTCTTTCTGTTGGGAAAATCTGTCTATTACCTGTTCTTTTCTTCCCATGTTTTAAATAGCATCTTATCTCAGTTTATCTTTTAAATTCATAAGAGGATTTGCTTTGTCTGTAACAGCTTGATTTCTTTAATGGTATTTGAAGAACTGCCACCTGACAGCCTTCTGGAAACTGAAGTCCATTATATTAGCCTGATCTCCTGTACATACCACTCTCAAAGAACACAAGCTTTTGATACTTTTGAGGCAACAAACTAAAAATAACTTGTTGCTTCTTTCCTGGTGTGTTAACTTATCTAAACATCTACTACATCTACCTTTATGACAGATTTTTCCAAATTTGCAAGTATAGAAATTAGACTTACTGGGTTATAATCTGCATAAGTACCTGTCTCAAGAAAAACAACCTATTTTCTATTTTAGATGTATGATGACTGAATTGATAGACTGTATAAAACATTTAATAGCTAGGTAATGTAATATGGCAGCCCTTTTAGAGATCTTGGAAGACTGTTATCTTCACCTTGTGATTCATCTCACTTCATTTAATGAACATTTTTCTAAACTTCTGCTGCTCAGGATGAATTCTCTGACTCATTCCCCAGAAACAACAGTTCTTGGATGGGAGCTTTCTCCTGTTCCTCATAGTCAGCTTTAGATTTACTTTTCTGAGTAAATCTTTCACATCTTAGTGTTCTAATAACCCCACAGACTCTGTTAAGCTTCTAGCTTCTGGTATATTTGATTTCTAATTAATTCCTTTTGATTAAGAAATTTATGTATTTAGTAAGTTAATTCTAAGAATCTATTTTCCTTTTATTTTTTTAAAAAACATTGATTTTTTGGGAAGAATTCATTCTCTGCCATTTACGAATTTGTTTTCTTTTTTTTATTGTTCTTTTAAAGTCCTTTTTGATATGCACTGCACAATCAGTTTGAGCTCCTGACAGAATATTTTCAGAAGATAAACTCTTGCTTCTGTAAACATTTGGCTTTCTTCTCTGTTTGCTTTCATCTAAAAAAAAAAAAACTATGGTTTCTCATACTTATGCTGTTTCCATTTTTTAAATTAAGAACTGCTTATTGGATTTCTGTGGGCAATAAAATCAAAGGAAATTTGCTTTCATAGAGAGGCTACTGGCAAAATGTTTCATTTAAATTGTATTCAAGTATCCTTATCATTATTCATTATCATCACATAAACTACTTGTAAGAGTGATATCTGACAAAAGCCTTTTGGAGAAAACATCATTTGACTGAAAAAATCTATCTAGATGACACTTACAAAACATTTGCTAGCAAGACACTATCCCTGTAGGCCTTTTATTACTTTTTATGCAAATACCAACCCTGAAGACTTTCACAGGCTACCTTCATAACGTATATACTGCAACAAAGTAATCTTGAGGTGACAAGGTTTTAAAAACCACTGGCAATTTCTGTACTTAGGAAGAAAATTCACCTTGCCAGTCAGCATCATAGACAATACCTGATTAAGCTACTACTGTGAATTGTCTTCAGAAAACACCTGGGTACTGCTCTAAAGTGTGAACAACTTCAGCTGTGAAAGGGTTTAAACTGTCAGTAAAGAGACTGAGGCTATTTCTGCCATCTGTGTCACCAATTTCTCCCAACTTGTCTTCCCACTTTCACTTATCTGAGCTGAATCCTTCAGGTTCTTATATATCACATGTCCCTAAGCCACGTATTTGCTGTGGTGAAATTTTCAGTTTAAGGTCTTATCAACATATCACTGTTGTCTTTGACTACACAAAATCTGCATGTCTGACTCAATTGCTTTTAGGATTAAACTGAGTAATAAATTCAAGAAAACAAAAGGAGGAAATAGCTCAGGTTCATTGCCCGTAAGATTCTGTGCCTGTTGCTTTTTTCCCCCGTCTACATACATCCATGTCAAGTTCTATAAATCAAATTCAAAGAAAAAGGAAAACTGTTTGAAGATCACAGTAGATTATTTCACTCTGGTAGCTTCTACGCTTTGGAAGTAGGTGGTGTGGATCTTAGAATAGAAAATTTAAATGATAATAATGAACACAACCATGGAACAGGACAGATATCAGATAAACTTTTGTCCATATGTCTTCCTGAATTATTTCTTATGAAACATTTTGTCGGTTTCTTGTCTTCCTATATGACTCTTCCATGAAACTGTCAACCTAAGACATATAGAAATTTTCACCTTCTCTTTCTCTCCTGGTTATGAGTGCACTTCCCTCTGCTTCTAGCTCTACTTGGCCAACATGTTTCTCATTCAGAACTGTACCCCAGTGCATTTCTTGAAGAGTCCTTCTAGTAACGCCAATCCATAGCAGTTTTCAGGACCACTACATTTTCAAAATCCCTTTGAGCTTCCGGCTGTCTCTGGTGTCCTGCAATCCATTGAATTCAGGATTTCTATTCTCCCCTGTTTTTCCCTCTAACCTTTTGATTCACCACCACCTATATCTCATTCAGAGATGTCTTACTTTTCCTATTACTCCTGCTGATGGTAGCCCTTGGTCCACCTTCTGTACATTTTCTCTAAATTGCTGTCCAGTGATGTCAGTCTGAATTGTAGCAGATCCTTGTAAATGTCTACAACCTCACAGCATAGTGAGAAAAATCTGTCAAGGTGAAATGCCAAGTATCCCTTTTAAAATTAATCCTGACTGTTCAACCCTGTACAGCACTATACACCTACAACAAGTTTCTGAGCTGCGCTGTGGTTGAATAAATGGCTGAGACTGTGCAGGTCTCCATGTCCTTTCTTCTTGTATTCAGTTTTGCCTCCTAATCCTTACATATAAACTATATCAGGTAACAAAAAGCATTTCTTCTTCAGCTTGTCCATCAACAACTCTCTTCATGTGTTTTCAGTATAACACATAAGAGATGATCATCTTGTTTCCAAAAAGAATAAAAGGTTTTATATAGAACAATATTATTATATTTATAGAAACAACCAAAATCAATCATATTATACAATTTTTTTTGTCCTAAAATGAGTTAAAATGTTGTAAGAAAATAAATACTTCTTCCTCTGAATGCTTCATACCCCCGTGTGACACTCAGAAATGTAGTTGTAAATGGAAAACACAGGCATTGTAAATTAATGCCAGACAAGTTTTTTTACGAAGACTTGGAAACTCTTCAAATGTTCATGTTTATAGCAAACACAGGGCGCTTCTAGTAGGGAATCTATCTAGGCATGAAACTGTCATTTACTTTTAAGGACCACAAGATCTGAAATATGACAGCTCTGAAACTTCTGGCTTCTTTAAAATCAGGTCTGATAGAAGACACCATCTTTGAAGCTGGTGACGTCTGTGCAGCTGAAAGACCATGACTAGCCTTACCAGAGAAGGTCTGATAGGCAGAGTGAGCCAAGAAACATTCCCCCAGGGACATTTTGGATGTTTTGATCCTGCTTCCAAGATCTGACAGATTTTAATAGTATGGAAGTAGCCAGGCTCTGCCCAATGGCCCCTGAGTCACTTAGTTTACTGCTAGAGATGCTGTCAGTGCTCCTGTATGATGGTCAGGATGCTGGATATTCCATTGGCTCCCTCACGACCATGAGATGTGCCAAAGGATCCCAAGGCTGACAGGACAGGGCCTGGCCACCAGATCCCAGTCCCACCTGCACAGCCAGAAGCAAGGCATCCAGGAGGCACCAGGTCAGGCCAGGATGGAATCTGAGCCAGGGCCTGTGGCCAGGCAGGGCAAGGCAGGGCTGTGGGGAGCTGGAGACTGGTCCTGCTGTACCATTGCTGGGGTTGATGGTGACAGGGGCATGACATAGTGTCCTGAGCTGTGGGAAGAACTGGGGAAGGCCTGGGGAGATGAAAGGGGATCCTGGGCTGAGGGCAGGTGGTGAAAGGCCCAAAGACGTGGGCAAGGACAAACAGGCCTGCGGGTGCCCTGATGATTTGGATACTGAGACTTTGCTCCCCTTCTTTTAAAACCTAATTCTCTTATAAACTCCTCTGTACAATAGTAAGCTTTTTTTAGGATAGGTGAGCGATTACTCAAAAAAATCTGTATGTACCATCAAATACCAAAACCAGAGCTGGGACGGACGCTCTCTGGTTATAGCACCCAGCTCTTTGCCCTTCTTCTGCCTGGCAGCAGGTAGCTGTTATCTTGACTCTCCCAACTCCTCCCGTGCACGTTGCAGGCCTGTGAGAACAACTGGGTACACTACTAATGCATAGCAAACTTTTGTTTCTTGTTTTTTTTTTCTGAAGACTTACTGAACAGAGAGTAGATATAATTAGAGTGTACAGTCCAGTCTCAAACCCCAGAAAACTGCTTCTGACCATAGGGAAGTGTTGTATTAGGTGAATGTTCTATTATTTTTCCCAGCTACCAAGAATATCTGAAATTTGAACCTAAAGACACTCTGTACCTGTTTTCATAGCCCCGAGTGCCTCACAGGGAAGCATTTCGTAAGTGTGAGCTCTGTTCTTTTGAACTCTAAACATCTGCTTTAAGCATCTGTTTTTGATCAAAATGAAACCAATCGCCTCCTTCAGTGGACAATTTGGTGCAGATAAAAAAGGGCAATGGAGTATTGCCTGCAAATCCCTCAGCTTTCTTACTGCCACCTCAGAACCTTTGCCAAAGAACCTTTCTTGTCACTTCAGTTTTCCAAATTTAATGGTCAAAATTTCAAGGAAAGCTTACTTTGAGATTAATTTTCACATTACTCTTTCTATTAGCAATGAGTACATGCGTCTTTGAAAGAAAAAAAACCAAATTTTGTTTGTGTTGGGTTAAAATATAGTTTATTACCTCTAAAAGGATTGGAGAAGTTTAATTTGTGTAGCGTATACTGAGGTAAGTTAATGATGAAAACAGGTAAGCAACTCAAAGTACAAAGTTTAAAATCACTCTGAATGTCCCAAATATATATATGTACACGGTACTTCCAAAGGCCACATTACTTGGGAATATAAATAATTGTGTACATGTATGTGGCAACTTTTAAAATGTTCATTTCTACTTCAAAAAGACCTTTTTTGCAGTAAAACTAGGTTCCTTCTCACTGTGTTGAGCATAAATTTCATATGCTGTCTGAATCACAAAATAAGGTCTTTGAAAACATTGGATTTAAGTCAATAGAAATAAGACCATGAACCTTAGAGGTCCATTTTTACAACATTTTCCATTGAAGATGATAAATTCTGTTTTCATTTTTCAGTGAAGAAATCATAGACACTTCTTCCAACCTTTGCATTGGTATATGAAATGCCAACTGCTCTCTATAACTGTTTGTCTCAATAGCATGGTTTCTGATTGCCAGATATATTTACAGTTTCTTGGGAAAAAAAATTCCTCAGTGAATAATTAGTGTATCAGAGAAGACAGGAATTTTCATGGTTTTTTTTTCCATGGGTCAAACTTTTAACATTCCTAAAAACTCTGATCTACCTGAATTAATATACTTATTCCTGTTCAAAAACCTAGTAAGTCACACTTTTTAGTATTGAGATAAAATTGAGCTTTCTTGTAGTTAGAATGGGCAGCAAGAAACTGAAAAATAGTTCTCTGCCTTTGCTAGTGAACTGAACTGCTCCATGGCATGGATCTGACTACTATCCCGCAATCATTGGGTTGCTGTTGCCAGCATGACCCCTGGCATGCTTTGGTCAGCTAGCACCCTCCCAAGCAATGCCCGGACACAACAGAAGATTCACCACAGTCCAGTGACCATGCTCAACAGATAGAGTAAATGTGGATGTTCTGTGGGGTATAAAAGCTGAAATTGTTCATAAGCCATGTCAGCTGGCCTTAGTGCCAAAGAGGGGTCCTTACGCTTTTTTATTTACTACTGGAAATATAGCCATGGAGTCCAGTCTGGCCTCTGCTGTTGAGCTGCTGTCTAACCCCTCTGGGCCTCAGCTTCTCCTGCTCTGCATAAGGGTTAGGTTAGTGACAAATGCTTCCTGATGTCAGAAACAAAAAATGCTGAGTTCTAAGCAGAATTAGATCCACTTTATTTTATAAAACAATCAGTCAAGCTAATGAGTTATGTCAGCAATGTGACCCTGAAGAAAGTTTTAAAAATATTATTTTTATAGTATAGAAAACCTGGGTTATGATCGAACTATACTGAAGACAGATGGTATAGTTTTCTGGAACTTGTGTACCTAACAGATCCTATTTTTTTAAAACCTTGATAATTACTATTATATACTCCTAATTTATTGCAGACCAAAAAAAGTTTGGGGTAAATCAGGACATGATTTTTAAGTATCAGTGTTTCTCACTGTTGCTGGCTGAAGCTGAAGACATTACCTGCCCAGCTGAAACACTGGTACTTCTTTTTACTTTCTTTCAACTCATCTTGCAATTGGCTGTCCGAGGTGTGGGTAATATCCCCTATGTTGCCATGCAGAAGGATATGTGAGAATTCATTTTAAATCAACATGTACAACAACTTCCATACCTTCTCTGGGAATTTTTAGGGAGAGTACTAGTTGGTCCAGGCAAAAAATAGGCCAAGGACCATTCAACGCCTTAATGATAGAGACAATGGTCTTCTAGCTCTTCTTCTGGTGCCCGGTGCTTTTTTATTTACTTCTATGGATAGGTCCATTGTGTGGAATGAATCATAGTAGGGTGGTGTTTGTTTCTTAACATTAGAAGTCATGCTGAGGTCTTATGAACACAATTCCCTGTTCTTTTAACACTGTTGTTTCTGAAACCACGATTGGTCTCATAGACAAACATTACTAATTTTTTTGTGTTATCGATAATTTCAAAATCTTAATCTTGTTTATTGTCTCTGAAACAAAGAAACTCTCTACGTTACTGAAAGTTTCTGATGATTTGATTTTCTGAATTGAAACTTTCCACAGCTTAGTTTGTAGTATTTAAATTGTGGTTAGCGGGCTTGTAGTCTGTAAATAGAAGAAGTGTATTCTGATATATTGAAATGTTTACATAATCTCTTATTTATTAGTGTTTAGCCAGAAATACAATTGTTTCCATTTCCTAGAAGGTGACAAAGGCTATTCTTAGATAATCAGGTTTTTGCACTGAAGTCTGCCCACAAGACTTCATTCTTTTAAAATTAGTTGCTGATAGCTCACGATTAATGCTGACCTCACTGTTTCCTTTTACCATTATTGCCAACTGAACCAAGATTCCATATTCAACCTCTGCTTGTTCCCGTGAGGTTATTAATGTCCTGCTAGAATCTGATAGATGCAGCTTTCTCTCAGCCAGGCTGGTTCACGCCTGGTTGCACTGATATATATTGCTAGTGGTAACCGCAGCGTACCTGTCACATGTGGCTGCCAGGAATATGGTACAATCCATTCTAGTTTAACAAAGTAAGTAATTTTGGTAGTTTTACAGAAGATATGAGTTTCTCCCACTAATCTAGCATTACTTTTAGACACCTGCCCCTTTGTTTTTTACATCAATCTTTTAACTCTTTGGTTGACTCTTATTTTGTCCTCTCTGCTGCTGAGCTGTGAAGGTTGGCTGGAGAGGCAGTGCTGATCTGACTGTGGCTCAGGATGTGATCAGCTGTTACTTACAAATGATTTGGCAATGTTGGCTCTGGAGCACTGGGCAAAACCACATTGTTTTCTTTTTTCCCTTTCTCTTGTTGCTACAAACAGAAAGAAAAAGGAGAGCTGATTTAGTCAGTCTGGTTTGAAAACCTGACACTGAAAAGAGATAATGCAGATTGCCTTTGATGTTGTTCTCTGTCCTAGAGCACAATTACCATCATGGAAAATTCCTATAAAAGGCTAATGAAACCCTGTATCTGTAGATTTTTATTTTATACTTTTATACTCTGTCTGTTTTCAGAATGAATTCTACAGACACCCAAATTCTGTAGATCCTATTGCTTTATCCTCTTAAAATTCTGTTCCATAATAAAGTTCTAAACTACTGAAGATCAATTGAAGTGTCCTATAGACTTTTTTCTTTTGTCTGTCATACAGGTAAGTTCACTACAAAGAAATCAGTCCAAAATATGAAGAACTTCAAATTTCAGGCAACAATGGAAACTGATAAGTAAAATTTATATTTTCCAGTTCATTTTATATGTGTTCATTCTAAATTAATTCAGCTGCAAAACAAAAGAAAGGAGCACAGAAATGCGAAACACCATTTCCCTCCTTATCCTTTGCTCCTATATCCCAGTCTTGAATGCAAGCTCTGGGGAAAGGGAAGTCTCACACAGAGATAATTATTTTGTCTTAAGTTAATTCCCAAAAGGCATATTATTTTGCAACAACAATAGCTCAAAGGATAATTAGTGGACCTGATTGTGACCTCACTTATTTATGTGTACACCTAGAACAATTCCCTTAAAGTCAACAGAGTCATAGTGACAAAAAATGATTACATAATTCAGATACTAAAGCATAGCGTTTCTAAAAACTCCAAGCAATCTATTTTAAAAGAAAGCAGAAAGACAGTATTTCTCTTCAATTTATAAAACCAGAATGATATGTTTTCATTTTCTCCCTGTTGCACAATATTGAAACTTATTATCACAAACAAACCAGCTTTGTAATCCAGAGATGATATACGATATTAATGTTTTATCCAGAAGAAAAGCCCGATACAATTTCCAATTAGAGATTGCTCATGAAGGCAGATGTATCCTTCTTTTCCAGTTATAATTTTTATTAGGCTTTGAAGTACAAATATATTAAGCAACAACGATAATAGCATAGCAGGGTGAATGCTTTCTTGGTGACAACCTTGCTGTTACATGCTTGTTGGTTTTATCTTCAGGATCTTGTGTTGCATCACACTGGCAGCCTATCACAATCAGTCAATTTGCAAGAGGTTTCACTACCATGTGTCTAACAGCAACAAACTGAAGCGCACAATAGAACCATTGCCACGGATTGATCATTTCCTTTTTCCATCATTGCACTTCTAACCCCAATCCAGAGGGGGACAGGAAGTCATGTCATCTTTCAAAGTACTTTATAGCCTCTTGGATGTTAACCTTTTTTGAGGATTTAGAAACTCTTTTGGATATCAGAAACACTTTCCACTTTTGCAATTAGGATGTTGGGGTTTGATATCTTTCTTACCTTTCGATTTTCCCCATTTGTGTTAAACCTAGGTGATTTTCTTTCTATCCTTTTAAAAATATGAATGGATAAAAATAATAAGCAAGTTGCAAAAGACAAGGTCAGGGAAACTCTTTCTCTTTAAATGAAATATTTTTATTAATGTGGATAAAATCTGTGCAATACGTATTTTTTATGAGTTGCCAGTTATCAGGCAAAACAAGTGATATCGTGTTATTTGTATGTCTGAAAGAAAGAAAGCAGAGCACTTTCACTGTATTCGTTCAGCGATGTGAAATCTTGACAGAAGAATGGTAAAAGATGTCATCATACTGAAGATTCCTGTTGAGGACAAACACTTTTTTTATTTCCTCCTCACACCAGGAAAGAAAACCAAAATAATCTTTTCTCTTGATTATTATTGTAATAAAATCTACTTGAAAAACTGTAAGGAGTTTTCCAAGGTATTGTTAGATAGTTGATTACTTTCATTGAAATTCTTTGCAGTAGGAATGACAGACGAGATCAGACTTGATCTAAAATGTTTTGAGCTTAAACTGGAAATCCAAAACTCTTAAATTTAGGGCCCTACTTCAAATCTACTCTTCATGCTTACCTCTCTCAGACTAGTGGAGGGGAATGGAGCAACCAAAATAATTAAATAAAAAAGTTTTTATTTACTTCTCTGATGTTTTCATTGAGAACAAATAACAATTTGTTTCATTTAAGCCAAGCAGGTGCAAGAAGCACTAGAAACAAGGCAGTTAAGGGATAGGTTAAGGATGTTAATTTTGACCTTAGGTAATATTTTATGCAGAGTTGGAGAAATTAAATTATTTAACTTAAATGAGGAATTAAACTTTTTTATGTCTAGTTTTTATTTGTTACTCTCGATATTCAATTTGAATGGATGTCTTCTTCAGAGTGGCATTTATCTATGGGCAGAGACCAGAAAATTTTTCGTAAAGGACTCAGCTCTTATTGTAATGCTTTAGAATGCAAACACCATTAAGTTTGAACTAAATTAACCAGATTTGATATATAGAGCAAATGTGAAGTTGCAGGGCTGCCCACTTGATATGTGATCAAGATCAAGACATGCAATATGAACAGCTACAGCATATTTTGTTCTCCCTGTGAATCCATATCAGTCAGTCCCAACAACTATAAGAAACTTGAAATTTAATTTTTCACCCATTCCGCAGTCAAAATTAAAGTGCAAGAATTATTAACCTAAGATACAAAATGTTTTTGCTGGTCTCTCATTACATGTGGGGGGGCTTTTTTAAATTTGGTTTGAATTCTAATAGAGAGAGAACTCCAAGAAATTTTAAGATACTGAGATGGAAACATCTTTTTTCAGAACACCTGTGTAAACATACTTCATACATTCACACCATGTAAATAAATGCCTGTATCTACAACTGTTCACAGAAAACAAAAACTGTCCAGTTACAGTTAAAGAGAGTAAATCTCATTAATTCTAAGTAATGAAAATAATTTTTCTTTTCAGGATTCATTCCTGTGTCAGTAATATGGTATGTCATTAACTTCTACAAAAGAAAAAAAGTTTCTCAGATAGTTGTTAAAATAATAGATAAATATCTCATTAACATTGTTTCCAAAATAGAAAAACACTGCTCTTCTCTAAACCGTGCACTCTATGGATCTTTGGGGAAAAAAAGTCCACATTTTTAAGCTACAGTGATTCAGAACTATGGAAACAGTGGTTTTCCTTCAGAAGTATTTGTCTCTGAGTCAATACTTTGTGGGAATATATTGTTTCAAAATCGTTCATAGGATATAATTTTCAAAGGGATGTATGAAAACCATACACTTCCGATTAACATTGATGGGGAGCTGTGCGGCTGAACATGGCTTTGAACATGCTGGTTAGAAGTTTATATTTTAGTGAGCTACACATAGTTCCTCCACGCTAAGCAGATGGTGGATTTATAGATTGCAGAAGAGCCCTGCTGTGGCTCAGCAGACACCGTATTAAATGTTTCTCTTTACTATATGCTTCATAGGTAACTTCGCTAGGAGAGAGAGACCTTTCCTCTATTAGCTATCATATTTCATAAGTTTACTTTATTAATTATACAGTATAACTATTTATTATAATACAAGATACTTCCTCATGCAAAGTTAAAACAGTTCCTTGTTCACAGTAACTCTATCGTACTCTGCCAAGTAGCATAAATTACGATTGTGTGGTGTTCTTATCAAACCTGCAGACTAACATGGAAAGTGCTCAGTTAGCTTTACTCAGTTAGCATTTACTGCATTCTCACTGAAAGATTTTGCTGTTTGTTTGTGCCACAGGTGATAAATTATGGCACAGTATCACATAATGACAGTAAGTATCACTTGAAACTGTGCATAGAATAATGGGATGTTGTACAACGATGAGTGGAAAATGGCTAATGGCAATGGGATAAGATAGTATGAAAAATTACTGAATAAGTGTACACAATGAATTGACATTTGCATTTGCCTGCCACTAGCTGGAAGCTGCTACGAGTAAGGCCTAAACTACCTCAACTCTATCGTGTATCATGGTATATTAGATTTAATAATTTTATTTATCTATTCTTGACAGCTGGATATCTAAACAAATAATATTTTTGGAATTTGAATTCATTAACCTTTCTTTTTCACTTTGAGGAACACTAAAACACAATAAGACAGCCCTTGTCCTGGTTAGGTGACCGTTTTCGTAATTAGGCTAATCAGCACTAGAAGGCTTCCATGGGTTGTTTTTTTTCAAAAAAGTATCAACAGATCTCTTTTCTCCTCATATCTCTGCAGGTGTTCAAAGACTTCAACTTATTTTATTCCAGTTATTAGTCTTGCCAACTAATTGTTTTTATAACAATAGATTATGCAGAGCGTGGGAAACCGGGCTTTTATGTTTTCACTGCCTGTGTCCTGATTCAGGACTCAGCACAGAGATCCAAGGTATGTAGTAACACTCTAGTATCGTAAAGGCTAAACTACAAGCTCAATAACACATGATAATGCATAACACAGAGCTGAATTTAATGCCTCATATTTTTACCACTATTATGACAGGAGAAGAGTAGAATAGCTTTACAAGGAGAAAAAAAATTGAAGGAGAGAGTTTTCTGTTCTGACTATCTTTTTTTACTAGTCCATGGACATTTTAAATTGTTTATAAACTCTCCAAAAGCATGCAGTTTATCTGCAATTCCAGAAATAGTTTAGCTTTCCTAATTTGCTGAAATGACGGAAAAGGTGGACAGAATACCTTCACAAGTCTGGTGTTCCTCTCTATGGGAATCAGTTGGTCTTTGCCCTAAAATCTAAAATCTCTTGATCAGTCTCTGAAAACATCATTTTTATAAATCATCCCAAAGAAACTAAGTCAGGACACTGAACCAGAACATTACTGAATTCAGGAAGACTTAAAATTTGACTTTGAGGTGGACTCTTATTTTGTATTTAATCATTTATCTCCTCATGAAATATTATCTTCTTTGGTAAAATATTTTTACTAGTTACTTTTGGAAAAACAAAATTTCCACTCACCAAGTAGTACTGGTCTTATGATTTTATGCATTATACAAAATTCAGAAAGTGTCATTTATTTAGGAACTTTCTGTTCTAAAATTGTAATCTTTCATCTTAGTTATCAGCAGAAACTCTCACAGCTGTAATACATTTTTCAGAATTCATTCTCAATTTTGTAGGCCAGAAAATGTTAGTATAAGTGTAGTTATATCAAAACATGAACTTGATCCCATATTTTACTCAGAACTATTGCTGAGAATTATCTTAATAAGTAAGTAATATGAGTGCCTTTTTTTGTTCACTTTTTTATCATACAGCTCTTCTAGAAACCAGACCACTTGAAAGATCACTTGGAAATGGAACCCTCAGTTTTTAAAAAAGTACAGAGAATATAGGTCTGCAAAATAGATGTTTAATTTGCCAGGCAAAATTTTCATCTGCTTTTTAAATTCTTAGATCTTGCCTAATTTACAAGAAAAACAAAAACCATTAGTAAATTTGCCATTTTAAATTTTTGCAAACTGGAGATCTTAAAATATCTTGCTAGGCTTAAACTGAATTTTCTACTGTTAATCCCAAGAAGAAGAAGCTTCAATATGCAAAGAAAATAAGTCAGAGAATGTTAATCTTTTTCCATATTTGTTCAATCACAGATTATTATAGATGTCACTGGCAGGGAAAGATAAGTGAACTGGTACAAAAACTTTCCTAGCCATCAATGTGTTATTTATGTTCATGATACTCTTTCAAAATAATACTTAGTTAATATGTATTTATTAAGGAAGTTAATGATAGACCTCAACATAACTTTTTTTCTATGAAGGCCGCAAAAGCCTCAGACATCAGGCAATATGATCCTAATATTACAAGATACTCAGAGTCTTATTTAGTCCTTTGTTCAGTTCAATTTTTATTGATAAATGTCTTAAAATAAGGAAGTGTATATTTTTTGAAACTTATTCCTAATAAAAAGGACCTCTCACTTCTTTGACTCACATAAGCTAGCTTCCAAAACTCATTTTTAGCTTTCTGACCTGAGAATGAACAGATTGTGTGAGGTATTTCCAATAAACATTGAAAAAAACGACAGGAAGAGACTGCTATCAAATTCTGAATATGAAGTAGCAAGCAGGGGACTAGAGGCTGGAGAGGATTAGCCAATTCTGTTGATTAAAATACCTCTAATAAAATCATATCATTGACGTACACAGATATTTTCTGTCTGTTTTTCAGAAGTACAGCACGTTAGAACTTCCAATTAATTATCTTCCTTATAATCACATTATAAGCTCCCCTACCACTCTGATAGAACACTCCCAGTTATTTCTCACACTTACCCTATTGTTCCTTGTTCAACTAAACATATTTCTTTTATTGTTTGCTAACGGGGGATTTCCTGCAAGCACATTATAAAAGATCAGACAAACTTATGTATTCTGCACAGAATGCTCATCTGATTTGTTAGACTGAGCATGAATAAAGTTCAGTGCAAATAAAGATTTTAAAATTGAGATATCTCAGATGCCATTAGGAAAGAATTGACCATCAGTGGAAAAAAATTAAATGCAAAATTGTATCTATTCATTTTGTAACACACAGACAACATGCAGTTGAAGTGATATAAAAAATTTCCTTTCTAATCTGTAAAGTCAGATCAGACAGTTCAATGGTTGAACCGTTTGTTCTCTGACTGGGCAACAGAAAATTATTCACTGTAGGAAGTGGGCTTCTTTCCTCAATTCACCCTAACAACTCAGTGAAGCAAAAACATATTTCCCATGTGGGATCAAGAAATTTACAGGTAAATTATGCAGAAGAGATGTACTGTGCCCTACTCTGTCACTTACTTTGTATTTATTGTTCCATGTGTCTGAAAACTGAACAGAAACAATTGTTTGGAATTATAGTAAAGCTGCTTCTTGGTATTACTGTGTACAATAGTTTTTTATGATTTCCATATGGTTTGGAGATGAGTATCAACTTTAGTTATTACATTTATACCACAGCTTTGATACACAGGAAGGAGTTACTTCTAACAGTGGAAGAAATTAACTGAGTAATCTGAGGCCCAAACTCCAACTGATCAGTACACTGGACAGTACAGTTTGTAGTCATCCTCAAAAAATAAATTATAGAGTGACTATTAATAAGGCATCTACAAAACTAATGGTGCCGTCTTAGGCTTTACCTGGAAAAGCTGTAGCACAGTGGCTTAAAAAAACACTTAGGGCACAAGACATTTCATGACTGGTTTTATAAAAAGTTTCAATAAAAATATTGTGGCTTGCTGTTTCAACATTTCATGCAGAGCAGTGAAACCAAAGATAACAGTGTAGAGTTCCTGGTGAGAGGCAGGAAGTAAAAAAATCAACGCTAAACAGAATTGGGAAAAAACTGATTTTATTGTCCAGACAAATGCGAAGTCTGAACAAATACTTTAAATAGTGGAGAGCATATAAGATAGTAGAGCATGGTTTTAATCAATACTTTTCTGTACTGATTAACACAATGATGTTTTAAAATGCTCTTTCTCTATTGTTTCTTTTTACATTCATTAATATCTCGGGGTTAAGAAATTCCTTTTTCAAATGTCACTTTTGAGTTGTTGAATGCAATGGAGCTGATGCAGTGCAATAGAGATTTTACCTTCTGCTCTTTAGAACAGTAGTTCTATTATTTAGGTAAACCTTAAAAGTTAAGCCTTGGTATTAGAGAGTAACACAGATCTATCCCATCCCAGAAAGCTCGTGCCTGGAGGTACACATTCCTTGCTAACTTGTTGAAAGTTATGTGAAATTAGTCACTTTTGCTAAATAACATTTACAAAACAAAGCACACTGTTTTTTCAAATGTCTGTGTCATAGTGTTTAAAAAAGAATAAGATCTCAGGGGTTCTTTATGACTCAGCAGTGAGAAGACAAACTGGCACAAAAAAATTGTTCTTTTTCCAAACAAATACTTTATTTCCAGTTTCTGCAGAATGCAAAGTTACTTTTGGTGTATTTCAGTGGAAGTTTACTAAATGAGTACGACAGTTTTGACAATGCTTCTTGACAGGAAATGCCAACGCTATTTTCTGCACTTACAACTCTACCACCAGACGGATAAGCAGGAAAACTTCCACTACACCAATCCTCCCCTTCTTACCTGCTCCCAAACAACCCTATTTAAAATGCTTATATCTTATCAACTTTTATTTATATTTCCTTCTGACCCATTTGGATCACAGAAATTGTATATCCTGTTATCAAGACAACGCAGTTTTGGATATGTTGGAAATTACAGATATTTCTTACCTTAACCAAAGATAAAACAAATTAACATTTTACCATTAATGTTCAGTCTTTTACATGTTTGAACAACTCAACTTGAATCCTTTTAGGATAAAATATTGATGTTTTCTACTAAAAAAAGTGATGAAATTGGATAGAAATCTGCCAGAAACATCATCTTACAAGGTAAAAAGTCTAATTATCAAGAGATAGTTAATTCTAAGGTGAAGTTACCTCTAACTACATCACTATGAACTGTAATGAGAAAAAATATGTTATGCAAAAATCAGAGATAGAACTATGATCTGTATTTTGCATTCGTGTACTTAATGAGATGTGGGAAAGGAGAATAGAAAGAACTAAGTCAAATACTTAAGACTTCCCAGTAAATCTTGTTTCCCACCTACAATAGGTTCTGAGCAAAGACCAACGTTCATTGCTTCATCTACTATCATAAAAACACAGAATCATACAACAATATTCATATGAAGGGATTTGTGAAATCACCTGATTGAGTCTCTCAATGAAAGCAGAGGCAACTTAGAAGAGGTGGCTCAGGGCCTTGTCCAGTCAACTTTTGACTATTTTGCAATGATGGAGATTAGAGAACTTCACTGGATAATGGTTCAAGTAAATATTTGACCACTCCCACAAAGATTTCTTTTCTTCTCAGTATCTAAGTGTAATTTCCCTTGTTGCAACTTGTTTCCACCAACTCTCATCATTCCACTGTGCACATCTGACAAGAGTCTGGCTTGTCATGTCTCACACTCTTAGTTGAGTGTTTGAATACTTCTGAGCATAGAGGCACAGCAACCTTTCCTGGCAATCTGTTCTAGTGTTCATCTGTATAGAAAAGAAGCTTTTTCTTATGTTTGAATGGAATTTATTATATTTTAATTTGTACCAATGACCTCTTTTCCTTTCATAGGACATTACTGAGAAGGTGTCTCCATCTTCTTTTCCACATTGGGTACGCATACAAATTGATCGAATCCATCAGAGCCATTCTCTTCTGCAGACTAAAACAATCACATCTCTCTCAATGTCTTTCCATATATCAGGTGTTCCAGTTATTCCTTTAAACATCTTTAAAGCCCTTCTCTGGACTTTTCCCGGTATGCTTATGTCGCTTTTGTACTGGAGAGCCCAGAACTGGGCCCAGAACTGGACCAAGAACTCCAGCTATATTTTACCAGAGCTTAGTAGAGGGGAAGACTCACTTTCCTCTATTTACTGGTGATGCTTTTCCTAATGCAGCCAAGAAGCTGCTGGCTGCTTATGCCACAAGAGTGCATTGCTGTCTCGTGGTCAATTGGTTGTCCACTAGGACCCTCAGGATTTTTCTGCAAAGCTGCTTTCTACTCTGCCTGTCCCAGACTGAGCTGTTGTATGAGGTTGCTCCTGCCCAGGTGCAGATCTTTGCACTTCTCTTTAATTTAATGAGATTTCTGTCAACCCTTTCCTCCAGTCTGTTTGAAGTTTCTCTGAAGTACAGATCTGCCCTCCTGTACATTGACCATTTTCCCCAACTTGATGTAACCCATTAATTTTCTGAGGGTACGTGTCAAGGAATCTGTAAATACTGTAGGAAATCACTCTTTTTCTTGGAAGTCTGTAGTTTGATATTGTCTTTAGCTACCAAAGGCCAAAAGTAACACAGGTGGTTCAGAACCTAACATTAAGTGGGTCATAAAGAAATGACTTTCAACCACTTTTGAAACTTCCCTGTTTAACTACTATGTTCCTCAAGAGATTAGCATTAGAGATTTTGCCCACGCACATGCTAATAATGCTCCAGTACTGACAGGCAGAGGTTAACAACTCAGCACACAAATTTGATCGGTATCTACAAAGTACGTGCGCCTCTGCAGCATCCCTTGTAGGACTTGATCCAACGCATTATTCTGGAGAAGGCACCCCACAGATACCACTGCTACTGTCACTTTACATAAGCACTTCAGAAGACAACCATGATGTTCCCTGCCTTGCGTGTGCAAGAACCCTATGGAGAGGCCAGCTACCCCTGAGGAAAGGGCCTGGGGTCTGCATTCACATTACTGTTAAGGGCTCATCCATCTCAAGTTGAGTGTCTTGTTAAATCGTCCTATTGTGCAGAAACAAGCATTCAAGAGTCAATGAGCTGAACAAAAAAGCGTGATTCCCTTTTTGCCAAAGAAAATAAGGTTCTGAATATTACTATGGAGACAATCGAAATTTCCAAACCTGAGCTAACCAGAAAGGCTCTACTGACTGAAGTATTACGTAATACAGTGATAGCATGAAGTCTGCTTGTAGGCTAAAGAAAGGTGACTTCTCTATGTTGCTACTTCAGACTGTAGAGAATGTGTGTTGAATTCCCTAATGCACTATTCTCTATGAAAAGAGGAAAACGGCATTTGTATGTCAATGGACACTAAAAAACACACACAAAAATTGGTCTTTCCACTGCTCAGATCTAATTGTGATGGAGGAATATGGTTTTCTAAGTCAGAAGGAAGTGTTGTCAAAGATGAATCCCTGATTATGAAAACAGTAGGACAACGAAGAAATCTAAAATAATCAGCTCAAAGTTTTGCCTGTACTTGAACTTGGTCATTTTCTTAGTGCTTTCTAATACGTTTGTGGCCAGGATCTCCAAACAGCACATCCAGTATCACAGTTAACAAGGAGGAAGGACCAAACACTGAAAAGTATTATTGGCAGACATATTAGAAAAAAAAATACTAAAGGAACATGATCATAGACAGCGGAATACGGATCCATGCATATGAGATTGAATTTTATTACCTCAACTCATATCTAAGATTAAGAAAAGAAAAAAATATTACATCTTAGAGGGAGGTCAAGTCTGGAGCACCTGCAGTACCTACATGAAGGCAGCAAGTAAGTCCAGAAATCCACTGAAATTGTTAAAGAAATTACTTAATCACCATTTACAGGTCAGTCAGTCATCTGTGAAGGAAAAAAAAAAAAGAAAGAAAAAGAAGCAGTGCATGGCAAAAGGCAAGGGAATGAAAAATAGCAGAATTAAAGTGTCAGTCTCCCATGCTAAGGGGACCAGGCAGTTCCTTTTACCTCTAGAAAAAGAGAGGTTCAAAGGTCAGTTGGTATTAAACCTGAACACTAATGATCTTAACGCTTATTCCAAGGGGTCTGATGACTGGGCAAGAGGCCAGGGCATCTCAGCAAGTAAAATATCTCAATTAGCTGCAAATCCTTTGCCAAGTTATTCAGACACGTAATATGTCTCCCCCTAATTTCTTCTTGATCTCATTCAGTCAAATACCTTTTGGAATTCAGCAAATGAGACCAGACAGTAGCAACTGGAGGCAAGAAATGATGGCAGACAGTTTTTCTTTTCCAAGGAAGAAAGATCCTTTTTTGTTTTCAAAGGAATACAGACCTCCACAAGGTACTGATTACAAATATTTTAAAAAGTTTAAATTTAGAATATTTTTAAAAAATTCTACATTTTCCTTCACTGTAAGCCAAAAATCCGCAAGTCTTTGAATCTGTTTGATGATTGTAACTGTAATTGTTACCCAACAGCTTGACTTCAGATCATGAGACTGATTATGAAAAGACCTCGTTCCTCCCATGTCACCCCAAGTCAACGTAAACTTGATTCTTTAATTTGGTATATCACACTGTGATATATACTGTCTTTATTACTCGTCTTTTCATTTTCTCTCTCATTCTGACACAGGTATCTGTCTGATTGTGTCTTTTCAGTTTATTAAGGCAGAGAATTTTTTGGCAAAAAACCCAAACTTCCAGGTCTAATGAACTGATATCCTGTGTAAAGAAATTCTCAGTTATTGCAGGGGTTTGCTTTGTGATATGGATATTTACAGAAGAGACTGCTAGTGCACAGGGAGAAACTCAATGTTGTTGAGCAGAACAACCATTTTAAATGTTTAACTACACATGAGATTTCTCAGGATCTTGGTTTTCTTCCTTCTGTCTTGTCAAGAGACCCACACTGCATACTTCCATCCTGTAATAGCAAGGCTTGATTAATTTTAAACATTTATATTGCACCAGATAGCTATAGCATTTTGTAGTAACTGAATTGCAAAGGATGTACATTCAATACCATGAAGCCTAACTTTTGACCCTGATGTTGCTTGAGGGAATGGTGACAGAATAACACTACCACAATTAAGGAAGCTAAAGACTAGGCAGGGATACACAATTGGACAAGAGGATCTCAAGATACCATCGGATTCACACTTGTACTCAAAAGTAGAATGACGCAGAGAGACTATCCACGTTCATTGTTTTCTGATTTAACTTTCAGAAAATGCCAATGACATTTTTAGCTGTCTTATTTCGGGGCATAGCTGTCTGCATAGTTGCAACGACCTATTTACTATTTAATCCAACTCTTGCTTCCTAAAACTTAGGTTGATTATTTCTTCTGTTTTTCTCGAGAATATGAAAACAACCGATCATCAGCCTCAACATAACAACATTTGAATTTTCTTCAATTTATTTATGTTTTAAAGTATGCGGAAAATATTTTTGTTTGGATCATAGGAATATAAAAGGAGTTTTTTAATATTGTAAGATATATTTATGCTATTTTTTTAAATGTGAAAGAGATTTTAGAAACTGTTAATGCAACTATTTCAGCATTTAGTAAGCAAAATATTTGATCTAGAAAAAGATGAAACAAAATGCTTGGGCAGTATCCACACTGTAGAAAGTATTTGTTGAATTATAGTGAAATTTCCATATCACACTGGTCTTTACAAATCTATTTTCATGTATTTGCGGTTCATCTTCCTCCTGGATTTCTTCCTAGTTTGCCTTGAATAACTGATGGTTATCTTTAAGTACTTTCTCAGAACAGCTTTCTAGATACCCTATAGTAATTTATTATGGGGCATATGTTTCAAATTTCCTTGTAGGATATTAAAAGGGAGTGTCAAAAACCTTACTAAAGTCAAGGCATTTCATGTCTCTTAACTTCTTCATTTGATAAGTCACTCCCTTTCAAAGAAGGAAATTAAACTAATGTAACATGATATGTTTTTGACATATCATGACACCTTTAAGCATTTATAAATTAATAGTTTAATTAGGTGTTTCAGTGTCTTGCTATTTACTATCATTAAGCTGACTGCAATGTAGTTCTCAGGTTTTTATTCTTTCTTTTTACCTGTAAGTCGTAAACTTGTTTTCTTCATTCCTCTTGAGTGGTGTCTGCATTGAAATCAGTCCTCATTCACAGACCTTGCTGAAGAATTGAGATTATTTAAACTGAGTCCTGACATCTGATCTATTACACGAAAAACTTTACTGGGTAGTTGTAGTTCTTCTGTTTGTTGAGAAAGTAATTTGTCTGGCCTTTGGTACAAAAGAGATGTTTCAGATTTAGATTTGCTTCTTTATTTGAAGAGAATTTTTGGACCAATGATATTTGTTCTTTCTGATACTGAAGTCAAAGTATTACAGAGGCCATTTGTAGATAAGCTTTAATCTCAGCATTGGCCTCTATGCATGACCTCACTTATGGTTTTTTTGTTCTTTTTGTTGATGGACAAATAATTTTTAATTGATTGTGATTTCTATATAGCAATTCATTCTTTTTATTGTTGCGTTTTCTCTGTGCCAAGCCTTCTCTTTTCCCCAAACAGCCATTTCAGTTTTGGATTTGGTTGTCAGGATGTGGAGCCTTCTCTTAAAATATTTTTCTCAGTTTGGAGGCAATTTACAGTTTATTTCTCTGTCTATCTCTTATTTAAAGGAATCTCTATTGAATTTATCCTATGCATATAAGTCCCTGAGTTCTCCTCCCTCTTAACTGATTAAACTTAACTTCCCTTTAACTTCTTAAAATAGAACCTTTGAAATAATAGGGATATTCCATACCGTAGATTTACATTTGTTTATCCATTCATTTAACTTAAAAGCACTAATCCATATGTCTGAGAGTATTTCTTATGAGTTTCTTTTCTACAAAGGCCTTGCTACTTCTAAAACAGTATCTTCTTGTGATCACTCCTTGACTACTAAGCAAAGAAGAAGGGTTTTTTCTTTAGTGTATATCTAAAGGTAAAATTCCCCTACAGTAATAAAACCATCATCATTGAAGAGCCTTTTATAGATAATCAACACAGACATATAGACTTGCCTCTTTATGACATCTAGGTTTCTCATCATTTTATTATTAATTAAAAGATGTACAATGCCTAACAAGCAACAAACTTCTTGCCGGTTCCCCTGTCCTCTTTTCTTTCCAATTCCCTCCAGTTTTTGCATTTCTCTGTGCGTGTATATGCATTTCACCTGCACACGCATTCACACACATACATGCTCACACACATCTTTCTCAAAATATGCAACTCAGAGTGTGATGTGGTCACTTATAGTGTGATTGTTCATCTCCCTGTGGGAAACTGTCTCTTCAACAATTTTTGTGTCATTTGGTACCTTCCATGTGGTCTAGCACCTGCCTACTGGTTACATAAATGCAGGGAAAATTTTTTGAAGTAGAGATAAATCAAAACTATGACATTGATATTAAGATCTGCTTTCTATTTTCCCTCACTTGCATTTGTTAAAGAAATGCAAGGTTATTTAGATGTAGAATTATTACCAAATATAATATATATATTACCAACAATGAAAAATATTATAAACAGAATTATTATTAATATAAACAGAGTTGCTTGTTATGATGTAGAATTAAGAAAACATACACAGTAACCTGTGATCATAAAGGAGCCCCTACTAGGTAAATCTGTAAGAGATAAGCAGTGTCTTGACTTTTTTCAGCTTCAGAGTGATTTTGTTCACTGTTTTAAGTGGGCTCTCATAGTAATTTATAATGGACTTATGAGTTTATTTAGTCCCTAAGTGTATAGAGAGATGAAAAAAAGCAGACTGCTTTCTAATACAAAATGCGCATTACTGTTTCTAGCCAGTATGCATTATAAGACCTTTCAAAATATTTTGCAATTGTTTTATGTCTTACCATTTGCAGGCTATGCCATCAACTAAGTTTATGTAAGTAAATGAAATAATTATGTAAGTGCTGAAGTAGAAAAGACTTTCCTGGCCTTTGAATCTATGGGTGCACAAAACAGTTCTGTCTTGTATGAACTACAGACCTCTCAGTCTGACATCCATGCAGAGGAATTATAGAGCAGATCATCTTGAGTGTCGTCGCACAGCACTTCAGGTTAACCAGGTGATCAGGCACAGTCAGCATGGGTTTACGAAAACCATGTCCTGCTTGACCAACTCGATCTCCTTCTGTGACAAGATGACCGGCTTAGTGGATGACGGAAAGGTTGTGGTTGTTGTTTACCTAGATTTTAGTGAAGTCTTGGACAATGTTTCCGACAGCATTTTGCTGGAAAAACTGGCTACTCATAGCTTGAATGGGTATACTCTCTGCTGGATAAAAAAACTGGCTGGATGGTCAAGCCCGAAAGGTTGTAGTGGAGTTAAATCCAGTTGTCACAACTGATGTTCCCCAAGGCTCAGTGTTGGGGCTGGTCCTGTTTAATGTCTTTATCAATGATCTGGATCTGTTGCACCCTCAGTAAGTTTGCGGACAACACCACGTTGGGAGGGACTGTTGACCTGCTTGAGGATAGGAAGGCTCTACAGAGAGATCTGGGCAGGCTAGACTGATGGGCCGAGGCCAGCTGTATAGAGTTCAACAAGGTTAAATGTTAAGTCCTGCACTTGGGTCACAGCAACCTCAAGTAGTGCTACAGACTTGGAGATGAATGGCTGGAAAGCTGCCCGGCAGAAAAAGACCTAGAGGTGCTGGCCGTTAGCCAGATGATTATGAGCTAGCAGAGTACCCAGGTGGCCAAAAGGTCAACAGCATCCTGGATTGTATCAGAAATAATATGGCAAGCAGAACTGGTGAAGTCACTGTCTCATTGCACTCAGCACTAGTGCGGACGCATCTTGAATACTATGTTCAGGTTTGGGCCCACCACTACAAGAAAGACATTGAGCTGCTGAAGTGTGTCCAGAGAAGTGCAACAAAGCTGGTGAAGGGTCTGGAGTACAAATCTTATGAGGAGCACCTGAGGGAACTGGCGTTGTTTAGTTGGAAGGAAAGGAGGTTGAGGGGAGACCTTATGGCTTTCTACAGCTACCTGAAAGGAGGCTTTAGCAAGGCAGGTGTTGCTCTCTTCTTTCAAGTAACAAATGATAGGGCAAGAGGAAATGGCCTCAAGTTGTGCCAGGGGAGATTTGGATTGGATATTAGGTGAATTTTTTTCACTAAAAATGTTCTCAAGCAGTGGAACAGGCTTCCCAAGGAAGTGATTGAATCATCACCCCTGGTGGTATTTGAAAGATGGGTAGATGTGGTGCTTAGGGACGTGGTTCAGTGGTGGACTTTGCAGTGTTAGGTTTACAGTTGGGCTTGGTGATCTTAAAAGTTTTTGCCAACATAAATATTTCTATGGTTCTACGATTCTGTGATTCCATATGGCTACAGATTTCACTGACTCCAATACCTCGGCAAACATGATATTACATGTGTAAGCTGTTTCAGCGAATGTCTGAATGCGAGGTGTCCCATTTGTGTGCTGGTGGTGTTGAATAGCAGGCCAAGGGTGCAAACGTTTGCATTGTTGGGTATGGGAAGCCGTATTTGTTAGTGCAACTTGGCAAGTATACAAATGAACCAACAGGTTGAAAATCAGGCCCATGGGTCTGAATGGCAACAGTTGCATGGATGCGGATGTCTCAACTCACTGTGGAACTCTCCAGCACTCACATTCATTTTATATCTACACTTAAAATTATCACACTTGTGGCTACTTGTCAGTTTTATTTAAAAACTGTATTTAATAATAAAGATTGAGCTAAGAGTAACTTGTAATTTCAGTGAAAACACCTGTAAGAAGGAAGTGCTGATGAGATGTGTAAGATAGTATACACTGGAGTGTATTGCCAAACTCAGCATACAGCATTTGGAGAAGGTTAATGAAAGAAACTCAACTCCCGTAAGACTAAGTGAATGACAAATTGAAATACCATGATTCCCTCACAAATAAGGGAATTGAGGAAAGAGGGACTATTATAGAAACTCACCCTGATTGACAGTGGTGAGTTTAGGAGGTGTAGGTCACATCCTTGTAGACACAGGCAGTGACAGTAATAGTGAATATTTCTGTGTTTGGAAAGCAATCTAGAAACAAATTTACTGAATGGAAAATACAGAACTCTAAGACACAATTACACCACTTGTCTTAAGACTATTCGAGCTTCTGAAAATACGTAATATATTAGGAGCCTGCTTGGAAAACATATACCACAATATTGTGAGTCTGGACTGTTACCTTATCTCACTTGCACTGACAACTTTTTGCTGGCCTGTCTTGACTGGGGTCAGTGTGATCCTGCCACTCTGTATGGGAGGGTTTGTCTCCTTGTCCCATGTTGGTCAGGTAATTAAGGACTTTAGGTCTGCCATATAGTTACCTAGAAAACCTCCTTTTCTAAACCTACTTCCTTCCTTTGTGTGTGTGTGCGCACGGGTGTACTCCGCACTTTTGTACTAGTTCCCATCTTCCCTGTTGAAGGACTAATATGCCATGAAGGATGATATCAAATGCCTGCCTATAGCATTTCTTCATCTAGTGAGAGGAAAGCAGGTCGCTTTCTTGGAGCAGTGAGTACAGGAGTAAACAACTGTCTGAGGAGATGAGAAGGGTTGTTGTGCAGAGGGTCAGAGTACATCTACACATACTGTGACTCCCAGCAGGTGTCTTTTATTTTTTATTAAAATATTTTTATTTTAAAATATTTTGTAAGCTTACAGTTTATTGTTATTTTCTGTGTGATTACTCACTTGCAGATAATTCATAGGATTGCAAATAATTCACCAAAACACAAATATATCCCAATTCTTACAACTTCTCCAAGTAGTTTAAGAAAATAAAACTCTTATAATTGTCATAATTACAGTTTTTGCCTCTTAAAATACACAAAATAGATTTCTGTAACAAAACAGGAAACTAAAAATCTTAAATAAATAACTTAAAAGTGATCTACTTGACTTACTTAGTATTAACCCATAAGGAGAGAAAATACATTTATACATATAAAGAAGTCAAGAACCTTTTCGACTGAGTGAGAGTCAAACAAGTTCAACTTTGTCACAAGTTTTCTGAACCTGTATCCAAGCAAATTTTCAGCAAATGCATTTTAGGCTTCTAATGCTGAAGGCAGCATATCTGAAGAGTGTTGATTTTTAAGACTTGCATCTTCCTTAATTCTAACTTTGATACTAATTAAACATGAAGGGCTTTCTGCCAAACCTCATCCATTTTGGTGACATAACAGAGGTGACAAAACCCTTAACAGTACCATCTACATCCTCCCTCTATATTTTTGTGTGAAACTGTAATAAGCAATGGCAACACGCTTTTTGTGTGAGCCATTTTTAACACTTGAACTTTAAGCTAAAATAAGAAAAACAGAATTTTTGTTTATTTTCAAGCTCATGATCTCTTCAATATTCCTAATTTATAAAGAATGAAGCAGATGTGTATTTATGAGACTTCTTAGAACTAGTTAAGGACTGGCTTCCAAAGGTGCAATCTGCTTTGATTTCTAGTCTAGACATATTTTTAAGTTGGAAAATGGAAAAGAAATGTTTATTGTTTTTATAGTATGTCAATGTTTTGACTAATGCTCTATCAAATTTAAAAAAAAAACCCAGAGACCCATCTACTTGAGGCAAGCAAATTTCTGTTCTGCGATACAGGGATTTTATTTCTCATTGCAACAATCTGATATTCCTGCAAGGTTCATTCACTGCTGACTGACTCTGATCCTGTCAAAGATCTGTTCTGGTGAAACTAATCAGAAGGGAGTGGCTGATATTTTTGTCAAACTATACATAAAAAAAGGCTGCTACCTCAAGGTTGTTAACGATCTCCCCAGCATGGAAGAATAATTTTACTGGAGAAAATTTGATATCCATATTTTTTCCATATGCAGTGCTGCTGAAGTGACTTCCATTGTCTTCACATATAGAAAGAAGTTCAATTTAGGCTGCTTTCCTGGACATGATGTTTCGCTTTAGCTGATTCTTGAAAAACTAAACAAGAAAAATGCAGTGAGGCACAATGAGAATATCTCCAAAGATTTAGAATATGTGTTCCAAAGCTATGGTCCAGATGCAAATTGTCACAGACTCATAGACCTTAATGGAATAATGCTAATACATGCCAGCTGAAGGTCTGGTCCAGAATGTTCACAGGAATACTGAATGTGTGAAACTGGGCATCCAATTGAGTACAAATTAACTTTGTTGGACAAACCAGGTCACATTCATTTGGAAAGGAGCCCCCGCTGGTTTGCATTGATTCTAAAGGCATTTTTGAAGCACCTTTTATAGACCCTGATTCAAACCCAATGAAGTCAGTGGAACAGATCCTCTTAATGGATTTGGAATCAGGCATACCATGCAAACTGTTTCACCATATGTTTTAATGACATTAAGCTCGCTTGTCCCAATTGCAGAATTCTCTACTCAGCTACTCACAGCTTGAGATTCTCAGTTCTTTGGACATTTTTGGTTACAGCCGTTGATGTTTGGAGGAAACATGAATGGGAAGAACACAATGAGCTTTTTAGGCTGGGAAAAATAGTAAGCATTCTGAGGTTGGTTTGAGTTATGAAGGAATGACCTTTATTTTAATGGTAATTTAATTATGATTGCCCAGACTTTGATACAAAATATAATATTATGGATGTGCATAGAGAGAGAAAAATTAGAATTAATTTTTTTTTACAGATTTATTGTATTTTGAAAGGAAAAGCAAAACAGAACACAGATCCTGTATTTTGAATGATCATGTAAGGTCATGTAAGATCATTTTTGGTCTTCATGGTAGCTGTATTGATGAGCCACATTTATTATGGGAAGATTATCCTTCAAAATTATTATGCACTACTAGAAATATGTTTTTCATTATTCTTTAATACTCTTACTGTAATAAGGAGGACTATTCCAACAAGATCAGTATGATCCTTAGGGGAAGCAGACATCTTTGTACTTAAACTTTTTAAGCATCATCCCATCTTCAACAGTTCAAAAACTCCTGTGAACTGATGAACCTTTGAAAAGAACTCGTTACTACTAGAAAGAGAAAATATGAACAGAAAGTAAGAAAAATATGTGAGTACAAAATTCATGCCTGGATTTCATTCTTCTGTGTAACAAGGCATTAGTTAGCCTAAAACTAAAAATAAGGACAAGCTGAAAAGAATCCTAGCAGTGTGGTTTCTTTAGAACTGCAAATTGACACAGATATTTTAATGGGAGTGGAGAGGGGGAAGTGAGGCAAGTCATCTACCAGTTTGGAACAGTGAATGTACGCTGCAAGGGATGTATGAATCCCCTTACACTGCTGATAACTTCCATATTCAGCTGAGGTGGATTTAAAATGCAGTTGATTTATGTTAGTTTCTTGCTGTCAAATGATCATAATTTCAAAGGCATGTCCAAGGATTTATGCATGAAGAATATCTTACTGTGAAATGAGGAACAGGGCCTGCGGTAATAAAAATATTTACACACACAGACACACATATAAACACTTTTTTAAAAAATAACAGACAAGTTCCTCCACCTCCTGTTGCAACTACCAGTTGAATAATAATTTAAAAAGACAAAATAATGTGGTTAAGGAAAATTTTGCACCTCTTGTCTAGTCCCCTAGGGTTTAAGTGGTTTATCTTCCTTTATTTAAAACAAACAAACAAACAAATCTAAAGACTTTATATGCTGGACTATGGAAAACAACATAGAACTCTGAATAATGGTACTTTCTTGAATTTATTTTGTCTGTCAAGGAACCTTCATGGTTCCTCACAAAAGTGTTTAAACATCTAACGATATTCCAATTGAAGGAAGTATTTGTATCAGAACACAAATGTTAAATTGTGTTCATTTATGTAATTATGCACGTGATAGGATTTCTGGAGCACTTGTGTACCTAATGGACATTCTCAATCACTTAGATAGATACCTTCTTCCTCCATAGCCTACAGCTTCATCAGCACACTACCTTCCTGAGGCAACTGTACCCCTGTTTCCACTTGAGCAGTCACCGTTTTCAGCTGCACCACATTTTTGAAAGCCCTATAACGTATTTCAGGAAAATAAAAAGTATTAACTGAAGAAACACATCTTTGCTAACCCAACTTCTTTAGTTAAAATGGATTACGAAGCAAATTACATGTGAAAATGAGGGACTGATAACTTCCAGCAGAGAGTGATTGTCAACACTAGGAGAGTATGAGGCTTTATGCTGAAACCAGAAGAGGCATTGTGAGTATAGCCTAACCCTCTTAACAAGTGCACCCAAAGGTGTTCTTCCATGTATACGAAAATAAATTAACAGTTATGTCTAGTGGGAAAGTGCATAATTAAAGTGAGAAGTTGGTAGATATTAGCTTACTGTCCTGCTCTGTTTTATGTTACAGTTAGAAGCCAACTCAATATGATACAGCCCAGAATGAAAAGTGACATGCAATAAACAAAGTATTTTAAATGAGATCTTTTTCTATCCCTTAAGAAACAGAAGAAACAGTCACACACTCCTTGTTAGCTTGTAAAATAGACACAATGGATTGTTTTGTAGGAAATTTCAATTCATGCCCATAAATCAAATAACAACGTGAGCTGTTTTGATTCTAGTTTGTGGGAAAATGTTTAATTGCTTATTTATTTGCTTTGTTGTACTAAAATATATTCTTATAAGTTGTATTCTTACATCTCATGTCTTTAGAAAGTGGAGATGTTTCTTAAAAGCATTTTGCAGAATTACTTGATATCAGTCCAGTGATATGATGTCACTAGAACAAAATCAGAACTCTGTCTGGATTTATTAGAAGGAGAATAGGCTCTTTTTAGTTTTCTCTGGTTTATTGCATCTTTCTTGACACTAAACTCCAGTATTCAGTACAGCCTATGCCAGATGTAAAGTCTTTCATTAAAATACTATGCCAAATCCTAACACATGTCATATAAATTATTGTAAACTATTAGATAAAATGCACTGATAAAAACTGGCCCATTAAATACTTGCTCCTCAATTTGACTTCTCTTAAACAGCCACACTAAAATTATGAAAGGTAATATATTTATTACATACAGCATATGTTTGCATAGTGAAATAACAAAATATAAACTTAACTTTCCTCTGTACTTGCAGTCAAATAAATTTTCCGATAAAGACAGACTTTTAGCTTCTCCTGTAGGCTTTATTACATTATTACACACTTTCTCTCTAGTACGGTTGCAGGATAAAAGACAGAGGTCACATATCTCTTCCTAAACTGATTTCTTCCTTTCTTAAATATCTTAAATATCTTTGAGCCATGGTTTAGATGATGGTTGGTGTTAGTGTTGGGTTATAGGTTGGACTTGATGATCTCAGAGGTCCTTTCCAACCTTGTGATACTGTGATACTGTGATACTGTGATCTTATTTTTATCTGTAAGTTGTAAGAGTCCAATGTAAACTTGTAAACTACATCCCTGCCTTCAGTGCTTCGCTATGTGCATCTTATATCTCATTCTGTATAGGTATCATTAACTTGCATTATATTATTGACCATCATAATGCTATTAGAGATTACCTTTTCACATATTGGAGAACACAGATTTATCTCCTGTCTTCTGTACTTAAGGCTGAAACATCCAGACTATTTAGTTTATAAATATTTAGACTCGATGCCTATACACAGTATGAGACTAATTACAGTATCAGAGAATCACAAGGCTAGAAAAGACCTCTGAGATCATCTAGTCCAACCTATGGCCCAACATTGGCACCCACTCGTCATTTAAACGATGGCACTAAGCGCCTCATCCAATCTGTTTTTAAACACTTCCAGGGATGATGACTCCACCACCTCCCTGGGCAGCACATTCCAATGGCCAATCACCCTTTCAGTGAAAAATTTTTTCCTAATATTAAGCCTAAACCTCCCCTGACGAAGCTTGAGACCATGTCTTCTTGTTCTGTCACTGGTTGCCTGAGAAAAGAAACCAACCCCTGCCTGCCTACAACCTCCTTTTAGGTAGTTATAGAGAGCAATAAGGTCTCCCCTGAGCCTCCTCTTCTCCAGGCTAAACAGCCCCAGCTCCCTCAGTCGCTCTTCATAGCGCTTGTGCTCCAGCCCCTTCACCATCTTCGTTGCTCTCCTCTGGACACGCTCCAGCATCTCCACATCTCTCTTAAACTGAGGAGCCCAGAACTGGACACAGTACTCAAGGTGCGGCCTGACCAGTGCCGAGTATAAGAGGATGACAACTTCTCTGGTCCTGCTGGCCACACCATTGCTGATGCAGGCCAGGATAACATTGGCCCTCTTGGACACTTGGGCACACTGCTGGCTCATGTTGAGTTTCCTGTCCACCATCGCTCCAAAGTCTTTTTCCACTTGACTACTCTCCAGCCACTCTGTCCCCAGCCTATAGCACTGCATGGGGTTGTTGTGTCCAAAGTGTAGAACCCGGCACTTGGACTTGTTAAACATCATCCCATTCGAATCAGCCCATCTCTCCAGTCTGTCAAGGTCCCTCTGTAGGGTCCTCCTACCCTCCTCGACACTTCCTCCCAGTGTGGTATCATCTGCGAACTTGCTAATGAGAGACTCAATCCCCTCATCCAGATCATCAACAAAGATGTTAAACAGGACTGGGCCCAACACCAACCTCTGGGGGACACCACTAGTGACTGGCCGCCAACTGGATGAGACACTGTTCACTATCACTCTCTGGGCTCAGCCATCCAACCAATTCCTAACCCAGCACAGAACACTCCTGTCAAGCCACGGACTGTCAGCTTCTCCAGGAGTCTACTATGGGAGACAGTGTCAAAGGCCTTGCTGAAGTCCAGGTATACCACATCCACAGCCTTCCTCTCATCCACCAGCCGAGTCACATGGTCATAAAAGGAGATCAGGTTGGTCAGGCAGTACCTGCTCCTCCTAAATCCACGCTGGCTGGGCCTCATCTCTCGGTCATTCTGCAGGTGTCGCATGATTGCACCCAGGATTATCTGCTCCATAATTTTACCTGGGACCGAGGTCAGGCTGACAGGTCTGTAATTACCTGGATCGGCCCTTCGGCCCTTCTTGTGGATGGGTGTCACATTGGCCAACTTCCAGTCATCCGGGTCCTCTCCAGTGAGCCAGGACTGTTGATAAATGATGGAAAGTGGCTTAGCAAGTTCGTCTGCCAGCTCTCTCATCACCCTAGGATGGATCCCATCCAGTCCCATAGACTTATGAGGATTCAAGTGGCTCAGCAGGTCTCTAACTTCTTCCTCCTGGATTACAGGGCAGCTATATTCCATCCTGACCCCATCCACCACTTCATAAGGCCAGTTGTCCAGTGAACAATCTGTCTTAGTGTTGAAAATGGAGGTAAAGAAGGCATTAAGAACTTCAGCCTTTTTGTCATCTTTAGTTACTATATTTCCCTCGACATCCATTAAGGAGTGGAGGTCGTTGCTGCCCTTCTTTCTGCCATTACTATATGTGTAAAAACACTTCTTGTTGTCCTCAACAGAAGTGGCCAATTTGAGCTCCAGCTGGGCTTTTGCCTCCCTAGTTTTCCTCCTACATGACTTAACCATATCTTTGAACATAACCTGATTTACCAGCCCTTCTTTCCAAAGGTGATAAATTGTGCTATCAAAATACTTTTATGTCTGTTGGAGAAATAAAAAGAAATCAATTTTTTTTAAATAGGCCTCTCCAAAACATAGTTTGTTTGTATTTGTAAATCCATTATTTCAAGAATCCTCAGTCTAAGCAACATATATCCTCATATAGTTCACAGCAGGTGAAAGAGGGGTCTGAGATGATAGGGACACAAACATAATTTAGCTTGTCAAGGTAGGTATATAAAATTTTGGCTTAATTACAAAAGGGTTTGGGAGGCCTGTCTGAGATTTCTGAAACAATCTTTCTGAATGAGCTTGCACAAAATTTGGATAAAACTTTAGGTAAATATCAGTTATGAGTTCATTTCTTTTGTCCTCTAAGCACTTCTGAACAGCCAGGAATTAGATCAAAGTGAATGTTGGGTAATTAACAACAAGAAAAGAAAAGAAAAGAAAAGAAAAGAAGAGAAGAGAAGAGAAGAGAAGAGAAGAGAAGAGAAGAGAAGAGAAGAGAAGAGAAGAGAAGAGAAGAGAAGAGAAGAGAAGAGAAGAGAAGAGAGAGAAGAGAAGAGAAGAGAAGAGAAAAGAAAAGAAAAGAAAAGAAAAGAAAAGAAAAGAAAAGAAAAGAAAAGAAAAGAAAAGAAAAGAAAAGAAAAGAAAAGAAAAGAAAAGAAAAGAAAAGAAAAGAAAAGAAAAGAAACCCCCCACAAAACAGTAGGTAAATCATCACAACAAAAATAATAATAAGTAATCTATTCGTTCACTTTTCAGAGTTTGGGATTGTTTTTTAATGGTTAGCAAGCCATACAACGCGGTTTCTCCACCATGCATGATTAAATTAGCAGATCTAATTTTGAGCATTGTCATACTCAGGGTACTGTAATCTCTATGGTTCACTCAAGCCAACGGTTAAGAGCATAACTTTTTAGCTGTGAAAAAAGAGTTTGCTTTAGAGCTCTATGAAGACTGTGAAGAGTTAGTTGCTCTGGTGAATTTGTTGCTACAGTTCAGACAATAAGTTTGAGTACATATAATAGATAATTCTGCTACGGAGACTGGGGTGAACGACATTGCAGCCAAATGGAAAACAATGAAGCCTGACAAGAGATGTGATAGCCTTTAGTTTAATCAGATCAGGTATACCTGGGAGCATCTGTAGGAATCACTGTTTCACATTAGTTTCCCAAGTTCGTATAGAATAAGAAATAAGAAATTAACATACAAGAACATTTAGGAGGAAAACAATGACTCCACTCAGTGTACTACAGGCTTGGGAAAACTGCAAATTTTAGGGTTACTCAGAAATTTTTTTACAGTACATATAATAAAGGAATTTGTAGTTTAGAAAATAAGGAAAGAGTAAAACTATTGTATGAAAAAGAAATCTTTAAAATAGTAAATTAAAGACATAGAATGGACTTCACTATTCCTCATGATATATGTCTAGCTTAGTAGCAGAGAGGCAAAAACAATGCTGGCACTGGAAAAAATGTGAGAAAACTGACCATTAATAAATTAAAACTGAGAGATTCTTGTTTCTTGCTTTCTCTGTAAAAGTCCAAAGAACTGTACAAGTAAGGGGTAAAAAATCCAAACGTCTTTGAGGAAAAGAGATTGGATAAATTTAATTTAAATTTAAGATCTACATTTTTATGTTGAGGAAGATTGAGTCAAGATACCAAGCACTGGGGGGGGGGAAAGGAGGATTTCAATGAGAACAGTATAGTTTGATACTCTTTACATTTGAAATTAAATTACTCCATAGAAAAGTCATTGTTTCATGTTCAAGTGTTTCATAGACATACTAGATAATTGCATTTTGCTTCATACTAAGGAGATCGCTTCATGTGATTAGAATACAATAATATTATTGCAAAAATTTCTAGTCTAAAATGGCCATAAAAACTCCACTCTATCATTTGGCTTTCTGAGCCTGAGCAGAACCAGGAGAGAAGAGAGTTTGGGGTTGGGTTTTTCATTTAAGTTCTTGTTTTTGCCTGGAGCTACATAAACATACATGGTTTATCATTTAAGAGAAAAAAAAAAAAGGAGGGAGAAATTATTTCAGCTATCATTACTTAATGAACTTACTGTGAACCAGTAATTGTGGCATTAACCATTTTGGATTTGAAATAACCAGAGACCTTCCACAGATTCCAATGAAAACCTTATAATCAGAAGTATGCTAACAAGTCGGAAATATGCTAGCAAGATGTTTTAACAACAAGCAATTAAAATAATATAATTTATTTATATTCATTCCACACTGCTGCCGCTGACATCTAGGAGGTTAGCAAATGTACAACGTGTGACACAAAAAAATGGACCTCGTATATTTATTTCCCAGTACTGCAACAAAACTTTTTCTTTAAAAGTCACCAAGAGGTTGTCTGGAGCTTCAAACTGGTTAGAGCAATGGACTCAGCACCATATTTCCTTTTTTACAACTTTAATTCATGTCTAGTTACATCCCTGACTTCTTTTAGTTCTCTTTGGGATAGAAAAGTAAAAATATTTCAGCACATTAATAGTGGAAATTCAGGATTTACACTGCTCTTTCTCCCTGCCAGGATGTGGTTGCCTCACAGGGACTACTTGGAGTTTTCTGAGCATAAGATGATAAACTCCAAGGAGTGATGTGCCCGTGCATGCACCCAGGAGCATTGTTCCAGGACTGAATTGTTCTCTTTGCATACTCAATACTACTTCTCACATTTGAGAGTGCACAATGTCTTCAACCATTTCACTTAAATCTGATTACAGTATCCCTTAGAATCGGGCATCTTTCATATTTTAGAGACTGCTATAAGACTTTATTAATAAATGTATCCATCTATTCCCAATATTGTATGAAAATCATGTACACATTTGTCCTAGAGTGGCATATTGTCTGAGTTATTCACGTCAACTAGGCATGTTATTACACCCCATGGGTTGTCATAGTTTCTATGGTATATTACTGGTCTTATGAAAACCACAGTAATTAGGGCCTTGCATTTCTTAACATTTGTGAAATGGTTAACAATAAGATGCTAAATATGAAACAAAAAATGAGGAAGATAAATGGAAAATGTATTCTCTTTATCTGAACAGAAAGCACAGGAGCACGTGAGCTTAACATAAAACATCAAACACTCTTGGGTGTTATCAGGATTTAATTAGAACAAATAATCCATTCCTGTTTGTACATCAGGTTTTCTTTTTATTGTCTAACATTTGAACTGAGTACACATCCAGGGTAATAAGACTAACAGTTAAATACTTTTCATTGTCTTGTTGTGGGAAATTTTTGAACTTCATCCCATAAGTAGTTGAAAATTGGCACTGACAGTTAAAAAAAATCAGAACCAATAACCAGCAAAGACGGAGGGAACTTCTACCAATTCTCCAAAATTTCTATTGGCTTCTTGAGAAAGACATGGGAAGCATCTTGGTAGGAACAGCCAATAATCCTCATCCTAACTACCCAGCTTTTACTTTGATTGTCTGCTCCATAGCACAGGTGCTCCTGGATATTACATTTGCTTAGCTAAGATTTGTGAAAATCTTTTCAGAATTTCAGCCTTACAGAACACAGTATATTTTGTGCTTTATCCTCCCTCTTCTTTCACCTTTCAGAAGTGAAGAAATTCCACCTGGGAAAACATATTCACTCTTGTCTTCTTTTTGAGAACTACTTAAAAGACAAAAGAAATCTCAAGTAACCAGTGAAATAACAAAAGCATATTTAGTGTACTGGCTCTTTGAGAAGTTCCTAAATCTGGTCTTTTCAAAAGAAGCATTCCTTCAGGAAACAGAAAAAAAACACTTTCTTTAAAAATCATTCTCTTAAAACACAGTTGTCACCCCTTAAATGTGGTTAAAACATTTTCCAAAACTGTTTAATAACAAATGTTTTTTTCTTAAGCATCAAAGTATGTACCACTAGCATATTCCCTAAAGCCAATAAATACCAGCTGATCAGCCTCGAATCCTTTAAGGAAGTTTAAACCAGCTGTGCTGCTCAATGAAGTGAGAAAAGCAGCAGTAATAGGCTTTGGCATGCTTAGACTTGGTCATAATAGAACAAAGTAGATGTTCTAAATTATTTCAGTGCTGGTAACCTGCAAGTTCTAACTCCAGCTACTCACTTCTGTAAAGTGAATAGCACGCAAGAAAACTTCAGCACACAAATTAAATCAGCTGCAATCAAGACGTGGAAAAAGTGATGTCTTTATCAAAGTAATTTGTAAAATAAGGTTTCCAGTACCCTGCAAACTTAAAATATGTGAGTTAGACCCTCCTGAATCGCTTGCTCAGAACTCAGAAAACTGGAAGGAAATGAATCATGGACAGAAATTACAGTGTGCTTATTTCTTTTTGCCTAATATAAGAAAGAAAATCTCTTAACAGCACTTGAAGATGTCACACAACAAGATTTCTGTCAGCATAGATGGACAGCTTTATTTCAGAAAATGAATACAGAGAGAATGACATTTACTTTGTTAAACCTCTGTTTAAGATCTAACTTCCGCAATAGCTCTTTTGAGGGAAAAAGAGGACATAACCTTACTTGATGTTCAGAGGAATAAAATATTACCAGATTCTTACAATTGTGGAAAGAAATATACAACTGTTCATCATAATTCCAGCTGCATTCTTTGATCTTATTGAATAAAGTTCAAGAATCATTTTTCACACAGCTGGTGTGTATAAGAAATTCAGTTCCAAGCATCGGCCAAAATAGCAAATCACCAAATAAAGGGTTTTTAATCCTCTGTGTTAACTAACCAGTTTTCTTACAGACTAGGTTCCAAATGTGAATTGCATAGTCTTTCCATCAAAGAAAATTGTAATTAGCCTACTTATTATTTTATGCCAACCTGAAAGTGGTCTGACATCTGAAAATGTCAATAACATCTCATTGTTTATTTCAAGAAAGCAGTCAGATGAAAAATGTTACTGGCTGGCACTTAACATAATTATTTCAATATACACTGTGTCCAGTTTCTCCAGGTCATGCATTGTAACATAGATTCTCCCAATGTAAATTTACTGTTCCATTTTAGTTCATTGGCATATAAAAGAATTCTCATTTATTCTCTCTTTTTACAAAACTAATGTTCCAGAAAGTATCAAGTGAAATGGTGCCAAGCACATTTTATCATTTCAAGCAAACACGGACAGACAGGGTTAGGACAATAATATCATTACTGTGTTATATTTCCTTGCTCACTTTAGCTCAATAAAAGGAGGTTAATAATATTCAGAGGTTTCTGATTATTTTTTGTTAATATTCTGTTTACAGATATGGACAATCATTTCCAATGGATGAAGCTGCCAGAGCAATGTGTTGTTTTCTGAAGTTCCCACCACATTTCTCTGAGTTCTGCCTTTGTTCAGCCACTAGCAGAGTAGCTAATGTAGATGACAACAAGATGACCTACAACAGGCCTTCACAGAAAATAATCAGTGAAATGTATGCTCAATTAGCTATATTTCTGCCTCTTATGGAGTTCTTTTCAATATAAGGTTCTCTAATGTGACAGATTCAAGCTGTAAACAATTCAGAAGATACATCTTTATCTGTCAAATGGTTTACTGCAGCAAAATTCCCAGCAATCGATCTTCAAGTGACCTCTATCCACTGTTCTGAAAAAAAACCAAAACAATTGTTAATTATTCCATACTATCCTCTTGAAAATGAAGGAAACCCAAGATTATGGATTTAATAACTCTAAGCGATAGATAGCTATCAGGAGAATACCCACAAACTTGTTGTAGCAAGTCTTAGATCCAAAAATATTTTACAGCATTTTAAGGTAGATCACACCTTACTTTGGTTATAAGTTTGAGTTTTCTGCTCTCCTTTTTTTGTTTGCCCTTCCACAGAATTCACTATATCCATTACTGTATCATTTAGGATGGATTATGAGTAGTGACTAAATGTTAACAATCAGTAAACTTACATTTGTATGATATTTGTATTGTACACAGTACAGGGTGGGTACTGGGGGCACTTAGTATAACAAAAAAACCAAAAGGAGTATATACTGTATGATTGCCCTCTTCTGCCAACATACCTCTGCTTTAAACAACAAAGAAACAATTACCTGCAGAGGCAGGGCGAACAGGCAAGGAGCAGCCACCTGGTTAGTCTCTCAGGTGATTTTTTTTTTTTTATCTCGACTAAAGTTGATAATGGTTTACAAAAGAAAGACAGCTGTCACTGCTGTTAGCACTAGGACTGCATCAACACAAACGGAACCCTACAAGAAGGATGCAATCATACAGGTCTCTGGCTGCAAAGACTGTTTGAGCCTGGCAGCATTAGCTCCAGAGGACTGTGTGAGAGGCACCTGTGTGAGATGTGAGCAAGTGAATGATTTGCTATACATGGTAGCAAAGCTCAAAGAAGAGGTAAAAAGGTTGCAAAGTATCAGAGAAAGTGAGAGGGAAATTGACTGGTGGAGTCAAACCCTTTTGATCTCTAAGGAAAGTCAGCAGGAGAGTGTGAACCCCTACCCCTCCTGCCATCAGGCAGATAGAGCTAATAGAGAAGATGGAGGGGAATGGAAACAGGTCCCTGTTCGGAGAGGAAAAAGAACTCCCTCTGAACCCCCACCACATCCTCAGGTGCCCTTAAAAAACAAATACAAGGCCCTAGACGCAGATAGTCTAGTAGAAGTAAGCTATGAGGGAGATCTGTCTGGAGAGCCTTCTTCTTGTTGCACCCCGTCTTCCAGACATATAAATACAACAGCTGTAAGAAAGAAAAAAAGGGTAGTTGTAGTTGGTGACTCCCTTTTGAGGGGAACTGAGGGCCCTATATGCAGGCTGGCCCCAACCTAAAGGGAGGTTTATTGTCTTCCTGGGGCCAGAGTGAGGGACATTGCTAGGCAACTTCCTGAACTAATTCAGACCTCAGATTATTATCCACTGTTGGTAATCCAGGATGGCAGTGACGCCAGGGTAAGCAAAAAGGATTTCAGAGCACGGGGTAAATAAGTCCATGGGACAGGTGCACAGATAGTATTCACTTTGGTTCCTGTAGTAGCTGGAATGAATAGGGAGATGCATGAGGAGAGAATTAGGAAAACCTACCTTATCAATAGGTGGCTAAAGGATTGGTGCCACCGTCAAAATTTTGGTTTTTTTGATCATGGGGCAAACTCCATACTACCTGGTCTTCTCAAATCAGATGGGCTTCATCTGTCTAAGCAGGGCAAAAGGGTTGTTGCCCATAAGATAGCGGGGCTCATCAGGAGAGTTTTAAACTAGGTCTGAAGGGGGAGGGGATTGATTTCAGGCTCTCCAAAGTTCAGCCCAGGGGTGATAAGACTGAATTAAAAGTAAAATCAGCAGCCCAGCTGAAGTGCATGTACACTGGAGGTTTTTAAAATAAGACTGGATGTGGCACTTAGTGCCATGATCTAGTAATCATGATAGTGTTGGATTAAGGGTTGGACTTGATGATCTTGGAGGTCTCTTCCAACCCAGATAATTCTATGATTCTGTGATTATGTAAAAAATAGGGACGACATCTTATATGATAGGACTGATGCTCTCAATAGCTAAAATCTTCTGAATACATCGGAATGAGACATCTGAAACCTGCTGATGTTTACCGAGCTTTGTTTTTCTTTTGCAGAGTCCATATGGAATGCTGTGTGGTAAAGCTTCATTTCGGGGAATGAAAAATTCATTAACATTGCCCACACAGACAGAACCCTGGTGGCCCATAGGAGACAGATGGCAGTAAGTCAGCCTGGAACTGCTTCAGACCAGAAGAAGGACCAAGCAGAGTCATCTTCCCTTATCCTCCTCTACTCTGCTCCCTATGTGCTGTTCTTCCCTTTTCTAGGCAAGAAGATCAGCAGGAGTCCTCTGAGCAGCAGCAGCAGGAGGAACAAGGACATGCCACAGCATTGCCTTGTTGCTATTCTTTTCCATTGTGTTTAGACGAGAATCAACCGGAGCAGAGCCAGATCATGCAGCTGCCACCAGTGCTTTTCCAAGCGTGGGCTTCCTGGCCCCATTCGAGTTGGTGCCATGGTTGGGTCCTTTCATGCAGCTTCATCGTAGGGCTGAATTAAACCTTAACATCACAGAAACAAGGGGAAAAACTTGGTCAGCTTCAGAGGTGGCCCAGTTTTACTGCGAATGTGACACAGAGTACACCTCAAATTAGCCATTTATGAACGAGGTGTCTTCCAAGTTAGCTGTCAGTGTAAGAGAAAGAGACCACCCTACAGTGATTCATTGCTCCTTATGTCTAGTGGTTTTGTTCTACAAAGCTAAGCAAATACAAAATACAGACACTAGCAAGTATGGTATAATCATAAGTAGAGATTTGAATTTTTCTTAGCTACTTCTTCAATCAACAGTATCTAAGATGCATTGAATGAGTCACCCTCTGAAGATACTTTTTTCTCTTTGCCTCTCTCTTTTAACTACAAAGAGAGCTTAGCCAGTAAAGTACACACCTGACACATAGAGGATCAATGACAGGTACAATACAACCTACTCTAACTTTATATCCTTGCCTTAACCAAGATGGCTGATGGAAATAGGGTTCATTCATTAACCAAAGCTACTCCAGAAAGGCAGAGTTTTCTACTGAGCTGCTCCTTTCGTGCTCTATTTTATTTTGTAGGAAGCAGCAATTCAATTGAATATCCTGTTGCGTTATTTCTGCTCTCATTCCCTATAACAAAACCATGTCTAAATTGTCAAGAATTGCATAAGCTATTAACTTATTCTGATTTCCTTGGTAAAATAAGAAATAAATTACTTTGATAGGAATTAAATGTTATTTTCAGTAGGCTTACATATTTTGGTCATTCATTATGCGCACATGTGTTTTTTTGTTGCCTTCTGACCTTTGTGACATCAAAAGACACTCTTTTGTGGATCAACCACATCAGCAATTCCAAAACTTACATTTTGATGGCAGGTTCTTATTGTTCATCTGGACTCTGTATTATACATTTCTCAGTAGAAAAAACCCACAGTCAAATCTCTTGTGGGAACAAAATGTGTGCCTAAATTTTAACTGAGACAATGCATAGCCAACTGTTCTTTGAACTGCAATTATTAGGCCTGAACAAGCATCCATTGAAGACATCTACATTGTTGTTACCCTGGTGAGATAACTTGGAAAGCAAATGGTTAGTTGGGTACAACAATATGTTAAAATGCCCAGAAGAATTAGGACGCTTCCTTAGTGTTGCCTGTAAACTTTTCCTATTGGCTTGTCTTTTCTTGTATATGTCACTCATAATTAACTACAGCAAAAGAGACCCCAGCAAGGAAAACCAATTTATCTGAAAGCCTCTATTCTTTTCTCAAAATGTACGAAAGCTTATTTTGTGCTTCTCGTTGGCCAGCACTTCCTTTTTGTTTTCAGAATAACAATATGATTGTCTCAAGTAACTTGTAGGGAAGCTCAGAGATTCTATAAATTTGCACTCATCTTTGCTGTAGCATCCTCCAAACTTGTAAGGAGTCACTGCCCTTCCTGCCTAGAAATGAGAACGATGTACAATCACCACATTAATTACTTAATATTTCAGCATCTGTCTCCTGTGATGAAAAAACATTATCAGGAGCTGTGGATCTTTTGGGCAACAAAATAGCCAGCAAGTGCTATCATCCGTATAATGCCAGCTATGCTAGTATCCTGCTTTCCTTTGTCTATAGGAAAGCAACCTTTTCCTTGTCAGAGACAACTTGTTGCTCCCAGTTTTCTTGAGGATGGTTCTTAGTGTTGGGGAAGTTTCTGGACTCATCTACCTTCTGCATCAGGAAGAGTGGTAGATAATGTCTAAAAAGGTCCTGTATGCAACAAGTAAAACACAATAAAAGAAGCAAAAGGCTGTGAAAGTGACAAGTATGCAGATCAAATCTCTCCCACACAAATTATGAGCCCTGAGAGTAAGGTTAAGTAAAAGGCCTGTGCATGGCTTATTTTCCACGTGAGCCTTCAGAAACTGGTCAAACGCAGATGCCTTGCACTGACCCAAGGAAGAATCCACTGTCCGTTAACAAAAGTTGCACTATGACTGAGGCCGGGACTTACAGAAATCTGTATTTTCTAAACGTCAATGTCAACTCACCTTTAAAAAACAAAAAGCACTCCCATAGCAACAAATATAAAAAGATTACATCACTTTGCCTGCATATTTCGTCTGGACTGTTTCATCAGTGCCTTGTCCTCAGCGTCAAATGTCAAAGACACATCAAGGCTGAACAGAAGTCCACCAAAGTCAGTAGAAATCTCTCCAGTAACTTTGGTGAGCACTGTATGCAGCTGTTAACTTATAGGTCATTTTCAAGGTGAACTGAGGTGCCTGCTGTCAGTAATACATGGAATTCCTGAAGTCTTGTATGTTTTTTTTAAAAAAATCATTGTTTACTAAGTGGTACACAAAGAAATGAAGATCATTTTTCAAACTGAAAGGAGCAACTCTAGAAAATAATAATTATTGCAAATGAGAAGCTATTGTTTAAAGGATAATACTTCTGTGATTAGACTGATGCCTTGCCTTCCTCTACTCCCAGAATGTATGTGCTTGCCAAATATGTAAAATGCATATTCAAACCTCTTTTGAAGTTAAACAAACCAGAATTGTTTGTAAATCTGCAAACAATTCCACCTCCTGTGCCCGAAAGTCAGCCTAACCAAGGTTATTCAAATCGAATTTCAAGTGACTTTTTCTGGGTTAAGACTTTCTGCTATTTTTTTAGCAGTTCAGAGTAATTGTTTTGGCAGAAGTTACAAAACAGTGGAAAGAGACTTTTTGCAGCGGGAAGCTGACAAACATTTCAGAACTCTCATAGGACTTACAGTGAGCACTGCTTAAATGCTGTCTGTTCCAGAGATGAAAAGCTTCTTCTTATTTTTAGGTTTACAAAGTGACCCACATTATCTTGATTTTCTCCTCAATGAATCACTTAAGTGTTTTACAACAGGTCACTAAAGGTAAAGGGAAACTTTTTAGTGAATTGTTAGCGTGTACAAATGTTTGTTTTGTTTAAGTAACTTTCCCACGTAAGGGATGTATGGAATAGCTGTTTAGCAAAAGGATAATAACACAGTTAAAACTGCAGAGATTAGCTATATTCTAAACGTAGAATGGGTGAATTAGTTTCAACAAGTTCCCAATCTATAGTTATCCAGCATATGCCACAGTACTGATTTCACTTCTCATCCAAAGTGGATTAAAAATCCTGTGTTGCAGTCTGATACCTTAAAGTGCTATTGCCTTCTGTTGAGAGAGCAATACAAGAGCTTAATATTGGCTTTAAATAGACATATTTCTATCCTTTCTCCACATAAGTAGAAGGCATTTTGTTCCTTGTCCAGCTAAATAAATCATGTAAGGGGTGATTATAAATCAGAATGTTAAATCTAAGGATGTAATGTTATGGACATCTACCTTCCATGCCTTTTCTCTGCACTAGAGATGCTGCAGGAGAAAAGATACCGACAGAAAGATGTTTTCCTTCTATCTGTCACTACAGGCTAACGTCATGCCTGCAGATACTGCCTTACCTGTCTGTTCTGTGATGGCCCTGAATAATAATTTTCTGTTCTTAAACTGACAAAATTTCCTATCTACTTTATTTGCACGTTTCTCCTCAAGGCATTTCATTAGACTTTTTCTCAGCAATTTGAGACATCAAAACTTTATTGACCGTTAGTTCTTCAGCATTTGTAAGCCTTTCTCACCTTCTCAGACCTAGACTGGTGTCAGGACATTCCTTAAAAGTAATGCCTTGACACTAGAGTTGTGTATTCATCACTCAGAGAAACGCTACAAAGCAGGGAATCTAAAGGCACTCCAAAAGTGGCAAAGTTGCCTGGGTAGTCAGTGAGAACAAAATAGCATTGTCACACAGAGCAAGTGAGACCCTATGCATATGCTCTGTATTTAAGATGAAATTGCTTGTATTTGGCAGCGTTCCAGGCTGAATATAGATGCTGGAAAGGACACAACTGGAGAAAGTATCATCAGGGGCAGCAGAGTACCAGCTTTGGGGAAAACAGGGAGGTGGATGGGTGGATAATGAGCTTCAGCTTCCTAATTCAGCTTACAGACTCCATCAGCCATAACATTCAGTGGTGCAGCACCACTGTAAATGCAGCTGTAAGTCTGGATGCTTATGATTCTGTACCTTTGTGAATAGTGTATATGTTCCTTTCTGCCTTATTATCAGTACTCTAGCTTAAAAACAGTTCAATATGCTCTTATAAAAGTCTTCAGTATCTAATTCCAAATCTGAAATCATACAAACATTCTGCAATGCAAAAAGGTTTTGTGCACATAATTGTATCACAGTCATTTTTGCAGAATTCACCATGCCCGGGCAAAGTTTTTCATAATTTCTTCTGCATTCAGTGATGATATCACGGGAAAGCAACTCCTTGTGTTGTGTCAATAATATTTATGCCTACGGTTGTCTTTGAAAAATAGGTGGGTTCTTCAGTCTGGGTATACAGGGGACTCTAACACTCGGTTGTTTCATTCTTCATGACTAACTTCTTGCTTTTTAACAGTCTAGCACTATAAGACTGTAAGATTGTGTTGGAATGAAGCCAGGGCTGGTCTAAGTAATGAAAACTACAGAAAAAGGGCAGGTAATTGTACACTTTAGAAAAAGTATAAAAAGAGAGATTAGATGTGCTAAAATTTTTTGTGTTCTTCCTAAATTTAGAATAATTTATTAATTGGATCTTAAATGTATTTCAGTGCATCAAGAAGAAATAAACAGGAATCAGCTAACCAGTGAGGCCAGCATAACCGTTCATTCTCTGCATTGCTTCAGCCCTCAGCAGGAAGGCAGGAGGGCTCTGCAGGGACCTAGATAGGCTGGAGAGATGGGCTGAGTCCAACAGGATGAAGTCCAACAAGGCCAAGTGCCGGGTGCTGCACTTTGGCCACAACAACCCCATGCAGCGCTACAGGCTGGGGACGGAGTGGCTGGAGAGCAGTCAGGTGGAAAGGGACCTGGGGGTACTGATTGACAGGAGGCTAAACATGAGCCAGCAGTGTGCCCAGGTGACCAAGAAGGCCAATGGCATCCTGGCCTGTATCAGGAATAGTGTGGCCAGCAGGACGAGGGAAGTGATCCTTCCCCTGTACTCGGCATTGGTGAGGCCACACCTTGAGTATTGTGTTCAGTTCTGGGCCCCTCAGTTCAAGAAGGTATTGAGGTGCTGGAGCGGGTCCAGAGAAGAGCAACAAAACTGGTGAAGGGACTTGAGCACAAGTCCTATGAAGAGAGGTTGAGGGAGCTGGGGTTGTTTAGCCTGGAGAAGAGGAGGCTCAGGGTGACCTCATCACTCTCTACAACTATCTGAAAGGAGGTTGTAGACAGGTGGGGGTCGGACTCTTTTCCCAGGCAACCAGCAACAGAACAAGAGGGCACGAGCTTAGACTCTGCCAGGGAAGGCTTAGGCTTCACAGAGCGAGTAATCAGGCATTGGAATGGCCTGCCCAAAGAGGTGGTGAATTCACCATCCCTGGAGGTTTTTAAAATAAGACTGGATGTGGCACTTAGTGCCATGATCTAGTAATCATGATAGTGTTGGATTAAGGGTTGGACTTGATGATCTTGGAGGTCTCTTTCAACCCAGATAATTCTATGATTCTATGATTCTCAGCAGGGGAGCTTGATCTGCACTTGCATGAGGCTTCTGGTTTATATGCTTATCAGCACAAACGAAAGTCACAGAGCACCATGAGCACATCTTGCTATTCTTAACCCTAGAGAGATATTTTTTTGATGTTAGTCGCTGATTGAGTCATAGTAAACTGAAACATACAAATCCTAAAAGTACACATATCCCAATCAAAACACTGAATTGTTCAAAGCTGATATATCATAATTATCTTCCAGATTCAGCCAAACTTTGATCAGCTGCTGATGCTTTTAGATGTCCTCTAGTGCTCTGATGAGGAAGATGTGGAACGTAAAATGAAGGGTCACCATAGGAATCCTACTTCTTCACCTTTGAATTTAACATCAATGTTCAGAATCTGATCTGCACTTTCTACCTTTATCTTGTACAGTCATGCCCCCTCCCTTAGTCTTTGCAGGAAGATGATAGTGTACACAAATTCCTGGACCCATTCTTCCTTTCTTTTGCAGCTATGTACATTCATAGTTCTAAAAAGTCGTGGGGCGTTTATTGGTCCTTTATTCTGACAGCCTGCATAATACAGGTTGCAAAATAATTTAGTTTGGTAATTTACATCAGATCCAGTAAGCTGTGGTAGAACTACAGCATATATTTTAGATATCCATCTCAATTTTAAAATGTCAAACAGCTAAATGATTCACTCTGTCTTTAGGTAAGTGGTTCCAAAAGCTAATTTTATTCATTTTTCAAACACTGCTTTATTTCTATCTTGAGTTGCTCAAGTTTCAACTCCTAGCCACAGATCTTCCCACACTTTTTTCTGATAAAGAGCCCTTTATTATTGTAGACATGTTTCTCAGACATTTCTAGATCCTAGTAAGTTCAAATATTAACTTTCTATACTCCAGCTTTCAAATATCAATTGCAAGTAGTTAAAAATAAACTGATTAGGTAAGTAAGTGTGATATTCACACTTAAAACTGATTAAGACAAAACAGCTAATAAATGTTTGATAGCCAGCAGCACTCCAATATACAAAGGAGAAGGAAAGAACTCCAAAGCTATTTTAGAGATGTCCTTTCTTACGGTGCACATCTGGTTCCTGATAGAGCACTGGAGTTGTTCTGCTCACTGCTGCCTCTAAAGATTTCTGTTTATGTCCAGTTCAAGATCCACAGCCATGCACATCTTGGTTTTATTTTCATTCATTGTCTTCTTAGAGATAATTGATTTTTATCCATTGTATTTGTGTTACTAGAATATTTAATTTATCTTTGATGAAACCGAGAGAGTCAAAAGATGAGCCTGAGTAAGAGTGTACAGCTCTGCTAATACAATCTTCATTGTGCTAGTCATAAATGTGGACCAAGATAGCTCTCAGCTTTACAACTGTTTAATGCAGTCGATCGAGGAAAGAACAATCTTCCTGATTTTCACCTGTTTGTCTATGGCAGGGAAAAGACATATAACAAGCTAAGCATGAGGGTGTTTGCTACAGGATAAACAAATTTTATCTGTCTCTAAAGCGGTAAATCTCTTCTTCACTGAAAATAATTTCTTAACAAATTCAATCAAAAATAAGCAACAGTTTTCAGCCAAAATCCATACCTACCTATCCTGATACAGAGCATGCAGAGTTGATCAAATGTAATCACATAGGAATACGTTATTCCAACCATGCCCTACTAAATGAATTTTCCTTTCTATGCTGTCCATGGGTTTAGACACAAATATGAATTTCATAAATAAAGGTACATTTCCTGCATTGTGAGACAAAATATTTTCTGCATGTCTGGGTCACTTCCTGTGAACAGGCATATCTTCATTATCAAAATATATATATATTGTTCTCTGTATATCAGCTGTAGATAATGCTACACTGTTACAGAAGATATAATAACGCATAAATCCCTCACTACTTCTGGAAAACACTGTGCATTTTGAATGTGGATAGTGACGAACCACCACAGAGCATTAATGTGTATTTTGTCTCCCTGCCTGCTTTGAGGCAGTGTTTGGAAAAAATGATGATAAACCAGATTAGAACTGTGAAATCACATATCCACTTTCATTTGCTGTCATTGCTTTGGTGGATGAATAGCTACGAAGATAAGTGCAGCAATGCCATGTATCTCTATTGCCTCCTCCACCCTACCACCCACAACCAAGCTTTTATTCAAATGCAGCATGGCTCCTCCAGGGTTATCCAGGAAAATGCCACCCAGAGATTTCCATACTGTTCACAGTCAACACCACTAAAGGAAGAGATAAAGGTTTGTTCAGATGGAGTGCCTTGAACTGCTCTTTTTCTTCAGTCAGTAACGGATGCCTTAAGCCTGCTTGTGATCTTTCATCTCATTATTACGTAAGTATTTTTGCATTATATACATTCCTTTCTTGCTTATGTACAGTCAATATGTGTGTACATACACACATAACACTTCTTACAGTGAAAAAAAAAACCTTGCAAAGTTAATTTTAAGATAAGCTGGTAAAAGCAGTGCCACATAACACCCTTATCAGGATTTCTGCAGCTGCCTCACATTTGCCTGTTATAGGAACCCATCCACACTGCTACTACTGCGTAATACACTGAAGGTCTTTCCCTGTAATTCAGTTCTCAATATATATACAAAACTTGGCTGTTTGAAAGGCAAGTGCTTTGCCCAGGACTAGTAATGACTCTAGAACTCAGCTCAGTAATTACTTGTTATTCTTTCTAGAATTACTGCAATGAAACCTACACAAGACGAGCTTACTTTCCCAGAGACTGTACCCCAGTGTGGTCAAACATCATAAACACAAGACAATCATAACCCCTTTAGATGATCTTCCTTTAGCAAGAAATAGTTATCATGCCACTCAGTCATTATACACAGCTAGAATACTTGGCTAGAGTGATCACTTTGAATGAAAAAGAATAGGTGAACAGAAGAATAAACCTGCAATACCCACAAATGCCAGCCTGAGAAGAAAAGGAGGAATTAAGAGTGTTAAAATGAGATCATGCAGGAGACAAGGCGAATCATAAACGCTTTTGGAAGCTGACCTTAAGTTACCACATTCCTTATGTTGTCTCAAAGGTGAAGTTTTGAGTAGAAAGGTTTGGAAAATTACCATAAAGCACACAAGCTCCATGCACCAACTATGGAGATTACACCTGCTGATAAAAGCTCAAGAAACTATAGCAATGCCACAGTTTGTGACCACTCTGTTGATCAGCTTCTCAGCAGGCAGATTTGTGCTCCTGCTTTCACTGTAAAATGATAAACTTGGTACCTCTTAAGATCCTCAGAGAAGCAGAAACACATTCACTTAGAAGGAGATTGTGCGTCTTTTGCATTCTAAAGGCAAACTGGTACTCCAATGCTACCAGGAGAGTAGAAAGATTAGGGAACAGGTGACATTTTACCCCTTCTCTGCTCTTGCAAGACAGAGGTAGAAGCAATAAAGATGAAGACTGAAATATATCTCATACAGTTAGTTGGGATTAAGCACTTTAATTTGCTGTTCAGATGTCGATTTCCTAATTTAGATAAAACAAATTGGAATTTCCTTCATTTCACTCAGAGTCATTGAAAAGCACTCTTTGAAAGCAGCTAGGATTGATTGTTTAGAGATGTATGATAAAGCTACTGTTCTGGACTGCTGCTGAATATGAGGTACCCTGGTATTAGAAGTGTCAAAAGGCACAAAAAACAGAATAAGAGTAGTTAAGTTCTTGACATTATCGAGAACTTTGCGCCTTGCATTGGAATGCTAGGAAGCCAGGACAGGCTGCAACGAGGGATAGGAGGAGCAATAGCAAACAATTACATTTGTTGGTTTGAGAGCTTACATCCTTGCCAGGAGGCTTTTCCAGGTCTCAGAGACCAAATGCTCTGTCCTTGTACAAGAACCAATGATTTTCAGTCCTACATGCATCAGCACTGAAGCAATAATCCATCAAGCATTTGCTACTGGATTTGTGTCACCATGTTAAGAGGGATGACTGATACAGATGCAATGGTGCTGCCTAAGGAGTGCTGAGAAAGCCATCGGCTTCTAAATTCCATCCCTAGCATTCACCAGGAGCTAGATTGTAGACTTTCTGGTCCTCTGAATGCCAGAAGTGAGAAGGCAGGCAGCCTCTGACAGTTTTTCCCTGAGGAAGATATAGGATAACCCTGAGGAGCCATCACCCTTATCCACTGTATAGCGGCAGCAATCATAAACTTACTACCCTGTTCTTCTAACATTAGTGTTTATTCCAAACTATACTAATTTACTGCACTATTAATTATTTAAAAATCCTTGTCATATGTAATTTTCTTTGCAATGTGTTTGGGGGCTGGATTGGAGAGTTTGCAGCAGAGAAATTTTCTGGTGCTTAGCTTTTATTCTGAGTTCACCTAGGCTTTCTTTTCTCTCATATTTCAATTTAAAAATAAAACTAACCAAAAATCTGGCTCCTGCTACTAGTGGAAAAGGAGAGGTCATGTGCTTCTGATCTCTGATTCTGGAAAGGCCCAGGAAGAAGGTGACCCTGGATTCCTAACACAATAGTACTTACAGTAAGTCTTTTTGCTTCAGAGTTAGAAAGAAGAGGGAAGGAAAATTACATTTGTAATCGCAAAAGCATTTTCAAATAAATTATTTGACAGATCATGAGTATGAATAATTCAAACAGTCATAACTATGAAATTACATAGTGTAAGATAGGCATTTCTTACTAATCCAGTACTCTTTAATGCACGTATTTTAATGTCTTTATGGCCTACAATCATCTCTACAAAAGGTAAACACCACTTTCCCTTCTTTGTAGTGTTCATATCATATACAAACTCTTCCAACTGTTCATGGTTTATAGTTCTGCTAAAAACGCTTAATAGATGTTAAGCAGAGATCTGATATACCAGCAGATGTACTCTCTTCTCCATGCTTAAATATATAAACCCCTCAATTATGCTTACTAAGTACTTGAAAGTTTTAATCTGGAATAGCTGTTTTTCTATGTTACTTTGGTGGGAAAGTGGCAGGGAAATTAATCTGTGAGCATAAGTACCTAAAATAATCAAGAGATGGCAGCACTCCATTCAACCCAAATTTGACTTGTTCTGTAATCTATATAACTACAGTATAGCAGGCAGTACAAGTAGGAAACGCAAGTGAAACAGAGTAATCAGCTGTAGAGCAAGCCAGGACATGCATCATTTCATCAGTCGTTTTACCTTTTCACCAAAGAGGACTGACAAACACAACAGTGATGGAAAGTTCTTGACCAAATGGGGAAAATGAGGACATTTTTGACAATTGTTTTTCTTCCTGGTCTATTGCCTATTGGTGACAGCAACATTTTTGAGGTCCTGACACTGTTCCCTTGCATTTGAAATAATTATGAAAAATATTGTCAATACAAGGAAAGGTATTAAGATAACACACGTGGTGAACACACTCCAAAACAGATTAATCATCTTTTTTTAAAAAAGTGACCATAGAAAATTTCACACATATTATAGTTGGTCAAATTACATACAATTTTCTTTCCTACAACTCCTAAATTCTGAAGTAGAACTTAACGCTTTCTAATTCTCCTAAGTCTTCATACATTACTCCCTGTGAGTGCCTGCTACAAATTATTAGGCACTTTGTCTTGGTTTGCCAAGGTGCAAATGGTTATACAGAGGGGCCATACTGGATGTCAAGTTCTTTGAGTTCTTTGTGAAGAGAGTTACTCTGTGGAGAGCCAAGTGCTAATGCATTTGAAATCAATCTAGAAGAAGTTACGAGCTGATGTAGTGATGTGTTTTATGTATTTTGTTCTCCAGAAGTCTTTGAAGGGTTTTTAAGCTTCATTATAAAAATCCAGAGATCCTCTGGTACTGACGATCGCTGTTGGAGCTAGGCTCAAATATTTGTCCTCGTATCACCAGCATGGGGACGTTCATAAAAGGTGCTTAAATATTTTGTGTTTAAATGGTTACACTTGCATGTTCAATGACTTGTTTCCATTCTGGGTTTTGCAGTACAATATTAGGGTAATTACTCTATTTGGCTTTATATATTTTCCGTATGTTCCTTCACTGCCAAAATGTGTGAGGTTATAAATTAGCATGCAATGAGCATCATGTTACAAAATTCTTCATGACAGCAAAATAACAAAGGTGTAACTCTACTAGTATGTTGGAGTAGGATGTGTTACTCTCCTAGAACAAGAACTGTGGTGTGGTAATTAAATCTCAACCTTTAAACACGTGTATGATATCACAGGTGAAGGTCCTCACCTTTCCTTTCCTGCTCCACCTTTCCTAACTGTCCCATCAGAAGAATACTTCATGGCTTTCTCTCTCGCAAGCCACATTTCCTACACAAGGGGACTTTCCATCATACCTAGACACAAGCATTAGCGGCTTTAGATAACACTCAAATGTTAAAGGAGACAGATAGCTGTTTCAAGCAAGGCCAAGATGAGGCTTCCAGGATGTTGCAAACAAGTCTATCATTATGTATTTTTAACACAAATGAAGTAGCTGGTGGTCCTTTCCCATTACAGTAGGATCTGCCTTTTTATAATACCTAAATTTTATCAGGAAAACATTCCTTTCACTCTACTTCTATGAAAAGATTTCATAGCAGAGACCGCTGTCAAAAGACTCTCCTTCCACTTAGAAGTCAGTGTTGAAATAAAGCAGAATACGGCTGGCAACGCTTTGTGAGGAACTACTGTGTGACACTGGCAGGAGATTTGATTATCACAGGCTGTTGGGGCTCTGATTTTAGGTGTCTACTGCAATGCAGCCTCCAAGCATGACTCCTGTGTCAGAGTACCAGACAAAAATGCCTGATAGACTTGCCTTCAGACTTCACGCGTACATAGTCTCAGGGAATTCCAGGAAGCCTTTCCAGCTTTACAACTCAGCATGTGAGCCAAGAATAAACAGAGTTGCTGTAAGAGGAAAATGCAGTCCCATGCATGCCCAGGAAGGTTAAAAAAAAAAAAAAGAAAAAAGAAAAAAGATAAAAAGGAAAGACATTTCAGACAGGATGGAGAAGATTACACCTTCATAAGAATGAAATTAAGCTTCAGAGTATAACTGCTTTGAGAGCATGTGTGGAGCCATGCCTTGGCAGGCTGCAGGACTTGCTCCCCAGGGACAGCAGCAGATGCCAGTAGAAGCTGGGCTCCCCTGTGCACAATCTCTGCTAACATTACCACTGAACTTTTACGAGCTCCTCTGGAGTGATGGCTGCCTCCACACATTCCTCCTCCCCAGCTTTCTCTGTAGTCTCCACCTTCAACCTCTAGCCCGGCTGATCTTAACTTGTAAGTGACACTGTGACTTGAGGTGAAATGATGTATTTGACGTGCAGGATCTGAAGTCCAGATTTATTTACTTTGGAGTAGGTGAAGGAAGGAGAAGTATTTGAGGCAACCTGAAAAGTTCAGGAAAGCACTTGAAGATTAATACACTGCTAGACAGGATAAAAGGAATTTTGCCAACAAAAACACAATCAGGCCAAGTGCAAATGAATGCTGCTATTGGGCTGGGAGACACTGTATGGCCAGGGAAAGCATTTGGGTTTTGGATTAGCTCAAGAGATCAGGAAAATGTATAGGAATGACTGGAAGAAAAGCAATGGGAAAGAGGGAGTGTGTCAGCCCACGTGTCAATGAATTGGCTGTTGGCAGCACATAAATGTTAAGGAGAAGGCTTGCAGTCTCTGACTATTTGTAGTCTAATTCCTAAACCAAAGAAGAAATCCAGAGCAGCACTGGATACCAGACTACACCTCTGAGCCACCAGAGGCTTTCACTAGCACTAAGGAAAATAGATTATTGATGCTGGCAGGGACAGATACTCTAAAAACAGACTAGGAGATTCAAACCTAATCCAAATCCAAACAGAAGCAAGTTATCTAAAGCCAAACTCCTTTTATAGTCCCTTAATTTCACTACAAAATTGTTTTCCTTTACGTTTTAAATTGTGTAATATCCGAGCCAACCTAGCTAACCCTTTCTCACAAGAGTAGTCTGTACAAGGGTGGACCCATTACAAACTCAAAAAAATAACGGCTTGCAGCACTCAGGGTAAAATCTGGGCCCCTCTGACAGCAGCAGGAGGTTTGCCAAGGAGATCAGTGAGGCAAGTATTTTACCACAGGTCTTTACAAGAAAGAGTGTTGCTCATTTAGAAGCACGAAAACACCACTGTGAATTTCCTGAGGTCAAATCACGGCTTTTCCTGATGCTTCCGACGTCAGAAGGCTTCACTTTGAAACCCAAAGGGAAGGTGCTGAGAAGTGAAGCCATATCCTCCCACAAAAAGTCAATTCCTTTTACTTGATCTATGTATGATGTTTAATTCCAGCAAAAAGAATAAAACCAAAACTTGATTGTTTTTCGGTACCAGTGAAGGTCGTGGAGCAGATTTTCATGAGTGTTATCACACATTATGCGTGGGACAACCCAGTGACAAGGGCCAGTCAGCATGGGTTTATGAAAGACAGGTCCTGCCAGACTAATCTTATCTTCTGTGACAAGATTACCCTTTTAATGGACAAGGGCAACGCTGTGGATGTGGTGTACCTGGACTTCAGTAAAGCCTTTGACATCGTTTCTCACAATATCCTGCTGGAGAAACTGGCTGCCATCGGTGTGGACAGGCACACCCTCTGCTGGGTGAGAAACTGGCTGCATGGCCGGGCACAGAGGGTTGTGGTAAATGGAATTAAATCCAGTTGGAAACCAGTCACAAGTGGTGTTCCCCAGGGTTCAGGGCTAGGTCCAGTCTTGTTTAACATCTTTATCAATGATTTCAATGAAGGCATTGAGTGTACCCTTAACAAGTTTGCAGATGACACCAAGCTGGGTGCAAGTGTGGCTCTGCATGAAGGAAGGGACACTCTGCAGAGAGATCTGGACAGGATGTATTGATGGGCTGAGACCAATAGGAGGAGATTCAACAAGGTCAAGTGCAGTGTCCTCCATTTAGGACACAACAACCCCATGCAGCATTAGAGGCTTGGGAAAGAGTGGCTGGAGAGCTGTGTGGGGGAGAAGGACCTGCGGGTGTTGGTTGACAGCCGGCTGAATATGAGCCAGCAGTGTGCCCAGGTGGCCAAAAGAGCCAATGCATCTTGGCCTTTATCAAAAACAGCGCATCCAGCAGGACCAGGGAGGTGATTGTGCCCCTATACTCGGCACTGGTGAGGCCACACCTCAAGTACTGTGTTCAGTTTTGGACCCCTCACTACAAGAAAGACATTGAGGTGCTGGAGCGTGTGCAAAGAACAGAAACGAGGCTGGTGAGGGGACTGGAGAATAAGGCCTACAAGGAAAGACTGGGGGAATTGGGGTTGTTTAGTTTAGAGAATAGGAGGCTGAGGGGAGACCTCATCACTGTTTACAGCTACCTGAAAGGAAGTTGTGATGGGGTAGGTGTTGGTCTCTTCTCGCAAGTGACGAGCAATAGGACAAGAGGGAACAGCCGTAAGTTGCACCAGGGCAGGTTTAGACTGGACATTAGGAAGAATTTCTTCCCTGAGAGAGTGGTCAGGGTTTGGAACAAGTTGCCCAGGGAGGTGGTGGAGTCTCCATCCCTGGAGGTGTTTAAGAGATAGGTAGATGAGTTTCTTAGGGGTATGGTTTAGTAGGGAGACAGGCACGGATGGACTCGATAATCTCAGAAGTCTCTTCCAACCTTATGATTCTACGCTTCTATGATTCTATGATTCTTTTCTTCCCCTTCCTCTCATTCACTCAAACCAACTTCCTTCCCCATGGGGATAGTGTAAAGAGCCTTCACTAGAAATGACATACCAGAGGGCTGCTGGCCCAGACAGGGGTACATGTGATGTGTTGCAGCCAGAGGGCCAGACAGGAAGCACTCTGACCTTGGGTTGCTCATGGTGCTCCCACCAAGCTGATGACCAGCTGCTAACATGGCACCATTGGTTGGACATACCACTAGGATAGAACAGTAATTGAAAGCAGTGGGCAGTGTCTGCATCCTCCCAAGTGCTAGTGCTTGGGAGTGTGTGATTGCAATCTATAACGCTTCATGGGAATCTTTTAAAGTGCTCCCAGCCACATCACTCTAGCAAAGGATTTGTCAGCCTTTCCATAAACCCCAGTTTTGAAGAGTTTATAGCTCAGCTTGTTTTCATTACCTTGAGGCAAAAGTTACCATATAAAATTTCAGACCAGAAACACTTTTTTCCCTTGCTAATATAAAATATCATTTAAAACAACTTCTTTTCTCCAAATTTAGAGTCCTAGTAAGAGCCATGCTGTTCCCTGGCTGTTTTGGGTGTGCTGCTCAGATCTTCAGCCTGAAAATCTGTTGAATTTAGGGATTAGCAAACAAATGGCAAACTCTTCTGCTGAACTTTTAAACCACTGACTAATATGCACAGAGCTGCTGAGTTATTTTTCTCATTCCCGAGAAACACCATAAGTCTGCGTCAGGGAGTTCTGTGGAAAAAGAACAGACAATGCTCCTCTGCCTCTTCCCCTTCCAGCAACTCAAACTATGATTTTGCGGTGCTTTGTTGTTTTAATGAGCAGAAAATCAGCTCATATAAGGTCACTGTAGCTCTATTCACTACAAACTACTTTGTGTCTTTTCTTTGTTAAACAGTTTCTACTCTGCAACACGGAAATAACTGAACTTCTAGTAACAGACAGGACTTCTGTTACATCACATTCCAGTCACATTCCAGCTACCTGTACTTGCAGAGCACGGTGGGAGGAGAAAACTGAGGCTACCTTTCCAAACTCGTCTGATGTCAGATACTTGTACCTTACACAGACAGGTAAAATGTTTGTCATCACCTGAATAGTAATATCTGACCTCTCCATTGCAGGCAGCTTCCCTTGCAGTGGATCTAGACCTTGCACCTCGCCAGTAGACAGAGAACAAAGACCCTGCCTCTCCTGAGGAGGAGACAGCTGCGAGAACTGCAGTGCCCAGACCTGCAAGCTTAATGCCAGTATTTCACAGCAATAGATGTTAGCACCCAAATCAGTGATTATTTTTTTAAAGAAAAAAAACACAGAGGAATGTTTTACCTGAGCACATCGTCTATTTATAGTTGGAAGAACTTATTTCTTTATTTAATTTCACACAGTTAATTCCGCAAAATATTCTTACAAAACTGGGGATAGAGCATTGCATTCTAATGTCTTTTGGAATTGACCCAGGAGTGCTGTCATGCAGATGAGTTCATCCACCAAAGCCAAGCAGATTTATATTGCTGGTGTTCCAGACTCTGAAAAGTCCGTCTGCTTTGTTAAAATGTCATATGACCATGTTTCTTCTGGTAGAATTAATACATTCTGGATGCTTTCTTGATGAGAAGGTACACTTAACTTTTTTTTGGCATGGCCTATGCCTGGGATAATTTCTCCTTAACTAATGGATTTCTGCTGTGTAAGAAAGTTTAGAAAAAAATCAAAGAGGGAAAAAAAATGTGTTTTTTTCCTAAGCAGTGCCAGCTTTATTAGTGAAGGGTGAGTAGATTATCAGTGGGGGCTTTTTTTCAGTGAAAGGAAATAATAAGACAAATCAACAAATCTAATAAATACAGTACTAATTTTACAATTACTACAGGAAGCTGGAAGTGCGTTGCCAGCTATAGAATACTACCAGCATTTTGCAGTCTTGTTTCTTAAGAAAGAGGCTTGTATGATTGTGTGATTTGGTATACATAAATCACATGTCCCTGTGTACACACAGTAGTTTAGTCTGTCAGTTGTTCCTTTTCTTCAATCTCTTTTAATTCTCCAGGCTGAACCAAGAGAGCAATAGAATTTTCAAAGTTAAAATACTTTAAGGGTCCTGGAATCCTGAAGCCCTGTAGGAAAAACAATACAAAATTAACAAACAAAAAAACCCCAAACCCCAAAACTACTACACTTTCACTGGAGCAAAAGATGGTGTAAAAAATTCAGTTGCTTTTGAACATCAGAAAATCCACAAATGGTAATAAACAATTAGAGAACTTCAACAGCTGGAAAGATTTTACTTGAAGCTGTTGCCTTATTAAACATCAGAAAACCTACTGCAAACAAAAATATATAGACTCAGACAACATTGACTACATCACTCACAGAAGCACACATTGACAGGCAATGGTGATGTGCCTATACTCTCATTACAAAATTTACTACAAATTTTCAGTCTCATATATCTTGCAGTTGTCACAGGACGCTGGCAAATAGACAACATTCACAGACAGCTAAGCCCAAGCTAATGCAAAGATATAAAGGCCTTTACCAAAAGGATTTCCTTAGCATTAATTTCATGCTGTAGCAAATTGACCATACTCTTTTTCATTTCTTTTAAATTGGGACCATTTGGAAAGCTATAAATTCTCCTTAGGTTGTAGATTTTCCTCTAGTGTTATACTATACAAAGACCATATTTCTTGAGGATTTCTCAAAGTAAATCTCATAGAAAGTGAGCCACCTATTAAAAGCCATTTGCAAATGCCTTCCTCAGCCCTAGAGCCACAGGCAGAATGAGAACGTATCTTGAGCAACCATACAAAGGTGGCAAGGAGGAAGGTTTCTGTTTTGTTTCATACATTTCCAAGATACCATAGGATCACATGGAAAAAGACAAGAGTAAAAGATTCCCAAGCTTTTTCTTCATGATACAAAAATTTCCAGTTATCCTACTTTCCTGTTACTAACTAACAATTTTACGTCTGTTGTTATGTTATTTTTTGCCATCAGTCACCTCCTCCATGGGACACACAGTGGACAGGAGATTGAGTCTAGTGTTTTGTTTTCTACCCTAATGGGAAAGCTTGTGATGCTGCAGGGTTCTCAGCCTGCCTGCAGCAAGAAGAAGGGTGTGGATTCCACACAGCCTCTTGCAAAACCCGTGCCTTTGTATGTGGCTCTTTAAAGCATATCAACAACCTTGACACTCTGCCAGTGAATAGAGAAGCTGCAAAAGAAAATCAACTTTGCTGAATGAAAAAGGGAAGCTGATGTAGTCCAAATGAGCAGCAATTTCAACTTTTTATGTATGTACCCCCTGCCTTCTTTGTGTTGTCAAGGACAGCAAACCACCTTGTCTCTGTTCCAGATTTCTCAAACATAGATCCTTGCATTAATCTAGCCCCACGCCAAGCACTTGACTGGCATGGGTATTAGAATTTATTTTCTCTGTTGATACAGAGTCAAAGTGATGTTCCAGTCCTCATGTACTGGATGGAAATCCCTTTGTAAGCACTTGTCTCTCAGTATTTCCACAGAAAATACTGCAGGATTCCTGCTCTGTCTGAAAAATAGAAGGGTAAGAAGAAGTGAAATTGTATCTTAGGTTTATCTCCTTGCAGTTATTTCAAAAACTTTATGGGCACTAATAGTAGGCCCGCTGAGAACAAGGAAACCCCTCAGTCTGCAGCATTCCTACTGCTAAATGAAACTAAGAAGAAATCTTCATGGTGCTCATGATCTCTCACCAAATCCCGAATATTAAATTATTGTATGTTGTTAGGCTTCCACTCATGAAAACTTAAGAAAGTAGGGGTTTTTTTTTTTCTCTGTGGCAGCAAGCCTGGACATTTTTGTTTCAGATCCATCACAAACATTTGACTCTCAAGTCACTCACATTTGTGATTCATTTTGTTAGCAGGCTAGTAGGCACACTCTGGCAGAGGACTTGCCATGTGCAGTTGTGTGGAAATATGGACATATTTGAAACTTCCTTTTGGACCATCTACTGTTCTATCTTATCAAGCCATAAACACAGGAGAGGACTTAGGCACAGATTGTTCCTGGCCCACAAAACCTGGAGTAAGAGCAGGAAGTTTTCTGGCTGAATCAGTAAATGCAGTCCTTGTAAAAGAGCAAAACCCCTTGGGACAGATGCCACCTTTCAAGGTGTATTTGGAGCTGACACTAAGACCACTGAGGTCAGGAGCAGATGGTCTGCTCAGTTTATTAGGAATTTGATTACTCCCCGTGCAGGAAAAAGTAAAGGAGAAGGACACAATCAGTGACAGCATTTGCCCTTTACAAGTCACTAATATCCAGACTTTGAAGCGATGCACTGTGAGTTGTTAGGTACAACCAATATGAGAGAATATGGTGGCCAACAGGGGACTAGCACAGCATGCACCTGCCAGTACTAACTTTGAAGGAAAAAAGAGATAAATCAAAATGCCGTAAGGCCTTATCTGTACTTAAAAGTCAGTACTGGAGCAGCACCAACACTGAGGAGAATGGCTGAAAGGAGCTAGAGAACTTAACTTCTCTTTACTAGTCTTGGTTTTGTACTTCAGCATGCCTTTGCATGATCTGAGCCCTTTCCTGGAGCAAAGTAAGAGCAGGAGTGGAAGGGATGCTGAAGAATGAGAGTTGTGTATGGTAGGAAGAGGTCAAATGTTAAAAAAGACAGTGGGTGAAGGAGGAGGAACATAAGAAGTTGCCTTCCCTGAAGGAAGCCGAATTCAGAACAAATTTGGGGGGATTTAGCTCAACAGAGAGCTGCTAACAAGCTTTAAGCCTGGTCCTTCCATAAGGTATTTTATATGCCAGCTGTGAAATATCACAAACACTTGTCAAATGTTTAACAATCCAGTCCTGTTATGTTTATCCCTTTCAAACAATATCTTGTTGGGGGCCTGGTTCTGAGAAGAAATTGTGCAGAGAATGCAAATAGGAGGAAAAGCAGCTTGTAAGAAAAGAGAGAAACAGTTTTTACCGAAGCTCCAAAATTTCTGTGGACTCTATTCTTCCTCTGATATACAGCTGTCACTTCCTGGTAGGTTTAATCATCAGCGGAAAGTACTCTCTAAGGATTGCTTAAATGAAGAATTTTTTCATTTTTCCAAGCTCAGTTGTAGCAGCAAACTTTTGGGGAAGTTAATTGGTGAGTCCGGATACATCTAAGGCATGAAAGGCTTGCAATCATCTCCCAGCGTTCAGTTCTTAGCAAAAGGCCGTATTGAACAGGAAAGGGAAAGTGATCTATCACAGCTCCATGTCATAACCAGTACCTTTGCAAAGAAATACTTTGATGCTTGTTTTTTTCCGATTTGCCAAATATACTGTATATGGCAAATGTACAAACTTACTTGGTGTCAAGTGTGCAATGAAAGAGTCATCAGAACTGCTTTCTCCAGGCAGTGAAGAACTGGAGAGTCTCTCATTACTTTTAATTCTGAAATCTTAATTCACAAATTTACAGGCCATGCTAGAGTTCCTCAGAGACAATCTGAATTGTTTTTGTTTGCCGTGTGTTGACACACCCTGCTTTTCCTCTGTCAAATTTTCGTCTGCCAGAATTTCCTTTTTTACCCTGGTGGTCCCAGTTCAGTTTTTGCAGTGGAAGGTGCATTTGTACTAGACCAAACTTTTGGATTACTTAAACCCTTCCAAACACTTTCCACACACACTTCAGGTATGCTCCCACAAGCATATCCCTGTCTTTGGTGAAGCCATGCCACAGGTTAATCTCTGATAACAAAAACACAGACCTTTGCAGGGACTTGTATTTAAACTAAGAACTCATTACACAGCTGTGTGTTAACCCTGGTAGGCGGCTAAGCCCTCTCGCAGTGGGATGGTGGAAAGAATCAGAAGGGCAAAAGTGAGGAAATACATGGGTTGAGATAGACATTTTAATAAGTAAAAAAAAGACAAAACAAAACAAAGAAAAACAAGTGATGCAAAAGCAAGCACTCACCACCAGATGACTGATGCCCAGGCAGTTTCCACTCAATGGCAGCTCTTGGCGAACCCGTCCCAAGTTTTGTTGCTGAACATGATGTTACATGGTAGAGAACATCGCTTTGGGGTCGGGTCTGGACTGTGCCTCCTCCCAATCTCTTGTTCATCACCACTCTACTTGCTGGTGGGGCAGCATGAGAAACAGAGAAGACCTTGGCACTGTGCAAGCATTGCTCAGCAACAGCTAAAAATGAGGCAACTATCCCTGCCAAGTCCAGTACACTGGCTCATAAGAAGACAGCAGAGGGTTACTGCTGTGATCCACATCCCCAAAGCAACATACAATCCCTTTCACTCAAGGAGACTGATACCATCAGAAGATGTTTAAGAAAAACTTGCCCTTTCCAGATATATCTATTGGTCTAATACAGAATATGACCTTCTTCTACAGGTCTTAAAATCATCCTTATATACTTAGGCCATCAGGACCTCAGCAACACTGTTCCTTTACTTACCTTCTATGAACTGACAGAATGGACTAAAGGTCCTGCTAGCATGGAAGATCCTCACAGCCTCATCTGGATGTATTTGGACTGAATGAAAGCACATAAATCCCCTGTCATGTTTACAGTACCCTCCCATCTCTTTCCTCGCTGTGAGAATCTAAGAAGATAAGGAAGGTGGTTACCAGGGCTCTTGGGCATTACCCTTATCATATTGGGATTAGGAAGAACCTAGAAACCTCTTCTGGAGCAAGTGCTGGAGTCTTCTTCCCTGTGAGGCTCTGCATCTGGATTGGGGCTGTCCATGTCCAGCTCATTCGCTGTAAAATTCTAGTCTGAGAGTTGGAAAGAAGAAGATGCTCACAGCCTGTAAGTGGGAAAAGGAAGTGGTATAGTTCAGATAAACCTTACTAAAACCTGTTCCTGGCCTGAGAGAGTACATGCTTGTAAGATAGATAACAGCAATGCTGCAGCATCCAAACAACCAAATTCAAAAGAGACAGGGAGCTTCAGAGAAAAAGAGACAGGGAGAGATCTTGGAGTCATTTAAGATAGGGAAAATAGTATATCCATACTGAGCCATAAAAGACCCTTCATCAGTAACAATGGAGAAGGTGGCAGGAGCCACCATCACCAGCAGAGGTGGAGGTTTCCTCTGTAATAGGTAGCACCCTGTCTTCTGTGAGAACGGATGCTATTTATGAACCCTGAGCTACACCACTGCTGTGAGAGAAAACTGTAATTCTTCATCACATGACATGCAACCTCAATAAAGCCTTCCATGAGGAAAAGCTGCCAGGGAGGGACACAGGCCCTGGAGAGCTCCACTTCCTGGCAATGTCCCTTTTTTCAGTAAAGTGCGTACCCATCTTGTCTCAGAACAGAAAATTGGGTATGGAAGAGTTAGAAGCAGTAAACTGAAAACCAATGTGCTACGTACAATTTTGTGTAAGTTAGTAATGCCAAATGACTCATGGAAAATTGGATAATCATCTCACTTCAGTTTCAAAACAATATAAAAATGTTCTTGTCCCATGTCTTTAATTGCTCCCTTCCCACCACCAACATCCCAAGACCTTTACAAAGACCCTGCCTCATGGCAGGGTACAGCCCAGCTGCAGGGTAAAGTTTCTGTGTGCCAGAGCTCAGGGCCAGAATCTCTCAAACAAGTACAAATTTGAAGCTAATACAACATGCCCTGCTGAGAATTAGTTTTGTTCTTTTTGTATTAGGCTACAGGTAAGTCTGGAGATGAGATTAACATTTTTTTAAAAAAAATCCATTTTTTTTTCAGTGCAGACATTCATTGCATGCAGCCAAAATTCACAGAAAATCAGTCATGAGTTTGCATGTCCATCACTACATACTTGTACCACGTCCAGTACAAAGAGAGATTGGCCCTGATTAGGCTGTCCAAGCATTACCATACTACAGAGAAGAATCAGGAAAACCAAATCATTCAACTGACCAATTTCAGTGGAGTGGATTACTGATTTAGACAGGCAATCAAGATCAGCAGGTACTTAATCCCTGTTTTATTTGGAAAGAAACAAGCTCTTAGTTGGACTTCATCAGTTAAACCTTATCCAGGACCCAGAGTAAGCTTCAAATGAGTCAGAAGAGACAGAACAACAGAGGAGAGGGAGCTAAATGTTATGAAGAATCCAAAAGACCCTGTGTCTCCCCACAAGTTCTTTGCAGCTTCACATGTGCATACGCCAGAAGATGTGTTTGATCCCAATTACATTTTTCAAGTAATTTTTATTTGAAGGCATCAGAAAAAAAGGCCAGGTAATGTGATTTCCTGAATTTGGACCAAATGTGCCAAACTCTTTGAAGTGAAATTTAAGGGAAAATCTTTTATTCTGACAATCTAAAACCAAATATCCCTGTGTTAAGGTTCTAGATGACATTTCATCTGAAACTCTACATTCATTTCATTCAAAAATAAAGAGCTAAAAGCCATTTGAGAACAGATATGTTTTTCTCATGTAAAAGGAAATATTCTGTGAGACCTGACTTTCTTCAATAATTTGGCTTGATGCAAAAACCATATATAAGCATAAATTGGGGTTTAGATCTGAAAAAAACCAAGCATTCTGTTCTGATCCCTCTGTGTTGTAAGATCATGATTTCTTGAAATGGCCAGAGCTGAACTCATGGCTCTGCACCACAGAAGAGGAGGACAACCTTTTCCTCCTGGTATTCACCTGCTCTGTTCATCCCTATTTTTACTGCTCCCCTCTCCTCAACAGTCAGCTCTAGCACTTGTCTGCCAGCCAAGGAAGTTCAGTCAACTCATTAAAATGGCCAAAAAAAAAAAAAAAAAGAAAAGGTAAAAAAAAACCAGTCCTCTCACCTTCCAAAAAGAAAAATAAGAATTTTTCTTTTGCCAGGGATTAAGTTGGCTACGCTCCTGGGCAGAAAGATGCCGACGCAGGCTGCATAGGTGGCTGGCTGGTGGCCTAAGGAAAGGAGCAAGGAGGGAAGTGTGGGGATTGAAGTGCAGGGAGCAACACTTCCCCCTTTTGACAGCAGCAAGCTGTTAGTTCAGCTTAGAGTAGCGACTTTAATCCAAACCTAAAGTGGACTTAAAAAGCTATTTTTCACAGCTTTCTGCCTTTCCCTGTCGGATGAATATATCTACCTTTTATCTTTGCATATGTAGCAAAAGAATGGAAATTATCTGATCAGGTAAGTTAGTGTTTCACTCTTAAAACATAATTTTGTACCTGTATCTTATCTTTTATATTTCTTTATGCTTCTAGAAAGAGATCATTCTGAACAACAGTAACAGTGGTTGTATGCAGTCTGTATTCCTAAGCACAAAATAATGTGGAAGTTTAGTTAAGTACATCTTTAAGATATTTTCTGAAGAGTTCCTGGAAAACATCAAAGGGATATTCACATTTGGTCTTTTCTATAAAGACTGGTATAACTAGACATATATGCATGCAGACACTCAGGGTGATGTGGGCAGCTACATACTGAGAGAGAATCTCTTTGTTTCTAACCCAACCTTGTAAATACTGTGCATGTTAAAACAGGAAGGACGCTATTTGCTACAAACCAGAAGCTGCAGTAATTACTCTAATTCAAAAGTTACCAAACTTTGGAGAAGGGAATCGCAGGAACAGAATCATGTTTAAAGGCATACCATTTTGCTTTGTTCTTCAACACATCTCCATTCATGATACTGTGGAATTTATGAGTCTACTGAAAGTGAGGTCTCATAATGTGCACAGCATGCTGCCCATTAACTTGAATGAGATCTCCTCTGCTTTCTGTCTTGCTTGCTGTAATACTGCACTTGAAAAGGAGCCCTTCCTTCTAAAACATATGTATTACGATGGAATAGAAAACCAGCTGACCAGGTAGGTTTGTGCAGCATACCTTTTGAACACCAGTTTTCAAAAACGTGATCTAGTGCTCCTTGAAGTAAGTTGGAGCGAAGAATTTCTGCAGTGCTCTGGATCCAGGCCTGTGACAGCATGCCTCTTTTTAAGCCTTCCAGTGCTTCCTGGTTCAGTTCAAGAGAGAAATGCTAGCTTGCTTGTGGGACTGCAGTGCTTTGAAGTTCGCTTCCAGATGGAACAAGAAGCATTGAGGCATGCAGAGAAAACAAAACCAAACTTCTACAATGTGCAGGAAAGATGCCTAAGAATAACAGAAGCATATTTCTATATACCGGTCACTGTTTTTGTGACAGAGTTGTAACTTTAAACAAACAAAACATATAAAACACAGGAGAGAAAATAAAGGTCACAGATGTCTTTTTTTTTTAGTCTTTCTGATGTTTAGTTCTCCCACAGACATACACAAAATGTCTTCTGATCTCAGTGGTGCAGGTTTTGACTCTAAAAGTTCAAACCCCAGTCAATGAAGCTATCACTCCCATGATTCATCTGACCCTCCAGAAGAAAAAGAATACCCTGTTCCTATAGCTGCAACACTTACTGTACCTAATTATGAACTGACATGCAGTACTGAAATATTCAATGTTTTGGATATTCATATCATATGCAGACTAGGTCTGTAGCACTGGCATATTGAAAGCACTCGGCAGTAAATATTATTTTAAAGATAATTTATACAATCTTGTACATGTTGATCATTATTTCAGCTACAGTATTTGAAAGCTGTAGAACTCTGTATACACTTTAATTTGATTTCTCAATATCAATTTTAATTGCAATATCTTGCATTAATCCACATTTATAAGTATGCAAAACTCTAGCTTGAGAAATATATTTGTTCTCAGTATCTTTTCATTGCACTCTACCCATAAGTACTGGAACTATTTTTCTTGTAATTAGAGCTATTCAAACCCTTCCTGATGTAGTAGCACTAACATTTTGAACTTCTTATGCAAATACTTTGACACTTCATCTGAAACTATGAGAAAAGTGAAGAAAAATAAAGGACATATATAGGGAAAACATTTTGATGCTTGGAAGTTATGAAATGTGGCTTTTCACTCTCCTTTAAGTCTCTGAGGATTAATTCCAGTCCCCTCCGTAGTATAAATCCTATGGCTGCTTAACAACCTGTACGACATATACTAGTCTTTATTTGTAGAGAAGAAAAACAGAAAGGGGGTTTCCTCTGAAAAGTCCTACCTTGCTTTCACTGTAAGCTTAGCCCTGAAGGGACAGGACACAGCTTCAGGGCTCAGGACAGACTGGAACAGTTGGCTTGGGATCTCAGTGGCATGGCTGTCTGCTGCTACTTCCCTCTATATCCTGGATGAAGAGCTGTAGCCAGGCCAGAATCTTTCCAGAGTGAGTTGCTCTTTGCATACTTAGAGAAGATCTCAGCTTTCCCCTCTCTTCCAGAGCTCAAGCTGCAACAGAAGCATCCCACTTCAGGAGGTCTCTAGTCAGTGGTTTGATTCCCAGGAACTTCCCATGTTTCTCCTGCAGCTGTCCTGTCACCACTCTCTCCCACATATGACACCTGAGGAGACCCGTCTTGCCTTTCTCTGCTAGGGCCCTGTTGGAGACAGAGGATTTTGCCAAAGAGAGTTTGACTAGGATCACCCCTTCTCCTGTTAACCATCTAACCAGCAGACAGCCTAGGACAAGATGAGGACTGAGTCTGCCCTGCCTCCCCAGCATGTCTCCTGCCCTGCCCTGGCTTTGAGACTGCTGAAGGAGGACCAGCTGCACTAAAAGGGTACTACGCCTTGTGTCCCATAACTGCATTAGCACAGAGGTACGCCTAGGAGATAAACTACACCTGTGCTCAACATGCAGTTCTCTGTTCACCTCTGGCTGGACATGTCCTACCATATGTACAGAAACAACAAGGGGTCAATGAAAAGATGGATATCAACTCTAATGCGTCTGGTCTCAGGACGAGAAGAGGTATTCATTGTCCAGCAGTGCTGGCCTTCATGGTGTTTTTTGTTTGATTTGTTGGGGTTTTTTTTAATTTTTGTCTTAATTACAAGTTCTCATTTTCCTGGTAAAACCCAGTTCTCAAAAAACTACAGGCTATTTAAACAATGTTTTCCTAGAGATACTTCAGATCTGAATAGCTGATGATGGCAAGAGGTTCTGATGTGAAGTGCATGAAGTCCTTTAAGAACTCAGTCTAAAATAGCCAGTTTTTGAAAGGAAACAAACCCACAAGGCTGTTAAGAAACTGAAGAAACACGCAAGTTAGGATTCTAGAGAATATGTTTTAAAATATTAACCAAGTTTCAGGCCGAAGTCTTGCTTATTTAGTGTATTATGTGCTGTAAGTCCCATAGCTCAGACTTACCAAATCTTGATGGAGCGTTACTCGTTTTTGAATTAATTTTAAAGCAGTTTAGGAATATAATCCTCCCATATTGCTTGCTTACAAAAGCAAATAGACTAGCAGAATTATAAAAGTGTAATAAATTGCTACAACTATGTTCCTATAGGGAATCTATGGCAGAGTGCAGCGACTTTATTTGCCACGTAATTAATTTTTTCTGAACAAAAATATGCAGTTTCTGTCAAGAAACTTGTGTATTAAGGTTGAGATGAAGGTTTACACAGTATGACTTTTAGAATCGCATCTATTCAAATAGTCAAAATTTGTCAGGCCCACATAAATAATAGTTCCTTCATTTGGAGTAACAGATGCAGAGTTACTTTGGGGATTTTTATTTGGTTTCTTGATTCATTTTTTTTTCGGGGCAGGGGATCAAGGGATGAAGAAGAGAGTTAGAAACCCTAATATAAGTTCTTTCATAAAAATGAAAATCTTATCTTTTCTCCCTAGCACTTTAAACCGGACTTCTTTGCCTTTGTTCACTGCATGTCACAGTGCCTGTAATGACAGAGAAGCACTGATTATATTTTTAAATGAAAGTAGCTTACTTTAGTATTATGAATGTCACTTTAAGCTATATGTTCATAAATATCTGTTTAATTATTGTTCCTTATAACTAATCTATCACAGAAATGTAAAAATACAAACACAGCACATGGTAGTGTCAGAAGTCCATTAGGTTTTTTCCTGATTATTTTTGTTCATATCAGTCAGCATTTAAAACAGCATTCTCTACCTTATATGTTATATTACAAGCGGACCTATTTAAAATTAAACTGAGAAAGAGACTCTAAAAACCACAAACATTTGCCATCTTTGCCAGCACATCATTATTATACAACTCGGTATGCTTAATCTTTCCTCTGTTTCCCAAAAGCAAAATTCACCCCCAGTGGAGGAGAAGTGCATGGCCAAGGCATGACTTAAATACCAATTAGGCTCAGACCTTACACCACATAATTGTAGAATTTCAGATATGTATATTTCTCTGGTGTCTATGTCTTAGTTTCTGCTGATAAAATGTTGGGGAAGATTTTACTTTTGCCATGCCCTACCTTGACATGTTAGGTTAATTTGAGTGGAGCTACTTGTTCTGCCAGAAGTTAACTGCTTCCCATGTTCAAGATACCTGAATTAAAGCTAGCTATAGATGAATACACAATATATGAGAACTATACACAGTGACACAGTTTAAAAATGTTATAAAACAAGCACTGAAAACCAAAACAAACCCAGAGTAAATGTGCAGCAATGTTAAAACATACATGTATGCATAATAAATCAGAAAAAATGAAACAGCATTAAAATCCCTTAAGTAATGCCTTGCTAGAGAAAAGCATTGATACTATTATGAGTTCTATGTAATATACAGTCTAAAGAAATATCAAGTGAAAATAGACTTCCTTCCTTCCTTCCTTCCTTCCTTCCTTCCTTCCTTCCTTCCTTCCTTCCTTCCTTCCTTCCTTCCTTCCTTCCTTCCTTCCTTCCTTCCTTCCTTCCTTCCTTCCTTCCTTCCTTCCTTCCTTCCTTCCTTCCTTCCTTCCTTCCTTCCTTCCTTCCTTCCTTCCTTTTCTTTCCTCTGAGTAGATTTGTTAAATATGACTGTATTGTTAAAATTGAAATTAAAGAATCTGACCACTATTATCTGAAATGTCTTACTATTAATATGTGAGGCTTTCTGTGGATATTGGTTCTGAAAATGATCTTTTCATTGAGATGTGAAAGCTCTGCATTCCAGCTCGCTACAGCCCCTCTTAGGAGGCATAAGTTTTTACTTGTCCTAGCAAGCTGGATATTTATCCATTCCAGTTATTCCAGCTAATTCACGCCACCCTTAATGTGAGAAAAAGCACAAAGCAGCATGGATATGCAAGGCACAGGAGTAAGCTGATAGTGTTTTTTTCTGCTTATGCACAGACTTATCTAGGAGTGCTTTTATTCCTTCTCATGGACTTCTGCCAGAACTCAGCCCTGGTTTGAGAGTTTTAGGCACATTGAATTGAACTAGTTCAAAGGACTGTGTAGGAATAGCTGCACTATCGTATCTTCCATGTTTGTGGAAACAAAAAGACCAGATGAAGCCAACTTCTGATTCATCTGACTGCCAGGATCTCTTGAAGCCTCACCCTTTCGCTCACACAATTCTGGCCAGTGATTCATTAAAGTTAATACTATTAATACTAATAAACACATTTTAGGAATGCTGACAACTTTCTTCTGAAATGGTTGTTTAGGAACAGCCTCCTTCCCTTTCCCTGCACCAACAATGATGCAATCAGGGTAGAACTAGGTGGTGTCACATGCTGGAAACTTAATGTACATTGCAAATGATAACATCTGCATCTAGGTGAGGAACTTTTCTGCCCCAGCTTGTGGAACCACACGAGCTTCCTGCTTTTCCTCTATGAAAATCAACTAGCAGTGAGAACTCTTTTTTTTTTCTTTAGTATGGTTTTTAGTGACCTCAGATGAAAGCCAAATGAACAATAATTTAAAAATCTAGATTTATTCTTCATACAAAAAACTGTGGTTTAGCAAGCTTTTGTCCTTGAGACTGATGATCTAGGTGTCGGGTGTAGTAGGGGGAAGAATCCCACTGTGATATTTTCAGTGTTATCTATTGGCAAGAATATATACAAGGATGTCTTCAAATTAAGCAGGAGTTCCCAAAAATACTTGTTCAATACCTAAAGCTATTTAAGCTATTAATCTCCAATTATTTCAGCAGAGGTAGGTACCTAAGAATATTTAAGGGTGGAAAGTCTGTATAACCTAATAAGGAAGATTTTTCAGTCGTGTCCATAGGTGTGTTTCCTTTTCCAGCAGTGCTCTCAGTCTCTTTCACCTCCTGGTACAGGGAAAGTAAACACACCCTAATTCCTTCTCCAGGGAGACAGTGACACTTCATGCAATACTGCAGTAATCAGCCTATTCAGCACGCACAAAGAAGACAGACCTTCGGGTAATTCGCTGTGAATGTACAGGAACCAGATTGAAAGCCTCTAAGCCTCTTTAGATTCCCATCCTTATATTGGTCAGGTACAATTCACTGTAGCTTACAGATTTCTTAGTGTCTATGTATGCTCTTCACATACCTGCAGTTATTATTTTTGCATTAAGTTGTAATTGGATAACTTTCACTTTGCCAAGAAAAGTTGAAACTCAACTTTTTTTTTTATTAAAACTACAGGTATAAGACTTTTTTTCCAACACTAAAACATTTGGGAGAGTCCAAATTACGCTAACAACAGAGTAACTTTCCAGTACCTTATGGAAGAAAAAATGTTATGTCTTCACAGAAACAAAGACAAAACAGCAGAGCAGCTGTTTCATATATAAAGGAGGTATGAAATAGGCCAGGGCCGCTGAATGATGATGATGACAAAAGAAATTCAGTGAGACAGCACCTTCAAAGAGAGATCTTGGAACCATAAATAGGAACTTCTATTAGGGTATTCCAGAGCAACTTAATTGTCTTATTTTTTTAGAGATATCTAAGAGTACCTACTTTAAAAAAAGAAGCATACTCAACAAGTTAGAAATCAAGTATGTTTTGGGCTATCCACACCTTTTAACTTCTAAAACTGCAGGTCATATATATACTTAAAATAAAGAATGTGGTCTTCAGAGTTAGAAGCACAATTCAGTTATTTATTTAATTAATTCAAAAGTTAATTAATTACTTCAAAATTCATTAAATCTTATTAATAAAAATTAAATAAATAAAAGTGGACATAAAGCTTAAGCCAAAGCAGTTCTGTTTGGAAGCCTTGATGTCATTGTAAACTACACAGGTTGTTACAACATGGAACAAAAGAAAGAAAAAAACATGGATTTGATCCTGTACGTAATCTTCCTATAAACTTCAAAGATTAATTTGGTTACCTAATTGCATTTGATAGACTCTTCAGATCTGTTTTTCAAAACATGAGGGGAAAGGGGGCACTTATCTGTCTCTAAGATGCAAATAGCTAGCAACTGAGGATTTTTTAAATTTAAATCAAGAGAAATTCAGTATCTAATGTTCCTTGTTTTCGTAACTGCGTAGGAAATCTCATTAAACATTAGTCATTTGAGCATTGCTGTTTATTTCCTTGGAGACAGCATCAGACCCTGATGTACAATTGAAATCAGTGACAAAACCTTCATAAACTTCCAGGAAAAACAGTTCAAGTCTACAGTGAGGTAATGAGTCTTTTATTTTTTTTAAAAAAAAAAAATTTACTTGAAAAAGTAGCCCCCCAGGAGCTTTCAAGACTTCTATCTTTCTAGTCCTCCTTTAACACATGATCCAGTTAATTCAAGTACATTTTAGTTTTGAAGAAGACTGGTAGTTGAGCAATTGCTAAAATGATCTGTACAGAGACTTTCATCTGAAAGAGGGATTCTGTTGTGAGAATTACTGCTGGAAGTATCTTGGGTTTTCAGCTGGGGGGTCAACGTATTTTTGTCCTTGACAATAGGAAGAAATATAGTGATTAAACTTTCTGATGAAATCTGAGGATGTTAATTTGGGGAACACCAAGGAAGTAAACAGGAAGAACTTGTGGACGTGACATTGCAACAGAATGAAATTTGACAGAGTGAGTTGTGGGAACCACCCCCACGAACTTACCCCATAACTGAGGAGCTCATCAACTGGAAACAAGCACTGAGATGAAAAGATTTGGGTCTACAGGCTAATGGTACAATGACAGTAAACTTGCAGACTGATGTGTCCATAAAAAAGAGATGTGATTATAAGACATACGAGAGTATAACTTTGTATTCTTCTCTTGTAAACTGCTGGCACAGTGCAAAATGCAGCATTCAGTTCTGTGTTCAAAAACAATGAGCTTGAACCAGTATCAGCAAAGTGTAGGGATAATCAGAGACTGCTGAAAATAAGAAGGTGATTAAAAGAGTTTTGCACTGTAAGGTCAAGCAAATACGAGGCCTGGACAGAATATGATGTTTCTTAATAGACATCACTGAGAAAAAAAACAAGCCATGAATAAATTTAGGATAGTGATTAGAAGATTTCTTACCCTTGCAGAACTAGGTTTTTGGAACAACATTTTTAAGGATTAGAAGTTATAAATTTGTGCAAGGATTGCATGACAGAACCACAAGTAACAAGGGATGGGCCTCATTGACACAGAATGTTCCTGTTCCTGGAGCACACGTTGCTTGGTTTCAAAAACATGATTACAACAACTGCTGGGAAAAAAACCTAAACAAATAAAAACAAAGCCCAAAAAGCCTTTGCAACCAAGGGTAAAACTCACTAAGCTGCCTACAACCATCCTCTAGCAATATCTAGTTTTATTATTCAAAACAGGACCATTTCCTTCAGATTGTACATAAGAATTTGTATGGATAGTAATTACAACCATTTCAAGGAAGGCTTGTAGATTAGCTTAAATTTTGAGAATGATTTAAGTTTCAACACAGCACCACCTGTTGGAATGAAAATAGCAGCAGTGGGTCTGAAGCAGTGCAAACACAGCTGGAGTCAGTCATGATTAATTTATAGACTTACAGTTTGGAGAGCTCTGTAACTCACTCTGCCTTGCCTACTATCCCTGCTAATATAAATTTGATGGCAAGTTTGCTATTAATTTTTTCTTTTATAGGAAAGGAAGATTTTACCACAGCATAACTGAGGTAAAGATTAGTTTTGAGCCATTAAACATAAGTTGGCACAACGTGAAGATATTTACACAGTGTTAAAGGAGATAAGAATATATTTCCTCATAAAGAGAGCACTGTGTATGAGAATTTAGAGCTGTAGATAGATACAGGTAAGTGATAAAAAGTAGATGCCTGGCCTATCATTAGAGAACATATCTGCTACTTTAAAATACACTTCATTTAGATTAATCACCACATTACTGCCACTTCAAATGAGGCGTGCAGGTGTAAAACTGGAACAGCACAGGCTTTTCTTCTTGTTAATGAGGAGATGATAACATGTTGCAGTTCAGGGTTTCAGGTGAGCAGGGAGCGCAGTCATTGTACAACATACAAAGAACAAGATGGGATGTGTAGTTCAAAACCATGTTCTCGGGGATTTATCTCCTTTGAGTCCCCTCCATCCTCCATTCCGGAGGAAAAAAGGGAAGTCAAGCAACTTTTAGTTGCCAGGAATTATTTCTGCTCACAGCTTTAGAAATTAAATTATAGTGAAAACAGCTTCTTTGCGTGGCCATTACACTGGCAAGGTTTGAAATTCCACTGCCCCCATTCCAAGCCTCCTGTGGCTGCTTTTCCGCACAGCAGGTGGGTGCAAAAAGCAACTAAGGGAGTAGTGCAGTAAGCTGCACAGGACAAAATGGTAAGGGACAAGACCGTGTCTCCTTGAAATGTTAGGATTGAGAAGCGTAATGTAAAAACATGCTAAGGTTCCTCTGCAGGTAATGGCTTGCTTTTGCTTGACTAGGAGTGCTTAGGAAGTTTGTCTGCCCCTGGCTATCCTGGCGATGGAGAGATAAAAGCTGCTGAGATGGTGTGTGGCCTGACAAAAGCAGCCTGCTCTGCCAGTGATACACACTGGCATGTCTGCCTCAGGCCAGGAAAGCAGTAGCTCTGGATCAGGCAGTGGGGACTTCCCTGGGCAGGAGGCATCCAAAGAATAGTGGTAGCAGACACACAGTGCTGTCATGGGGCACAAGGCACAGACTGATGGCAGGCAGAGAGAAGCAGCTCAGCCTTTCCTTCCTGAAAAAAATAGCTATTTTTTTTTCTGCCCTCAAGAACGCCAGAACAGATATCATTGGAAAAAATCATGGGAGTGTGTGCATAATAGGAAGCTGTTGCATTTACTCCTGGCCAAAGCATCCCTCAGGATCCACAGCCACAGACCTGAGCTTACCAGTGAAACACAGCCCAGCATCAACTCTCTTTCCTCCTGAATGCACCCTCAGCTGAGTGAATTTACTACAGACAGGATTTATCCCACCTGGCATTAACAAGGTTGTCCATGTTTCTTGGAGCTTAGGATGGCTCTGCAAGCACTGGGACAAGACTGGTGTCTGCAGGGGAAGACTTGATGCTAGAGCTGCTGTTGTGTGTATGCACCACTCTTTCTTAGGCTAACCTCAAACTATCTGAAACTCAACCTGGATATATGCCAATCTTATAATTGCTATTCCAAAGACACTTAGATTATTAATTTTTTAAAAGAATAAAGGGTGTTACATTCACTACTGTAGAAAAGAGTGTGCATAAAGACTTACAGGCACCACACTTCCATTTAACAAGAACATCCATGTCAGATAAGACTGTTCTATTGAAAATCATACACTTGAAAACAACAGTTTTCAAAAGCAGCATTCCTACATTCCAGTGGTGTTGTTTTACTATAGACAAAGGATATAAAGTTATGATTCACAGTAAGTAAATGATACGTGTGCATTCGTAATGCAAATTTACACAATATTTTGTTTAATGTTTGAATTTTGACATTTGAAAATCTTGTACTATATTTACAGAGTCAAAAAGTCACAAGGCTTTACATTCTGTAAATGTTTTTTTCCTTATTTAGTTGTTTTAAATCTTCATTTGCCTGTGTACTCACCCCCAGATAGAGTTTATACAACCAGAAGGAGACTTCAAGCCTGTGGTTTTCTGTTGGTTCCTTTTTTGGGGACAGGGGTGGACTTCTTTTTTTTTTTAATTATTAAGAAGGCAGGAGCCAAGTATAAAGTCCATAACAACATTTGGGGATCCAGAACATGAGGTTCAAAATTGTCTTGTTTTAGATATCTTAACCATGAACTTCTCACAGTTTCCTGCAGGACATGAGCTGAAAAGACAAAACTGGAGACACTTTAAAAATGTTATAGCATTGGGGTTAGGGAGAAGGTCCTTTTTTTTTAAATCTTTTAAAAATTTCTTCATACTTACAAACCTATGCTGCCTTCTCCCTTTTCCACCCTGCAAATACCAATGTTTGCAAATGACCAAAAAAAGAGCTATCAAGGAAAATATTTTTTCTGTCTGATTCCTTTGAGGTCTGTAATTACTGCGGATTAGCATTTGTTCACTGGAGTTTTCCTGTATAAGCTAATAAAAGAAAAAGTGGAAAATACATTTTTGTGTACAAATAATAAGCATAATAGCCTTTTTGGCTGTGTTTTCATTGGTTTGCTGTGACTTAGACTTGTGTTTCAAACTTTTTTCATTAGATCTCCAAGCATTTCCATGTTCTTCTGCATATCTCAAGATTAATATCTTGCCTATAGCAGTGCCTTTACACTAACTCAAACTAAAAATGAACCTTCTCCCTTGTTTTTTATTCCCGTTATAACTTTTCCTACATATCTGAAATAAATATTCCCCTGAGATCATTACTTTTCCATTTAGTATACTATAACATCTAGACTGAAACTATACGCCTGTCTTCATTTTTGTGGTTACTGATTTCAGCAGAAGACATAGATTGAGTTTCAGCTCACTCTTTTGGAAAGACACATAGCTTATGTTACAATACGTATGACAAATGTGACAGTATTGCTACATCTCCATATAGACCATATGTTTGTTGCTGTGCACTGATCTGATGAAATTATAAAAAAAAAAATAATGTCTACGGACTCGTGAAAATCTTTTGCTGCAATGGTACAGCACTGCAAGTTGTTAACTGTGGTTTGGTACGTTAAAGAACATATCTATGTGATTATGCCCTGGAATCTGAAGACTTAGTCTTTCATTTTCCTGCTCTGAAGAACCACCACATGTTTTGATGTAATTTTACACCAAAATTGGATTCTTTGGGTCATTACACTCAGAAATACTTTTCCAAATTTTACTGTTTCCTCTACTAATTGAAAAAAAAAACACGGTTTTTACCCTTGATTTCTATCCATATTGTTTTGAGGCTAATCCCATTAATTCAGGAAGAAATAATGCCCAGCTTTTAAATGGGCCGGGTGTCTGCCACTACTACATCACTGAGATTTGTGAGTACTCAGATTTTTTACAAATTAGGACATTTACAGTAAAAGCTGTAGACACTCTGAGTTAAAAAAATTAGCACAAGTCCTTCCTTTGACAGTCTCAAGAAACTAATAACCATTTCTAAATTCCAGCCATTGTACTTTTTCAGGGAGGAGGAGCAGGGGGAAAACAAATGGTTGATTTTTCCAGCTGCAACATTCACATCAGCAGTGAAATCCTGGCTACAGGATGTTTTTCACTGTTACTGAATCATAGTACTGATAGTGTTGCTTAAAGACTTTTCCAGCGCTGCAAGAAGTCACTGCAGCATTAAGGTTGTTAACTTCATTTCTGAGCTTCCAATTATTTTTGAATTCTTTTCACTGAAATTACATTCACGTGTGAGCTTACAGTATTTACATGGAAACATGTATGTATCAATGAAATATGTGCCTAGAGACACTGTAGAGTCTTCATCCTCAGAGATGCTCACTACTTAGTTGGCCAATGCCCTGAGCAAGGCATTGCACCTCCAAAGCTGACCCTGTTCTGTGTGACGACTGGGACCAGATGCCTTCCAGACAGCCCCTACAGACAGAATAGATTATACGACAATTCTGTTATTCACTGTCATGGTAGCAAACTTGGTGCGGGTGCTTACTTTTTCTGCCATGTATTTAATATTTTTCTCATTATGGTATTACCAGTATTACCAAATCCTGGTATAATGAGATTTTACTGCTTTTTAGTATTTTAGGTAGGTACAGGAAATAGAGAGGGTCATTTGTTAGGAAGAAAGAAATATCACTCCTAATTAACTTTGTATATTATTTACATGTTAGTTTGTTTAAGTGTTTTAAAGTACAAACAAAATACAAATTAAAATAATTAAGTACTGGAAGGAGTTATTTATACCTTTCTTCAGATCTGAGAGCATAGGCACTAGCTCTCATAATAGTTTAAAATTAATTTTTTAGTGGATAAACTAGTCACTGATGTTGCTTAGCTTTTACTACAGGGGGTAATCACCAAAGTTCATTTCTAGGCCCAATGTTTTTAGCTAGAATGTAATCTCATAGAGATTGAAACCTGGGCAATCTAAGGAACAAGGCATGGGGGTCAAAGGCTTTAGTTTATTCATATATCTGCTACTGAGTAAATTAATTCTTCAAGCAGGTTAGGTCACAATTCAAGGTTTTTTATAACCAGGAGGAAGTCTTATATTGATTTTGGTGGATTTTGTCCCAGTACCAACGATGTGAGTCCTGTGATACAGACTTGAGATCAGGAATGACTGGCAAGATCTCATCTCATCTCAGTTCTGATTCTGATGCTTTCTAGCTTTATGTAAACAAAAATGCCCATTTTCATCTTTAAGATAATACTAGGAGCTAGATGCACCCTCAGTGAGGACGGGGAATAGGGCTGTGTAGAAAAGCATCTACCCCCACTCATGAGCCATGCATTACGTGCTGCAGAGGATGGTGCCAATTCAACAGTGGGGGAGGGAGACCCTTTTCTCCCCAGGTGAGTTTTCTCATTAAATACTCATCAATTAGCTTCAGAGGTCTCTCATGAACATCAATTGTTCAATGCCATCATAAAAAATTGCTGTTAATTATAATATTACATTTATTGTAATAATGCCTGCAGCAAGGCTTTCTAATTCAAGCAAATGTTAAAATGATGCTCTGCTCTTACCCGTGGGTGTAGGATTGTTTCTTATTTGCTAGCTGTACTCATACACCTTAATTATAATAAAGTCTCAGAGACTTATAATTCCACCTGTCTAGCACAAAGGACGGCGTTTGCATTTTGCTTTAGGGTGGGATGGTTTTCACTGTTGCTTTTGTAAGAACTCAGAGATAGTAAAACTCACCCTGCAGATCAGGAAGTCCTCCTGCAGGCAGAAGGAATTTAAAGATTATCCAGAAACACCATCCGAAACTGGCTCTATCTGACAGTGTTGTTGATCATGGTGGGAGAAGAAGATCCTGTTTATATTTTCCTTGCTGCGAGGGCATAAATTACAGGAAGCATATGAACCAACCTCAATATTTGCACACCTCTTGCAGCAGGTCTTTGTTTATAAATGCATAAACCATCTGTTTAACATTTGCAAATTAAACACTTTTTTATAGTACAATTTAATATCTAGTTCCAAAAAAGCCTGTGAGGTCCAACAAATCTGTGCAGTCTGTTGCTAGATTCTTTGCAAGAAATGCAAAATAATAACATAATTAAAGAAAATACTTGCAAACGCAGACTGCATTTTGCTGTTTCAGTTTAATTCCTATGCTTAAGTAATTAACTGCGTCTTTGAAATGAAAACTTCTCAATCGCTTCAGTTTTTGCGTCTTGTATCAGTTTGTGTGATGTCTGTACCTTCATTAAGAAATACTCAGAATACATGTACATTAAAAAAACAGTTTTAACAAATACATAAATACATATTGTACTGTGGATATATTACGTTAATGTCAAGCTGACATGTCTGCTTTCTCATTTGCAGGAAATATCTCCAAGCCAGTGTTTATGTTAGCAAATCCTTTCCAGCACTAAGGTGGCTACTAGCTTTCCATAAAAGACGATGCTTGGCTTGGAAAGGTGGTTTGGCCTTAAAACTGCCAGAGATACTCAGAAATCCAAGAAGACTATTTCTCTAAACTTTGAAGGAAAGTGGCTAAAGCAGTTTTTTAGAATCCTCAATTAGAATTGCTGGACATTTTACAAAATCTCATAGAGCATCTATTTGCATCATTAAATGTCTAAACATGCTCTCCAGACTGGCCTTAAATCAACAAATAGATAGTGTTGCAAAAGGATTTTAAGCCTTTGTGAAAGCAGCCATGAAAATTCTGGCATGTTTCTTAAATTTGTTCCACTGGATTCTTTGTATAACTGTAAGTCTAGTTTTAACAGGTGCTGTTAAAGCTTGTGCTGTTTTATGAGGAACATTCTGATCAGCTCCGCCGAAAATTCATGACTCAGAAAGAGTCCGTCAATCTTTTAGTATATTTTGCTGTGTGATGGAATGGAAACTAACCTCTTTATCAGGGAGTACCTTCTGCAAACATGTAATAAAACAAAATGAAAAAGACCGTTTGGTTTAGAATCCAAAATAAAATTTTCTCAGTTTATTATTACTTTATTCCAGGCAATGTAACAAAAATGTGTCATCATCCCAGCTGCACCAGAACTTTAGAAATAATTGGCTGTAACTGTCTGATGGTGCATGCAAGGAGTTTGGTTCTGTTCCTACTGAAGTCAACAGTTTTGCTACTGACTACAACCAAGTATCTTATCCTTGTGTGAACTTAATGAATGTGTCATTTCCATGAATAGCATATACTGTGTTTTATTATGATTATTTGATTTATCAATATTTGATTATTGGTCACTTCAAACTTACATGACACTGGGATACATTTTCTCCCCCAAAACTATGCACTTTGTGCTGTACTACTAGTGGGAAAAGAGTGGATATTAGCACATTAAGGACAACTAAGAATTCATCTGCCAAAAGGATTCCTTAGATGGTGTAGGGGAAAAATATCCAACTTGTATATCTCGCAAACACAACGCCCATGACAAGGTGGTACACTGTCAAAATCCAGGAGGTTCCACTGGTCTTTAGATTTTAAACAGCCCTGAGAAACACTGCTGGGCACTAAAGAGCAGTGCTTCAGGGTCTGCATGTCTCAGAGTCAGCACTACTGCAAGAGAAAGCAGAAAGTTATGAAATTATCTCTCTTTGGCTGAGTTGTTTGTTCCTGAATTTTACTACCAATACATGAATATATCATTTTTACCCTATTAATAGCAAGCACATTTTTAACCAATCACTTTAATGCTTTATATAGCCGTATACGTCTCTGACTTCTCAGGGGACATTCCCTGGTTTTCTATGCAACCGTGAGTGAGGGCACTTTCTGGTCCTTTCCTGATGAACCACAAGAAAGCTTGTCTGTCTCTGTCACACAGAGAGGATGCACTTGAGGACTGAACTACTCAAATATTTTAACCTGAGTGCTGAAGTAAGAGAAGCTGAAGAGGAAGGAATGCCAAGATGCCCTAGACATAGAGCTATGAGCTGCGGTCCCTGTGTGACATGTTGTTCCTTGTTTCCCCTAATTCGTCATAGCTGCCTCTGGCCACTTACAGCAGCAGTGCTCTCTCTCCCTGCAACTTACAGTTCCTTCCAATCACTCTTAGTGCTAATAAATGCTGTGATGGTGACGACGACTCTGAGTAGTGGGAAGAAGCTGTTCAGAGTGGGAAGGTGGTGAAAAGCAGCAGGTGACAGCAGTAGCAGTGCAGGAACAAGCACAGGTTCCTCTGCTTCTCCGCATGTTCCCCCGGTGCATGACCCTGCTCACAGGGCTCCTGAGAGCTTCCCTGTGTCCTGGTGCTTTGAGGCAATCTCAACAATTGCATGTCTGTCCCACTGACTAAAGGGGAACTTTCTTCTTCCTGTTCTTACTCATTTGTTACTGTGAGGAAACTTTCTTATTCTCAGGAAAATGCGTTTCCCATTATAAAAAGTGCATGGATATGGGTCTGTCACACTGATATGGTCACTGATTTAGGAAAGCAAAGAGAAAAACTTTGGCTCCTGGAGTATCAGTCCACGGGAATACCCATGCAGCCCCCGCAACTGTATCGTTGTAACCAGGGGTTTCAGAGTGAGGGGATATAGAATCATAGAACCATAGAATGGTTCGGGTTGAAAGGGCCGTTAAAACCCATTCAGTTCCAACTTTCCTGCCAGGGGCAGGGACACCTCACACCAGACCAGGCTGCCCAAGGCCCCATCCAACCTGGCCTTGCACACCTCCAGGGAGGGGCCAACCACAGCTTCCCTGGGCAACCTGTGCCCGTGTCTCACTACCCTCATCGTGAAGTATTTCTTCCTAGTGTCTAATCTAAATCTCCTCCTCTTCCAGTTTAAAGCTGTTGCCCCTTGTCCTATCACTACAAGCCCCTGTAAAAAGTCCCTCCCCAGCTTTCTTGTAGGCCCCCTTCTGTTACTGGAAGGCTGATATGATGTTCCCCTGAAGCCTTCTCTTCTCCACACTGAACAAGCCCAACTCACTCAGCCTGTCTTCATAGAAGAGGTGCTATCACTTGCTCTGACCAGTTAAAAAGCTATCAGCTATCACTGTAACTTACAGTATTTAACAGAGAAGTGTGATAGATCCAATTAAAAATAAATGTGTTACAAGATGCAGAATAACCCCACTACAAACGTGATCTGTTTCAACTGTGTTGCCTGTGCAGCACAACCAGTTCCTTGGCCTCTGCTTTATTCTCCCGTTAGAGAAGCCTCCTCACACTCATGAACATGTGTTTCTAATCAGAGAATTCTTAGGGAAAGACCACCTGCCTACAAAGGATACCTTTATTTCCCAGTCCCAGTGGGTGTCTTACAGACAGATTTTAGTAAACAGCAAAAAGTGAGCGTAACAAAAGGCTGAAAGCACAGCTTTCTTTTAATAAAATCCTATGGTGTCCACCCGAAATGTTTGTAACAAAATGGGAGAGAAGACAATTCTTAATTGTTATTTCTGCTGAAGATATCATGAATAAATAACAACATGGGAGAAAGTAGTAATAAGAAACTTGTCCTTTGCTTTGGTGCTTTAGTTTACTTTGGCTTGTCTAACCAGTTTTTAAAGAAAAAATGTCTAAATGTACTCAAACAGGAGAATAAATGTTCCTTATGCCTCCTGATTTTCAAAAGAGAGTTTTCTGAGCCATCACTAAAGAGTGGGCAGCTAAAAAAAATCAATGCTGCTGTTTCTAGAGCTCTTTAAACACAAAACACAGACACTGTTAGACAAGGAAGGTAATCATCTTTGTGGCTTATTACATTAACACCAGGTCAGCCAGACGCTAAAAGCCTCTAAACTAGGGAATCTGAAGAGCAAGAGTCACAATCCTTTCCATTTGTGGTTCGATCCAAAATGGACTTGGTTTACTGTTGACTTGAGTGTACACTACACTCGGTCAATTTGATCTGCTTCAGTACTTTCAATTTCACACAACCACATCTTTAAGAATAATGTGAATGCAGCCTGAGACTGATGGAGGCTTTACTTAGCCGGACCATCAGTGTAAAAGAAATGATCAAGACCACTTAGATCCAACAAGGACTTGGCACCATGAGTTTAATAGCAATAAATAAATCCACGGAGAAAGACGTCATAATCTTCAGAAAAGAAGCATTAGCGATATAGTGACAGTCAATATAGTGACACAGTGCTAGGTGTCCATACCAGGGGTGTTAAGCTCACAGTTCCCACTGTTCTCCTGCTCTTGTTCCTGCAGTGTAACATGCATCACACACGCTGTACGCAAGACCAGCCCTGGCAGGAGCATGGGGGCAAGGAGCTCAGGGCTGCTGACAGGTAGAAACAAGGTGCCGCATTAGATAAAAAATGGTAGAGGGTCAGATTAGTCCTGTGGGCTGTGAGTTTGATACCCCTGGTCTACACCAATGTTAATCTGCACACAAGTATGTGAGCACATGGGAAAATAGCTCCTTTTCTCAAAGTAGTTCTCAAGGGCTGTGGGTTCTTTTATTCTAACACCAACAGAATTCGGGGATGAAGACTTCTTCCAGTCCAAAGAGAATCTAGAGCTCATCATCCAAGAACAAGAGAGGTCTCTGTATCCTGAGCCTGTGCTAGGCAGCTGCAGACAACTCTCAGGAAATGGGCAATATGCCATATGAGAGGCCAGCAAGAGTCCTATCAGCAAGTCCATGTGCTGCCACTGCCAGAGATCAGCCTGGAAGTTGACAACTTAGTATCCTCCCACTGCCACGCACATCCTGCATGTGTCCAGAAGTGGCTGTGAGCCATGTACTGTAGTCAAATGAGTGTAGGAGGAGGGCAAGTAGTGACATTACAGTCAGATAGCCAGTGGTTAAAGGGGGTGATTGGAAAGTAGTGGCTCGTTCTCACACGTATACTACACGCACACACACACACACACACTTACAAGCCAAATCGTTTTCTAACAGCTCTGTTATATAGCAGATATGAAATCCGTGGCTTAGGGAAAAAAACCTCAAGGTGTAGGATCACAAAATTCAAAAGAAAGCTGAGCAGAATCATGTAATCAACAAGTTCTAGAATTCAGTTGCCTTTTCAACAAATACAAAACCACTAAAAATAAAAAGTATTATATCTGTAATAATCCATGAAGTCCTAGATCATTATACATTTTAAAAGCTGAAATCTATTCAACACTTCTCTCTTCTCAAAAGCTGAGTGCACACCTTTCTTCTAGGAAGATTCTTATTCACAACTAGCTTCTTAATTCCTTTCAACTATGTTTGCAGGTCAGAGATCAACAGGATAACAACAAGGAAGCTCCAAAACCAACAACAAAGAATCTCCAAAACAAACAACAAACCTACTCCAGCGGCTGTCTCTGCCCTGTGCTTCCATTCAACATCTCTGAGAAGATGGAATATAAGCAGGCTTTTGGGGCTTTATATAAGGTATGTAGTAACCACCAGGATCCTCAAGAGATTCTGGTCTCTCTCTTACAAATGCAAGAAAGGCAAGAAATTAACTTACATGAACACGCATACAAACATGCATGCTTCCTAATCCCCTGTGCAGTATACATAAGGAGATTAAGTAGTGCTTTATAAATTGCAAATGATGCATGTTTAATGATGTGCAAAATCTTAAGTGGTTTAAAGTTTGTTGAGGACCACCACTTGCTGATTCTCTAGATCTTATCTGAGCAAACTGAATCTCTTGATTTTTTGTTTTAAAAAAAGTGTTGAGAAAGTAAGGGTGACTATCTGTTGACAATACTTCACATCAGACCTGGTCATTTTATCTCAGACATAGGTGGGGAGAACAATTCCCCCAAAATAAAAGGGGCAAAGGGAAGAGATGGAAAAAGTCTGTATTCAAAACATCTGAGAAGTTCAGATAACATCCTTTTGAGCACTTAATTAATCCAAATACTTTTTATTTGCAACTCTGTTGTAGATTTCTAAAGAACTGAGTTTGCATTTGATTTAGAATAATAGCTGAAATCTGCTGCTAGGGACTGGAAATGCTGGTAATAAACCAAGGTTTTGATTCCTTTCTCTGTCTTTGGCATAATACTTGCGGCTTTGGGGTTTGCAGTGCTTACTGGAATCACAGTGTCCTAAAGCTCCTCCGTGTTGTCTGGATTAAGTACAAGTGGTTTGGGTTTTTTTCAACATTCTGCATTTCAGAAAAAAATCAGTCATATCTCCTAACCTAACCTCCGATTAATTGCATCCTTTATGTCTTCTTTGCAAGCTCTAATAGATGATCAACTGCAGCTGGGCAACATAGGTTAACGCAAATAAATTTAAGTTCAGTTTGGTATTCTTGAACAAACTTATGAATCATCAATATCTGTCTCTGCTTTTCACCAATAGCCTTGGTGACATCACAGTGTACATTTCTGACCATGCAGTACCATTTCTACTTACCTCTAAATACAGACCCAAGGCAAGGACTTATGCAGAAGAATAACAGGCCATGTTTCTGATAAAATGGCCAGGATTCTATTTCTTCCTTTATGGATATAGTGTTGGGTTTGTTACATTTTATATCCATTCCTCACATTTCTTCTTGTCTTTTGCTCCTAAATCTCACGAATTCATTCCATTTAGAATGTTTTTTAATTATTTACCCTAACCCAGGAGATAACATTATCTTCCCTCAGAAAGAGGGGCCATCTTCAGGAAGCCTTGCTTATTTGGAAAGCTTTCACCAGCATCTACCTCAGGTATTTCACAAATAACATAGACACTCCGAATTCACATATTGTTGTGGTAACAGCAGTAGTTGATGGCACTCTAACTGGAGTTTTGAAGACTTCAGTCAAAGCACAAAGCTACAGCCACACAGCTGCTATGGCTGGCACTGACTTGCGCTAGCAAAACCCACAAGTGTTTTACGATCTCTCCAAATGGTAAAGAGACTTCCTGTGCAATTACTGAGGCACTTTTAAGTCCAAAGATAATAGTTAGACTTTCTGTCTCCAACCAGCAGTAACTCTATCCTGCCAGCTGGTTATTCCTCAGTGGCTGTCACATTCTGGGTCAGAACTATGCTTTTTCTGACATTACATATAAGTTGTTGCTCTAAATAGATAAGTATTATGGAGGGCCTGGGAAGCTCCAAAACACTTGATTCTCTTTCTCAGCACCAGGTATGTCTCTTATTCTTAACAAGCAAAGCAAGCAATTTGAAACTGCTAAAGTACAAGGAGAAAAAATGGTGATAAAAGTTAAATGAACACACACATGCTTTTAGAGGTTATGTTCAGGAAATTTGAATTCTTTTGCTGTTTTTCCTGTGTCTTCTGAAAGAGGAACTCCCTCTTTGCCTGTTCTGCTGCCATGCAGATCCATATTTGCAGTTTTACACGAGACCTTTATGTTTATGTGTTTGAAGTACCCTCCTTGACTTATCAGTTTTACCTCTGCATGAGGTGAGGCTACAAACAGCATTTGCTAAATCACCTTTCTAGAAAATTCTGTAAGATCATTACTGTTCATTTGGCAACCTACTTCATTAATATAAACAAACCTTTGAGAATATCAAAAACATCTTTCTTACAAACATCTCAGCTAAGTTCATTGGCAAATATTCTGTCTGTACACATAAAGCAATTATCTAACATGGAGACATTAGTCATGAGCTTTTATATGGCCCCTTCAGATGTGGATAGTTTTGTCTGGCTTAATTATAGAGGAGGTTCATTCAGAATATTACAATGGTGAAATTATGTTGACCTATCATCTAGACTCTCTAATTTAACCTCTTTTTTTTTCTCTGAGGATGTTAAGAGCCCATTTTGTATTCATATGTTTTGGCCTAGATATAAATCTTGATCTCCACAAATCATTAACCTCTTTCAACAGTGGTAGAATCTTGTTTGAAAGTTTGTCCCAGTTTTAATTCCATTTCTTAACAAAAACCTTCTGCCCATGAAATTTACATGGGTCTCTTGGACATAAGGATGAGACAAGACTCTGGTCTTTTTGTTCCTTAGGTTTTCATTTTATTGTTACTATATTTTAGAGTTTATACTTTAGCTTTACTTTCTTTCTCTTTTTTGTCAGTACCACCGTTGTGACCAGGATCAGGCCTGCTATGCATAGCTGATATATACAGTCTATGTATACTGATACACAAAGATGTAACTGAAGTCTGTGTCTTCAGATTTTGGATATCTAATTATTTATACATATTACTAGTTGGCAAGGTACTACTTTCTTTCCTTGCAGGCATATATGTCTTTCCACAGGACAAGAAATTTCTTTGTTCTTTCCTTTTCCTATTGTCTTTTGGACTCTACCTCGTTGATTTGAGAAGGTGATTGATGGACTGCTTTGCATTTTCTGACTGAATGCTTAGTCTTGAAGCATTTCTGTCTTGAGGCCACTTAAAATATATATACCTAGCTTTCCAGAGCAGAAAGATCCTTTGTGAACTTGATTCTTCCAGCATGCTTTGCATTTTGTATATTAAACCAATTTGTTTTCTCCTCTGTCCTAAGCATAAGTCTTGCAATATTCCTCGCTGCTGTTTCCATTGCTGGTACTAATTCCATTACTTTAGGCAGTGTTAAATTCACTTCTGCCTTAAATTTGAAAGCTGTCATTTATCATACAAAGAAATTTGTCTCAAGCGTATCTTTTAAGATTAATTTCCAGAAAAGTAATATATAAGCTTTGTTGTATATAAAATTACAGTTTCCCTTTGCACCCCGATACAAGTCTAAAATGTGAAACATTTTCCAATAATTCTTTATAAGTGGTATATGGCTTTCTGTTAAGAGTTTTGTAGCTCTTTAAAAGGCCTTCTCATCAGTCCTGAGGTTCTAAGAAACTCTGTAAGTGGACAGAGGTTTGCTGCTAAATGACTCTAAGGGAAGAGTTTGATACCCCTTTCTTAGAAGAAATCAGTGGCTGTATAAAAATAAAATCATAAAATAAAATTATAATTTTCATTGGTTGCACAGACTCTCTGAATTTGTCATAAATTTTAATGATTTTCCGAAGTTCCTTTTCAGCAATATTGTCAACTCTCTATCAGACTATTGCAAGCTGGAAGCAGTTGCCTAACTTAAGTATGGCATGACTGGAATGGGAGTGGAGGGAAAAGCACTGCCACTTAATAACAGGGAGTAAGAGATGTATGGAGTGTTATATTCTGGGGTAACCACATGCTGACTGTAAGTTTGTTCTTGTTTTCTTACATTAAGAGTGTATCTTTGAGTTTGCCTGTCTTTTAATTTTGCCACCATGCTCTACGCTTTTTAGAGCTTTTAAGCATAGCTTTTTATTTTTCAAATTAAGTTCAGATACACTTGGGTGACTTCTCTTTGTAAACAGAAACACTGCAGATTTCATAAAAGAACATCAGACTCCAGATTTCATATCTTCTGCCTGCTGAATTCTGATGGGAGGTTCCTCATGAGGCAGATGAACTTTATAAGAAAACCAAAAAAACCTTGCACAGTCGTCTTCCATCTTAATTTGGATTAAATCACCTGTCCATAGATCATGATTGTTATAAACAGCACAATTTCAAAAATTAAATTAATAAGAAGAGTCACAGAGCAGTTCTGTTTCACATTTTCTTTTGTACCAGAGATAATTTTTAGGTGTTTCAAATCCAAACCAGGTATCTGCAAGCAACTCTATTAAAATAGAATAGAAACTTATGCCCATCTTTGTGTGTGTTTGAAGATGGCTGTCCACTGACGTAGAAATTGAACCAGTGACTACCTGACAATTCTTCATTGTTTCTTCACTACTCTAACTTTCTCTCAAGGTCAAAAACCCTGGCAACAGAGGAAATGACCTCTAAAGTTAATTAAATATTTTTCTACAGTCACAACTTTCACTCAGATTTGCATGCAACTAGGAGGATAGTGATGTTACATGAGCACCTGTGGGCTAATAGTACTTACAAGTCTAGTGTTTATTAAAAACATGTCAAGAACATACACACTCAAAATGGAATGGTCAATCTTTATTAATCAGGTACCTTGAGTAATCAACACAGTTCCATCCTCAGTTCCAAAGAAGGACTTTAGCAGGATATCCACAAATAAGTCAAAATCTATGACTTAAAAATTTCACCTTACCTTACAGGTCCCGTTTAGGACTTAAACCTCTCCTCTTTATCCAGTTATAAGCAACTCAGTCCTGTTAGGCCACTCTTGTGCAATACCAAGCCAAGAGTGACAAGGATGTGGCATGGTAGCTGCGTTAATACCATACTAAGGGACAGTGCTGCGTTTCAGGAAGAAGAGCTCCAACCAGACTGGAAGCCAAGCAGTTAGTGAAGTGATATAAAGATCCTTAGACAGGTATAAGGAGGGACAGACATATTTTGCAGATTGATGAAACACTGGCATAAAACATATATGATGAGGGATAATTTTGCTCAAGCTTAGTTTCCAAGGATCTGAAAGAACAGGAATAAAGAACTGGGCCTAGACAATATGGAGTAACTGTGCTACCAGCCAGAGAACAGGGCACATACGGCAGGGAGAATAAGAAGTGGAAGAAAATACTCTAGAAGGATAAAGAATTGATGGTACAAGAAGATACATGCCAAGTAGACAGCTGCGTATTCCATCATAGCCACATACAAGTGAGGTACTGACATGCCTAAATCTTTTTTTTTAATCTAGTCTATTCTCAAGTTTGCCTGACTAGAAGGTACAGTCATTCACCTAGAAAACAGAAACAGTTTCATATAACTTAGATATTAAGTCCCACCTAACAAATCCACACCCTTACATTACTATTTGCCAAAGTGACCAACCTATTGAATAAAATAAAATGCATAAAAGCATCAGTAAATGAATTTATATGTGATTTGAATATTTTTATATTTTGACAGTAGGCGTCAAGAAAGACTAATTCTTTCACTTAACTACTTTTTACTTATCGAAATAGCCATCAACAGAAATCCTACTATGACCTAGTGCATGAGATACTTTAAATTTTCTTTTTTCTGTTGCATAATATTTAAAGGAAATTAAACTATCATAGTTTGACATTCAGAAAAAAAAAGAGAACCGACCACATGGTTTCTGTTTATTAACATGCCTTATACTACAAATAATCATCAAATCTCCAAATGTGTACAAGTCTTTCTGTGGAAAGACTAAAAATATGTATGTTTTTCAAGTCTTTCTTGAAGTCAGAAAGTGGGGTTTTTAACTATATTAATGGACATAGAAAAGACTTAGCTTGAACGACTGTTCATTGTATGTGTTGCTAGGAGCAGAATATGACTTCAAGAAATATACGGCGAAATTTGATCTGCTTAAGTTTGTCTATGAAATTGCTATACAAAATATGACCATTATTTTTCTCTCAGAAATTGTCACAACATTTCTCCTTGGTCTTTTTTTAGAAGTCAAAAACCTTTCTGGTTTGTCATTTGGCACTTGAAAAATAATGTAAACAATGTGCCTGTAATCTATTCCCTAGGTCTACCAGACAAATTGCCAGGTAGCGTAGAAGAAGGCAGATGTTCCATTTTTCGCTTAGCTTTTATGTTCAGTAAGCCTTTTATGTTGGTTCTAATATAATGTGGTAGTGTCACAAATTATCATCTTGCAGTCTGAAACACAGCAAATGTTTCAAAATAAATAACTCAGCAGCCAAACCCCACCTCCTTTCTTGTTGATGAATTTTGTATTATTAGAAAATGTTTATCATTTCAATTAAATGGGAAAACGGTTTTGCAATATTCTGTAGTTTATTCAAGAGCATCTGTTTTCATTATCCAAGACCGAAAAACTGAACTGCTTCGATTGGATGCATCAGTCACAAGATATGGGTAAGAATGCTTCCACTTGGAAGGTATTCTTCCCTATTAGTTTAAAATGTGCTCTTTCAGTAAACATTCTTGAGAAAAGCTCCCCAGCTAGCAGCGGCCACATGAGACCAACACTGAAATTCACAGAGTAGCATATTTCAGAGATGACTCCACCAGCGTCCTGTTCAGCTGTTTCCTTTTCATTGATGCACTGCAGATGGAAAAAAAAGGGGGGCACACAGACTATGGAGCACTGCAAATTTCAACTCTGCAGCAGAAGAAATCTTCTCTGAGCTTTAGACACTGTAAGGTCCATGGGGTTTTGCCACTGAGAACCAGTAATAAGGTTGAACTCAGGGTACTTAGCCCAACCACATAACTTCCTTTCCCCGTTAAGTCCCCAAGTTTCACCAAGACCAATCACGTTTTGATTCTCACTCTTTTGAGTACAGTGATATGGTATCTCTGACATTCCCTCACTCTGGCCTCCTAGGAGACCATTTGTGGGCTTCTGGTCTGTCTGTCTGTTCTTATCTGTGCTACAGGAAAACAAACAACAGCAAACTCGAGCTGGTCTTGCTTTTGATGGACTTGCCTGTACATGTTTCTCACAGCATTCTGATTGAGAAACCGGCTGCCATTGGCCTGGACGGGCACACCCTTTGCTGGGTGAAAAAACTGGCTGGATGAGCCGGGCCCAGAGGGTGGTGGTAAATGGAGTTAAATCCAGTTGGAAGTGGGTCACGAGTGGTGTTCCCCAGAGTTCAGTGCTGGGTCCAGACCTGTTCAATATATTTATTAATGATTTGGACCAAGGGATCGAGTGCACTCTTAGCAAGTTGGCAGTGTTGATCTGCTTGAAGGAAGGGAGGCTCTGCAAAGAGATCTGAACAGGCTGGATCGATGGGCTGAGACCAACGGGAGGAGGTTAAATAAGACCAAATGCACCTGGGACACAGCAACGCCATGCAGTGTTACAGGCTTGGGGAAGAATGGCTGGGAAGATGCCTAGTGGAGAAGGCCTGGGGGTGTTGGTCAACAGCTGGCTGAATATGAGCCAGCAGTGTGCCGAGGTGGCCAAGAGGGCCAATGGCATCTTGGCCTGTATCAGAAACAGTGTGGCCAGCAGGACAAGGGAGGTGATTGTACCCCTATACTTGGCATTGGTAAGGCCACAACCCGAGTACTGTGTTCAGTTTTGGGCCCCTCACTACAAGAAGGACATTGAGGTGTTGGAGCGCGTCCAGAGAAGGGCGATGAGACTGGTGAAGGGGATGGAGAGCAAGTCCTGTGAGGAACGGCTGAGGGAATTGGGGTTGTTTAGCTTGGAGAAAAGGAGACTGAGGGGAGACCTCATCGCTGTCTACAGCTGCCTGAAAGGGGGCTGTGGAGGAGTGAGTGTTGATCTCTTCTCTCAAGTGACAGGTGGCAGGACAAGGGGAAAAGTCCATAAGTTGCACTAGGGTAGGTTCAGACTTGATATTAGGAAGAAATTCTTTACCAAAAAGGTGGTCAGGCACTGTAACAGCTGCCCAGGGAGGTGATTGAGTCACCATCCCTGGAGGATTTAAAAAAAGGATAGATGACTTTTAAGGGACATGGTTTAGTGGATGATGGGTGCGGTTGGACTCGATGATCTCAAAGGTCTTTTCCAACTGGAAGATTCTATGATTCTATGGTTCTGTGTGCATGCTTTCCAAAGGGACTGAGAGCGAATCTGTTGCCGCCTGGTTACTACAAAGCCTGCAGGTACAGCATGGACTGCTGAGGAAGGATTGTAAGGGTCTTACCTTATAGATTTTTAGTGAGACTAGATTTTAGGGTGAACTTAAATTCATGTGTAATTACTAGTGTAGACACAGAGAATGTGGCATGAAGACGACACAATATGCTGAAACATCTGGCCTGCTTTGGATTTGTTTTTTCTCTGCAATCACTGTGGTCTTAAATCTTAATGAAAAAATAAGAAATTATTATTAATAGTGGACACTGAAGAGACCTGTTTATTAAATTCAGTTAAAAACTGTTCTGTGTCTAGCAAAGACAAAAAAAAATATTGTCAGTGTTTTACACCACTTTTACCCTTTGGGATTTTCTGTTTATTTTGTTTCTTTGGCTAAACATTTGGAGTAAAAATGAAGATGAAAATCTTGGAAGGAACTTTTAAAAACAAGAAATGTACTCCACCCTTATTACAACATTATTCTTGTTTATCCAAACATTTTTTCTTTAACGAAAGATCTGATATAGGCACAGATACAGAAAAGGCATAAAAGACCTACACCAGCCACATCTTTTTAGACAAAAAAAGAATTAGGAGGAGTGCATGAATGTGAGTGAATGAATGAGAGAACACAAGGAATGTAAAATAAATATAGAAAAGTAATATGAATGAAACTATCTTGCATAATAGTCCCTCGAGTCTATGAAGAAGAATTTTAATTGAATTTAAAATCATATGGCCTTCACGGTGGCTTCCTTTTGTGAGAGGATAGATTGGCTCATGTAACTGAGCCTATGAAGACAAGAGAAATCATGTGAAGAGGGGAGGAAGGAGGAAAAAATTGTAAATTGCCCTAGCAAAATAAGAGTTACTTGGGTAGACCTTTTAAAAGTAAAAGTCACAATAATCTACTCTTTAACCTTCTGAGATGCTTAAGTGAAAGGCAGACATAAAAAGAAACTTGCCATCATTTCAGGAAGCTATCAAAGATGTGGCCTTTTCCCGTGTTTATAGCCAGATTTTATTGCTGGAGAGTTATGCTGTTCACTCAAGGTTAGTGATTTACATTTCAAGTTTCTTTCTTAGAGCTAGACTGCTTGCTGGAGTGGTCCCTTGGGGCAGCAGGGTTTTCAACAGAAAGTGGTCACATATATCACCAGTCCCCTGAAGTCTATATAATTGCCTTCGCTGACCTACAGACAGAGGCATTTAGAGAACAGTCCCTCCAAGAATTTCCAGAAGGATTTAAACCAGGGACCATTACATTTCCTGACATCCTTCATATCTCCCAATACAGTTTTCTTCAAAACCTGATTTGACATAATCTAAGTCCTAAATAAAAAATGCTGTATTTTTACATTGTTTTTTTCTCATTGCACTACAAATTACTTCTTGATCACTATGCTCTGTTAGAGGAGAGTACAATTGTTTTCAAAGACTGCTTTAGCTACTATGTGCAGTCACCACGTGAGCAGCAGAGTTCTCTCATGCAGCACAGGGAGTGCCAATACCTCCCAGAGCAGCCTGTTAAAAACTCACTTTGAAGTAAGCACTGATTTTGAGTGCAGGGGTTTGCACTTACAGTCCTTCAGGTTTTTTTCCAACCTAAATGTTTCTATGATTCTATAATCCTGTGAGTCACAATATTGACATAGCAGCAGAGGTGGTAGAAGGGGGCAGAGACCAACGTATATTTAATCACTCCAAGAACATGGATGCTCAAACATTACAAACTCATTTCGGCAGGAAACCTAGAAATTACCACTTAAAAATGTTTATATCAGAGTTGTATTTCCTTTTTCTAAAAAAAGCCCAATCACTAAAAGTATTACTGCACACTTTTACTTATTATGAATTATTACTTTTTATATGTTTTAAGTCAGAAATAGTTCACATCTCTCTCTCTTAATTTAGGACTTATCGTAAGAAATTTCATCACTATACAGATAGCAAACCACGATCAGGCTTATAATGGAATCTGGTTTACTATGTTTTTTGTTTGGTATCTGCATGAGAATGAGTAAGCCGAAGAAAGTCTACATCATTTGTAAGTAAAGCTACAATGTTGAGAGAATCCCAGTTTCGCACCAAAGTTACAGTATTTTTATTTACGCTACATTAATGATATGTGAGCAAGATTGGAAACCCCTCTTTTATCTGGCCAACGCTACAAAATTCTTCTCTTCAGAAACTAAAACTTTCAGCAAAGGAAGTCAGTGCTCTATAAAGTTGAATAAAACTATATCTGAAATCTTGACAATATTTTGTGTGCTACACAATCAATAATGGTGCCTAGAAATAGAAGAAACACAGAAACAGAGTGAGAAGTAAAGCATTATTCACTTTATACTTCAATAGGGTAAGCATCAATCCCAAACACAAAGTATGTGGTAAATGGCCTCATGCTCAGTAAGAAACATGCAGTTCTATAAGTAAAAAACAATTGTTGCAGTTTTTATGTCTTAACAAGTTGCACCTGACAGGCATCTCAGGATGCAAGATAAACCTTTAGCTGTTTCATATGACTCTCGTTTTCCTGCCCCAACTGTCTTCTTCAAGCCTCTGCATCAAATTAGATGATCATTACAAAGTGCTATAAAAAGTTTCTCCTTGTCCTACTCAAGCTAGCCCTTACAATTTCCTGAGTATATAGTGTATCTAAATATATCCTTATTTATCATGTTAAGGTGAGTACATGATATTTGTGCAGAAGTTTAGAATAATACCATTATATTTCTTTAGATACAATCCATGAAATCATATACTTACCTCCAGTAACTGATAATACAACACTCTCTGAAGTTTACTGCTGAATCGTCACAACTGCATTACAAACCTCAAGGCCATCTTCCTTTAAAACAAGGAAATCAACAGATTACAGCCAACAGGGTAAGAAGAAGAAGCCCAAATAAAAAGCTGGTGCAAATAAATTCTCCTTTTGCGTCTTCAGTGATGTTAAGAACCGTCCCCAGAATTCAGGTACAGCTCATCTGCTGTTTTCCTGCCTTTCTCTGATATCAAGAAACAGCAAAACTAAATACATACCTGATTTATGAGGTATCCTAAAATGACTGAGAGTATCTGAAGTGCTGCTGTAGAGACACCACATATCAAAACATTCCCAAATCCAGCTCAAGTATCCAGTTTCTGGGGCTGCAAGACAATGCATTACATGAACAACTCCATAGTTTCCAGTGTATAACTAACATACAGCTCTTCATTTCCTAAACCTGAGATTTTCTAAGTTGCTGCTTTACCCCATATTGAGATCAAACTTAATCTCAAAATAGCAAAAATTCTCCATGACATGAATAACTGTTTCCACTGATTTCCAGCAAAATACTAACTTCCCGGAACTACGTTGAATAACAGTTTCTTGGACCAGTATGACATTTGTCCAGTTTGAATCTTAAATATATTCATTTCTGGTGCTCCACAAGACAGTATTTTTTTCTGCTGAAATGTGGAAGTAAAAACATGAGTTAATTTACCTAACTTACATTTCACTGGCAGTTGGAAGCCATCCAAATAGTGAAACAATCAGTGCGAATTCATTTTCAGGATAACAGTTTTGGCCTCTAGGTTTGTCTGCATCTGTATAAACTCAAAACGAATATAAATGTACGCAGGAGGGTATTAATATTCTCATGCAACAAAGGTTCTCAAAGGTTGAATGCTTGATAAATAAGCCTGTCATGATTTTTACCATTTTGATACAGAAATACCCAAAACTCATAACTCTATCTCCAGATACGGTTATTTTTGAAAGGTTCCATTAATTTTTTAGCACTTTACCCTACTGGTTTTTTTTTTCCTTTTACAGAGTCTCACTATTAGAAAAAACAGAATTTTTTCCTGCCATGTGAAGAAGCCTTGCCAAAAACTTTCAGCAAATCAGATCTGTGAGCCTTGCGGCAGAGGTAGTAACTTCTTCAGATTGCTTACGGATTTTCTTGAAGCTCCATTAGTTCCAGTTCCTCATACCTGTATGTTCTCTCTTGGGCACATGAAAATGTCTCAGGTGAAGAAGTGCTACTCATTTCTGTGATCAACCCAGCTTAGCTCTGGCTTTGAGCATTTCTTTCCTCATTTCTCCTTACTTTCTGAAAGGCTCCAGCTAATACTGGACACAGAGATTTTTACTGGCACTTATCATCTTATAAGTAAACCCTTGCAGATTCACACACAAATATCCTGTGGGTACCTGCATTGCAGTCTATAGACTATTTCTGCACCTTGTGATATCGTTGCCACTCTCCAAAATGAGATACCCATTCTCAGGTGAATTGCTTCAAATCAGCTTCAAGATCAAACACAACATCATGGTAAAACCCTGTTAATTCTGTAAAGATAAAGAGCGAAGAAGTAAGACAAAATACGTGCTGCCTTTTTTTCCTTCTCAGATGTATTTTTACATGCTTTCTTGATGAGGAGGAAAAGCTGGAAAAGACAGGGGGAAACCCTTAAAAAGGGGCTGAAGAAGACAAAATTAGCTCCTGGATGCCTTTATTTGAGGACTCTGAAGTCGTTTATATCCTACCAGTCTAAGCAAACATCCTTTACTTCACTGAGATGTGGGAGAGCATTGGCTGCCTTTTTTATTCATGAAGTTATGAAGTCCATAACTAGGAAAATCACAGCTCAACCTCCTAGAAAATTATGCATTCTTATGAAAGAATCTTTTATTTATATAAAAAAACACATGTAATTAATTTTTTTAATAAGTCGAGTCTCCCAGGAGATTTTGGCAGGCAGCAGTTATTCTAATACTTTGGCTGACTGTCTTTGCAAGATGATCATCTTGATAATTCAAAATGTCATAGGATGTTTGCAGGAACAATAGACCAGATTCCTGAGCTAGTGTAAATTGGCACAACTCCACAAACATCAAAACTACGATGCCAGTTTACACCAGCCCATCAATGTTCACAAATTAAAAAGATATTTTGTGGTTTACTACATGTCAGAAAACTTGTAGTGCAACTCAAGCCCTCATAAGCTATGCTATAAAAGTATACGATTTTAAATAGTTCTGCAAAACCAAATTTTCTCATCAGAATACTGACCTCAATTTTTTTTAACATCAGCATTAAAGCCCACATCTTTAATGCTTCATAGAACGAGTGTGCAAAAGTCTAATGATAGGATACCTCAAAACTCAGGCCAGATTCGTTCTAAATGCATGTGCACACCTAATAGAAATGTAATGCTTTTCAACACTTTGATCATGAGAATGTATCTTTAAAGTGATTGAGTTTAACTGAAGTTCTATTCTGAACCTGAACCAGCTCCCTTTTTACTGACATTAAAGCATTCCCTTAAGATGCACATTTAGGTTTCAGAGTAGATATTTCATCCTTCTTTCCTAAGAGCATATCAATGCTAATTGCCAATAGCAACACTTGTTCTGATGTTTTGTCTGCACTCCTTTTTGGCTCCAAGTAAGTCAACAGCTTTTAAATATAATATATATGTACACACATGCACTCAATACGATGTATATATATTTTTAACAAAAATGATATAATGAGAAGACTGAGCTTTTCTAGTATTAATTGTATGCAAAATGCATGGCACTTTTACACAAAAATAATAATGAGACTTGTAAAAAAATCTTTAATTGAAGGGTCCAAAATCACTTAACCAACATTGTGTGAGCTTCAAAACACTTCTCTGAGTCAATAGCATATGATTTGACTTACTTGTGGATCACTCAGCCATATTTAATGACCTTCTAACGTTCAGCCATGTTAGGAATAGAACCAGTAACAAATATTTCGTAGCATTTCCAACAGCAAAGGGGAGAGGTGAGCAGAAGGACACTATGGGAGGTTACAAAAAAGCAAGGACATGAGTTAAAAGAGAAGGCATAGCAGTGTTGCTCAAGGTAGAAGATCAGGAAAGAGGACAGTCTTTTCACATAGCAAGCCAGCTCCTCATAACCTAGAGCTGATTGCTCCCAGAAGCATCTCATCTTCTTCTATGAAGATCCAGTTCTCCTAATTCTTCCAAAAAGTTCTTGAAGTTTGGTTTATATTTCCCCCACCTCTGGCTTTACATGCTCAGACATTATGACTTTGACTTTGATATTATGACACTTTGACTGGTTACTGATAATTATTGTTGATCATCTGTAGACCACTACAGCTGGAAGACTCAACTGGGGTTTTTTTCTGTTGTTTGGGTGGGGGTTTTCTTTCAGAAACAAAATCCTGGCTCCTGCTCTAGTAGGGATTTCAAAAACATGAGTTGCAAATGTCAAAAATCCATCTGTCTCAAATGTGAAGGGCAGAAAAGTAGTCATGTCTGGTGAAACACAGGACACAGCAGCCCAAATCAAGAACCCTGAATCACCTTAACCTTTATATTTAGCAGTCCCTTTCAATAATTGCTAGATGGAATGAGTTAAGGACGCTATTAAACATTTGTTTCCTTCAGCATATTTATCATGATAGAAAGTTATGCAGACGTTGTTTTTGTATTAATCCATCGTATGTTGTCTTTCACAAACATTTCAAAATCTGCCAACTAAACAGACACTGCTACTATGGCAGGTTATACTAAGCCCTGTAATACTAATCAAAAAACTTTGCATGTTAAATCTGTTCCTCATCCTTTTTTCCTGTCTGCAAGAAGTAGACAATTACCCCTGTAAATTTACAGCTGAATGGAAGCCACACTCTGTAGCTCTAGTTACAGTGCTCTCTAAAATCGATAGAAATGGAATTGATAGAGTACTTGCAAAAACGGGAGTCTTGGCACTAAAGACAAAGACAAACACTGAAGTAGTCCTCTGGAATAGTCTACCCCAAGAGACAACAGATAATAATGTGGATAAAAGGCTGCAGAATAAGCACTGTTAGGCAAATCCTCAGAGTCTGCCAGAACTCAGTGAGCAGTGTAGGTGACACTTTTTGATGTGACTTAAACAGAAGCAGGTAGTTATTTTTCTTTCTTAAAGCAATTGCTCCTGAAATGTGCCAAAGAACTGTCAAAGCTAGTAGCTCTAGTGATGTACTTCAGCAGAAAACTATCATATTTACAGGCAGTAATGCACATAGTCTGCAGAGAAAAGGTTTCTTTATAAGTGCCACCAAAACCAGTCTGCCATAGCAATTTGTGCCACTGGAAATACTACTTTTCCTTATAAATGATTCTTTCTTACATTGCGCTTTAAAATATGTTTGCAATAAAGAAAAGGGCAAGAAAACTCTTAGCTTTCACTTCAATAACAAGTAGTTCCTAACAGGCTAATGAACAAAGACAACAAAAATCTGGGCCATTATTCACAGCCACTTCAACTGAAATGCATTTGCCATTTCTACTGAGAATATTTGGTCTAAGATACTTATGTACTGTGCAAGTGTCTCAATGTACAAGTATTACTAAAACATATGTATGTCCTCTTGGAATACACAAACCCATTTGAATTAATTATACCCAGCAAGCCCTTGCAATAAATTAGTAACACATTTTAACATTATTTACACTGTTCTTTCTTTCCTTGGAGGAAATTCATTGTGTTTAACTGAGGAAAACATCTGAGATGCCAAGAACGGCGGTGATTTATGGTTTTACAGTAAAAGTCAAACACTCCTATGAAACTTGAATGAAGAAATAATACCTGAGCACTGAAAATGTATTCCAGAGATATCATTCGGCTTGGTCCTGAACTTGGAAGACATTTGTTGTCAGTGGATCCCTGTTTAACACAGAAGACTCTGCAGAGCTGTGGTCTTAAATGTTGGAATGCTTATACTTCTTTTAGGTTGTTATTTATTTTATCTTAGTTAGCAAATGCATCAGGGAAAATTTATGTCTATTTCTACACCACCCAATCCAGTGGAAGGAGCATGAGGCCTGACTGGATCCCTTGACTTCTAGCACTACTTGAATACAAAATAAAATGATCATGATTGAAAACACCATCTGGCAGTTTGCTATTAAATAAATATTGGACTATTGCCTTAGACCCATGTTTCATTTAATTCTCATGTTCATAGGTTCTGGTTTCTATTATGTTTTCATTTATTGACTGCAGACCGAATATGAGTTGCAACACTTTCCATGGGATTCCGTTCAACACTTTCATTCAGAAAGGCTGCCCATTGCAGGCAATGACCACCCAGCAGCACCCAGCACCCAACAGCCACACCATGACACCAAGCTGGCCACACCACACTGCTATGTCCTACCATTATGCCATACTTCTCAATGCAGCCCAAACCCAGGGGTCAGGTTTTGCCCTGAGCCTCCTGCAAGGAGGGTAACATATGCTTCCTTTGTGTGTACCAACCCTACCCACCAGCCTTGCCTTCACAGACCCTGAGGTCCTTGAGGGCATTGGCAGGAGCCCAGAGGGTGAGGTACAATGAGGGGACATGGAACATGGTGGCAGGCCTGGCCCCTGTGGTCCCAACCTGAAGATGAGGGTCCAGTGCAAGGCTGACATCAGGTTTCTGCAAGCATGCAGGGCACATTGCATAGCAAATCACTAAAACAACATGCAGTGCATCAGTTGGCCAGATCTTCTCAGTGCATCTGCACTGTCCTACCTGTAACTGCCAAGAGGCAGAAAACTAGGGTGTTTTGTAACTGAGAGGACAACGAGAGACTATTCTCACCACCTACTCTCATGGCAGGGACAGAGAGGTGGTAAGGAGCATTGCGCCGCTCGGTCATGTTCAGTCCGACCTACCCCAGGCCCCTCTTCGTGGAGAAGGTGAGACTGCATTCTGCAGTGAGGCTACTCAAACTCTGCTTCTCCAAATTGGTTCTGCCACTGACTCACTGTTTCTGGTTTTGTGTTCAAGTAATTCAATAAAGTGTCCTTTGGGGTTTTCACAGAGGAGCTTTGATTTAGTTTTCTTTCCTTTTTATCTATTTTCATGCTTTTTTTTTTTGTTAAAGTAGATAAAAGTTTTTCATTACGCACTTTAAGAAATCTCAAAGAAATGTAGCAAGAGACTTCCCCACTAAGGAGCTATACAGTTCTGTTCCAGTTATCGGATAGGACTGACAGGAAATACAGTTTCAGTTTCACAATACTGTGATACTCAGTATCAGCTGAAATAGTTGAAGGTGTTTTTTAGGAAGGCCTTCAGCTTCCTACTATATGACACTCATGCTCGGTCACCATATGGCTATGGACTTGGGAAACCCTCCTGTTCAACAGATGGGAAGAGCGAGATTGCATAGATTGGCGCGATCTCACACCTGAATCTCTGTCCTTGATATTTACACATTTTATAAGATAGTTATACCTCTTTCGTTTGTTCATTTTAACAATTGTTTTCCTGTCTGACATTCAGCAGTTTAGAGTGGCACCCACTTTCTTTTTAGATAATTTAATAATTTGATAATTTAAGTAGTAATTCTGGTGGTCAGAATTACTTAATAGCACACAGTCCAGTCAGCAATCTCAAGGCACAGGGCATACTCCTATGTTGTGGGTACAGATGCACTGATCCTGTACAAAGTTTGCTTGAGGAACACTACAAAATGCACTGCAGAGCCACTTCATCTTATGCCTTGGAGATTAAAGCCTCCTGACAGATGCTTTGAAGCATAACGTGGCTTGCATGCTCCTGAATCTGAGTTGGCATTGTATTAGCCCTACTTTGTTGCTTGTGGATTTACTTCATCAGGTGTTTGCTCCATTTCCCATTTGACATCATGAGGTATACCCATCCCACTTAGTGTTTCCAGCTGTGGGTCTGTTATCTTTAAACTAGGTCTGTTCATCCAGCAATACTGTGGTCTGGATCAGTCTTGGGCACACAACTGCATAGTTTTTGAATTAGCCAAGATGTCTGATACAGAGACCATGCTACTGTTAAGCTTTCATTTTGTTTCTTGCTGGTCATGATTGAGCACATATCTGGACTGGCACAGTAGTTTGAATAGATGATATATGATCCAGCACAGAAACTGTTTATATTAGAATGATCCCTCACAAAAATTTGAACTCAGTAGAACTGACAAATTGTGTTTATATTGTTGTATCCATTTCTGTCTTGTACTTGCAACAGTTTTAATCTAGCACTAGAATCCATCAAGTATGATTTACTGTATTATGGAACAGTTGTCTCAGTTTTACCAGCTTGCTTCTCCTTGCAGTTTCTTTCTCTTGTGAGTCTCCAAGCGCTAGTAGAAGGCAATTTATGTTTCACAGAAATCGTTCAAAATATGTGATGTTTCTGTATGATATGCCTGCTCATCAGTTGTTGTAAATCCATTAAAACCGAGGTTCACATCTTATCCCTGGTGAGGTTCTGATTCCATGTATACCCTTTTACAAATCAAACCTGTGTCAGTTCTCTTTCTGTTTGAAGTGTCTCTCAGTGGAATAATAATATCAAAACCTATTATCTACATTCAAGCAAAAACTTCTGTTAGAGAACTGTGAATAACTCAATAGCTTGTAAAACTAAAGGATCAGTAATGTTTTCTGGAAAATTAAAAGTTGTCATTAATTCAGTGCAATGAAACTCCTCACAATGTTTAGGAGCTGATTTTTAATGACATATTAACTACTTCTTTGAAGGAACTGTTGTTTTATTCTCTCACTTTCATCCACCATGGTGTCACTTCAGGAAAAAGACAAGTTTGTGCAAATGCCCTGCCTCTGCATTTTCATGCTGTTTAATATTTTTATTTAGTTTTTCGGGGGGTGTTTTGTTTGTTTGGGGTTTTTTAACACATACTTATCTCTGAATTTCTGGGATTTTTAATGCTTGAGAACAATTACAAGATCCTGAAAATGTAACTTCCTCCCTTCGAGGGACTGATGCACAATTTCCAACCTTAGGTCTTTTTAAATTTTTTGCCCTTAAGACTATTTAGAAATGTTTGTTAAAAATCGCTACCTCTATGAAACATGTTATATCAAAGCTGTGAAATATATCCTAACATGTTTCATTTGACAATGAGATTTATAATAATAGCCTTGATAATTGGCATGATCATTTCATGTTAATGGGGGGTTTATGATGGAGAGGATGAAGACTTACTTGTAAATTAACGAATTTTTTCTTGTCTTCTATAAGGTCATCCTTTTTTTCAATTCTCTGCAGCACTTGTGTGGGTGTCCAGTGACTCCATCACTGTTAGCATCTGAACAGTCATTGTCCTATCAGCTTTTCCATTTGCTGTGCACACACCTACAAACCAATTCTAACTGTGATGGGCCATTAAAGGTTTGAATGGCTGGTTATGCTCCCAAGATTGCTGAAATCAATAGAACCATCTATTCAGCTTAATGGGATAACTAACACCATTAAAATCATTAAAATCATTAAAAGCACAATTGTTCCCAAACACGTTTTCTGATAGGAGCATCTAATAACTTAAAAACATGACTGCTAGCATGCGATTAACCAGAATAGTCTGTAAATCCATGCAGTATTATTTAATTTACTGGAAAACTGTGAGTTTTATTATTGTCTTTTCTAAAAAACACAACAGCTTTGTACTGTGAAACAAATCTCTTTTCTTAAAATCACAGCATCATGTACTACTTCAAACACTGTTTTATTTAAACGTCATTCGGGTCTTGACAATACCAGGCCTCCCCCTTTAAAACCGCGTTTTATTTCAAAGGTAATGTAGCAGAAGGGCTTGCTCTGGAGAGTTCTGGTACTGTGCCATAGCATTCAGTTTTTCTATTCATGACTCTTAACCAGCATTTTTGACATCATGAGAGTTTTTATCTCTAACTCTATAATACTTCTTAGAGTTACAGGAAGAATTAACACAAATTTAGACTTACTTGTGGCCTATACAAAGTTGTGATTCCACCCTTCTTGGCAATGTAAAAAATAAATTATTGTGCCTGATACTTCACAAAAAAGCATAATTTATATGTCATGTTCTGTGGTTGATGATTTGTGTCATTGACATATTTTTTTCTCCTGAATATCCAGTATTGTTATATTTTACTATCTCAGAAGTCAATACTTTTCATAATTACAATTGTGTCAAACCTTGTATGTTTGCCTTATGATCAGTGTATAATTTAATGCAGTTATCCTATAATTGGGCTATTTATCGATAGGGAACCATCCCACCAGAGTCCCTGGTCTTTTACAAACTTCTTTCCAGCACATTGCAGAATTGCATTTTTTCAATGTAGGCTCTTGTTGCATTGTGTGTTAAGAGTTAATTTATTAGTTCTTTTTGTGGATATTGACAAAAGCACTCAACTGTTTTAGGTTCACAGCCTTGGAGCTCTAGTTAACACAGTCAAATTAACACTGGCCTGGGTTTCAGGATGTTTCCTAAAGAAATATTTAAAGGTATTATGAAGAAAAAAATACAGAATAACTAGCATGAGACATCTGCCTTTACAGCCTTGCACAAGCTTTTACCGGTTAACATCTATTTCTCTTGAAATCATGAATCATTCCTTACAGACTTAGTTCAGTGTTCTCGGTATTGTTAGCCTAGGAAAAAGCAGTCAGGGTTTTGGGTTTTTTGTGCCCACAGGTCTACTGTTATCCAGACTCCAAGTATCTAGGGAAAAGTACTGTGAAAACATAAAAGCAAACAAAACCAAAAAACAATTCCTACAAGAGAATCCTTTTTTTTCCTAATTTCAGATACAGTTATTAGGCACTTATGGGTCAGGTATTTCACTCTGGTTGGAGTTCTCACTCCTCGGATCTCAGCATATACCTGGGTAGGCTCAAACCTTTGTCAGGGTCTAGGCTCTCCTCATCTATGCGATACTCTTTACTTGACAAGACTTAGGCAATCTCCAGGACATTAGAAGGAAACCTGCTCATGCTGTCTAAGGAAGGGACAGGTCTAACCTGCATTTTAGGTATGCCTTTCAAGTTGTATCTGCAAAAGTCTTTCAGGGCTGGTATGATGCAGGCCTGGCATAATGCCCATCTGAGCAAATCGCATTAACTGATTACGTTTAACTTTAAAAAAAAAAAATTCCTTTTACTGAATAGTTCCTAAGCTTTGCAAACTAAAATTTTGGAACATAGCACACTTACATTCCTTCTGATGAGTAATTTTTCTGTTTATTGGTATTAGCTTTCAAATGACAGTACTAAAGAGCTATAATGATCTGTACTGAAGTCGCTTATGAAAGAGCTCATTAGCTGCTGAGATGAGCTGTAAAAGAAACACATAGAATGTCAAGCTAATGTGAAAAATCATACTACACTGGGGAATGGGTAATTAAACAATAACACTTACATAGCACAGGAAAATCTGATTCACTATGGGAGCTGAACTGGATTCCTAATGAGAGCAGCAGCATCTATCAATTTGCTATGTTCATTTCAAAGTCCTGGAAATGTCGCAAGAGAGACATACAGGTCCCGCACAAAAACTCGGTAATGAAGGCCCATGCTCCAGCCTAAATAATTCCGTAATTCAAGTTTACCATATACAATGTGGATGAGGGCACTCTATCTTGAAATACACAATACGGGATGCCAGCCTGTATTCCCCAATGACAAGAAATCTAAACAAATGTGTAAGAGTAGAACAGGGACAGCTGCAAGCCATCATATTAATGCCAACTCTGTATGGAAACCTGTTACAGTGGAGGAAGCCAGCAAACACACAGTCTTGAGTCCAGCTCATGAAATGAGTTCTGACTTAGGTACCTTGTATGTGCTCAGATATTAAACGCCTGCCAAGACAGTTCTGATGTAAATGTCTATATTCCCTATACAAACAATGGAGACCTCCAGATGGGTGACCCTGTTTCTACTGAAGTTTTGACGAAGACATCAGGCAAAATGGGTTCAGCACCACAGGTTTTTCCCTTGAACTACCTATTGTAAAACTCTTTGCTTTCCAAAAGAACCAGAGCTGTCACAGAAAGACTGTGAACTACAGAATCACTGAAAAGGGAAACTTAAAAGTGTTGGTACTTGGTCCTTGAAATTTTGGCCGTTAGTTCAAATGGCCATTCATCCTACACCTAAGAGACCTTTCTTTTCCTATGTTCGTAATCTTTTGTTATGGAAATTTCTTAATCATCATGAAATCTCTGCAATCAAGAGTGCTTCTATCTTCTCTTTCACAACTAAATTTCTCTTATCATACTGTATTTGAATAGCCACAAAATCTTTCAAAAATTCAGTTAAAGGCTTTTAAAAAAAGACACTCATGTTTTTTGAAATTCCACTAAAAATTCAGATAGTCATCTGATTTTTCCACAGATTCTTGTTACTTTATCAGCCCTAATTCACTTAAATAGAATGATTATGGGCTTTTGTGAAGCTACTGAAAAATTAGGAAGTACAGAATTTGGCTTCTTGTCAGCAAAAGATCATTCTGCTGCTGCTGAAATATTAAAAAAAGTGCAGTTGGACTTGCCTGTGATTTCACGAGTAATCAAATATAGGAAAATACAATAGAAGTATGAAAGTTTTCACAGTTTGTTCATTTGTTCACTATTTGTTCGGAGATTCTTTAGAGGTTTATATCTAATGTTTCTTTGCTCAGGAGACGCAACTACTTGGAAGGATAGTTTGGGGTTTTCTTCAATTTCCATTTGAGAAAGCAGTAATTAAAATATAAAAGCAACATTTAAACTCTGAGCAAAATTTTTACACTCTTGAACTCTTGTTGATATCAAGGGACTGAAATGTCATGTTTAAGTTGAAACCATTTTCGAAAGTCACTTTAAAATCACTAACAGATGATGTGGTGTGATACCATAGCCACCAATAACAATTTCCACTGAATATGGCAGTGAAGACAGAAGAGATCAGATAATGAAGACAGGGTGACAGAAGGAAAATCCACCAAAAGATATCCGTTTTGAAATCAGAGTAGAAGTAGAAGCATGGACTTCAACTGCTGAGGATATTACCCTACTTCACCTTCTGAGTTTTTTCTAGTCACATTGACCCCATGGAGCTGGAGAACAATCAGGTAGCTATGCAGTTCTTTATGTGCATTTCTATTCATGTCCCAGAAACCTCTATTCACTTAATACAAAAGTGGTGCTGGAGAACATTATTGTTATTAAAAAAAGAAGTCAGATCTCTGAAGATGTGTTCCCTTTTCAGTTCAAGGAAAGCCAGTATTCTAAAACAAGGAAAACAATAATGTTAAGTCAGCTGTTCTAAGAAAAATAATTCTGACAAAAAAGAGTTTTGGTCATGGAAAATTTTTTTGAAACCAGATTCTGGTGTTAGATTTATTAAGGGGTTTGGTTTTTTCACTTCTTTCTTTGATGGCAATGTGGAAATTTAAATCCAGCATACGATATTCAGAAATTACATGCAAAAATGAAATACAAAAATAAATATTGGTACTACTGAAGGAAGATGGTTTTGAAACAGTTGTGTAGCCCAAGAAGACAAAAGCTTCCTAAGCATCTGCAACACATGGGATACATCTGAGATTTCTTCATAAAGTACCACCAGCATGTTAAAGTGCACTTCAAGTTTGAGACAACCCCAAAAGTTTTTCTTTTTATGACTTTCCTGCTTGTAAAAATATGTTCTACCACACACACACACACATACAACTATACACTGTAATGTATATGAAACTGGTTTTATATGTTGAAGTACGGTTTTGCCTAAATTCTTTTAGTATTTTAATGCACACTTTTAAAGTTCTTAATATTGGAGTGAAGGTACCCTGGTGGTATATAAAGCCTGTTTTATTCATCAATTTGCCATCTCTCTTCATAGAAAAAGAAGTGTAGTAATCTCTTTGAGGTATCACATGGCAACTCGCAAGTTGTGTTTTCATTTTCTGGCTCTGCCATTGGCTTCATGTGTAACACTTGGCAGAATACTGAATCTTTGTGCTTTGTAAAATGGGAATAATTCTTTCCTGTAACAGGAGGGGTACCCAAAGGAATGAGACAAGATGACATACCTTTAAAACATTTTTTAAAAGCAGACGGTCACTTTATACAGTAGCATCTCTCTGTCCTACCGCTTCCAACACATCTTCCCGTCCATCAGAGGAACATTCTGTTATAGCTCCTTCCTCACTCTCAAACTCTACTCCAGTCGGTAGGATTGAGACAAAAAACTATCAGGGCTGTATGTTCCTTGGATTTTACCTTGTTTACCTGCTTAGATTAGAATACTCAGGCCATCATAACCACCTTCTTAGGAGCTAACTTCTGTGGGAATTAGTCAAATAAATTTCTTTATGACTCTAAGTCCTTAAGGTATGGGCATAGTTTCACCATACATCTGTGTGGTGTGTAAGGTACTAGAACTACAAGACAATACTAGAACAAGACAGAAATAAAGTAATAAACTTGATAATCAAACAAAATCAAATGTCATCCTCAGTGGTGACAAGTAGGCTGCAATATCCTCAAAATGAAGGTTGGATTTATTTTTCCTTTGCATCCGTCTATCTCCTTATCAAATACAAAGATATTGCTGTGTAATATTAATTCAGTTTAATTTAACAACTTTAAAAGTAATTTCTAGCACACTGCATCACTGAATGTCTCTCCCGTCTTTTATGATTTCTTTTATAAAACTGTATCAAGAAACAGATACTGTCTCTTGCATTTGAGTATATTAACAATATCTGTTTTTAGCAGCACTATTGCACTAATACTTCTGAAGTGATCTGAGAAGCAGCAAGTCTTTTAATTATGATAGAAGAGAGTCTTTTAAACAAAGGAAAATATATATTAGTTGGAATAAGTATTTTTCCTAATTCTGGATTTGACATTCCAGCTGTCTTTGTTGGAGTCAAATACTGAACTGGGGCATGGACTAAAGATCATGCTGGCAAGCAATGAGTGAATGAATAATCCAGAAAATGAGCCTCACTTCTGTCATATTTTTTTGCACACTGCAGTTTGCTGTTGCTCTCTCGCTTTAAAACTGATCGCTTTTTGCAGGTTTTATAGGAGAAACTCAGCATAGCAGGTCAGTGAAGTCGTTAAATGTATTGGGATAGTAGTGATGGGCACAGTATCAGAGCCATTCATCTGTGTACTGGCTGAGGAAAGAGGTGACATGCCTCGTGCCTCCTGTGCGCTCTTTAAGATACGGGACTAATGAGTTCCTGTGAGGGTCCACCCGGGCTATAGACAGGACTCACTGTGCTGGGTTGGTTTATTTGGTTTGTTTTCCTGGTCCAAAAAATGCCTAAATGCAAAGGCTGAGGAAGGGCTCCAAGAACAGTGCAAGTGCAGGAGATATTTTCCTAGGTGCCCTCCTGGACTCTCAGTTTGTGTTATGTTTCTTTAGGAATAAGGCCCAGGCAGACCCAGAGAGAAGGAGACATTACTCTTTTCCACAGATTCGCAGGCCTTCTTTGGGAACAGGATTGAGAAGAGGGGAGGGAAGAAAAGCATTCGGAGGCAGCCCTGTGTGGAGGAAAGGAGAGAGTAGGAAAGAGTCTCAGTGGGGAGCAGGAGCCTGCTGCTTTTGGAGGAAGGCAATGGGACCGCAGTGACAGCCAAGCAACAGACAGTTTTAGTTCATTCAGTGACTTTCTTAGTTACAGTAAACTCTGCTCAGGCCCCTTTGGTGCCCAGAGATTTTTTTTCATCGTCTGCTCTAGGTTCTGGCTGGCTGTTCCCTGATCTGTTTTCTTGCTAGACCAGACTAGAAGAGACTGGTAAGAGTTTGTTGAGACTCGAAACGTCACTGAGTGAATTAAAACCAAGCCTAGAAACAGGGACTTGCTTGCAGAGTAAGTAGAGGGCAAATTAGTTACAAACACTTCCTATTTCTGTTCCTTCTGTCCTAATCACTTTGAGTTTTGTTTGTTTACAAAGATAATTATCCTATTAGATATTATAATAAAAAATTACTTTTATTCATCTTCAATTAAGTTGCCAAAACGAGGAGTTGTACACAGATCTAAAAAAACTCTGCCCAACTTGTTCCATTGCACGCTCATTTTTTTTTTTTTATCATAGGTTTATCTTCTCAGTTTGCTACTGAGGCCCCCATAACAATTTTCAATAGTGTATCAAGCAGTATTACCACTGAAATCTTGCTGTATATAATAATTGCTGTACAACTCAGACCCAGTAGTAAAAGACATACGTAAAACGCAGTACTAGATCCTGTTCTTAGTTGTACTAGTGAATTTTAACACATTATGTAGTGGCTCAGAGGAAAGTTCTATTATATAGAAAGTTCTATTATATAGTTCTTTCATATCCCAGAAGATGTCCATTGCTAGAGGCCTTCAACATGCTTGTCTGCATTCTGATGTAGATAGCTTAAGGAATACTGACTCTTTTGCAGCTGTGAGATATCACTTACCATTGCCAGAGGAGTATTGACTAGTATCCATCAGGGAAGACTTTTTTTTAATGCTTTCTCTGTTTAGTGTACTTAGTTTTCCCCAGCAGCTGCAGTTCCAAAAGTGCACTCTCCTGACAGGCTCGTTAATAACTCTGCTGCGCTCTGCATTCTTCACACTTGGGGAAACTAAGCATTTCCAAATTGTCAGTATTCTTTTTGAAAACTATGATAGCTTGATAATAAGCAGTAAGTTTGTTCTGGTAAAGAAAGATTTTTGTTCTTTTCTCACTTCTTGTTGGGTTTCCAGTTAATTAATACTGTAAGTATTTATGCTTAGAGACTTTTCTACTCTAGATTATTTGTAACAATAATAGCTCTTCATTATTTGCCCCTTGAGGAAGATGGGCAACACATTCTCATTTCCCCTGAAAACCTTCAAGTCTTCTCTGCCCTTTTGTTCTAGGAAGACCTTTCTTCTCTCTCATATGGTTTTATTTTCACACTGAATTTTCTACAAATGTGGCTAATTAAGGTTCTAATCATTGCCTGGAGTCCTATAACCTTCTAGGTCACCATAATACTTTTAGGATTATTAAAACATTTTATGAAATCATGTATCATGAACAGAGTTCATTATGGTTTCAACTCTGGACCTTAGGTCCACGTTTAGTTAAGCTATGTCTGTACTGTACAGTGTAACCTACCATTCTGCTTTTTGACTCCTAATCAAGGAGTGAAAGTTTAAAGTGAACCTTCCTACACACACATTTGGATTGCCATTGAAGAAAAATCCGAACATGATTATTCCAGCCAGACCCCATTGTGACCCACATTTGCATCTGAGAATTTGAGACAAAACATTAATAACATGCATGACAATCATATCATACCACTTCAGTTGAAACAAATAAAGCAGAATTATTCACTGGAGAATATGAAAATGCCAGTGGACAGTGAAGTTCTTGAGATGCAGTGGCATTAACCTTCATACTTTATTGTATGTTCACACCGTGCTATCTGTGTTAGCTATTGACCTTAACATGAATACTCTGCTCAGAAACACAATGAGATCTTTTTAGACCCTTTCAGGACTAAAGACGAAATGAGTGTGGCTTTCATGACTAACACAATGGTATATTATAGACATTTTCATAGTCATTGTCCCTATTCTACCTTAAATACAATATTGTAGAATTCAATCGGCTTGTCAAAGTCTAGTCTGGCTAAGATGGGCTTTCCTTCAAGAGTCTTTAATCCTCCTGATAATTTAATTTTGCTTTTTGATTTCTTGTTTCTATCTGGGCTACTAATCTGCCAGTTCAGTTTTACTAGTTGTTTTGCCATCACTTTGTTTCCGTCTTTCCAAGGGTCTTATTGCAGGTCTTTCCTGTTCAAACCTTTGAATTTCCAGTGTTTCAGCTGTGACATAGTCTATATGGTCACTTGTCTGAACTAAATTCTTTGTTTTGAGGAGGTACTTCTTCTCACTTTGTCAAACACCGTCTTTTCTTCCTCCTCTTCTGCCACCTAATTTGATCTAGCCTATAGGAACAATTTTCTCCCTATAACTATCCTCTTCCTACAGTGTCTTCCTCACCTTGACTATCACAGCAAGATAACATGTAGTTCAGGACAGGCTTCAGTCTTGAACTTTATTTTTTTTTTACTTGGAAATAAATCCAAAAGCTAGCAACAAAAAAAACCTTTCTTCCTTCCTCTTCAAGAAAACAAGAATCTCCTTTGCATCTAAGATGGAGCTGTGCTGTTAGCACAGAACTTCCCACTAAGTAGTCCTTGGCTTGAAGAAAAATTATACTCCAGGCCTGCTTCAGTTGCCTGAACATAGACATCTAGTGCTGGTTTAGACACCATAGGAACCTGGCCTCCAGCTACTGACTGCCCAGAAGGCCAAGATTTCTCCTAAGAAATGCCAACCTTATGATGTTATTTTGGATACTGTAGAATATCTCAGATGGTACTGAGCTCCTATATTTAGGCAACCAGATCATTTCCCCAGCAGTACAATTGTTCTAGGATTAAATGAATCACTGTCTGGAAGACACATCCTCTCCATTGACTAAAGAGGGAACCTAAACTAGTTGTTTACATGCCTTGTTTTCAGACAGCTGACCATGAGTGAGAACTACACTCTGAAGCTATGTCTGCCCAGCAAAATGACAGACTGTGGCAGATGCTTGCATGGCTAACCTAATCTTTGTATGGGTAAGAGCAGCAGGAGATTACATACCATGAGGCTAGCGTGTGAAAGCACATATGCCACTGACCTAGATCTCCTAGAGAGCTCATAGTCTGGTTACCAGCATGTGCTAAAGCTGACCCTGTCACATCTTAACAGCTACCACTACCTGCACTAGCTTAGACTAGGTTAACCAAGGTATGACAGCACATGATGCAACTGTAGCTTCATTTTCCTTATAGGTTCGTTGCACTGGTCTAGCTTACTTCAGTGTAGTGCATTTTGTTTGAATATCAAACAGTCATCCTTTTCTCCAGAGAAAATGTGGACATTTAATGAACCGTGATTATCTTCCAACATATTTTCTGCATTTGGTTTTTATTATCCATACCACTTTACTTTGGTTCATTCCCTACTAAAACAGTCTAAAACTTCCTGCAATAACATTCTCAAAGCATAGGTACTCAAAAAGGTTTTACTACAAGACTCACCATAATTACCATATTAATATGACAATTGTGCACTGCAGTGTTTGGGATGATTATTGAGGAATTTTGTAGCAATTTTAAATAAAAGTGATTGGTTTGTTTGTCAGTCTGTTATGTCCTTCTTTTATTGCCACAAACACATCTGCAAACAATAATTCTTCTATTTTGTCCTCTGAGCATTCATTTATGGTTCATGAAAAGCTGCCATTTTATTTCTGTTTTCCCACTGCTCCCACCTTATAAACTGCTCTGTTATTTAGATTGACTTTGCCTTGTTTTCACGCGTCCACCTCTGTAGTATACACAACAGTGATTTCTCTAAAAGCAGCTATTCCTCTTGCACGAATGTTGAGTAGGTGTTACGATAGGATTTTAGTCAGAACCCTTCAATGTTGTGTTCATATGATCTATTCTCATTTACAGAAAGACTGAGTCACAACCTCTGTGTTAATGCATGCAAGGGTAAAGAGAACACGCTGGGACAAAGGGTTACACCATCAAAGTTGACAATATTAAGAGCATGTGAGCTGGATTCTGCTCCATCTCAGGCGGAATTGTTCATTTCCACTGAACTGCAAATTCTTCCCTAATGCTGATACGCAAGTGGAAATTTGATAATCAGGATATGTTTATATTGCACAAAGAGATGCCACAGCTTGGGAAAAAAACTAAAGGTGTTAGTACGAGGACACAGAAAACCTATGGTCCAACACTTATTTGTCAGAAGTTATGCTCAAATCACGTCTCAAATGGAAAGCTGAAACTGAAAATGGATCAGAAATGTGGAGGCACAGAGATGAACTAAAGTGGAGTTAGGCTGAGGCATTTTCTCTTGACTTGCTATTATTATTTGCTCAGTAAATACTGAACTAAATGCAGACTAACATCAATAGGAAAATATTTGTGATTTACTGACAAAAATACAGTTGCATTGATGGAAACTCTGACCTAACCTTACAAAATAACTCATTTGCAGAAGCCAGAATTTTCAGCTGATGCATACCTTCATTCTGTTGAAGGCCAGTTTCCCCCCTGTAGTCACTGAAGTAATTCTTCTCATTTGGATCTGATTGGAGAAAAATCAAGAAGAAAAAAAACAGATAAAAATGTATCCATGACTGCTTAGCTGTGCTTCCTGTATATTTTACTGTGCATTTTCACTACCTTAGTTTATAATATTTAGTATCTGTAAACTATCCTGAACCAGAATCCACAATTAGGAAAGGTTACTAGCACTTAGGCTGTTGTCAGCCGTGCATTGGATGAGTATTGTTCAGGTACAGAAAACAAAAGAGCTGTCAGAGTGTTGTCCTGACTCTGCTGAGAAGGTTAGCCCAGCAACCCATACTGTTGTTCAATGGTACAATGGGACCAGCCAAGCTCAGAATTTGTTTAATTAGGAAGCTTAGAGAAAAACAATGAAGTAAAAGAAGTCACTGAAAACTATGAAGTATAGAAGTGAAATGTACGTGAAATGAAATATGATTTCAAGATTTATTCATAAAAATTCTTCCAAGACTTGAAAGAGAAAATAAGAAATATGGTTGTTCTTTATCAACTTACTTCAAATCTGCATAGTACCACACAAAAAAAAAGGGGGGTTTTCCTTAGAAAGTCTTGAGCATCAAGGACATGGATCCTTTACGATAATTTTTAGCTTCTATTTTCACATTTATTTTTAACCTCTTGAGCAGTTTAAAAATTTTTAAAAGTAGTTTAAAAGAACCATGCAAGACTCAAAATTCCTACAGATTCAATGCAGGATCAGGGAGAAAGACCCAAATTAATATCTCCACTGAGGAAAGTCAGACAGAACCAGTTCCATTTGGCCACAGTCTCATGGCCAGACTGTACATATTTGCCAGCAGCTACACCATATATGAATAACTCCATATGTTGTCTTTGACCAGTGAAATGTCCATGGGATAGAAGACTGTTCATAGAAAACTGGACTTCATTAACTTTGCTGCTCACAGAAAAACTTGTTGTAAAGTGGAAGACTAGAGTTAGAGAATAGGAAAAGAAACAATAAGAAAGAGCATTATATAGTCTAGCTTTGGAACAATGGTCAAATTATTGATTTAAAGCAGACGTTCTCTTCTCAATACTTCATGAACATACAAAGACGGAAAAGCAGCATTTAATAAATTAATAATCAATTTTACATGTGTTAAGCACAACAATACTTGTCCGGTAGCTAATACGTGCTTGTACAATTTTTTCACTGGGTCCAGAGCACTCAGTGCTGTTAAGAACTGCACCTTTTCAACAAAAAGTGCCAGGATTGTTCTATAATACAGACCAGAAAGAGTTCTGTGTTAAGCAGGCAATGTTATAAATAAAAACACAATAATTGTGTTGGGTGATTATTAGTAAATATTTTCAAATGGAGAATGGTCTACAGTGACTGGCCTCTTCATCAACTTCTTTTGGATTTTTTTCTTATTCTTTAAGTCCTGTCTGGATTTGATCAGTAGGAGTACTGGTCTAGCACTTAGATATTAGAGCTTAGGAGGCCTGACTCTGCCAGAACGACCAGCCTCTGATGAGAGCTGGGAGCTTCATTGTGATTTCTCACATGGTTGTACTCAGACCGTCCATATTTTCACTGCAGGAGTAAACATTATCTGATTGTTAAGGAATAAATATGACTGTAACTGCCCTCAAGAATGTTCTCTTTTCACAAGGCTCAGCTGTGAAAGGACTGGGATTGATGACCTGCAAAGCCTTGTCCAGTACTTTCTGCCACATTTTACTTCTCCTTCTTGCTGCAGACCTTGTTTCAGGGCTCAAGATGTAGGGGTTTTAATATCACTAGTTACCACATATCAATAGAAAACATTTGGCTAAGTAGTCTTAGCCACGAAAATAAACCTTAGGCTATGGTTTCATAAGAAACCGAATCAGTCTAACTGATCATTAGAGCTGAAGGGACTTGCCTTATTCTCTACCAGTTTATCTCCTTGCCTTTACTCTTCTTCCATCCTATTCCCTGCCTCACAGCTCTCACCAAATAGGTTCCTGAGAAAGGTAAACATCACTGAGTTGGCAGAAAATCATACATTCTTTTTTGTAAGAGTATATTTTGCAATATTAGTGACCTAAATCTGCTCATGGTGGGATGTCATGGGTGCTTTTCAGGGTTCAATTGTCTCTGACTAGGTTCTCCGACATATTTCACATGAGACGGGTTTACTTATTTACTTTATTTATTTATTTTTATTATATACTAAATTTACTTATTTGTATATACTTGACATTGCATGGGAATATCATTCAGTAGAGTGATACAACAATGCACTAAAACCACAATGCAAGTATAGTATAGCAATTACAACATAGAGTTAAATTAGCCCGAAGCTCCCTGTGGCGACACTGAGCAACCCCAATCACCAGGAAATAATATGTGGAATATATAATTTTTCTGAGCCTTACATTATACGGATCTGGTGGTCAGTTACAGTGCTGCAACTGATGAACAACAAGCCCAGAGAGTCCAGAGCAGGAAGCAAGAAAAGGAGCAAAAGGGATTGGGAAGTATGAGCTGCTGAGTCAATTTATCTGGCCTCATGAAATTTCAGCCCTGGCTTAACGCTATCTTTGTCCACTAAATAACTCCTACTCAGTAGTGAGAGGTACAAAGAATTGCAATTACAGACAAGTTAAACGTTCTCTGTTCTCCTGTATGTTGTGGTCTAGCATCTATATTATCTCTGCTGTACTATGCATTACAAATGTTTGGAACCGTAATCCTGAAAATCAACTTCTCTCGGAAAAGGAAGATGGAAACCAATTCTTACTGCCTATTACTGATCTCCATTTTTCAAATCAATCGGAGTCCTAAGTCTGAATTTCTGGGTACATCCTTGTGCGAGATTTCAGAATCATATACAGATATCCATGATAGCGGTAAATAGACCAGCTGACTTCCAAAACTAATGTACTTAAAGCAGGAGAGATCTTTGAAAGACCTAATTTACTCTGCTTTTAAGGTTGTTTCTCTGTGGAAACCTGAATCCACAATTTCAGCAGCACTGCCAATTGTGTCTGGTCCAAGGAGTGACATCTTGAGCTGAACAAAGCACAAACACATCATCAGGCTGGCTCTGACAGAAGTTTTCCATGTTTTCTAACTTCAAAGCAAGACCACTAATATCAGTCTGCAGCAGCAGTTCTACAGAAACTATGTGGGGTTTTGTTAGTTATGGAAAACTTGTTTTAAAACAAGAAGCTGTTGGCTCCACTCACCCTCATAGGGACAATCAGAATGGCAGCCTAGAGTTCAGATTCACTATTTTATAAACCAGAAAAAAAATCTTTATAGTTGGCTGTAGCCAGAGCTTCATTTACCGCTGGCTTCTGGCAAGCATTTTCTACTTGAACTCATTTCCATCCCTTGCATTTCTTTCCTCAAAAAGGAGAAAAATAAAACTTGGCAAACCCTCAGTTAGCATGCTGGTACCCCCATTCTTCTCCACCTGCTACAGTCACTTGGAAGGGCTAACTGTCAGTGCTTGTAAAGAATAATGTGCTAACTTTTTGGTTTGCAATAATTTCATGTATGTCCAAATACAAGCTATTTTCTACAAGAAAAGTCCCATATGTCTAAATAGCTTGAGCTCTGAGCATTTTAGAAAGGAGCTGTTTATTATCCTTGTTCAATGAAAGGGGAAATGAAACAGTTTGGACACTGTCACCCCGTCAGTCAATAGTAGAGAAATGCTTTGGACTCCTCTCTTTTTGCTCAGAGACTGGTGTCTTCACCAGTTTTAACACACCTTGTCACTGCTTGGTGACTTTTGTCATTCTATGAAAATATGCAGGAAATCAGAAATAGAATAATAGTAATTTGCCATGAAAACTTGAATGGATACTTAACTGAAATGAAAACAAGTCACTGTGTTAAGTCCAGACATGGAGAGTGTGACAAAATTCCACAAACAGACGTGTCTGGTGCCATAAGTTCCGCAGGACATCTGCCTTATATTTCAAGGATGCTGTGAAAGGAAGAGGACACTTTAAAAAATCTCATGTCATTGCTTAAATCCAGTTTACAACTTATGTCCACAATATGTGCTTTGTATAGCCAACATTTGCCAAGAATTACCTCTGAGAAAAGGCAATAATTGTCACAACTAAGATAGCTCTAGGCAAACTCTGACTTTATAATGAGACCCACTGCAACTGTACTGCCACAGCATTTTATTTTGGTTTTTTTTTCTGTTATTTTAATTATTAAGTGTCCTTTGTACAATACTGGGAGAAAAATCAAGTTAGGAAATGACAGTGTGTGGGTTGCTTATGCAATCTTATAACTTCTTCCTCATTTTACAATGAAGACTTTAATTGCATGGCCATGGAACACATGTCATAAACCCCTTGTCTCATTCAAGAAAGGTTACACATAAAAATAAAGGCAGAGTTCTAACAATGTTTTCAAGAAACAAGTTTATGTGCTTTTTTAAAAATATTGGACTTGCTCTGTCATACTGATTTTCAATCACACAGGGCATGATTCACCCCAAAAGGGTAGTAGATAGAACTGGGTTAAGATTGTTTGAGAACCTGAATTCTTATATTTCCTGCCTCTGGCTCTTCTAGTTTGAAACTGATTATTTTTTTCTTCTTTTGTTCTTTTAATAATAATAAAAAAAAAAAACAGAAATAGTAAAGTCTGCCAAAATAATGCAAAAATGGAGTGTCACCAAATAAATCAGTTACTCTAACAGTTCAAGCCCACAATTTTAATGTGTCTGCTTAGTGAGGTTTGGAAATTGATCTGTTTTAATGACAAATTAAAGCCTAAAAGCCCTTTCTTACCAAGCCTCTTCACATACAGCAACGTATTGTTAATTACAACTGTTTCCCTCACAAGTAATATAGCTGGATTTCTGTTGAATATGGTTCTTTTAAGTCATTAAGCTATACTCTAGAATTAGATATGTACATGCATTGTCTCGTTATCATCTTGCACATCTTTTCCATACCATCTTTGTGCACTAATTTTTTTTGGTTTTCATTTAGACAATAAAGCTTAGTAAGGCAGACAACAGCCTTCTGTCTTATGTTTGCACAGAAATGAGCCTCAGGATACAGGACTTAATTTGCGAGACATCATCACAAATAATAGAAAAACATCCTTCATCATAGTCACACGGGAATTAATTTGTAATAGCACCTTATCCAAAAGATACTTGAGCAGGGGGCATCATTATTCAACTTTTCTCTGAGTCTGATTGTTCTGCACAGTGAGACCTGTAAGAGGAGTTGTTCAGCAAATATCTATTTCTTCCCAATGGAACACGTTGCCTGTTTCTTCACCGAAACTCTAAAAAGCAAATTATGCTCTGCATCTAAAATAATTGCATAACTATAAAAGATGATGGTTACTAAAGGACTAATTGGTTTGTAAGTACCAACAACAGCTACAAGAACTAGAAAAGAATTCATGTAAAGGGTTTGTATTCATCCACTCTAGATAAAACAGGTGTAGCGATCATATTGAGACTGATGGCATTTGGCTTGTACAAAGCTTAAAAAGCCCTTTGTGGTGATAGTGGTAGTTCTGGCATGGGAAGAACTGCTTATTTACTGAGACCAAAACCTTCTGAAGCTGTGAGAGATTCACTTCTCCAATTAGATGTGCTTAATTTACTCTCAATGTATTCTTTGTCTATACAAAATGACCCATTCATTCAGAAAACCTGTTTCTGTAGAATTTATAATAGATGTTCTGCATCAGTTGTCCAGTTAAAGATTAACCAAAGAACTGCACTGTTTGCCTGTGTTCAAGGAGCCTGTCACCCATACAGTTGTTGATGCTGTTTTTAGCAACCAAGCAGAGTGGAAAGCTGTATCCTTTGTTCTTCTTCAGAGCGTAAGCTGTGCAGATGTATGTCTAATGGTGCTATTTGCATGCATATGGACAAAACTGAGGAAGAAGTCTATGGCCCTTTCTGCACTCGGAAGAGCTAAAAGGTAACTCCTGGACTATTTTATCTTTATGAAATAGGTACATATATTATCAACACCATCTGTGCTGTAAATGGACTCTGTCATCTCTAAGAGATAGAAGAAATGCAATTTCTAGTTACTGGTTATAAGGTACAAGAGCTCTCATCTATGCTCAGATGTAGGACTCTTTCTTTCAGATATGCAAAAAAAAATGGTCCAGTCTTCTCTCTCGTTATTCTTCTTCTACCAATCTAATACCACCACATAGGCTGAGAGGAAAGTAAGGGATAAGTCATCATGTGATGTCATCAGAGAACTGTAATTTCCCAGAAAATAGACCTCTCTATTAGACCTCTCCTTAGAGTGTCTGTACCCATAAAATTATCTTTTCTCACTTGTAAACCCAAGTTTTTGACTGGTGAGGCTGAGAAGAATCACATCTTCTTATGACAATGTATTGATCTGAGTTTGCAGTCATGTTAGTCCAACACACCTTTCTCTGCAAGATACTGTCTCTCATTCCAGTATGTTCATAGAATGACTGAATTGTAGAATAATAGAATCGTGGAATGGTTTGGGTTGGAAGGGACCTTAAAAACTATCTAGTTCCAAATTCCCTGCCATGGGATAGAACAGTGATAAACTGTGCGTGTTCTTAAACTCCATTCAGAAGATCTGGACCATTTGCTCTGGCTGTTACCTGGTTTGGGTTTTTTTTTGTCTTTCAACCCTCTTCCTGTCTAGGTAGCACACACACGACCGTTTTTCTTAAGTATTTTCAGAGGTAATGCCAGAGCATTGGGTGATGTCTGTGTACACCTCCTGAAACTGAACAGGAGAGAGCAACTGCGATGTATTTTTTTCCTTTTGGCCCATTCCGATGCTGAAGTGTGGAGCCATCATGATGTTTTCACCTTACCTCCTATTCCCATATAAGCATCCTGATAGCTAGGGTTTAGTTTTGAACAGAGCTCATGTTCAGAGATAGTTTCTAATGTTTGTTCTTTGCTCGGTGCATGTGATCCATCTGAACTGGCACCTAAATCATATTGATTTGATACACTAATTTTTTTATTTCAGATGTTCTCCTTCATACTGGTGAAAGCTACAAGAAGACACTTATGGCATAAACCCATAGAGGAGATAAGTGCTATGAGCTAAACCAGAGATGAGATGAATGATTAATGAGTAGTTGTAAGATGAAAATGGTCATTCACAGAAGCTAGTCTGCTGTTTTCTATAATTTCACACAGAAACAGGTCTCTGTTCTTCTTGACTCCCTCTTGCATATTGTTCTCCTACTCAGTTATACAAGTTAAAGCATTATCTAGGAATGTCATATTTGATTGTTAAACTTCTCAGACATTTAAATAGAACAACCTTGGTGTTGCCAAAAATTTTATTTCACTGTTAATTGTACAGTCACTAAAAAATATCTATGTTCCAAAAAGTTCCAGACTTCAAGGTAACTAGGTATTTTAAATGTTTCTTCTATTACTTGCATCATTTAAGGAGTAACAAATACAGGTTTCAATTCTTTTCTCTGTGTCAAAACCAGATAACGATGTTGTTTCTATGTACTCGATTCGTTTTTGACAGTGTCTCTGATCATTAAAGAAAAAAGATCCTGTCACATTGTGAAACAATAAGATAGCATCTTTAATCTTGCACCTGATATCGAACCACTTTCAGTCATTGTATGGTATTTTCTCTCTTCCATACGAGCATTATTTCTTGAAAACGTAAAAGATAATTATACATTGAGAGTGCATTTTAAACACCAAATATACATTTCGGTGTACATCTTAGTGATCTGCAACACATCCAAAAAACGCAAAATAGTTCAGAGCCTCCTCACTGAACTAGCTGAGTTAAACACACTAGGGAAAACAGATGTATTTCAGCTTATCATTTGAGCTTTTCAGGACGAATGACATAAGCTTAATGTTAAAAATTAATATGGAGTCAGATCAGTTGTTACAAGGAGATGATCTCTGAGGACTTCATTACGGCTGTGATCCTGATCGTGTTCTCCCAGGCACAAAAGTAATTTTTTTCTATCTGTGCTTACCAGGAGCTGACTATTGGATCAGAATTGGAGCGTAATTATGGAGTATGTGATGCAAAGTACCACAATAGTTATGAATTAGCATCAAAACTGAGGCTGAATGTACCTAACAGATCAATGTATCTGGGCCTACAATCACAGCGGAGGCCCAGGCCCATCTTGAGTCAAAGACATTCAAATAGCAGCAGGGTCTCACTGCAGCATCAGCAGTTCTTGGTGTACTTGTTCTTGTTTCTTGTTTTGTTTTTCTTGTTTCTTGTTCTGTGCTTCTTCCTTCTTCTTTACAAGAAGTAGTCCACCAATCTGTAGGAATACTAGAGGTGAAATCTTGCTAATCTGATCTTGACTTTGAAGTTTATGTGGGAATCTAGGATTACACCAACCCCCAAAATTATATTTCTAAAAGCACAAGGAAATTATACAGATTTAATCTGTGGCTTTAGCTCGATTAAATTGGAGAAGCCTGCAAACTGTTCCTTTGCAGCAAATCTGTTTTGGCTGTTAAAATATATAAGCAAAAACATTTTTACCCTGAGGAGAACATATGACAATACAGGGAATTCAATCCAAATTTCCCTATTTATATTCTTTGGAACTGTAATCCTTATGTGTAAGTGCTAATATTCAAAAATACTGCTCCTCCGTGTACTCAAAATTAAAAATGCACTCCCGCAGCTTGCTTCTCTATTTCTTTCTCTTCCCACCCTTCTCACAGCATGAAAGCAGCTCTGGAGAGTGCCTCCCTGTCAAGTTCTAAGAGCAACCTCAAAGAAGTTAAACAACAGGCCAAAACATATTGTCACATCTGCCATAGCTTTTGTTTTTTTTTAAAAATAACTTCTGGCATATTTCTGTCTCCCCTCAGAGGTTCTTTTACTTTGTATAACATATTCCTCAGTCAAGTCATAACTGTATGGAAGGATGACAGAACATCCATCTTCTCCATTCAAACAATGAGAAGCATCATGTTACTTTTCTAACCAACTTTCTTCTCTTTAAGTGCTTGAATTCACCCTCAGCTAAGCAATATTAAGCATAGCAAAAGAGAGAGGAGGGAAGGTTGTTGGTTGATCACTTAACTTGGAACAAAGGGAAAAATTAGTGTCTTGTGAACAATGGTTCTCTGCTTTTCTGTGCTGAAGAGACACTGCTCTGTGAGGAACTACTCCTGTCTAAATAAAATGACCTTTATTGATTTAATTTAAAACTATTGTCTTAGCTAAAGTAAATTGAATGAAACTTCTGCAGCTTAGAGGAGTTTATCCCATCATCAGAGCATTGATTTCCTAGATGAACACATCTTGGAATTCCATTACAAGGTTAATTTCAGAAGTTTTAAAAATAGGAATGCACTTCAGTAGGACCATTCAGAAAAGGCTTTATTCCAGCAAAGAATTTCTAAAAGTATGCATGATTGTCTCCAAAGCTGAAAGCATCTCTAAAAGATGCAGCTGTGGTATTTATTTAACCACTGACATCTGGGTAAGCTATTAAATGGGAATATTTTTTCTTTAGTAACAAGTCTCGAGCTTTTACAACTTAAATATGGATAAAATTTCCAAGAAACTGTACTCCAACATTTGTATTTTCTTTTGGGTTATGCCTCGTATAATATTCTGGAAGATATGAATGGAATACCTTTATACATTTCAGAGGAACGTCTTCTATTTTATGCCCTTTTTCATGTCTTTTATTTAATTCATATTATTTTTTTATTATTATTTTTATACTTATTATAGGCCCTAGTGGTGTAGGCAAGTTGTGTTCACTGTTGTTCTCTAATCCTAAGCTTGGTTGTTCATAGGGATAAATAAGCTTTAAGAGTTATGTCTGTATAATACGTGATTCATGTAATTTTATCAGCTCATTTACATGAATAAACTGCAGCTAGTGTCAACTATTTCTTTTAGATAGATTTCATCAGACATTAGACTTTATTAAATACAAAACATTTGGATTCATAATCTGATTTCAAGGTAGAATTTTAATGGATACTGAAAAACAGCAAATTAAATTACACTACATACTAATCTTTTCTTACCATAAGTTTTAAGAGCAACTCCTTTCAGGAAAAATGCTCCAATAAAATTTCTTTCTCTATCTCATTGAGTTTCTCTTTTGTTTGAACCGTTTGCTTTTTTCTTATCTTATTATTTTTTCATGAAAACAAAAAAAAATAATCCTGTTTGCCTTTATGAACTGTCAATTCTGACACGAAGGAAGATATGTGCTACCACAAACTCGGCATTTTTTCTTCAGGTATGCATTTAATATATATAAGTAGCAAATTGAAGCAATTACTTCAGAGAACAAACTTTTAGTTCTGACTTATCTGCCACCTAAAATGAAATCTTGACTGTGCTTATCTTTCACCAAGTTTTATTTCTTATGCATCTAGACAAACAGAATATCAAGGCTATCAGCAGCTGCACCCTGCAGTAAATCACAATACTATTAGGATGATGTCCTCTGCTCTGCTTGTAGTTTGGAATTTTTCTGCCTTTCTTTTTGAATGCACTGTACTTCCTGCACAGATAAGTATGTTTAAGTAATCTTCACTGTATCAGATAAAATACTTCTTCCACAGACAAATTGCATGACAGGATTCACACCTGATTCTCTTTGCATGCATAACATACACAACTCTCTTTGCCAACCTGAACGAGAGGTCTGATGCTTTCTAGTTGCCTTGTATTGCCTGCACATTAAACAAACGTATTTTTGATATAGAAATATCAACCTTGGTACGTAGTACTAATTAGTAATGTACCAACTGTACCTATCAAAACCTCTGAATAGTCTCTGAATATAATGAGGTTTTCCCAAAAGGGAGCGACTATAAAAATGGGAACAATTTTGCAGGTTAGAAAGTCTCTCTTATGCTCCACTCGGCAGTCACTTGGGCCTTGATCCAAAGTGTATGAAGTCAACAAGAGGTTTTGCATTGAGTTCAGTGGCTTTGAATGAGTTCCATGATAAAATACCAATGGGAAATTTTGACTTTTTTTTTCACGGGCTTATGAACATAACAAGAACCCAGTTAGATTTAAGATTTTTCTTATCCTGAAAGTCTATTTTAGGATGACCATTAGTTAAAAAAGAAATATTCATGCATTTTCAAAAGGGTTTTAGTGACTTTTGAACAAATAGCACTGACATTCAAGTTGCTAAATTACTCTTTCTCTGGAGTGTTCTCCTGTAAATATGTAGATGTATGGTACTGTCAAATGTTTTCTTTTATGAGCCTATCTTACTGCTCACATTTCACTGGTTACTTAATGATGGTAGTCTTGTTTCCAACCTTAAGAGGACTGGAAAATTTTAAGGATGGCCTATTTATGCTTCATAGATTTACTTTGCTTTTTTGTGGTCCAGTAAATATTACCAATGTTTTGTGTGCTAAATTCTCTTACTGACCAATTTGAAAATTCACCCTCATAAACATTTCACCTTTATTTCTTTTCATATCAGCACCACATGTGATGAATAATAATGTTGGCGTGATTAAGCCTTACCTCACGGAACTGCAACTGTGCAGTACTAGTCTGGAAAATGGTTTCTTTCACAGGGAGAACTGGCTTCACAACAGCGAAGGGGCTTGAACTTTGCCAGAAACAGCTTCCTGTTCAGCAAGATTTTTTTTTTGTGATGTACCATTCTTCAAAAAAAAGTATCTCAAAAGATATTTGGTTTCTCTTTCATTTGTCTCATAAGCAGTTCTTTTCTAAGACCTTTACTTGATAAATCATTTCGCTATTAAGCTAACTTCATATCAATTATAAATAGTACAAATGCTTTTAAAACCATGAGCTTTGCATCATGCAAAAAACCTCTGATAACAGAAACTGTGTCCTGGGATATGATATAGGTCAGTCCTAAAGAGATATTCTAGTTTTCTTTACAGTGTCCCATCCTATGACATATGCCACCTCATTTAGAAAGCTTAGCACTCTGTAAATTCAATTGTTGATTTATTTTACTTATCCTATTAACTCCAGCCCCAGTTGTCATTATCTTTACATTTTCTGCAATTTGAGTGTTGCTGTGACCCAGTAAAAAATGGTGATTCTTTAAAGTATAGTAGGAGATTTAAAAGGCAGAGGTATTCCAAAATGAGGTAATGATAAAAATAATAAACCAATTGTCTACCTCTCAAGGACAACAGAGGTAAGAAGAATCAAAACTCAAATGGTGTAGTGGAAAAATTTAAAAATAAATTTTACATTTCATATAGATTATGTTTCTAATCCAGAAATATGAACCATCTGTAGAAGGCCCCTGAGGGAACTGCAGTAGTAAAGATGATTGCCCATTAATGTCCTGGCCCCCCTTGTGTTTGCAATACATCTCAGGCGACCTTTTCCTATGTACATTTTGTGATCTCTTACACTAATTATTTGGAATTCATTTATAATAAGTGCCTTATGTCTCCTTACAGTGTGGCATGCACAGTGAATTTTCACTGTTTTGTGTGCAACAGAATGTCTAATACAATAGGATCCTAGACAGAGAAAGATAAGCTTTTTGTTGAGGAATGTTTACATAAAAATAACAAGAAAGTAAGAAAAGTATTATTTGGGCTGGACTCCATGGCCAAATAAATTTCTGTCAGGGATGCTTTCATTTCTTATTTTGCTTACAGCAAGAAACAAATTTAAAACATGTTATTAGGAAAATTTAAATTATTTTTGGATGAGTAGTAATTTACTTAGAATCATCCAGATTTTTGTCTGCTTATTTACTTACCATTTGTTGTTTACTGTAAAAAAATATCTTTGTATTTGATGAAGATTAGTAAACCATTACCATCTGCCTGAATTTTGTAATGTCAACAGTTGGAAAAACTTCAAGAAAAAGATTTCTTATGAGCAAGTACTACATCTATGTATTACATATGCTAAAATGTATTAGAAGCCACTAGGTCTCCATGAAAAGAGATGCAATTATGATACATTTCCTCTTCCCAGAATTCAAAATACCATCATAGGTATAGCACATTTCATTACAAAACTGTGATATTATACCAACTTTTCACTATTTTGATTTTTCTGAACGCTTTTTGGCCATTACCTAATCTCAATTTGGACTGTTACCAGTATCAATCAAAATCTGACCTCCATGTTTCTGGAAAGGAATGCAGTCTTACATATTATTGTTCCTGCGTAGTTCTGGTCAAGGTTTCCCCACAAAGGTGTTATCAAATTGAGGGGGGTTTTGTAAGATGAATTAAGGAGATGAATCCTAGCCCACTGGCCCTGTCTGCAAACTGTCTTCTCCAAGATTCCTCAGGTCCTGAGAGACTGCGCCACCATCACATAACCAACAAGTATGTTGCCAAGGACTTTCTATTCCTATGGGGAAAGCCAGAACCATCACCAGACCTAGGCTTGTTGCTGATTTCCTTGTGTAAAACAGCTTTACAAGGGACCAGAGCTTACAGAGCCTTGTGTAGACCTTGAAGTTAGCACTCCACTTCTATGACAGAACAAGGTTACCTGCAATTAGGTGCTGATTACATCTAAACCAGGTACACAAACTATTCTTCCCAGACATAGACACTTGAAGCTTATTCCTTCTTTTTTTTTTTTATTAAAACCAGAGATTCTGATGCAATTCCAATACTGGTTGGAAGTACTATGAACCCTGTCACAGGCCTCAAGTGACGCTTTGTCTATCCAGTGTGAACTGCATGAGAGCACATTCAGCCAGATTGTGTGAGAAACTGTGAAGGTTTCTTCCCAAGTTGTTTGCTTGCAAAATTCTTTTGCTATAACTTCAGTTAAAATTTACAGCTGAATGAATGTGGAAGTCAAAGATAGAGTGTGCCAGTTACTGCTTTTAGCTCTTAATACAATAGGACATAATTCATTTCAGTGTTTGACAAATCGGGATCTTTAAAGGACATTTTTTAGTTCTATGTTATTGGAAATGGCATTTACATAGTCTGGATGTTTTCTTGTGGTTCTTTTTTTCTCTGTGGTTTAGTTCTCTGGTACTAATAAGTTTTCCAGACCAGAAAAGCAATATAGTCAAGCAGTGATTCATGTGTTAAAAGAGAAAAAATTCTAATGCTGAAAAGTGATGTGTACCTTTTCTTTCTTTCTTACCTTTCCTATAAACAATAAGGAACTTACTAGATCAATTTCTTATTCTTTGAAGGCTTTATCCAACATGCACTTATATCAGTCAAATACCAAAAAGATTTCAGATCAGATCTTTAACAGTCAAATAATGGGGTGGTATGAAATACACACGTATATGTGTATTTTCTTTTGTATGAAGAAGTTCCTGCTGCTGTAAAAGTTCTTTTACTACCATCCAGTGGTATTATTGGCACATCGCCATCTTATAGTTCTTATTCCCCCAAGACTTATTTACTAGTATTCACTCTTTTTTAGTCATTCTTTTCTTTGCTTGGTGTATCTAATATTATGCTCTGACCCTGTTAACGTGTTCCTGTGCTTTCCTTCAGCCAAGCCAAGGATTATCTCCCTTCTCTGGTCTGCAGCTATTCCCCTGCCATGCTACAATGTTAATTTGTCCAATCCCACTTTCCCTAGTGCCCCATTCTCTCCTGCTTCCCTCCTGACCCAATACCAAGCTCATCCATTCACCCCCCTATCCTCAGAGTCCTCTGAGGGCCTACTCCCCACTTAGAGTTCTCCCCATCCCCCCTAGGGATCAAATAGATCCCTACTCTATCTGCCATTCATAATCTTATTTTCCCTGATTTGCCTTTCTCTTCAACAGTGTATTGCAAAAGCCAAATAAAATAGTTAGAACAAGGGACATTGTTTTGCTGGAATGTGGATCTTTGATCTATAAACAATTAAAGAACTGCTCAGTAAGCTAATCAGATGCCAGGGAGTCTGTGTGTCCCCTGTTTTCATCCCTTAGCTTTCTGCTTTCCACACAAACCCCTAGCATTCTGCCCACTGATGCCCAGAACGTGCCATGGAAGTGACTGGATATGACAGTCAAAAGTTACTATGTTAGATCCAAACATCCAAACAGAGATGCCAGCCTGCGAGGTCTTATAAGCTCAGCCAATAAATGGCACTGCACATCCCTGCATTTACTGTTTCTCTGCAATTTCCATGGCAAATGTACTTTGTACACTTTTCTTACAGCAATTACAGATTCCACCACCAAGACATACATTGGTGAACACATCAAAACAAGGTGCCCATTCTCCTTCAGACTAAATTGATTTAAGATGCAATATTCTATAAATCTTCCTTGGTCAAGGTATTTTTATACCTCATTTAGGTGAAAAGGATCTCTAGGAAGTTTGTGAAGAATTTTGAAATTTTCTGCATAGGTCTCACTCATACATTAATTACTCATTTTGAGTTGCAATATTACATTCCATACTTTTACAATAATACATTTACTGTGCTTTTCTGAAGGAATTTATAGATAATTGGTATTTCCAAGGCTGGAAATTCTCATAGTTTTTATAAGGCTCTAATATTTTTTTATAGACTATTATCAAAGATTACTGCAATACCTAAGACTTTTTTTCTGACATTGGTCACAGCTCATATACATAAATATAAGAGACAACTTGAACATTCCTGATTTAAGCTTCATACTAAGATAAATCTTCTTGAACAGCAAAGTTGTTATTTTCTACTATCGACCACATAAACTGTCTGTCCGTGTTAAAAAATATTTTCATGTTAAAAAATATTTCCATGTCCATGTTAAAAAATATTTCTGAGTCTTCCAGCAGTGTTTCTGGGCATTCATTTAATTGTAGCCTCTAGAAAATATCTTACTTATACTTCCTGATATCTTTAGTTAAATGTTCAAAGGTTTTCCTCAGTTATGAAAGTTTTACGTACAGAGGTTTATAAATAACCAATAAGAGAATTCTGAACTTGGGACTGGAAAATCGTACAAACTTCAGTTTCTACTGAAGAATCTAACAACAGCAAAAGCTCATCCTAGAAAAAGTCAGGAATCATTTTTAATGTTATTAAAACTGTCTGTTGTGCTCCTTTAACCATCTTCATGGAATTGGCAAAAAAAAATGAGTTTCCTAAGTATCCAAAGAAATTTAGCCTCAAATAAAGAAAAAGAATGGAAAATTCCAGCTCCATGATAATGGTGATGTTGTAAACAACTAAATTTAGACATTCATCCTATCTTAGTTATGGATATCATTATCATCATTAAAAATACTAGGGAGACAGAAATCCTTTCAGAAAATGCTATATAAATGTGCAGGATTTGTAAACATGGAATTTTATGACTATAGACACATGCCATATAGACACATGCGATTACGCGTTCCATAGTAAGGACTATGGAACACACTGTGCTTGCTGGTCAGGGATCAAGGCTGTATCCTTAACACATCCTTCAACTTCCATTGTTATTCAATTCAAGTACATTCTGCACAATCTTCCAAGGAGACTTTTAAAAATTTAAGGAGATTTAAAAATATGTAGATACTACGCAGGCGTGGGTGGCATTTGTTTACAACAAATGTAAGATGGAGGAGAATTAGTCCATAAAAGAAAAGATTGTTAATTTTGACGGGATTTAGTACAGCCACTTCTAGTAAATTGGCAGGGTGTAATATTAGCTAATTCTGACAAATCCTTCCAGCTACAATTGTACAAGTATTAATCCATTCCAATCCATGACACATAAAAAACACACAAGTTCTTTCTCCAATACCACCCAAAGTGACACTTAACAATTCCTTTAAGTATAAGAATTCCACGGGGACACACAGCTAAAGAAACACAACTGTTAAACAAAACCAGTGGCTTTCTTAACACTGAAATCCATTTATACTTACTCTGATGCAAGCAAATTCAAGACAATCATAAATTAATCAAAGTATTAAGGGACAATTTTGTGATGTTTAACTACTTTGTGCATTATAATATTGTGACTGAGAGTTCAGAATTGCTCCAGATGTTGAAAACATCATTTTATTAAAATGAAAAGAAGTTCAGAACTCTATTGTATTTCATCGGCCTCTATTCAGTCCAGCTCTTATAACACTGACTGTAAATCACCAGTGTTTGGAGACATGCCAGGAAAACAAACCAGTCCCCTGCTAGCATCTCCTGGTTTGTACAAAGTTAGATACTTACAATTACAGAATCTACAAGAATGATGTCAAGGCACCATTTATAAATTGAGAAAAGCAAAATAACTTTCCAGTAAGCATTCAGGGTCCAGATGAATAGAAGGTATAGATATAAATGCAAATATAAAAAAATATATGTGCACATACAAAAATATATATAAGAAAAAAATAGCTGAATCTAGTGCGTTATAGGGTGTAGGTGGATCTTGACTGTCCCAGACCAAGGAGCACAAGACCACTGCAGCCCCACATCCTCAGGTGCAGGAGGGAGGGTGGCTAATCCTATCTCCTGATGGGCACACCCATATGCACGCACACAACCACGCAGCCCAGCATGGACAGAGTGCGGCGTCTTTGCCAGCAGCCACAGAAGACCAAACAGCACTTCCATAAGCATGAGCAATGCCAACAGTTCAAGCCTTCTCCAGTTCTCCAGCCGCTCAGGCCAGAGATCCACTGTTGAGTCCTACATCATCAGATGGCCCAGGTGCTCCCAGGATCCAAAAGCTGCTCCTGGGCCTTTAGTCTCACCCTGCTGCTTCCTAGCACAGCTCTGGGCCCCTTGGCCAATGGTCCTACTCCTCAGCTAGTGGTCACATCTCCGGCCATATTGTTGATCATTCTGACTTGCATGTCATTAGCAGTTAAGCATGCACAAATGCGATATGGGACTGTAGAAGCTGACCTGAGGCTCACAGCCTCTCCCACTACTGATCCCCAAATCTATGGCCACCTCAGAACTATGGTACTCTATTTATTGGTACTCAGACTTCTCATCCAATCCACCACCTAGTTCAATTTAACATCTCTAAGTAGTCGTAGAACACATACAGATTATTTTTCAGACTAGAAAGCACACCCATGAAGAACAGAGTTAGAAACAGATTTTAAATAAAAAGATTGAGTAGATCCTTGTTCCTCCTAGACCCACTCTCATCCCTCCCTCTTCTTTTGGTTCTTCCCCTAAACATCCATTAATAAGTTTTGCACCTTTCCATAGTGCCATTAACGGTTCAATAGCAAGTTTTACCCAATTCTGTGATTCTCTGTCCCCTATAGCCCCCAAGAACACCACCAGTCTCCACAATATTTTCCTGTTTCTCTTAGTGCGTGTCCTCCTGGAGACTGTAGTTTGATCCTTTTACAATAGCCTTGGGAGTTGCCAGGTCAGGAAACCCTGTTTGAATTGAATAGTTTGAGGGTGTTCCTCCACGCGTAGTTTCTTCTTCAATAGGTGTATTATGATTAGCCTTTAGTATTATAACCTGACATAAAGGTCTTTAATTTTTAGTTTATTTGGTGCATTCTTCCTCGATGTGCTTTTCCTCTCCTTTTCACCTACACTGTACTTACATCAACGACCTGTAGGTAAAATAAAAGTGTATCACAAAGACAGTCTACCTACATCTCATACTAGTGAGATGTGGCAGCGTGGTATCCAGCACAAGGTAAACCATCTCCTTTTGGTAGGTTTCACACATTCCAGTACGCTTTGACCTGTTCCTTAATAAATGCACTGAAACACCACCATGCTCTTCAGTGTAGAGATACCCTTTGCAAAGTATTTTTTGTAGTAATTTTCCTTTCTTCCACTGCATTTTCACTTGTGATGAATGCATTCCACCCTCCCCACTCCTTCAACCAAATCAGCAGCAGTTTGGTTTGGGCTCCAGAGAAGGTAGAGGCCTGCCTGCAGCCGAACCAAGAACTCCTCGAAGAAACCCACAAGGAGCAGAGTAACACAGAGAACAAGGACAAAGAGGCTCATGCATTGCTCTATTATATGCAATTTGACTACAAGTCAATCACTTTTATCCCATAAATACAACAACCTACGGGAGCCTTCTTGGAGCATTCCCTGCCTGGCTGTGTGGCTGCATGGCCATGATCTCTCTTTGATACTCCTTGAAGCAATTAGCTCTTTAACCAATGACAGATCACTAGTGAGCCCCACGTGCACCCTCCCTGGACAGCAGATGGACTGCACTATCAGTCAACCCTCCTCTTTAATAAAGACAAAACAGCATTTTGATCTAAAAAAGTAAGATTTTAGATAGAATGGATCATTTAGAATTATAATATTGTGTGATTTAGTATACTGTTTGTTTAGTTTTCTTAGCATGTATAGCCAAAGTTGCTCTAAAGCACTAAGCCACAAGCTAGGAATTTCCAGTTAAAATCTTTTCCAGTGCAGACAACTTGTTCACTCAAAACATGGCCTCCAAAGTCAATTAAAAAATCCTGGAAAATACAGAGGCTTCTAAGGTAGAGCTGCACAAAGACCTGTCTGAAAGTCAGTGAAGGAATCCAATGAGGAGCAAGAAAACCCCAAACTACTTCTAGACTGAATCATCATGTGATTCAGTAGATCAATAGCCTGTAAGGATATAATTTCCCAGGAATTTCTTTGTTCACATCGGCCTGTATTCCCAGAGTCAACTGTGTTGCTGTATACCTCTATTACATTATTTATTTTATAAAATCTGAAGCCTGAGACCCTGCTTAGTGAAACATTGGATTTGAACTCTGGAGCAAACTGATGCCAGACACCCAGGAAATGACAGTGAATTTGAGATAAGTATTACGAAATCTTAGCAAAGTGACATAGGGAAACAGACATCACATATAACCCTTTGGCTATAAGCACATATAATTCTTTAGATAAAAACACATATAACCCAATTTTCCATCATGTATTTCCTCCATGCAGTAAGTAATGTTGTTACCTTATCATCAGACTCTATTAAGTCACACGTATTTAAATATGAGTTTAATTTAAAAAAAAATCATTCACAACATCATTCTCCATCCAAATCAACTCACTACATGTTTAAAGTATCTGTCCTATGGTTCTCTCTCCAGACTAACATCTGAGTATTTTTGTTTATATCCTCTGACCCAACTAACTTTGAAATATGGTGCTGGGAAAACCAAACTTCCCAAAAAAGTCTCGCCCTGTTTCCTGGCAATGAATGCCTACCGCCTCCCCTAGTCCAGGTCAGTTTACAGTTTTGGTGACATTTTTATGTTCTCTCCCTGTTTTCTCTCGCCAGCATGCCTTTCTTCTTTGTGCTTGCCCATGTGCACATATTGCTCCTCTCTGCTTGAGCTCATTCAAGCTCTTATTATCTCTTCCTTTTTGCTGCGACAACCTCTTCTCCAGCAGCCTCCTGTGGATTTTGTTTCATTACTTATAGAACTTCCCCATTGCCTGAAAAATCATTCATGTTTTACAAAATCACGGCACTTTCCTGGCTTCCTTTGTCTTATGCACAAAGCAGCATTTGTTTTAGCAACTACATAAGAAGCCAGTCATTGTCGACAAGTTTGATATGATTAATAGGACACTTATTAAGTACCACTCTTTTGAGTCTTCACCAGCTGCTGTTTAAATCTCTTCATTGGCTTCTTCTCAGCCTAAAGTTGAGATTTTTTTCATCTCTGAGGTCAGAGGTAAAGTTACATCCTTACCGAATGCAAAAGAAAAAGTCCCATCAGCAGCTACCAGGTCAAGACACCACTTATGTCTTTGTTACTGAATGGGTTTGGCTTAAATTCTTTTTATCTTTAATTCTTCTTTCCCAGCCTTTCTGGTGCATGAAGATAACTTAGTATTCTTTTTCCCCTATTTTCTGTTTCTTTCTTTCTGCCTGTTACTGGGGTTCTGTCTCTTTGGGATACCCTTAATCTTACCAATAGCCTAACAGACTTTGTACCTTCCTCCATTTTAAATAACACCTCTGCCCTAATGTTCACAAAACTAGCAATTCCTACAAAGACTTTAAAATCTGCCCAAACATATTCTTCAAACGAGAAGCAAAAGTTGGCTTCCAAATATGGTAATCTCTCTTCCACTACCTCATTTTATTTTTCAGCATCTTCTCTCTCTGCTTGGTATGGCCCAGTAGGCACAATGTTGACCATATCTATATCTCCTGCTACACTCTGTCTATCCACTTACAGCTAGGCAGAATTTAGACAGGAACCTGGAGTCTTACGGTAGAGCAAGAGATTAGAAAGAAAGTGGGTGGCAGTTAATTTTAAGTTTTCTTTTGAAAATTCAATCCTTTTTCTCGTGACTAGTTGTGTCAACAGAGAGTTCAGTAGGTAATGAGAAGAACACTAATTCAGCATTTTGCAGAAGATACTGAGACTTGAAGCACGTGTGGGATTGAATATGTCCCATGTTAGCTGATGTGTTCTGACACCTCTTAGCAAACATTTGTGACCCACTGTGTGGTTTGTCTTCTGTTGACTTTTGGCAAAAAGCACACATAGAGACTAAGATTCATAACTGGTCTTGGCAGCTTTTTGTAGCTGAGTGGATTAAGTCAGTGCAGTGTAGGATGAGGTGGGTAAACAGAAATTATTTCCATATGGGAAAACATTTTGAACTTCCTAAGGGGATATTAAGCCTAGAGGCTGAGCCTTCAAAAGCTTTCAAAAATTATAACTACACCTTTGCAAAAAGCTAAGGAGTTATGACTGGAGTCCCCTCAGAAGCCTGAAAATAAGTAGAGTGCTGGCATCTTATATCTTTAGCTGTGCAATAACTGAGGTGATAAATCTAAGAAAGAAAAATTAAATACTAAGAAAAATGATTTGATAAACTGAGAGAGTAGCTTTTATTTTGTACTAAGAAAGAAAGAAAGAAAGAAAGAAAGAAAGAAAGAAAGAAAGAAAGAAAGAAAGAAAGAAAGAAAGAAAGAAAAGAATTAGAGGAGTAATGTCTTTTTATTGATAAAATATTAATGCAGAATAAAAGAACAAGTTATAATTATTGTTTCCTGAGTACAATTCATTGCAGCCTGTTGAAGGAAGACAGAAATTTTGGAGGAAAATTTCAAGGCAAGACCTGGTAACTATATGATTTAGTTTAGCATTGTTTGTATAGAGCACCTTATCGTTGGTTTAATTTAGACTGACTGGAGTTAGTCATCTTATCTTCAGTGATCTCTGCTGTATAGCCTGAAAAACTGCTGCTAAAAATAAGTACATGTCTTAAGATTCCTTTGGATATTAATTCCTTCTTATTTTTAAGACATTATAGTTTCTACTACCTTCATTAATCCATCAAGAGTATTCTACCTACATCTGCTGGATCTGTGTACCATCTACATAATAAGAAAGCAGAAAAACATCCCCAGAATCACACCAGTCCTTCATAGCTACCTAATGATTTTGTTTTATGCTAAAAAAGTTGAAACTGTCAGGTATATCACTGGCTGCTTGTTCTGATTATGAGGGAAGTGATTTAAATTAATCTGGACAAGTGAAAATGCATGATGGAAGCTAGCTCTTGCTGTGTGCAAATGTACTATTTGCACTTATTATCTTCCTATATTTGAAGCAAAGAGAGAAGTTCATTATAGCCTACATTAAGAGCAGATGAAAATTTTCATATTGCCAAAGGAATGGCAGAGAGAGAAGCCATATATTTCTAACCAAACCAAAGACATCCCTTCATACTTATTATCATATGTGCGTATCAAAATTTCTCGGGGAAAGAACTGCGTTCCACGACTTGGAATATAAATTCTGATCTATAGGCTTGTCTTGGCTTACAGTAAATGTCTCACAGATGTAACTGAGATATTTGGACTGACTGAAGTCAGACTTTGTATGACTCAAATGGGAGCTTTTTATGATTTGTGCAATAGCAGAGTTTCATGGTCATCACCTGCCAATGGGGGACAGTGCTTGCTTGAGTATAAAGAGTTTGCCTGGAGGTTGTCTCTGTCTCTCTCTCCTCTCATCCTAATTCTGTTCTTTTCTCTATTTTTCTTCTTTTTTTTTTCTTTTTTTCTTCCCTAGAGCATTTGTGAATCACTGTAATAACAGATTTTCCTTTTATGATCTTTTCTATATCCAATACTGAAACTTATTTCACAGAAGAAAAACTGTGACATTAACAGCATCATTGTATTGCTGGGTAGTTTATATGGGACTGCATTTATCAAAACACTGTGTCAGGGAGATGAAGACTACTGTATTTTTAAACATTTAATTTATGTATACTTTGTAGCCATGGGGTCAAGGAAATATTTTTTGAAATTTAAAACACTACATGAAAATATAAGGTTTGCAAAGTCTTTGCAGGTGAGATAGATTGACCAAAACTTTTTGATAATTTGGGCTGTACACAGGCTGCAGCTTGAATGCTTGATACCTGTGGGTTAGAACAGAAGGTAGTCTGGAAGGTGCTCTTCAAACCACAGAAATTGCATCTCTCTGATTATCACATGCTGAATCTAAATATACTCCCGTAGTCACCAAAATTTTCAAGGCTCACAAAGTGTCCAGTAGTACTAATACTTAGCAAATTCTAGCATGTCTTTCCCCAGGAACCAATGTTATTACATTTAGTAACAATGTTGTTACTTCATGAAGATGTTTCATTTCTTCCCACTTACAAGGTTTATAGGGAACAAGAGAAGAATGGTAAAGAAAAAAGAGGAACAGTAGCAAGTAACCCCTGATTCTACTAAAAAGTGAAAACATGATTGTTTCTCAGAAACATCTATATTACCTTAAGTGAATTTAAGAACATTGTAACATTGTAAACATTGTAAGATATTGTGTATTTCCCCTGTGCAAGATGCCATGACGTTTACAGAACATTTGTGCTTTCGGCACCATGTTTGATAAGACTTACTTCCCTGAGTGCAAGGACCCAGTTTACATATAAAACAAGGAAATATTAGAAACAGGGTAGATATGGCATCTGCTTAAAAAAAAAATAGTAGGAATACATTAAGTAGTTTATCTTTCTATCTATATTTTTGTTAAATTTATTCCCTTGACCTATCAAGTTCACCAAAAGACATAAACATGTAAAAATTACAAGTCCATGAAAATTTCTTATGTGTGACTAAGTACACAACTTTAAATAGGCTTTTATTTGCTCTTTGACACATTTTTTATTGTATGAGATGACATTGTATGATGCTTTAGGAGTTCTATTGTCACAGTCAGATTTTTAATCCATTGTACATTTAAAGGTCAATAAACTCTTTCTGTTTGGGTCTTAGCAAGATTGTAGAACAATCCAAACAAGCCAATTTACAGTGGCTTCATCCACTTGAAGCTCATATGTCAGAAAGCATATGAGTCTATAAATCATTTGAATTAATGCCAGAATAGCTGTGAGTATTCTCTACATGTCACACTGGTGTTACAGTGGCTCCAAGTATCTGTGTGACAGAACATCAGCGTTTGTTTGCAAATTACAAGTTTAACAATTGTAAGAAAATCTGAGGCTTCCATTTCAAGCCAGAGAGCTACTTCTGAATAAACAACATTGAATTCCATGCCAAAAATCCACCTGACTGTCAGTACAAGCAGGAGCCAATTTGTTGTCAAAAATCCATAACAAAGTTCAGAGCTGTGGTCCGCTACAGGATTAATATTGAGCATTATGGTTCAACCATTGAGTATTGCTCCTGAGTCAGGTAAGATCTAAACTGAATATGTGACACACTGACAGAGACTGCTTATAGTTAAAACTATAATGAGACAATCTAGAAAACCATGCAGTTGCTGTTTTAAGTTGCTTTTCATTGTTCATTTAAAAAGAATTTCAGGCAGGTGTCTGAAAGATCTCTATACCTTTGGTCCTTTGCTCTTTGAAATAGCTGAAGATAAAGAAAAGTCAAGAGTTTTCTGTCACGTGTGACCTTTTCTAGACATCCTCTGAGAAGACAGAGGATCAACAGAGAGAAAACTAGGCTTACTATTGCTACCTGAGTGGAAAATTTTCCCAGAATGCTGTTATAGTAGCCTAAAGAAATTGAATGCTATATCATTTCAACAGGTTATATTAAATTTGAACTTAACTGTGAAATATGAAATGGATGAAACTACTTCCTGAAGCTGCACAGACTAGTCATTAAAAGGAACTTTGAGGAAGGACTTAATTACATTTATTGCCACACTAAAGATTATTACTCTAGAAAGAAATATCCTTTGAATGTCATTGACTTCATTGTGCTAAGTCTCCAGACAAATTTTCATTTAACATATGTAATATGCATAAAATTAATTAGGAAATTCTGAGTACTGTTTCTTTATGTCCATGCATAATTCTCTTGCAGTCTGTGAAAAGAACTAATCCCACTAACACTGTGTCAGTAAAGTGCACCACTTGCATTTATGGTGTTAGAAAAGACAGAAGAGGAAAAAATTCTGAATACTATTTTAAGATGTAAAAAAAGCCTAATGCATCTCTAGAATGAATTATAAGTTTGTTAACATTTCTTTTCAAGGAATTGGTATAACTTACGATAGTAGAGATCAGATATGATTCAGAAAATGCTCCTGAAAGTTGGAGAGACCATCTATGACCGTACCAGTTTTGCTTAACTTAACAAAATAAGGTCTGAAAAGGTCATCTTCTTTACAGTCACATTGAGAAGAGCTGAAAATTTTTTCTTTGAAGATAAACAAATTTTTTTTTCAGCTGAGAATTAAGTCAAGTTCATCAGGAATAACTTAATTCTGCATTCTCTTTCATTGTATGAGCCACCGGAAACACAAAATAGTCTCCAAGATACAGTTAGAAAATTTAGGCAGTTTGAAATGAGGGGCTTAGACAATTGAAGAACTGAAGTCTGTCTCATAGTACCTTCAGTTGGATGTCATGCTATTAGAGGAGTAACTCAGGTGCCCTACTGTAGGCATTAAGGACCACAGTACACATGCTAGGCTATCTGACACATCCTCATAAGACTAACACACAAGATATATGGCCTGCAGAAAACCTTCTGGGGTGGCAGATGGATACCAGGAAGGATGCTTAAAATGTCCAAGATGGCCTAAGTCACCTCTATCTAAACATTTAAATTGATGCCAAGAGATTGTCTCCAGTGTTCTGGTCAATTTGAATGAACATGTTCTTGACGTTTTGTGTTTGCTCTAACTCTGCCTTCCTCCAGAGTGCTAGAAAATATAAAGCACATAAGTAAGTCAAGCCAAGATGTTACATCCAACTTTATTCCCTTACATCAGTTTTGACCAGCCTGCTCCACAATTGGCTAAATTAACAGGCTAAGCATTCCTCCAGTCTGGGAATGGGTCCGAAAAGCAATCTTATATTTATGTTAATATAGCTCTTACTGGATTACCACAGCCTGGATTTACATCAATATAATACCTAGACTCTTTTTCAAAATTATTGTAGTCAATTATTTTATCCGTTCGTGGTATTTAACCAGTTGCAAAGCATTTGGCACACGTAAACCCTTATTTAGGGCAGAATGTTGTTTCCTGCAGTAATGGGTTCCACAGGTGAAGTCCACACAATCCAGAGGAGAGACATTTCCGTCACTTTTTTTCTAAATATAGCAGTCAGTAACGTAGGTGATTCCACCTAATCTCATATTGTTTGGGATTCATGATGCCCCCAAAAACATAGGTACTGATGCCAACAAGCCCTTTTAAGCCTAGTTCATTTCTTTGCTTTTTCTTTTTTTTAAATTGAAAATAAATGCTTAGACATGTGAGAGGAAACAAATCAGAGGGCAATTATGAAATTCCAGGAAATATATTTGGCAAATGTTGCATATCTTTTGACAAAATAGGACAAATAGGAATGTAAACAACTGAGACAGAAAAGAATTATTGGTTAATAAATCAAGTCTATGAACAAACTGACTAGAAGATTTTTGTGTTTTATAAGTCAAAACCAGATCGGAATTAACCAGATCCTTCTCATGTGAATAGATTCAGGTTTGAAGCTGCTGGGCCTACACATGGAATCTACATTTGAAATTTTATATTGAAGCTTTCCAATGAGGAAAAGAAGAGGAATTTGTTCGGTTTGGGTTTTTTTAATTACTACGTGATTACTTGTGCTTTGTACACATTTGGGCCACAGATCTGGTTAGACAGGGGTAGGGGGAAGCAAAATCAGAAGCAATAAGTTGGATGACACATTTAGTAAATCTAGCTCCAGTATGAATTTTGAGATTCCTAATATTTTCTGATTTCCAAAGGTACTCATCATCCCATTTTCCCCTGGAATGTGATACAGATTTTAACACAACTTAATATTCCCCATAACCTGCCGCATAAAGTGTGTAAATTTAGGAGCCCAGATTAGACTTTGAAAAGAGAAGAGGGGAAGCGAGTGAGGTTATTTTAAAGGCTTTCAGTAAATCAAGAAAGAGTCAACATCTGTGAAGCAGTAAGGCTAGATAATATTTCAACAGTGCAAGCAAGCACCAACTATTTCTTTCAAAAGTAGCCAAGAGCATCCAGGACTAACAGAGTCATTGGACCAGAAGAGTAAACAAGAGGGAGCTCAGTGGTTAGGGGATGCTTCTGGGAATAGGGAATCCCAGTGCTCTGGATCATTTCTGTTTTTTTTTCCAGTGCCTGTCTGAAGGAAATTGTTTTGGGGAGCAAAGTCCAAAGCCTACAGTTCTTTCCTACTGTTTTTTATTTGTATCAGAATGACTGGCAGCACCACCACCACCGATCTTTCCTCGTTGACCTTGCTTCTGCTGCAAGGCATCCACAATCACCAAACCCTCTCTAGCTTGGAATCTTTACCAGATCTGTAAACCCCAAAATGTGCACAGACAGAAAATACCCATCTAGACTCTCAGTTTACAGGCAGATGCACTAACAGCATCCAAGTACATTCAAATTTTAATTGCTTAAATGGCATCTCTGACACCTACCTGGTTTAGGCAGGGAAAGGGATGCCACCTTGAATTCAAAGATTTAAATTTCATCTAATCTTTGCTTTAATTTACCAAAAGCTATTTTGGAAGTTACTCTTCAACATATTTAAAAATGCTACCAGAATGTCCACAGTTAGAAAGTTAAATCCACATTTAGACATCCAAAAGAGTGACTTGATTTTTAGATGCTAAGTATCCAAATTTTGCCACTTCCATTGAGAGCAGAGTCAGTAGCTGTATATTTGCATATTAAGTAGAGGATGGTATCAGCATTTAACATTGCACATACGCCACTGCCTTTTCAGTAATAAGTTTTTCAGTAAAATAAGGTTTATAGCATATGGTAACAGTTAAAGAAGATGGGGAAAGTGGAAAAAAGAACATGAAAAATAATGCAAACCAGCTTTATGCTACTGGTAAGCAGATGGATAGTAAACTTATGATCTTTTTCTTATATATAATGAATCACTATTTTTTAAAAAAGGTGTCTTTTTATGGTTTCTTTGTGATGCACTTCCCAACAGAGCAATAAAGCTTCCCATTAAATAGCAGACAGGTACAGCAACGGATTTTTCCCAAGAGTCCTATATTCTTCACCTTAACCTTTAACTCTCCTCCCACTTTTCCCTGTCACATTCAGCAGCCCATTACTCTGTTGCGTCTTAAAAATGTCACCTTTGATTCAACTTTGCTCATCAGCTTTAATATCCCCCTTCTTTACTTTTTCAATGTTCATCTCAATGTCACTGTCTGGAGTCCTTCTTCAATTCTACATACTTCCCAATCTGATGGTCCTTCAAATCTTTGCTACCTAAAGTCTCTAACAAACCAAAATTCATATACTCTAGTATCTCTTCTCTCTCACTGAACTACCAGCTGCTGTGGTGAAAGTCAGCTATGCTCTTTTCCTAGCTCCTCTTCTTTCTTGGATTTTACGCTTCTCTCTGTTCTTAGTTGCACTTCTACCCCCAATTTTTCCTTAAGGTCCTTTATGTTATTTCCCTTTTCTTTTTTCTATCTTTTCTCCCCCTTTGACATCTATGTCTTCTCTTGTCCTTCATCACTGCTCCTCTTCCTCTGTGGTAATCTCCATAAAACCAAATTCAGATAACATCTGAACTTAATATTTCCCCAAACTATATTTTTTACTTTAGTTCCAGTTATTTCCATGCAAACTCAAATTTTATCCTCCATCACTGACACTTTCTCACAGATGCCTAGCTCTCAGCTCCAACAGCTAGCTGTCATTGTTAAAGTAGATCACAAAATACTCCTCACAAGATATTTTTTTTGAGATATTATGGAACACATCACCATTTAACCTTTCATTTTGGCATGTTACCCTGCACAATATTCAATTCCAGCCATGACCAGAGTTTCACATACGGATAATGATTGTGATAATTCCTATATGACCTTCAGGAAGCATCTTGAATTATGTTGTGCCTTGGTTAGCACAGCACCCCTTTTTCTGGTTTTAAAGAAGACAGTTTTTACTCGTACATCTAAATCGTGATTTCACTTGCCTGTTGTTTTGACTGTGTGTCTTCTCTTCTTTACTGTAGTATTAAGCATAAGCTTCTTCCTTTTCAAATTATGTCCCTGTCTTGCTGTTTCTGCTCTACACACATTTAACTCACCTATCTTAGAACTCATATTTTCTGTAGTCTGTGAGGAGGATATCTATATAAAAATATATGATATGATTTTTCCAGAACTAACCTAAAATTACATGTTTGTACACAATAATTACATATTTCTATATATATTTCAGATAATCAATTCCCTTCTGCAAAGAATAGGATAACAATATATAATCATTTATATGCTGTAACTAAAAATATGCTTTCATTTTCATGCCAGAAATCACTTTTCCAATGATAGACTTAGTTTTGATAAAAGAAAATCTTTAAAAATACAATAAATTTGTCCATTATGACATCATTAATCATTCACAATTTTTTGTCAGATATTTTGGACCCTCCTCTACAGACATCCTTCTTCATAAGTTTTTTTTCTGGAAGTCAACCTGCTTGGGGAAGTCTTCATTCTACCTGGAAGTTAAGATCAAGGAAAATACAGGTATGTTCAAGATGCACAGTATGATCAATAGCTCACGATAATCTTCTAAATTCCTTTCTCACAATGATCATCCTACCCAACATTCCTTAGAAATTTAGAATTTTAATGAAACGAAAAAGAAACTATGTGATAAAGTACCTTGCTCTTTTGGAACTAGGATGATTCATACTTTCTAAAAGAACACCGGAGGGCTTATAGACTGAGCAGAATAAACTGATGAATAAGGACAACTCCCACTGCTGTAGTCTTGCAACGTTCAAATGTGTCTCTTCCTTGTCTGTCGCAAGCTTCAAAAAAACTTTCAGAAGAAATTTCCTATAAAGGACACATGGAAATACAAACACTCTTCAGCGATTTTTGTTGCTCTAAGTTTATTTTCTCTTGGCTCTTTCCCACTGAGGTTTTTGGACCTTGTATGCCCATATAAAGTGTCTTAGTATTGGACCTAGAAGAATGACGGTTCAGTGGTTGATTTTGTCATAGCATTACCCCTTTATTTTGCCTAAAAAGTTAAGTTTTGCAAAAATAACAACAATGTGCTTTTTCTAACTTGGCACAAGACACTTCCATGACTATAAACCAGTTTACTGTACTACCATTTAGACTGAAATTGGTTTAAAGAAGTGATTAGAACAAATAACAATTCCATTAAAACAACAGAACATGAATGTTATGTCTTGCCTTAAGTGGATTAGAGGAAGATAAAAATATTACCATTTAAAAAAACCTGATGCTGCATGGAAAAGTTTGAAAAGTACTCTGTTTAGAAGTAGTCCTACACAAACAACTCTTCACCCTCTCCTTAGTGGCATCACTGTTTGTATAGAGTTGAGGGAGGCCAAAGATATAAATTTTGTCTTTGGGCTCCTTATCGATGACTGTCAAGTCTGTTCTCAACCTATGTTAGAATAATGGTCCCAGTTGGACTGGATGTGAGTGACACCTTTTCCTTCCATTGCTGGGTTGTCATTACCAGTTTCCTTAGGTCATTGTGAACCTAGAAGACAAAATATATGTTTTAAAATTCTTCTGAACTAATTCTATTTGTATTTTACTAGCTGTGTAGTACTAGTAAACACAGTTAGTTATAATCAATAAAAAAATGCATGTGGATGGATTGTTAAACAAACAGCATTTTAAAAAAGTCCATGAACTGCAGACATCGAGCTGAAATACACAATGTGGAGTACTGAATGCAAAACATAATTTCCGAAATAAAGATGCTTAAGTGCACACTGTATTCATGGGACACACCTATTTCATACAATCATCCATGAAAACATTCAGCATATGGTTATGTGTTAGGAACATGTGGGTACTTAAGGTAAATGGGAATATAATGTGGGCAACTTGTAGGACAAGTGCATATAAATGTCTCAGTGTACTGAGAATTGCACTGTGCTGGACAGGAAGACAGTGGCTATAATCCGAGATAAAGCAGCACAGGATTCAAATATACCTGTTGCTCAGATTTGCTTTGTTAATTTCTCACTGTTATTTCAATGTTTTTATTCAAAATGAAATAATAATTACACTAATCATTGAAAGATAGCTTACATATCTATCCTCTATGCTCAATAAAGACAAAATATTTAATAAATTCATACCCACTGTAAGATAGATAACTTCAATTCTTCTAGCACAAAAGGATTTTGGTTTAGCTGACCAGAAGTAACACCAAAACTAAATTAAACTAATAAGTTGCTATTTTAATGTGTGTGGTATATGTAAGTTCATACTATTCTGCAAATATGAGTTAGTTACCTGAAAGTGTTTATATGAAAAATAGTAACTATACTATACAGGAAAACATCTGACTGAAAAAGGTGAATTTTCTCTCCCATCAGAATTTCATCAGATGTTTCTCACAAGATCCATGGGAAAAATAACTGGAGTGAGGGGCTAAGAAGGAAATGAGAAAACAAAAAAAAATGTCACAATGTTATGAAAATCAGACAACTTAGGATTTTGAAATATTTTTTCTTAAAGAATTTTATAGCATATGAAAGCCTCATAAAAGGTACACCTGATATTTTTAACAGACTAGTCCAGAACCAGACTGACAACCAACTAGTCCACAACCAGAAAGCAGATCTGATAGCTTTATCTATCTGTGGAAGCAGCCTAGTGAAGGGGAAAGCCGTGCAAGTTTTTTCCTAGCAACCTTCCAGTGCATTCCACACAGCCACAGAGGAACCGTTTCTAGGGATCAACAGGTAGTCTTTGTGTTCACTGAGCTCATGATTTTTCTGCTGAGAATACTAGAATAAGCACATTTCCAACAGCCTCTAATGCTTGAAGTGAGTTCTTTAAACAAGAAGTCATTTCTCACAGTTGCAGTGTAAGTTAGAAGAGAGGCAGAACACCCTTGGAGAGTTAGAGTTGAGAAAAAACACACCAGAGTAGAACTTTGGCAAATGTTACATATCACTGCGGCCAAACTAACTGTTTACTGTGCTTTTTTTCAATACAGTGGCACTGGATTTAATTTCACACTGTTTCTTCTACTTCTATACATGTCTAGTAATTTCTTGAAGGACTGATGCACAGGGACAGAGAGTCTCGCTTTACTTTTTATAATCTTGCAGAAGTGCTTTAAGCTTCTGCAACATGTGTCACTTGCAGATCGTTTTTTCCTTTCTCCTTTCTTATTCACCTCCCCAGCTGAGTTCATCCCTTCATCCCTTGCCAAAGCCTCTGTGCTAGCAGAGTGTGCTCTTGTGATCACACAGCTAACACTGTGACCAAAAACTAAGCATCAGCAAAAGCTGTAGTTCAGATTTGAACCTCAGTCCTTTCCACTCTTTTAGAACACAGAAGTTGCTTTTGCTTTCCAAAAACTAAATCCTCATTTACTTAAAGTGAAATTGCAACAGAAGAAATCGTGCACTCATTCAGTCTGTAGACAAATGACTAAAACAAGTAATAGGCACCTTGAATGTTGTGACTTACTCTACAGTAAGATAAATAGAAGATGGACCTTTAGTTGGTGGAGATGAAGTTACATTTGTCATTCAAGCTGATATATATATGTTACAAAATGTACAAATACCTGTAGCTTTCACTTCTTGTTCATTTTTGGGGAAAGCCACATCATACCATATTTAGGATGCCATGAGGAACTAGTTTTACCTCTCCTTTCTTTCCCCCTCTCTGTCTCCTCTTCATTTCATTTCGATTCATCTCTCAAGTGTCAGGGTTAATAAATCTTTTCATTTCACATAGTTTCTCTGTTTTCTAGTATCCAGGAAGTAGCACAAAGTGTGATTTTGCCAAGTCACGGTATCCTCATATCGTGTGAGTGGAAGAGTTTCCTAGGGAGAAGGATAAGCAAAACTGCATTACTAGATCTCCCAAACTGTAAGCTTAGCAACAGCTTTGTCCCAGAGAAGTTATTCAGCTTGAGCTTCCCTAATGAATAATGCAGAAGGACTTGAAGTACCAGAACAATCTTTTTGCCATTTATGGATGCTAAGCTACCCCAAGACGAAAAGCAAGATGCTACTTTTGTAAACAGCTATTCTTTGCTAAACATTTCAGAATGCCTCCTTTTTCCGCCAATAAGCAAAGAAATCTTCATTGTGCCTGTAAAAATAAAACTGTTTTAGTAGAGAAAGCCTGTGTTAAGGTCCTTCACAGAAAGAGCCAGAGAAACATTAAGATACACTTTGATTCGGGAAATGAAAAAAGAGAATCTCAGATTTGGTCTCCAGGGCAATATTTTGCCAGCATCCAAAGGCATTGCATACTCTACTTTTACAACAGCTTGGCTCATCAGCTGGAGATAATGTGAGGGGAGGGCATTGAATCACAACATCAAGTTTGTTGAAATAAATCAGACTTCATATAAGAGCTTCACTTCAACAGGCTGAGATTTTCTTTCTGGAAGGTGCCTCATGAGATGTGTCTTGAAACTTTAAGATTTCCTTGCTATTGTTGCTTTCAGTCTGCATGGAAACTGAGTGTGGCCCAGCCAGCTTGGCAACAGGGATGTCAAGTTAGGTACGGTGAGCAATTGAGAAAAGACATATTCACCCTTGCCTCAGAGAAACAAGGTCATTTCAAGATCGTCTCAGAAAGAGATGACATCATGTAGGCCATGTTTTCTTGACCCAGGCCTCTTTTTAACTGGAGTGTGTTTCTGAGCATGGAGTGGAGCAAACTGCAGGGTTGCCCCACAGCTTAGCAGTCACTGTTCCTAATCCTGAGTCAAAAGCTTGCTTTGAACAGCCCTCACGCTAAAATTTCATGCACCACTTGCACAGTGTTGGCAGAACTGCACTAGTTTTTAGAGAACTGGTGCCAGCATTCCTGTCTAGAAACATCCTGAGCCGTAAGTAAACTAACAGATTCATATTGTTTCCTGTTTTGATAACCACAATTTCTTTTCTCTCCTAGTTTTGGCTGTGCCACCAAATTACAGGAATGTGCTGACAGAACGTCCAGTACATTGCAAGCATAGCGTAAGAAGAATGGGTCTCGTGAGACATTGGAGTAGCAGTAGCATCCCATCACTGTTCCAGTTTAGATTAAACCATTTATCTGGCAAGAAACAGGGTATTTTGAACTCATTCAGTAAGTGTGCTAAGTACTTCAAAAACTGTCGGCAGAGAACAATGTGGCACATATCTTGACTGATCTTCACTGCTTTAGACCTTATTTCTTCAGTGGATAAAGTTAATCCTGATCTACAGCTTGATTCTGTTCCCATGGTTTTCTGTTTGCGTGTTTGTTTTTTCCAAGCTTGTCATTTAAGTCAGATGAGAATAAGGCCTGGTAACACACTTGATAAGCCTTTCTGAAAGAGACTGTCCCTTTGATGGTAGATTCTCTAGGCATGAATGTGTTTTTCAATCACCTATAGTAAGGTTCGCCTTAGGATTTTGAGTTTCCCAGGTTTGTCTCAGATGGCTGAATTCTTTTTTAGTTTGTAGGCATATCTGCACGAATGTTATAGCTAAAAAATCCTGTTTTGATCTCATTTATATGACAGTTAATCCAAAGAGAATTTTAAGAATTAGAGACAGGACATCTTTATTAATCTTAAAGAAGAGATGGGAAGTTCCGGGAATGGATTTTCTTAATTTTTCCGTTCCTTTTGGCAAGTGTAATGCTTCCTTAAAGCAAACAACTGATAATTTCAAATTTCAGTACTTCTTTTCCAGATACACCTTAAAGGAAAGTTGTTCCTCAAGTAGTATTGAACATCTTTTCCCATGAATATAGAGTCTTTTCAAACATCTGAAACTATATGACTCCAAAATTGGCATACCAAAACCAACTAAATTATATTTAAATATTCTGAGTAAGTTTATATTTCTATTGCTTTTTAAAGCAGAAGATTTCTTTAAAATGATGGATATATGACATTGGACATCTATATATATTATTGGAACTGTCTTAGGAAAGAAAATTCAATGTAGTTATTTCTTTTGCTGGAAATTTAATCTGAATTTCTAGTTTCACATATTTTATTGCTGTTTATTTTCAAATGGATGCTTTCAGTTTTTAAATTCTGGATGTATGGGTCTTTGAGTGGACTGTAAACTCCAAGGCCTAATAAGTAGCTTGCACTTATAATAGGCAGCCTAGCAGCAGAGGAAGATGAGAGAACTGTAGTTGTGCTCAGTTATCACTGAATCAAGAACTCATAAAAAATCAAAACCTTACAAGGATTTTCCCTCTCCCTGTCTATACCTAAGATCAATAAAAGCTGTTTAGGAAATTCAGCCTTAAAGACAATTATCAATACCACAAATACTTCTTTTTAAGCCTGAAAAAATGCAGCATACTCAGAATGTGACAGAACAAAGACAAACCAGAGTTATTTAACACTGAAAAGGAAAAAAATAAATTTCTAATTAACATGCTTTCTGAATGATGAAAGGGAAGAAGTGTTATTACTATTATAATTGCTGCAAATTGTTTCTTTGACCCAGCTAATATCAGAAGACTCCTCATGTTCTGAAACAATCTCATCAATCAGTTTCAATCAGCTGAGCTGTCCAGATAGAAGGCTTTAGTCATGCCCCAAAATCAAACAGTGAATGAATGGAGAATTAATAGTTAAGAATAGTTCCAGCACAAGAAATTAATTGAAACCATGTTTTGATATGTAAAGTAACTTATCTTCCACAGCACACACACTGGGGTGATGCAGCTTAACCCTGGTGGCCAGCTCAGCCCCACACAACTTCTTACTCAGTCCCCAACACTGAAATGCAGGAGAGGATCAGAAGACTCGAAGTGAGAAAACTCACAGGCTGAGATAATGACAGTTTAATAACTAAAGTAAGAGTTGCCTATGAAAGCAAAATAAACATTTCCTTACTTCACATTGGTTAGCAAGTGTTGGTCATCTCCAGGAAAGCAGAACTTCACCACACATAACGATTTCGTGGGAAGACAAATGCCATAACTGAATGTACTCCCCTTCCTCCTTCTTCTCAACACCTTTTATTGTTGAGCACAATGTTATATGGTATGAGATATCTCTTTGGTCAGTTGGAGTCAGTTGTCCCAGCTGTGTACCATCCCAATTTCTTGTGTACCCCCAGCCTACTTGCTAGTGGGGTGGTGGCAGAAGAAAAGGCTTTAACTTGTGCAAGCATTGCTCAGCAATTTCTATAACAGAGTAATAATAGCTAATAACAGAGTAACAATCTCTGTGTTATCAACTTTGCTTCCAGCACAAATCCAGAACATAGCCCTGTACCAGCTACTCTGAAGACAATTAAATCTATCCCAACCAAAACCAGTACAAGTGAGCAATGAACATTCCTAGCTATTGAATTGCTGCGTCACTAAAAGCTCTCCTGGAAGCACTGGGAATGGAAAAACCACTCTCTCTTAAAATCATTCTGTTGAAAACATATGTCTGATAATAATTTTTTTGTTCATACATGGAGATTCGGAAAATATGCTTACATGAGTAACAAATTACACTTCAATCCAATTTGGTCACTTCAGTTTTGCAGGGACTATCAGTTCATATCTGAAGAGTCAAATATAAGAAAGTATATGATGAAGGTTTCTGTAGAAAGCTTTTTTTGAAGGCCTGGACTCTCAGACTCTTCAAGAGTGCTCTGATCTAGTGTTTTCTTTTGAAGAACTGTATATAGAAGACATCATAATCAGAAAATTCAGACAAGCTGCAAAATTCTACAGCACTCTTTTTCTCCCTTTGCAAAGTTGAGTTGTATTCAAAATGGTCAGGTTAATCTCATTACAGTATTTAGTTTCCTATATTCATATACAGTTGTCCGTATTAGTCATACTTGGAACTCAAGTTTGCAGTTTATACTTGTAATTTGTACATTATATAGAATAATCAAATAGATCTACACAGGAGAAAAAGTAGGATTAGAAGAAGTGAAGCGGCTATATAATATATAAATGTAGTGCTGCTCCTTCAAAGTGGGATGAAGTTGTTGTGCAAGCTGAACAGCTGGACCAGAGCTGAAGTTTAACCTGTACCATCCAACCTAAGTGAACAAAGACAACTTTGCACAGAACTTCAAAGATGGAATTACTAGAAAGTCTCCCCAAGTCTCAGGCATGTATTCAGTTTTACATAAGAATGTGATTCTTCTAGTCCTGAGAGAGTAAATAGTTTTATGTAGTCAAAATTTTTACCCTTTTCTAAAATTGATAACAACTGTGCCAATTATTAAGACCCAGCATTTTCTAGTTTGAAATATGTCATGCAGTACTATGCAGAAGTGTCTCAGTTTATGCACAGGGGACTTTAATTAGATATACTTCCTTCCAAACATGTTACTTTGGCAAATACATCTGTTTTATAATATATAAGAAAGGGTCTCAGATACGTTTTTGAAAAAAAATCAAATTGCTATTTTCATAGCATCCAAACATGTCCATTTTATGAAGCTTGATCAAGGTACAGTAAAATATTATCCATGAGTATTAAAATACTCAAGTAAAATGAGATATGGATGACTGGGAAAACAAACAGCTAAGCAGACCTTCTGGGCACACCATCATTTTTTAGGCTATTGGTTGCAGTTAAATAGATTGCGGTTTGTAATAGAGTTGGCTTGCACTCTTCATCACTTGGATGTCTCCAGTGATGTTCAAATTTTGCCTCTTGGCCACTTTGCTACTCAGTGTACTTCCACAAGAAATGTGCAGGTCTCGGCATTGTTGGTGTTCTCTTTCCCATTATCTCTGTTAAACAGATAAGAACTACACATTACATTTAATTTCTGCAAGTATCAGCCCACAGGCCAGGGATTTTTTTATGTCCTCTGATATCTGTAAAATGAGAACCTCATTGCTCATGTTCCAGGTTGTAACACCAATAAGCCTACCTTTCTATCTTTTTGACTTGTCTTGATACTATCCAAGGCTAGTTAATAAGTTTCCAATTAATGAGTTCTGAAGCAGGCCCAGTTTTTCCAAAGCCTTCCTCTTGGAATAGAAGGCAGACCTCGGATGTTTTCTGGCCTTTGCATTTTCTAGTAATCATCTTTAGGCTTAGATAAATTTATTTTTTGGCATAAGCTTTGTGAATGAAACTGGTTCCCAGGAACATAAAATCCAGATAGCTCAATTCAGTCTGACTGATATTGTCCAAAAAATAAACAAATTGTCATGAAAAGCCTTCAGGGATGCAGTTCAATTTTAGCACATCTGTTCAGCTTCTCAGAGCAGGCACCTCCCCTGCTATCTTTAACATTTATTAGATTCTGCAGATGCTGACTACTCCATCTGCTCTCCTCACTGAAAGTGAGAAAAGCTAGAGATGGAGATAAATTACCCCATCTCAGCACGTAGGAAGCCCTGCTGTTAAGCCCCAGTGGGGCTCACAGGGGGTGCCTGCTGTACCTGCTAATGGGGAGGCAATAGGCAAAGGCAGTTCTCTTCATGTAGAGTGAGGTGGTGACCCTGGCCCCAGCCAGGGGAGCACAGGAGTCCCAGGGGCCCCAAAAGCACTGAAAGAAGGAAGTACTGTGCCCTGGCATGGTCTGAGCATGCTTTCCAGGGCTCAGCCAAAATTTAGCTGATCCTGGAGGACAAGTGTAGCTACGGCTGATGTGTGCAGCTGGGCTGCTGCTGCCTAGTGACCAGGCTAAACAAGAGCTCTTCTGCTGGGAACTGGTTGGAGCTTGAGTCACACCTTTTCCTTTACTTTGCAACACGTTTGCATCACAGAATTTGCAGGAAATTCACACACCCAGAAAGGGAAACACCAGTGGGCTTTCTGCCCAGACTTCTTGTGACTTTTCGAATGTTTTTTGCTAGTTTGCATGTTGATTCTTCTTGCCTAATGGCTGTGCTTGTAGAAGATGTTTTCATTTCACGTGAAGTTGCCTACACTAAAACCTACATTAAATCCATCATCATTAGACGGAGTCACTGTAGAACAAGCTTAAGGTTTTTGTTAACCTTATTTTTTTAATTACCTTTTCTAATTTTGGATTTTTAGTAATAATTTTACCTGTGAAATCACTATCTAGTAGTAGCAGCCAGGTAGCTGTAGCATGGTTTATCTTCAGTTCCTAATACCTGTTCTTATTCCTGTTGCTATGATGCTATTTTTTAATTAGTCCTGTGTCTGTTTACCTGAGGACATGGTTCCACTTTAAACCTATGATATTTGTAAAACAAATTAATGTTTCCAAAGAAACTAATTTTGGACATGATCCAGTGGAACAGGCTTCCAAGAGACATTTGCTCTGCAATTAAAATTCAAAGGACGGTGATTTAAGAAAATATACTGTTTACACTGAGCTCCCTTGTTCACTGAAAAAAAACCCCAAGAGATACAACTATATGCTTGGATGTAAAAGCAGTCCCAGGAGCATGATAAATATGGTGTTGGGAAACAACACAATGCTTCTTTCATTTGCTTGTACTGTGTGAAACGTGAATGAAACCCTTCACTTACTAAGAGCTCTATAAATAGGCCATACAAAAATCAAAAAAAATATCAATTGATCATACGTTCCAGGGTGTGAATAGATTGCATGATACAACCAGTATAAATCATTGGAGTTTGTGAATTGAGTCCTGCTAGAGGATATACCTACGCTGTCAGTCTTGTGCAGTTCCCATTTTGTTCCAGGTCTGGAAGTGAGTTCTCAATCCATCTCCATCCACATCACTTCTCTCATCCCAGACCCAGCAAACTGGACCGCTTGAACTTAGGAAAGAGCTGGCTGATATGAAAAACTAGTTTTGCTTATCATGACATTATGAAGACGAGGAAAATAAGTCGATGAGCACACATACTGACCGTGGGACCAGATAAAACAAGAAATAGAAGATGTAGTGGAAGACAGGGATGGGAGTGAGGATGTGGGAAGTAGGTAACCCAGAGTTTGTAAGCACTATGATAGAAAAGGAGCTTGAGACCAGAAAATTTAGATGCCAGGAGAACACAGAAGACAAGCACGTCGAGTTTACATGACAAGATTTTGGTAGCTGGAGTCTGCAGGAGTGTCTTCTGTGAGAAGACACCAGAAGTTGTCCCTGTGTCAGACAGAGCCAATTACAGATTACTCCAAGACAGACTCATCACTGGCCCAAGCTGAGCCCATCAACAATGTTGGTAACATCTCTGTGATGATAGGGTATTTAAGAAATAGTAAACAAAGTTATGCAGCACCACCTGGGGAGCGAAGGCTGAGAACATGTGAGAAACAGCTATGCAGACACCAAGGTCAGGGAAGAGGGAGGGGGAAGAGGTGCTCCAAATGCAAGTATAGATTACCCTGCAGCCTGTGGTGGAAATCATAGTGATGCAGGTTGCTCTCCTGGAGCCCATGGAGGACCCCACCCCAGAGCAGGTGGATGTGCCCTGGAGGAAGTTGCAATCTGTGGAAAGCCCATGCTGGAGCAGGCTCCTGGCAGGACCTGTAGTCCATGGAGAGGAGACCACACCGGAACAGGTATTCTGGTGAACTCATGTTCATAGTCCATTCCTGAAGGGCTGCAGCCATGGAAAGGACCCCATGTGGGAACAGAGGAAGGGTGTTATGAGGAAGGAACAGCAGAGATAAAGTGTTATGAACTGATTACAACACCCATTCCCCATCCCAGTGTGCCACTCGGAAGAAGAGGTAAAATAGTTGAGGGTGAAATTGAGCTTGGAAAGAAGGCAGGGGTGGTGGGAAAGTACTTTTAGATTTGCTCTTTTTTTCCCATTATCCTACTCTGTTTAACTGGCAATAACTTTAATTTCTCCAAGATGAGTCTGTTTTCCTTCTGATGGTAGTTGCTGAGTGATCTCCATATCATTATCTTGACCCACTTGCTTTTTGTCATATTTTTTCTCCCTGTCCAGTTAATGAGAGGGAGTGATAGAGCAGTTTGGTAGGCATCTGGCAGCCAGCCAAGGTCAATTCACCACAAAGACTAACTTTGTATTAGAAATCTGGGAACATTGTCAAATAATGATGAGCACAAAAGAGAAATCCAAATGATAATCTATTAGTGTGCTGTTAATCAAACTGTAAAAAAAAAAAAATTAAATGCATTAATTAATGAGAGTAGAATAAAAGTGTGAGTAGCCAGAGTAAATAAGAAAGTGTGCACATTGACTGAGCCAAAGAGGCTCTGAATAATTAGCATTAGCAAATATACATATCTAGGGACCTCATTAAAGCCACACAAAACATGTTGTTAATTTCCTCTTGGAAAATTAACTTTGTAAAATTTATTGTATTTATATTATTACATAGGAGTTTACTGGAAGAAATGCATATACATAGGTGTAGTAGCTGAATAAAGGAGCTAGGAGTAAGAGTAAATGACAAGACTGGTCATAAAGTCTCAATATAGGATCAGCTGTCTTCATTGTATAATTTCATTTCAGTTCAACATTGGGCTATCAGCTTTTGCTGTCTCTACAGTGAGGCAAAGTTACTTATGATTTGCAGTTAGGAGAATCCTAATATCCATTAAAAAGCTTACACTAGCGTGGTTGCTGCTGAATCAGCTATAAAACCTGCATTGAAGCTTAATACCATCCCCTTACCCTATGCTAACTTTTTTTTTTAACATAAACTCGTAAATTTGGAGAGGACATAATTCTTGAAGGATAAGCAGAAACTAGCTTTCTGAACAGCTATAGAAAGCAAGATTCGTCCCTGGTTTGCATAACACATTTCATCAATGGAGTCAGATGAAGAGTGAAATTTAAATAATAACAGTTATGTCTCCAGAATATCTTTTGACATTATGCCTCATTTCCCAACTATTCACTTTCCTTGCACAGTGCTTGTACTTGTCATTAACAGTCGCCACAAAGGGACACATTCTACTGGTGGTTAGAAACATGCTATGATACAGCCATGTCATGGGTGGCAATGATTATGCATGGTTTATCTCATCCTCCAGCCAGATTTCGCCAAATGATGAAACTAGTCACAACCATTCAAGCAATTCAGAGAAACCACATGAAAGCACCTATCACACAGGCTCCTCTGCTCTGACTCATCCTGAGGAATGGACAGGGTGCTTTAAGCAGCTAATTATTCATCAGCTAGATATCATGCTGCTGACAGGCTAGCTGATTGCTTATTAACAGTTATTCAGTGATTCTCATAGTTTTTACTTTACATATTCCACATTACACCTTCTTTACTAATCCTTCTGTTTATTCCCTGGCAATTCAAAATAACTTGAAGATCTCTCATTCAACACCAGGTGCCCTGTGTCTAAAGAAATAACACAGTTCAGGTGGCATTTTTAGCCTCTATTTTGGTGACTTTGGTGATTTCTTTTCTTAAAATTTAAAACTCATTATACTAATGATAAGCATCAACTATGAGGCATAACTTGTGTCTCTAGTTTAGAGTAGCTTTATCTAAGATCTTTAGATACAAGCATTACATAGGTTTCAGCGTGGAGTGCCTCAAATGAGTGGTGCCAAGTTTTAAAAAAGAATAGTTCTGGGTCTCACAGTTACTCAGTGTATGAAGCACTGGGTCAATACTGGACTGCTTGGTGGCTTTGAACAACATGGTCAGATCACTGCTCCTAATTTTCCCCACCATGAAAAAATAAACTGGAGACAGTGATGCTGACTTTTTTGGGAAAGCATGTCTGTAGATGCTGTATGAATACCACGAGTTGAAATCCAGATCTACAGGGTAGAAGTCTGCACATGAGGTAATTTTTTAGACTCTTTTGTAGTCAATGAAAAGAAGTAGGAAACTCCAGGGGATAATTTATCTCACCCTAAAATAGTAACCTAAAATAAGGCAAATGAATCCCATCTTGGAAGTGTCTGTTTGTGTGCAATGACTATAAAAGGAGTCAAGGAAACTATCGTTCAAGTGAATGTCAACACTACAAACACATGAAGTTCATTAAAATATTTCATCTGATGTGGTTATTAGCCTCCCCCCTTTCACTGTCCAATGAAACTCCAGACCGAGAAGATCCTTTAACTTCTTCAAAAGGACAACAAAGGAGTGAATGAAACTTGCAAACTGCTGTCATTCTGCTCTGTACAGACATGGTGAGAGAAAATTTCTATTTTGGCATTACTATGGATCAATAAAGATCCAGGTTCTGGCTATCTGGCTAAAAACATGTACTCTACCATGACAAGGACAAGTGCATGCTACATTTATTGCAAAAGTCCCTAGGAAAACACAGTGCTCCCCTTTACTAAGTACTGTGCTATCTGTTAGAGACAGTCTTGCCACAAAAAGCAACACAGCGTGGCGATCAAAGTGTTGCTGTCCATCCCTTAAAGACAGGGAATTGAGGCAGAGAGAGAGATCAAAAAGTGACTTGCTCAAATTATATAGGATGTCTGTTGTGGGACCTTGGTTCTCCCAAAGGACGTGCTTCTGCTGGCTTGCAGCAATATTGCTAGTTTCGAAACAGAGGGTCTCAGTTTTCCGTCAGGCTATATGATTTTCTTTTTTTTCTGTAATTTGGCTTTATTTCCTGTAAGTGAAATGTTTTACAATCCAGTCCATAAATGCACAGTCTCAAGCCCTATCATTGAGTCATTACTCAGCTCTTTGGCCAGGAGCGGATGGAAGAAACCTATTGAGCAACTTCCAAGAAGTTTCAGAAGACTCCATTCCACAGCCAGAAGATGTGATGTGGAGACAATCACGGCTATCACAATGATAGCTTGAAAGTTAGCAGGTTGCTTGGATATATTCTCAACATGAAGCTTAAGGCTTAAGTCTATACATATGTAAGTCCAAATATTGGCTGCTGCTAAAATATGTGTTCAGATTCCAAGCACGAAAAATTTACAGAAGGTTTATTTGCAAAATCATAAAGTTCCAAAATGATGTTTTTGAATTTGCAATTAAAATCCAAGGTCATAAACAATAATCCCTGTTTTCAAGAGAAATGGTATTTTTTCTCTATAACAAAAAAGAGTTGTCAAATATGAATGAACGAAGGTTCAGGAGTAAATTGTGTTTTCCTTTGAAATGCTTAGTAATGACATTATTCAATATTATTGTGCTATGGTGATCACGTACAGTGACTGTAAAAAAAACAAAATGAATCTCTGTTTCCACTACAGAGTATTAATATGCCCTTTGGATAGAAACTACTTTAACCAGATCCCTGGCTTTCATGCTTTTTAATTATTGTTAAGGATCAGCAAAAGAATCAGCTGGTTTACCCCCGTGAGCAAGTGATTGCTAATGGCTGTTGGGATTCCCATGACTGCCTGTTATTCATTCTGAAAGCTGGAGTTTCCAGTCTTGTAAGCTCTTCATACACAGAAGTCTTGTATTTGTCACCAAAACATAGAAGAAAAACATTGTTTATGGACAGGTTTATGCTGTGAACGTACCAGAGATTTATGCATCATCCTTTAAATTTCTATAAGACCCGCTTTCAAACATGTTTTAAAATATAGAATACAAATGCCTTCTCTTTCACAGAAATAATGGATTAGTATCCAGGTGAAAGAACGTAATGTTATGTGTAATGACAATTTTGTTTGAAATCTCAGTGTTTGTATCAAGCAACAAACAGCAAAGACAGAATCAACATGTTTCTATTTCTCTTACCATAAAAGAAGAGGAAGGAACTTAAAAGACACTGATTTAAGGCTGATAAAAGGCAGCACTTACATGTAAACTCTTTTATTGACAGCTAATCTCTTTTACCCGCTATGATGAATTATATCTGAGGCAAAGAATTTAGCAGAATTCAGATAAGAGACAGTTTCATCTGGAAAATGAGAATTTCTGCTGTTAGATGACACACTACAATAATTTAAAATGGAAACAAAATGTAATGATTCCACCAAGTGACCCACACTTCACTTCCTGTCTGAGAGGGAAGTATCAGCAGTTTATTTCCTAAATAACTTCTGCACATCCATTGAGAATTTGATCATCTGCATATTACCTCATCTGGCTCATCTGATCTGGCACTGGAATAACATCTAGGTGAGAATGTTCTGATGAGGTAAAACCTTATCCAAAACTGATGGTGAATTCAATCAAGTAGCTCTGTTTGGAAGAGCTTCTATTGGCAAACAGCTGTTGAATCCCTGGGGTGCATCCCTAACTGAATGCCAGAGCGTGGTAGCACCTTATTCGTATTCAGAGACAGGCCAGCAAAGCTATCTTTGGGGTCCAGCAAGTTGTCTGCCTCAAGTAAAAGCTGTCATAAGCATCTGTAATTAATTTTTTTTAAACAAAATACATGCATCTCCAAAAGAAAACACAGTTTTGCCGAATTTTTAGTGGAATTGTGCTTTCACTTGTTGGGGTTTTTTTCTGTGAGTTTTGTCAGTACTGTGGCAAAACTCTTGACTGAAAGGCAGAGTAAAAAAGTGCCAGGAGCATAGAAGATTTTATGCCTTTGGCTTGCATCCTATCTAGCCTCAGCTTACTGGCCCATGAATTCCCAATAACCTCTACATTTGCATTCATCTGTCCATCAGATAGATCCTTCAGCTCCTGTGGAGTCAATGGAGGTGTCATGTGGACAGATACATTTAACAGTCCTTCCCATAATTACTAAACTCATTTTACCTTTTGCAAAGAGAGAAAAATAATTTCAAGGAAACTTCATAAAGCTTTCCTACATGGATGAAAAAAAGTTAATCCTTTTCTGCTGCCAGTGCCAGCAGCAGTTGCTGATCCAGACTCCCTTTGTGATGAGTCACAGGTGCCTTCAGACTTATGAGATCTGGAAGCAAAAGTCCAGATATTTCCTTTGCCTGGATACTTTATTCTCATTCTCACAGCAAATCTCTCCAAAGATGGCTTCATGCCCTGCCCCATGGCATGCTCTTTGAAGATACACACCTTTTTTCCACAAACATTCCCTCTCCTTTAACAGAGACCTCCACCACAGAAAAGCTTTTTCCCTTGTACTTGCAGACCACTGAAGGTAATGCCCTGGAAAGCCAAGGATCCACGATTTCTAATCAGTAAACATTACCCCTGTGAAGTCAGCCTACCTCATTAATGTACAGCTTTTTTAGACAAGTATTTTCATGCCTTTCTCTTGTGCTCCTTCCCCCATGCTAATAAGAAGCAATCATGAGGTTACCTGACTGTCTTTTTTAAGATCCTAAAAAGATAAATCCTTTGTAATTACAGGCAGCCGAGAATTTCACATTCAACGCAGAGTCCAGAGAGCCCTGCAATACATGATCCCATATACCAGAGACCACAAAATATCCTAAAATATTTGGAACATTATTAGAAGCGTTCAGAAAAAAAGACCACCAAAATTACCCTATCCCAAAGGAAGAGCCTAAGCAGCAGTAGAGGAAATGCGGTATCTGAGGTCCTTGCTATAGGCAGGCAAGTTGTTAGATGAAAAAAAGAAAGAGAAGGCAATTTCCCCACCAAAATCCAAAGCCCAATCCATCAGTGGTTTAATAGAAAATACAGTACAAATCCTGAAGTATAACAACTAGTTTTAGCCTTGAGGACATAACTAAGGACATAACACATGAGCCAAAATGATCAAAGCATAAGTATTGCTAATATATGAGAAAAAAGTGAAACTCCACTTTCCCAGAAGCTGTGTTTTGCGTTGAAGTGGGGGAAGAGGACATTCTTCCTTGTTCCTGCATTTACCTGGCAGAGGCCCTGAAGCACAGAGCTAATTAAGTACAATGTGAATGACCTGCAAACAGACAGGGTCAACAAACAGCAATCAAGTCTTTCTCCAGCCTCTCTTGCAGTTGTCAACAAGTATAACAGGCAGAGTCTCATATGCCAAGTTGTAGATCCTAACTCCAGGATCCTCCCTATCCTGTTGTAAATGCCTAATGCTCCATCTTGAAGCAGTTTCATTCTTTCCTCTTTCCCTGTTGGAGGGCTAATTCTGTGCTTCCAAGAGATACAAACCTTTTCCTAGCTAACATATTTTAGGATGAAAATGTGTGCATTGTGTTTCAAACTATGCTTGAATTTCAACAGCTCTTCTCTTTCCCTGATGTTTACCCGTCACCAAAATGTATCTACAAATAGTATATTCAACCTTGACTTTTCTAGGTAAAACTAAACTAGGTCTTTTTGATCTCCTCTCACAAGACAAGTTTGAGCATTGCAAAAACCCCTTAGCACCAGTTACCTTGTGTTCTGCTCTGACTGGTTTTATCTGTGTGGTCTCTAAATTTTCATTCAGACTGCAAGCTCCTTAAGTCAAAAAACATTTTTCTGTTTTGTCTCTATGAGTCTTACAGTGTGCTCTGAAACATGACTGATGTTCCTAGGTAGTTTACTGCATCAATATGAATTTTCATAAGCAAAGGCAGCAAATGTATCTGAAATTCCACTAGAAAATGAAGGAATAATGGCATTGTAAACTTAATTTTCCTGAGTTTCCAAAGATCTCCATTTTGATTCCATTTGAGGAACGGGAAATTCTTCATCCAAATTTTCCTTTTTAACCAACAATTACTCACTTTATCTTCTTTACCCAACAGAAATCCTGGAAGAATGATCAAATATGTTCACCAGCTTCTTACTTTCTCTACACTATCCTCAATGTCCTGACATGCCTACTTTTTCAAAGGGAAGAAGTTGAGTCATATGGATGAAAGAATACAAAAAAAGGGAGGTGGCTGAGAACTGTAGGTAAAGCATCAGATAAAGTACAATATGTGTATTTTAATACACTGAGTGAATCATTTGGGAGAGGCACTGGATATGAAAATGGAACAGGGAATAAACTGAAATAATACTGCACACATTCCTTTCCTCTTCCCAGGGTGTTAATGCTAAGCATCGTTCTCAGCACAGCGACAACATCACGCCCTTCCCAAGCCCTGTCTCCCCTGATGCCCCCAACTTCTACCAGGTGTGCGTTGGTCTGATACTTAGCTGGCACATCTGTGCTGGCAGAAACTCCTCATCTTTAGACAGTTATTCCAGAAAACTGTGTGTCTCCTTGTTTCAGGGGTGAGTATGATTCTATGGCAGAACAATGCGAGGCTAACTACACCCCAAGGAAGAATTGCTTGTCAGTCAGCTTACAAGTAAAGTGATCCAAGAATAAACTTGGCCTTAATTAATACATCCTTGGGGAGATGTGTGAAGATACAAAATGAATATCCAATTAAGGTAATGATAAGCGTTGAAATTTCTGATTTGAAATGCATTAACATAGAATGCTTTATCATTCGGATTGTGCAGAGTTCTTCAAGCAGATATGAGTTATATTAACCACCTTAAGCCTTTTCTCTGCATGAGAATGGTGGAAAAACTCCATAGATTTGATGACAAATCTGCTTAGTTTGTTGCAAGAAAAGGTAATTGCAGAATATGAGGGCATTTTCACATACAAAAAAAAAGTTCTCATGCCTTTAGGTGGAATAGTTAAGAGATAAAATTAATTTTCCTTGGGGAGTTTATACTTTTACTAATACAAGCCTTATCATGTTATTTTCCCTTTGCTTTGTCTAGAAAGAAAAAGAAACATGACTGATAGCATTTTTTCATATAGCTCGCAAAGAAATATCCTTTCCAAGTGCACTTAAATGATTTTCCTACCTTAGAACCTGTAAACTTGTAAAAGTTTGGTGGAGAAAATGCTAAACAATAAACACACATAATGAAAATAAATATTTAATTTCACTCAGTTTTATAATGTATGTATCCTTGAGCAATCTTTCAGTAATTAGGTAACAAAAGCTATATAATAAATACTCAGTAATTACATGCTCTCTGCATGGTGATAGTTATATATGAATCCATCAAATGGTGGAAAGAGTGATTCATTCCAACTCATGGTTCTTAGATCATAAAGATTTAATTTCAAAACTGAATTATTCTATTAGTTATTCTATTATTTATGGCCAGCAGAGGACCTAGATTTACATTCTTTTAGGAGCACCCATGCTTTAAAAGGAGGTGGTTAAGAACTGCTGTAAGCCTGTCTTTTATTCCCCAAGATGGCAGATCAACCCTATATCTCAGTTACTTTCTATTATAAGCAGGACTTGCTGCTTTGGGATAGATTCCTACACAAACAGAAGAAGAAGAAAGATGAAAAAAACTCTAAATATTTACATAATTACAGTGCATATGGTAGTAGGTCTTACCATAAAAGAGGGAAAAACAACACCTGGTTTGTGCTACTTGTGAAGTGGTGCTTCCCTCAAGCATTGAAATACTATGATTATCTTCATGACCCTTTCCATTACAGGCATTTGCAGAGTCTCATGCTTTTTATTTCCACAGTGATATCTGACACAGGGGTAAAGTGGCCACTAACAAGTCCAAGATCAAGCAAAGGGTTGGTTGACAAGATAAGAAAGTAAGATATTTGTGACAGAATAAACAGGCTTGAAACATTTGTCAAGTATAAATGAGTTAAGTTCTGAATGTGAAAAAGTCATAAACCTACATGCTATAACTGCAAAAACCACAGTAATCTATAGTTACCATTGTGGCAAGAAGTCTTCCTTCTAGTACAGAAAATTCTCTTTGAGGATGCTAACAAAAGAGCTCCTCCAGACCTAAGAAAAGGCCACTTTGAAGACATTTTTTTGCATAGTTATTGTATTACAGCTTTCATAACTGATTCTCCTCAAGTATAGAGAAATACCCAGACAGTTTCTTAGAGACGACCTATCGTGACAACAGGATGTCAGGGTTTAGCAGGAAGCAAGCTTAGTAAAAAATTGCTAACATAGATTAAATATAGATAGAAAAATCCCTGTCCCAACTATATACATATGTGTTCAGTCTCTCTACCATAGGTTGCTAGCATGTCTAAAATGTCTATGAAACAGCTTTTGAACCATCTCAATTACAGTAAGACCAGAACTAATTTTGAATTGCCTTTATATGGTAGAGTAGTGAAAGATTGAAATTTAAAACTGAGGTATTGGTACCATTTCTGTTACTCCTGTGGACCACTATTTTGAAGACACAGGCTTTGACTCATGTTGTTAGACCTGATAGGAAAGCTTTTGATATAAGATCTTATTATAATTAGAATCTCTGACCGATGAGACCAATTGTCCAAGATTTCTTTAGTGAAAAAAAAAAATAGCCATGGCACTAACTTATACAATATCAGGAGAAACCTAGTGCAAGTGGAAATAATCCATTGATTTATCAGCCATTCACTCACTTCTTACCCTATTTTGTTAGCTGATTTTTAAGGAAGACTAGATAGCACGTTTTTACTAGACTGAATGATTGCCGAAAACTACAGCTTAACCATAGTAAAATAATTTTTAGTTTTAACTGATTTTTGGATTTCTATTTATTGTTTTATGTTTTCCACTGCAAAATGTAAATAACAATACTCAGAACTCAGAAAAAACAGAAAGTCTCTACCATCTGTGATATTGAGTAACTTTTTCAAAATCACCTTTAATGATTACATTTTTAAGTCACTTGACCTCTTCTAGAAGAGTTACCCACTAATACTAAAAATCCACTCAAGTCTTAATCTTCAGGGGGCCTCAATCAGCTTTTGTACATTTTCTCTACTTTCCTTTACAGTGCTGAGGGATTATCTAGTCATGGCCAGGGCTAGATTTTACAAGAAGTGCCCTTCCACTGAAAAGGTGTTATAAGGAACTATTGTTAATAGTGCTGGTGTTGCTGTATTTCTAGACTAAACTAAAGTAGAATAGGCTGGGAAACTTGCTTTTCGGAACAGCTCAGTTTGGATAACTCAAGGCACTTAGGTATTTTGGTGCTCATTTGACTCAAAAAGGCTCCCCCCACTCAAGGTTTAGGTAATATACTTTGATATATGCCATGAAAGAGTAGCTAAATTGTAAGCTATTCAAAATATACGATATATATAACCTTCACTTCGTAATAGTAATGTTCTAAACTTAAGGTTCCATCAGTGCAGAAACATGAGCTCATTTCCCAGAGTTTTATTTTAAACCCTGAATGCAGCATAAGGAGTATGGATGAGAGTGATGCCAAAACCACATAAAAATATTAAAATTATAAATCTATGAAAGATTAGTGAAGTTAAATTAGTGAAAAAATCTGAAACTAAAACCCAAAGAATAAGGGTAAAAATAATATTGCAATGGCAGAAAATGCAGTTACCAACTTCTGTACTAAGAAAAACTGGTCATTTTATCCTTTTGAAGGAAGTATAAAACAAATACATAATCTGAATTGACATATAACATAACTCCCTTATGTCCATCAGCCTTGCCTCCATTGAGGCCGACATGCAGACTCCAAGGACTGTTGAATTTTAAATAAAAAGGATTCAACTGAATCTTTCGATTTCTTCTACTTTCAGACTAACACATCTTAGTAAACCATTTTATCCATTTGTAATATTTTCCAGTTTCAACTAGGAAAACCCTGCTGGAGCCAGAAAAAATCCTTGATCTGCAGCACAGTGAACCAGAAAGTTGGTAGGCCTTAAAAATTATAAACACTTCTCTGAGGTGCAAAGAACCTGAGTAATCCAGATCTCCAATATAAAGTTCGCCGGGGCTAGAAATCACTTTAACAGTTTTAATGGTCAAAAAGCAGTAAACCTTAAATGGACCCAAACTCCTCTTTATCCGGATCATAAATCTGATCTGATAGCAGAGATTAGGAAGCAATAGGCCTCAGGGGAAGTCCATACCATAGCATCCATACGTCCTTCTAAACTACACAATAGAGAGTTCAATCTGGAAGGGTTCATTAACTGCTCAGACATGTAAAGAAAGCCAAAATCAACCCTGTAAGTAGCATTTATATTCCACGTTAACTCCACAAATGCTGTGAAAATTTAATTTTAATTCCATCTTCTCTTGCCTCAGTGCTTGGGATAGAGAACAGTATTTGGAAGTTACATAGCAAAAAGCTTTCAAAAATATCCAAGTGTAATCTGTTGGATTAAGACTTTCATGTTAACCCTTATTTTACCTGATTTTCAGGTCACAGAAAGAGAAAGAGACCTGCTGGGAATATACTTGCAGCTGTTGTGACTAAAAACTCCAGACATCATAAAAATTATGCTGAACTGGCTTTCTATGTAGACTTGTTGATTTGCTTTAGGTCTCTTTGTGGATCACCTCCTGGTGAATGTGTGGCTTTAATACAATTTATTTTGGAAGTGACTTAAGTTAAACTGAATAGATGACATTTTAATTCCCAGATCAAGTGTCCACACAGGCATGTAAGCTAGTTTGATTCTCATATTTAACTTGCTTAAGTTAGTTTTTCCAAATGTCCCTTACTAAAGGATCTACACCACTATTTATAATTATCAAAAATTCTAGTAAATGCTCAAACAATATTCTGTATGCAATAAAAATCTCCTGAAGGTTCCAACAGTCAATAAAACATTCCGTAACACAGCATAGGAGTTAAACAGATCATCTCAATATTTAGTCAATCTTTCTGTCCCAAAAGAAAGAAAGTCACAGGTATGTCACTGCTCCATATGTATTTTTAGTTGGGCCACATTAAGATTAACACCTTATGCTATCAGAAGCCCTTCCCAAAATCAAAGCTGCATTTTTATGTTCACATACAAACACACAGGCACATGCATAAACACACGGAGGTGGAGAGAGTTGTGGTTTGGATAACTCTTAACCATTCAGGATTCAGTTTTTCTTGTTCATCTCAAACCTGGTCAGAGTTTTGTCAGTAAACACTTGAATTCATTCCCACATTAACAGCTGTGACCCAGATCTCTGTTTTGGCCAAATTCATCTCTGCAATAGCTCTGTTCACCAGGAACAGTTAGATCTTCAGTTTGTTTTCTTTTAACGTTTTGCAGAATGGAGATGAACCTTTATAGAAATTTCAGATTATATTTTTTGAAAATATCATCCCCACCTAAAAAATTAAAGATTATCTTGTGACGCTTGTTGTTTAAGAACATTCTTACGCATTCATTTACTGAACAGTTGTTCACAATTTTTCATGAAATACAGGCACTCACTGGAGAGCACTTACCCAGCAGAATATAAAAAGTAAAATAAACTAATCTAAGCTCAGAACTAAAAAAACCACAAATTGTGTGCCAGTGTTGCAGATAATTTGCTGTCTCCTTGATTTTCGTCAAGGAAAGCAAACATACGAGACATATTACAGGATTGTATGGCAACACATGGTACTGCAATGAAATGGTAAGATAAGTTACACAGGGAAATCCATGACCCATTGTGTAGGAATATTTTGGGCTTCTTGGTGCTCAGCAGTCAACTTGTGTTTTCTAGCATGGCAGAATGTTTGGAGTTAAATAAATGACTGGCTATTTTGACAGCAGTTTTATAGTGACTTGATCAAGCCCCTGAGAGGTACATCATCCTGACTCTATAGATCTTCTGTACCGCCAAGAAGGCAAAGAGAAACATAAATCAAAAGACCACAATTTGAAACATTTATAACCAAAGTTTATTTGCTTCACTGTATAGTTATTGGAGGGATCAGGGAAAACTCAGTAGGTAGATTCCACTTTTAAGAAAATTTTCTGGATAAGTTTGATCATATTTATGAGCACAATGTGCAAATACAATGGAATGACATATTGCTCGTTTGCCACTGTTTCTGTTTGCATGCACCTAAATCAGAAGAAGAGGACAAATTCTGATCTTCCTGTGAGTTTTATACTTCAAAGAGACTAAAATCTTTGCAAGCTTTCTTTTCTTCCCACCAGGCGGGAAAACCAGTGTTTCCACGTAAGAAGAAAATGTATTACTATAAAGAAGTTTGGTAGAATTTCTCCCAATTTAGAAACTTCACTTTTTTCAGATGGATCTTAAAGATATACATTGATAATCAACAGTTTTCAGCCCCTGGAGGACAACTTTGTGAAATCTTATCCACTGAATATCAGCATGATTCCTGTAAAGTAAAAGATCAATACAAACCCCCTGAATATTTCAGAGAGCAGAAATAAAGTTTATAGAGGTAGTCATTGCACTGTGCTGTGATTTGTTCTTGTAAAGATAACCAGTCTACTTTTACTTATAAGTATCTTTAGCTATCACCTAGTAAGAGAGAAAATATACATTTATGCAATGTTTTGAAGCCTTTTTCAGTACCCCAGACTTTGAAACTGTGTTGTTGTACCTTCTCAAGTTGTCTATGGCTAAATTAAAGACTTTGGTTAGACAGGGACAAACACAAATTAGACATCTAAATAGCCCTTCACTCCAGGAATAGGAAAGTTTTGAGATACATACTCAACCCAATGAAAACTTACAGACAGAAGATATTTGGGCCTGAGAAATGGGTAGATGAATTCAAAACTCTGAAGCATTTTGTAAGTATAGATATTTGTGATGGTCTACAGCACTCATTACACCAAAAAAAACCCCACTTCTGTTTTTCCTATATAAAGCTCAAAAATTCAGCTGCTCTACCGTTCTGGTTTTCCTGTTTTCTCTAAGCGTAGCAAAAAATTCTCACCTCTCAGCACAAGTTTCCTGACGCTGAGGGACTGGAAGGAAATAGATGAGAATCATGGATGCTTGGTCAAGTAGAGAAGAGAGAAGGAGGTTGTGAGGTATGAGTAAAAAGGAGCTCAAGGTAATAAGTGAACTGTTATCATAGCTAGAACATCTGATAATGCTGTATATACCTCCTGAAAAGGCCCATGCCCAGCATCTTTCCTGATTTTGGTAGGGACTGTCCATCATGGGGAGAGAGGTGGGGTTTAAGAGCATGGTTAGCAGAGTGAGATCAGACTGTTGGAGATCAGAATGATGGAGGCTGTTAAAGGAGTGAGAGGAAAAGACCACGAAAGACTGTACTAACTTATATTACACATGACTGACGCATCCGTGGTTTTGTTTAGCAGGAAACTGATAGCTGAAAATACAGTATCAAAAAAGAAAAAGATGCAATTTGGCTTATGAAGTTTGGTATTCACAAATCAGGGAACTCAAAAGTGCAAGCTGAAAATTCATTTTCTCTTAGATTCACCCTGATTAAATCATGCAACATTACAAACTTTTTGTATGGTTGATGGAGACAAAAAGGCACCTCTCAATCAAGATTTTTCAACCAAAATTAAACTTTAGAAGTGTCTCTCATGTTTCACTATACAGAGAAACAAGTGCTGAAATAAAGCCCCTCCTGAAAGTGCATAAAGTTTGGTATGGTGAATACCAACCCTTTGGATATGTAGTCTGGCACAGTATTTTACTGTGTGTTTAAATATGAAACATTATAAAGTAAGTTGTTATTCCACTAATATTAGCAATCCTATAGTGTTACTATGATAATGCATTCTTTAAAACAGATTATTTTATCCAGGGATCTTGTGTCACCAGCACAAAGAGAAAAACAAAAAAATATATGAACCTGAAGCAGCAGAGAGAGTTCTGTGCCCTGGGCCTTGATGAACGCAATTTGCCAAGTGGCTTGGCGCGATTAAGAAAAAAGCGTTGCTGAAACCTTATCCAAGAGCCGATCCAGTTCAGCAGCAGATACTAGCTTAGCTTAAAACCACTGGATTAGAACTTGGATGGAAATTTAAACATGTACCTTGGTTTGAAATAAGATATGATTTAGTAGCTTAGTGGAAACAGACATTGGCTGCTTTAAAATTCTTTTTGTCTCCTCCTTTTTTACAAAATCTCTCATGTCTCAGATATGCTATTATTAAAATAACTATACTGCCAGATGAAATAGCAACCTTTTGCCTAAACAACTGCTTTTACCACTGTTTAGTTTTATACTGTAGATTAGCATGACACAAAGACTATTCGGTGAGTGATCTACAATGCTTTTCATGTGGAGGTCATTCTGTAGTGCGTCAGAAGTTTTAATATCTCTTTTAAATTGTTAAGTGTATGAAGTTCTCCAACAAAATATCAGCTTTTATGTAAAAATTAACCCCTCTTCTGTGATTTTTTTTATCTAAGAAACAATTCCAACAAAAAGTGTAGAAAAAAGACATCTTTGTTAGCTGCCTACAAAAATGGTGTTTTGAAATTAAATCCTTTCACATTTTAGAAAGTTTTCACAAAAAATGGACTCAGAGTCAACAAAGAATTCAACTTTCCCAGGTTCAACATCTGAGTCAGCTGTAAGGGGAAAAAACATGACAAAAGATGGCAGAAGGAATGGGGAAATTATTGCTTGTTGTTGAATAGAAGAATTACATGTCAGAGTATGGGGTTGGTTTTGGTTTTCCTCATCTCCTCAGAAAAGAAATAATCTATTCGTCTAACAAATTTGAAGAAGCCATATATTTTTTAATATTATGTTTAAAAATAGTAAATAAAAATTCATTATAAAATATATTTTAAAAAATATTATTTCTAATCATGCTACTGGAAAATATTGTGAGTGACCATAATTGAGCCAGCCTAGCGTTACTCAAACGAAATTAAGTTTGGGCCTGATGTCAATCTGCTTATTAACACTGGTCCATTTCATACTTTGGCCACCTCCAAAATACTTTAGCTGTCTATTGTCAAATTGGCTTAAGTCCCTGGGGCAAGGACTGTCCTCTTCTTATTTGTGGTTGTAATGCCAAGATGCACAAGTTCCCTGAACTTTAATTCTTGATGGTCTCAATATGTATTTAAGCCTCTCTACGAACTCACAGAGCACTGTATTAAGCATGAATGAAGAGCAGTGATATCATTCCCTGTTCTGTGTTATTCATAAACACCTACTGAGAAAAAGGCAGCTTAAGGTTAATTATATCAAATAAAGAGAACGAAAATGTAAGATGAGCCCTGTACTCTAGCCAGGTTAAAAAAGGCTTGAAGAGGGTATGACATTCTTTGTTTTCACATCTCCTGTTGCCATTTCTGTAGACATTGCATGTCAAACATTGGCTGCATCTTGAGAGAAGAACACTGTCTTGCTTAGATAAGAATTATTTGCAGGAATTCATCTTACACAACTTCTACTACTGAAAAGTTACAGTCAACATCTAAGCCAGTCATCTAGACTCCTCAACAACCAACAGGGAGAGATGGATGCCTACATAAAATGATTCATGGTAGGCACAGGCCAGTACAAGTTATCCTTTGGAGATGGCCATCCCTCTCCAGTGACTATTAGTTAACTAGTTCAACTTTCTGCCTAACTATCAAATAGCTAAAATTAGGTGAGATGTATCCCACACAGTTATGCTGTCTGGACTAGACTAAATTTCCTTAGGACAGGTCTGAGTAACACAATGACCCTTTGTTTGCCAAGTTTGGCAACTGTAGCACAAACAGACTAAAACAAATCAAAACTTATCTTGCAGAAGTATTGACACCAATGAAGATATACTGGGATAGATTTGCACTAACTGCAAATGATATGTGGCACCCTAGGTGCCCAGAGGACTTATGCTCTGGTTCATGCTACAAGCAAATCTTCGCTTTGCTGTAAACAAACAGTAATTCTAGATATACAAAGCAATTACAATTTAGCATTTCTATACCGAGTCAATCAAAACCTGTGGAGCATCAAAAGAGAATTAAGGTGGTACAGTTTCAAATGAGTTTATCTATCATTCCATACAAGGCAGTGAGCATCTTATCTTGGGATAGTTACTGTTTTCCAACTGTAATTTTCTGCCCCCCTCTGCTTCAGTCACATTTCAAGCAACAACTACTTAATTGTGATGAATTTTAGCCTGGTAACTTGAAACCCATGTTGTTGTTTTGTTTTAAGAAATTGCACCATGCCTTGTCTTCTGAAGTATCTAGGATCATGGGATGACAGAATAGACAGTTGTAGGAAAAATTCCCTCAGTGCCAAACAAAGCTAGTTACTGCTTCTGGATCAGAATTCATAATGAAGGAGGGGGAAAAAATAACCCTGTGGAGCCGTGTCCGTATATAATTCCAATACATTTTCTGGAATATGGTTGCATAGCAACTCACAGAGTTTAGAAAGGTCAGGTTACACTGAGAGTTGGTTTCATTCAGACACCAGAAATCTATCAGATATTTTTTATGGAGGATTTCCTGCTTCTGCTGTTCAACACGTGCAAGACCCTGACCTGAATTCTGTGTCACACTAGCAAGTACTGCTGCTATTCAGGCAGATCTGGTATTTTTCTGATTTCTTCTTTTTATGAATCAAAACAAACCAAACCCACAGAAGCTTGCTCCAAGCTAAAAAACTCAACTAATTATTCAAATAATTTCTTTAAAGTAAGTGCTATTTAACTGACTAGGTAGAAATGACTTTCTGCAGCAAGCGAGGGCAGCTTTGTGTAAGATAGATATATAATTTTGGCCAGTCTGGAGAATTTTACACACTGCAGCAATTTAAGATGATTAAGTCCCTAGTTGTTTGCTCTGCCACGCTACCAGAGTATATCATCCCGCTGTCAAGTAAGGAGTTAGGAAAAACGTGCCAAAAAAAGAAGCGTCGTTTGATTCTGGCTTAAGCATGAGGTGGACAGCTGGAGGCAGAAACAGTATAACAAACCTCCACAGCAAGGTTACCCAAGCTGATCTGTTAGTTTCCCAAGAAAAGGGCTTCCAAAATATATATTTTATAAGTGTATTAAGCATAGTGATGGAAGCAAACTTTTTTCAGATGCCTGCCATTAGGTTTCATGCTTATAAGTTTGAGCTTTATGCTTATCCTTATAAAAAAAAATAAATTAGTAAAGCAGAGGATACACAGAAACTTTCATCCTAGACTACAAATGTAGTGCTGTACTCAGAAAAACTTGACCATTAAGACTTTCTAACCATTTGCAATGAGAGATGACCTCAGTCATTCATTGAGTCCTCCTGGTAATTTAACAGGGCTCTCTGTAGCAATATATCACCAAATAAGAAGCCAAATTTAGTCTATTTTACCATAAAGATGTGGTAGAGAAGAACCTCATTTTATGGCACTTGCCAAATGGCACAAAATTGACAGACACAAGCCTTTCAGCAACTCTTCAGATACAAATTAGAGTGACTTATTTATGAGCAAGCACATAGGTCTTTGGCTCTGAAGTCAAAAAGTGATTATAGAGCAAAACTAAAGATATAAAAGAAATCTAGAATTTTTAGAATGCATGCCAAGGCCACAGAGTTGACTGGGGCCAAAGCTCTTACGAAATTTTTTTTTGGTTTAATGGGTATTTAATAATTCTTTTTTTGGCAGTCGAGTCACTTCAATTCCTAAAGATTTTCAAGAAAAGATTCCATTTAGTTTTTCTTTTCTTATTTCTTTTTTTTAAGCCCCTTCTCTGCGGATCATGTGGAAGCCAGTATGAGTGAGAATAGTCAGACTAGATGTTCGTGCACAAGCTCAAATACCCTTTAATTGCAGAACAGCTGTTATTCATATGTCCATGCTACTCAAACCCACTTGCAACTCAGGTATACTTATTTCAGCTTATTTTAGTTGAGCTGGAAAATCAACTGAAAGGTAAGCAGCAGAAGAGGAAAAACTGGTAGGGCACATCAGATCTGACTGCAAACAATACACTTATTCTGGAAATAAAAACAAAAGTATTCAAGACAATCTGCACTGAGTGCAAGACTATGATGACAAATGCAGATACATAAATGTGTCGAGTGACATCAGCTGAGAATCTGATCCTCTGTTTGCAGTATTTGTACAAACAAAAGGTTATGAGTAGACTGACAAATTACGATATAATCTTCTGCTAGCTGTGGGCCCACTGTGCCTGGGTAAACCAGCAGCTTCCATTCACTTCACAGATTTTCACAAGAGTAATGCAGAAAAACAACATCTGCGCTTTCTCCAGGGAAACCTGGGACACGACTCACTCAAACCTACACGTGCCCGGGAAGCTGGACCATCAAGTCACAAGGAAAACTGTACGAACATCCCTAATCAGGAGAAATGCTTTTAGGAGTTGTGTTTTGAGAAGTAAAATCCTGCAGATGCTTCTCCTCTGCCCTACCTCACTTTCAGGGCTATGTCATTAAAGCAATAACTTATCGTTAACTATCTAGGGTGAACTTGTCAACACCAGCCTTATTTTGCTTCTTATGTGCTTTGCAGATGTTCCTCTTTGTGTGTAACAGCATAAAAAAAATTATCAACAGGAACATGCATAGACATATCTTCAGAAGCCATCTCTATAGTTTCTTATATTTTTCACTCTTCTCAGACTTTTGAACATTTATTCATGTTGAATTCCTAGAAACAACTTCATACATATTGCAAAGAGCTCTTTAATGGCAAGACATTCTTTTCCTCAGCCAAATATTTTTGTCACAAAGCATGAGTATCTTCTGATATAATTACATTCTTTTTAATTACTGAATTATCCATACCCTTCCAACTGCATTCTGAATTGTCATTCTCCTTGTCAGAGAAAAGAGCAATTTCTTCAATACAAGAGCATTGATATTTACTGTTGCGAATTTTTTTTCACAGCAATATATTTCCTCTTTGTGTTAACAAAGCTGTTTGAAAAATACTTAGGCAGGAAGGAAGAATATGATATTTTTCAGATTAACTTCTGCCTAAGGGAAAAACTGCCTTAAGATATAATTTGATATAGTAAATTTGATTTCAGCAGTAGAAGGGTGGTTTTCTTGATATTTCCCCAAATAACTCTAACCAAGGCCTTAAACAGATCTTAATTTTTATGAGCCTAAATTAATTGGCCAATGCTGTGGCCAAGCTATAAAATTAAAATTAGAGACAAAAATTCCTCTAAGCACTCCCATAAGCCTTATGGTCACAGGCAATAAGGTCTCACAAACAGCACCTGATACTTATAATGTTCTATGGCATTCACCACAGACAGTTTCTAATTGTCATTTAAACTTATTCTGATTACATACTAATATGCAGGTTAACAAAAAAGATAGGAAATTCAACAGCTGAAAACTGGTTAGTGACCAGAACTATTTCTTCATTTTTTAATGCTACAAACTTGTTGGATCCTGAGGAAGACACTTTCTAAAATCAGATGTTTTAAATATCTAAAATGTCTGAATGTTTATCTTTCTTTTGAAGTCTAAATATTTTCTAATACCTATAGGAAGTAGTGAAGTGTTTGCGTTTTTTTGTTTATTTTGGGTTGGTTTTATCTTTATAACTATTGTGTTAGCAATTTAGAGTTTTCTTTGCTTAGCTTTGGAATGGATTTGCCTCTTTTCTTCTTGCTGAAAGGGATTCACATAACCCCTTCATTTTTCTGTGGTCAGCACTGTCCCAGCACCAACCAGAGCAGCCAAGATAACGAGCTGGGAACAAATGCTAGCAAAATAGTTTTTTCCTTCTGAGATGAGACCAGCTTGTACAATTGACTAATTAGTCAAAGACTCATTACATTGCATAATCTACAGTGTTTTACAGAATAAGACATTTGAATTATTTCATGTCCCCATAAAAGACAGACATTGGTCTTGAGCTATCCAACTCCATAGCCAGAGACACAGAAATAGAGATGAAAAAAATTATACTGCCTGTCCACAGTCTTACCAAATATGTCAATTATAACTTGATCATAAGGGGCTGGATATGTGTTTGGATATGTCTTCCTTTCATCCCTGTTCTTGATTTTTTTTTCCATTTTTACTTTTCATCATCTATTAAAACACAACATAGGAAATTAGATTAAAAGAGGGGAAATTATATTAAACAAAAGGAAATTAAATTAAGCAAAATTGTTAGTAGACTGTGAAAGGTTTGACTGAAACCAGCCTTTGGAAATTAATGTCTTCAGAAGTCGTCTGGTACCGATTTCAAGTAGCTACCATGATATTTAGAAAAGGTTATCCTTTCTCTGGTAACCAAGGGCATTCTTGGAATTCAGATCTGCATTTCTGTTCTAGCTCTCTACTTCAAACTCAATGCAATGCAAATAAAATACTGGATGTCACCACAACCTGAGTCTTCTTGGTCCTTATGGCACTGGTTATTCTGACCATTGTCATGCCGGCAGGTGACAGTTCCATTGTACCTGACAAAAATTTCCTTCTTGCTATAATGAGAGTCAAGTCAAGAAAGAAAGAAAATAATGGCTTTTAAAAAGCAAATAGAGATTATTATGGAGGCCCTGACCTGATGGCAGTTTGTGAGTTGGAAGTTGTGGAACAAAGGCCTGCTTTGCACTTGTCTTTCCCTAAGCATCCACCACTGACCCTTCACTCAATTAGGTATTCCCAGGAGAAGGAGAGGTTGGACTTTTCCTGACACTAGAAACCCTCTCCATGCTTGAGGGTGAAAAGAGAAGAACACAGATGTAGGAATGTAAATGAATGATGGCAGAACACTGTCTCTATGGATGTTGCCAGCTGATGGGTTTAGATGAAAGAGGACAGAAGGAAGAGAATGTAGGTCTGATGGTCAGTAGAGGTTATTTTCCTCTCCTCACTTCTCCCCAAGCTTCTATGGCATTCTTTCCCAACCACTAATGCAATCTAAATTTAAACTCTTTGCAGGCAGAAAAGACTAGTTATTTGTTTACTCTTTTTAATTAGACTTTTTAAAAGGATTTTTTTTTTAAAAAAGAAAAAATAAGCACAGCAGAGTTGTGTGTGTGGAATCTTAGGACTGAAAAGCATTGATGTCATCAAATCTACTTTCTGGGTAACAAAATTGGTAGAAACTCACAGAATGTTGCACATAGAATGAGTTCACTCTCACAAGTGAGTTGAAACATTTTTTTTCTGAGACGCAGCCATTTTATTTTAAACACTCGTGTACGAAAATAGCCTGGTAGATTCTGTGGTATGTAGACATGGTCACAAAAGAATTGAAGCAGTCTGGAATACTGCTCCACCCAGCCTTTAGAAAAGAGACACCTGATGTTGCCAGGGATATTGACTTTACAACCCCCTTATCGTATTATAATGGGTGTCTGGAAGGAAGAAGAGAAGGAGAGAAGTAGAAAGAAGAAAGGGAAGGGAAGGGAAGGGAAGGGAAGGGAAGGGAAGGGAAGGGAAGGGAAGGGAAGGGAAGGGAAGGGAAGGGAAGGGAAGGGAAGGGAAGGGAAGGGAAGGGAAGGGAAGGGAAGGGAAGGGAAGGGAAGGGAAGGGAAGGGAAGGGAAGGGAAGGGAAGGGAAGGGAAGGGAAGGGAAGGGAAGGGAAGGGAAGGGAAGGGAAGGGAAGGGAAGGGAAGGGAAGGGAAGGGAAGGGAAGGGAAGGGAAGGGAAGGGAAGGGAAGGGAAGGGAAGGGAAGGGAAGGGAAGGGAAGGGAAGGGAAGGGAAGGGAAGGGAAGGGAAGGGAAGGGAAGGGAAGGGAAGGGAAGGGAAGGGAAGGGAAGGGAAGGGAAGGGAAGGGAAGGAAAGGAAAGGAAAGGAAAGGAAAGGAAAGGAAAGGAAAGGAAAGGAAAGGAAAGGAAAGGAAAGGAAAGGAAAGGAAAGGAAAGGAAAGGAAAGGAAAGGAAAGGAAAGGAAAGGAAAGGAAAGGAAAGGAAAGGAAAGGAAAGGAAAGGAAAGGAAAGGAAAGGAAAGGAAAGGAAAATGAGAAGTTAGGAGTCAAAAAGGGATAAAATATTCAAAGCACTATTGAAAACAGGTGGCTGTCCCTTTTCAGCATTCATTAACATACAAAAATCAGTATGTGACAAGGAGTTACAAAGTTCAAAACAGACACTTAGAACTTGCAAATTCCATTCAGGCAATGTATAGATTTTGTCCTTCTCATCCTTTCTGTAATGCAGAGTCCTAACTTGTGCAGCTGAGTATGATGAAAATTGTAAACCTATGACTTAAAACCAAAACAATTTATGATGCTATATTTTACTCTCCATAAACTAAGTTAAAGACTATGTTAATATTTCTGTGGAAAACACTTATTTATCCATAAAATAGCTTGAAAACAGATACATTTGGATTTTCATAAATCAGATATGCTCAAAATCTTCACCTTGTAAATGACTTTCAAACCATAAAAAAATGCAGTGTGTTTTCTGGTCTGACATCTACCTGTTTCATTTACCTATAAGATGGGAAACAGGGATGTGTTGTTCCATTTTAGTAGTTGAGAGAATGACTATGATCAGATAACTTAATACATAAAATATCATGGAATACTACAACTAGTTTCTCATAACATGATAAATAGGGTACCAATCCAGAGGACTTTCTGAACCCTACTTTTGTGATTTCAATTAAAGGAAAGAAAAAATGCAAAACAAAACAAACAAATAAAAAGAAATTTGTTGAATAACACAATTCTTCTTGAAATTATTTTTCCACGTTTGCTGCCAAAATAAACATATGGTACATGTTACTCTGTCAGGTCTGCATTAATTCATCAGCTGTAGGAACTGGAAAGATTCATTTGCCAAAACCTGTTACACTAAATCCCACTGTTTTTAAATTGCAACTCCAAACATCCTTTTAGGCTTGCAAAGGGTTTTAAGATCAAATTACAAATATAGCATTTCTAAAATTTCTGTCCACACATTTTTAAAGTCTTGGCAAGGGGTGGTATAACCAGCCTGTCATGATTTGGTTTTCAATTCCTTTTCTACCTAATTGTACAAGATTTAAAATAGTGTCACTGTCATCTGGGACACGGAAGACCACGATGTGCTAAATGCGTTTACTGTGCTTCTGATAAGAAGCTGTGTGAGCAGCCCAGGCACCAGCTGTGCCTTGGCATTGCTGTGTTGCGACATTTCATCTCTTTTTATGGAAAAAAAGAGATCTCATCATGAACTCCTAGCATGCAAGTGGACTTTTTGTCATTCTTTAAACATACCTCCCTGTTTTTAAGGGTCTTTGATGCTGTCATCCAACTCACATTTTCTGTAAAAGGTAATCTCATGATGGGAACCCTCAGCGTGTCACTCGAAAACACTCCATGGGACATAAAAAAGGAACTCACAGGCTCTTTACAGATGCAAAAGGTTTAGTGTTTTCACATACATATTGTAAGAAAGGCTTGTGGCAAATACTCTGGGAAAAATGGTTCTGTTTTTGTCATTGAACCAGAAGAGTCATCAATGTTTTCTCACATATATAGTAAATCTTTAGTAGACATAATAAACAAAAAAATCTTAACCTGATTATTACTAAACTGGAAATTAAAGCACTCTCACTCTACTCTGCTGCAAATGAAGACTACAAATTGGTTTTATGTTTCAACTGCATAGCTTGATGGGTCAGGATGCCCAAAATGAAGTAAAAAACCCCAGAAAAGTAGGAAAAATAGATGCAGGACACTGAGACCAGCTGGACAGAGGCAGAGTTTGGGTGTGATAGAAGAAACAAGGAAAAAAAAAACAGTCTGAGTCTGAGGTGGGGTGGTTTGACAGTGCAGGAGGAGGGGCAGGAAGGGAGGAAAGTGTAATCGCACTTCTCTGGACCCTTCATCCCCCCATCTCCCAGTTAGAAGCTGCTGCCTGCACACTGGCACCAATACTGCACTGCAGTCTGGCAGCCCTCTGCATATGCACTGACTGGGACACACCTCTGGTTTTCCTCACCATTCACTGCTGGGAGAAGCTAGGAAAAAAGTGTAGGAATTCCTGCAAATGGAGATTACTGGCCAAGTTTGGAGTTCTTCCAGCAGGAGAAGGGAAGCTGACACATATAGCCTAAAATAATTGCAACAGCAATTACAAATTATAGTCATTACAATCCAAATTAAATTGCTACTTAGAATTTAAAATTCTCAAATATGTCAAAATTTTTCCAAGTGAGACTTTCTTTGTCTCTTTTTCCTAAAGCAAAAGAGTGATTGATGAACGTGTTGCAGAGGTAAGGGGTTTGATCTATAGGCTAACTGCAGCTTTCTTCAGGGTGCTTTGAATAATCATCAATGCTTCCAATGCCAGGATACAATAAAGGCAGTAGGAAAGCAAGTGGTTGAGGAACCCTATTGACTCCATTGATGTAGGTCATTACAGCAGGTGGAGTGGATAAGAAGAAAAAAGGAAACCTGCAGTGGCCGTAAGGAAGATTGTTCTCATTCAGGATATTTAGCTAATACAATTCAATATTTTCTAGCGTTAACCTTTCCTCCTCAATCTGAGAATACATTTACAGTTAGAACTATTATATGCATATAACAAGCACTGCGACACATTTTATTACTTTATTAAAGCTATTTTGAATATCTGTCAAATATAATTTTTCCTTGGAGTAATGCACTGAAATTATTAACTAGCATTTCTAAACCGTTTCTGCAAGTTATTAATTTCCTCAGATTCCTTCCTTCACTGACTTATATTTTTTCCTGAAAGTCTTTGGTCTCATACTATTAAAAATGTAAGTACAGGAGCCTTGATAGTGTAGAAGGCTGATATTAGCATTTCATGGTCTATTACCTGTAGCAATTTTTCCATAGTCTTTTGAGATAGAGGTTACCTATTATTTCTCTTATCTTCATATTCAGGAAAGAAGCCTAAAATAGATTATATTTTTCCACTTTATGACTGTGAAATTAGGGCAAGAGAAAGGCATTGAACATCCCTTGTGTCCAATTAAATAAACAATAAGAAATAAACCGTTCTTGTCTCCTTGCACCTCCTAGTTTCCATAGATATAACCAGCAAGAGTCATATTTCTCAGGCACTTCTGCTTAATGTACTTCAGATGCTGCCTCTGGAAAGAGCGTGAATAGGTCTTTGTAATTCATCCAGGTGCCATATATTCATGTGATATATATGTTTGTGACATAAATATTTGTTCTTGAAAAATGACCACAATTTTATGTAGTGTAAGACCAGACTTTATTAATCTGAGCTGCCAGTCTGCAAACAGCTTTGATCCCTGAAAATTTCAGTGTGTCTCAGGGAAACTCCCTTCCCTTCACCCAAACAAATATTATCAGAGGTAACCCTTGTCCCTGAAGCATCAGAAAGGTTCCTATAGTGACATATAAAATTTTGCAGAAAATTAATGACAAGAAGGAAGAAACAATAGCTCATTTTAATTCATTTCCTTCCACATCGACTCCTCAATACAGCAGACCACACTGGAGAAAGAATGGGCTGTCTACTTTTTTTTTATCTTTTAAATTGTCACTGTTTGTGAAGAAAAATCCTGCCTCATTCCTGATCCAACTTATCTATGAATTTTACACTTGCAGCAGGAGTTTTAGACAGTATGCCTGCTGAATAAGGAATTTTTCTGGATGTTTGTTTTCATTCATGTTGAGTGGTGTTCTCGGACTGAACACTTTTTAGATTAACTACAACCGAAGATGAAAATATCCTTCAAGAGTATATTTTATCCTCTGTTTTCTAAAATATCCTTTATCCTTTATTCGGTTTGCAAATCTTGTATTTATTTACAAAATCTTGTTCTATAAGTGTCAGAATGGACTACAAAAGCACATATACAAACACAAATACAGATATAGATACAAAGTCATACAATGTTAGGAAATTTTAATAACCACAGAAAAAAACAGATTGGAAAGATGTGCTGAGAATGGAGCAGGACAAAGGCATTACATTTAATTCTGGGTAATAAAATGGAGAGACTCTTCAGTGCATCTCCAATTTTGGATTGCACACAGTCACAGAGGGTAACATCCTGGCTACATCTCAGCCAGTGGCATGACTCCCATTAACGTCATGATTTCATCTGCAATGCACGAAAGAGCCTGCCAGCCCTTCTGTGCTCCTGGAGAGAAGAGAGAGGCTGTGCCACATTATACCTACTGCCCCTAAGTGATGCTCAGCTCTGACATACAAAATCAGTCCAACCTTTTGAAACTTTTTGCGGGGCACTGCTTTTGATCGTGATTGATGTGGAAATCTGTGCTGTTATACAGAGTTTCCAAAGCCTGTATGTGTTGCTGGCTAACCACAGAAGAAATGGCTTCCAGCACTCCCTATGACATTTAGGAGGAGAGTCAAGCCAGCTCTGCATGGTTTTCAAAATCCCAGTCTTCACATAAAAGTTGTTTGGGGGGAAGGAGAGGAACACTTCAATGCCACAAGCACAACCAGTTTCTCAAGAAGTTCTTCTGGTCCCGCATTCAGCCAAGACAGAAAACTATTAAACTACAAACTCCACCACAGGAACACAAAAACTTCACTGGTTCAGAGAAAATAGCAAATCACGTCTGTGCTTCAGAAATTAAGCCAAACTTTTTGTTCTGTCTCTAAATAGAACATAATTTTAGTTCATAACCCCCATTTTACACTTTTATGTTTTCTTCCCAGAACTTATGTTACTCTGTCAACTGAGCAGTCTGCTCCTGCATAAGGCCAAGTGTGCTTTATGATGCATGGTTTCTCTTCATTTTTGACAAAATTCATCCTATTTCATCTGCATCTTGGGATGGTAAAATTTGGTTCAGGGGCAAGAGACTCTTCCTGAGATTGTAAGGGACCGGTAATGTTCAAAGCGGTCTCAGGGAAAAAGAGACCATCTGGGCTTAGGGACAAAGCTTAGGGATGAGATCTTGCCCTTGGCAACCCTGGGGCTCCAGAGGGATGCTTGTAGCATGTGGGGCAGGAAGGATACTGGTATGGGTCCATGGGATCATGTGCCCAGCTTGAGAAGAGTCAACTATTGTAACATCTTTGAGCTGATGTTAAATGTTTCCTACTTACCAGCTTCTGCAATATCCTTGCAACTTTATATCTGCAAGTAGGAATCCACTTGTTCATCTACTATTTGGAATATGCAATAGCTCAACCTAATGGTATTTGATAAGGCTTCAAAAAAAGTCATAGAAATGCTGTACTTTCATGCCACAACTTCCACATATGACTACAGCAAAGAACCTGAGAAAAGTAGCTTTGAGATGTCTGTCCTGTGCTGTTGGCAGAACACAGAAAAATAAAACCCAGCAGACTGGAGGTTTGAGGGGTTTACTCTGGATTAATCTGTTGTGTAATACAAGTAGAGATCTCCTCAGCTGAGATCCTGGTGGAGTCCACCACCTCAAGAGCTGGCATCAGAATGGAGCCACAGCTCAACACACGTTAACAGTTGGGATCAACAGCCCCTTTCCTTCCTGCCCTAACCAGAGCTGTTATCCATCCACAGCTGGCAAATGGGTTGTGAGAAAAGAAGAACAAGGAGGACGACTAATGAGCAATGTGAGGGTTGAAGACTCAGACACAGGTCCAAGGCCTACAAAGGGACAGTCAAGCACCACACCCTGAACCACAACTGTTGTGCCTAGAAGAGAAAAGGAGACACAAGAAGGGACTCACAACTGCTGGGATCCCTGCCAGTGGTGTGAATGATGAACGTGCTGGCCAGGAGAAGCTAGAAGGAGCTGGAAGAGGAGGACAGGCCAGTGCCCACTGGATGTACATTCACTCTAGTATGGTCCCACCCTGCCCACAGACAAGATATAGGTCCAGAGAGCCCGTGAACAAGTCTATGCTCACTAATTCATGAAGGGCTCTCAAGGTGAAGGGTAAGTAGGGGCTAGCACACCTGGACTCTTCACCGCCTATGGATGGTAAGAAGTCTCACAATTAAGATAGAACATGATACAAAAGTTTCCTACAAGCAGAACTAAAGATGCAGGTCTGAACTGCAGTTTTTGCCGGCTGCAGTGAGACGCATGGCACCCATGGCCACTGCTGCTCCTAGGGAAAAGATGATACCACCATTTTAGCAGCAACCAGCATGTTATGGCCTGAAACCAACTCCTAAGAGGGGGCAGCAGCTCTGTTTACATTAGAGTATAGACAAAGCAGAAAGATGATCATGGTTATTATGTCTTCCTTGGTCCAGGAAACTTTGCCTCCCTCTGTATCCTGAGGAGATTTACTATTTTGCTTCACTCTAGAGTCCAAGTATATCCATGATTTATTTCATTTTTCTCACCCAGAAACATGGATGTAGCCCAAGAAATGCCTCAGGATTCTTCCACACAAAGAAAATGGTGCACATGCTTCAAGACAAAAAAAACTGGCAGAGCAAATATCTTTAAAAAAAAGATGTAACACACCCAGATCTTTGCTTCAATGAAAAAATGAACAGGTTTGCTTATCAGTTAGATATTACAAACTGAAAAGAGATTGGATTTACTCTGTCTAGGTTTAATTCTATGATATTACAAACTCAGCTGATTAGTACAGCCCACTTGGACCATTACTGAATTAGAAGCCTTTCAAGGAAAAAATCAAAGTACAAATCCACAATATCATATGGGTTGCTGAAGGATTTACCACTATTCTCAGTATGACCTTCTCAAAGGCAAGTGTACTCATTGACAATATATGGAGGTTTACTCTTTGAATTACAGGACAAGGTACTGGTTTGAGTTAACATACATTTGGCAACAGTACAATTCCATTCATTTCTATAAAATAAATCTGGTTGGAAAAATGTACTGATGTGAGGTTATGTTGTATATATAGCTTTAATAGGTGTAGATGTTAAGAACATTTTCACAGTTTTATGTTGTTAGATATCTGCCCTGGGAAGATGAAAATTAGTAAGATCAGTAGTACCTGACTGAACTAAATTATCTATAGCCAGAATACTTACATTTGGAATTACCTATTGGTTATAAATTCAGGACATTACCATGAGGAGAAAATGTGTTCTTACAGTTCAACTAGATTTAGTCTGTAAATCCGATTGGATTCTGGTAACAGAATCACTGTTACCATGAACTGCGAATTATGAATCTTTTTATGACAGATACAAATGGCTTTCATTCCATTATTGTTTGTTTCTGTCATGTTTATGATTTTTTATTGATGTTCAAAATAATCAAATTGATATTAATGAGCACCATAGCCAAGTCTATTAAAAATGCTATATTTTAAGTAACTGTACGGAACACAGCTGAAGACTCCTATATTCCTGAATAAAACAGGGATCTGTTCCTTATAAAGCAGATTGAGAATTCACTAAAATGGTAAATTGCTGAATTTCTAACCCAGATGAATTCTGAGAAGTTGTATGAAACAAAAGAAATCCTTAAAACACAAGTTTTTAAATCATAGTACAAAAACATTCATTGTATTCTGTTGACCACACCTAAAACTTATCCAAATCTCTTTCACTTTAGTTACCGTGAGATCATGCCAGTGGTGCTCTTTCTTACTATTCTATTTCACAAAAGGAGAAGATAGCAAAATGCAAAACACATAACACCTTTCATAGCATTACTTTACAGACACATCAGTCACAGCGACACTATACAACCATGATTACAAAGGAGGGAGATGCAGAACCTTTTCCCTGGTTAAGTAGAGAACAGCGCACTGTCAGGGCTTCGGACGACTAGCAGGGGCTGCCTGGAGTTCACCAGCTAAAAGATAATATAGTGTCAATAATACACTTCCAACTTCATTGCTTGAATGAAATTACTTTTCTTGAAGGTAGATTACAAACTTACCTTTAAGAATAAACAACATGGGGTCTAGAATAAGAGCTCTCAACTCAAAATATCTGTATGTTTTACATTATGGTGCAAGCGTTATTCACATTAAATTACTCTAAGTTTTTCCAACTATTTTATATGTTACTTGCCCAAAACTTCTGCCCATCGAGGATCTGCTTGGTAGTTGTATTATAAATGTCTTTTCCTTCTATTTCAGCCTGATTTGTAAATACTTAGATGACGTATCGTTATTCAAAATGTGTACCACTATATTCAGGGTCACATAGCATGTGTTTCTCTTGCACTTTTTTTATCAGTAACTCTTTTAATAACAAAAGGTCTGTGCATAATCTGGAACAGAATAATATTAAAATTTGCATTAATTAGTAGTGACTGTTTTCAAAATAGTCAAATGTTCTGCTGCATATAGTTATTTAGTTATTACAAACTGAAACTGATGTAGGAGAATCATTAAAATGAGCATGCATCATTTTGGCTTTCATTTCTTAATTTGTTAATTTCCAAAACTGAATATAATTTTTGTGAAAGATGCCAGTTTTTTAATTGCTTTCAATGACAATTATTTTTCTTAACAAGGAACTGAGCTGAGACTATGAGATCACTTTATACGCTAAACCACAATTAAATGACCCCATATTTCACTCACAGTCCTATACATTTCTAATTCTTTTTAGAAAGAACAACCCTAAAGCTATTGATATTAGTCAGAATTAACAAAAATAACATTAGAGTTAATTTCAGATACTAAATATTTGTGACAGGAATATTTTGGAAAAAAAAAACAACCAGAAAGCAGATAAGCATTCCTGTTTAGTGCAGTGAAGAAACGCTGCAAGAAATTCTTTCTTTAACTGTGTGTTTCTGTGATAAATATTTAGTAAAACATAATCTATTTTGCAAAATCTGGAAGTTTATTCTTGATATCAGCTATGAATTTTGGTCTTCATCTTCCAGAGTGAAGGAATTATGTTCTTTTCTGCAAGACAGAAAGCTTACTGCCTTGGCATGTCAAAATTTTTCCAGAATAGTAGATACATTCTTCATTAATATTTTTTAAATACATCTTTGGTTATCAGGCAGAGTAATCTCACCAAATTTTAACACTTTGCAACTAGAAGTATATAAACCATTGTAGACAAAGTCCATATAATGTATATTTTACACATACAGTTACAATATTTGCTATGCAATCATATATTCCCAAGTAAATCTTTTACTTTTCTGAAAGAAGATATTCATTTTGACCTCTATGTTTTTAATACTAGGCATGTTATCTCTTTGCAGTGAGTTAATACATTCTGTGGGCCTGATCAAAAGTGGGCATTGTATTCTAATTAGACGAGATTGTTCCAAGCAGGTAATCCACTTCCCCCTCTTCCCCAGCTAGGTCTTCAGGAGTCTGAGAAGATCCAACCAGAGGTGAGCTGCAGCAGATTTCAGCAGAGTCTGCACTCAAGTGCCTCATGTGGCTTGGAACTCATAAGAAAGATGCCTCATGTCAAAGTGGAGCTTAGAGGACAATGGTCTTTCTCCAGTGAGGATGCTTATCAACACTATGAGATCATGCTTAAACTCTCCCTGCCAGGGACAGATGCAATCCTTAAAAATAAGTGGTAACACATCTATGGCTGAGATGTACAATGCAATGACCAGATAGGCTTCCTACTCCAAGGTTATACTTTCAAGGAAAGCGTTTAGCCTGTAAGTCTGATGTTTTAGCCAAGTGCCCTGACTACTGGAGTACCATCTTAAAGGTGATGGCAAACATCAGGTCTCCCCTCTTCATCTGAGTGAAGTCTCCACCTCCAAACAGATGAGTCAATTCTGACTTCCCCAGGGATTTGGTAGAGTCTCTGTCACTGAATAATTTTCAAGATAAAGTTGGACAAGGTGCTATAATATTATCGAGGCTTCCGTTTTCATAAAATGTGGGATCAGATGTTCTTTTGAGATCCTTCCCAGCTCAGCTGTTCTTTGATTCTATGAACTGTCTCATCTCCAATAGGTGCCTGATTCAGGATTGCAAATTACTACATAAATACACCAAAGAGAACACTCCTATTAAATAGTTTAAGCAGTATGCCCTTTGTAATGAATGTCCTCGTTTAGGGCATATTCAGGGAGTGCAACACAATTCTGTCTAAGATGCAGTCCAACCTACAAGATCGTTAGTCTTCAACATGTCACTGCTGGTGACGGACAACCTACTGTGCCAATGTACCGAGATAAATGATCATGAGATACACACTTTATTTTTAATAACCTAAGCCTCAGATCATTATCTGGCATTGCCTTCACAAATTTTTGGCTGTCGTCAAACTTGCAGCCCCCTACTTGCAGGACCTTCTCTCTGCTTCTACATCCAGGTTCCTGGATTTAGCTGTATTCAAATGTATTGTTTAAACTAGGCTATGTGAGCCAGATGACTCTGTGGAAAAATCTACACCTACAGCCTATAGCCAAACACAATATTACATCAGAAATTACATCACATGTTTTTAAAAGACCAGAGGGATTTGTGGGTGAGGGGAGAGAGGTTGCGGGCAGGACTTGGGGGAATTCCTGCTTTTTACTGTTATTTATTCTCTTACCTTTCTTTCAGCATTTACTGGAAGGATCCTAGACCAGCTTGCTTAGTTAGCAAGTCAAGCACACTAACTAGTCCATAGCTGTACAGAAGAGAGCAGATACTCTTTTGGCATGCTGGCACACAAAGCCTTAGTTTTGAAAACGCAAATAAGAGTGTCTTAAAGGCAAGCATTTTGCTTGACTGTTTCACTAGGCTGAGGACGGTCTTTCGTAAGACTTTTTCATCTGCTCAAAAGATCAGTTAGCTTACAAATGAAGAAGTGTTTGTGACTCAATGCCCAAGGCTAGACGTGATTTAGATGAACTTTGAGCTGAAATGAAAACCATTCAGAGTTCTGATTTCAGCTGATAAAATCAAGCTTCAACCTTTAATTTCCATCTCAGAAACTGAGGTGCAAATATAGATTCAGCATGACTCTTATAATTGATCTTAAATAGCCGTCTAGAAATCCAGCTCCCTAAAAGGAAAGTCCCAGCATACTAAAAAGGGAAGAATTACTCAAGAGTTTCAGAACAAAACCTTGGAAACATCAACCAAGTACCAATTTGTTCCATGTCCTGAACTCCTGGAATCTGAGAGCAGACAGAAAAGAGAGCACAACATTTCTGAGGTGAGCCCTCTGCTAAACACTTCCCAGACTTTTCTCCATGGCAAATTTCTGCAGTAACCAGAAGCAAATGGAGAACAGCAAATAGGATTCGTGTATCCAAGTCCTTTAGGCATCTTTGGATATCCTAACTGTGACGAAAACAATTCTCACAACAAGCAGGTTCTAGAAAATAAATCCAATGTATGCTCCTATGTGTGAAATATAATGAAGTGGACTAATGTTAATTACATTACTTCTTTTTTCTTGATTAGATTTTATTCTGGTTAAAGGAAACACAGACTAAGTGTGCTATGAAACAGAATCACAGAATCACAGAATGGTAGGGGTTGGAAGGTACCTCTGGAAATAAAATACATGGAAGTAAAATATAATAGAATTTTTGCATGAGTACAATGGGCTTCTAAATAACAAACAGATTAACAAATAGATAATTGTTTTATATCAAGAGATAATTTTAGGAAAAGAAATACAAAGTGGCATTGATAAAGATGCAAGTGTCAACTTCAAAAAGCAGGCCTTTTGAAGATTTTAAGCAGAGGCTCCTCCAGTGCAAGCAGCAACTAGAGAACTTTAACCTTCTGTGTATGACTACAGCAATCATCTTCTGTATCATCAGGTTATATAAAATGACTTGTGTTATCCAGTTATGATAACTAAGATATTCCGATCTTCCTGCTCTCTATTTTGTTTGACTGCTCATAAAACGTGAATATTTTGAACTTGAGGGTAGTAAGTGAAACCAGATGATTATTTATTAACAGCATCCAGCTGAGGACAACTTTGATGGCAGAAAGCAAACCTTTTTCAATATATGTGTGGCCAGATTCTTTTCACGTTAATTGAGATTGACTGCTGTTCTGTAAGGTTCCCCTACAGCAAGGCAGTAAAGCACTTTTTTAATTTAACAGCTCAATGTGCCAATACGTTTCTAAGCACACTTCAAGAAATTCACAACACACTATCCAGTTTTCATCTAAGTCACGCAAGTCCAACTCAGCCCTAAAAAGGTGACATTTTGTTGTTGCTGCGTGTGAGGAGCAAAGCTGGAGCAGGAATCCATCCCTTCATGGGTCTGTATCACTGGGGATACCCAGAAAGCCCAAATGCTGTCAGCTGCTGGGGTTAATGAGGTGCCACACAACTGTCATCCTCCCGAGGACTGCAGGCAGGTTGGGCAGAGACTTGTGACTTGTGATAAGGCCAAAGCTTACGTTTATATTCCACTGATAAACGTCCCATGGGAATAGTTACTTAAATATGAAGGACAATGAAATACACGCAAATCCATCCTGGTTTTTATATCAGGATGAATTCTACCACCAGTTTGCTGACAAAGTTTTAGTTTCAGCCCAGAATGAGAACTGCTTTGTCCTCAAGGTGAAGTAAGATAGATTTTTTTTTTTTTTTCATTGAAGTCTGTTGCTACTTTGGCAATAGTGAATCAAACATTCCTTGGACCTTTCTCTGGCATTCAGGTCAACCAGCACAGGAGGTTCCCCATCCATACTAAGAAAAACTCCTAGTCCAAAACCAGAGCTAGTTTCAGTAAACAGAAATCCTTCCCGGTGCTGTGCAACTTACTGGTAAAAATGTAGCCCATAGGAGGTGGATTGAACCCCTTCATTGAACATACATTACAGGAAACCTTACTAAGACCCTAGTTGTTAATTAGGACAGAACTTAGCCAAATAGAGCTTATTCATTTTCAGCTATGAACATAGTTGCCCTTCTATGAGGTATTTGAAAGACTTGATCAAAAGGCTTTTGCAGACCTGCTGACTGGTAGTTGAACACTCAGGGCAATCTCAAACAAGGAAAAAAACCCTTTCCTTCAGCTCATGCCCAATTACTAAGTTCAGCTAGAGAAATACCTCTTCAGATTCTATAAATGCTCTCTAATTTCATTATTGCTGATATCTTTGCACTTGGACCTCAAAGGTTTGTTTCTTGGTGCTGGACTTAAGGATAATTTTTTGTTTCATCTGTACAACGTGATAAGCATCCCATTACACACATGGTTTCCAGTCACTGCATTTTTCAACATACATGTGTGAACACCAAACCCTAGTCTCAGTTCTGCAGTATTCCCCTCACAGACCTTTTCGTGCCCTTGCCAAGACATTGGAAATCCCTATGAGAAGACAGATCCTATTCAATTAAATAAAAAACAACCTCAACACAGAGAAATCAACTACCAATGTTCAAAATAGCAAAGCAAGCCAAAATGTGCTTTTCTAATTTATTTTTATATTTAAAAAATGCACTGAACATTTGTAGTTGATTTGTAATATTATGACTTCCTTTACTGTATAACTTCAATTTGCTTGTATTATAGCTAAACGTTGCCCATTGCTGTCTCCTGCTGCTTATTCTTTTATGCAGATTTAGAGTAGACCTTGAAGACTACCTCACTGTTTAAGGAAAGTGTTTATTATGATAGCTGCCATGGATATGCTCTGACAGATGTTGATCTGTCTTAAGGAGAAATCAAGATTTGGCAAAATAAATGAGATAATTCCTGCCTTTGTTTAAGGAGATCTAACCCTCAAAGCACATTCCTATTACAAGTACACACATTTACACATTTTTAAGCTCAGCCTCAGTGTAATTGTATAGAGGACTGCAGCCTCACAGTCAGATAATGAATGTTATACATAATAGAGCTCTGTAGTACAATGTTTTTTCTGGCATGATCTTAGGATGAATGCACTCATTAAGAGTGAAGCCATATTATTAAAGGACACACTCCCAGATTAAGTAGAAGAAAGCAAAACAAGCAATATAATTCATAACTACAAAGATGCTGAGATTAATTTAAAGGTTAGCAATTCTTTATATATGAAGTGTATTCTTTGTATATAAAAAATATGCAGGATATACTTTGGATATATACATAGGATAGCATATATGTATAATATAAAGGTTATAGAGAAGCTTCATGGATCTGCTTCTCTTCTATGACTAGTTGTCACAGCATAATAAATTTCACTAGTATATTATCATTTTGACCTTGCCCCCTGCCCTCTATTGCATCACGCACATGACCAGCTCTGTCCCATCACAAATGGAAGGTTTGAAATATTTGGAGTCAGAGTTGATTTTTAAGGTTGTAATGCTTTCATCACCATTGATTACCACCCAATGCAATTGTAACTGACTGCAGAACTTTAGCCCAATGATGCATACTAAAAACTGTAATATTCATTTGTGAAAGTAACAGTCTGAGGGGTCAGGAATGAGGACAACAGATAGAAATATGTGTGAGGATCAACACTGAGGAAGCAAATGAATGAAGAGAAGCCAGAAAATGCTCAGAGGCTATGTTGACAGTCTTACACAGCAGAGTTTCAAAAGACAAGCTAAACCATGCTTTCTGCACCCAGTTTGCTATCTGTCCTCCATCTACCCACCCTTCATGACATTTCTGATCCTGCTAGGAAGGAACCTGGTCAAGCTAACTGCCAGATGTTGACCCACAACATCATGGGATCTATGACAGAAGACTTTGGGAGACAAGCAGGCCACTGGTAGATTTGAGTGTGCAATAGCCCTTATTGAGAATCTGTTCCAGTGCACAAGGTTTGTCCAATATTGGTACATGAAAACGATGGGGCTCAATCACAGACTTGCACTCACACTTTAAGACAATGCAAGTAGACTTTCAGGGAGTAGCTGATACAGGGTTATAAATATTCTTAAGAATTGATCCTCCAGCCAGAAAAGTAAATAAGGGCTTTTCTTACAGCAAGCTGCAACTCATTTATCTTATCCCACGTAGTATTTTCTAACAACTCAAAAAAACAAAGCCTCTGTCAACTACAAGCAGCCATAAAAGAGTAATTCAGCTAAATTATACAGATAACTTAGTAACACTGATGTTTGAATTATTCTTGATGAGTATTTTCACTTTTAGCTTTTATCTTGGTCTCAATAATCATTAGTTTCCGTGCAGAGAAGGCTGCTTTCCAGTACTACTTTATATACCTGTTCTTATTTGTGTTTATATGCAGATTTGCAAAGCTGTAGATACCCCTGTAGTATAAACTCCCTACACAGTACTTGATACTGACACTGACAAACTACTGAACTGCAGAAATACATGAAAATCTCCACTGATTTCATCAAGGCTCCTCAGAAGGTACAATAGCCCGCCCACATAAATCCGATTTGTAGCTCTGCCCTTCATCCTGCAGAAACCTTTAGGAACTTTGCAGATGAAAAATATTTGCTGCAAACCATCATCAGTTATGTCCCTGTGGGAGGGAAAAAAAACCTGCTCAGCCATTCCTCATGGCTGGGAGGAAACAAAAACAGAAATTTACTTTAAAGCTGAACAAACTTTTCTCAAGGATACTTTTCCAGTTATTTCCACTGGGAAGTGATTTCTCTCTCCTAAGATCAGAGAAGGTCTAAAGGGGAATATTAAAGCATTTTCTTTCTTTCAAAGACTAACAGCAAGGAGTACATCTTCACGGTTTTCTCCCTGTGATGATATTAGAGATAGTTTTCTTTTGTCTTTCCAAGACGTTACATGATGGGCTGAGATATGGCAATCTTGCCTCAAATTCCAGTTCTGAGTATGAAATAAATATTTGTCTACTATCACAAAACAGCTCCCAAGCAAATTAATGTTCTGAAACTTGATTTCCTGCAGCCAGGATCCTGAATATCCTATGGTAGCCTGAAAAAAACCCACCAACGGACAGTTTCATTGGCATAATTTATTTTCTTCCTTTTCACTGTATACATCCTCTTTTAGCTAGAAGAACCAGTTAGGTTTTATATCAGCTACTGTCTAATGAATTCCACTTGTTTTAGAAGGAGGCTTCATGAAAATACAAGGGCCATCAGAGCAGGTAAACAGGTCTGGCAAAGTACTGGGAAGCTTCAAATGGAAAAAAGGCTAGAAAGGTTTTTGCAACATTGAAAAACATAAATGTAAACTGTAGTAAACTCTGAACTGAGGGTGTTGGGGGCATGGAAACATACCACGGTGATTTTCTTTGTTTAACAGTCACTTTTCAAAGTTCACTGCTGCCTGACTGGGTATTTTTGGAGTGGTGCTGAGCTCCATTTTCTCCCAGAGCTGTGGGAGCATGGTTGAGACACACTTTTTGGAGATCTCTGCATTGATTCTGAGTGTCGCAGGAAATGGCTGACCAAAAAAACCTCTCCAGACATTTAATGAACCACAATTCTGCTCTATTTTACTTCTAAATTTGGGAAATTTAATTTAAATCCCTTTTATGATACCACAAACTTCTGATTTCTTTGTACTTTCTCATCCTTGGGGATCAGGAAAGTATTTCTGATTTTAAAATGTCAGGAAGGCATCTCGCTATTTTTGACATCCCTGTTAATCATGGGAACAGATCACCACAGACATTCACAAGACTATCTCTTTTCAATCTGGGAATATCATGAGGTAGTAAATGATAGCCTTGCCCTCATTGCTGAATTTAAGTCTTCTTAACATCATATGCCAATAACAAACCTAAAGGCTGATGTCACTGGAGCTTTTACCCCAAAGTAACTGCTTCAACGACAACATTGTGTTAAATCTCCCACATCTCTTGAGACACTGCAAGACCTTCACATGCTGCAGTTCTGCTCCAGGTTATCAGTGCTGTGTGACTGCAGTATCTAGAGAAAAATGAAAGCAGAAATGTAGCAGATTTAGTTCTAGAAATCAATGGTAAAAGTGGCAAAGTAAAACTGCAGAACCACAGGACACCAGAAGTGAGGTATGGAGGTTACTTAGTCCAACCTCCTGTTCAAAAGTAGGGCCAACTTCAAAGTTACAGAAGGTTGCTCAGTGCCACCTCTGGTGAAATTTTCAATATTGACAAAGGTGGAGGAAATTCTACGGTTACCTGTCTCCAAGTTTCAGTAAGCTCTTCACCCAGGAATTTTGGTTTAATTTCAGTGAAGACTTCTCAGATTTCTGCTAATATGAAGAAATTCTAATGGAAGAACCTATGGAAAGCTCTTATTCAGAAAGATCGTGGGAGTGAAGTCAATGAAAAAACTTTGTCTAATTTCAACTGGACAGGGATTTCATTCCTGAATTCCACTTACCGGTGATAGATATCATTAACCTAAACACACCACTTGATCTTTATTTTCCTCCATACTAGTAGGTATGAAATACAGAACTAAAAAGAGTTAAAAAATTAATTAATATTAGACATCCAAAAGCTTCATGGATCTGAAAGTAATAAACATTTCTCTGAACAGCTAACTTCACCATACACAGAGTGTGATACCAGGTGAGATTGGAACCTGGTTTAACAAAGTCTGCTCTGATATGGCTACTCCATAAGTTTAAGTTTTGTCAAAAATTTGCATCTCTTTGGCACCTTCACTGCTCAGAGGAGATAGTTCAGTAATACGAGTAGAAAGGCAGAAACTAAAAATTCAAAAGAGCAAGCAGTGTGGTATAGGCTATAAAGATTTACATATTCAAAACTATGTGATTCAAACATGATAAGTATAGTGGCCTTTTTTGTGTGTTTTTTTTTTGCATAAGGAAACAAGAAGAAAAGAGAAAAAGGTATACACGTTACAAGTGGTATAATGTAGCTAGAAAGTGACACTAAACAGATATTTTAAAGAATTATAACAAACTGGAGAAATCTACCAAATGTAGCAGTTGGGTCTCTGTCTCTTGCAAACAGTTTGGCTAAAATAAAAATTAATTCAGAAAATCCTATTGTGTGTATTACAGACAAAATACTATTAGAAGATCACAGTGGTGATTTCTGCTCATTTCCAATCTATAAATCAATGTTACTAAATAGGATTACACTGGCAAGTAAGATCAGTAGAAAAGTAGAGAAAATAATAAAGAGAGCAAGGTAAGAGTAGCTATAATGCCTTCTTTGCCTCAGTTTTCAACAGTAAGGATGTCTGTTCGCTTGACAGTTGGTCCTCTGAAGTGGTTGATGGGGACGGGGTGAAATATGGCCCTTCTGCAATCCATGAGGAGGAAGTCAGAGACCTGCTGAGCCACTTGGATCCTCATAAGTCTATGGGGCTGGATGGGATCATTCCTAGGGTGATGAGAGAGCTGGCAGATGAGCTTGCTAAGCCGCTTTCCATCATCTTTCAACAGTCCTGGCTCACCGGAGAGGTCCCAGAAGACTGGAAGTTGGCCAATGTGATGCCCATCCATAAGAAGGGCCGTAAGGATGATCCAGGTAATTACAGACCTGTCAGCCTGACCTCAGTCCCAGGTAAAATTATGGAGCAGATAACACTGGGTGCAATCATGCGGCACCTGCAGAACGGCCAAGAGATCAGGCCCAGCCAGCATGGGTTTAGGAGGGGCAGGTCCTGCCTGACCAACCTGATCTCCTTTTAACACCATGTGACTCGCCTGGTGGATGAGAGGAAGGCTGTGGATGTGGTATACCTGGACTTCAGCAAGGCCTTTGACACTGTCTCCCACAGTAGACTCCTAGGGAAGCTGTCAGCCCGTGGCTTAGATGGGAGCACTCTGTGCTGGGTTAGGAATTGGCTGGATGGCCGAGCCCAGAGAGTGGTGGTGAATGGTGTCTCATCCAGTTGATGGCCGGTCACCAGTGGTGTTCCCCAGGGATCGGTGTTGGGTCCAGTCATCTTTATTGATGATGTGGATGAGGGGATTGAGTCCATAATCAGCAAGTTTGCAGATGATACCAAGCTGGGAGGAAGGATTGATCTGTTAGAGGGTAGGATGGCCTTACAGAGGGACCTGGACAGACTGGAGACATGGGCTGATTCTAATGGGATGATGTTTAATAAGTCCAAATGTCGGGTACTTCATTTTGTACACAACAATCCCATGCATAGCTATAGTCTGGGGACAGAGTGGCTGGAGAGTAGTCAGGCAGAAAGGGACCTGGGAGTGTTGGTTGACAGGAAGCCCAACATGAGCCAGCAGTGTGCCCAGGTGGCCAAGAAGGCCAATGGCATTCTGGCCTGCATCAGGAATAGTGTGGCGAGCAGGACCAGAGAAGTTATCGTCCCCCTGTACACGGCACTGGTCAGGCCTCATCTTGAATACTGTGTACAGTTCTGGGCCCCCCAGTTTGGGAAAGATGTCAGGATGCTGAAGTGTGTCCAGAGGAGGGCAACGAAGATGGTGAAGGGGCTGGAGCACAAGCCCTACGAGGAGCAACTGAGGGAGTTGGGGCTGTTTAGTCTGAAGAAGAGGAGGCTCAGGGGAGACCTCATTGCTCTGCAACTACCTAAAAAGAGGTTGTAGTCGGGCAGGAGTTGGTCTCTTCTCTCAGGTGACCAGTGACAGAACTAGAGGGCATGGACTCAAGCTTTGTCAGGGAAAGTTTAGACTTGATGTTAGGAAAAAGTTCTTCACTGAAAGGGTGATTGGCCATTGGAATGCGCTGCCCAGGGAGGTGGTGGAGTCGCCAACCCTGGAGGTGTTTAAGGGGAGACTGGATGAGGCACTGAGTGCCATGGTTTAGATGATGGTGTTAGTGTTGATGTTAGTGTTGGGATATAGGTTGGACTCGATGATCTTGGAGGTCCTTTCCAACCTTATGACACTGTGATACTGTGATAATATTTATCTCTGAATGAGGCCAGTGTGTTCCTCCAAGAGAGAAACTTTCAGCATGACTGTCACAGGGGTCCAAAAGTTGCAGGAGGAATGACTGTTCTACTCTGGTGGGGCTCTCCTCTCTAGGTCTCTCCAAATATTGTTTGCAGTTCAGTCCGCTCCCTCGAGCCCGCACCATAATCAGGGCAGAAGAAAAAGCCTTTGTAGGAAGCAATTAATCTCATCTCTCTTCAATACCTGTTTTAGGATGGTAATCCACTGGCTAGCAGAATAGCCTAGATGTTTGTTTGGCTTGGATCAAATATATAAGTGGTTTAAATCTGCTCACCAGCTGGAAAACACAGAATTAAAATCAGAAGAAAACACTCTTGCTGAACTGGAGAATAGTGTCGCAAGACACATACAAGAAGCTTTTTCATTTGGCTGTTTAAACCAGAATTGAATTATCACACTAGATGAACTAAAGATGTATCCTGCATTTGGCAGGCTTTAGGGAGTTGAATAAGTCCTTTCCAGTTCAAATGTTGCGATACAAAGTCATTAGGGCTATCTTCTGCTGATTAGCACTTAACTTAATCAACTTTTGCTACAGGAAGGGGGTGCAAGGAGGGAGGAGTATGGATATTTCTTGTGTCCTGGTGAAGCTTGAACATAGTATGATCTTCTGAGCTTCACAGACAAAATATGTACATTACTTTCACAGCATTGTCATGACAAAGCACCAATGGAATACAGCAATTTGAGACAAGATAAAAACAAAATGCAAATTCTGTTTTAATTCCAGATTTTTTTGAAGATGCAATCGTGATCTATGGCTTCTAAAAGTCTTCTGGGCAGTAGCTATTAAATAATGGCATTTATATTCTTGGCAGATCAGCATTCCCAAAAGGCTCCTCCTGTGGTTTTTTTACAGGACAAGACAGAGTTTTAAGAATGCTATTTCTCGGGCATTTTAAATCAGAAATATGGAAGTGAAATAAATGGTTGTTTTGCAAGTAAACTTTGATCTCGGCAGAAGAGAGACACCTTCCAGTTCAAGTAATTTTTTTTTAATTGGAAACCAACTGTAGGCAACCGATCCAGATCCAAGATACAGTGATGGAGTATCAGTCTCTATGATCTGCCTACTATCTTCCCTTCTATTCCTTTAACCCCCAGCTCATTTAACACTCAGTGCTGCTTCCACAGGAACATGTTCGAGCAGGGTAGTTTGTGGCCACCTGTCCACCAAATGAGACAAGAAAATCATTACTTTCTGCATTGACTGGGGTCACACAGTGGGTTCTCAGAAGCAGCATGATGTTCATCAACTGACCTCGCACTTGTATGGAACATAAATATCTATTCAGATTTTTTATAAAGTGTGATCTACTTTGGAGCAACGTTTGAGCAGTGGCACCTGGAGCTGGAGGCAGACAGATATTATATAACTCTCCACCCGCCTACAGGAGTTCTGTGGGAACTCTGCCCAAGGACAGATGGATGCTGCACAGCCATGGGACCATGATAACAGCTATGCTGCAAGAGCACGTATTATTTTACATTGGTGAGTATCAACAGGAGGCCTGAAGTGCTATTAGTTCTTAACATCTCTTCAGTTATTCTTCTACCTTGAAGATTTTTACAAGAATTACATATCATGAATACCAATATCTGCTAGGTAATAAAATATTTTTTAAAAAAATGCAATAGAAAAAAAATAATAGTGAATTATCTAAACAAGCACTGAATGGAGTTATTTCCTAGAAGTGTAACTTTTGTCTATTTAGTAAAAAGTTTTCAGCAAAGCTGAATTGTGTATGTTGTGATATACAAAATGGGTTCTGGTTTTTCTGTCCAGATCAGTATATTTTAATGCCTACAGAAATAAGAATAAAGCCCACAGCAGTATTCTGGTTAGTTAGCCAATTTCATGCTGAAGGAGTAAGAACTTTTCTAAGAAGGATTTCTTTCTGTGGCAGTAAAAGCAAGATGAAGTAGGGAGCAGGTAAAATGTCCAGATATGAGCAATGCTGTTTTGTCTTTGTTTTCACAGGAATTCTTATTTTGCCTTTCTCCTGAAGTATAAACTTCTGAAGAATTTCAAGAATTTCTTGATGATATTTAAATACGACTGGATTTTACCGCTTACAGTAAAATGCTAAGTATTCAAATCTGGTTTATATCTCCTACTCTTAGAGTCATTTTTTTGTCATGGCTCTTGCAGGTACAGTAAAAGGAAAAATATAACTGACCATGGTCAAGTAACCCATTGGAAAAGCTTTAAAGCCTGAATATCAGAGGTTTTGAACCAAAATAAGAAGAATATTTTTAAGCACAACTAATTTTCTTAGCCTATAAAAAGGTACAAGCTTGTTGCGTAGGAAATGAAATATAATTTAAAAGCAAAAAAAGGACAATTACCATTTAATGAACAGCATTATCTTGTAACATGGATTTATTTTTTCATTATTAGGGGAAAAAGGAACTGATTTTATATGTAACAGTGGTGCTGTATCTGTCATTTTAAGGTGAAAAACCATACAGATTTTGTAGGAAAAGCAAATATAAGCAAGTTTTCAGGCATCTGAGATGTGAAGAAGGCCGTGTGTGCCTGAAACGCTTTCTGTTTCTTCTGACTTCATCTCTTGGTCTAGTTCAATATGTTAGCAGCCCCTTCAAACCTTGTGATTTTGAATTCAGTCTTACTTTTATGTGTTATAAATTAGAATGTAAATTTTTGTATACCTGCACTACAGTAGGATACACACAGTGGGTGTAAGCTGATTGAAAATAATTAGTCAAGAATAGTTATTTAAAAATTAATTTCCATGTGTGTAAATTCTGCAGAAGTTTTCCTCATGCTTTAGTAAAATGAAATATGATCAGAAATTAATTATATAAACCACACAACTGTGATGTTAAAACAAACAAATATACAAAAAAAACCCCAAAGATGTCCTTAATTCTAGCACCTGCTGTTTGGTGAAACTCACTGTCTTCCTAGTTGAAACACTTGCAAAACGCAATTTGACAGAGTAGTTTAATCTGTTAATATTTACATTTTCTTAGTTCAAATATTTTGACATTTCAGTGATGAAGTTGTGGTATCTGTTATTTTAGAACAGAGAGCGGTTTTTTCTTGACACAAGTTTCCTGGTTATACTGGGTTTGATGTCATTTGTGGCAAATCCGTTACACTGCAGGAAGCTGGTTAATAAGAATAGCCACTTAACCCTGATTTTGATCCCAAAGAAAACTGTTTATTAGAAAGTGGAACATCAGTTGTTTGTAGTGTTGTTCCTGTTTCATGAAAAACAAAGGTGTTTTTACAGTAAAATGCAGTTTGTAAAATTTCTGATGAAAACATTTTCCTGAATGCTTGTTAATACATGAGTTTTGCCTATTAATTGTTTTATCTAGTCGGCTGTTAATAGGCAACTACTGCTAGGAAGCCCTGGTAAACAAAGTGATTTATCCCTGGACTTCTGCTGCCAAGCTTTTGGATATAATTGCTCCTAGGAGGAGGACAAGTGAAGATATGCAAAGCTGCATTTATTCAATCTTCTCAAAGAGCACACTGTAAACAAAAGAGGACAAGCAGGCCATAAAAGAGACAGCTGTATGAGGTAAGCAGGCAAGGGAAAGCTGTGGAAATCTCTGCTAGCTCTGGAAAGGAGAAGGAAATTAAAATAAATAAATATTAATATAATGACAGACAACTTTAAAAAAATCCACCTTCGCCTCCAATCATGAACTAAAATGAAGACCAGTTACCATTTAACCCACATCTCCATTATAGAATCTTCTGAAATGTATTCAGTACAATAGTGTTTGCTCACCTTCTCTTTCTCTTTTTCACCTCTTCCCTCTTTTCTGTCTACACTTACTGCATTCTTTGCTGGAGACATTGGATCATGTCTTCTGTTCTACAATCAGGGTGGTAAGTATCCAGGACATGTCCAGCAAAAGAAAATCAGCTTTGCGGTCTGCGAATGGCATAACTCATTTTTATTGTAGTGTGAAAAATTAGATTGTTAATGAAATGAGAGAGGAACCATGGTGTCTGGATTTTTTTTCCTTAAATCAAAAAGAACAAGATGGGAAGTCTCTTCTAAATAAATAGGAACATTCTCACTTTAACTCCTATGAACTGCATGCTTTTTAAATAAACGATCATAGATTCATAGAATTATAGAATTATCTGGGTTGGAAGAAACCTCCAAGATCATCAAGTCCAACCCTTAATCCAACACTATCATGATTACTAGATCATGGCACTAAGTGCCACATCCAGTCTTATTTTAAAAACCTCCAGGGATGGTGAATTCACCACCTCTCTGGGCAGGCCATTCCAATGCCTGATTACTCGCTCTGTGAAGAACTTTTTTCTGATATCCAGCCTAAACCTTCCCTGGCAGAGTCTAAGCTTGTGCCCTCTTGTTCTGTTGCTGGTTGCCTGGGAGATAGTTGTAGAGAGCGATGAGGTCGCCCCTGAGCCTCCTCTTCTCCAGGCTAAACAACCTCAGCTCCCTCAACCTCTCTTCATAGGACTTGTGTTCAAGTCCCTTCACCAGTTTTGTTGCTCTTCTCTGGACCCGCTCCACACCTCAACATCTTTCTTGAACTGAGGGGCCCAGAACTGAACACAATACTCAAGGTGTGGCCTCACCAATGCCGAGTACAGGGGAAGGATCACTTCCCTCGTCCTGCTGGCCACACTATTCCTCATACAGGCCAGGATGCCATTGGCCTTCTTGGTCACCTGGGCACACTGCTGGCTCATGTTTAGCCTCCTGTCAATCAGTACCCCAGGTCCCTTTCCACCTGACTCTCCAGCCACTCTGTCCCCAGCCTCTACTGCTGCATGGGGCTGTTGTGGCCAAAGTGCAGCACCCGGCACTTGGCCTTGTTGAACTTCATCCCATTGGACTCAGCCCATCTCTCCAGCCTATCTAGGTCCCTCTGCAGAGCCCTCCTGCCTTCCGACAGGTCGACACTCCCTCCCAGCTTGGTGTCATCTGCAAATTTACTCATGATGGACTCAATCCCCTGATCTAAATCATTGATGAAGATGTTAAACAGAACCGGACCCAACACTGATCCTACGGGACACCACTGGTGACTGGCCGCCAGCTGGATGCAGCCCCGTTCACCAGCACTCTCTGGACCCAGCCATCCAACCAGTTCTTAACCCAGCTGAGAGTGCACCTGTCCAAGCCGTGGGCTACCAGTTTATCCAGGAGTATGTCACGGGAGACAGTGTCAAAGGCTTTGCTCAAGTCCAGATAGACTACATCCACGGGCTTCCCTTCATCCACCAGGCAGGTTACCTGATCGTAAAAGGAAATCAGGTTGGTCAGACAGGACCTGCCCCTCACAAAGCTGTGCTGGCTGGGTTGGATCATGTCCATTCTGAAGGTGCTGTGTAATTGCACTCAGGATGATCTGTTCCATAACCTTGCCAGACACTGAGGTCAGGCTGACAGGCCTATAGTTGCCCGGGTCCTCCTTGAAGACCTTTTTGTGGATTGGCGTGACATTTGCCAACTTCCAATCATCTGGGGCCTCCCCAGAGAGCCAGGACTGTTGGTAGATAATGGAGAGTGGCTCGGCAAGCTCTTCTGCCAACTCCCTCATCACCCTAGGCTGGAATCCATCAGGTCCCATTGATTTGTGTGGATCCAGGTGGCTCAGTAATTCATAGACTATTTCCTCCTGGAACACAGGGGAGCCATTTGGTTTCCTGTCTCTATCTGTGAGCTCCGGAGGCCAGTTATCCTGAGGGTCACCTCTCCTACCGGTGAAGACTGAGGCAAAGTAGGTGTTGAGTACCTCAGCCTTCTCCTCATCCCTGGTAACTACATTCCCCCCAGGTCCAACAAAGAATGGAAGTTTTCCTTGCCCCTCATTTTGTTATTAATGTATTTATAGATTGTTGCAGCAATAGCCAGGATGCTGTGTGTGACATTTTTCTCAAGAAATATTGCAGTGCATGGTATCAGACTGCGTGGAATCTCTTGGTAAAATACGACTTTTTACTACCAGAAGTGTTTATTGTTATAAAACAATAGTGGAAGTTGTTATTATATATTGCTAACATGGAGCATGCCAAGTCTCCAGCTTGAACTTGCACATTTTATAATAAAAATGAGGAAAAGAAATTAATTACTGTACCTCTGTACAAACTCCAGTCCTTTCTTGCTACCTCAAGATATGAGTGCAAATGCTGGCTTTGCAGGCAGGCATACCAACTCTCCTAACATCACTTCCTAGCCTGGGCTTCGTCTCCACTCCTGCTGCCAATTTGGATACTGGAGCCTGAACAAACGCAAAATGTCAGCCTAAAACATATCAGGAATACATACTTTTAGGGAACAAGTTGAACTTCATCTCATACCTTACTCTTTGAAGTTTCAGATAAATTTCACAACTGCTGCTTTATTATTTCTAAACACATCCATGAGCATGCATTTAATTTTGGGTAAGTTCTACCTTGTCCTCAAATGAAATGAGAACAGACAACAGAATCACATGATGCTCTCTGAATGGAAATGTGCTATGACACAAGCATATTTTTTACTATCTGCTTATCAGTATTATGAGTTATGTAGCACGAACTTCAAGTGCTGAGCTGCATATCATTAAAGGCAATGGAATTATGATTTCTAGGTCAAAAGCCTAACCAGAGAATTAATGGTGAAGTAAAGGAACTAGGAAGTGAATGGAACCCTTGATAACAAAAAATGTTAGACTAAACAAATGTCCAAATTCAAACCTGACATAATTCAATCATTCTGCCTAAATTTCTCAACAGTTTCAGCATGGTATCCTTCCGTATCCAAAAATGAGTGTAATTTTGCTCTGGATTTATATGAGGATCACATTCATTGGAATTTAACTATATCGAAAGCAAGTGCTTTTGCCATCACTTCTTATTAGATTACCATCTCTTTTACCTTGGTGTACTTTTCCATATCTTTTGAAAAAAAAATATCAAATTCTAAATATATGCATTATAAAAGTTCAGGATCCCTTGACATCAAAACATTTTTGCTTTTGAATTGAGTGTGCCTTGGAGCACTTACAGAAAGGAATCTCTGATTTAAGGCTAAATAAAATACCAAGACTCCTAAGTCAATACTCCCTGCAAAAAAAAAGGGACAATTTACTTCTTCAGAGTCCAAATACCCCAGAGGATGTGATGAACATAGTCAGTGTTTCATATATCTTTCGAGCTGTGTGCTTCTGTCCAGCTGGTTATCCTACAGCAAAACTCACCTAACAAGCAATGCGACAAAAACATGAGGCGGACACAACTTTGCAATAAATCTGATAGCTAATCAATAAAAGTGAGAGGAAAAGCTGACAAATGTGAAGAAGCAGATGTGAGTAGCAGTTTAGATCACTTAAAGCTGATAAGCAGCAAAGTTACTGCTTTTATCCTTGAAAGAAAGGAAGAAAAGTTGAATGATAGATGGGAGCTGTTAATTTTTTTTAAAGACATACTGATTTTTTTTTTGTGGGTGACTTAATCATCCACAGTATTTTGTGCAGGAACCACTTGAGCTGACTAATGTGCAGTACTATTAGACACAAAAAGCTACAAAGTTTATTTTACTTTGTTGGCTTTCTGTTACAAGTCACTAGTAGCAGGTTTCATTTTGAAAGTTTTAACAGGTTCAAATTCTTAAACTAACAAAACTACTTGTTGATGAGAAGGGTGACAATCACATAATAGGAGCGAAAAGCTTGCATGCTGCCTCAGACACTAAACATCTAGGACTTCAACCTCTTTATAATGTTTAGATAACACAAAATCCTCACAATGTTTAGTTTAAATTAAGTATTTTTCCACTATTAAGTTTAGCATAGGAAGCATGATATTCCAGTTACAGTTCTAAATGTTTCAGAAAACGTGAGGAGATGAAACTGGGACCAATGCTTAAAATTCTTCAATACTGTAATATTCATTTAAGCATAGGAAGCATAAATACAACAAAATGTTCTGAATGTCTGCTTAGTGTAGACAAAATGTGTACTGTATGGAACATTTTATGTTTTCCACAGGATTTTGTCTGTATGTGTTTATCTTTGTGTACATGTTTATCTGCAAAGTATTTTCACATCTCTAAAAACACATGGAGTTTCATACAGTTTTTACTACATGGAAACTGGGCTTGAGTGCTGCTGCAAGCTCTATGTACAAATCAGGTTCACTACTAGTTCATTAACTTGTACACTATAGAACTCAACAAATTATTTTTTACAGTTCATACCTTTCAACACAGACATTAGCCAAATTTGGATATTGCAAAGGGTCCTTGAGTGATCCGGGGACAAGTGGGACAGTAAGACCTTCCTTCTTCATTTCCAAAATCACTAGGTGGACAGCAGCAGGGTGTTTACCAGAAATATTTTTCAGGAGTTTCTTGGCTTCGTTGCTTTGATTTCTTGCCTTGGACCTTGTTTCTTCCTGCTCAGCCCTGGTCCTTTGTTCCTGGCTCTTTACACCACTCGCTGGCATCCTTGTCCTAGTGTCTGTTCCCAGCACCAAGCTTCAGCTCTGCCTTCTCAGTGTCTATTGGCATCACAATTTGTAATATTTTTATGAGCAGTCCTCCCTGTATTGAACTTTCCTCTATTTCTTAAGAGGTTTTAGTAACAATTACCTCAAAGATCAACAGCTCTCCTTGCTGGCCTTATTACAGACATAGCACATGTTCATTTCAACAAATAAGGTAGTTATTTATTGTATTAAAGGTGTTTTATAAAACTTCAGTTCCAAATATGACAACTCTTGCTGGTTTTCCACTGGCCTTTTGAAATTGTAGCTATGTTTTTGCTTTGATTCAAATATTTATGCTTTCTCAAATTCAACACAAAATACCATTTTTGGTCAGTGTAAGTTATGTTTGATGGCAATGAGGGTGTCCACTGAACAAGCACATGCTTCTCTTAAAACAATGTTCTGCCTTATAAACCACCTGAGTCATCAACAGTATCTGCAAGTATTTCTTCACTTTACAATATAATTTAACCAGTTGCACTCCACAACTAGAAGAAACAAGAACATTCTTCCATGTAATATAAAAACAATATGAAAGCTAATCATGGAGGCTACTGGTATTTTTGATTTGATGAAGATTCAGATTTTATGAATGTGGTACTGAAAAACAGAAACCATCCCCAGTGCAGAAAACCATGCATTTGGGAGGCTCTTGCAGAGATGGATCAAAACTAGTGGTTGTGTTAGACCCATGCCATGCTGGTGTTAATCTGGAGCAGAGACTCCATCCAGGCACACCTTACCAGCCCTGTTGTCTCCAAGCAATTGCTGAAGGGTGCAACCGGTCAATCTGTTTCTATGGAAGCCTTTACAGATAGGAATGTAGGTTTTTACCTTTAGAAAGTCAAGTTAGCAGATGCTGTCAAATAAACAAATCTGCTGGCAGCCTCCCGGTGCCAGCACTGTATTAAACATTAGACATAACAACATTCTTCCTCTAGACAGTGAAATTCTTGAACCCTCACCAGCACCAGGCAGAGCTGGCCTGACTATCTGTGGCACTGCTGCAGAGCCAAAGCTGTGAGAGGTGAGGAGCCAAGCAAGGAGGCAGGTCACCACCCAGGCGAGCCGCAGCTGCAGAAGTCTCCATCCCTTCAGCCATCCCCTAGGTGCCATTCCACAAAATCAGATGGATCAGACAATTACTGATGTCAGTGGACTGCAGCACTGCTCTGAGTTGGAGTAACTAGATATTGTAGAGTGAACACTGCAAACCTTTCATCTTTCCTGTTGCTTTGTTTCTTGTTATTATAAAGTTCTGGACTGCAAACTCCAGGATGCCACCCTATAGTCCTCCCTTTCTGGGCACTTCTGAGCTCACTGCCTGTATTTAGTACATTTGTTTTAAAGTGTTTAGCAATGATTGTTAGAATAATAATTTCTTAGAACAGGCACACTCTCCCCAGAGTACTCAGCCAAATGGACTTCTCTTCAGAATTAGAAAAATTGCTTCTCTAATCTATCAGCACTCAGCATCTTGCCACAGATTTATTTTTTTTAAAAAAAAAGAGTGCAAAGTATAATAGCAGTTTTCAGGTTTGGGTTTTACTTGAGTTTTATCTGCAAGAAATTCCAGCTTGGCCAGAATATGTTTCACCTTTCTGGAGCAGGAGTCTAAGCCAATAATGCTGACACAGAGCCTTTAGCCCTTACCACTGACATCCTATAGCAGAAGACCTTGTTTTTCTTCCCCCTCGTCTGCTCCGCTTTCCCTTCCTTTGCAGCAGCAATCTTGCCAGCTCAGCTCCCCTCTCACAAATGTGAACAAGCTAATGAGCGTATTGTTGGCTCAGAACAGCAAGTATCGCTTCAGCTGTGCTCAGAGACCCAGCTCGGGTCTCTATAATCTGCTGCTCAGTCAGAGGCATTTAGTAATTTGTTCAGCTGCTTTGGGGAAAGTGAGATGTCTCTGAAACCACCAGCCCTTTTGCTCCCTGCAACTCTCCAGCTGACCTTCTTTGCTAATCTTTTGCCCCAGGTTATTGTTTTAAATTCAGGAATGAAAAGCTGGACAGACAGACTCTGTTTCTTCATCACTTGATATTTACTTTGTATTTTGAGTGCTGCACAAAACGCTGGAGGGACCTGTTGCACTCACATGCTTTGTGCCTTTTCTGTACTTTCTTCTCCTTCTTTCTGAAAGAAGACTCTTGGCATGCAGAAGAAGCCAAAAGAAAAAATGCTGCTTTGTTTGGAAAAAATGCAGTTATTAAATGAACTATTTCCCTTTTTTGCCCCTCTTGTTCAAACCAGAGTTACTGTAATTTCTAAGTAAAGGTCAGTTTTCTAACTAAAGACAATGTTGTGCAGAGACACCCGTACAAACTAACTAATCTGTTTCAGAAATTATACAGCCACGTTAGGGCAGTGCTACCAGTCTTGCTCTGGGCTTTCTAAGTGGTTAAACATTTCATTGCTTCTTTTTTTGATTGTTGTCATTCAAACTGAATGTCAATAAAAGGTGATAGACCACATGCCAGTGTTGCTTTGTGAGAATTTTATAAAATGAGGTAGTGGCCAGATAGCGATTTCATGGCTGTTAAAAAAATGTTTTATTTTGACTTTTTTTCCTAGGATTAGCTGTTTTATTCACACTTGACTGCAAACATGATCATAAATCTATATTCCATTTTTAGTGTCTGCAATCTCAGGCATAATACAATTTGCAAAAATAATTTAATATGTACAAGCCAACACGATAATATTATCTTAGAATGATGAAACAAACTAGTTTAGAACTCCTGTGCACATTTTTCCAGCTAACACAACTAAGCTATGCACACTTGCTCCAAGAGAACGCGGATTTTTAATAGGTTAATATGAGCAGTTTGCCTCAGATTGGGCTGAATTTTCAGTATCTCTGACAAGGCTCAGCAGCTTTCTCCATGTCACTCTTTACTGAAGTCAGCAGGAAATAGCACTGGACTTTCTCAGATTTTTCTCTCCCTCTGTGACCTTCATGTTTTCATCTAAATACATTTTTCTGCATCACCTGGCCAATCACTAGGTATGCCTTCAACAATTTCTTCCTTAAATTGATAACACAGGCGGCAACCAACTGTACAAGCCATCTGCACTCACAGCCTCAATATTTTGCCCGTTGGGTTTCATCTGAGCGGTAGTTATGGCACTTCATTTGGCTGCACTTCACCTGACGCTGAACAGGACTTTGTGATCAGAGTGACACAAACATAATCTAGATCTGTTCTTAGCTTCACTGACCTCCTCTTAAATGGTCAAAACAATATATGCCTGAATTTATACCAAACTCTCCCAGATTCATATGAAATCTGAAATCTCATACTGACAGACGGCTGATATTCTCCATAGACATAATTTTTAGCTGGGTAAGTTTTTTGCTTGGCAAATTCTAATTTTGTTAGGGGTTAATTATTGAAAACCAGTAGTCCCTCTTTGGATAATATCCTACAATCTTGTCCCACTTTGTCCCCATCCACTTTAATTCCAAAATAGACCTGTCAGTTTTAATTTAGTCAGACTTTTTTCATGCATTGTGTTACCTACATATTACAATGTTACATAACGTGACTTCAGTATCCCAGTTCATTCTGCAGTATGATTTCACAGTTATCTTTAAAATGTAAAAACATCCAGGCATTAGAAACAACTATTATAAGAAATAATCAACCTTTCAACAGATATTTATGTGCAAATTTAACTCTCAGACTTCTTAACTTTCTCCAGAGTTTCAATTAACTGCGTTTTGTTTTTGCTTTGGGGAGGGTGCTAGTTTTCAACAAGTCAGTGTATAACTGTTATGTTTACAAAGAAAACCTCAAAAATGTAGCCTACCATTTGTCTGAATTTGTAGAGAACATGAAATAACAAGTCCAAGGGTAAAAAAGCATTTTATTTATTTCTACTTATGCTAAACTTGATGGCAGTAAGGCCACTTTAAATGTCAACAATTCCACTGTTCATCAAAGCATGGAAGAAATGCAGGGACAGCTCATAGAAAAATAGCTACTTACTGCATTTGAATCCTTACCCCTTGTAGTAGATCTTCAATCATGCATTAATTAAGTGGTTGCCAAGTAGTGCTGCAAAAGTGATACATTTTTTCTAAGCAAGGATTAAAAAATGAAAACACTTGGCTAGCAAGTTTTGCTTTTGTCCCTAATCCTTCTGAAATTATGCAAATATTTGTGTATCTAAAATGAGCACAAGATTGCACTTTGAAATGGGTTTGCTCACCACGTTTGTAAAGAAAGATTCGACATTTCTCTGCTATCAGTTTTGCTCTGTTTTGTTTCATTTGAAGAAAATCTGTGTGATAACACATTTCTGTATGAACGTTTTTCCCATGTTATTTTTCACCATTGTATTGTGAATGGTGTTGATTAACGTCACTGAAACTTTATTAGCAATTTCTGCACATACCATCGTGCCAAAATCAGTGCTTGTAAAAATTCTTTCAAACTACCTACTTCATTGAATCCTAAGCACAAATTGCTACTACTGAAAAGTTTAAAAATCAAAACATTTTACCTAAAATGAGTACAATTCAGCTGCATTCAATATACAATTTAACTACTTACTGTACTTTCTAATCTTCTTGCTACATGTATAACTTGTTATTATTTGAGTGTATAAGAAAGACATCATAGACCATAGAACCATAGAATCTTCCGGTTGGAAAAGATCTTGGAGATCATCGAGTCCAACCGTACCCATCTTCTGCTAAACCACGTCCTTCAAAAACTCATTGACACATTTTTTAAACACCTCCAGGGATGATGACTCAACCACCTCCCTTGGGCAGCTGTTACAGTGCCTGTCAACCTTTTTGGTGAAGGAATTTTTCCTAATAACTAATCTGAACCTCCCCTGCGCAACTTGAGGCCATTTCTTCTCGACCTATCTCCTGTCACTTGGGAGAAGAGACCAACACCCACCTCACTACAGCCTCCTTTCAGGTACTTGTAGACAGTGATGAGGTCTCCCCTCAGCCTCCTCTTCTCCAAGTTAAATAATCCCAGTTCCCTCAGCCAGTCCTCACAAGACTTGTTCCCCAGCCCCTTCACTATCCTCGTTGTCCTTCTCTGGACACGCTCCAGCACCTCAATGTCATTTTCGTAGTGAGGGGCCCAAAACTGAACACAGTATTCCAGGTGTGGCCTCACCAATGCCACGTACAGGGGCACAATCACCTCCCTTGTCCTGCTGGCCACGCTGTTTCTGATACAGGTCAAGATACCATTGGCCCTCTTGGACACCTGGGCACACTGCTGGCTCATATTCAGCTGGTTGCCAACCAACACCCCCAGGTCCTTCTCCTCCAGGCAGCTTTCCAGCCATTCTTCCCCAAGCCTGTAACGCTGCATGGGGTTGTTGTGTCCCAGGTGCAGGACCTGGCACTTGGCCTTGTTGAACCTCATCCCGTTGGTCTCAGCCCATTGATCCAGCCTGTTCAGATCCCTCTGCAGAGCCTCCCTTCCTTCAAGCAGATCAAGATTTGCACCCAGCTTGGCGTCATCTGCAAACTTGCTAAGGGTGCACTCGATCCCTTTGTCCAGATCATTAATAAAGATATTGAACAGGTCTGGACCCAGCACTGAACCCTGGGAAACACCACTCGTGACCGGCCTCCAACTGGACTTAACTTCATTTACCACCACTCTTTGGGCCCAGTCATCCAGCCAGTTTTTTACCCAGCAGAGGGTGTGCCCGTCCAGGCCAATGGCAGCTGGTTTCTCAAGCAGAAAACTGTGAGAAACGGTGTCAAAGGCTTTACAAAAATCCAGGTACACCACATCCACAGCCTTCCCTTTATCTATTAACTGGGTAACCTTGTCATAGAAGGAGATCAGGTTGGTCTGGAAGGACCTGCCTTTAATAAACCCATGTTGGCTGGGTCTGATCACCTGGCTGTCCTGCATGTGCTATGTGATGGCACTCAACATGATCTGTTCCATGACCTTCCCCGGTACCAAGGTCAAGCTGACAGGCCTATAATTCCCCAGATCCTCCCTCCGACCCTTCTTGTAAATGGGAGTTACATTTGCCAGTCTCCAGTCAAGCGATACTTCCCCAGTCAGCTAGCACTGTTGATAGATGATGGAAAGGGGTTTGGCAAGGACCCCTGCCAGCTCCCTTAATATCCTTGAATGTATCCCATCCGGCTGCATAGACTTGTGGACGTCTAATTGGCTGAGCAGGTCTCTAACCAAGTCTTCTTGGAACATTGAGGGTTCAAATGGAAACATCGAGCACCTCTTTGCTGTGCTAAATAACAACAGTTCTCCTGAAACACAAGGAGCCTTTATAGCAACACTAGCAATGATGGAGGAGACCTCTCTAGCAGCTAATAAGTACCACAGGAAAAAGGGAGCATTGGGGATTGTCAAATACTACAGAAGTATTCAGGTGATGCATCTGGAAGGCAAATCCCATATATTTATGTTAAACCTATGCAAAACTGCAAAAACCTTGTGCCAACAGGAGCCCTGGAACAAGGAACATGATTGTGTTTTAGTTATGATCAGTCACATGTGGCATACACAGAAATGAAACTCATGTGGCTGTGAAGCTTGCCCAGTCCAACTCGCCATTCCATGAGAAAGTGAGAGCTAAATAGCTGCACCATCAATAAAGAGAGAAACATTCCTCTGCAGCAGGTCAGAGTGTCTTTGATGACTGCTGTTCGTTTGTTGTGTCACATTATGAGCAAATGTGACACCCCAAAGACTGTTTTTCTGGAAAAAGGTGGAGAAATCTGCTAAACATTTTTAATATATCATTTTAAAGTTAACTTTGCAGACCTAGTCTTTTATATGGTAATGGCTGCATGCCAGATGAATGATTACTGTAAATGTGTAAGTTAAATAGTCCAGTGACAGGTCCATATGTGCTCTATAAAGAAGCTAGTTAAGCTGACCCTGATCAAAAGCAGAATGATTAGCTCAAAATTTCAGGAGCTCAGAAATATAAAGACTGGTCAGGGATCTGAAATAGATTTAAGTAGATTCCCATACCTGCTACGATTTCCCTCTCCCACTCTGGACCACATCCATGTACATATCCTACAAACTTATACAACATCTGTCCCTGGATGCAAAATCTCATACTGGCTTTGCAGACAACCAAACCACTTGAAGATACAATTGATGGATTGCTTTATGAGCCCCCACCTGATGAAGTTGCCACTGGTGGGGACTGAAGGAATGATCAGACAGAGACTCTTCTGCAAGCTTAGCATAAAACCGTGCACCTCTGCAGAGGTGATGATAATGTCATCAGCTGCTCCAGGGAGATGCTGAAGGGGTCTGCTCTGGAACCGCATTTCTTTCTCAAAGAACAGTGTGGCATGGGTGGGTGGTAACCCTCAAAACCATGTCTTGTGCATACAAAAGGGCATCAGTCAGACAACTGACCTCCACTGCACCTATATTTTTCTCAAACAGCAATATCTGCTAACTTCAGACAGGGAGTGCATGTATCAAGCCCATCGTATTTCCCCCAACAGAAATGAGAGATTTTACAAAGATGGTCTTGCTACATATTCTGAGTCAGCTTGTGGTTCAGTTTTTGGAGTAGGAGATAACATTAACTGGAAATACTCTGGCATTTGTTTCAGAGGTAATTAGTTTCCCTCGTATCATCAGCTTCAAGATCTTTAATATCTTCAATATGTTACTGGTTTTCAGCCACAGAACATGGCTATCTAAGCAATCAGATGATGAAAGAACCTGTGCATGTTGCTTTTGTTCAACAGCAGACCTGACTTTGATATACTTGAAGCCATTTGTACTGCAGCATTTATTTTCACAATTTTCATACGGCTTTTCAAATTACAGTGACTACTTTAAGGTTAATACCCTTCCGTCACCTCCTGAAAACTGTTTCTATTTTATCTTAGCATAGAAATAAAAGAATGCAGATGACTCTACACTACTTAGCATTACTGTGTATACTGGGTTTAATCCAAGAGTGCTGCAATAACTGCAAAGCACTACTGCAAGGTACAGACTTTAGACTAAGTGTTTCAAGGTAAGCTTCTACAGACATAAAGGTTTGACCCTGACTAGTGACCATCAACTGGGTAGAACTACATTTTTATATGCATCTTAGCATGAAGCCTCCCTCAACCTTCTATTGGCTTGATAACCTCATTTAACAACCACTCTTCTCCATCTTCCTAGATCTTTTCTAGAGAATAGGGAGTAAGTACAGAATGCAGAAGGACTAGAAGTCAAGAACAGTTCATAGTGGAATTATTATTGGTGCACCTTTAAAGGATTAAAGGTTGCAATGCAATAATGGGCTCTGTACTAGGGTAGAAATTGCATACCGATGGTAAGCTAGAAGATTACCTTAGAGCTGGTCTTAGTTGCTGCTACGGACATATGCCAAGTGTCTTCTATGCACTGGAAGCCAGGAGAAGCAACAGAATAGTTCCTTAATCAAAAAAGTGAAGAATTAATTAAAATCCTATGTGTCCCCAGCTGGTAAGAAAACGCAAAGCTGGTAAGAAAACGCAAATCTGGTAAGAAAACGCAAGTGAGAAACATTCTACTATGTCATAGTAGGATCTAATGAAACCATGCCCTGAATAAGCACACAGCAGGTAGGAACGGTTCTTTGCTGGCCTGTAGCCTGTCTGAATTAAAGTTTTTTGAATCATTATGCAATGCTAAATTAGCTGAATTAATCAATTCTAAAGTGTCATCGTGGTTCACTTCATCATTAAAATAACACTATGCAGCAGGAGTTACAAAGCAGAGTTTACAGACAGTATGCCCAGAGTCTAAATAAATATGTCGTTTCTCCCTAGGTACCATTTCACAACAAGGAAAGTGTTGCTCTTTAAAAAAAAAACCCACAAAACATATTATTAAAATAGACGCACACTTGACTTTTATACTTTGTTGGAGTATCTTTGAGTGCCATGTCTTCCATTGCTGTGAAATTAACAGCTGCTACAACTATGGACTTGTGACTTGGCTTGTGAAGATTTCTGGAACTGCAAAGTTTTTCCAGCAATGTCTGTCTTTGTTTTTGCTGATTATGGTTTCCTTTGAGGTACCTCCACATTTTTATTTCCATTCCTTTAGTGTCTAGTCTTTCTTTCCATTTATTTACTTAGCTGTGGCCTCTCACATTTTTTCCTTATTCTGAAAATTGACTTCTCATCCTCTCTAAACAGTATTTTTATGTGTTTTAAAGCAAGTTCAGGTGATGTTTAGGTCTCAGGGTGTATAAATTGTTGAGTTCTTTCTTTTGCTTTCTGAATTCTAGCAAGGACTAGTCCTCTGCTTCTGACGCTTGAAAAAACAACAGCAGCAAAGAGCTGGAATATTCTGTTCCATGTTTACTTCCTGAATTATCTGGGGGTTAGTATAGTAGTATTGAAAGGCCCCAACAAAAAGATGATACCTGAATTAATGAGCTTATAAGTGATTACATTAGAAGTAGAACAAAGCATATTAAGTAATGTCAAAATATGTAACAGGCAACTTCTGAGATGACAGTACCATGAAAAATAACATAAAGGCATCGGATAAAACCTCAATTCTGTTACAACTTTATCATCCCAGTCTACAATGAAGGCGGCAGATCCCTTTTAAGGAGAACAACATCACTAAAGTGATGTGCTCATAAAAATGCTAACATGATCCTTAAAATTATTCTAAACAGATACTTTTAGATAAGATACGGAACTATTAAGGCTGTTACACATAGCAGTGGTGAGGTTTTATCTAGAGTACTGATTACAATTCTGTTTACCAGAAATGAACTAAATTATTTTATCTTGTTTAGGTAAGCAGAAAAAAAGCTGAGAGTGAATATGCATGCTGCCTGAAGTGTACATCATTATGAAGACACACATAAAGGAGAGGATAGCTATTCAACCAGACAATGATGGATTAAAAACAAACATACAAAGACAAAAAGGAGAAGCTGTAGGTTGGAGGTCAGCAGAGATTCCCCAGCCAGCAGAGCAGGTAGGTTCTGGAACCATGTTGGCAGGATCAAACCCAGACTACTGCTAGGAGGAAGCTGGAAAAGTTTCTGAGTCTTTGTAAAAGATAATGCCACAGCAGATGTAATTTCATCCCTGATCTAGAGAATGGTGGCAATAGCTTTTCTTTGTTCCACATGTAAATTTTGCTCTCATGAGCTCTAAATTCAATGGCTCAGGAGGTCTCTTCTAGTCTTATGACCCCATTTTATGCAGAAATCCTTCAGTACTTGAAGGGTGGTGTGAGAGAGCACAGAAGAATTTCAGCAAAAAATTACACTGACAAGAAACAAAGGAGAACATCAATGGTTCCTAAATGGAGGGGCCACATAACAGTCAGTTTTTAATAACATTGGGGCTAACCCTATTGGAGCTAGTGGGAAATGAGCGTACTCAGTATATCACAGAAACTGCTCAGTGTTTTGAAGATTTAGCATCTCCTAAATAAATAAATTATTTCTGTGGTTTACAGTTTAGTCTTGGTCTGCTGACACGAAAGGCAATGTTTTCACTGATGTTAGCAACAAAAGAAGAGGACATATTTTTAAGTGAACTATGTACCTAATGAATCAAGTGGTTTGTTCCCATCATTCATAATGATTTTAAGCCAGACATAATGTTTCACTCAAAACCATGTTTTTTTCTTCTATGACAAATGGCCTGCTTCTAAACCCTGAACTTTCATGAAAAGCTTTTGCGTTTTTCTTTTAATCTTGAAGATTTTCATGGAGAAAATAAAATCAAAATTATCTTTTTGGTTTTCCCTATAATTTTCTTTTTGTCACTGAACATCCTGAGAGAAATTAATTCAGGATCATTTGTCACAAAACTGAAGTGAACCCCATTCCCATTTACCTCTTACACCTATTTATGTAAAATAAGATATTTTGTGTAAATTGATTTCATGCAAAAGAATACGTCTGTCTTCACTCTTTGTACAATTTTCCCTGTTGCCATTCTTGAAGCTGCAGGGCTCCACCGACTTGTGAAATCTCTTCATATAGCATTAATAACTTCAAAGCAAAACACCCTTTTAAAAAAAGCCTAAAGTTTGGCAAAAGTAAACTGGGCTACACTTGCCTGATATACAGACTGGGCTTCAGACTTTGAACATGTGTGTTGTTGCCCCAGGCTACACAGGGAACAAAGCCCTGTTTTCCTCAGAAGACCCCAGAATATCTGGGCAATCCTACTGCAGAAAGTTTTTTTCTGGGATTTCTTAAGAACTCAAAAAATGTTTTTGTTGCGCCAGACACACTTTTACACTTATAATTTCCTTCTCTTCATTTGGAAATATTTGCTGTGAATGGTGAGATCATGAAGGACACCCTCTCAGACTCTCAATCACTTAAATGTTCATCACCACAAGGAAAAGCATACGAATTATTAGAGAATGGCAAAGACAATCATTAATGTGGCTATACAAACATTTTACTTAATTGCTAAATTAGTCCTAATTAATTCAGTTACTACTACCTGGAGTATTGTATGTAATTAATGAGGAACTTTAACAACTACACAAAGGCCTGAACTTCAAAAGCCTGGTACAGTAGACCTTCTTTGAAACTGAGAAGCTTTATGCTGAGAATTTTCGTTCAGGCCCCTCTCTGCTAGTAACTAAGGGAGCTGGTGACCAGTATCTATCAAGAAGATGCTTAGCAGGAGCAGAATAGCTAGGGCACTAGCCATAGCTGTTCCACTGTTCCATAGTACCACTCAGAAATGGTTCCCTTTCTCATCCCAAAAGAAAAGGATCCTCCCAGAGTAGCATTTGATGGAGGTTACTAACCAAGAACTACTGAAGGTATTTTTAGCTTGCTTGCCTCATGACAGATAATAACAGCTCCTATTAGAATATCTGTTTCAAGCAGCACTAATATCTCAATAAAGCCTTCTATGCAAGTAATGGTGAATAAGTTTCGACTAAACACCCTAGAGGTAGAATTTTCTTTTTGAAAAATGATAAACCATTTCTGTGACAATATCTGTAATATCCTGAAGGTTGCAAATACCACAGTAAAAAGTTCTGTATATTCATTCAAAGGAATAATTACTATGTTCACACTACAACTGTAATTTATAATAAGGGCTGAAGGGGAAAGAATATCTGAAAACCACAGGAAATATTTTTTAGAGCCTATTAATCCCTGAAATTGCTTCTAAATGCTTTTGAAGAGGTAGAACGGTGTTTTTCAAACTAATATTTTCACCAGTTTCTACTCCTGCTGGATTCATAGCCTTTTTTTTTTTCCTGGAATTGTCTGTATTTCGTACTTGGGAATTTTATAAGACTCTCAGCATTTCCTATATGAATGGACAGAAGGATAAACCACATTTTTTGCAATTGAACACATGTTCATCTCAGCTGAGGACATTATTGTCTTAGTTCTCTAAACTACAAATTTAGTAGTTTAAGCCAGAAGCTATGATATACCATAAAGTAATATTTTCACAGCCTGGTGGACACAGTCTGATTAAGACACACAAAATATAGAAGACTCCACACCTGAGACGACAAGATTTGTTCTAGTCTGCTCTTCTCGTATCTTTAATCTTCTTTCTTCCCTGAGCAAGGAGACTGCCCATACCTCTTCTCTCTAGGGTTGGTGGAATTCAAGAAGAATCCTTGTTCCCTTCTTCTGCAGCATGAGGTCTCCTTCAATAGTTGTTAGATATTCAAATACACTCCTCTGCACCTATATAACTCTGAAATATGTTGTGGCATAAACAGCCTCGTACTTCCCCATCTTTCCTAACATTTCTTCAGCCCCCTTGCTCTACCCTTCACCACCTCTGCATTTGGGTTTCCAGATCTACAAAGTTTGGACAATGCAAGCCCCCAAGATTTCAAAACGCTTGTATTCTCTTTCCTGTTGTCTCTTCAGAACTGTTCCTACTTTAAACTTACACAGCATTTCTTAGGTATGTGTTCAATCTGGATATCACAGCACCCATATAGAATAGTTATATCTATATATATATATAAAAGCAAAAGAGCAGACAGAGTATGGGTTACATTCCAGAAGACATCATTATACTACCCGCATAACCCACACCTTACCAGCCTCACTCACTAACTCATGAAATTACCCACTAATTACCGGTTAAGCAACAGTGTAGATTCTAGAAGGCTTGTGGCTGCCTTTCGTAACTGCGATTTCCCTTTCCCACAGAGACTTTCATTCTTAATCAGCACAAAGCCATGAATAAGATTGATTCTTATTGAGTATATATATATGCACACTGGTCCTATTAAGGAGAGCACATCAAAGTGTTTTTTAATAAATATAATAGTGAAATTGCATTTCTAAGAGAAGAAAACTTGTTGTTTGCTTGGCTATAATAATTCCAGTCTTATAACTTCAGCTTTGGTTAGGTTTAACTCTCACTTTATTCTGAGAAGACAATTCATTTCAGTAGTGCATGCAAGTATTCATAGGCACACCTCAGAGTGAAAGACATTTCTATAAATGTAATACAATACTAGCAAGGTAAACTACTTGGACATACCTAACTATAAGCAGACAGATATAGATGCAAAACAGAAAAATTCTACCATATTTAGTAAGCTCCTGTAAGTTAAAAAAGAAACCTTTTCTAAACATAGATTATACTGACTTTTTATCAGTGAAAGACGGATTACCTCTTGAATTTGCCAAGAACAAGAGCAGTTTTCCAAGGAAGTGATCATCCTGGCTCCTATTTATTTCCTCCAAGTAAACTGCTCTGTTCTGAAATTTCCCTTTTTCTCCTTTTCCAGGAAGGCAAGAGGTTTGATTCTAGGTTGATAGGACCGAGCTCTTTTTCAGCGTATACCTAAACTATTTGCCTAAGCCAAGGATTACATAGCTGACCAGAGCTGAGCACAATGCTGGAGGGAGCACTGGAAAAAGCATTGGGGATGGGCAGCTTCCAGAAAGTAGTTTGCAAATTACTCTTCCTAATAACATGGTAGTTTATAGCATTGAGAGCTGGGTTCCTGAGTCCATTCTCATTATTTAAAACACTTAAAAGCCATAGTGAAGATGAATGATTATAAGGTTATAGAGTAACTAGAAAATTATATTATCATGAATTAGAACAAAAGAAATTTAATCTGTTGTGACTACCATAATCTGTGATTGCAGTAGGCAGAGCCTTGTGCCTCTATGCAGTTCATTGTCAAATCACAGCCTAATAGCTGCTTATTTAAGATTTAAATTATTAAAGAAACTATGTATAAAGCATGTTCTTACAGAGCATACTTCAAAAACAGAATAACTATCAGAAGTAACATTAGAAGGTTAGAGGACACCTACATCCTTAAAAAATTAGGTAAAACACACATTAGAAATCCTCCTCATTGCTAAGAAGCCGAGCTAGATGAGCTACAGGATTGTTTCCCTCCCTGTAAACAAAAGAATGTAATTCGTGTTAAAACAAATGAAGATCTGAACTGATTGTAAGTAACAGCTTTACCACAAGTCCAAATATAAGTGAGGAAAAGAAGTTGTGGAGGTTCAGAAAAGGAAACTTTGATAAACCTCTTTTGAAATGTTGGTAAGAAGTAATGAGGGGAAAGCTTCAAACTACAATCTCAGCCTTTTTTCCCATTATCACGCATGTCCAGTAGGGGAATTTCACCGACAAAATCATCCAGAACAGCCATCACTCCTGTAAAGACAGGATTTGAGACATGTGAGAAGACATGTGTACACAAATGTGAGTTAACAAAACATTGGAATGATAAACTAGATCCTTGAAATAGTCTGTTTACGGCTATTCCTATATTCCCTACAGTAGCTGGTCAAATATGGTTCTACTAGTTTGGCTTGTATGACACCCGAGTTGACACAATGACAAGAAACCCACTGAGTTCACATATATTTTATCATGAGATTTACTTTTTTTTAAAAAAAAGATTAAACGAAAGATGAAAACCAGAGTAGAGAAGGACTTTCCTATTTCATGCTCAGCTCAGCCCCCAGAAAAATCAGAAAAACTCACCACAGGAACTTTGCTTTTCTATTATTTTCTACAAGCCTAGCATGGGAGCAATTAGCGTGTGACTCTGAACAGCACAATTCAAAAAGCATGAAACATTGAAGCCAACAGCTAGCTTGCCATTCATAAGACGTGTGCCAAACCCTCATATTTAGTTTTTTGACACTTTCTTCCTTGTCTGAGGAGAAGTGAGCTGCAAGAAGAATTATGTTCAGATATTGCATTTTTACTAAAGTATGTTTAGAGAACCACAGGGAACAGGAGAAGTAGCAAGGAGTGCACTTCCAGTAATAAAACAGACACATTCAGGGTGCAGGGTTAATCTAAAAGACAATCTGTAAATGAAATTGTGTTCATTTCCATTCAGGCAAGGGTAATGCAAGACTGTGCTGTTTCATACAAAAATTAGGAATCTCTCAAGTAGAGAAATATTCCGCAAATCCTACGTCATACATTTTTAGGACATCTGGAGGTTCTTTGTTCTTTACAATTCCCACTTCCCTTCTAAAGAGCGTTATTAAAGTGTCAAATAAAAGCTGCTGGCAAAGCCCTAAGTGTTTCACAACAGATTGTGCTATCTTATATGATAATATCATGTTAGGGTGTGAGACAACTAAAAACAATTTGTGGAAAAACATTCAAATCAGAGAAGTCAGTACAAAGAAGAATAAAAATATGAAAAGTATTCTCGTTACTCATTTTCAGTATCCAGACAAGTTTACATCGCCCAAAGGAAATGGCAGGAGCCTCCTTGTGCTGAACAAAGCACCAAAGAATACCCTGAGAGGAAGGAACAATCATGAAGATAAACAGATGTCCAAGAACAAAAAAGAAGTCCAGACCTTTGTTTCTGCAACTTTTACAGCAAATCCCAAAATATGAGAATCCATGTATTGGAATGAAAAATAAAATAAAATAATCTTTTTTTAAAAAAGTGCCAATCAGCCTTCCAGATTTAGTAAGCTTTTTAAATAATCTGCATGCTTCAGCTGCTGTGTTTCACTGGTCCTTTAAATCATTTTGACACCAGCATGACTCTGTTGAAACCAGCAGGGTTACATCATGACAGAGCCAAGAATTAGGCCCACGAGTGTGATTGCTGGTTGCAAGACTGAAGGAAAAACAACTTTCTTTGAGCTTCACATAAGTTCTTTTAATCACTACACGAGCTGCACTAATCCAAAAGACATCAGGCAATTCCTGTGCTTGGAGGACATCAAGTGTGCTGGGTTTCATTTTTCCTTGGTCTGGGATGTTAAAGAATTAGCATGACAAATAGTCTGGACAACATAACTCTCTGAAGACAATTCCAATCCCACACATGTGATTAGCAAATTAACAGAACTGGAAGCCAGGAAGAACCAGCGGGTCATCTAGTCTGCCCTTTTGTCAGAAAATTTCACCAGCCTTTGAGGTCAGTAACTTGTATGTTTGATTAAATCATTCCCTGTGATTCAGTTGAAGCATATTTTTCCAAATGATAAACAGATCTGGAGATTTTGAAATAAATTCACTATTTCCCCAGTGGTTAGCTTCATGTTTTAAATAATTATTTTAAAAACAAAACAAAAGCAAAAAATGAAAAGGCTTTCCAGGAACATCAGCACAAAGAGCAAAGATAAATCTGGAAAATATACCACATCACAGATAACTCTGGAAACTGGCTTAACTGACATTCAAACTAGTAACATCTAGAAACCCTAACAAATGGCTTTTACCCTTAGGAAGTAATGTTCTGTTAGAGGTGGGGCTATGGATGCCATCTCAGGACAGCACCAGGGTAGTTCCAGAACTGCAACTGCAAAAATCACCATTCTAATACAGTCCCTGAAGAAACGTCTCACTTCCAGGCTAAGTAATTCTCCGCAGCTGCTTTTGTGACATCAAATAGTAAGTTGCAGTTCCCAGAATTAAACAGTTTGTTGCAGCTGCTAACCATAATTTGCAGGAATAGCTAGATCTGAGTGATCCCCAACATTAAAATCTGTATGTAAAGATTGTATCATTGCATTGCTTGACTCAACTGTTCTTAAAAATTAGCATTTACTGTGCTATTTAACATGCTATTTTTCCCTACGTATCTAAAGACACTAAGTTGTTCCCATTACACAATGACAATGGATTTTTGTACTTTTCATATTTTCCAAATGGCAGAAAATGCAGCTAAGTACACTCATATTTTTTGGATTGCTAATGTGCTTCCAGTGCCCTGCAAATCACCTGAAGGAACTGGAGTTTTTACGTCTTTTTTATTCAGGATATGGATTGTAAAAAGTGATTAACTCTTTGACAGAACTGTTTCAATTTCATAAACTCAGTTATAGGGAAGACAGATTGCTAACAAAGAATATGTAATAGAATGATAGCAGATTGCCTCCCACATCGAATGATCTGAACACTCGCTATTACTGAATACAGGCGGGTTTCTTTTCTCCAGTTAGCATTTAATTATTTTATAAAGTAATTCTGCAACATCCTTTGCAGTACCCCAAAACTAACTGGAGACTCACTAGCAGTACAAGCAGACTATGGGAGCCGTGATAACTCACTTAATGGGACCCATGTCACTAAATTGCCTAGCAAATCACACTCCTTAAGTTCTGGTGATAGACATAATGTTGCTATGCTCTGTTTTGATTAAGGTATATGAGTCTATACAAAAGCTAGGGTAAGGTTTTCCCAGGATTAAAGCAAAAAATATTTGAGAAAGGTCCTAAGTAACCAACTCTCACAGCATTTTGTAGAAACTCATGTACCACATTAATTTAAAGGCCCATAAAAGAAATTCAGCCTCATATTTTCCCTGTTAAATAAGATGTTTTTAGGAAGATCTAAAGAAAAATTGTCATGAAAACCCAGCTCAGAGTATAGTGGTATTTCTCAAATCGTTAGTACACTGTTGCTACTAATTTTTGGTGCCTCCAACAGAGTGATGTGAGCAGACACAGATCTCCTACAGCATCAGATTTAAGAGTTGGGCCCTGACTTGTTACCCTCAGAGAGAAATCCCATATATAAAGCCACAGACAGCTTGTTCTGTGAGATAAGGATGGACCCATCAGTGACTGCCCACATAGGGCCCAGAACTTTATATTTGACAGATCTGGGAATGGAGAAGGCCTTTGAGATATTTTCTTGCCCTCTTCCTTGCTACTCAACCATGGAAACAGCTGTAGTTAGGAAGGAGAAGCTGTGTCTCCCAGAAGATGGTTAATCACAGCTTCTTTTGGAAGCCTACTGTGAGCTGATGACATTTTTAAATCATACTCAACACTCCTATAGTTTTGGAAGCTGAAGAGTTTTAGGGAGCACATGGCTTAGATGAGGCTTTTTGGGGTAGAAAATGGACAATAGTTTGAGCTTGCTCAGTTTGCAGCAGCAAGAGGTACCAGCTGCTACCTGAGAAGACGTGAGGCCACCCCAGCCCTTGCCTCGCAGTGCAGAGCTTGAACACCTTCTTGACTCTCTGTCACAGTCCTTCCTTGTCAGCTTCCACTGCCATTTCCAGTCCAAATTTTGGAGGTAGATCATAAAATCACAAAATGGTTGAGGCTGGAAGTGAAATTTCATATGGTCTAACCCCTTCTCTCAAGCAGGGCCACCTACAGCCAGTTGGCCGAGACCATGTTCAGATGGTTTCCGAGGATGGAGACTCCACAACTTCCCTTTGCAACCTGTATCAGTGCTCAGTTACCCTTACAATGAAAAAGCGTTTCCTGACGTTCAGAGGGAACCTCCTGTGTTTCAGTTTTTACCTGCTGTCTCTGATCCCATCACTGGGCACCAATGAAAAGGCCCTCCATACTTTCTATATCCTCCCTTCAAGTATTTACTTATATGCATTGATAAGATCCACCTGAACGTTATTTTCTCCAGGTTGAACAACCCAGCTCTCTTGGCTTCTCCCCTTAGGACAGATGCTCCCGTCTCTTAATCACTTTTGCCGCCCTTTGCTGTACTCTCTCCAGTCTGCTCCTGTACTGCGGAGCCTAGGACTGGACCCAGCACTCCAGATGTGCCTCACCAGTCCTGAATGTAGGGGAGGGATCACCTCCCTCGACCTGCTGGTGACACTCCTCCTAAAGCAGGATAAGGAAGGAAATGCCAAGAGGCCTTATCCTCATGCACAGAGAAACAGTGATGAGCATGACATTATTCAAAAGACTTCCAGGTTCTTCTTGCGTGTTTCAGCACCATCTCATCAAAACATCTTAAAAAAGACTGCAGTCAAGAGCCTAAACGTCACAAACTGGGGGCATCTTTTGTGTTTTAAAGATGAGTCTCACTCTGCGAAAGTAGCAACATGAATTTACTGGTAGCTGACTGACTCATACGGCTGATAGTATCACTCTCTTTGACAATGCCAGCCTATAGTTCAGTTTGAATTTGGGTGTTTTGTTTAATTCTTTTTTAGAAAAGTCTGAAGAAGAGGAAAAATGGAAGTTATGTGTCAAAAATTAGTAACAACTATGGAAAAAATCTGCCTCAAAACTTGAAGAGCCTTTGTTCTGTATTGGATGGTGACTCAGCTCATGCATTTGAAATGTTGCATAATTTTTCTATTTCTCAAGACTTCTGGAAAAGAAGTGACATTTAAGCACCATTATAAACTGTAGGGCTATATAGCAAATGTTTACCTGCTAATATCATTATATATCATCTGAGGATGATAACTATACATATTTTACTGAGGATCCTTGACAAAATCATAACATTCTCTAAAGGATGCTTTTATCTTTGCCCCTTGATTAACAGTAGGAGATTAGTGACTAATCTAATTTAGAATGAAATCAATATTCTCTCACTTACAAAGCATTCTCTGACATTTTTGTACGTTTTTAGTTAGTGAAGACCTTGTAATGGAAAAATATGAGCATCTGATAAAGTGAGGGGCCTAAGGTCCTCTCCTAAGGCATAGAGAGCAAAGACCTCTATGATAACCTTAAATACTATTAGAAATCAAGTACTCAAACTTTGAATGGAATAACACATCTAAACTTTCTGCATTTAGAAATTCCAAGTTTTTGAGAGCAGCATTGTATATCAGTTTTCTAACTAAAAATGATCTCAGATTGGAATCTCAAAAAGAAACAAATTTGTAGAAGTCTGCTAGCCAGGTGAATGTGTTTGCACTGGTTCCTGTGATATATGTTGCATTTTACAAAAAAAGATTAGAAATAAACCACAGACAGATCGTGGCATGTGTACTATCAGTTCACAGCAGGAGCTAAAGATGAAAATCTGTGGAGTCAGAGTTCACGACGAGCTCTAAGAATCCTTCCAGGTGTTTTCATGGAAATTGATACAATAGAGCACAGAGATGAAAGAACAAATATCAATTATTTTAAATCATAGCTTCAGGGCTTAAAGCTAAGCTCAGCACGTACTAGGAGACCCAGCATGGATTTCAAAGCAAATGTACATCTAAAGAAAGCAATTTTTCATTACAGTCATATTTTACACTCCATTCGCTTTTTGTTTTCTTTTTTTTCTCACAATTTTTTCTTCCTACTCTACCACAATCTTTATCAATCTCAATTTGAGCACTTTATTGATACTTTTGGATAACTCACTACATGTCTTAGATCATTATAAAGACTTCCAAGATACTTGATTTCATACACATGGATAGTACCTTTATATCATTTGTATTATGAAACTCTGAGAGATATACAGCCTCTGGCACTGTTTACAAATAAATGACCAATGTAGACTTTTAAAAAAGAAAATTATCTCCTTCTTCTATCAAAAATGGAAAAAATAACATTTATTTTACCTAAATATTTTAACACAATCCAGTCCTTTGTTCAGCTAATAGCAAAACAACTTTACAACAGTTCCTTGGAATTTATAGATCTTTCCATTCGCAAGTAAACTTTTTAAAAGTTGTTAAAAAACCTTTAAATAATTAGGAGTTGAATGCCTAAGAGAAAAACTTCTTTCAAAATGCACTGAGGACAGAAATTATGATTTTATCAAATGTTCCCATGGGCTTCTGCTACTCTGGGTGCCAGAACTGCAGCCACAGAAAAAGTAATATCGGGAAACATCAACTTTACAATAAGGAACATAGAGCAGTTCTTTCCAATTCCAGTTTAATATAAGCCCAAATGTGGGGAATTTTTATTCATACACAGGACTAAATATAAAAATAACGTTTTGTGCTCTAGTTGACTTCCAAGGGTACTTCCATTACAATATTCTGCTTCAAATAATTGCAAAGCTATGATATACATAAAAGATTATTGGATATAAGCAAAGAAATGTATAGAAACACACTGATTGCACCAAGATAGATGCTAACTGTGTTGTGGTAAATCATAATACTGCACACTGTGTAGCAAATGCATCTACCTACCAGCTAAATTCCACATGGGACTAAGTCAAAAATTGTAGAATAAATGTAGAATGCATGCTTTGCTTCTAACAGCAATAGAGCTAGTGGCATTTTGGATGATAGGGAGCAACACAGATCTTGAGAAGAAAGAAAAAGAGAAGAGGGAAAAATATGAAAATGGTTCGGTTTAGGTTCAGATAGAGAGCAAGAAATCAAAAACAAATATACAAGCACAAACTAGATATTTATCATTTTTATTGTGTACTACAATGCTTCATATTTCTTAAAAGCCTTCAGACAAAGATTCTGAAGCGTTAACAGCATTTCAGGAATTAATGAAGGTGAAACGCAAGGCCACTGGAAGGAAAATTGAGTTGTACAGCAGTTACAGGATTTAGCGAAGGTCAGGCACTGAATTGGTGACATCTGGAAATAAAAGCATGAAGTTTCCATTCCAGCACCCTCATCTCACTGCTATACTTCATATAAAAGTTTTGCTGCTTCTCACGGACATTCTGGCAGAAGCTTGAGGGACTTAATAGAGCAAAGCAGTACAATCTGCTGGGTTTTTTTAAATCGTAATTGCCTGCCTTACTATTTTTTTAGGAAAAAAAATTTAGTAAAATTCTCTATAAAAATGTTCTTGCTTCAATGTCAGCTGGAAAATGGTACACTATGGATCCTTTAGCATGCAATCAGTGTGACCAAGCAAAGTAGAATCCACCAAAATAAGAGGTACCAAAAATTTTGTTCCCCTTATGAAACTAACTTATATATATATATATAAATGTGGAAACAGATTTTGAAAGACATAGACTTGATAAGTTCATTGCTAGTTAAATCATCATGTGCCTCCACTAAGCATGTCTAATCAGCCACTCTCCCACTAATGATTTCCATCATGGTCCTGAGCTGAATTTTCAAAATAAGAGCAAGTTTAAGTCACATAAACAGAAGCTTCTAATGATGCCATGTAACATGAGCACTGTTGCAGCCATATTTAACACAACAAACAAGGTCTGTTCAGATGTAGTGCTGAGCAATCCAACCACATTAGCCATTTCTGCTGACTGCTGCTGACTGGGAGAACTGGACCACAGCGTTAGCCCATGAGCCCCGGAGCAAGAGAAGCTGCATTCATATACTGAGAAAAATGGATTGCTGTAGCTGGCAGGAAGAGAGCCAATGACAAGGGTCAGAAATAAAAACCTCAAAATGTGCCACGTATCTTGGAGGTTCACGGAATCATCAAAATTTTTCATGATAAAGCAAGCCAGATCAATCTCCTCATTGTCTGTGGTTTGTCTGTCATCACTTTCACATGTGCTGTGATTACTTTGTAGAAAAGTTACCCCTTTGAAAAGCTAACCCCTTTATTAGGAAGCAAGACTACACCACATACTATAAAAGCACATGGAATACGCAGAATCATTTTTCAGTTTTTCAATGAAGTTTAAACAGCCTTCCTCTCTTGAACTATTCACATTCAACAGCAAGCATAAGAGACTGTTATTTGCTCTCTGTATCTTACCAGGAATTTCTTGCAGTATATCAAAGACCTATGTTGCATTTACTAACACGTATCTGAGTTTTAAAAAAATTAAAAAGCTAAATTATCCTCAAGAGTAATGCTTCATGGCTAATTTAAACACCCAGGGCCTGATGAGTCACTATTAGAGGATATACCACAATCATGATAGATAATACTGACTACCATTTCCATAACCAGGATGCAGGCTGAATCTAATTTGCTGTGTGGTTCCACAGCAATGAACTATCGAATTCCGTTAAGAGACTTATTAACATATCTATCAGGTGTATCACAAGCAGTCTTGCATTCACCCACCAGTAGTGTGTCAGTAGACTACATATTCTCAACCTGCTGTGGCTGATTGTTATTTAAATAGGTCTCATATGTGTAGTTACAACATTTAACTGCCTTCATAAAGTGTTTGGAGATGTACAGGAGAAAAGGCCATGTATCTTCAGGACTGCTCTGCACAAGCAAAAGGCCTATTGCATGGTCATATGTGCTTGCAGGGGCTGGGTTCTGCGACCCAAAGCATTATTGGGACTTGCCCACACTTCTGAAAAAAATATAATCTCTACTATTGGATTCACCAGGGAATCTGGGAATCCTGTTACTAAAGTATAATGGAAAGAGGTGGTGAATGGCTTAGCCACAGTCCTAGATTTTTAGAATAAGCAGCTAATGCTGTAAAATGATGCATCAGAAACCAGTAATGGATAGTCAGCCAAATTCTGAGCTCACTAATACTCCAAGTAATTGCAGTGAAAGTAATGAATTTACACTGTCCAAGCGAATGAGATCAGCACTGAGCTCTTTTAACAGAGCAGAACCCCAGCTGGTGTTACTGTCCTAGCTCTATAATTATCAGTATTGGTTGATGTTCTGACTGTCTGTAGCTTAAGTCATAAAACTACAATGTTGACAACTCTTTATTATCCAAATAATTAAGCTGATCAAGACCAGTGACTGATCCACTTGTACTTGTCTTTATTACTTCTTAGGGTGCAATCCTTATTTAGACCAGTTAGTGGAAAGCAGTGGCATAACCCTATCAGTGACATCACCACTGATGTCACTGAAGATGGTGATGTCACTGATAAGTATACATGTGGTATGACACATACTCTTAGCCCATAAAAGAACAGCTTCTTATAAACATACATCTTCACCTCATCCGGTCTCTCAATTGGATTTTCAAGTTGCACTGATAGAGCTTCACATAATCACAACTATTTACTGCAATTTATTATCCCTGCAAGCTTACAGACAAGGTGTTCTGCTTCAAAAAAAAAAATTATTGTGGTTACTTGGATTACTGCCTGGACAGGAAACGATGAAACAGATGTCAGGGAGCCGGATGAGTAATAGAATAATTTTGAAAAGTGACCTGAGCTACTAAGATGATGACACTTGAAAGGTCAGAGGCACAAAACATTTTCCACTGTCTTTCTTTCCCTCTGAACTCAGAGCTTGAAGCACAAGCTGTGTGTGATTCAGCCTTGTCAAGCTGGCTGGTCAGTGCAGATGTTGTTTAGATCTATTCAGCCATTATGAAGGTCTTCAGCAGTGCCAATTCGGGGGGATTGGGTGGGGGGAGGGAATAGAAATGAAAAAAAAATCAAGAAAGCAGAAGCAGGGAGATGTATTATAGCTAGAGAAACAGTTTCATGAATCATTGTGCTGTTGCAGAAACAGATTTACCAGAGAGGCTAAGAAACAATTAACGATTCAGCCTATCCCCAGCAGAACAGACTGCACTTGCACAGCTGTGCAAACTCCCGTTTGGTGTAAAGATACAGTCAGGGTTGTCCTACTACTAAGTGGATGCTGAATCATTATTTATGTTCCAGTGGTAATGACAGCCCTTCTTGGTCTGGATGGGGAACTTTTCCCAGCTCTAATGCTAGTTTCTAGCCAAATAACAGATAGGTGCTTACAGTCCACGGAAGAAAAAGGTGTGTGGGTGACACTGTTGCTACCTCTCCTCCAAACTGGGGAATTGGGGCACCTAGACCTGAAGGAAATGGCTTGAATTCACAAGAAAAAGTTACTACAGGAGACGAAGACTGTGGCATTTCAGTCCCCAGGCATTTTGATAAAAACCCACCTTTGGACAGAAGTTTGCAAAACTGACAACTTTTTGCCCAGATATAACTAGCCCAGATAGTAACTCTGTCCAATATAATGGAGGTACATACAGACCCCCCCACCCTCAATACACTGAGCAGCCAAAATCCAAAGAGCACTAGAGGGTACAGCACAGCTGAAAGGTGATGCCAAATGTTCAGAAAATGAGTGTTTCCTCCCGCCATGGGCTGCCACAGCCGGCTGCCATAGCCCTGTACCAGCGGCAAGCGGCAGCTGCAGTCAGGGGATTTCTGTAACACTATTACCGCAGCATTAAAGGCAAACAGCAAAGTATTCAGTTTTTCTGCTTTTATTAGCACATGTTGCAAGTTATCTGTAGATAGTAATTAGTAGCCTTTCTGGGGATGTTTTAACTCACGCTAAAAGACCTTTGATTCAGAAAGCAAGCACAGAATACGTCTTCATTTGCTTAGTTAAAGCTGTGTCAGGACTAATCCACAACACAGTCTTAAAAGGAATGAAACTTTCTATTGAAGTAAGATGCTGCCACCTTCGGATCAAACTGAGGATTAGCAGAACTCCTGTGGAGGCAAAATGCACTCTGAAAAACTGGAAGTCGGAGAAAAAGGCAAGAAACAATGAACAACTCAATGCCATGTCACTAATACTTAGTTACAGTTTTTTCTGATAAAGCGTATAACTTTGAATTGTGAGAAAGAAAGCAGAATAAATGATGACCTTGCTTCCTGGAGGGATTAACACCTATTTGTTTATACTGTTCTGTACAATGCTCTTTTTTTTTAACTAAAAGCTTATAAAATCTTTACAATACACACATATAGGTTCTGTGTATTGCTACGTGGCATTGAGAAGTCTTTCTCTGGAGGTGAAAGATAATAGGAATGAGATAGCCAATTGCAGAAAACTGGAAATTAGATGTTCAGATCAGATTTGGGCTAAGACATCAAGCTCTGTGTGTTTTATTGCTCTTTACAAAGACTGCATGGATTTCTAAATAGCTGTAAGTTACATGAGCAAGATCAAGGAGAAGAAAAATGTAAAGGAAATTTTTCATTCAATAAAGCATGGGAAAAGGGCAGCCAATTTTATTTTCCTTTCCACCCTCACCTCACAGGAACTCCCTGGATTGCTCTTGTATTTGTTCAGATTTTAGGAATCAGGAAGAAACATGAACTATCCATGAGAAAGCCTTTTCTCTCAGTTTTGAGATGTGAGTGCCCTTCTCTGCCAACTTCTTGGCAATGTGACTCCGTCAGGATCTCAGTAGCTCAACAGACAAAACCTTACAGAGCCATCTGTAAAATGAAGTTCTGAAAAGCGCAGAGGACATACAGCAAATTTAGAGAGTTCTCTGGCTATATTTACTTTGTTAAGTATCACCACAGAAGTGAGATGTCTATATATACTCTGCACAATAGCCCAGAGAACTCTCACTTGTGGTTCAGGACAACAGAAATACAATCATACCACAGGTATGGCTGTCACCCTGTACAAGCCAGGTGAAAACAAGCAATCAAATTTGTTTCAGTGATTTAGATCAATAGAGCCCAGCTTAATGCCATAGGTGGTCAGGACCTCTAAGTCCACAAGATGGTACTCACAGCTCTGTCCAAAAGGACCTGCCACATAAATTCCAGGCCCTGCTTCCCAACAGGCATCAGTGTATGGTACTTAGCAGTAAGATCAAAGCATGCCATTCTGTGGCTCAGCCCAAAAAGCAGTCTGTGCCTCCCAAAGGAACACAGACAAGTTTTAATACCAAATTTCTTTCTGAAATTCAGAAATATATCTGCAGCCTCACAGGCAAGGCCTCTCAAAAAAACTTTGTATGCAGACATAAATACATTTTTAAAATACAGTATTTCTTGTCAACAGGATTTCTTAATGATGACTTTAACTTGTTCTCAGACTTCAGTTACGCTGAAAAAAAGTTAGCATAGCAAAGATCAGGCTGCATGAAAGCCTACGCCAGTCTTTTTATGTGCAGGAACACATCAAAGGTCTTCAAGAGGTTTAGTAATGGAACTATGACAGCCTGAAGAATAAACAGAAATTGAGTGGACAGATGCACAGGACTTAGAGCTTAATCTAGGAGTCTGTGACTTGCTGAAAAGAACCAATATTAAAGTAATTATGCATTTAAAACAATTACTATCTATTCTTCAAAGAGTCAAAAGTGAAGTAACCCATTTTAAATTACTTCTGGTAATTGCATTGCATCCCTAAATTATATGTCTGCATACTCTTTGAACTAGACTTTCCAAAAAAAAAAAGCCCAACCCACCTCTGTATTTTTGCTTAAACATTACCCCCCACCTTGAATATTTCCCTTCTGGTTTATAATTTTTGGCAAGTATAATAAAGGATGTTAAGCCTGGGTAAATACCACTAATTTTAGTTTCTCTATCTAGGACAGAAGTCAGTTTAACAATGAACAATTGCAAATGCTCAGATTGTTCACTTACCATTGGCTTCTGATAATCAGAGAAATTCTATAAAAGTATCAAGGGATTTCTATCAAAATTGTGGTAGCTTACCAAAACATAATTGTACTCAGCAAAATGACTGAAGAGGAATTTAGGAGGGGTCACTGCCCTGCTTCAGGCAGCATACAATATCTTTCCATTCAGGAACTTCAACATACAAAATCTGATTTAAAATAATCCCCAGAGCACCCACCATGTCTACGGACATGTAATCACATTATTCTTGTGTAGCAGAAGCTAGGGAGCAACCTCTATCATCTATGTTTTCTACTGACTAGCTGGGACCGTAAGTATAACACAGTCAACCATCAGTTGGTGGGGAAATTTCCAGTGTTACACCTAAGAACGTATCCTGTTCATATATACATGCAGAGGCTAATTTTAAACTTGGTAGCAGAAATATTGCTGGCAACTTGACTGCAGCAGAGCAGGTTTAGTACACAGACTCGTCCATGGAACTAGGGTCATTTTTCAGCTTACTACCATCTATGCTGCTAGCAGTGCCCACTGCTAGCTGGTTGGCAGGTGGCTCAGATGAAGCTACAAAAGCTGCATTTCCAGTAGGAGTTTCATATCCACAGCGAACACAGTGCTGATTCTAAATAAAATGGTTTGCTGTAGAAAAGACACCTCTCCTCCCAGTCTGCCTTGAGTGCACCAGACCTGTTCTCTCTACCCACAGAATAACTCCTCTCCCTCTCCACACCTTGTCACTCTGACCATAATCTTTTGTTCTACAGACCATGTCTCACTCTAGGTTTATATCACACAGGCATGTGCTAGCTAAATTACTTGTCTCTTCTATCTGTATCTTCCACCAAATTAAAAGAGAAGGAGCAGCATCTCCAGAAAGGGAATGTTGCATCAACCTCAGATCTCTCAGGGTAGGGAGAGCTGTCCATTGAAGAGTAGCTTCCATAACACAGAAAGGCTTTGAAGCAAGATTAAAGAGTTACTTTTGTATCATTTTCATTATTGTTTTTTAAAGTAAGGACAAATTTATCCTGCCTATGGAGACCACAGGATGAGTTGCTTAGACTAGTTCTCTCAGTTGTAATCAGCTATCTAAACATCGGCATCTAGTGAGATTTGAGTTGCTGCAGGGTATCTAACACATTCTATGGCTTTGGCAGATAGTACAGAGGATACATAAGAAACTCACTCCGTTCTGGTGTGGTAGGCAGAAGCCACCCTGGATACCATCAAAAATTGCATAGAAGCCTACATTTATGTAACTGAAGTGAGTCTCTGCTGTTTAGGCATCTAGAGTTATTTATGACTACTCCCATACTTATTTTCTAAGAACACAACTTCACTATTGAAACAGTGTATGATTCCCATTTTCTGGGTAACTAAAGCCTATAAACTATCTATCCCACAGCAAAACTACAATCAGAAGTGGGCACTTCCATTGTAGTGTAGTCTGATGACAAGGATGTGTCGTGGATCGCAGTGACAGTGGAATTACTGACTTTTGCTTGTTGCAGCCTCTGGACAGATAATATTCTTTATTTGCCTTGAGTAAAAAGCATGGAAACGAGCTCTACCTATTTACTGGACATCTTACGAGCTACTTGCAGTTAGGTCATGGTGTATTACAGAATTCAATTAGTACGGGCATAAAGCATAACTATCTGAAGCTCTAATAGCACAAAGACATTTTTAGGAGCTGTTAAACCCTTATTAGAAGTAATTTCCTTAAGTAATTTTCTAATTTAAAATACTTCAAGATGAACCTATTTCCTAAGTTCTTTAAAATTTCCTTATGAAAATTCTGGGTGCCAACTCAAGCCATTTGCAGTTTTTTCAATAAGAGAAGTCTAAGCAGTCCATTACTATATTCCATAACACTATCAGCCATGCAATATCTAGGGGTCTTTTCCATGAATAAAAAAATATGATATTAGTATGTTTTCCCATCAGTCTCCTACTTAATTCACTCTTTCTCCTGAAAGCACTTAGAAATATCTCAGCATCACCCTTGTCTTTTTCCCGAGGTAAAAATATATGATACATAGTGCCTAAGAAAGTATGCCTATGGGGTAGACCTGTATTTTAACTTGTCTTGCAGCCATCGTCCTCTCTTGGTCATTGGATTTTCTCTTCACTCATCTTCCAGGTCTTCCCTGGCTCAAAAAGTTCAGTCTGACTAATTGTCGGCTGCTCCCACAATCACCCCACTCCAGGACAAAGGATTGTCCCCAGCACCTGGTGGCTCAAGCCAGTTTCAGGTGTCCAGTTACTTTGGTGGGCCATGCTAGCAAATGTGTCCTCCTGTCTGAGGCAACCTCTGACCGTAGAACAACATGGCTTTTGCAGCACTTCAGGCAAGTGGGTTGTGATTTTTTTTAGTTATTATTTGTGTTCATTTCTCTCAATTCCTTGAGCTGATTTCTCCTGTGCTGTTTATAATCCATATTTTTTCCATTCTATCTTTTCCTTCTGCCTTCTGGAAAAGGATGCAAGAAAACAAGCATTTTCCTCTTGCTTTTTCTTTCAGCAATACTGTTTTTATTAGTATGGGCTTTTTCCATTAGTCAGCCAGTACTCATTAAAATAGCCTAAATTCACTGTTTTTTCTTCCTACTGAGAACACATCCCATGTGGAGTCCAGAGCTAACCAACTCTGTGGAAAAGGTCTGAGGCCTGTCCAGGCAATCAGGGCTCCCCCTCAGCCTGACCACAGTCCAGGACCCTATTTCAGCTCCCCAGGCCATCCAACAGTGCCGCAGCAATACTGCAGCAGGGCTGTTCTCCAGCTCCTCACTGCCCTGCACAGTGGTGAGTCCACTGGTGGGCCACCCCATGCGTCTTCCCCAGGGTGAAGGTGAGAGGTGAGCATCTCAGACAAAGGGCTGGCACAGGACACCTTGCATGAGAAGGTTCCAGGAAACACCTTCCAAGAAAGCAGTACAAACAAGACTGCTTCTTCTCATTTGGTACCATGCCACACTGTTTTGTTTACTTACTTTCCAGCTTTTGACTGACCAGGATATTAGCGTAATTTCCTTTTTTCTATTTAACTGCTATCATTTCTGTTCTCTGAACAATCAGGGTCCATCTTGTAGACTGTTACTTAGAGGTAGATTTGGGACTCATACAATCAAATGTATCTCAAATAAATATGGCTGTTTTGGTCTGCCTAGACACAATTTAGCTCACTGTAGTTCCATGTCCCACCTCTAACTGATCAATGGTGATATCTAGGAAAGAGCTACAAGGACAAAGTATTCAGAGATACTTATCTTGCATCTTGTGAAAATGTGTAATTTAGGACTTCATAAGACAGAAGTCGTACCCACATCTTTGTACTTAATACAAATGCAATAATTACCTCTAGGGGAATTAATTCATCCAGTTGATTTCTGAATCCATTTGTATTTTTGGCCTCCACAATATTCTGAGTTCCGAGATATGACTGTGCATTGCAAGAAGTAATTTTGTCTGCTTTTAGACTCAGTCAAGTGGTTCACTGTTGTCCTTCAGGTTCACACAAAGTTAGACAGCACGGCTGAGAATTCATAGCTAGGATGGTAAGTTCTTCTCAACTTCATCCACATCAAGGAATGATGCCATTTATGCTGTGTTTGGGACTCAGCAGTTCATGTAGCACTCCCACTTCTGAAGAATTCTTTTCTTTCTAAAGCAAAAATATAGCAAAAAATACTGAATTTTCAGACTGAAACATCAATTTTTTATCACGCTGTTTTCCTGTCAGAGGAACGAGTTCATATCTACTGTCATGCATGCATGCAGAGAACAAACAACAAACATGACTTCTGTCCTCAAAAGTTTTTCTCCAGTATCATCTCATGTAATCGCATGTAATACGACGTACATTGGAGAAGGGAGGAAAGAAAGTGCCCTAAAATGATACACACGTAGAAAACTACTTATTCAAATACATAAGCAGATGCAGACCAAAAATAGGCTCATAAATACAGACCAAAAACCTGCAGACAAAGAAGACTATAAGGATGGATAATGCATAAAAGATTCCTTGTGAAAATATTACTAAAACTGTTATCTCTACTGCAAATAAATGAAGTCTTGGTTTTCCCAAGAAATAAGTAACACGCTAATCCAAGGATTTCCAAAAAGTGCAGCCATGTAACGTTAGGATTGCAGTTTAAGAGCAGTTCCTTCTGTTGTATCTTTGTTTTTGGACATGAAAGTAGAATTTTCTCTTCATATGAAAATGTGCAATGATGCAATACTCTAGAGTTTATTGTTTCTCTCTGACACTGCCCACTTAGCAAGGACATTGTGCTTTTATTACCCCTATTTCAGCTCAGTTATTTAGTCATTTATTAAGTATCCTTTGGGCTCATTTCCTTAATAGCATAACAAGAACAAACCTATGTAAGTGTCAATACCGTGTCAAGTGAAGCTAAAAGCTTTTACAGAGCATACCAATACCCTTTGCACAAAACCAAGAAATCCGTACTTCTCTATCAGCTGAAGAAAATAGCATGGCTTCTGCAGACTTCTCTCCCAAAAATGTGAACCCATGTGTCTTGAGTTGCTCAGTTCAGCATTTCTGCTGATATCTTGACCTGACTTCATACGTAAAGTGAGGTTCGGAACAATCCAGGCACAAAACCATCTTTGTTCCAAGGCAAATGAGTGATGCAATTCATTTCCCCTCATTACATCTAAAATATTTTAAAGAAGGTTGACAAATCTACTTGCTCTGTGAGCCATATCAAATCTTCATCTGTCTGACATCCGCAAGATATATACCACACTCTTTGAAGTGGTGTGAAGAAGGAACTCCTGGAACAGTTCACAAATGAAACAGGGTAATGGTTCCATAGGGGTACTGCTATGAGATTAGGTAGGGAGGTTGGGAATGTCATTGCATCCTCAGAGTGCCCACAGACTGTTTGCTGAATAGCACTGGGTGATTCATTTCCTCTCTTAGTAAAAACAGAGATGCTTTGGAGGTGCATCTGGACTATGTTTGAAACAGCGCAGTTCAAATAAACGCAAGTGGACAACCTCTATTTTAAAGTATGGGAAAGACTGGGGTTCAGAGTCAAATTTTTCAGTGCTTAGAAAATCCTTTTAGAAGTTGAACTATAAACAACTTCCCTTTTTTGAAAAACAACTTTTAAAATCCAAACAGTCTCAATTCCCGTATAAGAAAATTATTTTTCTGCAGGTTTCTTCTGGAAAAAAATATTTTATTGGGCATATATCAAGAAGCAAAAACATGCATTCTTACAGTCAGCTTTTAGACAAGGCAATTTTCATGTCTTTATAGGCACAGACTTCTGAAACACAGGCATTGTGATGACTCTATGAGTATTGAATAATGTTGTACCAGTTACACAAAAGTGCCTTGTGAAAGGTACTTTAAACGGAAGTTTAGAGGTTCCTATTGCCCTTGCCGAGTGATGTTCTTTTACTTGCATTTATAAGGAAGATGAATGAGAATTATTTATGAACAGAACCTTTTCTTTTTTTCTATTCCTGTGCACTCATATGCTCATGCCTGTGTCACATCGAGCTTGGCAAGCCAAACATCATCACAGAGTTAGCTTCTCAGAGATTCACAGTAAAAATTGAACTTAATATCTGAAACTGAATTGCTTGGAATAATACCTCCAGCCACGCCAGGTGAGAGGTGAAACAGGTTTTTTAGGGAACTGTAGGAAACTGAGCTTGTGAGCCTTCTGTTCCTGGTTGGAGAACAACAAATGTTCCCCCCAAGCAGCTGCCTTCTCACACATTCTGACAGTGCTGTCTGACACCAGCAAGTTTAATTCTCCCTGTCTCTCACACAGATGAGCACACTTAGGGATCCACAGCCATTTTGTCTAGATGTCAAGGATATCATACTGTCATAAGTGATGGACTGCTTTGCCTCTATTCAGAGCTGGCCTTGCCTCTTGATCACGTAGGAGGTAATAAAAGAGCCAGAATAACCTGAATGCAAGCTGTGCCCTCTGTCCTTTATCGATTCTTACAGTAAAAGCAAAATGAAGTAAAATGAAACAAAGCCATAGTCTGTCCCTTTACAAGAATATTTTTACAGTAATCAATAATCTAAAAAAATCAGTTTGCAGACAGTGTTTGTTAGCATACACTCTGCCATACTTTACTGCCGTACTTTACTGCCATACTGCCATGTTATACTTTGGTGCCATACACCAAACATATTTATTTGCTACTCCTTTTTGCGGATCAAAGCATTTGCAGAGTAAGAAAAAAGTTCCATGCTATTAGTTTGAACCTGGGAATGTTTCTTTATTCTTAAACATTTTTCAGAACCACTCACTCCAAGCTGACTTGTTCTGTCACAATGCAAGCATTAGAAATAGCATATACCATATCAGACATGGCAGCAGTATAGTATTTTCACTCACCTTCTTTATGGCAGACAGAGAAAACCACTGCCCTGAGGGTTTAAATCTCAGCAGAAGGAAGATACACTTGAGGGACCTGAAGAAGACATGGATCTCCCTGTGATTTCTGCTTGAGCAAATTGGTACAAAGTGCACAAGGTCTTCCTGAGTGACCTTTGAATGAAATACTTGGATAAACTGCAAAAAGTGCGGAGACATCCTTTTCCACTTTGCACATTTCAAATGCCAACTACACCACCTTTCTCTGGGCCACTGTTTATGAAGTTCTCGTCAGTGAAAAACACAAAGCAGTTACACTGCAAACATATTCCAGTCTCCTGTCAATGATAGTGCCTCCACAACCACCATGAGCAGAGGCAATGTTGGGAATTTGAGTAGATTAGAGATGTGTAATTCAGTGCAATGTGAATAAAACAATCCTTTATCTGCACGGTCAGTTGCATCCATTCACATATTCAAGCAAACTAAAATCACAGCTCCCAGGAGTTTTCCAAAGTCACAAATACGTTGCTTTGGAAGGTGAGGGCTGTAACTGGATTCTGCCACATATGTAATGAAACAACCAAATCAGAGAAATAATCAAATTATTAAGTAAAAAAATTAACTAACTAAAGTTCTTCAACGGTATCTAGTTGTTCCATAAAACTTTTTAACTGTATTATGAACTAAAGAATGTAATTGAGAAAACTTCTTAAATTTTTCCTTGCAGTTTGCTTTCTGAGAATATAAGCTTTAAAAAATTTCTTGAGGAATTTCAGAGGGAAGAACAAATACTAACACTGTCAGGAACAGTATTTATTTTTTCTCTATAGTCAATCAGTAAGCACAAGTGAATGTATTAATTAAAGTCTGACATTATACTGTTATCTCAGCTGAACAGATCAGAGTTCAGCCCAAGAGCATATCTCTACCCACCTGGCATATATACAGAGTTACTGAGAGCACACTCTAGATCAACGACATTGATCAATGATCCAAAAACTGAGTAATTAAATCATTATCTACTTGAAGCCACAGTCATACAGCAGTCTGAGCAAGCAATCTCATCACTGTGAGAAGCATCAGCAAGGCAACAGCTACAGATGATAACTCTGGATCCCTTTCTACACCTAGATCATAAGGCTCCACTCAGATGCACTTAAATTTATCTCAGATTTACTCAGAGCTGGAGTTATACACACAGCAGTTAGAATTAGAGACCCTCACAGCATGTGTGCATTTCACGATTGCTTTAACAGTTATTTTTTTACAACAATCAAAGGTCCAATTTTCTAAGCGGATTCTCAGTTTTATTTCAATCTCTTACAACAAACGAACCAAATCACCGTCAAGTTAACAGCTCTTTTTACTCCTCATTATGCTTTGTTTGACTTACTTCGTTTTAATTGCTCTGACTAAGCAAAAGGACATTTTGATTTTGTTTAAATCCAGCAAACCCAAAAAATTAACCTCCACTGGTTTCTTTTCCTTACACCAGCTTTAAGATTGTAGCTAATATGTGTTTTAAAAAGTGAAGTAGATGGGTCATATGCCTTTACCCAAACACTTTCCAGGAGTGCCACGCTCTGCAGTTGTAGGAATACCAGATTAATGCCCTTTGAAAGCTTTTGTGCTGAATCTATAACAGGGCACAGCAATGGCTCATTTCCAGCAGCCCCCTATCTTGTTCCATTCTGACAGTCATTTTCCAGCTATTTCTACAGCTAGGATCTGTAACTTGAACGAGAGCAAAAGAACAAAAAAGATGCTAGATTAATGATCTTTGCAACTATACCACCACAATCCCAGCTTCAGTCACCATAAACAGAAACACATGAAGAAAATCAATATATCATGTTGGCTCAGTTACTGAATATGCTTTCTATAAACTTCAGAAGAATAGCATTAGGCTAACTTGGGCCTCTAAGCACCACCCCGAAAATCAACTACAGCATACTCAAGAATTTTCTCAGAATGCCCTTATGATGCAGAACTTCCTCCCCAATTATGTGTTCCCACAAAGAGCAGTAAATATGCTTTGCTGGAACAAAGAAACATTGCAGACACAGTTTTGCCAGTATAACTGCATCATCTGATTTGTCTGAGCGATGCATGCTTGCCCCATTTTTCATACAGTCTGCCCTCACAAGAATCTGTAGATGTGCAGTACCTGATAATGCTGGATACCTGGAGCAACTCTGAGTAGCCCACAATCAACTTCTCAGGTGTCCAAATTGACCTCAACCTCCGCACTTCTGAGATGTCTAGTAAGTACCTAAGGCAGAGTGCTATTTGGATCAGTAAAGACAAAATGTAGAGTAACCAGAGCTGCTATTCGTGTAAAAATTCTAATCTTTTGCACTCTTAGCACTTTATCTTGTAGGTGAGATGCCTGTCTCACCTGGCACTTAATTTCTCCCTTCTTCTAGAGAGAGACCAGCAGAAAAGAGTCAGCTGGGGTTGCTAAGATTTTTGTTCTGTCCAGACCTAAACATGTTAGTAGCATGTGTCAGCCTGAGCTGAGGATCTGAGAAGGACCTCAGTTTTCATCCAGATTAGTTGGAAATGAATGTGCTCCTCTCAGACCATAGCTTCATAGGTAGAAACGAGCTTACCTAAGGGGGCTGCAACCTTGTTCCTTTTCTGGCCTGTCTTCCTCCTCTGCTCCTAGCCATGAAGAACCACAGGCTGTGGCATTCACTGGACCCTGCTATGACCTGATCTAACTCATTAAGACAAATGTCCATTTTTATCTGCCATATCAGTAACCTAAGTTCTCTCACTTGAGACCTAGAGCTAGAACAAGGTAGGCAACGGGAGCCTAAAACAGAAAACTACAAGGAAAGGAAGTAGGAGGGGAAGGAGACCTTTCCTATTTCAGTGCTGATGAGCTAGTAAATAAGTACAACTGCAACCACTGAGTCCAAGTCCGGGTATGCACACAGCAGATCAGAACTTGTAGTTAAAACAGAGGCTTTTCTCCTAATTTCCAGTCTCTTGGGCTAAGAGGTATGCATAGTGACAGAATTGAAATCCATTTATTAACATCTTAAACTAAAAGACCTCCCTGGTAAGCCTTCTCTATGCTTTGTAACTACCCATGTCCATGCACCTCAAACACAAGTGTCTTCGTGTAACTCCAAAAAAAAAAGTCAGTAGAGAGTGTATAGTGTTTATATCTCAGAGGCAGTTTAAATTACAAAAATGTACTTATTATGGACTATCCAAAGACCACTCCCATGTTTGGGAAAGATAGTGGCAAATGAAGCTTCAGAGAGGGAGTGTTTACAATTCAAAGCAGGACCAGAGAAGTTATTGTCCCCCTGTACTCGGCACTGGTCAGGCCTCATCTTGAATGCTGTGTACAGTTCTGGGCCCCCCAGTTTGGGAAAGATGTCAGGATGCTGGATTGTGTCCAGAGGAGGGCAACGAAGATGGTGAAGGGGCTGGAGCACAAGCCCTATGAGGAGCGACTGAGGGAGTTGGGGCTGTTTAGTCTGAAGAAGAGGAGGCTCACGGAAAACCTCATTGCTCTCTACAACTACCTAAAAGGAGGTTGTAGATGGGCAGGGGTTGGTCTCTTCTCTCAGGTGACCAGTGACAGAACTAGAGGGCATGGGCTCAAGCTTTGTCAGGAGAGGTTTAGGCTTGATCTTAGGAAAAAGTTCTTCACTGAAAGGGTGATTGGCCATTGGAATGCGCTGCCCAGGGAGGTGGTGGAGTCGCCGACCCTGGAGGTGTTTAAGGGGAGACTGGATGAGGCACTGAGTGCCATGGTTTAGATGATGGTGTTAGTGTTGATGTTAGTGTTGGGATATAGGTTGGACTCGATGATCTCGGAGGTCCTTTCCAACTTTATGATACTGTGATACTGTGATATATCTTTGAAATAGCAATGGCTACACAGCAAATATATGACCGTGCTGTGTAGCTACTCAAACCCAGGCTAAAGAGCCTTTGTTAGTAAAAGTGATAAAATTGCACTGCTGGCATGAACATGCTAGGAAATTCCAAAGTAAGTTTTAGCAATCTGAGATTTTTTTCTCACATCAAAGATCTCAGTCCATAAAAGGCTTCTGAGATACAAGAGAAAAAGCAAATCTAATTAAACTGTATGGGAAGCCAGATTGATGGGTGGCCTAATTATTCCCAATTAACCCTGTCCAGTAACTCACACACAAGGCAAACATACACAAACAAATCAGTGTTGTGGATAGCTGCTTCTACTTGAAACAGAGACAAATAACACAACAGAATTAGGTGGTATTCTCATCCTGCTATGACGAAAGAACAAAACTTACTCCCTCCTGTGATTCACCTTCTTTGTTATCTTAAACACTGAAACTTCAGCTTTCTCCCAGATTCAGTGGTTTCTATACCTACCTGTTCTATCAAAACTTCTTCTACCACCGTGCTTCGTATTCTTTGTCCTTGGACTCCTTTTAGCTCCAAAACTACACAAACATAGCTATCTGATTTAATTCAGACAAACAAAATCATGAGTCTTTTGTAACAGCACATTGTTCAAGATGAACAAAATTTCAGAGTCTTTTTAAATAAAGTTTCTAAGGAGACAATCCGGTCAAGATAGACAAAATCGACAAGGTCACGCATTCAGTCTTGCAACAAGTCAGCTTCTGAGCTGCCTCCTCTTTTTCCACACCTCACTAAAAATGCACTAGTGTACGCTGAGGATGGGAAGTAGGATTAGGTGGTGCTCTACAGTGCTTATTCAGAAGTTCCTTATCTGTCTAGGAAACAGACCTTTCCACCAAGTAAAGCTCATGATGACAGGGAATAAAATCCACTTAAATGTATATTGACATTCTGCCTCATACATCCACAAAAGATTAGAAATTACTCTTGCAGTGGCACTCCAGACTTCAATAAGAATTAGAAACCTAAAAGAAAAGTTGATTTGCTATGATGCAGTTAAGCGGGGGAATTATGTCCCTTTTTGCTGCTCAATTCTGTCTGCCGCTGCTTTTAGTGCAGAAAGAACATTAAGTACCTTGTATTTTACAGTAAAACATTTTTCTCTGGTAGCTGTTACCTGATACATGGAAAAATCTTGTGTGATTTTAATTTGTATACAAACCAATAGACAGAGTGGTGTGTGCATATAGGTACTATATTTTAGTTTCATGTGCATGAGACTAGGTAAATTGAATTTCATATACAGGAAATTTCCATAGAGAAATCTATCCTGTAAGTGCTATCACCAAGAATACCTGTGAAATACTTGGCTGGAAACAATGCTACAATTAGAGATATGAAACAGTCATTTCCAAAAAAAAATAATAAATCCTAATTATCAAGTAGTACAGAAATAGTTCTAGAGTTGCTGTTAATCAAGTTGCATAGACTTCCACACAACAGCCCACAGTACAAATATAGTAGGCACACCAGAGAAAGGAAAACATAATTTCTTTTTTTTTCTCTTCTTGGATTTAATTCTCCTTTTTAATGTTTCTGCTGTGATTTATCTAAAGATTAAGCATTTCCAACAGTGATAACTTTTCATATTTGTAGGACTGGGTTGGATTGCATGCAGTTTAGAGGTATATGCTTGGTTTATTAACATAACTAGCTGAGGAGTGATACAAGAATCTTCGTATATTGTTTTAAGGCTTAGATGCTCAGTGTGTTGAGTACCTTCAACCTACCCCAGTGTATTTGCTGAATCTTTCCTAGAACAGCCTCTAAATCAAGTTGTAGGAGTTAAATTCCTGGACAGTAACTGCTCCAAGTAAGTTTTTTCCCCGTGGTTATTGACTGGAAAGTGAAGAGGGAGATCAGTGATCTAACATCTTCATAGGATCACTTGCTTTCATTCTATTTTAAAATAAAATTAACATAGGCTGTAATTGACACACACAGAAAAAGCAACAATGGTTTACAAAGGAATTACAGCAGTGATTTTTTTTTATTTTTGCCATTACTGTTACTTTTTAAAACCACTGCAGTGATTTTTAATAAAAGCAAGATCCTAGGGATAAAACTCAAATTACATGCAATGGTTCTGGTTTGTCCTTCCTTAGAGAGGAGAGAATTACCTCAAAGCAAAGGAAGGAAAGTTTTTGGCCAGCATGCAAAAGGAAGGAGCTACATGAAAATCAAGTTAGTGAAAAAATATTTTTTAAAAGTCCTGGCAGTATTACCTGCAGCAAAACTTAAGGAAAAGCCATAGATACATGCTATTTGTAGGAACTGTAGAGTGTTATTTTCCTGGGATATAATCATAGTTTTCCCTTTTCTTATGATTTTGTCTCAAAGAATCCCCATATCTACAAATTATTCCAGTTCTGCATGTGTTTATGAGACTACTACCTTGACTACATTACCTGTAAGTGTCCCTTCCAACCCAAAGCATTCTATGATTCTATTATTCTATGAAACTGGGTCCATTTAAGTAAAATCATGATGGAAAAGTCAAATACACAATTTCAAAAAGACAGTCTGAACATCAAAATGAATACATGAATGAATAAATAAAGGTAACCAGGCTGACATTAGGAATATTTATTGTTTTCTTTCCATTATGAAATCTGCACCCCAAATTCATGTAAGTAAAGATCAGCAGTTAGTAGAATTGTTCCTATAACAACAGGAGTACTTTTCCTGTACAAAATGGTCATGACTTAAAATCTTTTAAGCTTTTTCCTTGGTAGTCATGGTTTATTCCATTTGCAAAGAAAAATTAATGGATTTCTTGCATGTAGACCAACAAGGTTTCTTCTATCAGACTTCTAAGCTGTCACATTTCCAAATACTAATGATTTTTCTAAGTTACATGAAGAGAAGAAGAAGGAGAGCATATGGTTCCTTTCAAATTTTTATATATAGTCATACTAAAAACTACATAGAGGTGGATTAGTCTTAAAAAGTTTGCAAACTTTTCTAATACTCTTGCAATCATGTTTTAGTATCTATGTGGCATACGCTTAAAAAAGAATTTTGTGGCAGAACTTAAATAATTTATTGGGGTTGTTAGGCTACCTGATTTAATTCAAATGTAAATGTGTCATTCCTGAGTAAGATGACAATAGCTCACAGAAAAGTGCAACTAGTACAATCAAAGGGTACCAAGCAGGTACACTGACTTGGTCTTTTTAGCCTGTAAAAGAGGTGATGGAAATAGAGATATAACAAGCATCTGAATAATCCTGAAGTGTGGCAAGAAGACAGTGAACAGGGAACAATTTTTCATTTTGCCTCGTACAACAGGAACTAGAAAACACCCAGCAGCAAGTACAAACAAGTAAAGGGAGATTCTTTCTCTCACACTATATAAAACTGTGAAATTCATCATCACAGGATCTTGTGGGTGGGAAGAAAAATCCATCAAGGGCTATTAAACTCTAAGATATCATCTCCAGTACAGGAAATCTCTGAGTCACAGATCACTAGAACCTGAAAACTGGGAAGGTGATTATTCTCCTGCAGGCATCTGCTACAGTCACTGTCAAAGAGCAGATGATCCTTGATAGGATAGACAGTTTCTTAATCTGAACCCCTTTATGCTATCACATATGTTGTAAATGAAAAAATATATTAGCTATATAATCACACATTTCCCCTTTCAGCATACATATATATGCACATATATATGCACATGTATTCACGTATGTATGCATGATTTTCTCTGGTTCCAGATACCTTTTTAGCTTCAAGTAATAGTACAAACTGGTACCTTGGGAAAGCCTTAGCAGTCTAATAGTACAGGGACACTGTGAGCTCATATGTGCTGTGACACTGAGGCTCATGTTACAGAGACTGACATTACAGCAGAAACTGCAACTTCAATAATGTTTTTGACAGTTTATTTTTCTGTAATGCCCCAGATTAAAAGAAAAGAAAAACAACACACCACAAATAAAAACTGAAAGGAAACCAGCCTGAATTCCAGAATGCAATTCCATAATCAGACCCACATGTGCCTTTTGCAGGGCTGGAACATGTCACTCTTCCCTACAGATATCCGCCAATAACCACCTCCTCGAGACATAATCTGGAACATTGTTATTACTGCTGTGCTTCTCTAAGGTCTCCTGGTTCCTGTCTTTTTGCCCAGGGAGTCTCAGTCTCTCTGGCTCTAACCCATCTTGCTCAGTCTCCTTATTCCAAGAAGTGTGCTTTTTCCTGGTCCCTCTCCTTCTCTAGACGTCCTCTGCTACGGACGTCATCTTACAAACTTGAGACTTCCATTTAGAGACATCTTTACCCAAGCTCCCAAATCCAGCCCGTTTTTCCAAAATATGCCTCACCTGCAATCTTACCTGCCTTTACCCCCTGACTTCTGGCCTGTCCCAGTTGGTTTTGCCCTCTGCTTCTTGTCAATCAGGATTTTGCCTATTGCCTTCCTTGTCTCTTCCCTACACAAGATTTTTTTTCCTATTTTGCCTTTGAATTAGGTAATGTCCTGCATAAATCACCTCAGTGGGTCTATATAGCCAGCTTCCCCCTCCTTGCCGTACAAACCAGCTGGGAAAATTCTTTTCTCCCTCAGAGCAAACTTCTGTTTAATGAGGAAATACTTTTCCAAAATAATTAACCTTAATACAGAGCAAGTTTATGCCCCAACAGTGATACTCTGGGTAGGGCATAGCTTTTTTTTATCTTTTGTCAATGATTTTGGACCTCAGCCAGTCTTTGAGCATATTTTGCATGTGTTGCCAACCATGTGCCATCTTGGGCCACTGCTCAAGAGGCTTGTCTTTTCTGCCTTTGCAAAATTTCTTCAAGTTCTCCTTCTGGTACTGACTGATAAAAGCTAATGCTTTGGCAGTGGATTTGGAGCCCACAAGTATCTTGGAGAGTCTGAAATTGTTTTCCCCTGTCCCAGCTTCCAGTCATCCAGTTACATCAGTGGCTTGTTTTCACCTTTCCCTTGTGGATGCCAGGCCTTTGTCTTTGCCATGATGGCGGCAGCACCATGATTCCAAGCACAAGAAGCAGATGTCAAACAAGAAGAAGACCCACGGCAAATCTGGGTTCATCCTCTCAAGTCCAGGGTGTTATCTTGTGAGACCTGCTCACCACCTTGACAGGAGAAGAGATGCCGTACAGTCAATGACAACATAAGCACAGGGATATTACAGTGCTGTATATCTGAACAGAAGGTGAGTAATGACTTTTGACTTAATTAACCGCATTTTACCCAACTGTTTTCTCAACAGTAGCTAAAATCTTTTGATAGGATTTCCTACACATGCACACACAGCACCAATCTGTCACTGACATGTAGCCTAGCAAAATTTCCAAGTGTCAGAGGTTTATCTTATAGGACATTAATGACTTCAGCAGTTGCCTTCACAGTAAAACTTTCTGCCTTTTCTTTTTTGTTTTTTTTTTGCTTAACTTTTGCAGAAGATACGCAACATGACCAAAACCCAAAGTTACACTGAAATGGACACTAATAGACAGCTAACAGCCCTGCACATCTAATTATTGAAAAAATCATCAGCTTAGTCAAAAAAAAAGTGATGATTGCAAAGGAAAAGGTATTCTGCATTGTTCTGCAGGCCATACATGCATTAGACCTTCCATATCATAAGTTATTTGGGTTTAATGTTGTAGATATCTGTATTTTCTCCACCAGCTGCACACCTAAAAGAGATGGTGCTTCCCTGCTTTCTCTGAAGGTCTACTCCATGCATGGAAAGGGTTGAGGGAGGCCAAGAGGAGGAAGAAGTGATATGCAAGAGGTCTAGGACTGCAGCTGGGACTGAGTGAATGCACAACATCCCTTTTCCTGTTCTGAGGAACTTCCCAGAACAGAAAGATGTTCTATGATTTCAGAATGGACTTCTCAGCTAAGACAGCATCTAAAGTTGGCTCTGCTGAGAGGAGTGACACATACCACAGACTGCCAAACTCCCACAGAGGACTCTCTTTTTCAGCTAAGGGAGGGGTCCTTTTGGTTTTTTTTAGAAGGGGCTGGTGGTGGTTGGTGTTCAAGGAATTTTCTCAGTGACCAAATTTGCATAACTAATCTCTCTCACTATGCTTTTGATCTAATGAAAACTAAATTAACTATTAATCTTTACATTATATCACTGTCCAGATTTGCTAAAGGTCATGAACAGTTAAAAAGCTTCACTGCAGGGGAAACTATCATCACAGATATTTCACGATAAACTGGAGGATTTTTTTTCTTCATTTGTTTCCTCTTTCTCCAGTTTATTATAAAATATGAAACTATTAAGAGGAACATAGTAAGAACAGCCAGGACATTCTGCTCACTTGTCCTTTAATCTTTCTGCTGTAATGTTAGTGTGATAATTGACACCCATTATTTTTCTTATTCTGTCTGCAATTCTTCATATATTAAGCAGATTAATCTAGTCTGTAGTAAAAAAAATAGTGCTGTATTTGATAATGTCCAAGATTAAGAGTCTTCTTTATCATCAGTGTTTTTGCAGATTTCTGTCCTTTGCTTGACAGGCAAATTAAAAACACTGTGAAAAAAGTCAAGTCCTATCTAGAGAACAAGAATAAATAACAAAAAAAAAAACAACAACCCAGTCCCCTCAAAAAATTTAAGAAATGAGCGTATAAAAGGTATTTCTTGAAACAACCACAGAAATACTGAACTATTTGCAATCTGACAATATGGAGTTCCAGTGTGGTATGCAGATACATAATTGCAGTACTACCAGAATGCCCTAAGAGTCAGCCCCACTTCACCTTTTTCAAAATAAGCCTTTGCTTGCAAAGAAGACCTGTAAAAAACGTTTACACAGCATTTTATAGGATCAACAACTTGCTCAAATGACTTATCTTTTCTTTAACAGTTTTCAGTAACTAGAGAATATTAAGACAAAAAAAAGAAGGCAAAATATATACAATCAATGTTGAATGTCTTTAGTCTCTTACTTTTGCATTGCATTCCCATCTTTAATTACAAGAGAACACATCAATATGTGTTGCACTCTCTTGCAATGAGCTACATATGGATAATCTATTTCAGCATGCATATTGCTTTGTATATGCTATACTAGACCACAAAAGCTATTTATATAAGTATAAATTGTATTTACACAATATGCTATACGTTAAGGGTAAAAATGACAAAAGTAGTAAATATCTGCTAGCACATTAGGCCAACAAAATTCTCAGCCAAGAGTTGTCTAGATGGAAAGTAATAAGCTTTTATTTAAGTTTTGCATTTAATTTAGTTAAAATACAAAAAAGTATGCAAAAGCTCATTTCAGTTTACAAAAGGCTTATCTCTGTTTTGTTTGTCATGTAGAAATAAGCTTAAATCTAAAGAGCGTTTTATCTTAAGCTAAAGAGAGTTTAACTCTTACTTTGCTCTTTATTTTATAAAGTAAGCTCTGTGTAATGAGCTTCATAGACAACCTCCTCATTCTACACAATAGCTGTAAAAAGTCTTTCCTATGTAGTGTGCCATAGACCTAACTGAGGACAGAAAAAAAAAATGCATTTTACAATTACTGTCGAGTAAATGACAAGTAAGGAATGCAAAAATGAGCACAAGAAACACAATTTCTAAAGAATTAACTGGATTTTAAAATTGCAGCACAGTTTACAACTCAAATTAGTTTTTGTGACGTGGGTAGAAGTTACCATTTCTTTAGATTTTTTTCTCCTAAAACATCTAGATCTCTAACAGCACCAGATGACTAAATAAAACACACTGTATAATTCACTGTATACCATTTTCAGCTACCTCAGACTTTAAAGTTGTGTATTGCAACAATAATTTTGAAATAAAATGTTTTAAAATGTACTCAAGTAACAGGAACACAAGTGAAAGGGTTTAACCTCATCTAAAATATGAACAGTTCATTATAATTTCCAATATTCACAGCTATTAATATTTTAAAATTAATAAGCACATATACATACACAAAATATACAAATAAAGCATGACAGAAGGCTTCAAAAGGATGCTATACAAACGTCCATCTACATAGAAAAGAGGAGAAAAGCTGTGCAAAGTTAAAATCTTCAACTAGTTACTATTTTTTAAATTAAGTTTTTAACTTAGTTAATCTTCAGCTTTATAATTTCTTTTGCCTTTTAAACAAAATACCAGCATCACATCATTTTGAAAACCTCATTTTCCTGGTAAGAAGGGAATTACAGAGCAAAAAAGAAAAAGCATAACAAGATAAGGCTGATTCAGAAATTCTTACAAATATACTGATTCATTCCTCTGGTAAGTATGCAAATACGCTGCCTAAAGCCTTCCCCTGCCAGTACTGGTCCTCTTGGGAAAATATCTAAAGTCAAATATGTGCAGGCTAGTAATATCAGCAGATATATTTCCTAAGGGCCATTCTCACCTGCCAAACACTGTGAAGCATTTTCTTAGAGAGAAATTTCTCTGGAGCAAGCAAAACAGGAAAAAAGAAAACCCACCATACGTTCCCCAGAGGGTATCTTTTGCCTATTAACACTCCCTATTGCTCAAGATATTATCTCAGGTGTTATTCCAAGTTTTCTGCCCACCCAGTCAGACAACTTTGCAGTTCTGAGTTTGTGGTATCTGCCTCTTCAAGAGTGAAAGACAATCTGCTGGCACACAGTTGAAAATCAAAATTTTATTCAAGGTCCATGATAGGAAGTCCACTGCCAGGCAGCCCTCAGTCTCACCTGAACTCCTAAAGCACTCTCCTGTGAGAACAAAGGGAATGGTCTGATATTTAACAGGTCTTTCCTGCTTCAGCTCTGAGTTGTCATTCAGACTCAGATCTGAATGCAGAAATCCCACAAGTTCAGCATTAATAGCACTGCATGTTCAAGTTTTTCCACTGCAGATTTCTGAGATGTAAAGTGGATATCTAAATAATGATCTAGATGCAAATCTCAGTCTGTACCTACAAAACAGCCAAGTAAAGGCATTGTAATTGTAATGCATGTGCAATGAGCTCAGTTTTAAAACATGATGAAATTATATGCAAAGAAGTTATAAAAAACAGGGGCTGTACTAGCTCAGGTTTCTCTCTCATCAGATCTCAAAACTGAAACGGGATCTTTAAAGGAAACATTAGTGAAATCATCAGCAACACTCCTCACATACTAAATTGAGAAAGAACATGTTTTTCAAGGTAGGGCCTGATCTTGCCTAGTGGATGAGACATAGGAGTGAAACAATTTTTGTTAGTGTTTGAAAAAATATCCCACTGCAAAGATGTCAACTTTAGTGCCCTGTCACAATTCAAGTTTGGATAGTTATGGCATTCTGTTCTCCTAAAATTTTGTTTCCTTCACGGTAGTACTGTGCATTTCCTATCCTACAATGCTGTACAGTGTTGCTCCATGTCCTTTTACATTTTCTTAGCAGTGCCTTCACTTTAATAATGTACAGGCTACTGCCAAAAATGTTTAGAGATCTTAATGTTTATACTAGCACGAGTTTGGTTATTTTATGAATTCTTGGATTCAGAGTCACCTTTCCACAGCACCAAAACCTATGACAAAAATAATCCAGACTTGGATATTTTCTCTTCTGGGAAGGGTGTGGGGCTGTAATCGTTCATGTCCTGTGAGCCCCTCCCTCAAGCCCAGGAAAACCTGCTCCTGAAAACCCAGCACAAGGTTGGTACTACACCTTTCCAAGCATCTTGTGGTCCTGGTTGATAATAAACCCTATATTCAGTGTGGGAGACTGAACTATGGTATTGTTTATTAAGATTTATGTTAAATGTAAATGTAAAACTGTAAAGGATATGAAATCGCTTACGCAAACAAAAACGACTACCAGATACCGCTTGTGCAAGATAAGATATCCTCCAGATGTCCCAAGAACCGACAGAAACATGACAAAAAAACTGCAAGATAAGATAACCGCCGGATACCCCAAGAACCGACAGAAACATGCCAAACAACCCCAGATAAGGACATAAGAATGAAAGGTCAACCATGGAGCAAGGAGAGAAGACGTCTTATTTCAGCAGAAAGGGACATCTTGACAACAACCGAAGCATGCGCAGAGTGCTTCCACTATACCACGATTGCGAGAGAAAAAGCGTATAAAAGGAACTGTGTGAAGTGCCTATTCACGGCAGTTGGTGGAGCGCAGACTCCCCTGCCGTCCAGCGCTGCTTTTGCTCATATTCTACTTGCTATAATTAAATAAATTCTAATTGAATTTTGATCCGTTGTGGTCTCAATTTATTACAATTCTGGTGCTGTGACTCGGATAAGGAAAGATGGGCTTCGGTCCTCCGGGGAGGCGCCCCGCGTTCATCCGCGGCCCCGCGACCGGCAGCTCACCTCAACCTTACCGACGAACCCAAAATCCTAGAATATTGAGCAAAGGAGGAACCGGTAAAAATCCCATAAACATTCTGTGCACGGGAGTCCGGACGAAGACGCAGGACGCGTGAGTATATTGCGAAATTGTTCGCAGGTTTGCCGTTCGGGCGGGATTGGGTTTCCTGGAATATAACGAACGAGAGGTTCGACATACTGAACCAAGCGAGTGTGGACCCTTAAGTACTGCGTTTCCCATATCCCGCGAGGAACTGGGCCAGAAACAAGGGGAGTGAGTGAGTGTGTGTTTGTGGATATTCCAGAAGATGGGGGCGAAGGGCAGCAAGCCTTCGACTCCCATGGGAAGGGTACCCTCTGTACCTGAGAATACCCCTCTGGCATATATCTTAGACAATTGGAAACATTTTCCTGGGACTGCAGGGAAAAGTAAGCCAAAAATGATAGAATATTGTACTAGGATATGGGGAGGGAAGAGACTTTCAAAGAAAGTTTTTTTTTTTTTTTTTTTTTTTTTTTTTTAGCCGGTTTATAGATCAGAAGAAGATTGGGTAGGGCAACAATTGAATCTCTGGGTAAACAATAAAAAAACCCTTTAACCCAGAGGAGAGCCGGTACGCTGCGGTCTGGCTAGAAAAACCCTATCCAACACTTTATCCACTGAATGAAGTTAAAAATAAGCGAAGAAAGAGGAGAGAGGAATTAGACGAAGTCCTCCTGACCCCTCCTCCTTATGTCCCTCCGCAGCCACCCACTCCCCCGTCCCCCCCAGTAGTTCCCAATGCACCTATTCCGCCAGCAGAATTGGAGCAGGAGGAATCTCCCCCTCCTCCTCGACGTAGAACTAGGAGTCAAAAAGGGGCAACTAACATGTACCCTCTGAGGGAAATGCCCATGGGGGGACCCCAACCTGTTATTGGATATATTTCTATACCCCTAAATTCGGCTGATTTACGAGATTTCAAAAGAACCGAGATGGGTAGTTTAATTGAAGATCCACTCGGGGTAGCAAAAAGACTAGATCAATTTTTGGGATCAAATCTTTATACCTGGGATGAAATGCAATCCATTCTTGGGCAGTTATTTACTACCGAAGAAAGAGAAATGATTAGGCGGGCTGGAATGAGACTATGGGATGCCCAACATGCCCAAGGACCCCAAGCTGATATTAAGTGGCCACTCCAAAAACCTAACTGGGACAATCAGGACCCGCTGCATAGAACTCATATGCAGGACCTGAGAACTATTGTAATCCAGGGAATTAGAGAAGCATTACCCCGTGGCCAGAATATTAATAAAGCATTTAATGAAATGCAAAAGAAAGATGAAAGCCCTACTGAGTGGCTGAAACGATTAAGGAGAGCACTCCAGCAGTATTCAGGAGTAAATCCTGATGATCCCCTGGGACAGGCACTCCTTAAAACTCAGTTTGTGGCAAAGGCATGGGAAGACATTAGGAAGAAAATTGAAAAATTAGAAGATTGGCATGATAGAGGTTTGGATCGCAGAGGGAGGTCTAATGAACACAGACCTGCTAGAATAAGACAAGGGAATGGAGCAGTGAAGGAGGAACAAGGATGTTGTTTTTATTGTGGAAAGAAAGGACATATAGAAAAGAATTGCAGAGAAAGGATTAGAGATGAGGGAGTATTGAAAGCAGAATAGGAGAGTCAGGGGCTCTATATCTTAGAGGATCGAAGTCATCGTGAGCCCTTGATAAAACTAAAACTAGGTCCCCATAAACAAGAGTTCACCTTTTTAGTAAATACTGGAGCTGAGAGATCAACCATTAGACAGATACCAGAAGGATGTACAGCGTCCTCTGAAAAAGTGCAAGTAATCGGGGCTAAAGGAGAATCTTTTAAAGTAAAATTAAAGATGTAATATTTGAGACCGAAAATAAATTCGGGGTAGGTGAACTCTTGTTCGTCCCTGAAGCAGAATTTAATCTACTAGGACGAGACTTAATTATTGAATTACAATTGGAGATCAAGGTAAAAAATCAGGAATTAACAGTGCTAGCTTATCCATTGACTATAAAAGACAGGAAACAAATTGACTCAAATGTCTGGCACTCTCCAGACGCGATTAGCAGATTAAAAATTTCGCCGATTAAAATCCAAATTACTGAACCTCACATACCTGTGAGAGTACGGCAGTACCCAATATCCTTAGAGGGACGAAGAGGATTAAAACCAGAAATCGACCGATTATTAGCACAAAAGATTCTAGAACCCTGTATGTCACCTTTTAACACCCCCATACTGCCTGTAAAGAAACCAAATGAGAAGTACCGACTTGTTCATGATTTACGAGATATAAATAAAAGAACTCTTCCCTGTAGTGGCGAACCCTTATACATTATTAAGTAGGTTAAGACCTCACAATTCTTAGTATAGTGTAGTGGATTTAAAAGATGCCTTTTGGGCTTGCCCATTAGCAGAAGAGTGCTGTGATTATTTCGCCTTTGAGTGGGAAGATCCTGAAACACGCCGCAGGCAGCAATTGAGGTGGACTGTACTTCCACAAGGGTTCACAGAATCCCCTAACTTGTTTGGACAAGCTCTGGAAGAAATCCTGAGAGAATATCAGGTACAGGAGGGGAATGTCCTGTTACAATATGTAGATGACCTGCTTATAGCAGGAACAGATAAAGAAGAGGTCAGGAAGGAAACAATTAATCTCTTAAACTTTCTTGCACAAAAAGGGTTACGGGTATCACAGGAGAAGTTACAATTTGTGGAGGAAAAAGTGAAATATTTGGGGCATTATTTGTTTAATGGAAAGAAAATACTCGACCCAGAGTGTATTAAAGGAATTTTGGAATTACCCATGCCTATTACTAAAAGGCAAATCCGGCAGGCATTGGGGTATTGTAGACAATGGATAGAAAATTATAGTTTTAAAGTAAAATTTTTATATAAACAACTGTCAGAGGATAAGATACCTAAATGAACCTCTCAGGACCAAGAACAATTTGCCAGCCTAAAAAGGGAATTAAGTCAAGCACCAGTATTAAGTCTCCCGGATTTAAAACGACCATTTCATTCATTTGTTAACATACATGAAGGAACAGCATTTAGAGTATTAACACAGAATTGGGTTGGACAGAAGAAGCCGGTGGCATATCTATCAAAGCTTTTAGACCCCGTAAGCAAGGGTTGGCCAAGTTGTTTACAGATCATTGTTGCCGCTGCTTTATTACGAGTTATCAAGTCAGGGGAAACAATGCAGCTGATACAGAAGCCAAGCGAGTGGCGGGCAACTACAGTACAATCTTGGCTATACAACAGACACAGATTGATAAACCAGATGGGAGAGAAGTTTTACCTAAAGGTATGGCATTTGAGATATTTTCTAAAATACACAGTAAAACACACTGGGGAACCCAAGCATTAGTTGATCACTTTAATCAACTGTTTGCCTGTGTGGGTGTATATAACGTAGCAAAAGCAGTTACAGCAGCTTGCGAAACTTGTCAAAAAATAAATAGGAGCAATATGAGACAAAAGCCTTTTGGAGGACGTTCCCCAGCATACAGGCCCTTTTCACACATACAAGTGGATTTTACTGAACTACCCAAAGTAGGGCGTTACAAATACTTGTTGATAATGGTGGATCATTTAACCCATTATGTAGAGGCTTTTCCTACCTCTAGAGCAACTGCTAACCAAGTTACCAAAGTGTTACTCGAACATATAATACCTCGATACGGAGTAACTGAAATAATAGACTCAGATAGGGGAACACATTTTGTGTCAAAAATAATTAAAGATTTAACAGAGAGCTTGGGTATAAAATGGAAATACCATACACCATGGCATCCACAAAACTCAGGTAAAATTGAAAAAATGAACGGAGAAATCAAAACTATTTTAACCAAATTAATGATAGAAACCAAATTATCATGGATTAAATGCCTACCCATGACGCTGTTGATTCTAAGGACCAGACCTCGAACAGATTTAGGGATATCAGCATTTGAAATGGTGTATGGAATGCCCTACAGAATTGAAAGTCCGCAAACAAATGTTTTAATTCGTGACCGTGTGATTAATGAATACATTTCGCAATTAGCAGGACATCGCAACAAGCTTTGGGAAAGTGGACTGATTTTACAACGGCCTCCGTTGGATTTAAAGATTCACAATATTAAACCTGGAGATTGGATATTAGTCAAAGTGTGGAAAGAGGAAACCCTGAAACCCAGTTGGGAGGGACCTTACCTTGTTTTGCTCACCACAGAAACAGCCATCCGAACTGCCCAACGTGGATGGACGCATGCTAGCCGTGTGAAGGGACCCGTAAACCCACCACAGTGGAAAGTCGTCAGCTCACCTGGAAACACCAAGCTTGTACTAAAGCGATAAGTAATGATACAAACTGTATTTCAGTATTTTCTAGGATTACCTGTTGGGATACAGTGTGTTATAGGACTAATATTTGCAGTTATTGTGTCGTTGATTGTGTATTATTTATAGAAAATTGTTAAGTGGGAAAAAGGGCTATGTTGAATCAATGTCAGTTACGATGTGTGAAACTTTTTGGGACTGGCTACGAAGGTTTTGTTATTTGAGGGAAACATCGACCATCGACCCTGCCAACACTCTCTATACCTCAGACGTAATAGTTAAGTATGGAAAACCAGGTTGCAATTGTTACCCGTTTGTATATTTTAAGTGCAAAAAGTGTCAAGAAAAGTGGTGGCAACACTGTAGAGAAGGATATCCTCCTCGAGGGGTGTGTAGCAGTTGCTACACGAAAGAACGAGAATTTACTGATTGGGCATTGAAACAATTGAGAGCCAAATTTCCAAATTAAACCGCTAAACATTGGTATTATTACGCCTATAATATTAATCCTGAGTACTATTGTTACCACCCTCAGGAACGGATACCATTGATAATTGATATTGTCGCAGTCCAGTATAGACTGGAAATCAAGGTTGTAAAGTGTAACGAGTGCATGGTTAAGGCCAGAGCTTGGCCCGCTTACATACACCGTCTAACCAAGTGTAAAAGGCATATTCCTGACAGGGACTCTTACTGCCGAGAAGATGGTAAACCCCGTGTCTGGCTGCAACCCAGTCGACGGGCGAGGCAGAGAAGAAAAACCCACCAAAGGGAAGAGCCTGCAACTTGAAATGTACAAGCAGCCTTAGCTGAACTTCCACAGGACTGGTAAAAATTCAAATTTAAAACAAAAACAATACCCTCCTGGAACACTTCTTTTCTTGTACACTTTTAGTGCATTAATCCTACCCACTATAGCAGAGAAAAACGAAAACCAATTACAGTGATAACCTTAACTACGTTATTGATAGCAGGCGGAGTTAGAACAGGTACAGGCATAGCTTCCCTAGTAAAAGGTCAGGAATTACGAAATTTGCAGATGGCTGTAGATAAGGATTTAACAAGAATAGAACAATCTATCGACAATTTAACCACTTTAGTACAATCCTTATCAGAAGTAGTGCTGCAGAACAGAAAAGAATTAGATCTACTGTTTTTTTAAAGAAAGAAAGGTTATGTGTAGCTCTGAAAGAGGAATGTTGTTCTTTTGCTGATCATACGGGAGTAGTCCGAGACACCATGGCCGAACTCCGGAAAAGGTTGGACCAACGTAAGAAGGATCGTGAGGCGGGTAGGTCATGGTATGAAAATTAATTTAATGTTTCACCTTGGTTGACCACTTTATTGTCTGCTTTAGCAGGACCGCTTATTATATTGATTTTAGAACTTATATTTAAGCCTTGTGTATTACGCTATATTTTACGTTTTATTAGGGAACGGTTTGACATTACTAAATTGCTTATTTTAACTACAGAATCTAGAACAGGATATAAAAATGTGCCTACTAACGAAGATGAAGAGTATTGTAAATACGATATGCGACATGAAAACTCTTGTAGTTGTGAGGTATTACATTGCGAAAGTTTTGATAAATATCGGGATTGTGGAAAAAGGTTTGCTTACAGCGCCGAGAATGAAAACAGCGTTTAATAAACAATAAAGGGATAAAAAGAAAAAGGGGGGATTGTGGGAGACTGAACTATGGTATTGTTTATTAAGATTTATGTTAAATGTAAATGTAAAACTGTAAAGAATATGAAATCGCTTACGCAAACAAAAACGACTACCAGATACCGCTTGTGCAAGATAAGATATCCTCCAGATGTCCCAAGAACCGACAGAAACATGACAAAAAAACTGCAAGATAAGATAACCGCCGGATACCCCAAGAACCGACAGAAACATGCCAAACAACCCCAGATAAGGACATAAGAATGAAAAGTCAACCATGGAGCAAGGAGAGAAGACGTCTTATTTCAGCAGAAAGGGACATCTTGACAACAACCGAAGCATGCGCAGAGTGCTTCCACTATACCACGATTGCGAGAGAAAAAGCGTATAAAAGGAACTGTGTGAAGTGCCTATTCACGGCAATTGGTGGAGCGCAGACTCCCCTGCCGTCCAGCGCTGCTTTTGCTCATATTCTACTTGCTATAATTAAATAAATTCTAATTGAATTTTGATCCGTTGTAGTCTCAATTTATTACATTCAGGATAATCTGCACTATGGGATGTGGGGTTCAAGATAGACCAGAAGTTACAGGCTCCTTTTTCTTCATTTTTACCTTTGATAGCAACGACAGAAGTGCAGGCATTTTCTTTTGCAGTGTGAACAAACTTTTACCAGTGTTGTTTCAAAAGATACAGTCTTAAAAATACCTGTCGCTCAGGCAATCAGCCTGTGATGCTGATTTCAATCTGTTGCTGCCATCCACAGAGATGCTCTGGCTGTCACGTTACTTGAAGAGCAGGAATAACAGAGCAGGAATAACTACGAAAACTGCAAAGTCAAGCTTCTGCCAGATGCAAAGCCGACCGCAGGCTTCAATAGGCATACAGTCAGGATTTTAGTGTTTACACTGTTGAGGGATAATTGTGTTTGTATTTGTCCTAATGATGCTGTTAGGCCTGTCATTTGCCCTTTTCATATGATGTCAAAGGAGCTAATGGCCTCTTCTCAGGATTAAACAAAGTAGCAAATTCTCAAATCCGGGTAGCTGCTTCTCTGGCTTCTCTGGGAATAATGCATCCAAAAGAGATGGGTAAAAGAATGAAAAAGGCCAGGCATCCTGTTTCCTCTAGTGGAAATAACTGAATTTTATGCATGTAGGGTTTGGTGAAGAAGGCTTCTGAGGGCGGAGGGGTTCCAATTTTAGAAACATATTTAAAAACTACTTTATATGTTTATTTAGATAACAAAAGAGTAATGTTTTGAAATACTGAAAATCTGTAATTTTAATAAAATAAACCCACTCTCACTAGCTTTACAAATTCTAAAAGTCTGTTATGGATTTTCACCTAAAAAAAATATTTCTTAAAAACAAACAGTCTTCCTTAGCTTGAGATTCTTAAAATCAAATCTAGATATGCCCAAAGCTGACTAAATAACATTGACAGGACTCTCCTTTCTCTTTCCTGTATATCAAGTGAATTAGACTCTGTATTTTTATAATAAAGGGTAACAGGAGTGCCTATTAAAAGGATTTTCACTGCCTTGCCTTCACATCGAGGCTGTACAGCAGAACTGAACAGATTCACAAGTGAGGATTTGGGGTTTTTTAAATTAATGGCTATTCTATTTTATTATTTTTCAAGTGAACGGAAATTGACCTGCATTGTCTCTTTAATCAATCCAACTCAGAATCAAAGAGCAAGTTAATTATAACCATTTAAATCTCAACAGTTGAAGCCTTTTGATGTAATATCGCATTCATTTCTAATTAACTGTACACATGTCTTGCCGAGTTATCCAATAACTCTTTGAGATCTGTCAGCATAAAGCCTTAATAAAAGCATGAATACTTCAGGAAGAAGATTAGACAATCTTTATATAAGAAGGAACAGAAGGTGACAGGGAGCAAGACTGAGCATAGGAAGGAATCTCTCCCTAAGTGCTTTCCTTAATGTTCTTTAAAATGTGGTTGCTGCTGCTGCAAAGGAGCTCAGTTGTTGTCAATTTTAGTTTTATAAGTAAATACAAAATACAAGTAGCTGTATATTTCAGCCTTTTTGATGACCCTTTGTGTAAAGTTTTCATTTGGTCAAGCACAAATATTTCTCTCCGTGGCTATTTACAGCCACTGTCCTGGAACCAAAAGCAGTGAAAGCCAACCCAGCAGCCCAGTGGGGTAGGCTGAAGTCAAGGAGATACTGTCCCTTCTCCAGTGAAACTCTGCTCTCCGGTGACCAGATTCACTGGGCATGGAGTTTGAGCTGAGTTGTGGGCTTTCCATTAATGATCCATCCGCTGAGAGGCTCAGAGCATCCCAGGCACAACAGCTGGGCTGCGAGTCAGAACGGACACCGGTGGCCGTGTCCACTCAGCCCCCTACACTCCCCTTCACTACTTCTGCTTCTGTTCAGGGCAACTTCCCTCTCTGCAGTGATCTTAATTTTGTTTCTCTGAAAATGAAGCTACACTGTTTCTTAATTCATCAAGTTTATCATTATCATCTTTATTCTTAACACCTTTACTTCAAAAACCAACTCATTTTGAAAAATGGACTGCACAACATGGTCCTAAATATGACTTTCATTCCATATCGCTCTTAAAATGACAATCATCTAAATAGTAGGGCTCAGAAAATGATTCAAAGTCACAGTGCCTGCTTTCCTGCTGTTTCTATCATCCAAGTGATAGATTTGGGTTTTTTTGTTTTTTTTTTTACTTGTTGTAGGAAGGATAGGAATGGATTGATTCACCACTCTGCTTCTGCAGCTTCGAACCCTATATCAGGTAAGGTGGATAGAATGAATCCAAAGTCCACTGTCCTCAGAGCTCTGCTCACTCCACCAGGCACACCTGCCCACAGCTGAGGAATGCAAGTGCAATCTCTCTGTGCATAGTAGTGAAACTCAGGGTATAAACGTTTTTTTCATCAACAGTGGTAACCACAAATCAGGGTAAAAGTGATTATCATGTAGAGCAGTAAGAAAACAGAAACAAATGGCTGGAAACCTTTTGGAAACAGCGGATGAAGCTCTCGGAAAGGATGTTGGCAACACAAAAACACCTAGATCAGGCAGGAGAAGAAGCTGTACTATTCTATCTAAATTATAATTTAAATGCTATTTGGAGGTTACTCTGGAAGAAATGTTTACAGAAGCCCTGAAGAAGGTCAAGGACATCAGAAAAAAAACAGTTGTGAATCCAAATTATTCTCAGGGATGTAATTTATAATGGCTTATTTTCACCTTGGGAAGGATAAGGAAAAGAAGACTTGGGTGACAGTAGGCAATGTTGCAACATTTTCATTTCTGAAAGTGTGACGTGTCATGAGTCATGTTACTGCACAGTCTGCTCTGCCAAACTCCACTGAAATCAGTGATGAGACAGGAGCAAAGAAATGTCAGTCACACTCAAGGTATGTTTTCCATATTTTTCCCAAGAAAGAGGCTTGTTTTATTTTATTTATTGCACTCAGTAGATAGGTGTAATAATTTGTTTTCACTTCAAGGGATTTTTTTCCCCTACTGATAATTTCTAACTAGTAAGCCTATTCCTGTCAAAGTCTGGGAAGAATTAGACAGAAGGACTTCTGTTGCATAATTCTACATCCAGTTAGACTTAAAATAAAAGCATATAATTGACCACAAAAATTAGTTTTGTCCTCATAAAGTCTTTCAAAAAATACTGAAAGGAAATTATGTCACTGAGAATATTTTGTATTCAAAGGTTTTTGTTTAGCTTCTCATCACAGCCAGCTAGCTGTCATGAAAGTGCTTTTGTATTTACAATGTTTCTCAGCATGAGTGATCCCAAAATGTTTTGGTTTGTTTTATGGGATTTTTTTTTAAATGGGAAAATATTCACCACTGAAATACAGCCCTTTTGGCTTGGAAGAAGGCAGGCAGCTAAACAAACGGGATACAAAAATGTCATGCAACTATAAAATGAAGTACATTAGGGCCAGTGCTTACAAGCAAAGCTATGCACCATGGAACTGTGATCAGAATTATTTTAATATCCATATGCTGTTTCTATTTTGAAGGTATCCACTGAATGAGATCTGCACTGAAACAAGACTTAATAGAGATTCACCTGGGAAACTAGAAGCTGTTGGTCTAAGGTTCTGGGATATATGAAAACAAATTTATCAGCCTTTAAGCCTTCATTGCTCTTTTCCCAACCAGATGTAAGCTGAACTTGGAATAAATTCAAATGTAATTATCCAATTTGTACAACCTGTAGAGAAAGAAATTATTATTATTTAGCAGCACACTGGCCATTTCCTCAGTGTAGCTGTACTAGGTGTCTGGCAAAACAGATGGCATATTTTAACTTTCATGGGTCTGAGACATTCATGGCAGAATCTGAAGGACTTTTATGTTCTTCCCACTCTTTCAGCTCTGATAATAGCAACCAAACTGTGAACTCTTCAAGTATGAGCTGTAGCCCTTCAAAGAATTATACAGGTTCACTTCATTCTTGCTTCTAATAGGTTTAAATCTCCAATGGAAACTGTTCTCTCAACATGAGAAGAAAAGCAGTCTCATTATTTATAAGATCCAGGTTTAGCCCAGTCTGCCTTAAAGAACAGGCTATAGATACATCAATCACTTGTGAAATGTGATGGCCAGCTTCCCAAGGAACTAAAAGCTCCTTCTAGGAAGCACGACATGAAATTCCATTCACGGATTCACTACTGAAACCAAGCAGAGGTCAGCAGCTTGCATGTTCAGGAACTTTCTGGACAGAAACAAGCTCTATGAAAAAAGGCAACAGCTGCTCATAATGAAAGCCTGAAAGATTGTGATGACAGGACTGAAAATGTGAAACAAAACAAACTTGGATTGAAAAGGGGTTATCTAGACACTCATTTATATTTAATGAATGTGAAAATTCCATTTTGTGCAGAAAGAGCTGTGGGATGCTCCTTTAACTCCCAGAGTTTTTGAGACAATAAAAGGCAAATCTGGGAAAGGAAGCCTGGGATCCAAACATCTGCTATCACACCGTGCCATATTATTCTTTTTGGAGATGCAATGTGAAGCAACGTGGGTTGTGGTTTGTGTTACTTATCCTAGCAAGTCGCTCCAGGGCATCAGCCTCTGACAGTGGGAGGCCACCTTCCCCATTCCAGGATGAGCCTATCTGTGCTCCTCTGCGGTCTCTGGCACTCATCTTACGCATATTTTATGGGTCACAGGTGTCATCCCTGAAGAGAAGAGAACCACAACACTTCAAAACTGAGAGGAAACCCAAATCTCTGGTCTTCCAAAGACTCCATGTATGTTTTTTCAGAACAATCTGAAGGGTACAATGGCATGAAAAGGTCGCTGTGATCTCTGAGGAATCTGTTAACCAGAAAACAGCTTTCGTAGCAGGACTATGCCCCATTCGGGACAGTATTTAACTTGCTGAGCTGTACACACTTGCCTTAGGCCCCTCAATACCTAATCTAATGTGTACATGGCAAGGTTTTGGGAGTGGGGAGACTGCAAGGCAGCCTCTGTGAGAAGAATATGGGGCTGCCCCACGCTGGACACAGACAGTTTCAGCTGGCTCCAGTGCACCCAGCATGAGGAATACTTTAGTCCCCCAGACAAGGTGCCTCGGGAAAAGCCTGTCTAAGGCAGGACAGACAATGCTGGAGCAGGTGGAAAGAACACATGGGAACCAGCAAATGAGGAGAGAATCAGGGGAAACAGCAGACAAAGCACCAAGGTCAGGGGAGGAGGAAGCACTCCATGGCACATCAGATACTCCCAGAGATACTGCAGCCTGTGGGAAACCCGCACCTGCGTGTGGCAGAAGAGTGAGGAGAACGAAGAAGCAGAGAGAAGCCGGCACGTCCTGACCCCAGTTGCCTTCTGCATTGCTTGCTGCCTCTCTGAAGGCACTGAGTGCAACCTGCAGCGACACCAGGAGTCCGGAATGAAGGAGTGAAGCTGAGCCTGGGAATGAGGGAAAACAGGTGTTTTAAATGCGTGTCTCCCAAAACCTAAATCGGTACTCAAAAACTTAGATGAATTGGTAAATTATCTCCCTGCCTCTATTTTGACCGACAATCTTCTCACTCTCTTGCTCATCCTATTTTCTCTCCAGTCCTGCTGTTGGGGCAGAGAGCAAGTGGCCATGTGGGTGCTCGTCTGTATGCCACAGCCAGCCCTACACTCATAAACAAGATGCACTTCTGAGGTGCAAATTTCTCTTATGATCTTTCAGAAAGTACAGTTGAAGATGTAAACTTAATCTTTACCTTTTTATTTTCATCTGCCTGTAAAAAGCCTGGAGAAGAAGAGTTTCTGGCTTCTACAAAAGTAAATGGAGAGGATTCCAGAAACCAAGATTCATGAAAGTCTCCATTTTGCTCACTGAACCTAGCAAGGGAATCTCTTTACCCAGGTAACAAAAAGAAAGGAAAAGTCAGAAAACAGAACGTTAAGGTAATATTACTTATTCAAAATTGTAAGTAGAAAATGTCAAGGTTAGCAACACTGCTTCAGATTGACTCCCAGTGAAGTGTCCATTAGATCAAAGATGTGACTGATCAAAAAGATCTGATAGATAAGATGAGAAAAGGCAAAGCTTGCAATCCTAAGAATAATAAAGAACAACAAAAGGGTGGGGAAAATAGGCTTGAAATGATGTTCATGTAAATTACGTGTTTTCAAATCTGCTTGGCTTTATAGAGTTGCTTCTACGATGTCACGAGATCATCCTGCTGCAGCATGTCAACAGCTCACACTGAGAACTCTTGGAAGAAGGCGAAGACACCAAAGAGCAGAAAATAAAAAATAGTGCCTATCTTTAAAAAGGAGATAAAAGTTTGAGTCAAGGTAACTTCAATTTTGTTTCAGAAATCAAAAACATTTAATAATAATTAAGTAACTGGAAGAAAAGGACATGAGTGGGAGTATGTCAAGAACACATTGTTTCATTCTATGTCAATATAAAAACTGATCTCAGCAAAGCCTCTGTTTCCTACTTGTTTCTAAAAACAAACATGTTCTAGATGAAATGTCCATAGGACTGAAGGGCATTAGGTAGGTAACCATACCTACAGAGTATCTCTAGTGTGGCACTGAGAGACTGGAAAGATGCAGTCACTAAGGTTCTGTAAGAGTCTTCTCTAGATTAAGTATTTAAATTAGTCTCCTGAATTATACAATACTGAATAGACAATATAAATACCAGCAACACAAAGCTGGAAGGGATTGCAACCATGTTAGAAGACAAAATAACCATTACAAAATGATCTTATTCAGGTATGAAAAATGCAAAAAATAATTTCTTGGAAACAGAGAATACGAAGCCGCTGGTTAAACCTCAGGTCAGCTGAAACTGACTGGAAGGTTATAAAGAATTACAAGCTAAACACAAGTAAACAACATCATGCTGTTGCCATAATAAAAAAAAAAGGCAAACAACACACTAGACTTCTAACTGGGGTTATAGATTGCAAGATATATGAAGGGATTCTTCTCTTCTGTCCAATAGCAACAAGACCTTTGTTATAAAGTATAGTTCTTGACCATAATTCAAGGAAGATGTAAGACATCTAGACAAGTCTAGAGCAGAGCAACAAGAACAATGAGAGTTAGAAAACACCCTTGGCTAAGGAAGATGTCAAAATTAGAAGAGAAGCTGAGGGTAGACATAGTAAATCTTTCAAAAGCAGAAAAAATGGAAATAAACAGGAAAGTATTCGTTTATTCTCTAATGTTCTTTTACATGCCCTAATGTATCCCACTTGGCCTCTGCTGCCTGTCCAGGACAGCGTCCTCTAGGACTTGTTTCAAACAGGCCAACTCTCAGAGATGCCACAGGGCATCTAGAACGTCACTAGCCACCTTTGACAACAGTCCCTCCTATGTGAGAGAAGATGACTGGCATATAGATTATGCTGTGGGCAACAAATCTCAAGTGTAAGCTGATACTGGGCAATGTGCCTCCTCCCTGTGCTTCATTCAACTTTGGGAATGACTCATTTAATCCAAAAGTCTTATGTCTGAAATAAATTAGATGACTTGCACTCTGGAAGTGTTTATTTGCCTTCATTCTCCACAAAGGGAAAGTGACTAAGACAGGCGTAGATGTGTGTACTGTGAATATCTACAATTACATGAGATGAATTCCCTCCCATTGTACAAATACTAACTCCCAGGTCATCCAGTATTTTCACTCCATCCCAAGTAATGGTCTTAATGCAAGAAATACAGACTGAAGTTCTACAATCTATGCTAAAAAGAAGGTCAGATCATAAAGTCCCGGGTTGTTCTTATAAGCTACTCCATATGACCAACCCCTACCCTTCTGCACAGTGTTCCACCAAACTTCCTGAAATCCAATAAGAATCATCACTACACTCTATAGAGGTCATAAATGGAGAAAACAGCATGCCTGCTATGAAGGTAACATAATTTCTCAAAATAAAAGAAAGTGACATTTTAGCTGTTATTCATTCAACAGAGAAGTCAACAACTGCACTGTAATATGGTTATGCTTGGCATTTTAGTTCTAGATTGTTTTAAGCCTCATTGTCAAATGCTTTCAAGAAGATCAAATGAAAACTATATTTCAGCCCCAGTAAAAGGCAAATTGTTTTCCATGTCTGAAAATGGACAAATTCATCCACAGTAATTGGCCATCCATCTAGCAAGAAATAATCCAAAGTATTTCCAAGCGGTATCTTTTAGTTTTATCTATGCTTTGATAGAGAGAAGAAAATATAGAAAACAAAACATTGTTTCTCTGAATTTTTTTTCAGCTTTCCAATCTCACCTGTTTACTCCACGTTGGACCATATATAAATGAAAGAATGGTGAGACCATTGCTGTGACTTTGTGCTCATCTTCAGGCAATTCAAGAAAATAAAACCTGGTATACCTGGCAAATGCAAAACGCTACTGGCAACTACTTCTTCAAAGAAGTTCTCAAAGTAGTCTATATAAAACCCAAATTTTCTGTGACCCTGACTGGTTAAGCAAGACTTTGGAAATAAAATAATTGCCTTTTTTTTTTTCCCCGAAACTTTCACTGTTCTTTAGCAGCACAGTGCAGAGCATCTCTAGAACAGACTGCACGGCAGACTTGTCCTGGGTATACATCTGTAAGATATTAACTAGCTTGGCTCTTTGATTGCTTGAGAAGTCTTTGTCAGACTTATTTATGAAGAAAACAAACTGTTGTTGAGATTCCATCTTCAGTTTCTGACATGTTAAATGGTGAAGTTTACAATATTTTTGATGATCCTTGCAGCATAAATACAAGCTAAGAATATCAGCAAAAAAAATGAAGTGAAACTGAATGAATTATGCATACAAACTCTTACCAAATGTGAAGAAAAAGGCTCAGGATCTTCTAGACCTTCGGAGTCTAACTTGAATTTTGCACTTCCACTCTACATGATCCTATAGGCAGTGTGATATTCTGAGACAACTTGTGTCTAACTCAGAAAGTAGCTGAAATTTTTGCGTTAGTGTTTACAAAGCTCACACAACATGATGGAAATGTACAAATGACTGTGCAGATTAGTTTCTGTCCTTCATTTATATCTCTTGGATATCTGTGGATTTGTTCACAGCCACAAATCAGGTGAGATTTTTTGCAATTTTCTGGCTGCACAAAGCTCAGAGTGAAACTGTGTATTAAAGGTAATTGGAACAAAATTGATTTCACTCATGGATTCTCTCACACCTACATACTAATATGTGTCCAAGTAGGCTAGGCAGGGTCACTTTAGTGACAAAGAGGACAAGGGACACCGGCTATTCATCATGTCAACTGTTGTCTTAGACTGGTAACCATGTGGTAGCTTTTTCGTGTGCCTTTGGTACCTGTTAGGCCTCAACAGGAATGGTGATATTTTGCCTTTTCCACCCTGTAACACTTCTGTAAGCCAGTAGGTAGTGTTACCTACTGATTTCCTCATTATTCTTTGGACTTCATTTCTACATGTAGCCTGTCCTTTATCTTAGACTGTCCTTCATTCTCCTTACGTAATGTCTTGAGAAGGTGGAAGTAAATGTGTTCTGTTCTTCACAAGGTGCTAATCTGGGTACCACCAACACATGCCGTTCTTTTGCCCCTTCTTCTTGTTTGTTTTTTAATTAATTTTTCTGTTACTTTCATATCTAGATACTGTCATTCATGTCACTCTTCAACATTTCTATTATGAACCTCTGAATTCTTTATGCTGAAAAGCAGTAGGAAAAGGTAAAGACAAGTAATCTCATTAGCCATTTTGCTATTTATCTACATAACAGAGCAAAATTCTTTCCTCACGTGAATATATAATTTGGAGAGCACATTATAGCATAAAAACAAATACACACAAAACCTCAATGACAGGATCAAAATGAGAGTTAAAATGCAGTTCCATTTCATACATGGAAATTCTTTTGACACTAAAAAGAAAGCACAGAGACGACAGTTCTGACATTTTCATCACAATCCTTTAATTCAACAACAATTCAGAATCTACAATAAAGGAAAGCAATTTAAACAATAAAATATCAATGTCATTGATCAGTATGTTTCTATAAAGGGCATCGCCACTCAATCAGCATGACTATTACAAAATCATATTTTAGTATGATCCCCATCACCTGCCTGATACACCAAAACAGCATCAGGCAAGCACACACACATCCAACAAATTCAGCATACTTGGGCTAATTTTAGTATTTTCAACACTGCCACAGAAAATGTAATGAGCAGAGAGTCTTGAAAGGTGTTTTTGCTCCTTGTGGCTGGTAATTCACTGCATTGCACAATTGCTCAAAGTGCATTTTGATGAAAGTGACCCTTCTGAGTGCTCATCAGAACAAGAGTCATTTTCAAAGGCAACATAGGAATGATGGACAAATGGTCTAGTACGATCTAACAAATCTTAAAAGGCTCTGCCCTGTCCTCCATTCACCATTTTGGAAAGCAGCTTCTGTATTGTCCCTAGGGTTTACAGTGTGTGTCCCATTTCAGTATCTAGAAATCTTCAAAGGTATTCACACTTTGCCATTTAAGGGAAGAATGGTGTTTTTCAAAGTATAGGTATTTTTCAAGCAGTGAAATATTTGAGATAATTATGCCATCTATTTCACAAGCGTAAAGGTGGCAGTTTCAAAACAGGCCGCATTGAGTTTCAGTATGTTCTGGCTCCCTTAGATGCTTTGGAGAATCCCAGTGTAAAGTGTCCCAAGTTTTTTTCCTTCTTAATGTATCAATTTATTTCCTGAAAAGGGCTAAGCATATCAGAGATTAATTTTATGGGATTTGGCTCTATTGTTAAGCATATACCATATAAAACAAAATCTTAAGAGAAACCATGTCAAGAAGCAACTTCATCATGATAGGAGAGGATACATATTCAACAGCAGTGCTCAACTAGAGAAATGACTTCACAAACAGGACGTCCATAGTGAGTACAGCCATGGGCTTATGGATGTTCTCAGTGTATATAAGAAGCAGCAAACGGTTTACATAACAAAGATTCAGGTAAAACATTAAGGAGAAGGAAAAAAATCATAATGCTGTGAAACACTGAAATACATTGCCAGAGGAGACTATGCATGTCCCACTGCAAAAAATCCATCAGGTATGACATAGCTGTATGCTATATACCTTGAGGAAGAATGCTCCTGAAATGGTCTGTATTCTCGCACTCCTCTTCCCACTAATCAGTGCTCCTCCTCCTTCCTACTAAAACGGCAGAACAGGACTAGAGAAAGTTCTACGCATTGGAGCTGTGGAGGGAGAAAAAGGCGCCAATTCTGGGAAAGTAAGGGAAAAGTTCTGCTGGGTTAGGGTGTCCTTCATCATAAAAAAGCCACTGGGAAGCCTTGTTGCAAATGTCTACATCTCAGCAGAGAGGAGAAGGGGGATTGTTACGGTGGAGAGAAACCTACCTCCTCTCAGGGTGAAGAAAATATAAGTCACAACAAGCCCAGTACCACTGTAAGCTGTTGTTTCTATCATAGTGTGAAGTCCTACAAAACCAAGACCTGACTGTCCAAACAGCCCCAAGGATCACAGTATCACACAGTATCACAGTATCATAAGGTTGGAAAGGACCTCCAAGATCATCGAGTCCAACCTATATCCCAACACTAACACTAACACCATCATCTAAACCGTGGCACTCAGTGCCTCATCCAGTCTCCCCTTAAACACCTCCAGGGTCGGCGACTCCACCACCTCCCTGGGCAGCGCATTCCAAGCACCCAGGAACATGGTGTAGCTTGCAATAATTGGCTCAGCTCTATACCTTTCTTTGTCATCACTGTAGAAGAATCACGTATTGTCCATCATTTATTTGCACCCATATATACCAAGACTGCACTGATACAAGGCATACAGACTTCCCTTTGCAGAATATTATGAGAAAAAATACTACTAGAGAAAACCCAAATATTAAGAAACTCTCATTTTTTAAAGGAAATGTCTAGCCTTGGAAGTTCATAATCCATGTTAGACTTTATTTAAAACAAATTTTATCTAAAACTTATCTGAACACTAAAACTCAAATCAGGAACAGGTACATGGTCTTCAAAGGCACACTCTTTATACTCTTTATTCCTCACATAGATGGGTATCTCTTGTTACTTGAAATGACAGCTGGCATTCACATGGAAGGAAGGAGTTTCTTTTTTTCACCATTACCTCATTGCAAATACAAAACTGTTGTTCTGAGATATGATCTGATTTGACATGAAGTGAGGTAATGGTAAAAAGAATTTTTAAAGGTTTCCTTCAGCTTGAGTGATTCCTGTCAACTTATGAAACTGTCACAGAGAAAAATGTTTTGTGAATAATTAGCAGGTTAATTACCCATAAGCAGTGAGTAATTTGTATTACCTATGTGGTTAGTTCACCACACTAAAACCCATGTTGACTGCACTTGACTGTGTTGCCTTGCAAACTAGAGGATCAATCCTGCACAGCACTATCTGTCCACAAGTCCTATTGTTGTTCCAACAGTGCATAACACCTAATCCAAAAGAGATTCCCGAAGGATGACAGATGTTTGGTGGATTTTAGATCAAATGCCCTTGAACAATGTACTTCAGAAAATAAAACAGTCAAGAAAAGCAAAGAAAGAGACAAATTTAAGTAACTGAGCCCCTCCAGAGCAAAAATAAATATTTGTATTATAGTAATTATAGATTATATTATAGATTATAGTAATTTTCCTTTATTGTCTGTGCAGTACTTATAAAATGACCAGGAATCATCTGATGTTGGAGGAGCTGAGTCAAACACTACTGCAGAAGCGGCCACTGCTGCTGACTATATGCATGCCTGCATGTCTCACCTCTTGGGACTCCTGGAGAGATTTCTCATTTTACTGAGAGACACGCTCCCAGAGCTCCCCTCAGTTCTCTTTAGTACACGTCTGTGGGTTTCAGTCATGTAGAGACTTCCACATGCAATTTGTAGGTCAGCAGAGTTGGCTACCCCTTATTAAACAGATCTTTCTGTTTAAATTTGGAGAAATTTTTGGAGTCTTACTATATTGATCACAGTGAAACCAAAATTTCCCCTGACATCACTGTACGCCCAAGTCCCAGGAGAATCCGTGAAGTCAGTCAGTGCTCAGCCCAACCCTAAACAGATGTAGCACCAAGATGTATTCCAGGAAGGAAGCAGGTTCATAGCCCATTCCTGTTGCGATTAACCAGGCAGAGTACCAAGGATGAAGTGCCTGCTTGGGTGCTAGAATGTGGTGAGTTTAAGGCCCATCATTACCACCCACCTGCCTCTTCTCTCACCAGTCTGTGCTCACAAACAAGCCAGTTCTTCCAACAGATTTCCTTTTAATAAAGCATTGAGGTGAACTACAGGACAACCTGCCTCTGGACTTCACCTCAATTGGAAACTGCAACACTAAAAAGGTAAATTATCAGCCAGCAACAACGACTCAGAGTGAGTTGCCACTTTTTTGGTATCCAGAAGCTATCAGTTAGCCATCAGAATGCCAAGCAACCCAGGCTGCCAAAGGAAGCATGTGTGAATGAGGCAGAAGGAAGAAAAAGTATCCTCAACTTTACAGAAATTGTACACTACAGTCCAAAGGACACATGGCTGGGTGCTAATCATATTTTATTTAATATCAAAGAACACATATTGTTCTGTGCAATAATGTGCAATCCTTGCACTTTCTGCAACCTGTGCATAAATCTCTTCCAGTAGGAAGTTTTGCTTTGCTTTCTCACCAAAATACTCAGTTAAAGCCTTACAAGGGCTTGCTTTTTCAAAGGCCTTGAGAACTGTTACTAGACAGAGCTGTGATTCAAGTGCTACAGCTTCTACACCACAAGACCTACTAAATGCCACTTACAGGTAAAAAAAAAATTGCAAGCTGTAATATATCATAGATGTATATCAGTCACTAGATTAGTGCTTCTGTAAGTTGGTGCTCCAAATGGTGAGCAAAATAATATCCAAAATGCCATAATTTTTTGATACAACATTTGCTTAAAGATTTTTTAACTCAATTTCTGAAATGACTAGATTCTGTGGGTTTGAACAAGACCTTTAAACGTTATTTGAATATAGATTTTCAGGTGATTCATTTACCAGAAAGTAAATGTGCCAGTTCTCCTTAGCTGCAAACAATCAATACGTGGTCTGTTGCATATATGTACTGCTCTCTACTCAAAAGCTGTGCACAAAATATTTTCACTGTTACTTGAAACGTTTCTTAGAACTGCGATTTTGACCACTAGAATAACGCTAGCACCACCTAGAGGCTCACGTCAAAGCCACACTTACAGTTTACCCGGAAAGATTTTAATTTGAGAATGGCTGTGTATTTCTTCAGTTTAAGGAGGTTCCCTTTGGCTTAAAGTTCTGAGGGCTATTTCTGACACAAAATCGTACTACAATTTCTTCATCCAATATGGGATTTTTAATTGCAAAAAAAAAAGTGGTTTTTTTTTTGCTTATCTTCCACCTCAAAAGAAAGAAACCTAGAAATAAAATTAATTTTAAAACATTTTCACATAATTAAAATGGAAAAAAATCTTCTCAGCAATGAATAAAACAGACAAAAAGCACAAATTGTTCCATTTAGTTGTCTTTAAACAAATTAACAAATTCTATTAAAACTGCAACTTTAGTACACCTGATTTAAAACTTAGATAATCAGATGTCTTTTAAATGATCTCACTCCCTTGAGAATATTCCCATACATAATCAGCTTCAGCATCTCTTTAAGACTCAGAAATATTTTGCCTGCTTGTCTCTGTCATTTTTTTGGCCCATATCGCATCAATAAGTCCCAGTCATCCTGTGTTTGTCTAGTGTATCTATGTTCATCATTTTCTACAAATTAGTTCCAAGTCTACAGGAAAGTTTTGCAGCTCATCCCTCAATACATGACTTTGCATTTCATCACATTTTTTCCTTGTGTCACGAAATGACAAGGAATCATCTCTTGTTGGAGGTGCTGGGAAAAACATTACTGCAGGAGGAGCCACTCCTACTGACCATAAGCATGCCTGCATGTCTGATCTGCATCCATCCCATCCTGAGAGTCCAAGAGAAATTTCTCATCTTTCCCAGAGACACATTCTCAGAGCTCCCCTCAGATATCTTTAGTACACATCTGGTAGTTTTCAGTCATGCAGACTTCCTATCACTCTGTTTTTCAAAACTACCTAGTTTTCTAGCACAACATTCCAGTTCTTCATCCTTCTGAAAAAAGTTTCCAAACTTATTTTGTCAGAAATGTCATTAACAGATGACAATGAGGTTTTCACTCTCATCTCTGAATAGTTTCCTACATTTCTCAAAATGTACCCTTTTGAAGTCAAGGCCTTGAATACTTGTCTGTTTCTTATTATGTTTTATGTCAACTGAACAAATTCAGTTACTATATCCAGCTTTTCTATGGTATTCTAACTGCTTTTTAAAAGGTCGTTCAGTAAAGCATACTATTTTTCTCAGATCAGAGACTCTTTGATGAAGTCTGTTAATTTTCACTAGGAACAGCATCCTACTGTTACTAATAAAATTTTGCTCTCCAGCCTGCACTGGGAAATTAAATCCAGCCATCAAGACCAACCACTTCATTGAATTTACCTTTTTAATAATATTAGGTACTCAAGACACCTCTAACCAAATGAGAGTTAAAGCTTTAAGCAGATACCCAACATGGTACAATAGAGCCTCTTTTAATTTTTCCTTTAAAGACAAATTGAACCTAATCAGTCTGCCAACACTTCAGCACATAGCCATATCTCACCATTATGCAGTGCTGTTATTTATTCCTTGAATGACAAATATTTTTGTGTATCATGATGTTATTCTGTGTCATGTTTTAAGATTTTACTATCGGTATTGCACTATTTTATTTCTTTGAGACTCAGGTTTACATCTCACTGTGATTATTTATAGTTCTTCGCATTAGTAAGAAACTACATCAGTTTGCCTTTTTTCCTAATCTCATCCAACATTCCAACACTGCATTACGCATAAATTCCTTCATTACCTGTATTATCTGACTGCTATCAGTGCAATTTTCTCTCTCCTTGTTACCTTGCTCTTTCCAACAGATGAATCAGCTTGACTCTACCATGTACCTTTTTGATACTTGAACGCTTCACACAGTCACACAAGACAGGTACTTGTTGAGAGTCTCTGTCTTTGTGTGCAAGAATTTTCTGAATCACTTATGTGTGTAAATTCAGGAAAATGGTGGCACGGACACTTTTGCCACTGGCTGGATTGTGCATCTCTTAACATGGAGATGTGACACTGCCATCAACAAATGTTTACTTTTTAACACAACCTAGAGAGGAAAGTCCTGTCCTCTGCTACATATCAAGACACTGATGGGTCTGTCTGTCCACTGCTCAGTGCAACACAAACTAGAAGAAGCTCAGCTGTTTTCCCTGCCCCCCAAACTCTACTACACCAGCGTGGTTTACTGCCCCTCTGTCGGGGCTTTGCCTCAGAGAAGGAGGTTGGAGGTCTTGTGGCAGGTGGGTCTGGCTGAGGGCTCCTTCTAAGCCCACCACAGGCCCCAAGCCACCTCACAGCCAAAGGCCCCCTTGCCGACTGATACCACTCCCCCTAGGGCAGCAAGCAGAATGAAGCATTGTCCTAGTCATCCTCCGAAATTCTCCTGTGCTACTTTTTTAACACCAAGTGATCACTTATGGCCAGGCACGGAGGTGGTATAGGTGGTACAAAGCATACAAGGCACCTAAGCCACACACTCGAGCAGACAGAAAAGGGTGACCTAAAGCCACTAATCACAGAGCGAACACAGGAAGATGACAGAATCATAGAATGGTTTGGGTTGGAAGGGACCTTAAAGCCCATCCAGTTCCTGTCCCCCTTCCATGGGCCGGGACATCTCCCACCAGACCAGGCTGCTCAAGGCCCCATCCAACCTGTGCTTGAACACTCACAGGGAGGGGTCATCCACAGCTTCCCTGAGCAACCTCTTCCAGTGCTTCACCACCTCAGCATGAGGGCCTTCTTCCTGATGTCTGGTCTAAATATTGCCCCTTCTGATTTACAGCCATTCCTCTTCATCCTATCACCACTTGCCCTTGTAAAAGGTCCCTGCCCAGTTTTCTTTTAGCTCCCTCTAGGTACTGGAAGGCCTCTCTTAAAAAATGTTCCCGGAGCCTTCTCTTCTCCAGGCTGAACAAGATCAGCTTTCTCAGTCTGTCCTCTAGCAGAGGTGCTCCAGCCCTCTGATCATCTTCGTAGTCTCTTCTGGACCCGTTCTAGCAGTTCCACATCCTTCTTATGTTGAGGACACAGTGGTCCAGGTGGATCACAGTAAACATTAAAATAAATGGACATCCAGCAAGGGCAACGGTAAGAGCTTCTTATAATTGCAAACTAAGGAATCTGCAGGAATTGCATGCACCTGCGAGCAGGTGGAGACGAGAAAACACCTATCTGAGCACAGAGGAACAAGTGAGTACTCGCACCCACCGAGTGTAGTTCTCCGGCACCCTGGCTAAGGGCAATATCTTCCTTCTACAGGGGAAGACCGGCGGTCGGCATCACGTGACTTCCGCCCGAGTCCTAGATGTCTGCCTCCTCATACGGCCTCCTGGCTCCTCCGTTCGCGTGGGGCGCGAGGACCGTCGTTGAGCTGTCGGCGCTCTGCCCTGCTGCTGGTCTCGTATCGATGGTGCGGGAGGCCGCGGGGGCGCGCGCGGGTGGGGCGGGGCGGGGCTGGGCTGCGGGGTCCCTAGGCCAGCGGGGCTGGACGCTTGGGCGCCGGGAAGGCTTTGCCCTCCTGCCCCGTGAGCTGGGGGCGGTACCGGCAGATAAACTCTCCGAGCCTCACTGTGGAGTTGTAGAAAGCAGCATCCCTTACTACAACGCTGGACGCGTGAGGGAATGATTTCCATCAATCGTCCGCGACGAGACAAGAGCTGGGGACAGAATGGCTTTCCCACTTATTGCAGATGTATAAATATTCCTAGAAATCTTATGCATATTCTATTACTTTCCGAGAACTAATTTGAGTGTTATTATGAGCTTCACAACAGCCAAATCTGTGCTAATTGGGGCTTAGTTGGTGCTTACTTACCACACAACACAAGATATAATTTCTCACTGAACAGTGTCTGGAGAAACACTGTTTAAAATAGTTTATTACTTCTTGTATCACGGGGGGCCCGGCCGAGGCAGCCAGCCTGGCTGTGTCTCCCTGCTGTGTCTTAGGTAGCTGCCGTGGATGAGGAGGAGCTGGGTCTTCAGTCTCTGCTGTGCTGTGAATCAAACTGCTCTGCAGAATTTTAATTACCCTTAGCAATGTGGGGGGCTCTTCTTCTGACTGATAGGGGGAATAGCTTTAAATTGGAATGGGGAAGACTTAGATTAGACATTAGAAATTCTAAGAAACTAAGAAATTCTTTGTTTTCTACCTAACTTCAGCTAAGTTTTTTATAAGTAACTATTTTATTTGAAAGTTAGACAGAATGTTCCATGGAGAGCAACTAAGATGGTGAAGGGGCTGGAGCACAAGCCCTATGAAGAGTGACTGAGGGAGCTGGGGTTGTTTAGCCTGGAGAAGAGGAGGCTCAGGGGTCACCTTATTGCTCTCTATAACTACCTAAAAGGAGGTTGTAGGCAGGCAGGGGTTGGTCTCTTCTCTCAGACGACCAGTGACAGAACAAGAGGACGTGGTCTCAAGCTTCGTCAGGGGAGGTTTAAGCTTGATATTAGGAAAAAATTTTTCACTGAAAGGGTGATTGGCCACTGGAATGCGCTGCCCAGGGAAGTGGTGGAGTCATTGTCCCTGGAGGTGTTTAAAAACAGATTGGATGAGGCACTTAGTGCCATGGTTTAAATGACGAGTGGGTGCTAGTGTTGGGTCATAGGTTGGACTAGATGATCTCAGAGATCTTTTCCAACCTTGTAATACTGTGATAACATATTTTTTATATTGCATGGTTTTTGCAAAGAGTGTTTTTCCAGACACTGTCCAGAGAGAAGTTATAAAGTCTTGTGTTAAGTACGAGATGTGGTGAACGGATGTGTCTTCTTCTGTAATCATTTATATTTGTAGTCTTTCTATATCTAAAAATGCAAGGTTATACAGAGAGCTGTGTCCAATTAGCAGTGATTGACTGTTGTAAAGTTCATAATAACATTAAAATTAGTTCTTAGAAAGTAATAGAATACGCATAAGACTTCTGGGAAAATTTACATGTATGCATGTAAGTTGGAAATACATTCTCTAACCAGCTCTTGTATTGTTACGCATAATTGATTGAAATTATTCCTTCACGTATCCATCACTGAAATTAAAGGATGCTGCTTTCTAAAACTCCAAAATGAGTCTTAGAGAGTTTATTTACCGGCATTTTCAGTATCAAGACGAGAGCTTTAAGCTCTGTCATGTTGCATGACTGTATTCCACTTTAGCTGTGGGGCAGCGTGCTGGTGCCTTGAAGTGCTTTCTCTGGTACCTCAGGGTTAGTAACGAAGTCATCCTCTGCCTTGCATCCAGGTTGCTTATCGCTGAGGCAAGAGCAGGCCAAGATGCCACCTGGCTGAGCTGGCAGAGCATGGAGGTGGTGTGGGTGCGTATATAGGAGGGTCTGGCATTAATCCTTACAAGCCTCCTGTGAGGGTGGGCTGTAGGTCAAAATTAGGACATATCCTCCCAAATCAAGAAAGAGCCAGTTTTGAAAGGAAGGCTATGCAAGAATATGACAGTATTTAATAATGCCTTTTTTTCAGGTAATGCTGTGGATTCAGTATGTTTTTGTGTCTCGGGATAAATGAACACTTTAAGGCATCACAGTGAGTAGTTAAAAAGTGTTCCTAGCAATGACCTAGTGATTGTGACTGAGGCTCACAAAAACATCGTCGGAAAGACATAGGCTAACTTTTCTTGTTGATTTTATTCACTCTTGAAAGAGCATTCAAAGAAGGAAATTACTTTCATTCATTGGTATGGAAACGAGTCTTTTTGAGACTGCTGCTTACCTTTAGGTGATAATGTCAGTGTAAGTAATAATGCCACATTGATGATTCTTTTAAAAAAAATAAAATATTGTTTTCTAATGCCTTAAATAGCATTGTGTGTTCTTGTGTGATTTCTTTAGGTGAAAAGCTGGAAGTGAGGCAATTTAGTGGCAGGTTGTGAGGAGCTGGTTCATTTCAGCTATGCTTTGACAAATCAATTACAGTCCAGACATCTGGATTTAAGTACTAGGGATGAAATGCAGGAGTTGGTACTCTTTTTAATATAGAACTTTGTGTCTCTCTTCAGCTGTTTGGGTTTTTTTCCAAAATTCCTCAGGGTCAACAGTATTAAAGATTTCTATGGCTGATCAGTTCTGCTAGCAGTCCTGGGTAAGAGTTGATTTATAAAGATCCTATGCCTTTATGTGTGTGTGTCTTCACTCCTGTGATACCTGAAAAGGGATGGTGTCCTCTAACTCTTATAAAATTTAGTGCCCTCTTGGAAAAGAAAGTCACAGATTACTTGTACCACTGAAGGAAGGAACTCATGAGCTTAATTGTTGCAAGAGGCATTAGTCAGTTGGATGGTCACGCAGAGCGTGCTGGTCAGACTTCCAGTGTTTCAGTGCCTTCAAGTGAGGTGCAGCACATCTTGCCTGTAACCCAGGTGAATAGATAAGGCAATGCAGGGGCTGGGGGAATAATTGTGGCAAAGTAAAGGAGGCAGAGGAAGAGCAGGAACCAGTGGAGAAGCTTCTTGCAAGAAGCCTCGTCAAGAAAAGCATGGTTTCCCTTACTGAGATATGATGAAGAGACTTCGTATGCTTGTGCACAGTTCGTTTTGCAGCGTGTATGACTTGAATGGTGTAACAGAATTGATGGCCACGGCTGAGGGTCCTCTTGGGAAGGACTGTAGCCATCATGAAAGAATGCAGGGCTTTTATTTACACAAAGCCCGTGTCTTAAGAGTTTGCATTATGTTTAGGTTGTTAAGTGCTAAACTGACAGTCATGGATAAAAAACTTTTAATCCATACCTGGCAGGAATGTGACAGCTGTATCAGTAAATAATCTCACTGTGGTTTATCACTGTTTTGTTAATTAAATGCGTTGCATTGGGTTTCTGCATTTATTATTTTAGGATAGTATTGAATTTATGGCTCACTGAGCAAGATTTCACTCAGGACTTGCTGCTCGTGCTCCAAGAAACTTGATGACTGCTTGTGAGAGATTTTTATGGAGCTTTAGATGTCAGGGTTTGAGACTTCTGATTTTTCTTTGCATATTTAAAAAAATTAATAGCTGTCAAGTATGAGAGAATCCTGTTTGGGTGTCATTTGAGACAGAGTGAGGAGTGTATCTCTGTGTATGATTGTATGCTAGATTGTGTGATATTTATTTGATTCAGTAACTGTCAGAATTGTGACAACTCAAAATGCTAGTTAACTGTTTCTGTTAGGATGGTAGTTAAAAAACAAGGGCCAGTCATCGTTGTCTTTACAGACATTTATGTGCTGGAAGGGAAGAGTCAAAAGTATTTAGACTTTTTTTTCCCCCCATTTTTACAAGACTATTTAGTTGTGAACTGCTGATTAAGGTTTCTCTGACTAACAGGTATTTCATGGACTGCTGCCATTGAGTTACTCTGATTCCAGAAAACACATCATGTGATGGCAGAAGTATAGTGTAAGTTTAAATAATAGTAACAGTTTTCCATTAAAATAAGTGAAATAAGGAATTTCAGTTCTGGAAGTTGTGAAAAAAATTCTCATTCATTACTAATATGCTAGTTGTGAAATAACTGAGTCAGTAAAAGCTTTACGGCTTTTAAAATGCTAGTTTGATGGCTTATTCTGTAAATCAAATGTATTTCAGCCCCACAGGGTATCTTTTAAATAAGATGTCTGTTAAAAGTTAGTGGTGTTTACAAGCTCTTGTCTGATGTGGTGTTCTGGTAGTTTCAGTGCAGCATGTAAATATGCAGCTAATACAACAAGTATAGAACATTATGATTTGTAACAGAGCCACTGGACAAATGTGAATCCTCTTTTTAGAGAGAGATGGAGAAGTTACCTAGACTGTCCTTTTTGTATTGAAATCTCTCTGAATCTTTATTCCATCAGTCCTTTCTCTTCTCTGTGTGCATTTTTAATTTATTTGTGGTTTTGGGGTTGTGGTGTGTCTGTGGTGTTTTGGGTTTTTTAGAACAGTGTCTCCCAAATGAGCTTGAGAGATCAGAGTTAACTTTCCTATTATTTCCCTGTTTTTGATGACAGGATCAGTTAAAGCTTCATCTCTTAATCTCTCAAGAACCTGCTTGGCTTCTCTTTGTGACAGAACCAGCCCCTGAGAGCACTCTGTCCTGCAGCAAGTGCTGTCAATGAGCTGAGAAGGAGGGAGGTGAGTCATAAGTGAAGTGACTTGATGTACGTATTCTTGACCCTGTACTGCCTTTCAGGATCTGCCAGCTGTGTAGGGAAGGGGGTCAGGAAGCTGATCCAGGTCAATTATCACTCTTTGGCTGGGATATCCTTTTTGAGTTACATATTCTGCTATAAGAATATTTTTAATAGACGAAACAATAAAAAAGGTTAGTGATGGGCAGTATTTCTGTGAAGGTTTAAAATGATTAAACTGAATTACAAAATCAAGATTATTTGTACTACAAAGCTATTTGTTTCTACAAAAGCTTTAACTGATATGCTTAGTGGCTTGATTTGTTCTTGAAGTACATTCATCGTGACTCTTGATTGTGTTACTGATTAAGTGTAAAGAACTTCAGTCTTCAATTTTACATACTCCCTCCACTTCCTGTACATAGCAGTTCCTAGAACAGTTTAAGACTTAACAAGGTGCCCTAGTATTTATTGTCTGACTCCCTTGCATGGGAGGGAAAATAGCCAAAGCACTCAGTGCTTCTGCAACATCATTCTCAATTGCAGCACTAAATCAAAGTGGAAGTAATCATCTGGAATGGGTGTATAATGTCAAGAAGACTGAATGCACAGCCAAGTAATTTAACCTCCACATTGACAAGGTGAGAATTAGTTTGCTTTTATCTTTTAAGAAATGATGACCTGCCCCAGGAGAAATTTTTCATGCAAAAGGGATGCCTGTAATATCTATGTAACTGTAAGCCAAGGGCCAGGAATGAAAAATTGAGTGCAATTTCTTGGAAGGACTATTGGTTTGAATGGTGATTTATACATTTTAGCTTGTTTAAAAAAAAAAAAAAGTAAAAGCATAAACCTGTTCTTGTGATTCAAAAAACTGAAACCAAAGTATGCTTATTAAAACACATCTCAAGTAAAGGCCTGAGTTGTTGGATTAGCAGTGTGCTGTTCTGGGCATTTGTAGTACTAGTTCAGCAATTCTACTGTCAGAAGAGCAACATGGAAAGCTGCACTGAGCTTTCCAACAAGTGAATGAAAATACATAATTAGCTCAATTTGCTAAATTGCTTGGCATGATTTAAAATTATATATTGGTATTTCAAATAATTTTCTGTATTTTGCTGTGAACTGCTGTCCTTTTCAGTTCCTCAGTTGTAAGATTGGGATTTTTTTGGCTGGGGTAAATGTGTTTAGGGGAGCTACTTCTTTCCTACGAACTGAGTTATTTAGTCCTATACTGAAGAACTTTTATGTATCAGACTGTCTTTACTGTAGTTTCTCAGTGAGTATCTAGACATGTAGTGCAGCTTACTTGAAGTAAGCATCAGGACAGCATCTAGGTACAGAAGCTGAGAATATAGCCCAAATGTTTTATGGGGGCAAGCGTTTGGGGTGGTGGGTCGGTGGGAGGTGTCTGTTATTTTCATTCTCTGACTTTGTCCAAAATTGGAAACCTCAGTTATCGTTTCAACTTTAGAGTAGTCCTAAAGGACCTTCAAATTCCAAAGAAAATTCTGTCCTTCCCTCTTTCTTTCCACCTTTCAGTCTCATTTTGGGAAAAAAATTCAATTTGTCTGTTTTTTTCACAGAGGTCGTAAGAACTTTGGCTACATCCATGTACAATTTTGGCAACTGAACATACTGTTGTCCTTGCTAATGGAAGTCTTAACTGTTTTGATTTGCCTTTTTATTTAGACAAAAAGAGATGCTGCTTAACTCAAATCTTGTTTGTTTTTCATTTCAAATTACTTTCATAAAGTTATGCAATATGATTGGGCTTCACTAAGCAAGAATTATGGTTCTGGCAATCACCCAATCCCTCTTTCAAAAAAAGGACAGGAAAAGTTGCTGTGAAAGGAAAGTAACTTCAATTTATGTTTCTAGGTAATAATATCCTGGTTTTTTTCACTGGTTTTAGATAGGACCAGGGAAGTGATTTTGCCCCTGTACTTGGCATTGGTGAAGCCGCACCTCAAATACTGTGTTCAGTTTTGGAGCTCTCATTACATGAAGACATTGAGGTACTGGAGTGCGTACAGAGAAGGGCTGGTGAAGGGGCTGGAGAACAAGGCTTGTGAGGAGCAGCTGAGGGAACTGGAGTTGTTTAGCTTGGAGAAGAGGAGGCTGAGGGGAGACCTCATCACTGTCTACAACTGTCTGAAAGGAGGTTGTGGTGAGGTGGGTGCTGGTCCCTTCTCCCAAGTGACAGGTGATAGGACAAGAAGAAATAGCCTCAGGCTGTTTCAGGGGAGGTTCAGACTAGACATCAGGAAAAATTTCTTCACTGAAAGGATTATCAGGCACTGGCACAGCTGGCCAGAGAGGTGATTGAGTCACAATCCCTGGGGGTATTCAAAAGACGGGTAGATGAAGTGCTCAGGGATATGGTTTAATAATGGACAGGTACAGTTGGACTCAGTGATCTGAAAAGCCTTCTTCCAACCAAGCAATTCTATGATTCTATGATTGTACTTTTACTTAGTCTTAGGAGATCTCGCAGATAGGGTTGTATTCTAGTCTTGGACTCTAGGTTAGTCATATTCACCTTGAAAATATGAGAGGCCTTGATTGGATGTCACTGGAGAGCAGCAGTTAGTATTGCTACTTATTAAGTTATTCTAGTAACAGACAGTGTGGCTTCAGATCCTGTAGTCTTCAGTATATGCACTGTGGTACAAGAAAACTTTTCATGGTGAGCAATCTAATACGTTATCTTCGGTTACAAATGTTATAAGACTCAAAGACACAAATTGTCTCAAAGGGCGTAATTGTGTACAATCCTGAAATGTTGGAATTTCTTGCAAATCTAACACCTATGTGTAAGAGCTATATAAACAGCACTCTCATTTTGGAATTTAAATATTCTGTTTCAGTTAATGTGAATATTAGAAGTGCGCAAGCTTGCTTGTTCTGGTTCTTCAGCCTCATTTTCCTTCTTCTGTCACCTGACACTAAGGGGACACAAAGTTTCTCTTAGACATTATAAACAGAATGCTGACGGCACTAAGCTATGGTTACAATTAAAGCTTTATTATTATTAGCATAGCACAGAATTTATCACTAGAAGGGCACAGGATTTCTACAAGCAGAGTCAACGCAGTACAATGTCTAACCAGCATAATACAGTGTTTATAATACAAATTAACTAATGGTTTCTGAGCACCTGGACCCTTTGCAGGTCAGGTCAATTCTTAATACATGATTTGCTGTATCAATATAACAATTGTATACAGACTTGAAAATGAGGTAAAAGAATCAGAGTCGCTCCCTCAGTCCTGGGAGGGAGCAGACAATAGTGGGAGCATCCAGGGTCACCAAGAGATTATAGGTCTCTCTCTGTTCAGCAGCCATTCAGGTCCAAGTTGCCCACTTAGGACCTGTAACTGCTTGATTTTTCAGCCAGTGCTCTGTGTGTTGTTATGCATCCCTCAGGGTCGTCAACAGCACCTGGCTGGCCATGTGCCTGGGACCTTCAAAGCGTGGCAAGGAAGGTAGTAGTTGGCCTGGTGCCCAGGGACCTTGAGGCTGGTAGGGAGAGGAAGAAATAATCCTTTTGGTTTATCTGCTTGGTTCACAGGAGCTTCAGGGCCTGATAATGGGGGAAAGGGAATGAATAAGTGACCTGTTGGGTCACAGAGAATGAGTGCTTACCTTATAAAATGGTGTTAGTTATGCTAACTGCATTGCCAGAGGTCAGGAGCAGAAGGTACCAGCAACATGCTCGATGCTGGGTTTGGTAGCACTGCCCTACTGTATACTGTTAAATAGAAACACCCATCCTCACAAGGAGAATAAAAGATTTCACAGAAAATCATACTGTGCAAATCATGGTTAGAGCCCATTTGTCAGATTTGTGGCTTTCCCTGCCTTTGAAAGGCGAGCTTGGTGCTTTCTGGTCACCTGGCAACTCCGTACACAATATGGGAGGGTAATTTCTCTCTTTTCAAGTTACATCATCTTGATTTAGCCATAGTTACAAACTGCCGTTGTCAGGTTATGGGGTTTTTTTTTGTTTCTCCTGAGAAACTCCACAGATCTTACAGCAAGTTTTTGTAAATTATGAATGAAATATAGACTTGTAATTTTAGCTCCATAGGCAATAGAGAAACATTATTTTTCTGTATTTTGTTAATGTTTATACTGGCTGCATGTTAGAGCAAATTTGCGGTTTGGTTTTGCTTTTTGTATAATGCTAAAACTCTTATACAAGGGTTGGGTCACAGAGAATGAGTGCTCACCTTATAAAATGATGTTAGTTATGCTAACTGCATTTTCAGGGGTCTGAATCAGGGGTTACTGGTCACATGCTTCTTTCCTTTTCATGAACCTTTTCAGAATGTGAGTTTTAAATAAAAACTTCCTGAGTAGTTACTTTGTCTCTTTCTCACTGCTTTTGTTGGGTGTTCTGTTTCAGTTGTTTTAGGGACCTTTACCTTGTATAAAAGTTGGTAAGCATGGTCCAGAGGAGATCGACAAGATGTTAACAGTTGTTCATCAGGTTCAATGAAAACAGGATGTAGTGGATTCCACACTTGAATCATTGAACAGTATTTCTTCTAAAGCTGGTATGTATCGAGACTCTGAATGTGTGGGTTCTTTCTTGAGCTGTGGATGAGAGGATTCTTGTTTTCTTTTCTGTGCCACCATCCCTGACAGTCAGAATTCTTTGTTTGAGTACTATCATTCCAGTTTTTCTGTTGATTGTGGAAAACTATTCCATTATGAAATTGTACATCTGTAAGTTGCTACAGGGGCTGCTTAATGAGTTTGGACTGATACAATATGTGACAACCAACAACCTGCTACTTACTGCATTTCATAGGCTGGACCACTGGATCCGTGTTATGTAAAGCATTGTCATTTTTTAACAATGTTGAACCACATTCACAGTACTCACCAAATTAATAACAACTTTATCTTCATGTATCTAACAAAATAGACAACTGAAGAAATAAGCTGTCTGCTAAACTGCGGAACTCTAGTTTGGAAATTAGATCTCTTAAGTAACTTTTTTCTAATATGGAATAAATTACCTTTTGGATATGCATGGCTACCTGGGGCTGGAGTCAATAGCTTCGATGCAATCTCTTTAGATGCCCTGAAGGTGGCTGAAATGCAGCATGCCTGGAGTGCCTTATGCTTGTTGCAGAGTTACTTAGTTACATCTGGTGTGCAAATTGATGATGAGAATGCTTTTCTTAAGCAAAGGTTTGGGAAACTTAAATTCCGTAACATGTTCTTGTGCAACTTGAGGCTCTTCTGAGAGAACTCCTGGTGATGGAAGCCAGGGAGCCAGCTGAAGACTGGTACCTCACTCAGACCTTTTCAAGGCTTTTAAGTACTTTCTTGAAGAGTTGACTTTTAAAGCTAATTCAGGAGGCTGCCAATGTGAGTGGCTTGGACATACATAATCTCTGCTTCTTCAGGTGAATTACTGTCTCCATCTATTCAGGACAGATTGCTGGCTAACTTTCTTTCCCGTATTGCTTCTTTTTTTCTAAGATAAACAGCTTCTCTAATACAGGAACTCCTCTTAATAAATACCTCTGTAATAATTAAATTCTTCTCTGTTCCCTGGGACTGAATTTTCTCCTGCTACCTTTTTCCATAGCATTGTATTACAGACTTAAAATAGGTAAGTAGGATGCTGCTCCCTCAATCTAGTGAGTTCTCTGAATACACTGTCTTCCTGTATATGAGGGCCTTTTGCTTGTTTGGCATAGAATTTTTTTTTTTTTTTTGCTGTAGTAGTCTTGAGAGATGACATATTATGATGGTACATGGCTCTTGCTAAACCAGTATCCTGATTTTTTTCACTATCATCTCTTTGCAGAGAATATGTCTGGTATAATAATGTATATCAGATGGGGCTTGTGGAGGGAGGTAGTTATCTTTTATTAGCCTGTCTTATAATGGAGCAGGGTGCCACACAAGCTTTTAGTCACACAGTGACCTCAAAGGACTTATGTGCCTAGATGCACGTCAGGTCTTTTTTTTTTTCCAGCTATATTAGTCTAAAAAAAGGTATTACCTCTCCATGGAAATACTGCCTGACTTGCAGTCTTCGTGATCTAAGGATGCAACAACATGTCCACAATTACTGAGGCTGACCAATATGCTCCTGTTTCCAGTTCTCCCTCTCTTGTTTGTCACATGTACTTTACTTTTCAGATGTAGGGCTTTTATATTCACAATTTGATGAATTCCTCTTTAATCAATGTGGTGTTTTCCTTAAACTTAATTTCCTTAAAAATTTAATTTGTCTAAAGTGAAATGGAAAAACTCACTTTGCAGTGCCTCTGGCATCTTTTAACATCACTTTTGTGCATGTTTTAGTAAAGAGACTTTAGGTTCCCAGGGTTAAAAACTTAAGGTCATCCATGCTTCAGGTATAAGCAAGTATAACTTATCACTGGCTCATGTTTGTTTTCTTTAAAAATTATTTGTGTTCATGAACAACACAGTGCTTCATGGGATGAGATTTATTGTTGGTTTTCAAGTGAAGGATATTAGAAACTTGTTTCTCATGCCTGTTTTATGCAGGATGTGCTTTCTGATTGAGATACTAACTAAACTCATAAGCAGTTTAACTAATAAGGTGTTACAATGTGTCAGTAATGATCTCTTCACTTGTCCTGTTTTATCTCCATAGATAATCTCTGGTTTCATGTAAATAAGTTTTACTTCATAATGAAGGAAGCATTCAATGGTTGTTTTGAGTTTAATGTTCCTTACAAAACCCCAGTTTTCCCCTCACCGTTTTTGTCAATGTAGAGCTTTTTTAAGATCTACTGAAATACTTCCTTTGAATTTTCAGAGGGAAAAATGTCTTTGGAAGGAAGTTTTTGATCTTAAGCAAAAGTAATCAACAACTCCGAGACACTGAATAACCATAGCTACTGAGTGATGCTAAAACATAAAACTTTAGGTAGTTTAAAATTGTGTGATGATGTCCAGCTTACTTATGTACCTATGACACTGAGGAGTATACTGGTTTGCAGCTGTAATTGCCAGCTGCATGGACTTCTAAGCCTTATCTTGGTCTAAATAACTAAGAATGTCTAATGATGGTTTATATATAACAATGGGGTTTTATTTCCTTTCCAAAATAAAAACACAAGAAAAGTGATTAATTCAAGAAAAGGCCTTTGGATCACAAACCATGAATTTGTTCCATAGCTGTTGGAGTGATTTAAATTTTATACTTCTACATAAGTGCTTGTAAATGAGATAAATGTTTTTTCAAAACTATTTTTTAACATACTAAACTCCATAGTATTTTAAATCTATTTCTAAATTGGTTTCAGGCCTCTTTATGAATGAAATTCTTGGAAAACCTGTGTTGGATAAGAACATGCACATACAGCACTTGCAATATTATCAGCTTTGGGGTATTTTACGAGCTAAGTTTTGGAGGTCCATTAAAAGTAATTCATGATCCACATTCTCGAGACACTAGCTGAAAACAACTGGTCTCAAACTCCTATAAATTTTTTCATGTTTAGGAGTTTTTCTTCTGTGTTCTTGACCACTAACTGTTCCACCACAAACTCCAAGAACTTACAGCTCTTCTCTAGAGTAACAGGTGGTGTTCAACACACATGTGCTCTGTCATGGCTAGAGCTATACTCAGTCTATGCTTGAATTCATAGTTCATGAATAGAGAATACAGTGAACGTGGTAGGTAATTAGTATAGAGTCAGTACTACTCAGCACTTCATGAGGGTGTATAGAAAGAACTCCCTTAGAAATGTTTCATTTTCCCTTAAGCTCTAACTCCTGTGAGTTTTTTAGTTGGGTAATAATCACCATCGCTTTCTGTGATCTTAAAACAACACTGATACAACTAGTGGTGTTTTACAGTGTTTGGTTTTTGTATTACCAGTGTGAAATGTAAATAAATTTATATGAAAGCAGTAAGGAATGCATACAGCTGAAAGGTACAGAGTAACTTCTGGGACCTCGCTGTAAGCGTGCTCCTGCATAGTCTTAATATTTCAGGATTTTCTAAATTAAAAAAAAAGCTCTGGATCAGTTCTAATGTGTTCTGATGTGAGGTTTTTCAGGGTCAGATATCTTGGTTGAAAAAAGCATATTCTTAATGGCATGCTGAAATCATGCCATAGTAATTCTTACTACTTACGTATGGTCATTCTGAGTTGCTGTCTTGAAAACATGTTTATTTTTAAGCATTCAAGTTAATAGGCAGCATTGAAATGGCATATGTTCAGTCTTGAAATAAAGAACCTCAAAGTGTTAGAAAAATATTTGGTAGTCATGCTGTACTGTTAGCACAGTAATCTCAATAGATGAAAATTGAGGAATTAGCTTTTTTACTTGGCTCATTTGGAAAATATTCACTTCCTGAAAGATAAACTACATTGAGTATTGCTGTGCTACTTGATGCTTGATCTGAAAAATTGAGAAAGAATGTTCTGTTACTTAAAATTTCAATCCTTTACATACTAATTGTATCAGGCTGTAATTTAGCAAGCATAGAACATATTTAAATGAAAACATTTTTTTATATATTCTTTGGATTGCTACCTGGGATCACTCAGTTCCTTATTGAATTTTAAGGTTTCAGATCGGTTTTATGGATTTAGTATGAAAAGTTTTATTTATTTAAAACCAATGGTACAATTAAAGCATTGAGTGTAGTGGAGTTTGGAGCCTCCAGAAATGAGATGGTTTTGAGCGAATATCTAAAAATAGTGTGCCTTGCTAAAATAGTAGAAAAATAAGTTGGTGGCCTCACAACCACATTTCTTTTCATGATGTATTGAGCTGTTGCTGCTCAAGCTGTTTGGAAAATGAGGTTGATAGTTTGCCTACAGAGGTTCCCATAAAAACACTAAACAATTAAGAGGACAAAAATAATTGAATAAAATGTAGTGATTATGATCAAAATGTAATGGAAAATTTATTTCTCTCTTAAGGGAATTTTAATAAATTCGTCCAATTTCTGAATTTGATAGTACAGTATTAGGAAGCCTATTCTTGATCCTTGTTGATGTTGCTCAACAAATCTGTATTATCAATGACTGAAGTTCAAATTCCTCATATGCTGCATAATATCCACACTTAGAGTGAGCAGACTACTGGAGATCTATCCACTCAGTTGTCCCTTTCTCAGTGCTGAAGCAAGGGCATGATAAAGACCATTTGTTACTGACAACCTGGTATAGACCAAAGTTTGGGGTTTTTTCCTACGAACAATCACTGAGTTTTCTTTATTTTTTCTTTCAGTTTGAAAAATCAGCATGATGGGATAGGAAGCAGAAGGAAAGTTCAAGCTGGAGCTGGTGGCCTTGCTCAATGAAGAGTTGGAACAGACACATTTCTGACATAGAAAATGATGGCCCAAGAGTAAGAGCAGTGCATTTAATTTTAATTCTTACATCTATCTAAGCAAGGGAAAAGACTGTTCTTGGGGTTGAGCGTTGTTAATTTCTGTGTAACAATGAGGGGACAGCTTTGCTGTAAGCAAGTCTAACTAACATCCTTCTTCCTTGTTTCCTCTTCACCGTCAACTTTGTCTGAAGTTGTTCTGGTTCACAGCAGTTGGTTTAGAATATTATAGCTTGTGGTCGTAGCTGGTTTGTCATCTCTTTTGAATTAAAAAATGGGTAGAGTAGTAGGAGAATTGAAAGAGTATTTTATGGGGCTCCAGAGTGTATGTTGGGAAGGGTTAGTAGGTATTCCATATGTTTGGGTGTGGGAAAAGAGGAATAAGATTGTTCAAAAAAGTGTGCCACGCTCTTCCCTGTCTGGCCTACTCTATTCATCAGTTTAAAAGAAATGGAACTTTGAAAAAGCTCCATTCAGATACAAGGAGACTGGAAGCAGTCCCTTACGTTGATGGGACCAAGACTGAGAAAATGACCCTTTTTATGTCTCTGTGGAGACTTCTCCCCCACAGGCCTGCTGATTCTCAGAGCATTATTCCTTTACGCTTGGCAGGTTATGAGTTGAAAATCAAGTCTTGGGGTTTTTTTTGTTTGGGTTTTCTGTTTGTGTTGGAAGTGGAGTGGAAGCAGAAGCAGGCTGTGGTAAGGAAAAGGTGTTCAATAAGTGTAAGTTAATGTGGTCCAACAGTTGCTCCAAATGCATAGTGAGAGACCACGTGTATTTTAGCTATTGCTGTTGAATGTGAATGGAGTTCTGTGTCCAAAAGCAAAGGCTTCAGAATGGCAGACTGGGTTCAGTGTTGGCCTGAGGTGGGAATGTTGGGTTTTTGTTTCTGTTCCCTTTCTGATTAGACTGCAAGTGCCAATTCTTACTGCAGCTCCTCTGTCGCATTAAGAACAGATGTTCTAGTCATGTTTTAAAAAAAGAGACTTTAAGTAGTATTCAGCTTATGGATATACCAGAATGAACATACGTTGTGGATTTTTAAACTTTCACCTGAGATGCTAAAGAAATATATCTTCTGGAACAAAACAAAGACATGTGAAGTCATTATTAGCTGCTTTGAATCTGTAGTTCTTTCAGACAATTCAGTAATACTTGAGACTGGCCAGTAAAATCTAACAAATTTGAACCATGCATAGTTTGGTTTAGATGTACCCTTCTGGAATGTGCTTGTAAGAGTGTTTTAATCCTTGACATATGTTTTGCTGATGTCAGATTACCTCAAAGGCTCAGCTGCAAAATGGTAATTTACTGAAGCTTTTTAATATGTATTAAGTCTACTGCATTTGCCTCCATGTTTTCTGATGGGCTGGAGCTAAAGAGCTATTTAGCAGAGGTGTCCTGTTTTAATTCCATGTTTTAACTACTTTGCTGCAAAGCAAAAGGCCAAATAAATCAATAGGAAGACCTCTGTGTTTTGACACCAAGAAAACATAACAAAACCTTAAGAAAATATAGTGATTGCCACCTGTATACTCCCATATTTGGAGCTGGTTACCCTAACAGTATGAGTGAGAACTTCAACAAGGCTGAGATTGAGAAGCTCGCTGCCAGTCCTGAAGAATTTGGAATGTAATTAACTGACACCACATATCCACTGCAGGGTATGTGAAGCTACTACCATTTTATAAACAAAGTGAAAATTAGATTAAGTTTTGCACAAGGCTGTGGTGTCATTAAATTATGAGCTTTCCACCCAGTTCCATGCTGCAGTCAGTAGAACTTGTCTATTGTTTAGCAATTTGAAGTGTTTCTGTTGCTTGAAAAATATACCTCTCGTAAGTCTCCTTAGGCTTTTCCCCAGTTGCAAGATCCTTAACTGGCATGTGCTAAGAAATAATCCAGTCCTGATTGCTATCTTCAGTTTAAAGTTATGGAAAATGATGATTGCTTTTTTGTTGACTGTTCACTTATGCACACACGCAGAGGCACCCATGTTCTTGCACCCATGTGTAACGAACATTACTTGGTTTTCTGATAACAAAGGATTTTACTTACAGGAAAACACTTTGCTTTAGTAAAGACTTTCTTCCTTTTTACTGCTTTGCACAGAGGTTAAAACAGAACTTATTCCATAAAAAGATGCTACAACTGAGGAACAAGACAAGTGAGTCATTTAAGAAAAAGTAGTCATCAGCTGTGTACAAATCAAAATTTGCTTCACTGCTTGCATTTCAGTTTCTGTCTGGCATGATTAGTAACTTTTTTAACAAGGAGAACTCTTCAGCTGGGTATATGTTCTTCTAAGGTTTGTACAAAATGGAAGAAACTACTTTTAGATAAAACTCATTTATGCATTGAAGCATGGGGATGACTTAAGTCATCTTTTTTTTTTTAGGTCTGAACTTTTGCCATCATTAGCTCTTATTGGAACACTTCTAAATAATGCTCTTTGCTGTTGCACAGCATATGGTGTGTTAATGCTTTCTTTTTTATTTTTAGTATGCCGTAACTACGTGTTCCTCCCTACAGCAGGAGCTGGCTTTCCTTGTTCATGTTCCTTGCAGTCCATCTGCCTATAAATGTACTCTAAAACCATTAAATGATAATGCTAAGATACTGATGTGGTAAGTCATTTACAATAAAAATCAAACAAAGTGTATTTGGCCCAAACACATTCCACCCGAAAATCAAGTTTTAACTAAAATTTTATTTGGAAGCTTTTAATCTAAATCAGAATTTGTCACATTTGTTGAAAGCATCTTTAGGAGCAAATCTGAAATTTTCTTTTGTACAATATCTCGTGTTCTGTGTAGAGGAAAGATCAAAAGATTGCTTGGGCAGGCAGTATAAAACAAGTTCCCTCAGATTTGGGGAGAACCTAAGTGTTTTTTCAAAGTCATTGTGAAATGAAGAAGCCTAAAAGAGGGTACATGCCTGTAAGACAAAATTCAGCTAGTAAGTTTTATTTTCCGAGAGGTGAATGATTTTCATTGGATAAGCCTCATCCAAAACAAAACTATTATTTTGGGACATTGTGGAATCAAACACTGCATATTTGCAAAGCAGCAGAACTTGCCACCCCTTCTTGGTTTACCTCAGTGGTTTTTGACCTAAAAATACAAACAAACTTACAATTGCCTGTAGTTCACAAGTTGCATTTTTCGCAATGTGCTCTTCAGGATTATTGAGTGTACTTACAGGGTAATGCTTGCTCTGGCAGTGTCTTGAATTTAAACTGCTGTTAAGCAAGAGTCCCAGATCTTGTGATCTCACAGTGGAAGAAAAGAAAACAGATGGTAGGGCTCGATATAATGGTTCTTTCCATTTTTACCAGTGCTTTAACAGCTCACCCTAGAAAACTTTCTCTCTAGAAAAGAGATAAAATAGTAAATAGAATTGGCCAGGCATACATAGTGCCTGTCAGCCTCTGACTCCTACCAGCTGCAGTATAAATACTTGGGTTTCAGAGTTGATCCTTTACTTGTTTATGCAGTAACAAAGGATTTTATTCTTTGTTTAAAAAAAATTTAAATCTTTTGCTGTCAGTAAGCTTAATTCAGTAACACTAGTTAAATTAGTGTTGTCTGTCAACGCCTATGTGTAACTTAAAAAAAAAAAATTTGAGTAAACAGTTGATTCCTAGCAATATCTTAGTATTCTTTACCAGTTGCAAATCAGTATCTAAACAGTAGAGCAGCATACACCCACAGTCTTGTATGTAGTAGTACTTTTGTATTTAATATCAGCATTTTCTAACACAGTTCATTTTTTTCCCCAAGGTAGAAAAGCTTTTGAGGTGAGAATTCTGTGCTGTGTTTGAGTTGGTGTAGAGAGCTTTGTACTAGTACTATTGTTGTCATCCACATCTGCTCAGAGATGAGAAGAAACCACCATACCACTGGTGCAAACATAGATTACGTCAAAAAAGAAGAAATAGGCAGAACTGATGCTGCTTCTTCTAGATCAGCAAGGCAGATACTAAGTCATAACCCTTCAACGCTCAAATGAGCACTGTAGCCAGGTTTGGATCTTCTTTGGCAGAATGCTTGGGAAAGTGAGTCTTAAATACTTATGCATAACATACTACTGGCAGAATTCAATGGGTTAACCATTTTTTTTTGTAAAAGCCTGTCCGTCTACTCCCCTTTGTATTAATTCCATCCATGATGCAGCCTTTTCTTCAAACTCTCGTGCTAGTGAATAATTATAGCAGTGTCTAACTACTGTGAGTTATCTCAAATGGGTATTTAAAGGGTTAGGTAAAGGGTTAGGCACTGATTAAAATCCCACTTAAAATCCTACTTTAGGTAGTAGGGTGACTCAAAATGCCTGTGTTGGATGTGTTTAACCTCTCCAGCTGTCCTGTCAGTAAGGATGAGTCAGAAGCTGGAGTTCAACTAACACTCACTAAATCTGGAAGGCTCAACTATTAGCATTACTGATTTGGCAGCTTGGGGCAAGTTGTGGACTGGTGTGTTATTGAGGTGACAGCAGCCTCTCCGGAGCGGTGCTGCATCTTTCAGAGAAGAGCGAAAAACTTCTAGGTCTGTTGTTTTATTCTATACTGACAGTGAAAAAAGTATTTTCCAGGAAAGCTGAACTGACTGTGGGCTGGTAGAAGCAGCGTTGTGGGAACTTCTCAGGCTGGCTATATTGGGAACGCTTTGTTCACTTTCTGTGCAGCAACAGTAACTCTGGAATTCAGGGGAAGGTGCTAAACTTGCAGCACATGCATGATGCAGGAGGTGACTGGCCTGCAGACCCCTGAGCCCAAAAGAAAGTAGTTGGCTGGCCCAGTCAGAAAGGTCTCTGCTAATACTTGGGTGTCCCTGCTCTGTAGTGGAGATATATACAGTGTACATGCAAACTGAGTTCATGTTCAGTCTTGATGAATCCAAACCTGTATCACCGGACACTAAGGGGACAGAGAGGTTCTTTTAGAGATCGTGAGCAGAATGATAAAAGCACTAAGCACTGTACTTACAATTAAAGTATTATTTTCTTAACAGGCTATTTTGATTAGCACAGAATTTATCATTAGAAGGGCACAGGAATTCTACAAGAAGACTCAACGTAGTACAATGTCTAAGCAGCATAATACAGTGTTTATAATACAAATTAACTAATGGTTTCTGAGCACCTGGACCCTCTGCAGGTCAGGTCAATTCTTAATACATGATTTGCTGTATCAATATAACAATTGTAATATAGACTTGAAAATGATGTAAAAGAATCAGAGTCGCTCCCTCAGTCCTGGGAGGGAGCAGACAATAATGGGAGCATCCAGGATCACCAAGAGGTTATAGGTCTCTCTCTGTCCAGCAGCCGTTCAGGTCCAAGTTGCCCACTTAGGACCTGTAACTGCTTGATTTTTCAGCCAGTGCTCTGTGTGTTGTTATGCATCCCTCAGGGTCATCAACAGCACCTGGCTGGCCGTGTGCCTGGGACCTTCAAAGCGTGGCAAGGAAGGTAGTAGTTGGCCTGGTGCCCAGGGACCTTGAGGCTGGTAGGGAGAGGAAGAAATAATCCATTTGGTTTATCTGCTTGGTTCACAGGAGCTTCAGGGCCTGATAATGGGGGAGAGGAAATGAATAAGTGACCTGTTGGGTCACAGAGAATGAGTGCTTACCTTATAAAACGGTGTTAGTTATGCTAACTGCATTGCCAGGGGTCAGGAGCAGGAGGTACCAGTGACATACTCGATGCTGGGTTTGGTAGCACTGCCCTACTGTATACTGTTAAATAGAAACACCCCTCACAAGGAGAATAAAAGATTTCACAGAAAATCATACTGTGCAAATCATGGTTAGAGCCCGTTTGTCAGATTTGTGGCTTTCCCTGCCTTTGAAAGGCGAGCTTGGTGCTTTCTGGTCACCTGGCAACTCTGTACACAATATGGGAGGGTAATTTCTCTCTTTTCAAGTTACATCATCTTGATTTAGCCATAGTTACAAACTGCCGTTGTCAGGTTATGAATGTTTTTTTTTTGTTTCTCCTGAGAAACTCCATAGATCTTACAGCAAGTTTTTGTAAATTATGAATGAAATATAGACTTGTAATTTTAGCTCCATAGGCAATAGAGAAACATTATTTTTCTGTATTTTGTTAATGTTTATACTGGCTGCATGTTAGAGCAAATTTGCGGTTTGGTTTTGCTTTTTGTATAATGCTAAAACTCTTATAGAAACACTGCTTTTATTTTTATTTCCGCAATATCTCCTACAGGCTTCAATTAAAAAAAAAATGTATGCAGGAGGCATGATTTGGTCCTGGCTTTATAATACCGTTTTAATTTTTCTCTTAAAAATACAGCTTTTACAGTCATGATCATGAAATTTTCAGCTGTGTTTGAAGATTCTTCTTTTAAGCCATCTGGATTTGCAGTACTTTGCTGAATAGTTGTGAAAAGAAACTGGTCTGTATAATAAAGTTAGCAAGCCTGAATTCTGCTTTAGTCAGGGTCAGAATAAAACAAATGGACATAGAAATATTCAAATTCAGTAGCTACGAAGAGGATAAAGGTTTGCTAAGGAGACAGTTTATGGGATTGGATAAATCTCATAAGACTTAATCTTTCTTCTGGCCTCAGAATAGATGTAACTTCCCTGGAAATGGTAAGGGAGGCATGTAAGAAGGTGAGAGTAAAGTAGCACACCAGTGGTATTTTAAGAGTGGGAAAGGGTACACTTGAATCCCTGATTTTCTCTGCAACTTAAGGTGATTTGTAAAACTACTGGCAGAGTTGCTGTGTGTTTGGATTTAACTCCTATGTTTATTTTAACTTTTTGAAAAAAAAATTAAGAAAACTTGTCTAAATGTATGTGTTTCCATGGCTGAAATTATGCATTGGGTTATCACATGCAGCTTACAACCATGTTTACCTTCTCTTTCCGGAATACATCCATCTGATACAGACTGGGCACTCAGACATCAGAATAGAAGCTGCAAAAATCAAGAACATCTAGTAAGATAAAACACTATTCTTCTGTTTCCTGTTTATTTATATAAAGAGATTTCTTATAATCCAAGGTAATAATGCTTCTAATACTCTTTTTCTTGTTGACACAAGCTTTGTTTTAGCACTTGTCTGTATTGACTAGGAAAATACCAAGCACTTAGAATATGGTTTAACATGTGCTTCATCCTATAGTTTAAAGTATTTGAAAACAAAATTGACTTGCTTTTGTTGTACTTTCTCCTTCCAGTGAAGAATTTATGAAGAGCGGTAGAATCTGAAGGTGTAATATGACCTAATTTAAACTTCCTAGCTCTTCACTTCCACTCCCAGACCATTCTTTCATCTGCAATGATGTAACTGCTTTTGCATCTGGATAACCTGAACTGGATTATAGAACTGATACAGGTTTAAAAATTTACACTCCCTTAGATGTTGTAAGAATGTTTTTTGTGTGTGTTTTTTATCCAATATTACTTGGTCTAATAGTCACTGCAGCATAGTGCAGAAGGAAGTACACCAGGAAGGGAGTAGAAAGGATATGTTTATGAGACTTCTTTAGTAATATAACTAGTAATCTGAAAATGGAATGTCCTAATGGCCCTCTGTGTATGTGACTGGCTTGGTGGAAGAAGAATTTAGTATACACCTTTAGAGTACAAATTCTGGTTCATACTACTTGTCACTAATAGAGAATACCATAGTTTGAGTCTTGTTCCTCAGTACTGAGTGACAGATCTTAATGATGAGTAGGGAAATGAAAGAAATACTAATTTGTTATTCGTGATGGCCCTTAGAGGAGGTTACTTTTGTATATGACCATAGCTCTTACCTAGAGGAGCAGAGAGGAGGAAATGATACATTGCTGAGGCTACATTAAAGTTTCAGGATAAGGCACAAAATATCTGCAAAACACAAACAGAATCTGCCAGAACTGTGAAGTCCAGATGTTCTGTCTGTATTCAGTTCTTACATCTGCAAATACAGACGATTTCAGTTGTGGCTCTTTTTTTTTTTTCTGATACTCTCTGAACATAATGGCCAGTTTCTTTGGGGAAGAACAAGGGGAAAAACATTGGTGCAAATTCAAAAATAGCTTGAAAAATAGCTTGATTATTTTTACTAACTAAACAAACGTGATAACAGCTGTGATTGCAGTTGCAGCATAGATAGTGGACAGCCGGTGACTGAAATGCTGAACTGTGGTGTATGGCTGCTACAGCAGCAGTTTTAACCAAACTGGGAAGGAAATAGCAGAATCCTGTGAGAAATACATCAAGTCCTTACTTTCTGTAGTATCTCTCACAATACAGGAAAACTAGTAATTTGGGTCACTTTCTGGAAATAAATTTTTTTTCCTCCGTAAAAACTTACAGGAATTTGAACAAGCAGTGAACAGCAGTGGATTAGAGACAGACATGGAAGATTAAAGTTCCACCTGTTCAGATTCAGGTAAATTAGATTGACATTAACCAGTTTGGTTTGTTCTTTTTTCAGTCTGATGGTTTTCCAGTTTAAACAGGCTGAAGAGTTAAATAGCCATTAGCAAGGGGAGAGATAAGACATGACAGACTCCACAACCACCAAGCAGGTGTTTTTTGTCCATTCAAATCATCTCTCTGCATGGTGTTAGGAAGCAGACTAATTTGTTCTTGAAAATAAATCTAATTTAAAAAATTAATATGAACACCATTAATTTTGCACATTGAATATATTGTTAAAGTTGCTTACTGGTACTTTGTGAAGAATTTCTATGGCATTTTGTGCTTTTGATAAAAGTAAACCAATGCAAGGGATGTTCTTCTTTGAAGAAAGCTTTCCAATGCTCTGGTACTGAGCTAGCAGAAGAGTTATTTTATGGCAGCCCTAATATTTGGAATGTGAAATAATATGAAATGGAGGTTTTTAAATACTTAAATAGTTGATGTAGTATGTGCTTGCTAAACAAGCTTCAGGTTAAATGAAAGCTGCTTCTCATGCCTTACTCGATTTGATTAGAGTGTCTCATGGTCGTAATGTTCATACCTTCTATCTTATGAAATCCTACTCGGAGAAACAAAATCTTGAGAAATTTTTACTAAGTTTGTTGTATCTGCTTTTCATTTTGGAATAAAACAGTGTTAAGTTTGGATGACCAAATGAGCACATATGCTGTGGAGTTTTTTACCATCAAAACTTTTATTCACACAGCCAAAGCAAACTGCTCAAAAACTTCTTTAAAGTTTTCTGCCAGGCATGCTGCCCATGAAGCCTCCTTACCTTTTTTTCCCAAATTTGCCATCCTTCCAAAAGCTTCAATAAAAAGATTAACTTTGCCAAAATCCCTGAAGATCAAATAATCTGGCTTGAATTGGGAACTCATTTTTAGTGTGTTAAGAAATTAGTTTAGTCTGAGATTTTTTTTTTTGTTTCCTTTCTAAAGGCAGGGGGAATTTATGGCTTCAAGCATTTTAAGACTGGAATTCTTTAAAGAAACTGATTGCATTTAATCAAATGTTGTCTTAGCTTGTTTAGAATATACCTTTCCAAGTTTGTAACTCTGTTCCTCATAGTAGAAGAAAAGTCTTTTAAGATACGCTGAGTATTTTCATGGACTACAGAAGGTCTTGTATAACTGTATTCATCATATATAAGCAAATAGGAAATAGATAGTACTTCGGTGCCATTTGTGTAGCAAGCTGTCTTGAAGGGTTAGTAGTAAATACAAATGTACATCTGAATTTTCCTTTCAAGAAAAAAAAGCCTTTGATCGTGAATGGAGGTGGGTTTCAGTTATCATAGCTTAATTTTAAATATACTGTGGGGAACAGTTATGATAACTTAAAGACAGACAATAAATTTTAAAATTATTGTGTCATTGTCTATTATATATCCGGTGTTCTGACTGTGCCATCTGCTTTTCCTGCAGGGCATGTGGAGAAGAGAAAGAAAATTAATCACTTAGCCATCCAAAAAACTGAATAATACTTAAATCAGATGCACAAGGTCTGCGTAAAACTAACCGACAGGATATTCACTTTGGAAGAACAATCTCTTCAGAAGCTCTCTGAAATGTCATCTACCTTGCTTACTCTAGCCAGTTTCATCATTAACACAGAAATCTCCAAGGCTGACCCAGGTTCAGGGAGGATTAATTTAAAGCTAGGCTTCTTGGGGCCCCTTATAATTCAATGAGATCCTAATATGTGCAGAGCTCGGACTCCTAGTAACACTTTATTATTTAAATGGCATAAGACCTTTTTTAAAGGTGGAAGGGTTGCATCAAATTTGGGTGTGAAGTGCTTTGCAGAGTGTTGGATAACAGAGATATTCCAGGATGTGGGCTTTCATGCTTGTTTCAGGGGAAACATGTCCAAGCTCAGAGATCGATTTGTCTTTTGCTTCAACAGGAATCAATATAGACAAATCAATAAAGATAACTGAATCTGAAACAGAAATTATAGCATGCTTGAGAGTTACAGGGTGACTGTGTCAGTCTTTCCTTGCCTTATCATTGCTAGAACCTTCCAATGTCATGCATTTCAGTCAGGAGGAAAGTATCTCGTTGAAATATGTTGCCCTGCCTTTGGCTTCCCTGTCATTTTCAGTTTCTTTTTTTGCATCATGCTGTTTGCGTTAAAGAAAATCTATACACTGGTAACCCTTGTGAAGCTTACTCAGGCTTTACGAAGGGCCTCATGTAGTAGGAATTCCCACAATTTGCACTTCAGACTTATAAGAGCCATGGCAATAGCCTGTAAGGAAAGCTGGGCTATTGACTGTTGCTGTATGCTCCACTATGGTGGAAGAAAATAGGAAGTGAGAGAAGACAGATGAAATTCACATCAGAAAAGTATTGTCACGAGGGCTCTTTTGTGGCCTTTATTTTTTATTTTTAAGTATGCTGTAGAACAAAGAATCCCCATCCCAAATTATATTTTCTTAAACCACGTCAAAACTGGATTATCAGTGGCCAAAGCTCATTTAACAAAGTAGAGGACTGCTGTGGGGCTTTCTTGCTGCTCTAGCATGAGAGGAAGAGACCAGTTGTGGTTCTGATTCTAAGCATATGTGATGTCAAAATAAACAAATAGTGATAGGAACAGGTATCTAGCTTTATTCCTTTGCCTTTCTGCACAGATTTGAGGTGCTGCTACCTTTACAGCCTCTCTGTGAAAGCGGTAAGAAAGAGTGCTGGAAATTAGGTGTTCCCTGTTGGCAATGCTCTCTAGGTCCTCAAGCACTAAGTCTTAGTTGGGACTCCTGCAAGTGGGAAACCTGTGGGCCCTAGGGAGGAGAACGAGGCTAGGGAAGGAACAGCATCTGTTGGGGTTTGAGAGGTTAGTTGAGGGTTACGGAAAGAGATCTGTTCTTTCTAAACTCCCAACATTTTACAATACTTAAAAAGTTCTACAGTGTTATGTATTATTTCTGGTGAGGGAAGGGTGAAAACTGTATTGTGAGAGTTTTAAATGGCTTGACCTGTCTGGGAACTGATGATTACCACACTGCTGCAAGCTGAATGAAGGAAAGTTTTATTGCAAAGTGGAAAAAAATGATAGATACCACTGCTGATGAAGATACTGGGAGGCCAAATAGCCCCAGGTTAAAGACTGGCGAGTACCACAATTGCTGACTTGTAAAATAACATAACAGGAAGCCTTATAAACATGGGCGAGCAATTACCTTGTGCTCAGACCTTGTAAGATTTATAAAAAACTAACTTAAGGGTTATTTGAGTTGTACATTGCTAACATTTTACATTAAGTATTAAATTAATAGCCTATAGTTCTTAAGCCTTAAGGCTTCAGAAGAAAATTTTTTTCCTAAACTGAGGTTTAGCAAGAAAGGTTAAAAGATTTCATTCAACTGTAAGATGTTGGAAATCAAGTTACACAATGGTCTTTCTCACCAAGATGATGCTCAATCTACTAGTGAAATGCAAAAAAATAAAGCACATGGTTCCACTTCTAAGCAAATGATATTGATATAGCATTTTACCTTTTGAAATAAACATTTACAAGCACAGTTTGAAATGTTGTCGAACAAGTATGCAAATCAGCTCCTGCTTTCAAGTGTATGTTGTAAACAAATGTAACATGGAGAGCAATACTGTGTCCAGATGAAATCACAACCCTATTCTCTCTGCTTATGCAGCATTTGTAGGATAAATGGAACCTGGCTGGAGCTTGCAGGTTCTACAATTACTCTAAACTTGTACTTAAACTTAAAAGGCATTCTCTTTAAGTTTTATTTTTCTAAATATTGACCCTGACAAGCTAAGCCATAAACTTGGTAACTGTGATTGCTCTTGGGAATGATCTAGTGAATGTCAGTCAATGATTTTGTTACAGCTGTTGTAGCCAGCTAAAGCTATGAGAAAAAAGAAGCTGTGTGATACACAGCTTGAAATGGAAATATTTAAATTCATTTTATTACAGGCTACACAATGCTCAAGGTTCTCTTTTTTTTTTTCTATGCCATTGTGCTTTATTCTCAGTGCAAGCTGAAGCAGATCAAGCTGACCTTGATTGTTTTCCGAGCTCTCAACAGAACGTGCATCAGTAACACTGTCAGTTGATAAGGGTTTGTTGTGAAACTACTAGTTTTAGTTCCTGGAACAATTTCTTAAAAATTATTTACAATTAAGTTTGTGATTAAGTTTAGCAAAATATTACTTTGTAGAGTATAGAAGGAAACTAATTTTATTTCATTTTACCATTCATTAGGCTAACTGTTTTCCTATAGAATTTATTCTGATTTAAATGTTTCTTTTTACAGTCTCTGTAGCCTATAGGTCTGAAGTCTCAACACAACTTGCTTTGGAAAGAGGTCTCCTTAGGGGCTGCCTGATTTCTTTTCTAGAATGTTAGCTTGTGTGCTGTGCATATGTAGGGCATGTAGTGATACGAAGACAGGGAATGGCTTTAAATTGGAAGGGGGAATATTTAAATAGGACATAAGGAAGAAATTTTTCATAATGAGGGTGGTGAGACACTGGCACAGGTTGCTCGGGGAAGCTGTGGATGCCCCCTCCCTGGAAGTGTTCAAGGCGAGGCTGGATGGGACCTTGAGCAGCCTGGTCTGGTGGGAGGTGTCCCTGCCCATGGCAGGAGGGTTGGAACTGGATGGGCTTTAAGGTACCTTCCAACCCAAACAATTCTGTTTCTATTATTAGCTTTTATTACTATGTTGTTTTTCTTAGATCACATATATAACGATTTACCGTGCTGTGTGTGCCCAGTTTTTTCAGCTAAATAGCTATTTCTTAACCTTTCTGCTAGACCTTTCTGAAGATGCCAGATTGTTTTTTCTTTTAAAAGGCATGTTCTCTGCACCTGTAAATTGCTGCTGAGGTGTTGCCAACCTGTTCTGCTGCCCTTCCTGGATCCCAGTCACAGGGGAGAGCAGACTGCTGTGAGGTAACTGGTGCAGCAGGAGTGAATTTTACAACTAGCTTTGAAAAACCTGAATAATTTTGTACTTATATCCACTGAAAATGTCTTCAAACTGAGGAACTTGAAAACTTGGCAGTTGAATTTTTGTTTGTATTACTAACACAACTGTGAGAAGCTTTAGGAATATAATTGAGATGGCTCCAGCTGACAACTTGCCAAAACGCAAATCAAGCAGTAGCTGGAAGGGGATGGTGCTTCAGATTTCTGTTTGGTGGTCCTTCAGCTCTGGACACAAGTTTGTCTCTCCTCTACATGTCTGATACTCTCTCTTTTGATCTCTCTTCAACTAAAGGTCCCCCTTGAGGAAGCAATAGTGTCCTTAACGTTTTATACAGCTAATTTTTCTTCATGATGAGGCACTGGCACAGGCTGCCCAGGGAAGATGTGGATGCCCCCTCCCTGAAGTGTTCAAGGCCAGGTTGGATGGGGCCCTGTCCATGGGAGGGGGGTTGGAACTGCATGGTCTTTGTGACCTCTAAAGGCAGAGAAGAGAGGCTTCCTCTGCAGCCTGGAGACTAAGCAAAGCCCACCCTCCCCTCTCCATCGGCTTCTCAGCCACGAGCCACGTGCCCGGGCGGGAACTACCTCCCTGCGTGGTCCCGCCCCCAGAGGAGAGGCGAGTTCCCATTGGCCTTGGCTCACTTGCAGGGGCGGGGCCACCCCTGCCCCACCCCTCGCCAGGCGTGCGGCTGGGCCCGCGCTGTTGTGACACGTGAGGGCGGCGCACGTGGGCCCTGTTATGTAAAGCGCAGGGGGCAGGGCTGGGCCGGCACGCACGCGCACGTGCTGTGGACTGCCGCGCAGGCGCAGACA